>CM028130.1:382161250-383437500 GCA_016271365.2 Neoceratodus forsteri
TGCCTCCTTTGGTGGCTCCTTTCCAGGATGTCACTGAGCTCACCTGGAAATACCCCTCATCTAGTTCTGTGGTCCTTAAGAAGGCTGATAGGCTCTACAGAACCTCCAGGAATGAGCCTTACTTGGGGGAGCAGCCTTGGGCCAATTCGGTGGTGTTGACTGCAGCTCATGGTAGGACCAAACAGCCTAGACACCTTAGCTCTCAGACTCCAGACAGGGAGTCTAAAAGGTTGGACCAGTTTGGCCACGAGATCTAGTCTTCGGCCACCTATACTGTCTGCTCTCTTAACTTTTTGGCACATATGGTCCAATACCAGAATCCTTGTGGAAAAAGGCTCTGGAATTGGCACAGGCTCAGCCAGATTCCTCTCAGAACTCCGAGTTGCTGGACATCCTCCAATCAGGTGTGTACATAGGTTAGCACATTCTTTGCTCATCCTGTGATTCAGCAGACACTGCTGCCAGGGCAGCTGCCACAGGCATTTGTCTTGACAGGTACTCCTGGCTCAGAGCCTTCAGCTTTGGCCAGGACCTTCAAGAGGCCATCTTAGATGCTCCTTTCCAGGGCCCAGTTCTTTTCGGGGGAAGACGCTGAAAAGATTATTATGGGCCTCCAGGATTCTGGAAGGGCTGTCCAGTCAGTCCATAGGATGTACAAATCAGAACCGACTCTCTCCAAATGCTGGACTTTTTGTTGCACAGCGGGCCAACAGTCCAAAGGCCAGCAGTCCAGAGGGGCCTTTAAATGTAAGGCCTCCTCCCAGCCTTCAGGGACCTTGGGCCCTAGAACCGCCAAGGCCTCCCAGGTCTCTTTGCCCACCCCCGGTGCCTCCACCTGACTCCTTGCCCGACCCCCCTCCTCTGGCGGAGCTTCCGGGGGAAGCAGTGGGAGGTTAGTTCTCCCTCTGCCTCGTGGGTTGGACCAAGATTACATTGGATCAGTGGGGCCTACAACTGATGGAGAGAGGACACACTCTGGAGGTTTTGGAACTGCCTCCAGATAGCCCTCCTGTTCCCTCCCATTACTCCCCATCCCATACCACCCTGATCCAAGCAGAAATTCAGGTGCTTCTGTCCAAACAGGCCATAGAGCCAACCAAAGGGGAAGGGCTTTTAATCCCATTTTTTCTTGGTCCCCATGAAAAGATGGGAGATCTTCACTCCATACTGGATCTCAGCCACCTGAACAACTATGTGGAGTACAGAAAATTCAGGATGGTGACTCTGCTAGGCCTGCTCCCAATGCTCCATCAGGGGAACTGATTTTGCACACTGAACATGCAGGACGCGGTACCTTCACATTATGGTCCTGCCATCCCATAGAAACTTCTTATGCTTCACCATCCAAGGAAGTCACTATCAATTCTGAGTTCTGCCCTTCGGCCTGCCTTCGGTTCCCTGTGTCTTCACCAAGTGCCTGGCAGTTGTGGCTGCGGCCCTCATGAGACAGGGTCATTACGTCTTCCCTTACCTAGATGACTGGCTCCTGACAGCTCCTACAAGGGACCAGCTGCTAATAACCCTGGAAAACACCTTTACGTTATTCCGAGACTTGGGAATCACTCTGAACCTCCTAAAATGTTCCCCATGGCCCAGCCAAAGGCTACAGTGTATAGGGGCCGTCTTGGACACAATCCAAGGGAAAGCTCTTCTTACTTACAACAGGGTAGACCACCTTCAGGCTCAAGCTCGGGAGATTTCCTCATCTCACCAGGTTCTGGCCAGAGCTTTCCTCAAGCTTCTTAGTCACATGGCAGCCACCATTGCAACCCTTTGGCACAGCTTCATATGAGAGTACCCTAGTGGACTCTGAGGGTTCAGTGGGATCAGTGCACAGATGACCTCAATCAGCCTTTGAAGGTCTCCAGGGCAGTGTGCCACACCCTGGAATGGTGGCTGAACCCTTCAAATTTGGAAAAAGGGGCTCCTTTCTGGAGAGATACCCCATAGCAGATCCTGACAACAGATGCTTCGAGCCTGGGATGGGGACTTAATTTTAGAGACCACCAAACACAGAGGACCTGGTCTCCTGTGGAACAGAATCTCCACATCAATGTGTTGGAGATGAGGGTGATCCTCTATGCTCTACAGGCATGCCAGCCAGATCTCTTCCCAGGTTCTCTGCTGCTCCAGACGAACAGTATGTTGGTGGTCTTCTACATCAACAAGCATGGAGGGACTCATTCCTACCCCCTCTGCAGGGAGGCCATGAGAGTCTGGTTCTGGGCAGAACACAGTCTGGAACTCACTGCAGTTCATGTTCCAGGCTTCCAAAAACCTTGGCTAACAGCCTAAGCAGGTCTCAGTCCAGGGCTCATGAATGGGAACTCCTACAATCCATGGCAAAGGATCTCTTTGAAAGATAGGGGAGTCCTGAGTTAGACCTCTTTGCATCCCTGCCTAGTGCCAAACTCCCCAGTTTCTGCTTGCTTGATCCAGGGCCTGATGTATTCTGGTAAGACACGCTGTTCCTCTGCTGGACAGGGAGGTTTCTTTATGCCTTCTCTCCTTTTCTACTGCTGCAGAGAGTCCTGCTTAAGCTGTAATCAGAAGGGGCGGACATGATCCTGATTGCTCCCTTCTGGCCTCGGCAGTTTTGGTTCCCTCTGCTCCAGCAGTTGGCAGTGGAGCCTCCGATTTCTCTGCCCCTGACCTTGCGCTTGCTCTCCCAGGAGCAAGGCACCCTGGTGCATCCGGACCTCAGGTTGCTGCACCTGCATGCATGGCTCCTACAGACCTAGCCAAGGCCCATTTCGGAGTTTTCCCCAGGGTGCCTGATTTCTTAGTGGCAGCTAGGGAGCCTTCTACCAGAGCCGCTTATGCCGTGAAGTAGAAACTGTTCTGCCTGTGGGTCTCTGCCCGTAACTTTGATCCTTTCACCTGTCCGGTGAACTCCGTCCTGGAGTACCTTCTCTCTCTATCATATTGAGGGCATAGTTACTCCTTCATCAAGGTGCATCTGTCTGCCGTTTCTGCCTGTTGCGCACCTATAGAAGTCAAGACCCTTGCCCAACTGGATTTGTCCCGCACCTTTTTGAGGGGCATTCTATACCTGAAACCTCCCATCCGGGATCCTATCCTTCCATGGGACCTTCTGTTTTTGTTGTAGAAACTTACCTTGCCTCCCTTTGAACTGGTTGCAAGTTGCGAGCTGCGCCTTTTGTCATGGAAAGCGTTATTTTTAGTTACCATTACTTCTGCTCAAAGGATTTCCGAGCTTCTGGCTCTGATGTGCAAAGAGCCTTATTTAGTTTTCCACAAGGACAAGGTGTCTTTGCGGACTAATCCTAAGTTTCTGCTGAAAGTGGTGACCAAGTTAATTAGGACATTTATTTGCCCGTTTATTATCCAGAGTACTCTAATCGAGGGGAGGCTCTGCTTCACACTCTGGATGTTAATAGGGTGCTTCGTTATTATTTTGACCACATCCAACCAGTCAGAAAGTCTGACCAATTGTTTGTTTCTTTCGCCGTGAAAACTGAAGTGGCCCCAGGTACCAAACAAACTTTATCCAAGTGGTTAGTTAACTGCATTGTATATTGGTACCGTAAGTACAACAGACCTTTACTGGGCCTGGTTAAAGATCACTCTACCAGGGGTGTTGCTGCCTCTTTTGCGTCACTGAGGAATGTGTCAGCAGCGGACATCTGTGCGGCTGCTACCTGGAGTGCTGCCCATACTTTTGTCAAGCATTACAGTTTGGACAGTACTTCTAGGCGGAGGACTAACTTCAGCCTTCTTATCCTCCAGGGCCTGCTCTCTTGAGAGCTTCTGTTGGTTTCCTTACCACTGCTCGTCTGACTTGAGTTTATCCTTTGACTGCTTGGGACTCAGTCCTAATGGTGTAGCCTGCTGCAAGAGCTCACCCTCGAAGTAAGATAGTACAGTTACGTAAGAACTTACCATAACAGTAGATCTTTGAGAGGAGCACTTGCGGCAGGCACTGCTTTCAATCCCTCCTTCCCCCTGGTCTTTTCTTCTCCTTATCCTAGGGTTGCTAGAACCTCCTCGGTTCTCCATCTCTGTGTAGGCCGGGTCTCCGGCGGGAAAACTGAGGTGGGGCTGGTAGACTGTCCCTTTTATACCATTGGCCGATGTTGGGGGCCCGAGCAACCGTGTTCCCTCCTTAGTTCTTTCCCACCTTTGACTCATTCGCATGGGTCTCCGTGGAAGCTCCGACACAAGTTTCTCGATAATTTTTCGCCTACTGCTTTTATTTACCTATCTTTTAGAATCTCATTTTTCAAAGAGATCCCTTTACCTTGTTTATGTAGAGAGTTAATCCTTCTAATTCTCTCTTCCATCACTGCCGTTGTGAAAAGAAGATTGCTTCTACAGATGAACACTCTGTCTGTGTTTACTGTCTTGGGCCTAGCCATGACATTTCAGACTGTGAGGTCTGTCAGAAGTTTAACCAAATCACCCTTAGGCAACACAAAAAAGGCTCTCAAACAATTCCTCATGGAGCAACAGGTAGCTAGTTCTGGGCAGGGGTCCTCCAGGGTCCCTCCCTCTCAGTCGCCAGCAGGTTTGTCGAGCTCCAAAGCCTCCAAGGGCCAAGACAAGTCCTCGGAGGGGGGAGTCACAAAAAGGACAGAAAGAGGGACAACCCCCGGCAGCAGTCCTGCTCGCTGATGGCCTCTTCTTCATCGTCTGGGGTACTGCATCAGCTGTGGCTGCACTGATGCCCAAACCTGCTGTCCAGGTCTCTCTTCCTACCAGACCCCTACCAACAGCACCTCCGCCTAAGGTTCAGGGTGGCCATCCATCAGCCTCCAGGTCATCGGATCTCTCTTCGTCAGTGATAGGACTGTCATCGACGGCCCTCCCGGTGAGGCCAGATGCTTCCCCAGGTCCTTGGTCAGTGGGCTCTTTTGGCTCTCAGGGCCCATCGGATGGGTCATCACTCCATGTACCATCGACCCCTCCTTTGTCGACGTAACAGTCCTGTGTCATCGACCTCAGTGACATTTTGACCAAGTTCACATCTGTTTTGGTCAATCAGCTAGACACATTTAGGCCTACTCTGCCTGTGCCATTGACAGCCCTGTCGTCGCGACTCCGCTTTGGCCTCCATGGGTGGTGTCCTGCGGGCCGTCATTGGCACCTTGCTCGTCAGACCTGGAGCTGAAACAGGTCGACATCGAGGAGGAGTACCATTTTGATCTTATTCTTCCTAAGGAAGAAGAGGACAAGGAAGAGCTCCTCTCCTCTGACAGATCTACAGCCTCTTCAGTGAGTGAGGACTAGGTCAAACGTACCAGTAGGTCTCCTCCAGAAGACCCTACCTTCTTTAATATTAGGAAGCAGCTGTCCTCAGCCATGGGTTTCCATACTGAGGAGGATGCCGCCAGAAGAGATCTGGTGAATTTCCTGTAGATTCCAGAGCCTCCTCCCAAGGTCATTCCTCCTATCCTGCCTGCTCTGAGGAATGCCACCACTGCAGCCTGGCACAGACCTGACATGGTGCCAGCCATGCCCTGCAGGGCTGATAAGCTATATCATGCCCTCTTAGGGTTTGCCACACTATGCTACCCAATCTGAAACAGATTCTGTGGTAATAAAGTCAACTCATGACAAAGAGTCTCGTAGAACTAATCTCTGGGGGAAGAGAGTTTTTGCCTCCTCCACCCTTGGGCTGCGGATTGCCAGCTACCTTTTTTATATGGTGAAGTACCAGAATACCATTTGGAAAAAGAGCAAGTTGTGGCCCAGGCCCTTCCAGATGGCACCCAGAAACAGGAGGTTCTTCAGTGCTTGCAAAATGCTGAGGATATTTGCAAGCACCTCTTGCGGGCCCTCTATGATAGCTTGGATACTACTGCCAGGGCTGCTGCCACAGGTATTTGCTTCCATAGGCACTCCTGGCTCAGGGTCTTGGGCTTCACAGTGGATGTCCAACAGAAGGTGCTTAATGCCCCATTCAGTGGCTCAGAGTTATTTGGGCCAGACATCCAGGACATCAGTAATGATTTACAGGCATCTGGCAGGGCTATCAAGTCTGTCTACTTGCTCTGTCATACACAACCCAGGAGCAGGCTGTACCCTCCCTTTCACAAGGTGTCCAACAGGCCCAGATCAGCCTCTTGGACCCCAAGGTAAGTGCAGAGCCTCTGCCGCCTTGCCTGCCCCCTCCACTGCTGGAGCTATGGCCAGACGCTCCAGGGCTGATGGACAAGCCCCAGCAGCTGGATCCACCTCTGCTTGACTCCTTGCCAGACCCCCCTCTTCTGGTCCCCGACCAAGAGGTGGTGGTCGACAGTCGGTTCTCCCTCCATCTCAATCAATGGAAAACCATCAAGTTAGATGCTTGAATTTATCAAATCCTAGAAAGGGGCCACACTCTGGAGCTCTTCGAGTTGCACCCAGAGACTCTTCCAATGCCTACCACCTACCCCCTGGCCCACCTGTCTATTCTGCGGGAGGAGGTACAGTCCCTTCTGCACAAACAGGCCATTGTGCCAGTGCCCAAGCACCAGAGAAACAAGGGCTTTTATTCCAGGTTCTTCCTGGTCCCAAAATGAATCGGAGACTTGAGGCCCATCCTAGATCTCAAGGACCTCAATCTGTATGTCCAGTATAAGAAGTTTCGGATGGTAACTCTGCCAGGCCTCATGTCTCTGCAGGGTGACTAGCTGCACATCTTGGTATTTCCACCTCACAGGAGATTCCTTTGGTTTCTTTTCCAGGGCAAGCATCACCAATTCAGAGTGCTGCCCTTTAGCTTGTCCTCTGTGCTGTGGGCCTTTACCAAGTGCTTAGCAGCCATAGCTGCAACTCTCAGAAGGGAGGGGACTATGTTTTCCCTTATTTGGATGATTGGCTTCTAAAGGCCCTGTCCAGGGAACAGCTCCTGCAGACTCTGGAGACAACTCTTCAGTTGTTCCTCTCCCTATGCATTACAGTCAATTTGCCCAAGTCAGTCCTAGCCCTATCCCAAAGGCTGCAGTACTATGGAGGCGGTCCTAGACTCAGCGCAGGGAAAGTTCTTCCTACCTCAGAACAGAGCGGAGTGCCTTATTGCCCAGGCTCAGGAAGTCGCCCAGAGTCATTTTATCCCTGCAAGGGTGTACTTGAGGTTGTTGTGGCTGATGGCAGCTGCCATCCCCACTGTTCTGTTGTCCAGGTTCCACATACCCATCCTCCAGTGAACTCTACGGGTACAATGAGACCATAGACTTAGAAACATAGAAACATCGACTTTGACGACAGATAAGGACCACTTGGCCCACTCAGTCTGCCCATTTCCCTACCTATTGGATAAGCTGCAGATTCTAGTTAACCAACAACCTACTTCCTGCAACTTGCAGGGCCCCTATTTTTCTGCAGCACATCGGAGCAAAGTTCTGCGGCACTCAGCACCAATTTCTGCGGCACATTTTTACCCTTAATTTTTTTCCTTTTTTTGTTTTTTTTTTGCCAAATCTGACACAATGCACGCTCGTAACACAGTCATTTTAAGGGTGTTTGTCACCAAATTTTCAACATAGCCAGTTTAAGACCTCTGCTCATGAACAGTATCACTGTGATTTTATTAATCTGTCCGGAACATTGATTTCGCACACCGACCACGCCATTGTGCACTACATGTGCGAAATCGCATTTTGGGTGAAATGTGAAAAATGACAGTTGTACTGTTCATAAGAAGGTGTGGTAAAATGGCAATGCTGAAAATCTGGAGTGAAAATATTAAAAATGCTCGAAGTTACGAGCGTGCATAGGAACTGCGCAACGCACACTCTTAACACAGTCATTTTATGGGCGTTTGTCACCAAATTTTCAACATAGCCAGTGTAAGACCTCTGCTCATGAACAGTATCACTGTGATTTTATTAATCTGTCCGGAACATTGATTTTGCACACTGACCGTGCCATTGTGCGCTACATGTGCGAAAACACATTTTGGGTGAAATGTGAAAAATGACAGTTGTACTGTTCATAAGGAGGTGTGGTAAAATGGCAATACTGAAAATCTGGAGTGAAAATATTAAAAATGCTCGAAGTTACGAGCGTGCGTAGGAACTGCGCATGCGCTCATAAAACAGTCGTTTTGGGGAATAATTTCACCAAATTTTCAACATAGGGTTTTTAGGAGCCTACCTCATGAACTGTGACACTGTCATTTTGTTAATCATTCCGGAAAGGTGGTTCTGCGCAGTGACTGCGGGAACCACCTTTCAGAATCGATGTAAATAACAGTGTCAAGGAATCCATGAGGTGGCCCCCAAAACCCATGTTGAAAATTTGGTGAAAAATTCTTGAGAAATGGCTGAGATATGTACCAAAGTTGAAAAATCCATTTATGCCATTATACAGCTTACGGCATTTCTTCAGTTAAGCGATCGGCTTTGAAGAGTGCAGGCGTGTTCAGTTCTCAGAAGATCATCGCGCTGGGCTCGGAGGTAAGTATGGGTTGAGGTGGGGGTGTGGGGAGGTGGGTACGCAGAGGGTGGGTGCGGGTTGGGGAGGGGGGCAAAAGAATCACCGATGGAAGTTTTTTTTTTCATGGTGTTGGAAGCCTCACACAGGAGGACTTTTGCCACACTGGGTGGGCTCCCAGCCGGCACCAGGCAGCTTAGGGGAGTCGATGAAGTCGTGAGAGGATTCAGGCACCCCGTTGGCAAGGAAGGTTTGCCATGCTGGGGTGGAGCTCCCAGCGTGGCACAGAAGCATTTGGGGGCAGTGAAACCGGCCGAGTTGGGCACCCGTGTCGTCAAGCATTGCCACAGGCTGGGGTGGGCTCCAGCGTGGCATACTAATATTTCAGAGGAGCACGCTTTGTTCCATGGGCGAGCGGATTCCAAGGGTGACGGCAAATTCATGGATATTTCCGTGGTTTGCTACACCCGCAGAATCGCAGGAAAACTCGGGCCATGCCCGGCTGCAACCCCCACTATAATTGCCTTATGTCTGTCCCATGCATGTTTGAATTCCCCACTGTTTTAGACCCCACAACCTCCTCTGGAAGGTCATTCCATGCATCAAAACCCTCTCTGTGAAAAATAATTCCTTACATTACCTCTGAGCTGCCCCCATCTTCAAATTGTGTCCCCTTGTTCTTGCACACCTCTTTTTTGAAAGATGCTACCCTCTTGGACTTTGTTGATTCCCTTGAGGTACTTGAAAGTTTCTATCATGTCCCCCTTATCTCCTTTCATCAAGGGTATACATATTAAGCTCTCTCAGTCTCTCTTCATATAGTTTCTGATGCAGACTCTGCACCATTTTAGTTGCCCTCCTCTGGGCTGCTTCCATCCTGTCTATGTCCTTGCGTAGATGGGTCTCCAAAACTGCACTCAGTACTCCAGATGGGGTCTCACCAACTGTCTGTACAGAGGGATAGCCACTTCCCTTTTTCTACTTGTGATGCCCCTCCCTATGCATCCCAGTATCCCCCCAGCTCTCCATACTGACTTTTCACATTGCTTACCCACCTTTAGGTCATCTGATATGACTACCCCCAGGTCCCTTTCCATTACTGTTGTTGTTAGTACCTCCCCTGCCATTGTGTACTCTTAACAGTGCACAGGCAAGCTAGAGCCTGCTGCAAGGGGTGCCCTTCCAGATCTCCTTCCCCCAGCAGATCCTCACCGTGGATGCCTCCAGTTTGGGCTGGGGAGCTCACTTGGGTCCCTTTCAAACTCAGGGCTCTTGGTCCCAGATCGAAACTTCCCTGCATATCAATGTCCTGAAGATGCGGGTGGTCCTGTATGCCACGCAGGCCTTTCAGAACCATCTCGTCCCGGGTCAGCTGTTGATTCAGTCTGACAGTCTCAGTGTCGTGTATTACATCAACAAAAAGGGGGGACACACTCGTACCCCATGTGCAGAGAAATCATGAGAGTGTGGTACTGGGCGTTAGACCACGGTCTCACTCTTTCAGCGATTCATGTCCCAGGGGTACTAAACACTCTGGTGGACAGCCTCAGCTGGACGCAGTCCAGCATGCATGAGTGGGAGCTCCTCTCATCCATCACAGAAGATCTGTTCAACAGATGGGGTGATCCAGAGTTGGACTTCTTTGCATCCCCACTCAGTGCAAAACTGCCCATGTTTTTATGCTCACTCGATCCAAGGCCTGGCGTTTTCTGGCAATACATATTGTCCCTCTCCTGGAGCAAGAGGTTCCTTTATGCCTTGCCTCTGTTTTCTTTGATTCAGAGGGTGTTGAACAAACTGCAGATGGAGGGGGCCAGCATGATTCTGGTAGTTCCATTCTGGCTTGTCAGATATGGTTTCCACTACTACAGCAGCTAGTGGAAGAGCCTCCAGTCCCTCTCCCTCTCTGCAGAAACCTGCTGACCCAGGCTCAGGGGACCCTAGTACATCCCAACCTCAGATTTCTCCATCTGCATGCTTGGCTCCTAAAGACATTGCCATCTCTAGATTTGGGGTTTCCAGTAGGGTAATGGATGTTTTAGTGGCCACTCAGAAACCCTCCATTTGAACCACCTATTTCATGAAATGGAAGAGGTTTGCTATCTGGGCTGCCAGATGTAATCTAGACCCTTTCACCTGTCCGGTGAGCCAGATTCTGGTTTACCTGATACTGCTGTCAGACTCAGGTCCACAGTACTCCTCCCTCAAGGTGCACCTTTCAGCTATCTCGACTCTCCATGATGCAGTGGGTGACTGCACCATTGCTCAGCTGGATGTTTCCCGTACTTTCTTGAGGGGCATCCTGCATCTGAAACCTCTAGTCCATTCTTTCGTCCCGGCTTGTGATTCAAATTTTGTTTTGGAGAAACTGACCATCTCTCTTTGAGCCAGCCGTGACTTGCAAGCTATGCTTTCTTTCCTGGAAAGTGTTATTTTTGGTTGCTATTACTTCTGCTTGAAGGATTTCCGAGCCTCAGGCCCTCTGGCATGAGGAGCCTTTTTGATTTTTCACAAAGACTGTGTTTTTGCGTACAAATCCTGAGTTTCTTCCTAAGGTGGTATCTTGAGTTTACCCAGAACCAATCTATCCACCTTCCTGTTTATTTTCCTGAGTGTGCCAGTCTAGGTGAAGCACTGCTCCATACATTAGTGCAGAACTTTGAAGTATTACATGCTTCGGACTAAAAAATGCAGTAAGTCAAAGCAGCTTTTTGTTTCTTTTGCCCCACGCAGAGAGGGTGTTTAGGTTTCTAAACAATGTTTGTCTAAATGGTTGGCAAATTGCATTGTGTTCTGCTACAATAAGTATGGCAAAGAGTTGCCAGGAGCGGTGAAAGCTCATTCCACAGATGCATGGCTACCTCTGTGGCCTGTTTTAGAGGGGTCTCAGCCACTGACATTTGCGTGGCAGCCACTTGGAGGTACTGTCCATACCCTCACCAAACACTACAGTCTGGACATTGCCTCAAGGGCCTGTGCAGGTTTTGGCAGGGCTGTGCTTCAGGGCCCCCGTCTTAAGTTTAGGAATGGCCTTCCTCCCGGACTGTTCCTGTGCATATGTAACTGCTTGGGACTCGCTCCATCTGTGGAACCTGATGACGGAGATACTCCCGAAGAAGATAGAACAGTTACGTAAGAACTGACCATAGCAGTAGATCTTCGAGAGAATCTCAGTCATCAGGTCCACCTTCCTTCCCACCATTCCCCTTTTTGTTTGTTTTTTCCTAGAACTGGCTGTCTGGTGTATCCAGCCTTTCATATGGACATGAGCAACTCTCTGTTACTCTCCTCTATCCCCCATGGCTAGAGCTATGCTCTCTTTGTCTCCAGGGAAAAGAACTGAAGGGCAGGGCCGCTCATGCCTTTATACGGTTGGTGACATCAGCTGATGACATTGGCATGGGTGGCCCCAGTTGTATGGCTGAAAATCTTCCGTGTAGATCCTGCTTCACCAACAGTGAAGTTCCATCTGTGAGACCTGATGACTGATATCCCCCTGAAGATCTACAGTTACAGTAAGTTCTTACTTAACTGTTCTTTGTAAGCAAAAGAAAATTAAGAATGAAAATATCCCTAAGTCTGTGCACATGCAAAGTTTGCACATTTTTGGACTTTTTGTTTTTCTTCCATGTCTTCAGTTTAATTAGTAGACAGCAGCCAACTGTGGTGGTGGAGGGCTTTGTAAGTCTCTCTCTAAGGGACCAGAAAATATCCTTTTGCGGACAGTAAGCGGGGAGGGGAAAAGTGTGTGTGTGTGTGTTGGGGGGTACCAAATGGGGGTTTGGTGCTGGACTATTTTTACTGGTGGGGTGACAGAAGGAGACATGGTGGTGGTGGGAATGGGCTTCCAGCTGCCATTCAGTTTAAATGAAAATGGGGAATGAACACCTTTGGAGGGGAGAAGGGAGGGAGAAAGACCAGCACTGGCAAAAGTACCAACAGCGGGGATGTCATGGAAGTGGAGCAATGGCAACTTCACAGTTGGCTCCAGAGCCTTGATAAGGGCAGTTCGCGGGCCTCTGACTGACGTGTGCATATCAGAGGCAGTGGCATGGAAAAATAAAATGGTAAAGTTTTGTGCATATCTCTAGCCCCACAGAAAATCACTGAATCAGATTTCACCAAAATTGGCAGATCAAAAGATCCTGTGTCAGAATGTATACTTTCAAACATTTTGTGAAAACCCATCAAGGAACGGCCATGATATAAGCAGTTAAAAATCGTGATTTAATATTAATGTGCCTACTCTACCCTAACTATAGTGGCAATACTATAACATAATCTAAAATATATATTCATAGCAAGAGTTCTTTCAGGGAATCAAGCCTGGGAGCCTGCGCTCTGAAATCCACAGCTCTGATCATTCAACTGAAGGGAAATTTCCATTAACAGGCAGATTACAGTGCTTTTAGCTTTCCAGTGTTATAAACTTCTCACACTGAAATGTGCTGCTGTTAAATGCAATGCTGCACAACAGGCTACATGTTCTGGAGACTGGTTGGCTTAGGGCATTAGTAATGGGTTTAGGAGCCTTTTACCTCTAGGTCACTAATTCAAATCCAGCCCAGGTCAGTAGGAGCCAAAAGCCGTTGTCTCCTGGGGGCTGTTCAGTGGCCTATGTGAAATATGTTGTGGGAGTCTTAGTCCATTTCCCAGTGGGCAGGTGTCCATAGTACAAAACCACCAACACCTTTGGCAATAATTGGCACCCTTGCTGGCAGCCTCCAATGAGAAGCCAAAGACTGACTGGGCATGGATTCTAAAGAAACCTCTCACCCATCTTGTGGTCCCTCCATGACCGCATTGAAGCACATTAGTGGGGCAGTGTGGGGAAGGTTGCACTGTGATCACCTGTACTGTATCTGTCATGTGGATAAAAAGAGGACTTCTGTTTCCAGTGCTGTCAATCCAACACCTTTCAGGAGCTCTAAATTCACACAGTAAAAAAATCTTACCTCCCCCCCCCCAAAAAAAAAAAAATTGGTGCATGTTCATAATTTTATTTATTTAAGCGTTTTACCAGGAAGGCATACTGAGCAGAGTATACTGCTCGATTACAGATGCATCCTGGAGGAGGGGAGAACATAGGAAGACAGTTTTACACAGTATAGACAAGAAAATACATAGTGGGAGAAATACTAACATTTGGATCTGATTACAAGTCAGTAGTAGTTTGAGAGAGACAATTGGTAACCACAGTACGTGCAATATAAGATAACACTTGAAGTCAGGATAGGCAAGTGAATACATTGTGGAAGATCACTAACATTTGGTTCTGAAACCACGTTCATAGAGGATTGAGTGTGTCAGTTGGTAACACAGTTACATACAGCAAATGTACAACAAAATTAGGTTTTGAGCCATATGAGAGACAGTATAAGGCGAGAGGACAATAGTTAGACACTGAAGAATTACAAATTTGCTAAGTGCCGATATTCCCAGAGAATTGCCTAGTAGTTGGTAGATGCCTAGACACAAGCAATGGTAGGGATGAAATGATCTTGGAGCATGGAGTTTAGGTGGGAAAGGGAGGTGACGCGACGAATGTTAGCTGGGAGGGAGTTCCATAGCGAGGGAATGCGGTAGCTAAACCCTGATTGCCCTGTGGAGGTAGACCGGTATGGTACAGCTAGGGACCTGGAGTCTAAGTTTCTGAGTGTATGCTTGTGAGCTAGGGTTTGTTAAGATGTCGGCGAGGTAGGAAGGGAGCCGCTGAGTCCAATACTTGGCCGTAATTTTTGCACAGTGGGTTAGCATGTGATAGTCAAGTGAGGTGAGGTTCATTGATTGATAAAGGGCACAGTGGTGTGTGGAGTAGGGGCTGTTCAGGATGAAACAGCAAAAAGAGTGGAAGAGAGGGTCCAGCCTAGCTATTGTGGTCTTAGGGCTGGCACCGTAGACTACGTCCTCATAGTCGTGGACTGGGAGGATCATTTTTTTTTACAATGTCCTTCCTGGCTGGAAGGGGTATGTTGTCACAATTCCGGTAAAGTGCACCAAGCCTAGGGTGCAGCTTCTTAGGTAAGGAGTCAATATGTGTGGAAAAGTTGAGGTGCTGGTCAAGCCAGACACCAAGGTATCTGAAGGTGGTGCAGGACTCCAGAGGGGACCCTTCCAGGGTGTGAAAAACTAATAGTGAAGGGAGCCTAGAAATTTTCTGCCTCATCCTAAAGGTTAAGGAGACTGATTTTTTAGCATTTAGGAGGAGGAGGTTATTTGAGCGGAGCCAGTGCTGGACCGAGATGAAGTTGTGCTGAAGTCTGGACACAACTTCAGAGGGCGAGGGGCCGGATAGGTATAGCACTGTGTCATCTGCGTACATGTGGATGGCGGAGTGTGTGCAGGCGAATGGCAGATCATTTAGAAATACCGAGAATAGGAGGGGGCCTAGGACCGATTCTTGAGGCACTCCAGACGTAATTGGGAGAGGGTCCGATATGGACGATCTGATATGGACAGCTTGGGATCTGCCAGTGAGGTAGGAGTGGAACCAAGATGTGGCCCAGTCAGATAGGCCAGCCTTGGCAAGTTTTGTCAGGAGAAGAGAGTGAGTCACCATATCGAAAGCCTTTGCCAGGTTGATAAAGATGGCAGCAGTGATGTAGCCAGCATTCATCCCTGTGAGGATGGAGTTGGTAATCCTGAGAAGGGAGGTGATAGTGGAGTGGGATTTCCTAAAGTCAGACTGGTAGGGAAAAAAGGAAGAGGAGTCCAGATAGGTGGATAGGCGAGAGAGAACCAGGCGTTCTTGTATCTTGGCAAGGGTCGGTAGGAGGGAGATGGGCCGGTAGTTGCTTGGGTTTGAGGCATCACCACACTTTGGAAGTGAGATTACGGTGGCATGTTTCCACTCAGTGGGGACTTCTGCTAGGACGAATGATAAGTTAAAAAGGGAGGCTAGGGGTTGAGCCATGGCAGGGGCCGACAGGTGGAGCATTTTGAATTCCAACCCTATGGGACATTTGCCCTTTTCAGGGTTAAGGGCAACCAGAGCATTGTATACCTCATCAGGGGTGACTTACAGGAAGGAGAAAGGCTGAGCTGCAGCGCCACAAGATGGGGTGTCAGTGGGGGCATGCTGAGCTGGGTGTGAGGTGGCCCTGGGAGTAGCATGGCTGGTAGTGAAGACAGTGTTAAACAAGGTGGCAACTGCTGAGGGGTCACTGATGGTGAGACCACCAACCTGCAGGGATGGGGTTGGTGGTTGTAATGGTGGGCAGAGAAGCGATTTGATCACCTTCCAGAAACGAGATGGGAGATGGGAGGAGGAATTGAATGTGCATATGAAATAGTTGGCCTTTGCTTGGCGGATTATTTTGGTACTAGAATTGCGGAGCACTTTGTAGATCTGGAGGTCGGCCTGGGATTTAGAAATCTTAAAGGTTTTCCAGGCCTTGTCTCGGATTTGGAGGTGGGCTAGGATATTGGGAGAGATCTATGGTAGATGAGCACCTCTGACTCTGGACCGTCTGAATGAGGCATAGCGGTCCCGGATGGTGATGAACTTGGACTTAAAGAACGACAGTGCCTCATCTGTCGAGGTGAAATGAGTAATGCACGACCAGTCATAGTTGCCCAACTCATTTAATAATGAGGGGAGGTCCAGGGATTTGTAGGATCTCGAAAGTAAGATTCTGGGAGGGGGAGCTTTGGGTTTGTGAATTTTGCGTACGGTGTAGATCCCGTGGTGGTCACTAAGGGCATCTGGAAGGAGTCCTGAGGCTATAATCCTGTGAGGGACCAATCTAGCAGTGTATGGTTCTGTGTTTTGTGGTTTGCCCGAGTAGGTTCAGTGATTAGTTGTGTTAGGATTAGGGCTGTTACCTTGTCACGAAATTTGGAAAGGGACTCACAAGCCAGTTCTGGTTAAAATCCCCATATATGTGGATCTCACCACCTGCTGCCTGGGAGTTTAAATAGCCCAGGTAGTCCAGTATGGAAGGTGAGGTGGTGCCTGGAGCGCAGTATGTGCCTGCTATGTAGATTGGGATTGATTGGGGGATGGAGAGTTTTACCATTAAGGCATTAATGGAGTCCGACAGTAGGGATAGGGCAACCATGGTGAATTTGATGGTGGAGGCAATGTACATAGCTATGCCGCCTCCTTTTCTGCCAACCCAGTCATAGCGGAGAAGTGTGTAGCCGGGTATGGCAAATTCTGTGTCGGTGTTATGTGATTTTAGCCAGGTTTTGGAGATAATAAGAATGTCTGGGCTGAGAGACATGGCGAGGGCTTGTAGCAAGGTTATTTTGCGCAAGAGACTGCATATATTTACTGTATGTGTATTAGTTTGAGGACTGAGGGGATTTGGAGTGGGACAGAAAGGTTTTGGGCATGGGGATGGGTTGGTCCTGGGTTAAGTTCGATATCGCCTGCAAGGAGAAGTAGCAGGGTGACCATTAGTTTGGTGTGATGAGCTATCCACTGAAGTTTTCTGGAGGTGGTATGATGTGCGGCTACGTCAGCTTTCGGTCTCCAGGTTTGTGGTAGAAGGACTAGGAGGCTGATTTGGAAGGTAGCTGGGATTAGCCCGGGGCTGGTGGATAGAGTATGGTAGAGGTGGGCATGGTCCGGTTCAGCTGTGATAGTGGAGGTAGGAATATTTGTTAGCAACCTGTCGCAAGATGTGATGTGATCTGGGAACATAGGGTAAATTGATGGTGAGAGGGACATCCAGGGGGTGACGATAAAGAAGATTAATAAGTAAAGTTGGGGCATAATAGGGAGGCTAAAAGAGCAAGGGTTTTGAATGTAATTGCAAAACCTTGGTGTAGTGGCCTCTAGAGAATGTCTGGTATAACCTGCAAAGGGGAAAATAGGCTGATTGGTTAAAACTAGCATGTGACTTCAGCTTTAGCTATATAAGGGAGTGACTGACAAGGGTGGTGGTGGGGAGCTGATGCACAGCGTCAGCGGGGCTCTAGCTTGTTCAAACTGTGTAGCAGCAGCAGCAGCAGCAGCAGCGTCTTAGTTGTGCGCTGCCTGAGTTTGCCGTTGGGGTTGGGGGTGTCGGTCTGCACTCCGGATCCTGGGAGGGCTTCCACGCTGCCCTCACGACCTGAGGATTGCCCAAAAGTTGTGGTAAAGACAGAGTTTAAATAGGTAAGAGGGATGGGATGGGATGGGATGGGATGGGATGGGATGGGATGGGGCTTGGTACAAACTTAATTATGCTTTAAACAAAGGGAGTCGGGGCTCAGAGGAACCTTACTGTAGCTGGGGAAATCTAAATAATTGAACCTTTCTTGAAACGCTGCTCAGAGGTGCCTGAAAACAGCTGGTAATTTACACAGATTCAACTTCACTTAGATCAGGGGCTCAGAGGTGCCTTAAGCAGCAATATTATGCACTTTATACCTTTCCTTACTGCACAGCTTTTGAGTTGAGAACTTGCAGTGACTACTTCAAGCCCCTTGTACAGCACAGCAAGTCAGAGATTAAATTAATGCTAACTGCAGCTAAATCAGTTTTAACAATTAAGGTAACCCAGCAGAACAGTGAAAATGCACAGTATTTTAAGGAGTTACAAGCAGACAAAAACTATCTCCACACGTCTGCTGACTGTAAAATTCAAAAGATGGTGCCTTTTCTCCTTGTTCAAACTGCGTTGCAGCAGCAGCAAATGAGCTGTACCTTTGCACTGCCTGAGTTTGCCGTTTTGGGGCGGTCTGCACTCCGGATCCTGAAAGGGCTTCCACGCTGCCCTCACGACCTGAGGATTGCCCCGAAAGCTGTGGTAAAGACAGAGTTTAAATAGGTAAGAGGGGCTTGGTACAAACTTCATTATGCTTTAAACAAAGGGAGTCGGGGCTCAGAGCAGCCTTACTGCAGCTGGGGTAATCTAAATAATTGAACCTTTCTTGAAACGCTGCTCAGAGGTGCCTGAAAGCAGCTGGTAATTTACACAGATTCAACTTCACTTAGATCGGGGGAAGGCTGCTCAGAGGTGCCTGAAAGCAGCTGGTAATTTAAGCAGATTCAACTTCAGTTAGATCGGGGTCTCAGAGGTGCCTTAAGCAGCTGTATTATGCACTTTATACCTTTCTTTACTGCATAGCTTGTGAGTTGAGAACTTGCAGTGACTACTTTAAACCCCTTGTACAGCACAGCAAGGCAGAGATTAAATTAATGCTAGCTGCAGCTAAATCAATTTTAACAATTAAGGTAACCCAGCAGAACAGTGAAAATGCACAGTATTTTAAGGAGTTACAAGCAGACGAAAACTATCTCCACACGTCTGCCGACTGTAAAATTCAAAAGATGGTGCCTTTTCTCCTTGTTCAAACTGTGTAGCAGCAGCAGACGAGCCGTACCTTTGCGCTGCCTGAGTTTGCTGTTGTGGGGGTTGGTCTGCACTCCAAATCCTGGGAGGGCTTCCACACTGCCCTCATGACCTGAGGATTGCCCCGAAAGCTTTGCGCTGCCTGGAGTTTGCCGCTGGGGAGCCGGTCTGCACCGGATCCTGGGAGGGCTTCCACGCTGCCCTCATGACCTGAGGATTGCCCTAAAGCTTTGGCGCTGCCTGAGTTTGCCATTGGGGGTTGGTCTGCACCCGGATCCTGGGAGGGCTTCCACGCTGCCCTCATGACCTGAGGATTGCCCCAAAAGCTTGGCGCTGCCTGAGTTTGCCGTTGGGGGAGTTGGTCTGCCTCCGGATCCTGTGAGGGCTTCCACGCTGCCCTCATGACCCTGAGATTGCCCCAAAAGCTTTGCGCTGCCTGAGTTTGCTGGGGGGTCAGTCTGCACTCCAGATCCTGGGAGGGCTTCTCGCTGCTCTCATGACCTGAGGATTGCCCAAAAGCTTTGTGCTGCCTGAGTTTGCCGTTGGGGGGCGGTCTGCAGTCCGGATCTTGGGAGGCTTCCACGCTGCCCTCACGACCTGAGGATTGCCTAAGCTTTGCGCTGCCTGAGTTTGCAGTTGGGGGGTCGGTGTGCACTCCGGATCCTGGGAGGCTTCACGCTGCCCTCATGACCTGAAGTTGCCCAAGCTTTCGCTGCCTGAGTTTGCTGTTGGGGGTTGGTCTGCACTCCGGATCCTGGGAGGGCTTCCATGCTGCCCTCATGACCTGAGGTGCAGGGTGGGGTGGAATGGCATGAGCATTACTGTAGACAATCCAGGTCACACCCAGCTTTCAGTCCCTTCAGGGTAGGCGTTATGGTCAAAAGCCTAACACCTGGGTGTTTCTTGGTATTTTACTCCAAGTTTTCAACATGGGCTTTGTGATCCACGCATGAACAGTGACACTATCAGTTCATTAGCTGAAAGGTGATTTTGCACAGCAACTGCGCCATTTGACGCCACAGGTGCAAAAACACATTTCAAACAGGATGTGAAAAATGACAGCTGTACTGTTCATGAGGAGGTGTAAAAGAAGAAGAATCAGTATTTATATAGAGCTTTTTCATACATCCAAAGCGCATTACAAGCAATGCTAGACTGGTAGTGATGTGACTGAATGTGTGGTGGCGGCCATATCGCACATCATCACCCACACCCAGCCTGGATAATTGCATGAACTGGTTTATGGGAAGGGGAATGCTAGCCAGGACACCGGGAATGTTCCCTACTCTTTGCGAAGAGTGCCCTGGGTTCTTTTACTTCCACCTGGACACCCACCAGGACAACACCAGGATGGGTAGAAGGGACCTCGGTTTAACGTCTCATCCGAAGGACGGCACACCCCAGCAGTACAGCACCCGCCAATACTGCACTCAGAAAAAAATGGCAATGTTGAAAATCTGGAGTGAAAATATAAAAAAACTGTTGAAGTCACGAGTGTGCGTAGAAATTGCACAACGCACACCCGTAATGTAATTAGTTTTGGGATTTTTTTACAACAGATTTTCAACATAGGCATTTTGGGACCTTCGCTCATGAACAGTGTCACAGTGATTTTCTTAATCTATCCCAAACACTGATTTCCCATAGCAACCCTGCTATTCTGTGCTGGAAGTGTGACGGCCAGGGTGTGAAAAATGACAGCTATACTGTTCATAAGGAGGTGTGAAAAAAGTCCAATGTTGAAAATCTGGACTGAAAAGATTACGAATTCGTGAACTTACGAGGGTGCATGGAAATTGCACAATGCACACCCTTAACACAGTCATTTTATGGACTTTTGTCACCAAATGTTCAACATAGCCAGTTTAAGACCTCTGCTCATGAACAGTGTCACTGTGATTTTCTTAATCTGTCCAAAACATTGATTTCACACACCGACCACACCACTGTGCGCTACATGTGCAAAAACACATTTCAGGTGAGATGTGAAAAATGGTAGTTGTACTGTTCATAAGGAGGTGTGGTAAAATGGCAATGCTGAAAATCTGGATTGAAAATATGAAAAATGCTGTAAGTTACGAGCGTACATAGGAACTGCGCAACGCACACTCATAAAACAGTCATTTTGGGGAATTTTTTCACCAAATTTTCAACATAGGGTTTTGGGGGGGCCCACCTCATGAACAGTATCACTGTGATATTCTTAATCTATCCTGAACATTGATTTTACACACATGTTCAAAAACACATTTCAGGTGAGATGTGAAAAATAACAGCTATACTGTTCGTAAGAAGGTGTGGTAAAATGGCAATGTTGAAAATCTGGAGTGAAAATATTAAAAATGCTCGAAATTACGAGCGTGCATAGGAACTGCACAACGCATGCTCGTAAAACAGTCATTTTGGGGAATTTTTTCACTAAGTTTTCAATATAGGGTTTTGGGGAGCCTACCTCATGAACTGTGACACTGTCATTTCATTAATTGGTCCTGAAAGGTGTTTTTTTATTTATTTTATTTATTTATTACTAGATTACAAATACCTTTGAACCAAGGGTTCTTTTACAAAGGTTCCGTGTCAGCAATGGGTGCAAGCAAAATACTGGTAAGATACAGTACAGGGTCGGGACGTTAACATAGAAGTAAGCAGAGGTAAGATACAATACAGGTCAGGAGGTTAACTTAGTAGCAAAAAACAGTACATGTTTATAGAGTGCACAGTAGCAAACAGTCAGTGGCAAATATCAATGCACAATTAACAATACGGGTGTGTATATACAGCAAGACACAAATACAAATAAAAACTATCCTTGGGGTGACATAAGTGGAGCAAGGGGTGGATGATAAGAGGGGGATGGGTGGGGAAAAGGGGGGCAGGCAGTCAAGGATTTGACATTGTCGTAAATGCAAGAACAGAAAGGTAAGTGCTAGGTAGTCTAGGGTGGAGTAAAAAGAGATAGGGTGATAGGGAGGGGGAGACAGGAGAGGAGCGGGAGAGGGGTGGAATGGTATGTGGGAGGGGGTAGAATGGTAGGTGGGGGTGGGAGAGAGATGGGGAGTAGCAGGGGATGGAGGGATGGAGAGAAGTGAGGAGGGTAGCAAGGGAGGAGAGAAGAGGAGGGAGAGGTGAAACAAAGCCGCAGTGACTGTGAAATCACCTTTTGGGACCGAATAACAAAATGACAGTGACTAAGTTCATGAGATGGAGTTCCAAGAACCCCATGTTGAAAATTTAGTGAAAAAATTCCCAAAAATGGCCGAGATATGCACCAAAGTTGAAAAAAAAAAAAACATTTATGCCATTATACAGCTTACCGGCATTTCTTCAGTTCGCGGTCAACTTTGAACAGTACAGACTTGTTCCCAGTCCACAAAAGATCGTCGCTGGGCTCGGAGGTAAGTATGGGGTGAGGGGTGTGGGGAGGGGTGCTCAGTGGGTGGATCTGGGTTGGGAGAGAGGGCCACGAAGACCATGAGGAGTACCGTTTCTGTATTTACAGGTTTTACAAATAAATAGATGACGTGGGACACTTTTTGCACACTGGGTGGGCTCCCAGCATGCTGGCACACCTGGGTGCTTCTTTTGGGGGGATCTGGAGCTGACAAGGATTGGGCACCCCGTTGGCCTATACACTGTGCTTGTGCTTGGGAGGTGTGCATTAACTGAGGGGATTGGGCACCCCTCAGCACACAGCAAATGGGGGGGCATCAAGCTGACAGGGATTGGGCTACCCTGTTGGTGAACTGTGCAGGGTGCATGCCAACAGGGGGGTTGGGCACCCCCGGTTAGCTTTCTATTTATTTATTGAAATGTTTCACCAGAAAGGCACACTGAACGGTGGGCTGTGGTTTTCCATCGGCTTCCTGGGGACTGTGAGAGACGACAGAGAAGCCTTCAATAGATTATTTAATCAGCTGTTTTGGTAGCTTGTAATACACCAAAACAGCTGATTGTGTGGTGACGTGGCCCGAATTTCCTGACGCATTTAGGCATTTTCTCTAACTGCTGAAAGCTATGTGTTTCTTGCACATGTGTGCAAGCAACACAAAAAGTAGGGGTTCTGTAGAACTCTGTGATACCTATGCACTTACATCCTAAAAGAGAAACAAAACAACCATAGTGTGAGACACTTTTATTCTCCTCAGAGTGTCTCCCTCACTGGTGCACTGGAAATGGGCCCATTTGGGGGAGAGTTTTTAATTTTCGATGTATTGATTGATCATATTAAAGAGCTGCTGATGCCTCTGGAAATATTTTGGAAAACAGAATATTTAGACACAATTCGGCTTATGTTTCATGTATCCTCTACAGATTTCTCCTTCCCATTATTTATTTCAGAGGGAACTTGCATGTAAACAGGATCTTTAACCCTTTGCTATCATCTGCCTGTGCAACTTATTCCTCATTTGAAGTCATAATCCTCTGTCATGACATCATAGTCTTTTGCCATAGGAATAACTGTGATGTAAAAAGCAGAGTATTATGACATCAAGAGCCCGCTATTTAAAGGTTTGCTCGGCAGCGCAAATGGGTGTTTGCCCATGCAAACCAGGATTTGCACCGGAGTGCAGTATTCAAAAGGAGCAGTTAAGCGGCAAACAGAGTTAGGACACACACAAAAACTAATGTATGTGGGTGGGCAAAGGGAGGAGTGGGGACAGGAATACCCATGCAACCCACTATTTAACACATTTGCGTTGTACAGAAGGGGTTAGCGTGGTTCTTTTGAGCAGTGCAAATACTGCCGAACAAAACCCTGACTTACTCTGGGCATCCTTAGCAGTGCTGGAATTACTATAGCCAACAACCATGTTGGTCGGTAGGGGACCAGACCTGCCCCCTCCCCAGTGGTCCATGGTCCTCCCCCGCCAGTCGCTGTCCCTGTACTGATTTACTTAAGCCCTGATGCCTAGTGGTCCGATCACCAGCTAGTATACTAATATAATAATCTCTGGTGCCAAGTGGTCTCCCTGGTACCCGATCCCCAGCCCTGTAAAATGTCCCTCCCAGTACCCGATCTTCAGCCCTATAAAATAAACAAGCTCTCTGATGGCCAGTGGACCCCCTGGTACATGACCTTTGACTCCGGAACTACACCGGCTCCATGGTGACCAGTGCCCCCCCCCAGTTCCCCATCCCCAACCTCAACAATACAATGGCCCCTGGTGACCAGTGGCCCCCCTCTGGTTTCTGATCCCTGGGCCCATGAATGACTACAGACTCCCTGGTGTACAGAGGTCCTCCCCGTGATCCTGGATACCTGGCTGCATTCCAAATGAGTAGACAGTGTGTACTCACACAATACAAAGGTGTAGTGCACATAACATAAGATACTATTCCTTGGTGTCCAGTGGAACCCCACCCTCCAATCACAGTCCCTGGTATCTAGCGGCCTCACCCCCCCCCACTGTGGCACTGACCACCACCCCCGCCACCCCCCTCATCTGAAGTGCCGGTGCCGGGGGAGCCCATACAGCATTCTGCAAAGCCCTTCTCACACCTCCTCGACTGGCTGCCATATGCACATCCTGAGAGTGCATGTCCTATGTAATGTATTGGCATGCATCCTCTGTGCAGTACAGTACAGTGCAGAGGATGCATGTCCTGTACACTGCATAGGATGCGCGTGTTCTGGATTTGCATACAGCGGCTGGCTGAGGAGGTGTGAGGAGGGCTGTGCTGGTGCCACATGGGCTGCAGGCAGCACTGGCACTTCAAGCAGGGCTGGGCAGGGTGGGTGTTTGGTGCTGCGGTTGGGGAGGTGGGGCTGCTAGACACCAGGGACTGATGCATGAACCAGGGAACTGTGATCAGAGGGTTGGAGGGTTCCACTGGACACCAGGAAATAGTGTCTTGTGATCTTCTTTGGTGGTATCTCAGTCATCAGGTAACACCGTAGGAACTTCACCGTCAGTGAAGGGGAATCTACACGGAAGATTCTGAGCAGTACATCTGGGGCCGCCCACACCATCGACATCCGTCAACATCATCAACTTTATAAAGGCATTAGTGGCCCTGCTCACTCCTCAGTTCTTTCCCGCCATCGGCTTGCTTGCATGGGTCTCCACGAAAGCTCCGATGTAGTATTCACGCCTTTTTCACCTACGGCTTTTCTGCAATTATTTTTCAGAATCTCTTTTTCTAAAGAGATTCCTTCATCTTGTTTATGTTGAGAGTTAATCCTTCAACCTCTTTCTTCCATCGCCGCTGCTGCAGAAAGAAGATTGCCTCCACAGTTGAACACTCTCTGTGTGTCTGATGTCTTGGGCTTGACCACAAAGTCACTGACTGTGAGCTCTGCCAAAAGTGTAATCAAACAACCCTCAGGTAACGCAGAAAGGCTTTGAAAAATGTCCTCATGGATCGACAGGCAGCCAGTTCTGGGCAGGGGTCCTTCAGGGTCCCAGCTGCTCAGTCACCCACCAGATCTTCAAGCTCCCAGGCCTCAAAGGCCTGAGACAAATCCTCAGGGAAAAGTCATAAAGACTGAGATCATGACCGCTCCCCCCGGGGACCATCTTGTTCCCCTTTGGCCTCTCCTTCTCCTGGGGCGCTTCATCAGCTGCGGCCGTCTGTGGATGAACACCATTAACGTAAATGAAATTTTGGTTAAATTCACCAATGTCATTGTGCAGCAACTGGGTGCCCTTAGGCCCTCCTTGCCAATGCCGTTGATGACAGCTTCATCGTCAGTGCCTCCTCATAGGCCATGGGATGCCCTTCACAGGCCAGTAGTGGCACAACTGACACCAGACCCTGACTTAGAAGAAGTTAACGTTGAGGAGGAGTACCATCCAGACCTCATTCTTCCTGATGATGAGGAGGAAGAAGAGGAGGAGGAAGAAATCCTGGTTTTAGACAAGCCTACTGCTTCCTCTGTCAGCGAGGACTCGGTGAAGCACACACCTAGATCTCTTGAGGACCCCACATTTTTCAGTGTGATGAAGAAGCTATCCTCAGCCATGGGCTTCCAGGCTGAGGAAGAAGATGCCACCAGAAAAGAGCTGGTGGACTTCATGGAGATTCCAGAATCTCCCCTAAAGATAATTCCTCCTATCTTACCAGCCTTGAGGAATGCAGCTACGGCAGCCTGGCACAGACCAGACATGGTGCCAGCTATACTTTGTAGGGCTGATAAACCTTATCATTCCCCTTGGGGGTTTCCCTGCTATGCTGCCCAACCTGAGATGGACTCGGTGGTCATTAAGGCAGCTCATGACAGGTCTAAGGCCTTAAGCACCTTAGTTCCCTTCCCTCTGATAAGGAGTCTTGTAGAATCAACTTCTGAGGTAAAAGGGTGTATACCTCCTCTACACTGGATTTGAGGATTGCCAACTACCTGTTGCACATGGTAAAGTACCAGAATGCCAATTGGAAGAAGGGCAAGGCTGCCACCCAGGCCTTTCCAGAGAGCACTCAAAAACAGGAGCTGCGTCAATGCCTTCAAGCAGCTGAGGATGTTAGTAAGCACCTACTCAGAGCCCTATATGACATGGCTGACACCATTGCCAAGGCTGCTGCCATGGGCATATGCCTACGTAGGCACTTCTGGCTGAGAGTATCCGGTTTTGCTGCCGATGTTCAGCAAAAAATGCTTAATACCGTCTTAAATGGCAGAAAGCTATTTGGCCCTGATGTCAAGGACATTAATGATCTTCAAACTTCCGACACGGCCCTCAAGTCTGTCCACTCCCTCTACCATACCCAGCCAAGGAGTAGAGGGCGACCTCCCTTTCTCAGAACCGCCAATAGGCCCGGTACAGCTCCCTGCCCCAAGGGAAGCACAGGGCCCAGGCTGCCTTGCCCACCCTGCTCCAGTGTTGGACCAGCAGACAAGCACCCCAGAAGTGAGGGACCAGCCACTGTGGCTGGCTCTACCTCTGTTTGACTCCTTGCTAGACCCCCCCCCCTTCTGGTCTCAGATCAGGAGGCGGTGGTCGGAGGTTGGCTATCCGTCCATCTGAATCAGTGGAGAACCATAACTTCGGATGCATGAATTGTGCAGATCATAGAAAAGGGTCACATCCTGGGGCTCATCGAACAACTTCCGGAAACCCCTCCCCCACCATCCACTTACCCCCAGCTCACCTGTCTGTTCTTCAGGAGGAAGTACAGTCCGTTCTGCATAAACAGTCCCTCGAGACTGTGCCCAGGTGCCAGAGAAACAAGGGGTTTTGTTCCAGGTTTTTCCTGGTCCCCAATCTCCAATACAAAATGTTTTGGATGGTAACTTTACCAGGCCTTCTGCCCCTCCTCAAAACAAGGGACTGGCTCTGCTCTCTGGACATGCAGGATGCTTACTGCACATACCGGTCTTTCCTTCTCACAGGGAGTTTGTCCATTTTACCTTTCAGGGTGAGCATCATCTGTTCAGTGTGCTGCCCTTTGGCTTGTCCTCTGTGCCATGAGTCTTTACCAAATGCTTAGCAGCAGTAGCAGCAGCTCTCAGAAGGGAGGGACTGTATGTTTTCCCTTATCTGGATAACTGGCTCCTTAAGGCCCCATCCAGTTAACAGCTTTTGCTGACTCTGAAGCAAAATCTCCAGCTCTTCCACTCCCTGGGCATCACAGTCAGTCTGCCCAAGTCAGTTCTGGTACCATCCCAAAGGCTGCAGTATATAGGGGTGGTTCTGGACTTGGCACTGGGGAAGGCTGTCCTGCCCCAAAACAGGGCAGAGTGCCTTGTAGCCCAAGCTCAGGAAATCGCTACATCCTGCCAGGGTGGACCTCAGATTGCTGAGCCTGATGGCAACTGCCATATCCACTGTCTCACTGGCCAGACTTCATATGCGCATTCTCCAGTGGACCCTCTGGGTACAGTGGGACCAGGGTACGGATGAGTTAGATCACCCAGTCCTGGTCTCTTCCCCAGTCTGCAAGGTGCTGCAGTGGTGGATGGACCCCTTGAATTTGCTTCAAGGTGTCCCATTTCAGATCTCCTTCCCACAGCAGATCCTAACCATGGATGCCTCGGGTCGGGGCAGGGGAGCACACCTGGGTCCATTCCAGACCCAGGGCTCTTGGTCCCAGTTGGAAACCTCCCTGCATAACAATGTCCTGGGAAATGAGGGCGGTGCTCTACAGCATGCAGGCTTTTCAGGAACACATTGCTCCAGGCAAGCTGTTGGTGCAGTCGGACAATCTAAGTGTAGTATACTACATCAAACAAGCAGGGGGGAACTCATTCGTACCTAGAGATGATGTGATGTTAAATGTTGCCTGTGAATTTTGCACGAAGTGCCGAAAATTTGCACTTTGCAGAAATCGCAGAGTTCTGGCTGGCCGTTAAAACTTTGATTTGCTCGAAATGTTTGGTGAATTTCACAGTTTTTTACCGCGAAGTGTGAAATTCATGGATGAACCATGAAATTTACAGGTGAAATTTCATGTTTTGCGGCAGAATTTGAGAAATTTGCGGCTGCGAATTTCTCAAAATCGCTCTGCAAAATCCGCAGATTACCTCAGGGAGCGAATTTTGTAGACTTCGCACATCTCTATTCGTACCCACTGTGCTGGGAAGCCATGAGTGTGTGGTACTGGAAACTGGATCACAATATGACACTGTCAGTAGTCCACATGCTTGGCATGTTAAGCATTCTGACGGACAGTCTCAGTCAAACTCAGTCCAGGATGCATGAATGGGAGCTTCTCTCATCTGTCGCAGAAGACTTGTTCGACAGACTAGGTCATCCAGAGTTGGACCTTTTTTGCTTCCCTACTCAATGCAAAACTGACCAATTTCTGCTTGGTAGATCCAGTGACTGAAGTTTTGTGGCAAGACATGTCCCTCTCCTGGAGACAGAGGTTTCTTTTACGCCTTCCCTCTATTTCCTCTGATTCAGAGGGTGCTAATCAAGCTGCAGATGGAGGGGGCCAGCATGATCCTGGTAGCTCCATTCTGGTCTCAGCAGATATGGTTTCCTTTGCTTCTGCAGCTGGCAGAGGAACCTCCGATCCCTCTCCCACTCTGCAGGAACCTGCTGACTCAGAATCAGTGGACCGTGGTCCATCCCAACCTCAGGTCCCTCCATCTGCATGCTTGGCTCCTAAGGACATAGTCATCGCCAGGTCTGGGGTTTCGAACAGAGTGGTGGACATCCTAGTGGCCACCCTGAAGCCTTCCACCCGAGCCACATATACCATGACATGGAAGTGGTTTGCCATCTGGGCTGCCAAACATAGTTTGGACCCTTTCACTTGCCCAGTGAACCACATCCTGGACTACCTGATCTCTCTGTCCAACTCAGGTCTCCAGTACTCATCCCTCAAGGTGTACCTTTTGGCTATTTCTGCCTTTCATGGGCCCGTGGGTGACTGCACAATTGCTCAACTGGATGTTTCCCATACCTTTCTAAGGGGCATCCTGCATCTGAAACCCCAATCTATTCTCTTGTCCTGGCTTGGGACTTAAATTTTGTTTTGGAGAAGTTGACCCTGTCTCCTTTTGAGCATATCACAACTTGTGATCTGTACTTTCTCTCTTGGAAAGCACTGTTTGTAGTTGCAATGACTTCTTGAAGAATTTCAGAACTTCAGGCCCTCTGGTGTAAGGAGCTTTATTTGATTTTTCACAGGAACACAGAGTGTCTTTGCACAAAGATCCTAAATTTTTCCCTAAGGTGGTTTCCAAGTTTACACTCAACCAGTCTATCCACCTTTCTTTTTTTTTTCCATGAGCGTGCCAGTCCAGGGGAAGCACTGCTCCACACATTAGATGTGCACAAAATTTTGAAATACTACCTGATTTCACCAAGTAATGTAGAAAGTCAAAACAATTGTTTGTTTCCTTCACCCCAGGTAGAGAGGGCACTTCAGTTTCTAAACATGTTTATCCAAATGGTTAGCAAATTGCATTGTGTTCTGCTGCAACAAGTACTGCAAGGAACTTCCTGGTGCTGTCATGCTGTCAAAGCTCATTCCACGAGAGGCGTGGCTACCTCTTTGACTGACATCTATGCGGCTGCCACCTGGAGTAACATCCAAGCCTTCACAAAGCACTGCAGTCTAGACACTGCCTCAAGAGTTCATGCAAGTTTTGACAGGGCTGTGCTGCAGGGTCTCCTGTCTTAGGTTTATGGTGAGCCCTCCTCCCAGACTGTCTGTTTACACCTGTAACTGCTTGGGACTCGTTCCTATGGTGTCACCTGATGACTGAGATACCAACGAAGAAGACAGAACAGTTACATAAGAACTTACTGTAACAGAAGATCTTCGAGGGGATCTCAAGTTATTAGATATGTCTTCCCTCCCACCATCTCCCTTCTCATGATTCCTGTCTAGGAGCTGGCTGTCTGGTGTATCCAGTCTTTCATTTAGGCCTGGGCACCTCTCTTTCTCTGTCTCTCTCCCCTCGGTCCCCATGGCATGAGCTTGGCTCCCTTAGTCTCTGGGGGGGGGGGAGAACTAGGAAGAAGCAGGGCCGCTCATGCCTTTATAGGGTTGATGTAGCTGACTGACGTGGGCGGCCACAGTTGTACTGCTGAAAATCTTCCATGTGGATTTTCCTTCACCAACAATGAAGTTCCTATGGTGTTACCTGATGACTGAGATCCCCTCAGAAGATCATCTGTTATGGTAAGTTTTTACGTAACTATATTCTTTACATGCACTACACCTTTATATTGTGTGAGTATGTTTTGTCTACTTATTTGGAATGCTGCTGGGGATCCAGGACTGTGGGGGACCACTGGACACCATAGACTCTGTAGTCATTCACAGACCCAGAGATTGGGAACTGGGGTGTGCGGGACTGGCCACCAGGGAACCAGTTTATTGTCAGGTATGGGGGGGGCACTGGTCACCAGGGGGCTGGTTTGTTGTCGGGGATGGGGATCCAATACTGGGGGGACCACTAAGCACCAGGGAATAATATATTAGTATACAGGCTGACAATCGGAGGGTGGAAGGATCACTGTGCATCAGGGCATAGCTTACTTCCATGTTGGGCCAGCAGTTAAAGGGGGGGATCCACTGGGCACCAGGGATGTTGTTCATTTCTGTTGCGCTGGTGATGGGGGGGGGGCAATCGGCACAAGGGATGCTATTTGTACATGCTGGCATGGCGACTGGAGGGGGTTCGCTAGACTCCAGGAAGGTCCTGCTTGTGACGGGTCAGGGCACTCGGGATGTGAGTGGATCCACGCAAACCTGCTACCGCTACCCATGCAAATGAGCCCATAATGGGCATGCATATGGCCTCTTAACGTCTTGCATGCCCAGTTGGCTCATTTGCATGGATCCCTCGGAATATCACATCTCGTGCTCTGGTGCTATTGGGTTTGGTGACACTATTCCCTGCACAGCAGGGCTCCTTGTCGGGGAAATGGTACTTGACTTAGTGCTGCACTCACATGCCCCTGTGTTCAGTCAGATTGCGCCGGTGCACACTTTGACTGAATACAGCATCCTCTGACTCCTAGCAAGAGCGAAGCACAATGCAAAACTTTGCACTCCGCTTTGCCTGTTTTTGAATATCAGGCCCCAGGTTGTAATAAGCAGTAGGAGCTGATGAACTGTCAAGGAACAAAGACTCTGTTTTCATGCAGCTGATCCCCTCAGTGATAAATGATAAGGTGAAGATATAGTGAACTAATGAAAAACATAAGCTGAATTGTGTTTAAATATTTTTTCCTTTTTTTTCTAAGGTCCCGTGGAGGTGTCAGCAGCTTTTTAATATAGCTATTGAGATCACACTTACAACTGTAAGAGGGTCTGACTTACATTCTTAGGGTATCAGAACTGCTTACCTTTGGGTTGTGGTACTGATATCTTAAGAATATCTTAAGAATGCGCGAGACCACCCTTGCAACTGTAAGTGTGATCTCCAAGACAGTATTAACGTAGTCATATTTAAAAATTGTTCTGCTTTTTTCTTAATTTTCAACAAAAAAATCATCATTTTATAAGCACCCTATGCCCTTTCTGGGTGGGCAGTGCGGGGGATTGGTGCACACCCAGATGGATTCAAGCACCCAGCGGCGGTGAAATGTGCCACACAACACACCCAGGTTTGCATTGATTATCTACAGTGCCCACCCTGGCGTGGCTTATTACTTACTTAGAAAATGGGTTGGGAAAGTTCTTGAATATAATTGGCTTAGGCTATCAACCAACCGGTTCGGTATCAGGCAACAGAGACCAAGAAATAATTAGCCCCAGTCTCTGCATGCCTGTTTACATTCAAAATCATTGAGCTGAAAGAACGTTCAGTTTTAAACAGACTCCATTATTTTTAGAGCTTCACCAGCTTAGTGATGCCGTCCCCTTACAGCAGTCTCTGCAGTTTGTATACAGTTACTGCAGTGCATGATATTTTTTCCCACCAACCTAAAAAATAGGTATGCTTTCTTCTAAGCCGCCTGCTCCATCCTGCTATCTCTGCTGCCACCAGCAGGCAGCGTGCCTCCATCTGTGGGAGACGAAACTAAGAAACTACCACTAGTCATATCATACAGTCTTGCATTCACTGTTACTGCAATTTATGTAAATGTATTAGTGCTACCACCAGCACTTACGCTGAATACACTATGTAGTATGCTGTATTGATTGCATCTGTTCTCCCTCCAATCTTGTTTTTAAACACAGGCAGGCTACTGCCAGCAGTCTAGCTCCCAGTCTTACCTAAACTTTGGTCATGACAGTCATGCTACATGTCCCATTGTATAAACAGTAATGTGCAAATAAACAGTAAGATACTCGGGGTAGTGGGAAGATGGCAATGAAAACAAAATCTAGGGAGGGCGGGGGAAGAAACTGCTACTTCATTCTGCGACTGCATTCAACAGAAGGCTAGAATCAAAACGCTGTTAAGCACACAGTGCTCTCTGTGCCCAGCAGTGGAGGGACTACTTTATACAAAATTGGATTTTATTAATTTCCATTAACGTTTTACAATTTTCTTTTCCTTTATTCTGAAACATTTAATCTGAAATGCCACCCAAAACCCATTTCTTTTTTTACGTATATTTTATGAAATAAAAAAAAAAGGAAAAAGAAAGATACAGCAAACAGCACATAGCAGGAACAAATGTGAGGTACGCAGTTCCAGTAAGAGTCGTACAAACAGGTTGAGAGCAGTGCTGTAATAAATCACTGGGAAAGTCCAAACATAAAATACAAAGAAGAATTCCAGTTTAGTAAAATTGTAATAAATGTCTCTTTCATCTGTTCATGTGCATTACATCTAAGACACCAATATTTCGAGTCCCTCACAGGGGAGAGAAATCTAAAGGAATGGTTAATCAGCTTCAGGGAGTACAATGCAAGTGTTGTAGAAGTCCCAGGCTCAGTTAAATCCAATTGTAGAAATGAAAGGAAAAGTGTGACTCTCACTGGGATTTGAACCCAGGACCTTAGCAATCCATGCTTTAGTTGCTGCTCTTAAACAACTAAGCTATGAGAGTACAGCCAGTTAAGGCCTGAGTTTTCCCATGTGAATTACACATACATTCCTTTCTGGTGTTGCAGTGAGCAGGGCCGGATTAAGGGGGGGACAAATGGGGCAAATGCCCCAGGCCCCCCGCCATAGACTGGCCCCCCCAGTAGTTGGAAGCAAGAGACACTTTTAGTAGGTGGACTGGTGGTTTATAAATCATGCCACCTCCCCCTTGCCGCAGTGCGAGTTAAGCACGAGTCAACCTCCCCCCATAGGCCCATGGGAGCTTGCTCCCCTAAAAATGCTGTGAAAGCAGCCTGACTTCGGAAGAAGCACATTTGTTAAATAAAATTAAAAAAAACACACAAGCACCCTGCCACAGATAGGCCCCCCAGCAAGCCTACATTGCAGATTTCTCTCGTGCTCCCTTCCCTCAGGTAGTACAGTACTGGTAAGGATTTGTAATAAATCATGCCCCCGCATGAGTCAAGAGTGAATCAACCCCCGGAGCTTGCTCCATAAAACAAAACAAACAAAAAAAAATGACTTTGGGAGAGGCTTTCTTTAATTACAAGAAAATAAAAACACAAGCCCCTTGGACCCTCCTGCTACAGATAGGCCCCCCGGCAAGCCAACATTGCAGAAGATTTCTCTCGTCTCCCCCCACCCTCCTCCTCCATTATATGCAGCCTGCAGCTAGGGTCAGGTGACTTGCTAGAAAAACAAACTGGCACTGTGTGGCACAAGAAGTGAAGAAGGCTAACTATGCAAGCACCGTGATCTACCTCCTTAGGATACTGACAGGTTTTCCACTTTTTTGAGTCTGGGACTAGACCTGGACAGTGCAAGTTGCGACCAGACCTGGGCTGCCGCTGCATAACACGCAGGAATGGCCAGGACCAGGAGCTTTACATACAATCCATCTGGGCAGCATTTTTAAACCACTCTTTTCTGGTGGTTTTGAGGCTCAGCATGCACTTTGCCAGCAGCAGCACCTGCACTCGCTATCTGTACGCCACGGCCACTCTATCGCTAGCAGCATGATTAATCGATGCACTGTTCTAAACTGCCTGCTGCTGCTAAACTAAGGAGTTTCAAAGGGAGTGCCAAGCAACTGCAGACAGCTTGAGTTCAGTAAGTGGCTTAGAAAGTTGATATCTGTATTTTATTTTTATGCTGAGATAATTGATCTGACCTTGTTCAAAGAAGAGATAAAGGGACGTGTGTGTGTGTGTATACATGCATGGATCCTCTAACTCTGAAATAAATGGAATTAATCATTTCTTTGATATCCCATGAGCAGATAAAGGTATGACATCAGTCTTTTTATTTGGAGTCATAGCATTTGTACATTGGAACTGCACACTTCTGTACAATGGGTACATACAGTAACTTACTGTTGTTTGAGTAGGATGCATACCTCTTAGTAAAGCACTCTTTATTTTTGTTTCATTTATTTCCTTAAAATAAACTTGTGATTAAAGAGGTTACTTAAAGATTACTTTGCTTTTCTGAACAGGGTCTAGAGGACAGCGACTTCAATAAAAGCCCCAAAACTCACCACAGAGCATCTAGACCCCAGAGCATCTGAGTTTGGCGGCCTTCATGTCTTGTACAGTACAATAAATATAACATTACAGACTATGACAACATGACAGGTGTTGTACTCTGTTACTTTTTTCTCCTGTGAATAATGGGGGTAGTCTCCCCATATGGTGGTTATTATGGTTAATAAACAACGTGCTCAGCAAATGTTGCGCAAAATAAAACATTTTGGTATGGAAAGTTGGGCGTTTTACATGGCCATCCAAGTTGTGAGTGTCCCAGGCCCCCCATGGCTTGATCTGGCCCTGGCAGTGAGCAACCAGGAAGTCTTTTTACAGACTCAAATAACTCCTCAGGCTCAGTTAAATGAAAGTTTAGCCCAACATGATACAGTAGAGCAAACACTACGTGGCAGGGAATTAGTAGAGTATACAAGACTATTGCGAGTTCACAAACTGAGTGGTGTGTACCTGTACACCAACACAAGAAGCCCCTCTTACTATGTACGCTTAAAAGGCCAATAGCATATCAAAAGGAAACATCAGAAACAGGCAACATAACAGAAAACCAGCCAAGAAGTAGATTTAGCAGGCTCACAACAAGAGAACTTTGGATAAAAAGATGACAAAGAGCCACTGGACAGGCTGGAGCACAAATAAACAGTTCAAATTATATTAGTCCAAGGCAACCGAAGTTCACGTTCTTCATCCCTTTCAACAGGTGACAGTTGACTGAGAGAGCAGTTTGTCCAGAAAAGCAGATACCGGATCTGTAAAAATGTATAGTTTGGCTTAGTGTTTAATTTGCAGATGAGCAGGAAACAGAAGTCGCGCTGCAATCTCACATGCTTCAACAAAAAAGACTTTTTAATTGCTTACAACTCCTTTTTCCTGGATTGGGTCTGGGACGAGATATCCAGAAAAAAGCAGAATGTAGTGTCTTCCCAGGTACTATATCTCCGTTTCCTAGTCCCCTGCAGTAGTGGATGCGGGCGTCAGCAGAGGAAAGGGCGACAATGGCGGTGAGCGGTCTGCAGCTAGCCATACCTTATGGACGAGCTCTCTGTGGGATAGTGAAGGCTCTGGTAATGCGGACCCCGGTATCTACAGGCAGTAAATGCAGGTCAGTAAAGATCAGTCATTTCAGAGAGGGCATGAGATCCAGGGCACCTGCAAGCGAAGTGGAAATCTTACAATGCACACATTGTTTTGTCCTTGAGGATTTTCCAGTGACCCTGCATTAGCTCAAAGATACTGTATGTCCCGAACAAAGGAGGCATTTTACACAGGCTCGGGAGGCTCAGAATAGCAAAACAGAAACTTTAATGGCCTTAAGACTCTGGAACTGAGCTAAGTTACATCGGCCATGTTGGCTGCTCTGCAGTGCCCCCCCCCCCCAGACCCATTTTCTCAGCACAATAATACCCTTCAGGGTAGCTGTACTGGCTACACTGGACCTTCCAGGGGCTATAAGGTCCTCCGACTGTGGCGTCAGGCTTCGAGGCACCTCATGGTGGTCTGGTATTGCCCAATACTGCCCATCCTGTCGGGTATTATTGCTTGTATAATCACACACCTTTGAATTCTTGTTGCCCAATCAGATGGATTTAGTTTTGCAAGCCATTTTGTACTATTCTCAGCACTACAGGGCACTGTTACTGCAGCTCCATGCATCACATTGCTGCTACCATCTAAAGCACATGCTCTTTATTAGGGCAGCAGACACATGCCGTCTTTGTCACCACTCTTACGTTTATCCCTTCTGTTGGGCACTCACTCACTCACAGCCTCTGATGGGACTCAAACCAGGAAACCTAACTTCTGAAAGCAGCAGCTCAAACCACTTAGCTAAAGAGAAATCAGTTACCCAAGAGATTAGATTTTTACTTTCCCTTACTACCAGTCTCTCCCTAGATGGCGCTGTTGCTACTGTTCCTTATTACTCCAGTATATTATTTTGTGCTTCGTCTAACATCCATTTAGCAATAAGGGAATTAAAGGTTTTTCAGCAATCCCTAATTACACTGTACTGATACAGAAAAGTTAAATTTGATCCTTTTTGGTAGGCATTAAGATATATTGTAAAGAGCAAATCTTATGAAATTACATAATACGAGTAGGACATGACCCTCACCAGTTGTAACTATGATATTCAAAGAACACAGGCAAAATATAGCAGGCTGGGGTGCCCTCATTTTTATGTTTGCTTTCACGCATGTGCAAGAAACATAGTGCCATCATCCGAGTTTTCCAGAGGTGTGTCACCCTCTTCCAATTCAGTCAGTGTGTTTGCAGGCGTGGTCGCAGTGCACCAATCACTGCTCCAGCTGTCTATGACAGCTGAAAATGCAGTGGCATACAGTTGAAAGGGAGAGCTCCGCTTCAGTGAGCAGAGCTCCCCTCCACACACAGTCATCACATCATTTACCACATTGTGTGCCTGCGCCTTCCTCCCACACTGTAGTGGCCGACGGGGGTGCCCAATCTCCTCGACTACCCACACCCCCAAAGCATCCAGGTGCTACGCTGGGAGCCCACCCCAGTGTGGCAAAATGTTTTATGGCGGCACGGGGTGCCCAATCCCATCGGCTGCACACCCCAAAGATCCAGGTGCCACGCTGGAGCCCACCCAGCATGGCAAAATGATGTTATGGCCGACGCAAGCTCAACTTCGCTGGCTCCTGCCCACCACCAACATCTCGCAGCTGCCACGCTGGGAGCCTACCCAGCGTGGCAAACGCCCCTCGTCATCTTGGGAAATAAAAACCTGTAAATACAAAACTGTCCTCGGCTTCTCCCTGCCCCCTCCACAACCCACACCCACCCACTTCACACCCTGCCTCCCCACCCCACCCCATACTTAGCTCGGAGCTTGGCGCGACGATCTTCGGCGGACCGGGAACACGTCTGCACTCTTCAAAGCCGACCGCGAACTGAGGAAATGCCGGTAAGCTGTATAATGGGATAGATAGGGTTTTTTCAACTTTATTGCATATCTCAGGCATTTTTTGGAATTTTTGCACCAAATTTTCAACATGGGGTTTTTGGGACCCCTTCTCATGAATGCTGCCACTGTCATGGCGTTACTTGGACCCGAAGGGTGATTTCGCAGCCACTGTGCAAAATCACCTTTCTGGAACGATTAATGAAATGACATTGCCAGTGTTCATAAGGTGGGCTCTCAAAAAGCCTATTTTGAAAATTTGGTGGAAAAATTCCTAAAAATGACTGTTTTACGAGCATGCGTTGCTCAGTTCCTATGCACGCTCGTAAGTTCACGAATTTTCAATATTTTCACTCCAGATTTTCAACATTGCCATTTTACCACACCTCCTTATGAGCAGTACAGTTGTCCTTTTTCACATCTCACCCACAACGTGTTTCTGCCCATGTAGCGCACAATGGCACAGTTGGTGTGCAAAATCAATGTATGGGACACGTTAAGAAAATCACAGTGACACTGGTCATGAGCTGAGGTGTTAAAATGGCTATGTTGAAAATTTGGTGAAAAAATTCCCAAAAATGAGTGTTTTAGGAGCGCACGTTGCGCAGTTCCTACGCACGCTGGCAAGTTTGCGAATTTGTAATATTTGCACACCAGATTTTCAACGGTGCCATTTTACTGCATTTCGTTATGAGCAGTACAGCTATCCTTTTTCACATCTTGCCCAAACTGTGTTTCCGCACATGTAGCGCACAATGGTACAGTCAGTGTGTGAAAACAATGTTTGGGACAGATTAAGAAAATCACAGTGACACTGGTCATGAGCAGAGGTCTTAAAATGGCTATGTTGAAAATTTGGTGACAAAACTCCATAAAATGACTGTGTTACGAGTGAGCATTGCGCAGTTTCCACGCACCCTCGTAAGTTCATGATTTTGTAATATTTTCAGTCCAGATATTCACCAGTGGCATTCTTCCACACCTCCTTATGAACAGTACAGCTGTCATTTTCCACAACATGGCCGAAATGTGTTTTCACACTTTCAGCACAGAAATGCGTGGTCGCTGTGGGAAATCATTGTTTGGGACAGATAAAGAAAATCACACTGACATTGTTCATGATCGGAGGTCCCAAAATGCCTGTGTTAACAATCTGCTGTAAAAAAAAATTCCCAAACTAGTTACATTATGGGTGTGCGTTGCACAGTTTCTACGCACGCTCATGACTTCACCAGGTTTTTTAAGATTTTCACAGCAGATTTTCAACATTGCCATGAACAGTACCGCTGTCATTTTTCACATCCTGTTCGGAATATGTTTTTGCACCTGTGGTGCCAAATGCCATAGTCGCTGTGCAAAAGCAGTTTTCGGCTAACAAACTGATATTGCCACTGTTCATGAGGTGGGGGTCACAAAAAAACCATGTTGAAAATTTGGAGTGAAAATACCAACGAATGCCTGAGGCGTTAGGGTTTCGACCATAACGCCCCACCCTGTAGAGAATGACAGGCATCAGGGGTGTGACTTGGGATTCTTGCCTGTCATGCTCATACCATTCCAACCCCACCCACACCCTGCAGCCAGTGAGAGGCATCAAGGTGTGCCTCGGACTCTTCGGGCCCAGACTTCACCCCATTCTCCTATACCGCACCCATCTCACCGTATTTCCTGATGGAATGGGTGCGCATATGGGCCAAAGACCCCAAGGCACACCGTGATACTTGTCAGTGTCTGCAGGGTAGGGTGTGGTGAAATGGCGTGGTCGTTATGCCTGACAACCCAAAGGCACACCCCAATGCCTGTCACTCTCTGCAGGGTGGTGGTGGGGTTGGCTTCAGTTCAGTACTTCGCTGCCATTCCTATTATGCAGCTCTGTAACTTCTACACTACAATGCCAATGCCTGCAAGCAAACATTCAGCATTGACAGATGCTTGTTATGTGTTCAGTTTGCTGAAAAACATGGTAATTTGTATATTGTTCAGTATATACTGCAATTGCCTTATCCTGAAATTATCATTTTTTATCTGTATTTTCATTTATTTTTTATCATTATAGCCATGTGGACAAAGTACCGAAGTACTTGACTCAACTCTGTTATTGCAGCTTTTTTTCTCACATTACTTCTAGATGGCACGGGCATTTTATTATTTATTTTCTTTTTTATTTTTGTGATAACTGGGTAAGGCCGACTAGGTATCAGTGCCTGTTTTCAGGGGTGACTCCAGGAGCACTGGGGAGGTTAAGTGACTTGCTCAGAGTTACACAGGATGCAAGTGAAGGTTGTGGGAATCAAACCCAGTTCTCCTGGATTGTACCAAGCTCATTACGCTAACCTCTAGTCTATACTATAAGTTTATTTACACAATTACTGTATAAAGTAGTGAGATGCAACAACTCATTTCCAGTGGAGTCATGTTTCAATCAATTTCTGTAGCTTGATGCATTACAGTATTGGAGTTAAGTGACTTGCCCAAGGTTACACAATAAGTATTTGGGTCTAGTGAGGTTGGAACCTGCAATATCCCAGTTTTCAAGCCAGTGCTGTAACCACTAGACTACACTGCCTCCTGTCTTATTTCATTTAGGTTACATACTTTAACATTTTTGCATGTAACTGTATTTTATAAAATAGAACATAAGTTCAGTTTCAGTGGCTCTGTAGGTAGCACACTTGCCTCTGAGGCTGGGAGATCAGAGGGCTGTGGGTTAAGTTCCCACATCTAGCACTTGGGTTAATATCTCAGTATTGAACTGACATTGTAGTGCAGAATGGGAGGGGGAGGGGGGGTGCTGCACTTCTGATGTGCTGCCTTTCTGATTGAGACATTAAACTGAGGTCCTGTCTGCCTGGACTGGTGGTAGTTCAGGTGGATGTCAAAGATCCCATGGCACTTACTGAAAAGAGTAGGGGAAATTCTCTGGTGTCCTGGCCAAATTTCCCTCATGCACTAAAAATACCACCAATAGCTTAACCTGGTTCAAGGTCAGTTGGCATTCATCTGTATCCCCCTCCCCCAGGTCATGCCTGAAAAAAGGCAGGATTTGTCTAGTGCACTTACCCAGTCAACAAAAAAATAAATAAAAGTCTTGTAATCTCATTGGCTGAAGCACATCACATAACCATTTATTTTCTAACAACTGCACACCTCACCTGAACTACGTATTGGTTTCAATATTCTAGAGCTGGTATAACACACTCCAGGGTGTGCAGTCATAAGGGAATAATGTACTTCTTGGATGGTTGTGGCACTCGGGCTACACCTCGTGCCTAAATAACACCCAAAGATTGCATTGATCCATTACGACCGCACAGTGAATGCCCTGTCATCTGATATGTCTTGCATAACCATCTGATGCTGCCTTCCAGGGCCTGATTTGAGGCAGTATAGCGCAGTGGTTTAAGTCTCTGAGCTGGAAACCTGGGTTTGAATCCCACAGTCCCCCACTTACATACTGTGTGACCCTGAGCAAGTCTATTAACTTTCTTGTACTCCCAGAAGGCACCTGGAATCTAATAGTGTGCCTTTCCTGGTTAAACAGTTTACCTCTTGATTGGTTACACTGCAGGATGAGTAAATGAACTGAAACTGAATTTTCAGCCGGCCCAGCAGCCCATTGTAGAGTTACCAGTTGTGACACCAGCCCCCTGGTTAGGGCAGGACCCTGAGTATCAGTGTGGCTTAGTTGGTAACACATCTGTCTCTGGACCAGAAGGTCGTGAGTTCTTGTCCCACACTGGGATTGAGCTTACACCTAAATAAAATCAATGGCATCTAAGTGCAGTATTGGGGGTTACTGTACTAGGGCGTGCTGTCCTTTAGATGAGATGTTAAACTGAGGTCTAGTGGTAGTAAAAGAACCCAGGGCACTCTTTGCAAAGAGTAGGGGACATTTCTGGTGTCCTGGCCAACATTCCCCTTCCCATAAACCAATTCATGCAATTATCTAGGGTGTGTGTGTGGATCATGATGTGTGATATGGCTGTCACTTCACTTCATTGCTTGTAAAGTGCTTTGGGATACACTCTGTATGAAAAGTTTTTTTATTTATTTTTTTATTTTAGTAAACTCTAGGATTACAAGTAGCTTTAAGTGGGGACTGCTCATTTACAAAGGTTCCACATAAAAGTGCTATAAAAATGCTGATTCTTCTTCTGTGTCCATAGTGAGAGGATCAGGATGTTGCCCCCCGTGGGGTGGGGAGGGGAAGGTGGGTCCCTGACTTCGCTGCAGTACTGGCTGCCACCTGGGGTGACCATGGGTGGTGGGGACATGGGGCTCATCTGCCAGGCTTTCAGCAGGCACACAGAAGAGCAAGCTCGTCACTGAGTACCTGAGTACTAATGTGTTGATATTCCAGGGTCTAGAAGAAAAACGAAGGAAAATGGCCCCAGAAGAAGTGGATGACAGTCCCTGGTGTATCCATGTCCTGCACCACCTGCCCTGACCTATCAAAAGAGACATGGGGCATACCTCCCCCTCCCATCCAAACCTGGGGGGTAGAGCCTCAGGTAGGTGAAGATGGCAGCAGTTATGGTCAGGACTGACTAAGGTTAGGCAACATGGGGTTTCCAGAACAGGACCTGTTCAGGGGGATTGAAGGGGGCATTAGTAGTAAGTGAAAAGAGGTGGTAGCACTGCCACTTGAGATGCCAAATACCCAGGTTCAGGAGCAGACTCAGGGTGTGGGAGGGTTGGCCATGGGAGGAGGACCAAGTGTCCGATGGACTGGTCTCCTCCTCTGAGGTAGGGTGGGAACAGCTCTCGGCATTATCCCCTAGCAACAGCTTGGGGGGTGGCAGACTGCTGAGACACAGCATCAGGGCTGAGATGTGGCAGACATCCAATGTGCTACGTACAGAAGCATGAACAGCATCACGCTTGACATTAATGCACACCAGCTGCTGTGCACTACAGGGGGAAAAGAGGAAATGGAAAAATCACTGTAGTGGTAGGATGAGTCTCCAAACTGTCACAGGCCCTGCAGCAGTGACCTGGAGCTGTTCTGACGGGATCCAGACCACAGGGCTGAGCTTGGCTGTCTGCCACCCCGCCACATGGGGGTAAGCAGTGGAGGAATCTGCAGCTGGTAAGTCCGGGGATGCCTGGTGACAGGACTTGGAAGTCAGGGAGAGAGCCAGCCAGGGCAGTAGAAGAGAAAATGAATGTGAAAAAAAAAAATTTAATTTTCACAGACTGCTTCGCTCATAGACTTATTTCTACATACTATGCAGTTTTCATCTCCCCTCCCCCACTCTGCATCTATGCCTATGAGACATATAGTCACAAAGATTACATGAAGCTACGTCGACAGTTTTCTTTTCCCTTTATATAGAACTTTGTTATTGTGTACAAGCAACTACCTGTGTGTTTTTTCTCTTGTTTTTTTCCTAGCACCCAGAGCTCGGAGGTTCTCATCAGGAGGGGAGGAGGACGGATGGGACCATCATGTTCAGCGGGTAGGAATGGCACAATTAATATGTACCATGATAAAGGTAAACCTATCAATCAAATCTGGGCCAGCGAGTGACGTAGTGTTTGCATAGTATGTCACCTCGCAGCAAACCATGTTGGGGTGGGACCGTGGGGTTTCTCACTAATGGGGACTGTGGGAGTGGGCATGCTTCTCAGATGTGATGTGCTTACTGTCTGGGAGGGAGGGAGGGATGGATGGGGACAGAGTCATTTACCTGATGATAAGTGGGACTTAACAGGATATCCTTGGAGACTGCAGCTGCCCACATACCTTGTACCTGAGAACTACTACTACTGTGATACGTCCAGAGGGAGTCCAAATCAGTATGTACTCTCAGCCCCTGTCTGTGCATTACATATGTCTAGTGCACATCCATGGAGTGTCCTACTATGCTCATAAAATGGGACCCTGCATTTTATAAGCATTTAAAAATTAAAATTTATGGGTATAAATAAAAACAAATTTAAATATTTCTTTTGATTTTACTTAAAATAGACCCTCCACCTGCATGACCTTTTTTTTTTTACTTTAGTACTTTTGTCCTGTTGTGGCCCCCATAGCTGTAGTTTTTTTAACAAGTAACCTTACAGTAATTTTGCATGCGCCCTATATATGGAAAGATGCATAGACTATAGCTATTTGAAGTATTAGTTTGCCTTTTTTTTGTTAGTCTTTACTACTGTCAGTGTTTACTTTTCACTTGAACGAGGAGCTCGAGTCAGCAATGTAGCATGTGGAGACCTGGAGGAGGTGTGGTAATGGTTATCATAAGACTAGCACCAGGGCAGATTCAGTCAGTATGATTAGTTAAGTGGGAATTAAAGTGCTGAGGTGCAGCTGGTGCCACTATTAAGTGTGCCACTGAGATTGCTCGGAACAAGTCGGATGTAGGCAGCAGAGCCAGCAGCTGGAGCCGCAAAGGCGAGAGCCACACCAATGACTCTTTGCTAACTCTTAGGATGGAGTGAAAGCTTAATGTAGGGCTGGGCAGGACAGAATGGTAGTGGTCGGTGCCACCGTCTAGTGATGCCACTTCCACAGCTAACAGTTCTGGTTTGCGATGCGAGAGGCTGAAGCTGTCATCAATGAGCGAGTGAGCAAATGCTGGTATTTGAAATTCTGCCTAAAATTTGAAATATATTCAGAGCAAACGAGCTAGTGGTGGGGGGTTCCTTGTGCGCAGAGTGAGAGCAGTTTCTATCTGGCAGCTTTTGAAGATAGCTTTTGAGCAATGCAGTATTGAGGGAAGTGTGAGCACAAGCGTAATCGTTAAAGACATGCAGAAGACACATATGGTGTATTTTAAACTGTTTTAAAACATTCTGGTGATTTCTGCCTCATTAGCCATTATTTGTCAGCATTGCAGTGGCCTGAGCGGCAGTCAGAGTGAGCAAACAAGTTGTGGGTGATGGAAGAACCGGGGGTGAGGGAGGTAGAGAGCAGATCATCATACATATGTTAAAACAGCTATAGACAGAAAAGAACATTGCAGCTTTAAAGATACTAGATGGAGTTCTGTTTGTTTAAGGTAATTTTATTGCGTTTGCTGATTGCTAGTATGCTAACGAGTGTGAGGGACATAGGGTGTTGTGTAAGATCTCGTTAAGGGTAAAGAAAAAACAGCAGCTATAAATTTTTTTAAAACATTCTGCATGTTGGCTAAAGGATTTTACAGATGTCCAGCATCCTGATTGGCAGAATTTGTTTTTACTTGTGCATTGGACTGATATCATGCACGGGGTATCAACCAATCAGGATGCAGGATTTTTCCTACCCATTTTATAAAATGTATAACAAAAGCACAGTCTACCAATCAAGAAGCAGCGATTGCCCCAAGGAAACATGGTTATACAGTAATAACCACACCTCTATGGTGGCTGAAAACACTTAGCTTTACCTTGTACCTCACAATCCATAACTGTATACTCTGTTGTAAAATTAGGGGTAATGCAAGGAAGCTTTTGAAACCCAGACAACAGAAAACTAATGGAACAAACTGTCAAAGGAAGCAATGCGAGTGAGGAGTGTGGAATCTTCTACTTTTTTGTTTTTTCATATTAACTTTCTCATTATGTCCCCTTCGTATCACTGCCCCTCCAGTTCCATCCAGCTCTCCCACGGCCTTCTGGGCAATGTGTACCACCTTATCTGGTGGCTGCTGGGCCTCTATGTAGCCACATTTTACCCCTCAGATGGGGACTGGGTAGGGGGTTTACCCCCAAGCCTCTATATTTCGTCAAGTGGAGAACACCAAGGAAGGGATGCAAAGCCTGGATATACTGGAATCCTGCGTTGCAGTGGCTGTGGCCATTTTCCTCTGTTTCTCTCTATCCCTCAGACATTGCATACTGTTGTCATGGTGCTTGCACATAAGGCATGTCTAACGTGACGTCTGCAATGTCCACATCCTCCCCTGGCCCTCCATCTGCACTACCATCTGTGGTACTCCAGATGGCAGTATTGCAGAGCAGGATGGAACTCTCCCACACACCAGAGAAGGCGAGCATCCTCTGGGACCCTCAGTCCTCCTCCCCTGGTCAGTTTCTGGTGACCCAGGCTTGTTCCTGAACCCAGGTCACTGGCTGTGCTAGCGTTAGCAGTACCACTGCGCCGACGGGTTGACCAGAATGTGGAATTTTTTAAACTCAAGTTCGAGCAATTCCTCATGAAAAATGTGTTGGATACAGTCAGGGCCCCCAATAAGGGGAGTACCAGCCTGCTTTACTCACCTCATTTTAGGAAATACTCTTCGGAAAAATGTTTTAATGAGTACCAGTACTCACCCAACATTTGTAAATACTCCACACGCCAAAGAATAGTGCTTCATTACATAACTGGTAATTCAAAAGGAGCGTTTTTTTACAGATTTACAGCACTCATATGCATCCCAATTTTGTTTTACTCACTATATTTTAAAACTGGTGAGTAAATTACTTCTACCTGCCAACATTACCAGGAGCATTGCTGGCACTTGATCAGTTCTTATCTACGGAAAAACAACATTGTTTTTAAAAATGTACTCCTCACTCCACTCTGCCCAGACAGTTGTAGACATCTGAATTGGGTTTTACTCGCCTCACTTTCAAAATGAGGAGTACAGTACTCATCCCATATAATCTTATCTGGAGCCTGTACTGTACAGCATTTCATTTACTGGAGAAGGGAGGATCACACTGAGTGACCTCATCATGGAATCATTGTGCCAGGGAGAAAATGGCAGCTCATTTAGCCTTGAATTCTCAAGAGTTTATACCACTGGTGAATTTCTTCTCCACATTGCAAAGTCCATACAATATACTGATAGTACTGCCAGTAAAACAAGTTACATTGAATGCTGCAGCTATCAGGATGGCAAGCGATGAGCGTGATGGACTATCTCCTATTGGTCTTCAAGTGTTTCTTTTGTTCCTAGGACTCAGAAGTCAAGGTTTTGGGTCTATGTGATAACGGCAAATGCCTAAAGGCGATCGCCGTTATCGCTCAGTCAGAGTGCCGAACACATTTTAGGGACTCTGACAACCCTGACGCATCAGCACAACGGTGCCAGGACATATTTTTACTACTTTCTGTAGGGGGACTGCACCCCCCCACACCTCCCTACTTAAGAATTCTCAACTCCAGGGGGGTGCATGTTGGGGGGGGTGAAAGTAGTAAAAATTAAAAAGGTTCGGGCCGGGCGCAATAAAAATCGCACCAGCGCGCGGACCCCAACCCAGTACCTCAGCCACCCTAGCCATTGCCCAATCCCTGACACCATGACACAGCTTGACTGACAACCGCAGTGCCACCTCCTACAGCCTCTCCACCCCCTCCCAGCCCATGCTCGCCGTGCTCGCTCCCACCCCCCATCGCGTACGTATAGTGACATCCTGTCACCTAGTTCGCCCACCCCACATCCGGTCACCCTACCGCCCTACCTGTTGGTCACCGTGAGTGGATTGCGTGAGAAAGGTGTCGGCATAACAGGCGGCGCCCTTCTTCATGTGCCCACTTCACGGGTTACCCAAGGCTTTCACATGTCGGACTTGGAAGCAACTGAACAGTTTGTTAAGCAGCTTAGAAGATTCTAACTGTACTGTCTGATTGTTGACACTCTTGGTTGGTGTTTCCAGGAAGCTATCATTCAGAGAGGCAGTGACAGGCCAGCCTGACAGCACAGTGATAGCACTGCCACTTGTGATGCCAATGACCTGGGTTCTAGAACAAGCACTGGTTGTCGGAGGGACAGTTGAGGGAAGAGTCTAGAGCTTCCCACAGGTGAGAGGGGGGAATATGGCTACTGAATAACTGCTACCTGGATGACCACAGATGGTAGTACAGGCAAGAGAGCACACATGGAGGGAGAAGATGCCAGTTGGCTGAATCAGGCACTGATGCACGACATGCTCACACCTGTTCTCAGCTGGTGTCTCTTTGAGGAATGAAGGAGAGTAAAAATGAGTAACAAGGAACTCTTGGCTGAGCAGGGTGATAGCCCAGAATCACCCACAGACCCCACACCTGCCTACCTGGGCTTCCCCTTGGCGATGCTGCCTAAAGTTACCTAGGGACCTGGCCCAGTCTAAGGGCCCCTTCATGGGGTGCAAGTCACAAGAAAAACACATGAGGTCGGTGAGTCCTGGCAGATGGTAAGGTGATGCAACTGGGGTGATGTAGGGTCCTGGACGAGGGTCCAGAATCCAGCAGCGAGAAGCTGCATCAACAGAAAGTAAAAATTAATAAATAAATAAAGCCTGTGACAACACTGAGAAAACATGACATCATTTGATTTGTATTTTCTATATTTCCTGAGAAGGTTATTTTCCTGTTACTGTCTATTACTAGAGAATTTTTTGTCCTATAGATTTTCATCCCTTGCCCCTGCCATTGACTGAGATATACCCTGTTTATCAGGGATATGCTCCCTTCAGGCAGATTGCGCCATTATGTGTACGACAATCATCCCCCCCCCACTGATTTTCACCCACTGCCTCCCTCATTCCTCTGGCGTGAGCTGTGCTTTTCAGACTTTGGACATACAGAGTCCCCTGCATGGAGTCACTGTAATGCCAGAACCTGCTGCCAGCCCTCCCTGGCTGAGGCACACTGCCCTGTAGTAGCTACCTGCAGCCTAACCTGCTTCCCAACACATTGACTGAAGTTTGCTACCGAACTCCAGTTGTCTGCAAGGCAGGGAGTGCACTGCCGCTTGATCATCCAGGCCACCAAATTATTAGAGAAATTTGTATGGCAACAGGATCATTGTTCTTTGGACTTGCTCTTTCTGCTTGTCTACACATGATGTTATAAAGTTAGTGACATGCCAGCCTGTCGGCACAGCGGTAGCACTACCACTCACGACATTGGCAACCCAGATTAGGGAATGAGCTCAAGACACTGGAAGGCTAGCTGGGGTGGTGGATCGAGCCTCGGGGGAGGGACAGATGTAGCTTCCACAGCGTGACTGCCACCTGGGTGACCATGGGTGGAGCTGCAGGCAGGGAACTTCTGAGTGGGTAGGAGACAACTTGGCTCTACAGAAAATCACCCACATGTTTGTCAGCGAGCCTGGCCCAGCGTCTCTGAGGAAAAGGATGAGAAAAGTAGTAAACAACTGCAGATGTAGCAAGATGAGTCATCGTTGGCACTCTCGGGCCCTGACACGACAACTGCTCACCTGGAACCATGTCGTTTGAGAGCCTAACTCACTCCCTTTCCCCATCTCAGGTCAAGGGGAGTCAGAGGTAAGAGGAGGTGGTATAAGAGACAGTGAAGGCATGGGTGAGGCTGGGAGGTTGCCAGGTTAGAGGAGAAAATAGAAAAAAATGTTAGTGACATCATAATAATTTCGATGGCAACCATTTCTTATTCATAATTAAAAGATTTTGCAGCAGGAGCACAGTGGGACAAACTGCATAGCCAAGTGGCCAATGGCCACTAGGAATATTGGTTTGGCTACCAGATTTTGAAAGTTACCAGCCAACTGGCTACTTGTGCACAAAGTGATTTTTGAGCCCTTGAAAAGGATGGCCACTAAAAATATTGATTTTACTATCAGATTTAAAAGCTATTAGCCAAACTGACCACCAGCTCACAAACTGACTTGTCCCATCCTGAGCAGGAGTAGAGCATTTCAGAGGGACAAGGATCCTATCTTTGTGCAATACAAAATCTTTGAAACTTCTTCTTTGAAACTTGGCTTCCTGGCCAGTTCCCTTTGGGGTAATCCTTGCCTCAGTGCTTGCGCACTAAGGTTCTTTGTCTTCTATCTTTAAGCAGCTATCTTTGCAAATAAAGAAAGACAGAAAGATATAAAAAAAATATCTGAAATATAAGCATTACTGTGTGTAAATCTTAGGTTTTTCAAAGCTTTCCAGGGGTGTCACAATCTCTTTAAACAGATTATGACTGCTCCAGTGTTTTGTTGCTAACTGCAACACTGCTCTGTTATCCTGGATTATCTCTCTTTATCCATGGAGTTGTTTACATCTCCTTAACAATATGAGTCTTAACAACAGGATGTGCAGTTAGGGCTTCGAGGTATCCAGGGATGTTGAAAGCGCACCATGACATTCTCACCCCAGGAGTGCTCACCCTGCAGATTTCTCGTGGGATTTCCTGTAATATTCATGAGTGGGAAAAGGAATGCTAAACCAAGAATTATTTGAGGACCAAGGAAGTAAAAGGAAAGCACAGCGGTACTGGTTGCCATGTCTTTAGTGCGTGCCTAAGACTGCTCTTAAGCCCAGGTCAGCCACATGGAAGCGTGTTGCTCTTCTACTGTGCCACTGGGTGGACCCATTATCCACATTCCTAATAATTGTACATTATGATGACAGCTTGGGTCAGGTGTGATGAAATGTTACCACATTAGACTCAAAGTTCTGTTTGGTTCAGGTCCATGTCAACCCATGTCATCTTTGTGTGAGTTCAGTTTTTTTTTATTTTCATTTTGTTTAAAAGTGCTCTGTCAATTTATAGGCAGTATAGTGTAGTGGTTTAGAGCACGGAACCGCAAACCTGGAAAACGGGGTTTGACTCCCACAGTCATTACTTGCATACTGTGTAACTAAATCACTTAGTTTTCCTGTACTCCCAGAATGCAGCTACAAACAAGCCTCAGCTTAGCATGTCTTTCCTGGCCAAAAATGGTAAAAAAAAAAAAAAATGTTATTTTAATTAAGCTTATGACTCAGAGGGTATCTAAAATGCTGAGCTTTGTGATAGATCCACTGGTTCTTTTGACGTAGGAAGCATACGGTATAAAAACTGCATTCAGAGGGATAATTCAACTTACCAGTTAGCTGGGGTTTGTCCGCACTGAATCAGTTGTTCCAAGTGTGCAGTTCCAGCTCAATACTCACCAAAAGGGACATAGAAACACAGTGCTTTATCACGGTGAGTCTATTCCAGCCATTCCCAAAGGAAAGGATAGACATGGGTTTGGAAACTAAGCATTTCAAAACAAAACAGACTACATTTATGTACTGGACAGATTGCACTCACAGAAAAGACAGGCTGCATTCATGGAATGCACAGACTCCATTTGTGATCTGGACAGATTGCATAGTGAACTGCATGGACCACACTATCAAACTGGACAGTCTGTACTAGTGAACTGGATAGTTTGAACTCAGACTGGACAGACTGAACTGTGTTGTAGAGGTATAGGTCAGGAAGCATAGGCAGACCAGGAGTAGTTATAGAATTTGCAAGTAGCATTTTATTATCAACAATAACATTTGTACAGGATAGCTCTTCTTACAGACAGTACAAACAAACTTGTACATCTGAGTCTTCCTCTCAGTTTAAATCTCTATCTTTCTATATATCTCCTGCTTTTCACAAAATGTCTCAAAACCTTGTCACTTTCCTTCTGTGATCAGCCTTAAAAGTATATCTAGTCTTAATAGGCGCAACAAAATAGAACATTCTGCACCAGAGCTGAATTCCTGTTGACAGTTCTGTAAACAAGCTTGCGAAGGTCAAAACACAACTCAGGGTCAACCCAATGTTCCAGATTGATATCTTCCCTGTTAAACCGAAATAGCTTTCTGCAGTCATTTCAACAATACATTTATATACATTTGCTAACCAAGGGGATCCCAGTTTCACATGAAGATTCACATATAGTTTTTAACCACAGAGAAGCAAGGGGAGAAAGAAAAACTAGAAACAGCAAGTAAACAGAGATAATGTGTGGAAATTGTGGGACCATGGGAGTGGACAATTCCTAAGTGGAACAAGAAAATTTGATTTTGTAATCAGACAGACAAGAGTCAGGCAAGTGGCAGAATAGAAGAGGACAAAACAGATCCTTGCTCTCTGCATAACAATTTAGACAGGGTCTTACCCAACCCCTTCATACACACCCCTCTTTAAGAGGGAACCTGTGTTTTTTTCCTCTTAAAAACAGATTTCCAAAACCTTCTTTACAGTTCTTTGCATATGCTATGTCACATTTTTCATAACACATTTTAAAGCAAATATTACAGTTACGCACACACATTTTCAACCTTCAGAATTCTCAATTCCTGAACCATATCTTGACAGTAAATCAGCAGATACATTCTATTTTCTGGATTTGTGCATCATATTGAATTTAAATGGCTGTTGTTCTAGGTACCATGTTGTAATTCTGGGATTTTCATCCTTCATTTGATTAAGCCACCAGATCTGTTATAAGTACAAAGTCTGCTCCTAGCAGACAAAACTTAGGACTCCATTGCCTATTTCGCAGCAAGAAATTCTTTTTCAATAGTGGAGTACTTTTTCTCCCCTGTTGTGTAATTTCTTACTTGCATACAGAATGGGATGTTCCTTCCCATCTATATTCTGACTTGGGACTGCACCTAGGCCTACCTCTGATGCATCTGTCTGTAACAGAAATTATTTCTCAGAGTCTGGACTTCTTAAAACAGGGGCTGAACATAATGCAGCCTTGATGGCCTGAAAAGACATATCACACTGTGGGGACCTTTTCACATTTTTTGGGTATTGTTTTTTTGTGAGTTCAGTGAGGGGAGTAGCTAGCTGGCCAAAGGTGAAAAAAAATCTCTGGGAGTAACCAGACAGACCCAAAAATGACCGGACATGTTTCTTTGTTTTAGGGACAGAGCTGTTAGCTATAACATCTATCTTGGAAATCTCTGCCTTTACTTCTCCATTTCCCAAAATATAACCCAAATATATAGATTCCTGCATACCTAATGCACACTTGGTAGGATTAATGGTCAGACCTGCAGTTTTGATAGACTGGATAACTGCTCATAGATATTCTAGATGGCTTTTCCAGTCTGGACTGTACATCATGACATCATGCAGGTAAGCAGCACAGTAACCAACATGAGAGGCTAGAATTACGTCCATGTACTGCTGGAAAGTAGTGGGTGCACCGTGGAAATTGAACAGCATGGTGGTGAACTGATGGAATCCAGCTGGAGTGGAAAAGGCAGTTTTGTTACGGGATTCCATAGCTAGGGGAATTTGCCAGTAACCCGTGTTGAGATCGAGCGTATTAATGTATTTGATGCTTTCCAATCTGTCCACCAAATCATCTACCCCGGGCATAGAATAGCTGTTAAATATGGACACTTGATTAAGTTTCCTAAAATCAGGACATATTGTCACACACACCCTTTTTTATTTATTTATTTACAGCCACCATCAGTAATGATTAAGCATGTCTCTATAATTCAGTGATACCAAACTCTTTAATTTTTTTGTATTTCGTTAACCACATCTGCTCTTAATCACTTTAGTAATCTGTCTTTTGTCTGATGGGGTGAGCATTCTCTATCACTATTACATGCTTGACCCCTTTTGTTCAGCCTGGCACTGTGGTAAAAGTACTTCTAAATGTCTTTACCAAGGTACGAATTTCTATGGTTTGTTTTGAGTATAAAGAAACATTCCCCTTTAAAACATCAGAAGTTACAGTTTCTTCCAGTCTTTCATAAGCTATATCAATACCTTCTGTAGCAGTTTCTGGTAAAACTAGCAAAGCAACCTTTGGTGTTTTTTCAACTCATTTCTTCAGAAGGTTAGCATGATATATCTTGGTATGATTTTTCCTCTCAGGGGTCTCAGTCTCGTAGTTAACTGTACCCGTACGTCTAACCACTTTATAAGGCACTTGCCATTTCATTAACAGTTTATTTTCTGTAGTGGGTAACAGTAACTAGACCTTTTCACCTGGCTAAAAACAACTTCTTTTACCTCATGGTCATAATATACCTTCTGCTGTTCTTGGACTTGTTCTTGATTACTGTGGGCAATTTCAACATATTTTGCCAGTTTCTTTCTTAGTGCACACATATAAGATGTAATAGATTTTTTTGAGTGGGGTTATCTTCCTGTTTCTTTTAGTACATCTAGTGGCCCCCTAGGTTCTCTACCTTACAACATTTTAAAGGGTGAAAAATATGTTGATGCTTTTGGCATGTCTCTGTAAGCAAAAAAGCAGGTAAGGTTAAGTAGTGGCTCCAGTCTTTCCCTTCATCTTTCACAAACCTTTCTAACATGCATTTTAGGGTTTGATTAAAATGTTCAACATGATCGTCTGTCTGAGGGTGATAAGGGGAGGTTCTTATGGCAATAATGCCTAGTAGTAGTCAGTACAGCTCCTTAAGCTATGCAGCACCAAAACTACTAAGTTGATCAGTAATAATTTCTTTAGGTATGTCCACCCTGCTGAAAATTTTGGCAAGCCCTGCTGACATTTTTCAGGGTTTGACAAGGTTCTATGTGATTAGGGCTCCTAATTAGAGCTACTCTCCAGCTATGCAGCACCAAAACTACTACGTTGATTAGTAATAATTTCTTTAGGTATGTCCAGCCTGCTGAAAATTTTGACAAGCCCTGCTGCCACTTTTTGGGGTTTGACAAGGTTGTATGTGATTAGGGCTCCTAACCAGAGGCTACTCTCCTAATTAGAGACTCAATGAATAGAAGAAACAGTGAGGGAGATAAAGGGCAGCCTTGCCTGGTTCCCCTTTGTAATTGAAAGGTGGTTGATATAAGGCTTGGTAATTACACACGCCTTGGGCTTGGCATAAATAGTTTGAACCCATTTGCGTACAGTGGACCCAAAATTGTAGGTTTCTAGCACTGCATTAAGGAAGCTTTAAAGACCTTCCCAATATCCAAAGAAATTGCCAGTGTTGGAGCCTTGTGAGCCCAAGCAGACTGGGCAGCCCAAATCACCGAAAACAATCTGTGCAGATTATCTGAGGCCTCTCTGCCCTGTATAAATCCCAACTGCTCCATCCCTATGAGCTTGTGTAGAACCTGAGCTATTTTGTTGGCTAATATTTTGGCAAGAATTTTGTAGTCAAAATTAAGCAATGAAATTGGCCTATAGTTGGCGCAATCTTTACTGTCCTTACCCTTCTTTTAGCCAACAAGCAAATAAAGGCCTCACTCATGGAGTCTGGTAACCCCCCCTGCTACAGGAGATTCCTAGAAGGCAGTAACTAAATGTTTGCCAACAGTGTGGTTTAAATGTTTGTAGAACTCAGCCGGAAGGCCATCAGGACATGGAGTTTTCCCTTTAGGAACTTTTGAAATCACCTCTGTTACTTCCTGTAAGGAAATGGGGTTGTCTATCTTTTGTTTCTCTGAGTCAGACAAGGTGGGTGAATTAGTTCATTTTAGGAAGTCCCAATGAAGTCCTCTCCCTGAGCCCCTTGTGACTGATATAGTTTTCCATAGAATTCCTTAAAACAAGCATTAATATTTTTAATATGAGATATACGAATATACGAACATATGAAATTTGCCAGCAGAAACAGGCCACGTGGTCTATCAGGTCTGCTTGAATGTGCAGCTAGCACCCCTATCTTGCAGCTGCCCCTCCCCCGCCCCCTTTCACAATAACCTCCTCTCTCACCCTGTCCCATCCCCTTTTGAATCCCACCATTGTCTTGCAGGATACCACCTCCTCTGGCAGAGTGTTCCATTCTGCCACGACCCTCATTTCCCTCCTATATCTTCCCCATCCAATCTAAGACCAAGACCCCTCAAGGCCCTCCCCCTCCTTAACTTAAATATCCCTTCTGTACATGTCTTGTTAAACCCCTTTAAATGCCCCTTTAAATACTTAAAGGTCTCAACCATACCCCACCCCGATCTCTCCTCTCCTCCAGGGAGTACATATTTAACTCATGCAGCCTCTCCTCGTATGGCGTTTCCTCCAGTCCCTGGATCATCTTAGTTGCTCTCACTGTACCCCTTCCAGTAGTCTGAAATCCTTCTTTAGATATGGGTGCCAGTACTGCATGCAGTGCTCCAGGTGGCCTGACCAATGACCTGTAGAGAGGCAGGATCACCTCCTTGTTCCTGGGGGAGGAGATTCCTCTTGCAATACATCCCAGCATCCTGTTGGCCTTTGGTGCCACCTTCCTGCACTGCCACCTGCGGTCACCCTATGTGGTACCCTTGTATGTATATCCAGCCTGTAACATGTAACGTGCATTTTATGTATATACTGTTATTACCTATCTGTGTTTGTACTTTAAGTGTTTATGTCACAGGACCTCCTTGTGAATGAGCTTGCTCAATGGAGTTTTCCTGCAATAAACTTTGAAACTTGAACCTGAAGTTGTTTATTTTCCCAGTTACAACCACCCCTAGGTCCTTTTTCTCCTCGGTGGTACCTAGCTGTACTCCACCCAGCTGATAGCTCCGACCTTGGTTCTTCACTCCAAAGTGCATCACCTAGCACTTTTCAGCACTGAACCCTAGCTGCCACTCTTCCGACCACTCCTCCAGTTTAGTCAGATCATTCTGCAGTCCCTGCCATCCCTCTATATCACTCACCACTGCCCCAACTTGGTATTATCAGTGAAGAGGCTGATCTTATTCCTGATACCATGCAAGATGCCCACTATGAATATCCCAAACAACACCAGCCTCAGTACTGATCCCTGTGGCACCCAGCTTGTCACTGCCCTTGGAGACAAGAGCTCTCTCCCCCCGCCACCACCCTCTGCTGTCTTCCCTGTAGCCAATTTTCGATCCAGTTAACCATCTTAGTCCAAACCCCTACATATCTCATTTTCCCCCCAACCTCCCATGCGGCACTGAATCAGAGGCCTTGCTGAAGTCCAAATAAATGACATCCACCGCATGACCTTTGTGCAGTTCCCTCATTACCCAGTCACAATACTCAACTAGGTTAGTCTGACAGGACCTTCCTGACACAAACCCATGTTGATGACCATCCTGGAGTCCATTATCCTCCAGAAATGTCACCAGCCTCTCCTTCAGGATTGTCTCCATCAGCTTCCCCACAATGGATGTCACGCTTACAGGTCTGTAATTGCCTGGTTCATCCTTAGGGCCACCTTTATGGAGGGGCACCGCGTTGGCAATCCTCCAGTCTTGTGGAATGCACCCTGGGTCCAGGGAGGTGTTGAATAGGTCCGCCAGTGGCCCAGCCAGTACCTCTGCCAGTTCCCTCAGCACTCTGGGATGTATGCTGTCCAGACCTGATGTCTTATCCACTCTCAGAGCCCTCAGGCCCTCCAATACCCTGCCCTCAGTGATTGCCCTGTCTGTCACCCCTCCCCCCTTGCCCACCCTCCCCACCACCTGCGGAAGCTGCCACCCTTCTCCCTTGTGAATACAGAACAGAAGTACTTGTTTAGTGCTTCTGCCTGTTCTGCTCCTTTCTCTGCCCACTCCTGTCCTTCTTGATGCTCACTACCTAGTCCTTGCAGTTCCTTTTTTCTCCTTATATATTAGAAGAAGTCCTTTTCCCCGTCTTTGATTCCCTGAGCCAGCCTCAGTTCCCTTGAGGCCTTGACCGCTCTAACACCCTTGGTAACTTCTTTGGACTTCTTCACATACTCCTCCCTCCTCCCAGATTTCTTGTATCTACTGAATGCTGCTCTTTTTGCCCTCACCTTATCTAAAACTTCCCTACTCATCCAACTTGGATTCCTAGCTCTTCCCTTCTTACTCTGCAGTTTGGTACTGGTCCCAGTAGCCTCGACAAGCCCCAGTTTGATTTTTTCCATTTCTGGTTCGCATCCCAGTGTGATTGAATTCCTGTTAGGTATTCCCCTAAGATTTCACCCATCTTTCTGAAGTCAGCCTTTCTGTCTTGATATAGAATTCTTGTCAACATTAACAGAAAATGGTTTATCGCAACTTATCACCTCACCCACTAGAGACAGCAACATCCTCGACCATCTTATTACAAATATGGGCCAAAACCTTGTAAACATTCAGATTTTAGATCCATTAGGGAATAGCAATCACGATTCTGTTCTTTTTGAACTATTAGGAGAACATCACAGTCTAAAAAAAGGACAGCATTCAAGAACTATGATGGTACTAACTTCAAAAACATTATCAAAATTATCTACCAAATCCCTTGGGAAAAGGCCTTTTACTCACTTTCAGCAAATGAGTCATGGAACAAATTAATAACTATAATCCATAAACTAGAAGAAAGCCATGCACCCACAACAAACAAATATAATATAAAGGGCAGGACACTTAAATGGTTAAACAAATCCATTAGAACTCAAATCCAAATGGAAAAAACAACTCTTCTTAAAACTTAAATCAAGTCAACCTATGGACAAATCTTCTGCTTACATTAAGTACAACAAATCATTACATATTTAAAAAAACATGATTAAACAAGCCAAAGTGAAAATAGAATTTAAATTAGCACACACCAAGGATGGATATAAATCATTTTTCTCATACCTAAACAACAAAAAAGGGAAACTCTAGGAAAATAGGGCCCATTACACATAATGGTGATATTTTGCAGTCAGACACAGACACAGCAAATCTATTTAACACCTATTTCTGTTCATTTTTTTTTCATAAAAGACACCTATGCCCCCCAAGTTGATCTAAGTACAAACCCCAAATGTTCACATACTTATAATATCACATCTTCTGACATTACTCCACTTCTCAAATCATTAAAAAAATATACCAGTCCAGGGCCTGATCAAATTAGTGCTAGATTCCTAATTGAAACAGCAGAACTACTAACAACTCCTTGAAAAGTAATATTTCATAAATCTCTGCAAGAAGCAAAAATTCCATTACATTGGTTACCAGCATCAGTCACCACTATATAAAAGAAAGGAAACAGATTAGATGTTCAAAATTATCATCCCATAAGCCTCACATCTGTCATCTGTAAAACTATGGAAAAAATAATCAAATCTCTACTTGAAAAAGAAATGAGGGAATTAAACATTTCTGACAATTTTTTATTTTTTTATTTTATTTATTTAGTTTTTGTTAACCGGGTAGGTGCACTAGCCATAAAATGACTATTTTCAGGCACGACCGGGGAGAGTACAACAAAAAGAGAACAGTTGAACAACAGCAACATGGGTACAATTATACAAATAGAGGAACAGTACAGCAGTGCTACAAAAATACAGTCGGTAGAAACAACAAAAAATAATGGCAAGCATTATTCAGATAATGGCAGTAAGATATATAATAAGTGCAGAAACCACGGACCCGACCTGTGGAGTGAAAGGGTTAATAAGATAGTAAGGTTATATAGAGAGAAATGTGAGGAATGTTCAAACATAACAAGAAAGACTGACAGAAGGAAGGTCAGGGGTGGTAATTAGCAAAACAACAGTGGATGGTCAGCAACAAGGTTCGAGAAGGAAGAGAGCTAGTAATCAAGAAGTTATTTACAAAGAGAAGGAAAAATATGGGGAGGGGAAGAGGAGACAGTCTTGGAGCTGGATTAGAGCAGGGGTGACATTACTGGTAAGTCTCAGGAGCTTCAGGTTGGGTCAAAGCATTGCTCAGCACATGTTCAGATCAGGGCACACATGTACAACTAACTTATCATTGTTCTATAATAACATCAGTCAGGGCTTGGATAATAAAAAACAAATGGATGTCATCTTACTTGACTATAGTAAAGCCTTTGACAAGGTCCCCCATGGGTATCTCATCAAAAAATTAGAATCCTTGGGCTTTTCCAGTTGTCTAGTTAACTGGGTAAATGCATGGTCGACAAACGGGACTCAGAGGGTTGCCATAAATGACAGCTTTTCTGACCTGGGTTCAGTCACAAGTGGGGTTCCACAGGGCTCTGTACTTGGTCCTATATTATTCAATATTTATATGTGACATGCAAATAATTACCCAAAATTGGTTATTTAAATTTGCCGATGATTCTAAACTTGGGGGAATGGTGGATAATCAACATAACCTTAATTCACTTATATCAGATTTAAAACACATTGAAAGATGGGCCCAAGAAAATAAAATGGAATTTAATACAGACAAGTGTGTGGTCTTGCACTTTGGGATACATGACCCAAAAACACCTACTGTGTAAATAACATCCGTCTTAAAGCCACTAACAAAGAAAGAGATCTGGGCATATTGGTAAATACCAGACATATCTTTTGACCATTGCTCAAAAGTGGCTAATATGACTAATGGGCTACTTAGACATATTAAGCGTTCCTTTGTCTCAAGATCTTAAAGCGATTGACCAAGTTTTGATATATGAACGCATATTCTGCAAGGTGACTGCATATAGAACTGATTCACAATGTATTTTGATAGATGCATAGCCTATTTTAGCAAATTAAATCAGGTTTTCACCCTCACAAACCAGGAAGTGTCATTTTGTGTGTTGGAGCCTGTATTTGGTGACCTTTGACACTCATTACCTTTGCAATGTCACCACAGGGAGATCTGTGCTCTGCAATTAAAATTAGTTCTTGGTCACAGCAATTCTGTCTTGATAACAGCTCCTGGTTGCAGCATGCAGCATGACAATAGCAAATGTCAAACAGTTCATTTTCAGGGTCTGATGATGAAAGCATTATGTTGTCCTGCACTAACAGTGATCTTTTGGACACTGACATAGTGCCACAATTTGACAGCCACTGCATAGTAGATCCCCATAGGGATGACCGTATGACAGCAGCGAGAATAATGTGGGCAGTAGCTCCGGCAGTCACAGCAGTAGTTCCGATCCATTCCAGTACAGCAGTGAGAGCAGACTTAGCAACATGGACTGTTAATATTATATTTTGCTACTTAGTGCTACGGTTTGGATCCCGTCATTGCTGTCATTTTACTGTGCAAAATCGAGGTATGGTGTGTGTTCTGTTACTCCCAGTATCGATGTGCCCACAAAAATGCTAGTGATAGTACCCTGGGTTTTTATATTTCTTTTTTTTTGGGGGGGGGGATTGCTTTCCCTATGCTAACGAGTTGTTGTCCACTCCAGCTTGACACTGAGAGCACGGCTCAATCTGGTGGCATTGCTTGAGCAGGATAAATGGCTCACAATTTGTCCAAATTCCTCACCTGGTACTAGTTAGTAGTGACCTCCCGCCAATTGATTTATTAGTCACTCACTCTGATGGAGCACATGGTGGAAATTACAAGCAGGCACCTTATACCCCAACCACTCCAAACCCCCCCAGTAGCACACTTACACTTGGAAAAATGCTGCAGCATAGAACTTTTATTATCTGTAAATTATTCATACTGTTTGGGTCTGTCTTTGCCCTAGTGCCAACTGGTCTACGCTATAGCTTTCTTCTCTGTGTATGTGTGTACTTGGGGGTTGGGGGCCTGCTTGTACTTTCCCCTTTAGAGGTATCAGTGATTAAGTAACATGTTGAAGTCACTGGTTCCCCTGTTTACGGCATGTTATAAATTTAAAACTACAAATTCTAGGGACATGGATATGTTGTTCATCCACACTTATTGGCAGGTTCCTTGCCGCTTTAAATCTTGCCGGAAGGTCTTCAAGCTGGCTCCTCCCACCCACCCTGGTGATAAAACTCTCGGCTCCGCCCCATGACGCCAGATCTTCCTTACCGCTTGGAAGCTCAGGTTCCCTCCTTAGCGCTCTGCGCTTTCGACTGGTTCCTGGAAATTTTGGTCTTCGAATTCAATTGAAAGTTTTCTGAAACTTCGATCTCTTCTTCTTCTTCGCTACAGCGATGGCTCATTCGTTTTCTGGCTCACGGGGGCGCCCGCATTCCTCCAGAAAGATCACTCCTTGCGTTTACTGCCTTGACTTGGATCATGATCCTCAACTGCGATTTTTGTTGTGCCTTTTCGGCCAGTGCTCTGGAGGATCGCGCGGCCCGTTTGGGGCTCGGGCGACCAGAAATTTTTCCCGCTCTGGAAAATTCCTTGGAGACTCATCGGGCAGTGTCTGCATCGGTAGCCTCGGCTGAGCAGCTCAATCTTCCTCCCTCTGGGGAGGGGCAGCCGCTTCTCCCTCTTCCTCGGTCGCAGCACTTATCCCGCTCTCCTTGAGTTCTCCTCATGCAGCCTCGTTCAAGGAGCTTCACCAGTCCCTTTCCTCGAAGGGAGAGTGGGACCTTCGGGACCTGCCCCTCGGCCCAACTCCAAGGAGTCGCAGGCTAAGTCCCTTCATCGGCACTGAAGGGAGCGGGAGAGTTCCCCCTCCCCTGCCGGCCGACGTTCGACTTCGGTCGAGGATGCGGCTTTGGCCACTGGCCTCACGGTGTCCCCGTCAGGTCAGCTGGCCAGGACTTCCGTCGACGTTGTCGAGTCTCTCGACCCGTCATCTGGGCTGTCTTCTGCTGGAGCCGCCATCCCTTCACTGGTTCCCTCGGTGGAGGCTGAGGTTTTGCCTGTACCTTCGGGTCGACAGACCTCGGCCCTTTCTTCCGAGCCGAAGGAGGAGAAGGTGCGCCTCGCTACTTCCCAGGCCCGCCCTCGGTTCCCCCGAGGATTCGGGTCTCAGTCTCGGTCCTCCTCTTGGTCAAGCCGCTCACGCCGACTTCGGCATTCTCAGTCAGGGCACCGAGCCAAGTGGCATGGCCGTTCTTCCTCGTCCCCCTCCTCGGATGAGGAGTGGCTTCGATGCCGTTGGCGTCGATGTTACGAGAAGCTTATGTGGCAGCAGCTGTTGTTGTCCGGGAATCAATTGACCCTGATTCATTCTCTGGCTAGTAAGCAGCTGCCGCCCGGTTGGCCGACGCAACCGCTCGAGGTAGTCGAGGTGCCCTCTCCGGAGCCGGTTGCTCGTCCGATCCCTGCTGCCCCACTGTCTTCGGTGGAACCCAGGCCGGGTCATGACCTGTCCCGCAGGTTATCTGTTCCCCTCACTCCCGCCCGCCTTCGGCAGACGAAGAGTGACTCAGGCCTGCGGCAGCTTTTTGGCAGACCCCTCGGAGCCTGAAATCGACTCCTCTGTTTCCTAGCAGGGAGGACCCAGGGTCTTCTCTGGAACATTCTGCGGATGACAGCCCATCGTCCTTTATGGGTCTGCTCCAGCTCATCTCGGAATTCACCGGGATGCAGCTTGAGCCCATTTCCAAACGGGCCCCTTACCCCCTTACGGAGATTCTAGACTGAGGGAGTTCACCCTCGGAGGCCTTCCCGGTGGCTGAGTCAATTGTGGGCCCAGCCTTGGAGCTCTGGCAGCGGCCTACTTCCTGACCTGCACCATTGGCCAGTATGGCCAGGAAGTACTCTGTCCCTGTCGGTTCTCTGCCCGGTTTCTTGGAACACCCCTCGGCAGAGGGAGTAGTTACCGACAATGTTTTCCAATGTTCTGAAAATGCTAGGGATGTGGATAGGCCCCCTGACAAGGAGTCCAAAAGGATGGACTATGTCGGGCGCAAGGTTTACGCTGTGTCCTCCCTAGGCCTCCGTCAGGCCAGCTTGGCGGCACTGATGGCACATTTCTCCCACGCCCTCTTGGGCTCCCTGGATGAGGGTCCTTCCTCATCTCCCGGCCGACCTGTGGACCATGGTCCGGTGGGTGCAGGACCAGGGTAGGGCGGTGGCGATACAGCAGCTCCAGACGGCTCTGGATCTGGGCGACTCCTGTGCCAGATCGGTGGCGGCCACGGTGGCCATGTGCCGCAGGGCGTGGCTGAGGTTATCCTCCTTCTCTTTGGAAACCCAGCACGAGTTGGCAGACATTCCCTTCTTGGGGACTGACCTTTTCGGCCCTGGAGTGGAGGGACACCTCCAGGGGTCTGAGAAGTCCGATGCCACTCTGGACTCGATCACTCCCACCCAGAGGGACAAGGGCAGCCGGCAGCCTTTGCGTAAGCCCCTTTGCCCCCCGGTCCCTGCAGCTCGACCGGCCCAGCAAGAGGGCCAGCAGGCATGCGCTGGGCGGCTTGACTCCAAACCAGCATCTTCCTCCAAAAGGAAGCAGGGAGGTAAAGGTCCGAGAGCTCCCTCAGCCTCTTCCTCCCCCAAGCCTGCTCAGTGATGGGCTAAGGGGCGCTGTCCCCGGCCCCGTCGCCCCTACCCAGGTTCCCCCATGGGGGGGACGGTTCCACATCTCCTTCACTTGGTCCGCTTCCCGGACCTCTAGGGGTCGGAGGTGCTAAGGCTGGGACCTGTCTCGGGTTTGCGAGCAGGTTCCACCCTTCTGAGCCATTTCCCCATGGGGATCTTGGGGTCCACAGCCTCTTCGTCAGCCTGCTGAGCCGACTTGCCTGGCCCTCTAAATAGAGGTGATCAGGAAGGTTGCGGATCCTCCTGCCGACCCTGAGTTCGTGTCCAGGTATTCCTGGGCTCAAACGGACAGGGGGCTTGCACCCCATTCTTCCGCATGCCTGGATGGTCTCTCTGACTTAGATATCCCATCCTCAGAAAGGGCATGTGGCTTCGCTCCTGGGCCTCCAGGACGTACTTACTCCTCGTTCCATCCGTTTCCTGGGAGACTCCTCCCTTTCCTAGCGGGGGATCTCCTTACGAGTTCCAGGCCAGGCCCTTCGGTCTTTGCCCTGCAGCTCTCTGCAGCATCGAGGGTCCCGGGCGTAACCCCACCCGGATGGCAGCCTGACTACAACCCTTCCAGGTGGAAGGGGTCGATCCAGAGTTCTGGATCTCAGGCTGGTTTCCTGTTATCGGAGCCACGTTGGAACTCATGCCTTAGCGGGTGATCCTTCTTCGGGACCAGGCTTGACTCTTGAGTCCAAGCTCGGCTCCGGCAGAAAGGGCTGAGTTTCTTCCTCCCTTACCTGGTCAGGTTTGACTGAGCTATTGCGCCCTGCCGGGATCTCCTGCTCCTCCTGGGCCTCACGGCAGCCGGCTCCAGCATGGTCTGTTGGACCCGCTGGTTCATGTGTTCCCCTTGTGGGGACTGGCCAGCCAGCGGTCACAGTGCTGCGTTCCTTCGGACCAGTTCGTGACTACAGCCCAGGAGTTAGGGAACACTCTCCTTCGGACCGTTCCAGCTGTTGCAGGAGAACATCCTGTTCATCTGCCCCGAGTCGATGGTCTGCTCCGACCGATGCTTCTCGGATGGGTTGGGGTGCCCATCTAGGGGAATACAGAGTGCTCCGCCTCTGGTCCTCTCGGGAGTCCTGATGTCTTTCCTACCCGCTGGAGCTCCTGGCGGTCCTCTTTGCTTGCACCGCTCGCTCCGTTTGTGCGGGGTCTAGTGGTTTAAGTCCAGGCGGACAACACCACGACCATGTGCTACCTACCCCGCCAGGTTCGGACGAGCCCCTTGCATCTCGTAAGGAGGTTCTCCGTATTGGGTCTTTCGTGCAGCTGGGAGGTGGTTTCCTAGCCATTCGATGGCAGGAGCCTCCAGCACCCCGGCTGATGCCCCAAGCCGGACATAGGCTGTGCCTCACGAGTGGTCTTCCCTGCCGGAGGTAGCACAGGATCTTCTCCCTCCTTCCCTCCAGGGAGAATACGAGGCTGAGACTGTCTCATGCCCGCCCCCTCAGCAAGGTTTGCTGTAGGGGATGCCGTCGAAGTCGCAGACCCCGGGCCTCTTCTACGCCTCTCCCCCATTTCCCTTGACCCACGGGCAAGGCGAGGAGGGACTAGGCGCAGGCGATGCTGGTAGCCCCAGACTAGTTGGCCAGCTCTGGTATCCAGCTGTCCTCAGTCTCAGCCCCAGGCTCCCGAGGCGGCTTCCAGCCCACCTGGTCCTGATCTCTGTTTTCAGGGGAAGGGTTTCCATCTGGACCTTCAATCCCTGCACTTAAAAGCCTGGTCCCTGTGCAGCTAGGGGCCAGGCCTGGGGTCTTTCGGCAAGGTCCTTGACGTTTTCGAGGCGTCCTGCCGTCCCGTCCCTCGGCGAGCATTCCAGACCATCTGCGGTCCGTTCTTTGAACCAGGGCTTCGGCCGACTACGCTCTGGGTGCTTCTGTTGGTCTCCCCTGTCTTCCGGGCGTGGAAGGCAGTCGGTGGCGCAGAAAAGGTGGTCTGGCGCTTTCTAGGCCTCGATCACACCTTCCCTTCGGGGAGAGTATCCCCATTCTGGGGATCTTCGCTGGTATGGGCTTAGCTCACGGGCAAGCCGTTTGAACCTTGCACAGGTGCAAGTTCCCCACCTGTTGTGGAAGAACACCTTCTTGGGGCTACTCTGCCATCCAGAAGGAGAGGAGAGTTCCAGGCGCTCCTTTGAATCTCCCTATCTGGTCTTCCACAGGGACATGGTTGTCCTGTGCCCCACCAGTTCCTTCCATTGGCGGTGGGTGGGGTTTTCCTATCTAGTATTGCCTCTGCGGGTTTATCGCCATTCATGCCTCGAGCCGTATATAGGTTCCTTGGGGACCTTGTTCTCCTTCGCCTACCCGGGGGCGTGGGGCTGAGAGTTAGGAGGGTTCGCCAGCTGTTTGTCATCTCGCTGAAGCCGCACCTGGCAGACCTGCAGCCTAGCGGACGACGAGTGGGTGGGTCACCTCCTGCATAGGTCTCCGCTATAGGTGGGCAGGCATGGAGCCTCCCAGAGGATAAGTGCTCATTTCACCGCCCTTCCACTGCATCGGTGGCTGCTTCTGAGGATACTCTGGTCCAGGATATCATGGGGCTTCCCTGGAAGCAGGCTTTACCGTTTTCCCTTCCACATCGACCCTGAGGTCACCCCCAGGATGCTGGTCGGGCCTCGGTTCTCCAGTCTTTCTACCTAAGTAGGGGTGTGTGTCTTGCCTCCCTCCTCCCGGAGAGACTGAGGAGTCTGCCAATAAGTGTGGATGAACAACATATCCATGTCCCTAAATACAGGTTACTCACCTGTAACAGGAGTTCTAGGAATGGTATATGTTCATCCTGACTACCAACCTCCCGGCTTCAGCGCACAACCTGGCTTCCAGTGGGCTAGATCTGGCATCATGAGGCGGAGCCAAGAGTTTTACCACCCGGGTGGGTGGGAGGAGCCAGCTTGAAGACCTTCCGGCAAGATTTAAAGCAGCAAGGAACTTGCCAATAAGTGTGGATGAACAACATATACCATTCCTAGAACTCCTGTTACAGGTGAGTAACCTGTATTTATTGCACCAGCTTTGTGTTACTTCTAAGCGCTCAGGAACTATACAGACTGCAGCTGTCATTAGTGTCTGCATAAGCATCTGTAATACCATCCTGGCATTGGCTTATTGCTGCTACATGTGTGCCTCCAGGTGCATTATGAATTGAGCAAAAATTACACAGCACAGTTGGTGATCGTCCCTCACCCGAAAGGTTAAAAATGACACTGCCAATACCCATCTCATGGAGAAAGAGACCGCATTTATGTTTAGGTAGCCTAAGTACCATTTGATTGGTCCACTACAAAAAGGGACATATCCTTGCGGTAGGTACTCAAGTGTCAGACTGTATTTGAACCACCCTTCCTCACTTATGTCACCATACTTCATTACCACTTCAGTCTGTGTCAGGCCGTTTGTACTTTCCCATATTTTTCCATTACAGTGGATCTCTGATGCACATGCGTAAAGTATGCAGCAAATACAACAGATGCTACACTATACTGACTCCCATGCCTTACCGATGTCATGGTGCATTGTGTAGACACCCTGCACTCATTGCTGTGTAGCCCATATTTTGGTTCAGACATTATTCCCTAAGTATGCTGAACTGACTAGCACACTTTGCAATATAACACCATAGAAGCCGTACATTGGTACCACAGTGTCAGGAGAGGATGGCAACTGCAGTCTTTTCTTTTGCTGATGCTCCGGAGCACATACAATGATGCTATAATCCTAATTATAAATAAAGACTGTATGTTAAAATGTTAAAAAACCAAGTGTTTTTAATTTTGAGATGCACTGTAAACTATGTACAGTATAACTATGTACAGTATATAACTGATTTTATTGCATTCATTTATAAACTTAGCGAGGAGCTGGCAAGCTGGAGAAACAATTCAGTGCACCATGTCCCTTTATTCATGCACATCTAAGCATACTTTGGTGATCAGTGTTATGGTGCTTGCATGAGAACACCAAATGAGCCCAAGAAAACACAGGAGCACGAGAGAAAATATAAACTGTCTATAATGATGGTGACAATCAGAAATGCAATAGCAAAGGCAGTTTACTGAAGCAATCACACTGGAAGCAGCACCTGCCAAAAATACACAGTTTATTGCACTGTTCTCCTGGGATTGGACTGTGCAGCTCAGTGCTTTACACTCTTGCTGCACATTACAGTTCTGAACTGTTGAAAAAGTCATCCATTTAACACAGACCTCTATGTACCAATACTGAAAAGCTTACTTCAATTTATAGATCTGTCCAGTTCAAAAGTCGTCCTTTTGTGTCCCAATACGCTACAGATTACAGCTCCACTCAGTTAAAATTTTTAATTTTTATACAGACTTGTTGTTATAATTATGTACTTGCAGCACTTATTAAAACTGTAACACTGTACTCAAGCAATGTAGATTGTGATGTTCCTAGAACCGATGGACCTAGGATACAGAGCTTAGTCAGATGAGTAAAATTGAAAATCAGGAGAAATCACCACTTCTGCAATCCCAAAAGCAAGTATAACAGCTGCCAATATATCAAACAGTTTCAGTCATCAGTGCTGTCATTTTTGCCAGTTCAGTTTTGGATCTGCACTCACTGAGGCTGGGTCCAGGAAAGATGAATGAACGAGCAGTGAGAAAGGTGCAGTGGGAACACCTTCCCTGTGCTGATGTCGCTCATGCATGTGGATGCAATGCTCATGTGCGAACTTCAAACAAAGAAAAAAATATGCAGAGACAACTGTGACACAAAAATGTTAGAAAACTAAGCATCTGAATATATTTAATACTTAACTTCAGGGCAGCTGAGCTTTGTATCACTCAATGAAGGGAAGGTGATCTGCAAACATGACATCGGGGGAAGTTGGTAAATCACTTTAACAGTGTTTGATCCCACTTTACAGGGTATGTGTCAGACTGCTCATTGACTATGGGTCACCATTTTGGCGCCCACATCTCAAAGGAGATATTGATAGACTAGAGAGGATCCAGAGACGGGCAACTAAGATGATCCCTAGATTATCAGCAAACACCTATCAGTCTAGGCTTCAATTAAAAGGCTTAAACTCTCTTCAAAATAGAAGAATTAGAGGGGATCTACTTTTTCTTTATAATTTGTTAAAATCCCCAGACCTTATGAACAAATGCGGACTTACCTTTACTACCAGTTGAATTTTTCCTAGGCGCCATACTAAACAACTTATAGTCCCCAGAGCCAGGACCAATCTTAGACTAAATATTTTCTCAGTAAGGGCACAAAAACTTTGGAATACATTACCACAAGAATTGGTCGACTGTATTAACTTCAACACATTTAAAAAGGGACTTGATTATTGGTTAACCCAAAATCAAACAATATTAATTGCGCACACAGTTGTGGGGGAAAATCTAGATGGGTCTCGGCCTCCTTTTTTCCTAACAAAAACCCCAGTAAATCGAGTAAAGCACCCTGGTCCCTGTACCCACCTCCTCTCTACCCATGTTGAGCGTGAACCACACAGATTGGTCATCACTCCTGCCAGTGAGTCCGCCGCCCCCACCTCCCTTACAGCCCCCGCCCACCGTTGGATAGAACTAGATCCAGCATATGCCGTAATCTAGTCGGCTCAGTAACTAGCTGTGTTAAGATGGTTAACTGGATCAAGATATGTTTCCACTGGCTTCTCTTATTCCCTTGATAGTATTTTGATTCTGCTGTTTTTTGAGGTGATAAGGTAAAAGTTTTCCCACCTTCTCCCTGGACTCCCGATTTTTCTGTTTCACTGTAAAAAGTGAGTATTCTATCTTGGCAGAATGAATTTTATTTATTTCATATTTTAAACCAATAATTGCACATAATAAATCTTGTTTTTGTGCTGGGTTCAATTTAAATTCTGTTAACAGCTTATTTAGCCTTTCTTCTTTGTCTAGTTTTGTTTTTCTTTCTTTTTCTTGAAGCAAAACTTATGATACCCCCTCATATATAGGCTTTAAAGGCTTCCCTCACCATTCTGCCCAAGACTTCACCATTACAGTTAATTTTGAAATATGAAACAGGCTCTTCAGTTAACCAAGCTAAAAATTCTGGGTCCTGCATAAGAGAAGTGTTAAATTTCCATCTGTGGCTGCACTCTGGTTCATTCTCAATTATAATAGATGTATTTAGAAGGCTATGATCTGAAACCAGAATATTTTCATACATAATGTTGCATATTTCATTACAAAGATCTAGTGGTCAGAAAAAATAATCTAGTCTACTAAAGACTCCAGGCTGGATATTCAAACTGCGCCCAAAAAATGTGCAAAGCAGGAGCAAGCACAAGTCCATTGCGCCCATGTGCAATAGACGCGATATTCAAAAAAGGAGCAAGCCAAATTGCGCTAACAGCTAACGTCTGAATATCGCACAACCTACGCCATAGCGCAACTAGGGAGGGGAAGCTGAGCAGATACGATGCACTATGGCGTAACAAGGGATGTCCAGCTGAGCAGCCCAGAGACGCCATAGCGCAAGCAGGGAGCCCCCCAGCAGCAGAGCAATGTAACTGCACAACCAGGGAGGTAGGTAGGGGCCCACCACCCATGCCACAGATGGGCACAGGAACACACAGCAGAACTGACAATGCGCCCCCACGCCCCAAGCACAGCACAACTGGGGGAGGGCTGGAATATCCACCGGCCCATGGGGACAAGCAAATAACGAACAGCTGGGCCATGGTGCCCCAGCACACCCACAGGCAAGCTGAGACAGCCACACAAGGAGGGCAGACCACCCCATGCCACACCAGCCCCCCCCAGTGCATAGCACACCCTGCACTGTGACCCCCAGACACCCCCCATGAGCAGTGACCACCACTGCAGGAAACCCCATGCATACCACCACCCCCACTGTCACACTGCAACCTCGTGTACCACAGAATCATACAAGCCAGCCCCACCATGAGCACCCAGCAGTGGGTGGCAGCACACGGCAATGCAACAATGGCAGACACAGTGCCAACATGCACAATCCCCCTGAGGCACAGCTGAGAGACCGACCATGCATTGGCACAAGAGGTACCCCACACGGGATAGGGCGTGCCCCTGACACCACCACCATCGATACAGCACCCTGCACAGTAGACAAGTGACACATCCCGACCCACCACTAGCCACAGCAGCCAGCACAGACACCCACAGTGGTGTGTGGAAGCATGCATTACACCGGATGCAACACAGTGTAGGGGCAAACACACACCCATACCCAAGGGGACAATAACACAGGGACACAGTAGTGTGGCAACCAAGCCCCCAGTGTGGGCCCATGAAAACTGAGCACACACAGCTTGCAGTCCTCCATGGCACAGGAGTGACACCCACCCTGTGCAGGCACTGTGGTCCCATACACCACCATCACAGACAGTGGTGCACAGCCCCTGCAATACACACAAGCCACAGCATGGAGGTGGGACTTCAACTGCGGAGGCCACAGTGTCACCCGAGGCAAACATGCACCACACCAGTGACTGGAGGCAACCCAGCATTGTGACAGTTACAGTGGATGACCTGCATGGACAGCCACCACTGATATGACAGCAGACCTTGCAGGTCACAGACATGCAAGGGTGTCAGCTGCACAGGCCAAGGACGGGTTGACAGGGGCACAATGGACACAGAGCATGCACCATGGACCACTGCACACAGTAATGCAATGCACAGGGAACAACACACACACCATAGACACCAACTGATAGCCACTCCCACACCATAGACACTTCCCCACGCACACACATACCCATGACTGCACCACCCCAGATGCCATGCACACCACTGCAGCTGAGCACCTATAGCCAGCTGCAAATCAGAGACCACCACAGTATTCATATCAAAATATTTATATTGCAACATATAAAACACAACTATATACAGAAAAATATGTACATATGGTGGGGAGGGACAGACACAAGGTTGGGGGTGGGTAAGTGGCAGGGGTGAACATATGGGAGAGGGAAGGTGGGGTGTGAGGGTTGGTCAAAGGGGGGAAGGTGTTGGTAGGTGCATGTGGACATTAGTGGCCGGCCTGGTCCTCCTCCGCTTGTGGCTGTTGTCTGGCCCTTCTCCTCCTCCTCCTGACCCCATGCTGGTATATGTCCCTCAGGATGTGCAGGGACTCCCTTGCCACCTGCAGCGGCTCTTGCACAGTCTGCTGTATCCGAAGGAGTAGCCGTTCACCTAGGATGAGGGATCAGAGTCATTAGGTGTGACTGTCCATCCCCCTGCAGCCCACCCATTATGCATGGCATACAGCCATGTGCCACGCTCCTGTGATGGTGTGTGCCCACCCACAGTGACCGTGTCCACAAGACATGCCCAACCAGGCAGCAACAGCCATGTGCACCACTGCACACACCCACCGCCCATGTCCTGCACAGCACCACCAAGGCCGTACAGTAACGTGGCTATGCGGTGTGCAGGCAGTGCCACAGCCATGTGCCCAGTGCACGCATGGACCACCATTGACACACTCCCAGACATGCAGTGCCACTGGACAGTGCTGACTGTCTCAAGTCACATGCATGGCAGTGGTGTCCATGGATGGTGGCCATGCCTTGCTTCCCACCGTGTTACACAGCATGCAGTAGTAATCATGGTGTCATGGCACTCACCCTCATCGGGCCGTTGTCGTTGGTGGTGGTGGTCCCCAACATGCCTGTGCCTCCTCCCTCTGCTGCCGCTCCCCCATCCGCTGCCGCTCGTCCACGCCTGTGGGAGAAAAAAGGAGAGAAAAACATCAGTACAATCCCAAAGCAAAGTCCCCCTGCCCCAATGTGTGTGCCCACCCACCCAGCCAGACCCACCCACCCCATACCCTGTAAACACCGCCACAGCCAACCCTAGACTATCCCTCCCCTATGTGCTGGACACATAAGACAGTGTTACCCATATGGACAATACAAGTGTGTAGACATATCACCCATCTGGACGAGGCACCATGCCTCTCCTGGCACGCGAACGCAGACGGGCAAGTTGCTCTGGCTCCCTCCTCCTGAGGTCCCCGAAACAGTGCCTGCAGTGCTCCGATGTCCTCCTGCGTCCAGTGGCCGCCTCCAGGTCAGTGGCCACCTCCTGCCAGACCTGGGTCCTGGCCCTGTCCAGTGCCTCATCTCCGAACAGCGGGCCATAGTGTGGCTCTACAAGGGCCACAAGGTTGGCCAGCTCAATGGCACTCCATTGTGGGGCTCTCCTGTGTGCCATCTCAACCGCTATAGTAGGCAATATGGTGCTCTGCAGCGCGGTACCCCACATGGAAATGCTGCGCGGTACAGCGCCGCCATTCCCTATCGCGCTGTTACCGAATAGCACGATAGAGGTGCAGCCATGCCGGACGTATGGCGCCAAGGACAAAGGTCGGGCACAGGGTCATGGGTCTCTGGCACAAGGCCACGCCAGCGCCATCGGACGACTATGCGTGTAGCGCGATTGGTTGCCTGTGTGCCAGCGCCACAGTGAACAATCGCGAAGTTGTGCCACAGCGCCATGTAGTGACCCTCGCTATAGCGCCACTGGCACAATGGTGGCCGTGCCCTGCATTGCCTACCACACACAGCATGTCATCAGTGCGGCAGACGCCTGCGTAAGCTACCTGGGGATGCGCAGTGAGGTGTACTATGCATGCCACAGAACTGCGCCATTGGCTCAGCATGTTCAACACAATTGCGCAAAGCGCAACGGCGCAATATTCAGCCATCATATGCTAATCATCTGATCAGCCATTCAGTGGCGCAGCAGCGCGATTTGCATCTAATTAAAGTTGCTCCTCACCTAATTTGCATGGATTGCGCTATAAAGATGCGACAATGTTCTGCAGTGGCCATATTTGGTTACTGCAGTTTATTGGTGAGTTGCATGCTGTGTGGGGGTCTGGACTGTGGTATCAGGGACTTGCTTTGTACTGCACAGTCACAGGTAACCACTGTCATCCTTACAGGCTGAATGATGACCGAGTGAGGTCTGGGTGAGGAGGACTACGATGGTGGGTGGAAGAGGAGGCCCAATTTCACAAAGGCCAAGACGGAGGCACTCTTCGAGGCCTACCTTGATCAGGAGCCACTGCTCAGTGGACGGCGGGGCACCCCTCAGGCCCGTGCTGCTGCGTGGGAGGAGGTGGCACGTGCCGTCAACCTGCATGGCAGCCACCAGCGCTCCGTGCAGGAGTGTAAGAAGAAGATGGGTACTGACAGGAGGAGGGTGAAGGAGAAGGTGGCTGCCATCAGGGCGGCACGTGCTGCAACAGGCGGGGGCCAGCTGGAGGTGGTGCAGCTCACACCGGCAGAGGACAGGCTTGCTGCAAGCATGCTGCGCAGTGCCATAGAGGGTGTTCCAGGAGGTGGCTTCCAGACGGGTGGTAGCCCATCATTGCATGGTAAGTCATGGTCTGTCTTGGGGGGGACAGGGTATATCAGACGCAGTAATGTGACTTTACTTTCTGTTACAGATCCTGTGCGTCTGCAGGGGTCAGCGGTGGAGGGCCTGTCCACTGCAGACAGTCATCTGGAGTTAGAGCAGGGACCATCCACCTTCACAGGTATACATCGAGCATTGCAACAGTGGGTCCGCCTGGCTGTCCACACTGATGTCGTTGAGACAGGTGTGGGAGAGGCCCTTCCTGTGTCTCAGCGTTCTGGCGTCCAAGGATGCCAGCACGCTGTGGCTGTAGCTGTGGCAGAGACCTCCACCAATAATGAAGACATGACCGTCATGGGCAGTGACGTGTGTGCTACGGAATAGACATACAGCAGGCCAGCTCACGCCCATGGACCTGTCTGGTGCCGACGTGTGTGCCAGCGTGTCAGCACAGTCCCAGGCTGTGCCTGTCAGCACCAGTGGGGCAGCACTGGTGGCTGGTCAGGACAGTGGGACTGTTGCTGCCACAGCGGTGGAACAACTGATCCCTTGGGCACAGCAGGCGGAGGGGCGGCAGCAGCAGTCGCCAACCGGGACTGGGGGTTCAGGGTTCAGTGGTGGCATCTGTGCACCGCCTGTGGACTTGCCCATACCTGGTCCTGGTGAGCAGTGCCCACCCTCAAGAGGTGCTGAACATCAGGCCCTTGCATACCCTGAGGGACGGGATGCCGAGGTGGCAGACGACCTCTTTGACGAGCACACCCGCCTACTGCAGGCATCGGTCCAGCAGCAGATGCAGCTTGCAACGTCCGTGGAGGCACTGTGTGTGGCTCTGGAGCGGGCCGAGGAGCGACGCAGCAGGGATACCGATAGGACCCTGTCATGGATTGACCATTTGTGGGAGGATGTGACCGCTGCCATTGACAGGTAAACACATACGTTCATCGCTGTCATGGCCACAATGGGCACACAGTCAGGTGCCCATGCATCGCTCACACCGCGCAGTTCGCTATCCACTCCCCGTTCCCGGCGTCGTGCGGCACCCACCCTGTTGACGCCGGGTTCAGCTGTGGGCATCCCGAGCACTCCTGGTGCAGGTATGTTCGGTGTGCTGCAGACCCCTGTGCGGGCACGGTCGCGTTCGCACAGTGGAACCCCTGGTGGACCATCGGTGCCACCCCATGAGGCCCATGGTCAGCCTGCCAGTGCTGCTGGGTCTCGGTGGGGCTGCCCACGCATCTGAGGTGGACGTGGCACTGTGCCACAAGACTGATCTTTCTCCCAGTGCGGACTCTGTCTGGTGCTGCCCTGTGTGCGTTGTGTGTTTCGGTGGGCAGTGCACGGGTGGATGCCCGGCTCTGCACGCAGACACACGGTCCACCTGCACACCCTCCCGGCTGCTGTCCACAGGTACGTGTGCATGATGATGCCTGCATTGCGCTGTACACCAAAGTGCGATGGTGCCCAGCATCTGACACACGCACATGGACAGTCAGTGGACGTGGTGGCCTGTGGACATGTGTGTTGCTAGTGTTTGTGTTCCGTCTCAGCTTTGCACCTGATCTCTGTGCACGTTTTGTGCCTATTGTGTGTGCATGTGTGTGTGTCCGTCCATGTGGCGTGTTACTGTTCACCCCTCCCTGGTTGTATGTGTGTGCTTCTGTGCCCTGCCACATCCCTTGCCAGCATGCACCCCTGGTGTGTTTCCATGCATGTATGTGGGTTATGCCCTAGCGACTGGTGGTTGCACATGGCACCATGACTTACCTGTGTTGGCTGAAGTGCTCCTCTGTGATGGTGTCCCAGTGCAGCTGTGCCAGCTGGATCAGTCGGGGGTCCCATCGGCCAAGGGGGGGCTGCCCATCCCCGGCGTCACCGTCATCCCCATCGCTGTCCCTCTCTTCGACCTGTACGGCTATCCCACAGTCTTTGGCCATGTTGTGCAGGATGCAACAGGCCAGGAATATCCCACAGGCCTTTGAGTGGCTATACTGTAGGCCCCGCCAAAGCTGTCCAGGCAACGGAAACGTACCTTCAGCATCCCAAACACCTGCTCAATGACGGTGCGTGTGGTGGCATGTGCCTCATTGAAGCGTTACTGCGATGGGGTCGTGGGCCGCCGGTAGGGTGTGAGCAGCCAGGGACGGAGTGGGTATCCACTGTCACCTGTGTGAAGATAGTGGAGGTTAGTGTCTTGTTCAGCTTCAGACTGCCCCAAGCCCTGTGGGCCACACCCATGGCACCTCTGGCCATACCCCCCCTTGCCCACGATATGTCAGTTCTACATACATACTCACCCACTAGATGACCTGTGGGGATGTCCCCACTCTCGAATCGGCACAGTGCCGACTGGTGCCAGATGAAGGAATCACGTGCACCCCAGGGTGCATGGCACAGAACATTGATGATGTCGCCACTGGCATCGCACCACCTGGCAGTTGACACTGGCATATCCCTCACAGTTCATGTAGGCGGCCCTGGCCAGGTGGTGTGCTGCATGGCCACATGGGTGCAGTCTATCGCCCTAGCATGCCAGGCATACGTGCTACCCTGTGGAACTCCTGTATGTTTGCTGTAGCGCCCACCGCAGTGCTGGGGAAATGGATGTACTCCGCGGCATGTGGCAGCAGTGCGCTGAGGAATTGGGTGAGGATGCATGATGTGGCCGACTGTGTTATGCCTGTGGTGTCCCCTGTTGGTCTCTGGAAGGTGCCCGTGGCGAGCAAGCACATGCAGGCTGCTACCTTTGTCTCCACTGACAGAGCACGACTCCATCGTGTGGGTACCTGCATCACATCACTGCACAGCTCACAGAGCCGCCTCAGTATTGCCCTGTTCAGGTGGTACCGGCCCACAATCTCAATATCTGTGTACAACTGAAAGCTGGTGCGGGCTCGGTACTGCCTGTTGGGGGCATACTGCCGACGGGCCCTTCCACGGCCACGTCCCCCTGCAGCATGCCTTCTCACCCCCCTCATTACGGCATCCATGTGGAAGGCGCACTGGCCATGTCCCTGGCTTCATGCTCCCCCAGCAGCTGTTGCTTTGTTCCCCACTGTCCTGACTGCTACCTCCCCTGCACCGGGTACACCTACTGGCCTCTGCTTTGTGTGGCCCCACACACCTTCCTTGCCCCTCTTGTGTGGTGTGGTTTCCCTGGCCTGCCCTCTTTTGTGCTGCTTTCCTGTGCCTGTCTCTCCCCCTGCCTCATGTGACTTCCCTGTAGCATTCTTGCGCCTCTTCCTTGCTCCCTTTTATTTTGGCTCATTTCCGCTATGGCGCAACATCAGCCTGCTCCACTGTTGCGCATTGCGCAAGTCTTTGAACATCACACTGCGCCCTTTATGCATGGTTCCTCCCCCTTCAGTTGCGCATGCCTTCATTATCATTGTGCTGTTGCTCAGCATGTTTTCAGTGGCGCAACTGCCTCCTGCTGAATATCACAGAATGGCACATTTTCTGACTTGCGCTGGCGCAACCCTATTGCGCATTGCGCAACCCTTCTGAATATCCAGCCCTCCATGTCTGGCTGAATAGAAAGAATAATCTTTTCCTTGTGGATTTGCCAATCTCCAGGCATTGCATAGGCCCAAATCCCTTAAAATATCATGCAGAGTTTTCCTAGATTTGGACAATGGGACCACAGTCTTTGGGCTAGGTCTATCCAAAAAGGGATCCATAACCTCATTGATGTGCCCTCCCCTCTCCCAAATTAATCATAATCCCTCAGATTACCTAAAATGAAATCCAACTTCAGAAAAAACTCTCTTTTTGTGTTTGGTGCATAGATTTTACATAATGCCACTTTCCTCCCATATAAAGCACCTGTCAATATGAAATCTACCTTCTGTATCTACCACATGTTTATGTTTAATAAAGTTAACCCCTTTTTTATGAGAATTGCCACCCCTCTTTTCTTAGAAGAGAAGCAGCAGTGTTCTACTCTATCCACCCAGCTCCTGACTGATTTATCCTCCTCAGAGGGCACCATATGAGTTTCCTGCAATATGGCTATGTCAGCTTTATGCGTTTTTAAATGATTAATAATTCTGTATCCTTTAACTGGAGACCCTAAACCCTGGACGTTCCAGGACACTATGTTAACAGCACTCATCCTAAGGTTTAACTCAAAATGGTATATTAAGATTAACTAAGCAATATAAATAACCCAATTAAAGAACAAAAACCTGAAAGTTCTAGCTCAGTCTACTACTAAAAGTATGATTAATACTTTATAGATGTTGTATCTAGAGAAGACTACTAAACTCTACTAAAGTACCTAAAATGTTCAAATCTTAAAACAGAATTATGAGTTAACAACACACAGTTTAAACAAGAAAGACGTGAAGAGTCCACCGAGATAAAAAAATCTCAGTATGGAGCAGCACGTCTTCAGACAGCAAGTTATGGCTAGTTCACCATAAGTAACGAAACCATAGCATTTTATTCATATTCAAACCTGTGGTTGATTACCCAGAAGTCAACACCAGTCTGTCTCATGTCAGGGAATATCCTTTATTACACTTATGCCAGTAGGGATACCTCCCCATTCCTCTCTTTCTTGAATAACTTGATAGGGAAAAAGGGGCAGCAGTGGGACCCTAAAAATAGTGCCAAAAGTCTTAATGTAAGGACAGATAGAAAGCTTACTCATAAGGAAGCCCTTAACCCTCTTCTACTGCAACTTACCTAGCCTCGTAGTACATATTCTTTGTTCCTTGTTATTCTCTTCTCATCCAGTCCAGCGTATTAGGCTACAAGTTTTTTAGAGATGCCCCCACGTCCCAGTTACCAACTGCTAAGATTCTCAGGCAATTTTTACAGAACCTCAGCAATCAAGGCACCTCCAGCCTTAGACATGCCATGTTTATGCCTCCCTGCAGAATAGCGGCTCCCTATCGCATAGGAGGCACAGATGAAGGGATCTGAGATCCAGAGTAGTGAAATGAGGCTAATCAGTTTACTGCATATAAATCTTTAGCAAGTGGAGAAGGCCAGGGGAATCCCTGAGCTTAAATGTACTGTATCATCAGACCCTTACTGCCATTATCTACATTCCACTGCATCCCTATCCTCCCCATAGCCCATTTAAAGAAACTCAGAGTCCTGACTAATAGAGGGACTTAGTTTCCCTTAAATATAATAGTCTAATCACCATGAGCAGACTTATAATAATTGACGAAAACCTTGGTATGTACAAGTCTTTTGGTCAGCATCTTCTTAAATAACTTGTCGGATCATCCAGAACACTAACAGGGAAAATTACATTAACCGCCTTCTTTGCATATCTATCTCAAATCCTGAAGATTCCTTTGTGTGTACCTGGCTTTCATATTTTGGATGCTGGTGCCCCCCCCCCAGTTCTCCATCATGTGAATCATATCTGAAGCTTAGGCTCTTTTATAATACACACTTGTACATTTAATTTATTATTTTTTATTGTTTTAAGAAACTATATATAATGAGCAAATACAATTATAAATGAACATAATGTGTGTGCATACGGAGACAGTAGCGAATAAACAAGGTCAGAGTTCATAGCTGAGAAATTTGACCCCTGACAGGAGCCAATCAAATCATAGTCCTGCTTCACATGAGCACAGCTCACAGGAGTAGACGCAGCTCTGCTCATAAAGCTCTGAAAGCTAACCAACCAGCTGGAAGGCCTTTGACACCATCCCTCACAGAAGTCTAACCAACAAGCTGGAACATACTGTACGGGAGTTGGCCAGAAGATGGTCAGCTGGATCAGTAACTGGCTGAACGCTAGGACCCAAAGAGTGCTAGTCAGTGAATCATTGTCAAGGGAGGGTAGGGTGACCAGTGGCGTCTTGCAGGGATCGGTACTGGGACCGATCCTGTTTAGCATATTTATAGCAGACATAGTGAATGAACTAACAGGGAAGGTTTGCCTGTTCGAAGATGATACAAGACTCTGCAACAGAGTGGACACAAGGGAAGGAGCAGACATCATGGAAGCTGACCTTAGAAGGCTAGAGGATTGGTCCAGGGACTGGCAGTTACAATTTAATGCCAAAAAGTGTAAGGTATTGCACTTGGGAAAGAGGAACCCTGGAAAAAAGTACACATTGGGAGGACATCAACTTAAGGAGACACAAACGGAGTGAGATCTCGTCATAATCATCACTGACAAATTAAAGGTAGGAAAACAATGTGAGAAAGCAGCACAGAAAGCAGGTGGCATCCTTGGATGTATAAGTAGAGGTATTTCTAGTAGAAAGAGGGAGGTTATCACGCCCCTCTACAGGTCCTTGGTGAGGCCACACTTTGAGTACTGCATTCAGTTCTGGAGAACTCACCTCAAGAAGGACACTAACCATTTGGAAGCGGTGCAGAGAAGGGTTACTAAGATGATGCATGGACTGCATCATAGGTCATATGAAGTAAGACTCAAGGAACTGAACCTGTACTCCCTGGAGCAGAGAAGAAACAGAGGGGACATGACTGAAACATTTAAGTACATGAGGGGAGTTAATGCAGCTCAGACAGGCAATCTGTTTCAACAGAACATGGCAACACACACGAGAGGGCATGATTTGAGACTTGTAGGAAGAAGGTGCAAAAGCAACCTCAGGAAGTACTTCTTCACAGAGAGAGTGATGGACCCGTGGAACAGCCTGCCCCAGGAGGTGGTAGCATCAAAGACAGTTAGGGAGTTTAAACGTGCATGGGACAGACATAAATGACAAGTTAGGATGAAGGCTGCATAGGGAGGGGGGTAGTTTCTAGGGCAGATTAGATGGATTGCATGGTCCCCATCTGCCGACGCTTTTCCTATGTTCTTATGTTCTCTGCACAAAATGGCTAATGTTTTAAACTCTTCAGGAATCTATTCCTTCGGGGGCATTTCCATGTGGGTCTGGGGACAGAGGAATCTCGAACATATCGGCTACTGGGCTATTCTGACCCTTCAAGTAAACAGGTACATCAGGGAGAGGGTTTTTCAGCGTTAATTCAGCCTTGGGATCTGTGATAGGGTTGCGAGAGCCTGCCCTCGGAGTAATCTTCGATGCAGGGATAAATGACTTGGCTGCTTTACTTTTAAAAAAAGGTTGAGTTTTCCTATTTAGCTTTTTAGACCAACTTAGAGATTTAGGGAGTAGCTGCTTCAAATCAAGGGAGTGGCTTGTTGAGTTGGCATTTGTTTTCAGCTCTGGTACATGTGTGTGCATACAGTTTTCAGAGCATTTCTCTGGTACTATAGCATTGGTCTGCATGGAATGTTGTGGCACTGTTTCACAGGCTTCAGGTTCTGCTTGCTAGCCTCTGCTCCTCACCCTTGGTTCTCGGTCATTTGGTGTAGTGCTTGTTTTTGAAAGAGTGTTAACCCTGTCATTGCCAAGTTCTGTTGCCTCAGGCCAGGAGCAAAACACAAAATCCCAAGCCTCCTCCAAGGATTTAAAACCATGTACACCCCCACCCCTTGAAATCATCAGGACAGCAGGGTACTTGACTTAATAGTGGACATTAAGTTTTTGTACAATAGTACGAATATATCCCCAAAGGCTTTCCACTTTTCAACCACCACTGAGGAGAAGTCTTGAAAGAAATAAATCCTGTCTTTACCACAATACAGCGATTTTCTTTGCCTAGCCTGTGCCAGAATTTCATCTTTGATATTAAAATGTAAAAACCTGACAATGATGATTCTTGGCTTCTGACCCTGCTTAAGTATGGCTCTGAGAGCTCTATGAGCCCTATCTCCAGGGGCCATGTCCAATTAAAATTCAGAACAGACGGGATGAACTCCTGTAAAAGTCTCAATGTGTCATTGCCTTCTAATAGCTCTGGGACTCCCACAATATGCAAATTGTTCCTTCTAGTATGATTTTCAAGATCGTCTGCTTTACTCCCTAGTGATTTCAACTATGTCAAGTTATTTTCTGATCTGTCCTCCACTTTGCAAAGGGATTCTTCTAACAAATCCAGTCATTCTTCAATAGTATTTAGCCTATCTTCCAAAATCTCTGCTTTTTTCCTTCAACCCCTGCATCCTTTTTAATACTGGTACTATCCAAGTGCATGGACTGAAGTTTTTCTTTAATGTAATTCCAGTCACTAAAATAATTGTTTCTTTAGTTTCTTTCCCATTTTTACTTGTTGAGCTATAAAACCTTGGCGGGGAGCCTCCATACTGATCTGCCACTGCTCCCACTCTGTTTTGGCCATGGGACAGCATCTTCTAACAGCTGGTACCAGTAAAAATGAAAACCACTAAAACCTTTAAACTATTGGCCTGAATAATGTCAAACTCGGTAATTCGTTCTGGGTTGTTATACTGAATTGCTCTGTATACTTTAAATCAACTCGACTATATTTTTATTTACACTAATTCCATCAGAATTATGGTTGGTGAGGGAGCTCTGTTCTTTGCTGCCATCACCTTCAAGCACAAGTGCGCGACCAATTGACACAAACTCTGTACAGTTGCCCATTACATTTTTTAAACATTTGTTCACCCTGTTTTTGTTTTACCCCCAGCTACTTAAAATAACCTTGGAGAGAAATGTTGTCAGTTTGCTCAGAAACAGAATCACAATCAGTTATCAGTTTGTTTCAGCATTTTCATTTATCAACTCCTTATGTCCATCACTCTTTTGTTGTCACTGTTTTTTCAGGCATCTTTTTTCTCTCCTGGATTTCGGGATCTTGGAGCAGGTCTCAAACAATTCTGAATGAAAGTCACCAAAAGGAAAAGAGTCCCCAACATCTGAGAATTTCTATGCCTGTGCTCTTGTTACCACATCTGCTGAAACAGCAAGGTTTACTCCTTCTGTGATTAACTTAACAAATCCTGGAAAGTCATTTGCAATAATCATAGGTACAGGTAATATTGATACTACCCCACTTTAATTTGATGCGAAACCCCATTAATGTTCAGAATCATTTTGGTGGTGGGATAGTATTGAGTGTCCCTGTGGATGCAGATGACCCCAGTACCTGATCCATTTGCACAGTCTTTTCCCAGAACTTCAGCCTGCACCAGGGTCTGTCTGCTTCCCAAATATGTAAGTCCCTTCAAAATCTTGTCTCCCACCTTGACATCTGTTAAATATTTGCCCCAATTTGCTAAGGCCAAATCTGCTCCAGTGTTATCCTCCTTATTTTTTATGACAGTTACTTGCAATATGGCGTGGCTTTACAGTTATAGCAAATAAAGTCTTTGGGTGCAGATTTGTTAACCTCATCAGAGTTTTTATCTGATCTGGAGTTAAATCGGGAAAAAGAGGGTCTCGCCATTCCTTGGCTATTACTTCACTGCTGCGATGCCTGTCTGGCCATCTGATAGTCCTCATCCAAAGAAATGGCCTTTTCCCCACTTTCTGGTCAGTGTTCTTTAACCCAAAGCTACATGGCTGTGGGAAGGATATTGATGAATTGCTCTGTTGCAGATATCTCAGTGATCTAGACTGTGGAACTGTTTTGCCCTCTGGTTAGAGCTATTTAATGAGGAGTTCTCTGAGTCGGGTGAAGGCTTCTTAAGGATTGTTGACTGAGTGGTTCTTCATGGACCAGAATCTCTGCCTTGAGGTCTGTCCTGAGATACATATCTTTTTTTTGTATTATATTTTATTAACTTTTTTGCAAGAGAAAACTTACATAACTCAAGTCCGCAGGTGGACTCCCACTACAAGAATCTTCCAGAGTATTAATATATACAGTCAAAAAAAAATATAAGAGGATCCACCCCATTCAATACTACATGGGGGGAAATAACCAGTTATGAATAAAAAATAAAATAAACTTATCCCATAGGACACAGCACAGGAAAATCCCGGGGACAAAGTATATAAGAAAGAGTCCAATAATATTCTATTGACCAGAAAACCAGCTAGTTCTATGAGTCCCCAGGATCATCGCTAGATAAAAGAATATACACAAAGCTGTCCAGATACTAAAAGCACCATAACAAACAAGCATAGAGAAAGAGGCTTATTAGAAAATATGAACACTTAGTGGTGAATAGTCCTCTCAAAGAAACCAAGCCCAGATAATTGGTACAAACATAGCTAGAAATTAATTAGGAACATAGGACTATTTAGTGTAATAAAACAGAAGAGCCAAAGTTCCACTAAGACAACATTCCAATACTCATCGCAAAACAGCACTCTAGTAGCCCGAGATACTACATAGAAACATAGAAGGTGACGACATATGGGGACCAAAGATCCATCTAATCTGCCCTGAGTGCTGCCCCCTTAGAGTTTCATAGAGACAATCCCCTAATGCCTATCCCAAGCAGATTTGAATTGCCCTACTGTTTTGGAGTCAATGACTTCTGCAGGTAGGCAATTCCATGGAGCCATCACCCTTTCCGTAAAGAAGAACTTACGCATGTTACCCCAGAACCTTCCTCCCCTTAATTTCATTTCATGGCCCCCTTGTCCTTGTGGAGCTACTGATCAGAAATAGTTCCTAGATAGGGACTCTGTTTGTGCTCTTCTGGAACTTGAATGTCTCTATCATGTCACCCCTATCTCTGCGCTGCTCCATTTAGTACATGTTGAGTTGCCATAATCTGCTTTCGTATGGCAGTTCATGGAGCCCTTGTACCATTTTTGTTGCCATGCTCTGTATCATCTCTAGTCTATCCATGCCCTTTCTGAGATATGGCCTCCAGAACTGTATGCAGTACTCAAGGTGGGGCCTTACCAGGGACTTGTATAGTGGCATGAGCACCCCCTTCCTATGCATCCCAGCATTTTGCTGGCTTTTTGCACCACTTTTTCACATTGTCCTCCCACTTTTAAATCATCAGAGATGATGACCCCAAGATCCCACTCCTGTTTGGAGGCTGTTAGCTGCTCCCCTCCCAGATAGTAGACCGTCCATGGGTTGCACCTACCCTAATGCATCACTTTGCATTTTTTTTACATTAAATTTTAACTGCCACATGTTGGACCATTTTTCTAGCTTGAGCAGGTCACTTTTAATTTGTTCCACTCCCTGGGCAGTGTCCACTCTGTTGGAGATCTTTGTGTCTTCTGCAAACACACTCACCTTCCCACGCAGCCCCTCACTGATGTCACTTGTGATTTATGAAAATATTGATGAGTAAAGGACCCACGACAAACCCCTGTGGCACCCCGCTGGTCACCCCTCTATCCCCTGATGCTGACCCATTGACCATCACCGACTGGTTCTTCTGACTAAGTCAGCTCCTAACCCATGATACCACTTCCTGTCCCACTCCTGTATGCTTGAGCTTATTTAGTAGCCTGTGTGGGACCGAGTCAAAGGCTTTGCTAAAGTCGAGGTAGAAAACATCCATGGCTCCTCCTAGTCCACTATCTTAGTAACTGAGTCGAAAAACTCAATCAGATTAGTCTGGGAGGACCTTCCCACCATGAAGCCATGTTGCCTGCTGTCCAGCTGCCTGTCTCTTCCAGGAAAGTTTAGCGGGGCTTCCATCATCTTGCCTACTACCAAGGTGAAACTGACAGGGCGGTAGTTACCTGCCACCTCCCTGCTCCCTCCTTTATGTATGGGAACCATTATTGCCCTTTTCCAGTCTTGTGGAACAATTTCCTCTCTCAGGGATCTGCTAAAAAGATCTGCTAGAGGCGCTGCCAGTTCATCCCTAAGTTCTCTCAGTATGCGTGGGTGGATGCCATCTGGCCTCATGGCTTTATCTATCTTTAGTTTATTGAGTTCAGTCCTTACCCTCTCTACTGAGAAAGGGCTTGTGTCTACCCTCCGTGTGCAGTTATTAACTCCTTTAGTGGTGTACCCATTTCCAGGCTTCTCCTTTGTAAAGACTTAGCAAAAGTACTCACTTAAGACCTCTGCCTTCTTTCTTGTTTTCTTCTAACTAGTGCTTCTTTTTCTACTAGTAAGAAAACAATGCAAGGCTTGAATATTAGGATATGTCATGAACAATACATATCTTCTAAGGATTTCTTTTTTCATAAGGTCATAGTTTTCTGACTGTGCAGCGTCCGTATTACTGTAGGCAAGCTGATCTTTACCTGTTTGATAAGGTGTCAGCCTCATTGCTCACTGTTGTTTTGGTCATTGGCAGGCTCCGCCAACCCTTTCAAAAGTTGTCAGGTGTGTTTTGATATCATCTGAGGGATACAGCCTTGTAAGTTCAGTGTCTTTTTTATTTTTATATAGGTTGTTTCCACCAGGGCGCACCGTGGGCAACCGAGATCAGCCTTTTCCTTGCTTCCCACGTCCGTCTACTGCCTCACTGACTCTGCCGAGCCCCATTCCCCATGGAATCCCCCCCATGGTGGGTCCAGGAAGGGGAAGGTCATCCCCTCCACCCAGGAATCACAATCCAGACTGGGGTATCAGCAAGCCGGTGACAAGGGTAGGCAGGCAGGGCGTCATGTAGCCCATGGTCGCCATTTTCCTCCTGCCTTTTTCTCCCCATGCCACAGTGCCATAAGTGCATGTGTGTGGAGGCATGCACACGCTACATAGCCACGACCCCTGCTTGCTGATAGGACTCCAGTGATGCCACCCGACTCCACCAGGTGGCAGTCAAGGAGCGAGACAACCAATCCCCTGTCCCCGGGAGAGGAGAGCAGTCTGTTGAATGCTTGATCCTGTCCCTCCCCTCCTGACTCCTGGTAACCCACGCTCATTCCCAAACATGGGTCGCCAGCATGGCACAAGGTGTGGCATCCAGCACTTCAACCTTCCGCGCCACTGGGCCGACCACATTTAATGTCTTTTAAGTTGTTTTTGTTTTGTTGATCTGCTGGACCTGTACCAGATCTTCCAGCTTTGATAGTTTGCAAGGCATCCAGCCATCGCTGCGCCTGTCGCTGCAGCTCATCTCATCTCTTCTCTTCTCTTCTCTTCTCTTCTCTTCTCTTTCTCTTCTCTTTCTCTTCTCTTCTCTTCTCTTCTCTTCTCTTCTCTTCTCTTCTCTTCTCTTCTCTTCTCTTTTTCTCAGCCTTTCTTTGTCATATAGCTCACCATTTGAAGAAGGCAGACATGCTTTCAGGTTCTGTCCCTGAAAGCATGTCTGCCTTCTCAAATGATCAGCTATATGACAAAGAAAGGTTCTGTCCCCTGCCTGTTCTTATTCTTCTTTCATCAATGGTGCCAGCTGTACAGTCTCAGTTTGGACTTTTGTTGCTGCTTCTGGCTTGGTTGCCATTTTTCTGGTAATCACTTTTGGGTTTGCTTTGCTGGATCCATTCTGTGATTCCCTGGTACCAGGTCTAGTACCCATGAACAAAACTCTTGGCACAAAGTATGCATGGTGCAAATCCCACTTTGTCAGACGCTAACTGTCATGGGTCAGGAAGCTTAGGCAGACCAGAAGTTATTAAATTCACAAGTAGCATTTTATTATCATCAATAACATAAAGAAAAATAAAATTGCACAGGGTAGCTCTTCATAAAGGCAGTACAAACAAAGTCGTACATCTGAGTTTTCCTCTCAGTTTAAATCCCCATCTCTCTATATCTCCTACTTTTCATGAAATGTTTCAGAACTTTGTCACTTTCTGTCCTGTGAGCAACCTGAAAAGCATTTGTCAATGCCAAATGTTTGCTTGCTGGTGTTGGCATTGGTAGTTCAGGAGTTAGAGATATACATAATAGGAATGGCAGTGAAGTATTGAACTGTCGCCAACCCCACCCCACCCTGCAGAGACTGACAGGCATTGGGGTGTTCCTTTTGGTTGGCGGCCATAACGCTCACACCATTTCACCTCACTCTACCCTGCAGACACCGACAAATGTTGCAGTGTGCCTTGGGGTCTTCGGGCCTTACGCTCACTCCATTCCATAAGGAAATATGCTGAGATGGGCGCAGTATAGGAGAATGGGGTGAATTTTGGGGCCAAAGATTCCAAGGCACACCTCAATGCTCGTCACTGGCTGCAGAGTGGGGGTGGAATGGCGTGAGCATTACAGCCGACAGTCCCAAGTCACACCCCTGACATCTGTCAGTCTCTACAGGGTGGGGCGTTACTGTTGGAAACCCTTAACGCCCCGGGTATTTGTTGGTATTTTCATTCCAAATGTTCAATATGGGCTTTTTGTGACCCCCACCTCATGAACAGTGGCACTATCAGTTTGTTAGATGAAAGGTGATTTTGCACAGTGACTATGCCATTTGGTGCCACAGGTGTGAAAGCACATTTCAGGCAGGATGTGAATAACGACAGCTTTGCTATTCATGAGAAGGTGTAAAAAAATGGCAATGCTGAAAATCTGGAGTGAAAATATGAAAAATTGGTGAAGTCATGAGCGTGCGTAGAAACTGCTCAATGCACGCCCATAACGCAATTATTCTGGGATTTTTTAACAGATTTTCAACATAAGCATTTTGGGACCTCCGCTTATGAACAATGTCACTGTGATTTTGTTAATCTGTCCCGAACGTTGATTTCCCACAGTGACCGCGCCATTGTACACCACATGTGCAAAAACACATTTCGGGAAGGATGTGAAAAATTATAGTGATACTGTTCATAAGGAGGTGTGAAAAAATGGCAATGTTGAAAATCTGGAGTGAACATATTAAAAATTGTCGAAGTTACGAGCGTGCGTGGAAACTGTGCAGTGCACACTTGTAACACAGTCATTTCTTTGGAATTTTTTCACCAAATTTGCAACATAGGCTTTTTGGGACCCCACCTCATGGACAGTGGCATGTTGTTTCATTAATTAGTCCTGAAAGGTGATTCCGCGCAGTGATTGTGAAATGACCTTTTGGGACAGAATAACGAGATGACAGTACATGTGTTCATGAGGCGGGGTCCCAAGAACAACATGTTGAAAATTTGGAGCAAAAATTCAAAAAGTGGCTGAGATATCCGCCTAAGTTTAACCCCCATTTTGTTATTATATAACACTGGCATTTCTTCATTTGCAGTTCGCTTTGAAAGTCCAGACACATTCCCGCTCCACCAAAGATTGCAATGCCAGACCTCCTGAGGTAAGTGTGGGGTGAATGAGGTGTGGGGAGGTGGGGTGCACAGAGGCTGGGTACGGGTTGGGGAGGGGGGTTGCCGCGAACAACGAGGGACCGTTTCCTTTTTTCAGGTACAGAAAAAAATACATGTCATGGGACCATTTTCTTTCTTTACAGGTGAAATAAAACAAATGTTGGGCACACTGGGTTGTGCTCCCAGTGTGACACACAGTGGGGGTGAGGCCAGGAACATGCTGACACGATCGGCTTTGTGCGAGTGGTAGCACACTGGGGTGGGCTGCCAGTGTGCCACACAGTGTTGGGGGGTGGCGGACATGCCTACACGGGGATTGCACCCCTGATGTTGTCTTTCTTTTGGGATTGTGCCCCTGCCATGTTTATTGAAATGTTTCACCAGGAAAGGCACATAGGGAAGGCGTGTCATCTGTGCTGTTGCATGACAAGCTTGCCTCTGATTGCAGTGGCACATTTCTTACAAGTTTTGTCCACTTTACATAATTCTTATGTCCGTGCTAGCATGCTGGCTAATTGGGGAATGAAGGACGCACCTACTAAAGCGTGCCCTGCATTCGCCAACACTGACACACCTCTGCATTTCTCGTACTACCACAACATGTTGTTTGCACAAGTGCAAGACAACATAAAAATAGAACATTCTGTCCCAGAGCTGGATTCTTGTTGACAGTTCTGTAAACAAGCTTGTAGAGGTCAAAACGCATCTCCAGGTCAGCCCCCTGTGTTACAGGTTGATATCTTCTCTGATAAACCCAAGTAGCTTTCTATCCCCTGCCTGTTCTTCTTCTTCTTTCATCAGTGGTGCCAGCTGTACAGTCTCAGTTTGGACTTTTGTTGCTGCTTCTGGCTTGGTTCCCATTTTTCTGGTAATCACTTCTGGGTTTGCTTTGCTGGATCCATTCTGTGATTCCCTGGTACCAGGTCTAGTACCCATGAACAAAACTCTTGGCACAAAGTATGCATGGTGCAAATCCCACTTTGTCAGACGCCAACTATCATGGGTCAGGAAGCTTAGGCAGACCAGAAGTTATTAAATTCACAAGTAGCATTTTATTATCATCAATAACATTTCAACAATGCAATTATATACATTTGCAAACCAAGGGATCCCAGTTTCACATAAAGATTTACATGTGCTTTTTAACCACAGAGAAGCAAGAGGAGAAAGAAAGACTAGAAACAACAAGTGCAGGAAGGGAGATGACGGATGGAAATTGTGGGACCATGGGAGTGGCAATTTACTAGATGCCACACAAAACTGATTGTGCAATCAGACAGGCAAGAGACAGGCAAGTGGCAGAATAGGAGAGGACAAAATAGATCCTTAGTTTTAACTCTCTCTGCATAACAAAAAGGACAGTGCTGTACCCAACCCTGTCACAAACTGACATACTGAATGACGGCTTTAGCAGACTGGATGGACTGTTGTAGCGTTCTGAGCAGACTGCACTGACATACTGGAAAAGCTGCTCTAGTGTATTGGATAGACTGCACTGGCAGACTGCACTAGTGTACTGGACAGGAAACACTGACAGACTGAACATACTGCAGTAACATACTAGACAGACCACACAGACTGCAGTAGTGTACTGGACAAGCCATTCTGACAGACTGCACTAACGGCTGCATTAGCATACTGGACAGACTACACTGACAGACTACACTGGCAGATTGTACAGACTGCGCTATCAAACAGCACAGACTGCACTGACAAACTACACTGGCTTTATTATGGAACTGGAAAGACTGCACTGACAGATTGGGCAGACTGCACTGACAGGCTGCACTGACACACTGCACTGAAAGACTGCATCGACAGACTGGGAAGACTCCACTTACAGACTGAACAGACTGCACGAGAGTGCTGAACAGACTGCACTGATAGACTGGACAGATTGCACTGACAGACTGGACAGAATGCACTGATAGACTGGACATACTGCACTGATAGACTGGATAGACTGCAGTGATAGACTGGACAGATTGCACTGATAGACTGGATAGACTGCAGTGATAGACTGGACAGATTGCAGTGATAGACTGGATAGACTGCAGTGATAGACTGGACAGATTGCACTGATAGACTGGACAGACTGCACTGTAGACTGGACAGATTGTACTGACAGACTGGACAGATTGCACTGACAGACTGCAGTGACTGCATTAGCAAACTAAATAGACTGCAGTGATAGACTGGACAGATTGCAGTGATAGACTGGATAGACTGCAGTGATAGACAGGACAGATTGCACTGATAGACTGGACAGACTGCATTGTAGACTGGACAGACTGCACGAGAGTGCTGAACAGACTGCACTGATAGACTGGACAGATTGCACTGACAGACTGGACAGAATGCACTGATAGACTGGACATACTGCACTGATAGACTGGATAGACTGCAGTGATAGACTGGACAGATTGCACTGATAGACAGGACAGATTGCACTGACAGACTGCACTGATAAACTGGATAGACTGCACTGACAGACTGCAGTGACTGTATTAGCAAACTGGACAGACTGCACTGATAGACTGGACAGCTGGCTGCACTGACAGACTTCACTAGCAGATTGTACAGACTGCACTATCAAACAGGACAGACTGCACTGGCAGACTGGACAGATTGCACTGACAGATTGGACAGACTGCACTGTTAAACAGGACAGACTGCACTGATAGATTGGACAGACTGCACTGTCAAACAGGACAGACTGCACTGACAGATTGGACAGACTGCACTGTCAAACAGGACAGACTACACTGATAGACTACACTGACAGACTGGACAGACTGTACTGTCAAAAAAGACAGACTGAACTGACAGACTGGACAGACTGCACCAGTGTACTGAACAGACTGCCCTGACAGAGTAGACAGACTGCACTGGCAGATAGGACAGACAGCTCTGACAGACTGGACAGCGTATACTGACAGACTGCACTGGCAGATAGGACAGACAGCTCTGACAGACTGGACAGCATATACTGACAGACTGCACTGGCAGATAGGACAGACAGCTCTGACAGACTGGACAATGTGTACTGACAGACTGCACTGGCCAATAGGACAGACAGCTTTGACAGACTGACAATGTGTACTGACAGACTGCACTGGCCGAATGGACAGACAGCTCTGACAGACTGGACAATGTGTACTGACAGACTGCACTGGCCGATAGGACAGACAGCTCTGACAGACTGGACAATGTGTACTGACAGACTGCACTGGCCGATAGGACAGACAGCTCTGACAGACTGGACAGCGTGTACTGACAGACTGCACTGGCAGATAGGACAGACAGCTCTGACAGACTGGACAGCTTATACTGACAGACTGCACTGGCAGATAGGACAGACAGCTCTGACAAACTGGACAATGTTTACTGACAGACTGCACTGGCTGATAGGACAGACAGCTCTGACAGACTGGACAATGTGTACTGACAGACTGCACTGGCAGGTTGATAGACAGTAGTAAAGGTAAATAAGAGCAACTCCACACAAGTGCAGATAAAGCTATATTAGCATTTATTGTTGCCAGATAATCACGGCCAGGAACTCCTGTGCTTCGGGGTACTAGCCTTCAAGGGGGTATGGCTTAGTGAAGGAACAGAACCACATTTAAACAAAGTGTGATGTCATAAACAAGTAACATAAATGCTTTTTAAACATAAGATAGTATGTTCTGTAATATAAACAAATCAATTTGCACCAAAAACTTTTTTTGACAAAAAAAAGCTTTTTTAAATATGCTTCTATATATACACTCACTATAAATCTGCAGACTAGCAAATAGTCAGTATATTTATTTAATTCAATCTATAATGTAGTTCTGACTTAATGCTTAAACTCTCTAATAGAAAAAATTAAACAATTTAAGTATACAACAATGTGAATGTTAGTCTGTCATTTTCAAAACAATTTCTTAAAGTCCATTTAAGTTTTATAACCTTATATATAACTTAAAGCACCTTCATTTAATAGTGATCGTGAGAATATAAAAGTAAGTAAATGGGCATTCATATAGAGGAGCAAGGTCACATATTTCCAAACACTGTGAACAATATAGACAGAAAAAACAGATATAAGTGGACCAGGGAAAAACGTCAAGATGTGATCACCCTAAGTCTACTTCCATCCACATTATGGGTGAAAGAACCATTCATTAGGCTGGGGATCTACAGACATTCATTCACCAGGTTACCTGTAGGAGAGAAATAAAAAAGATAGAAATAAATTAATGCACATATAAACAGATACATTTACTAATAGAATCAGTTTTCAAAAAATCAATTTTTTTCTCTTCTTTTAGAAAAGGTTTTAGGTCCCATTGATCATTTAGCCCATCTGGTTTCACTGTCCCCAGTTTATAAATCCATCTGCTTTCTTTTTTCAGTAATTCATTGATTTTGTCACCCCCCATATTTTAGGGGTTGTTGCCAGTCAGTTCCCATAAATTTTAAACTCTTTGGGCCTGAGTTATGTTTTTGAAAAAAGTGTAAGTGTAAGGGTGTCAGTCTTTACGTTAGTTATATTCCTGACATGCTCTTGAATTCTTTGCTTTAATGCTCTAGTTGTGCGTCCTATGTACATGTGCTCACATCCACACCATAAAACATAAACTACAAATGATGTATTACAATTAATAAAGTCCTTCATGTCATATTTTTGTTGGTTTTTGGGGTGTGTAAATTCAGGCCCTGTGTTACAGTAACTGCAAATATTGCACCTCTGACATTTAAAACTTCCCAAGGGTTGAATGCCTAGCCATGTACTTTTGGCTGGCTTAGTCAGTCTGCTTTTGACTAATTTGTCTTTCAGATTAGGCCCTCTTGAGAAGGTAATGAGTGGTTTTTCTCCCACTATCTCCCTTAAGTTTCTGTCAGAGTGCAGAATGTGCCAGTTCTTGTATACAGTGTTACCTGTTTGCCCCGACCAATTATTGTATTCAGTAACAAATGTCACAAGCATATTTTTTGTGGTCGAGTCTTTCTCTTTTTCCTTAAGTAGTTCTTCCCTTCTCATGCTGTACGCTCTGTTCATTGCTTGTATGAGTAAGTCAGGCTTACACTTTTTTCCAACACATAACTCAGACCCAAATAGTTTAAAATTTATGGGAACTGACTGGCAACAACCCCTAAAATATGGGGGTGACAGAATCAATGAATTACTGAAAAAAGAAAGCAGTTGGATTTATAAACTGGGGACAGTGAAACCAGATGGGTTAATTGATCAATGGGACCTAAAACCTTTTCTAAAAGAAAAGAAAAAACAGATTTTTTTGAAAACTGATTCTTTTAGTAAATGTACTTGTTTATATGTGCATTAATTTATTTCTATCTTTTTTCTTCTCTCCTACAGGTAACCTGGTGAATGAATGTCTGTAGATCCCCAGCCTAATGAATGGATCTTTCACCCATAATGTGGATGGAAGTAGATTTAGGGTGATCACATCTTGACGTTTTTCCCTGGTCCACTTATATCTGTTTTTTCTGTCTATATTGTTCAGTGTGTTTGGAAATATGTGACCTTGCTCCTCTATATGAATGCCCATTTAGTTACTTTTATATTCTCACGATCACTATTAAATGAAGGTGCTTTGAGTTATATATAATGGTTAAAAAACTTAAATGGACTTTAAGAAATTGTTTTGAAAATGACAGACTAACTTTCACATTGTTGTATACTTAAGAAATTGTTTAATGTGTTCTATTAGAGAGTTTAAGCATTAAGTCAGAACTACATTATAGACTGAATTAAATAAATGTACTGACTATTTGCTAGTCTGCAGATTTATAGTGAGTGTGCATATATAGAAGCGTATTTAAAAAACGTTTTTTGTGTAAAAATGTTTTTTGTGCAAATTGTTTATATTACAGAAAATACTATCTTATGTTTAAAAAGCATTTATGTCACTTGTTTATGACATCACACTTTGTTTAAATGTGGTTCTGTTCCTTCACTAAGCCATAACCCCATGAAGGCTAGTACGCCGAAGAGCAGGGGTTCCTGGCCATGATTATCTGGCAACAATAAGTAAGCATTAAGCCACAACGAAGGTGGCATCTAATGCTGGATTGATGCATGGGGGGGGGCGGTGGTGGCTCAAGGCCGAGGGCTACCCCCCCGTCCCCCCATGCATCAATCGCATTAGATGCCACTGACGGAGTGGCTTAATGCGCTTGTAACATGGGCCGCGGGTTGGTGGAAGCATCTGGAAGGGTCCCAGTCTGCGAGGTGGACACTGAGAAATGGAGGGGCTGCGAGACTTGTCGCCCTGTGCTTCACTGTCACACTACGGTGCACAGCACTACATACATACAGATGCGGTCATTACCTGCTGTCCCTGGAGTCGCACGGATCTCTGCACCCAACATCACTGTCCCACTTCTGTGCAGCTTGGTGCAGCTATTCCCATCATAACCGCCCCGGGAGGTCTCCAGTGAAGGCTTTCAGCGCCGAGAGGAGGATTGCACTCGCGCTGTGCATGCCGGAGGGGCCTCTCTTCCTGTTGCCTCCCGCACATTGCTCCACTGCTGCCCTGCTCCAGCTCGGCTGTCCCTGCTGCTCCTGGGTCTGCCCTGCTGCCTCTCGTGGATGTCCACCGCGAGTAGTGCTCCCCCTTGCCTGTTTCCACCCTCGCATGCCTAGTGGGGCTGGTGCTCCTCTCCCTACTGAGCTCGCTCGGCCACAGCACCCAGTGCTGCTAACCTCGGGGTCTGGCCGGTTGCGGTACTGCCTGAGCGGGCACGGCATGTAACATAGGTTAATGCCCGCTCCGGCTGCCGTCTCGTGACCCTCTTCCACCTATCGCTCATCCGGATTCCCTGCACACTATTAATGCCATGTTACAAATGCTATTATAGCTTTATCTTCACTTGTATGGAGTTGCTCTTATTTACCTTTGCTAATGATTGTATGAGGTTTGTAACCTCCGTAGGAGCCCCCCCCTCACCTTGTAGTACGCCGCTTCATAGCTTTACTTTGTAAGGTTGACAGACAGCACTGACAGACTGGACAGACTGCACTGAGAGACCGGACAGACTCCACTGACAGACTGGACAGACTGCACTGAGAGATTGTACCGATGGCACCAACAGACTGGACAGTCTGCACTGTCAGCACCAACAGATTGGACAGACTACACCGACAGACTGGACAGACTGCACTGACAGATTGGACTGACTATACTGACATACAGAACAGACTGCAATGACGTACTGAATAGGCTACACTGTCAGATTGGACAAACTGCACTGACAAACTGGACTCGTGTACTGAACAGACTGCAGTGTACTGTAAACTGTACTTTTTCACAGAAAGAGTAGTGGATGCTTGAAACAGCTCCCCTGCAGAGGTGGTGAGGGCAAAAATGGTAGGGGAATTCAAGAATCCATGGGATAGATATAGGAGTACTCTTGCAGTAGGGAAGAGAGGGTAAGCTGCAGATCAACTAAGGTCTGTGGTAATGCATTAGGTAGGGAAAGTGGCAGTCTAGGTGGGCCACATGGTCTTTATCTGCTGTCACCTTCCATGTATCACTGACAGACTGGACGGACTGCACTGACCGACTGGACTGACTGCTCTAGCAGATTGGGTAGACTGCATTAGCGGACTAGACAGACATCTCTAGCAGACTGGACAGACTGCAGTAGAATAACAAAACAAAAAAAAACTGCATTAGAGTAGTGGGTAGACAGCACTTACAGACTGCACTAGAGTAGTGGGTAGACAGCACTTACAGACTGCACTAGAGCAGTGGGTAGACAGCACTTACAGACTGCACTAGGGAACTGTATGGACAACAGTTACAGACTGCACTAGGGAACTGTATGGACAACAGTTACAGACTGCACTAGGGAACTGTATGGACAACAGTTACAGACTGCACTAGGGAACTATATGGACAACAGTTACAGACTGCACTAGAGTAGTGGGTAGACAGCACTTACAGACTGCACTAGGGAACTGTATGGACAACAGTTACAGACTGCACTAGGGAACTGTATGGACAACAGTTACAGACTGCACCAGGGAACTGTATGGACAACAGTTACAGACTGCTCTAGGGAACTGTATGGACAACAGTTACAGACTGCACCAGGGAACTGTATGGACAACATATAGGATAGTGCATGGGGAACGGTTGACAACAGGGCTGTTCTTTCACCGAGTTGGCACTATGACGACAGATTACCTCGAGAGCGCAGCTCGGAGGTAATCCGTGTCATAGTGCAACAAGGTGCTCTACAGTCATGTTATACACTTCTTTATAGTGTATGGTGGAGCGTCGTTTTTGGGAAAAAAAAAACAGTTACTAGAAGGAAAAAAGAATTTACATTGTGAATGTTTTCACACTAACCATTAATACTGCCCCCTACATTGTTGCTTTTGCCATGTGTCCTGTCTATGGAGTGAGCCCTAACTGTCAAATGCTGCGCGAGGACACAGTGTGACGTTTGCAGTACAGTAGAAAACATCATTCTGTTGTACTGCGAACATCACTAGTGTGTGACTACAAGGTTTCGAAAATGATCGATTTCGGTGGAGAATGACGTTCCACCATACACTATAGTTACAGACTGCACCAGGGAACTGTATGGACAACAGTTACAGACTGCACTGGGGAACTGTATGGACAACAGTTACAGACTGCACTGGGGAACTGTATGGACAACAGTTACAGACTGCACTGGGGAACTGTATGGACAGCAGTTACAGACTGCACTGAGAACTGTATGGACAACAGTTACAGACTGCACTGGGGAACTGTATGGACAACAGTTACAGACTGCACTGGGGAACTGTATGGACAACAGTTACAGACTGCACTGGGGAACTGTATGGACAACAGTTACAGACTGCACTGGGGAACTGTATGGACAACAGTTACAGACTGCACTGGGGAACTGTATGGACAACAGTTACAGACTGCACTGGGGAACTGTATGGACAACAGATACAGACTGCACTGGGGAACTGTATGGACAACAGTTACAGACCGCACTGGGGAACTGTATGGACAACAGTTACAGACTGCACTGGGGAACTGTATGGACAGCAGTTACAGACTGCACTGGGGAACTGTATGGACAGCAGTTACAGACTGCACTAGGGAACTGTATGGACAGCAGTTACAGACTGCACTGGGGAACTGTATGGACAACAGTTACAGACTGCACTGGGGAACTGTATGGACAACAGTTACAGACTGCACTGGGGAACTGGAGCAGCTTTGTTTTTCTTACTTGATGTTTCCGTTTGACTGCAGATCCAGAGCGGTATCGGCAGGATGATATTGAAGGAGGAGATGAAAGCACGTTCTGGGTCCTACGACAATGACCCCTGGGCCATTTCCCGCAGCACGGCAGGAAGCAGGGAAACACTCCACACCCCTGGATATGAGTCGTCATTGAATGGATGTAAGAAAACACATTGTCAGCACCGTCTGGGCTGGAGAAATGTTTTTTTTTTTAAAGAAGTAAAACAGAACCCTTTCATCCTGGGTGACGTAGTTGTAAATCTAAGTTAAATGACTTCCTGGGGTGCAGTTCAGAAAATATTTATTTGCATTATTTATTTATTTATTTTTGATGACAGGGTAAGTACACTAAACAGTTGAATGCCTGTTTTCAGGTACGACCGGGGTGGAGTGGGGTGGGGTTTGAAGACAAAACATTACAATCCAGATATTGGACAAAACAAATCTCACGAAGCAATTAGAATGTGTACCCTAAAACCCTGCTCGGTGTCCCCCAACCCACCATTTTCTTTTCTCCAGTAAAAGCATACTGAGCTGAAACTGGACATTTCCAGATATGCCGTGGGGGAAAGGGTACAACAGAAGTAAACTCAGATTTGAAATAAACATCCAGTCAACCAGTACAATACATATAAAGTGAAACAGCCAATACTGAATGGAATACAGTGGGGATGCTCTCAACTTCCTACAATAACAGCAGTTAATTATAGAGCTGAGGGGATGAAAACTGTTATGGGGGAAGAGAGGGCTAGGTATGAGAGCACATATGAGTAGTGTTTTTGTGGAGCAGAGCTTTCACTGTGAAATGGTGCCCTGTGTTTTGTTCTGAGCACCTGTGCTTGTGAGACACCGTCCCCCATGTTTCAAGCAGAGCACTTGGTCCCCAGTCTTGTTACAGTGACAGCATCTGTGGGAATCACAGGTTGCCAAAGTGGGCAGCAGTTCAAACCGATCCAACAGTTGTAAAAACAAGAAACCATGCTCCTAAAATATGAGCCAACAGCAGTATGCAGTTAAAAAGTGGCTTGACTTTTTATTGAAGACGTGGAACAAAATACAAGAGATGCAAACTCCGCGGTGCTTCGAACCACACCGGTTCTTCTTCACTGGTTTCTTGTTTTTGCAACTGAAAGTAGAATGTGCAGAGAGAAAAAAAAAGTACAGCGATTTGCTGAAAGAAATGGGGAGACCAAAGAACAGAGAAAGGGACATTGCATGCTATATCATAACAACACACAACAGAGGAACATGCTGCAGACTCATTACCAGTGCTGCTGCAGACAGCGGACCCTCTGTATCTGCTCTCATGTAAGAGACCACAGAGCAGAGCACTCTCGGACAGGGAGGCTGGCACAGTCCAAGCTTCTGCAAAATGAAAAATTTATTCCACACTCAATAAATATGACAAACTGATGTGGGGATACAGTCAAAACATCCCCACATTTTATGTAGCCCTTATGCTTTGTCTGCAGGTGGCCCATGTCCAGACAAGGCGTAAGGGCGATGCAAAATGTTGAGTTGCTTTGCCTGGATTTCCAACTCTGTCATGTATGCTAAGTGTGGAATAAACCCTCCATTTTGCTTGGACTTCGCCTGCGTTTTCCCCTTAGCTCGCTGTGCTTCTGTGGTCTCTATATACTGCATTTTTCCTATGTTGCTCAGCAAACGAGCCCTTCCTTTTCGTTTTATTCTGGGGAAACACTCTACCCCCTGTGTATTGCATGGGTGCCCCTATTGCCCATTGATTTCAGTGGAATTTAAATTGTTGTTATTCAAAGCTGAGGTGCTGCTGTTAATGGGTGTGATGTCACACCTGTAAATTACAGCATCTCAGCCACGAATAAGGACTTAGAAAAGCTGAATTCACTACTCCAAGCCTCTTACAACTCTATAGACCATGTCATATAAACAATAAAACACAAGCACTTGTGTACAACTAGTGGCCATTTCATCAAAGGAAGCAGATATGATGTCACACCTGTGAAGAGCTCTTCAGCCATGAAGAATAAGAACTCACACCTGCACTCAGAACTCCACGTCTCCTATGCTTTAAAGACCATGTAATATAAACAGTTAAACACAGGTGCTTGTGAACAAATCAATGGCCATTTCATCTAGGGAATCCGAGACATAATATTCTGCAAAACAAACAAAAAAGGGACCGCTCGCAGTGCAACTGGAGCCAACGCTAACTGAACCAAAGCTGTGAAACAACAAACTGGGCTACACAGCCACGACACACTGATGAGTGTCTTATGCTGACAAAAGTTAAAAATAACAAAGTTACTTTTATTAAAGGCCACAGGACATCAGGGTCTAGCTACCCAATGTTTTGCACCAAAACTAAGTGCTTAATTAATGATTAATGTTGTTTTGTGGCATAATATTCTGCCCCAGCTTCACTCATTCAAATGACCACCTTGTTGTTCACGTACAGTACTACACCCATGCATTGTCATGTTATTCTATAACTTGTCACTTATGAATAGAGGCAGCAATGGCAGCACTCTGTATTATGCAAGCAGTTTAGTTCACTTAGAGTCAAAAAGCCATTGTTGTATCTCTCTCTCTGCTGCTCTACAGATCAGTGGGTTAGATACTGGAAGTGCAAGGACTGTATTTGGACAAACACAGCAGATAATAAGCATTGGACAACTGCAGAGCCTTTCTTGTCAAGATATTGGCTAGGACATACAGTATAGCTAATCCCCTACGTTGTTTGAAAACAACCATGGGATCTTTAACTTTCTCATAGACTGTCACCAGAGATAAAAGAACAGGACCTGTGATTTAAACTTCATCAGAAGGACAGAACCTCCCACAGTGCACCCCCCCCCTTCCCCCAACAGTGCAGCAGTTCAGAGTCAGACTTGGGTAACAGCCGAAGTGTTCTGTTTGGGACTTGAATCCATGACCATTTGGTTCAGGGGCGAGAGGTGCTTACCTAATATGGCTTTTAAGATGTCATGTCTGTTTTGTTCCAGACTTCTTCAGAGAGAGATGTAGCATGTTAAGCTGATCTTGATTCAGTCAGTCAATCCTACATCCTAGCACAGCGGAGCTCAGGAAATTATTCATTTCTATTGTGAATCATCTCAACCAACCCCGTCCCACACCCACCCAACCACAACCCACCCCAAAATCTTGGAAGTCATACAGAGTAATTCTCAATTTAAAATAAAGTGAGCATCTGTAGCAAACTGTTACCTCCACCCCCATCCACAGCTGCTTTCTTTAAAAGAAAATAATATTTACTTAGGCGTCGACAATGCCTCCATCTGTGATTCTTTTGTTGCATGAAATTACTAGAGTGCACTACAGTATTTCACATGTATTTTGTTCATGTTTGCTGTAGTCACCCCGTCTGGCACTCTGTTGTACTGCAGCATCCTTTTCCAACCACTGAACTCTGACTGAATCAAAGGAGGTGCTACAAGTCCCAGGTCATGTACCTGGAGATCCCTAAACATAGTACTTAAGCCTGAAAATTAATTCCCCTTGTGTGTCCCTGTCTCACCTTGCCAGGTTGGTTTTATTTAAAATAGCCCCTGCTCCCAAACCTCTCAACCTTTCATCTGAAATGTGATACTCTGCCACTCGAAATGTTGGTCAAGGTGGGACTCTGGCCCTCATAATGTTGGGAACATCATCAAACATGGAAATATGCACTCAGAATACTGGGTAAACCAATGTCTTTAGTTGTGCAAAGTTTGATTCTGATTTACCAATTTCTGGCAGAAACATTGAGTTTACAGTACCTTCATTTTATGGGTAAAACCCTTTCCATGTGGTAGGGCTAAAATGTGGTACATTTTTCAAAATGTGGGACAGTTGAAAGGTATTTCTGCCTCCCCCCCCATTCAAGACTAATCATGGGTGGAATTTTTTCTCTCCACAGTGGTTGCAGTTCAGTACAGTGTGCAAAAGGCATGCTCTGAACAGTTTAATAGAACATTTACTCTCAGAAACAAAGTATATTTTCTAAACTGTTATTAGCAAACCAATATACACATTGCGGAAAGAACAAATTCCTTATTCTTAAAAAATCCTTTTATGAATTAAAGTGTTATTAACAATAAACATTACATTAATAATAATATAATAAATGTATTAGTACACATTTCAAAGGAGCAACTTCCATATCCATATGTGTGTGATAGAAGGTTGGCGATATAATCCTGACTCCTCATCTGTTTCACTGCATCGTAACACCCACAAGACTGTGTGCTTCCAGTAAAGTGCAGATCCATTTGGTTTGACAAGAGAGGTCGCTTCAAGGTGGGAGGGCAGTGATGACTTACACCTGTTTCCTTCTTGTTGCAGCTCCCCGAGTGCACTACATGGCTGACAGTGGTACGTATACAGGCTTTCTCTGCCCTTTTGAACTCTCCTCTGTCAAGAGCATTGTCAGAACTGGCTGACTAGAATTCCAACTTGCAGGCTTGAGAGACTGTGTTGTGCAGGGCAGTGCTGCCACCTAGTGATAAATCTGATCCTGTACAGTAGCTATTCAGTCTCTTATAGTACAATTAGTTTGCTGGGTGGTGGGCGGTACATTTTTAAACTGTATAACACGCAGGAGAAGAGAGAGGATGTTTTTACCATATTGATTCAGACAGAGACAGCATTCTTTTCTTTAGCAAAATTACAGTAAAAATAGAAAACAAAAGGACAGTTTTTACAGAGCGTTTCCTTCTTTTCAGAGGCTTTACCTAGGAGAGCCCAGCTGAGAAGCAACAGTGGAGTCTATTTTTTCATTAAATTATCTACCCTGAATACCCCATCTGAGATGCAGCATCTCATTTTCTGTGGGCTCCTGCCGTTAACCCATTTCTACAGCCAGGAGGGAGTGAAGTATCGGGGAGGATGGTCAAGTGCCACACTCAGAATCACAGAGTGAATTATTGGAATATGACAGGACTTGAACTCGGGATATCCTGGTTTCACAGCTCTGTGTTCTAACCATGGAGAATCTCATACGAGGCCTTGTCTTATGGGGATTGCATTTAAAATTGCAACTATTAGTGAGGGGAAGTTTGTTTAAATGTTCCTTTATTTTTCAAACTGTGTGAAGTGTTTGGCTTGTGATGTCATCATAATCAAACGTTACTAGCCAACCAGCATATTCTATGCAGATTATGCAGATTACACAGGCTAGATACAGTGAGGGCATTTTGTGTATGCCCACCTTGATCAGATTCCACACACAAACTGTAAGATTACCCTGCCTTCACCCCCATACCCATCTGAGAGGAAACACTTGGTAACAAGGGTGGGAGGAGTAAATCTAAGGCTTCTCCGCAGCAGCCTAATTGAGGATCCCTAATTCCAGTCCGCAAGTGCAGTGGTCACATGTCTGCCTGAACGATGGAAGTTCACATGTGAGTCCTAGAATCCCGCACTGATTCATGCTGGGGGTGAGTACGTCACAAGTTAGGTGTTTGGCTCCTAGGGAGGGTGGGCGTAGGCCATGCAGTATTCACTTGCCACCTACCAGGTGATGAAGGATCAGCATTGGCATCGGCTGTGAATGCAGCTGCTTGCCCCCCCCACTGATGCAGGAAAGATGCATCTGTGGCTACCCTGACAGGCAGGGGATGGGAGAGAAAAATGCACCCCCCCAATACATCTGGTGCAGTACGAGCTGTGGAAAAGAAAGACTGCAGTAGCAAGGCTAGTTCAGCCTTGTATCACACATCACTATGCACAGCCACACACAAACCACCTTCATGCCAGGACATGCAGGACGCTGTAGCATCATGGTCTGTCAGGATGCACACAGCCAGACACCAACCACCTTCACGATAGGACACCCAGGACCCTTTGGGTCCTGCACCGGTACAACAGTCTGTCTAGCTGCACACAGGGCCCTCATGCCAGAACATGCCAGCATTACTGTGTGCTTGGTTAAACATAGAAACATAGAATTTGACGGCAGATAAGGACCGCTTGGCCCACCCAGTCTGCCCATTTCCCTGCCTACTGGATAAGCTGCAGATCCTAGTTAACCAGCAGCCTACTTTTTCCTACCCCCATCCCCTAGAATTGCCTTATGACTGTCCCATGCATGCTTGAATTCCACCACTGTTTTTTGACTCCCGACCTCCTCCGGAGGCCGTTCCATGCATCCACAACCCTCTTTGTGAAAAAATACTTTAAATTACCTCTGAGGCGCCCCCTCTATCTTCAAATTGTGCCCCTTGTTCTTGCACACCTCTTTTTTGAAAGATGCTACTCTCTTGGACTTTGTTGATTCCCTTGAGGTACTTGAAAGTTTCTATCATGTCCCCCTCTCCCTCCTTTCCTCGAGGCTATACATATTAAGCTTCTTTAGTCTCTCTTCATATGTCTTCGGTGCAGACCCTGCACCATTTTAGTTGCCCTCCTCTGGACAGCTTCCTTCCTGTCTATGTCTTTACGAAGACTGGGTCTCCAGAACTGCACACAGTACTCCAGATGGGGTCTGACCAGCTGTCTGTACAGAGGGATAATAACTTCCTGTTTTCTACTGGTGATGCCTCTCCCTATGCATCCCAATATCCCCAGCCCTCATTGCTGCCCTCTCAATTGCTTGCCCACCTTTAGGTCATCTGATATGACTACCCCAGGTCCCTTTCCATTTTTGTTGTTGTTAGTATCTCACCCCCCATTGTGTACTCTTCCCCGGGTTTTGTTTCCCAGGTGCATTACCTTGCACTTCTTAGCATTGAATCTAAGCTGCCATACATTTGACCATTCCTCTAACCTTGCCAAGTCCCTTTTCATCCTTTCCACCCCACCTTGTGCATCAACTCTGTTGCAGATCTTTGTGTCATCTGCAAAGAGACATACTTTCCTTCAGTCCCTCTGCAATGTAAACTTATAAAGACATTGAAGAGGACTAGTCTATCTGAACCTCTGGTACCCCACTAGTAACCCCCTTTCATCAGAGTGGACTCCATTTACTATTACTCTCTGTCCTATTTTCCAGCCAATTTTTTACCCAGGCTGTCATCTTGGGACCCACTCCCAGGCTGGCTAACTTGTATATTAATCTTTTGTGTGGGACTGTGTCAAATGCCTTGCTAAAGTCTAGGTAGGCCATGTCCACAGCCCCTCCCTGATCTACTACTTTGGTCACCCAGTCAAGAAATCTATCAGATTTGTCTGGCATGACCTTCCTGCTGTGAATCCATGCTGCCTTGGGTCCTGTGCCTCTGGCCTCTAGATACTTGACAATTCTTTCCTTCAGAAGTGATTCCATCATTTTCCCTACCACTGAGGTTAAACTAACAGGTCTGTGTTTCCTGCTTCTGCCTTGCTCCCACTTTTGTGAAGGGAATCACATCTGCCCTCCTCCAGTCGTCGGGTGCCACCCCATCCTCCCATGATTTGTTAAACAGGGTAGTCAGTGGTGTCACTAATTCTACCTTAGTTCTTTAGAATTCTGGGATGAATCCCATCAGGCCCCATTGCTTTGTCCACCTTCAGTTTTAAGAGTTCTTTCAGAACCCTTTCTTCTGTAAATGGGCTGGTATCAACTTCTGTATCCAGTGTGTTTCTACTGTTTGTTCTAGGTACCCCCCTTCCTTTGCAAATACTGAGCAAAAATATTTGTTTAGTATCTCTGCCTTTTCACAGTCTCCCTCTGCCCACCCCCCCCTTTATTAAGCCTCACTATCCTCCCTTGGTCTTCCTTGGCTCCCTGATGTACCTATAAAGGTTTAGCCCCTTCTTAACTGAGTTGGCTATCTTTTCCTCGGTTTGGGCCTTTGCTGTTCTGACTGCCTTCCCAGCTTCCTTTTGCTTTAACTGATACAGTTCTTTGTCCTGCTCCTTCTGCGATTCCTCGTACTTCCTAAAAGCTTTCTTTTTCTCTTGAACCTTCACTGCCACTTCCTTTGAGAACCATAGTTGCAGGCCCTATGCAAAGGCGGACACCAGATTCACCTCATTTTCAAATTGTCACTGTGAAATAAGTTACCAACATTGTTAGCTGTCACAAAACCAGAAACAAATAATGAAAACATGTGGGCAAATGAAACCCAACTCAAGATGTCATAAACATTTATTTATGGTTTCTTCACTTGTGATTTTTAAAATGAATATTTACACTGAAAATGACAATGTTTACCAACAAAAATTACCAGGGAATCCTCTGTTCAGACAAATATGTTGACTTCTCAAACCACAGAGTACCCCCCCCCCAACACACACACTTTTCAGTTTTCAGCACCCAACGATTTTTTTCTTTTTAATGGTTTTGTAATGGCTGACTTTCACAAAAGCTCATTTTTAACCTCACAAAGCCTATTTTAACTGATGAAACTATAAAAAATGGCTTTGTGAAAAATGTACTTATCATTAGAGCATTAATTTTGCTACTGTGTATTTGCAAAAACAGAACACAGTTTTGCAAATATCTCAGAAATTATGAAAGATAGGGAAAAAAAAAAAGAATTAGCAAAAAATCATCCTTGGACCAAACTCTATCAAACCTTAAAGTTTCCGATTTTAAATCCCAACCATTTTTTGAGCTTTTGAGGAGCAAAGAAAAAGATCTTATGTTTAGTTGAATCTACATACTTTCAGCCTTCTAGACTGTCTGTTGCGCCCATTGCACCAATTTAAACTGATCATTACTGAATTGTCAGGATCCAAAGCTCTTTGTACTGACTCCATGCATGCAAAATTTCAGGCAAATCACTTAAACCACAGCTGAGCTATTAAGGTGCAGAAACCGAGGTTTAACGTTAAGCTGTTTACTCAATGCTAATATACAGCACTGCCATGCCTGTGCTACATTTGTTCAGTAGCACAAGTATCATTAGGATTGAGCAGCCTGTTTAATGTTAAACCCAAATCTTTGCACCTTAAAGGGGAACACCTGTTAAGAAAACAAGCACACCCCCGATGGATGAACCCCTGATTTGAAGGTTGCCAAGGATGCCGATTCGTGGAGGTTGTTTCGTGTTCCAGCCTCTAATTGCACAGCACTTACAGATTACAGCACGTTTTCTCAATGTTCCCTCTGGTAACTTTGATGTTTACGGAGGTGCTTCTGGGTTTGAACAGCTGATAGCACAGCTGATTGTGACGATGTACGTGGTGACAGCATAAAAGGTTGTCCTTAATGTTAACTGACAGCTCTTGTCAAAATGCCTCCTAAATGCAACACTTTGAGTTTGGTTTTACCCTGTCGTTTGTGTGGCTTCATAGGTGGAAGCTCCACCACACTGGCTTTAAGAAAGCCCATGGGGAAAAGCAGAGTGTTGACTCAGAGAGCGCTGAATGGTGGTTAACTGACATTTTACTTGGTCTGCTTGCTGGATGTGTTGCATAGAACATGTTCAACTGCGATGAGACTCCAGTAGCCCTCATACTTGATAATTTTTCTGGTCATCCCCCCATCTCCAGATTGCGGAACATTAAGCTGTTTTTTTTTGTTTGTTTGTTTGTTTGTTGTTGTTTTTTTTTTTTGCTGCTGAACACTGTGTGTTTAATTCAGCTGCTTGATCAGGGCATAATCTAAGCTGTTCAAGCGGCATTATTTGAGAGCCATGAGAGCACATATTACTGGAGTTGCCCAATGGTAGCCACAACCTGACAGCCCCTGACTGCACCAAAAAAAATCAACTTACTTGATGCTGCCAGGCTTATGAAGACCATCTGGGACAGCATCTCCCAGGAGACTGTTGTCCAGTGTTTCACTAAAGGCTGCTTCAGCCAATTGTCTGATGCTGCTGTGAACGAGCAAAATTCTACATGTTATTTTAGCTATTTTTCACAGCAATTTTTTTTAATACACTTGTGAGACTACTTAGATGTAATTAACTTAAAAATGAATTACTTTTTTTAGCAAAAACCCCAAAAGAAACTATTATTCTTAACAGATGTATACAAAACCTGTAAGTTTCATACCTCAACCCTTTTCTTTTTTTTTAAACTATCTGAGGAGAGGAGTGCATACCCTTGGTAAGTCCGTATCAGATGAGGAAGAGGGGCTAAGCAGAACCAAAAAGTGTCAAATACTAACATCGCCGTGACAGTGTAAGGAGGGCTTTTTACTATTGCACTATCAGGATAAACATGTTCATGCAAGATCACCCCCTTCCCTTCCCAAGACTCTGCTTACCTCTCGAACACCATGCAGGTCCTTCTTGTGGGCCATGACCACCACAGCGTCTCAAGCAATGCATTGCCCTTCATGAGGGGGCATTCTCTGTGGCTCACAATGTGGAGCCCTTGTGATGCTGGGCATCGGTGTTCACCCTCCTGGTGCTGGGACACGCTGTGCTCACAGCACTTCTCCCAGCTCTAGCCATGTGAGCGCAGGCTCCCAAGTTCTTTCCAGATTCTGGATTGCTTGCCTACTGGGCATGGTGTGGCTTGTTCACCTAGTATTTTAAGGTTGACTGTTATGTATAAGGAGAGGAGAGATCCTACTTTATTTTGTTGCGAGGTGTTGTTCAGCAACTTTATGTGGTTTGTTCTCCATTTTGCCACATTCCCTATGGCTGCATTCCTTTGCCAGGAGGGTGGGTGGGTGAATGATAGCCTTAGCAGTTGACAGTGACACCAATGCCACTCTGACATCGACTGGCAGGTAGCGTAACCAGTGGCTCCCTTCCTTGAAAGCCAAGCTCCTCAATTCCATGATACACTCGCCACCCCAGCCAGCCCTAGTGCGGGATTCTGGAATTTGTGCTCCAACCCTTATCTGCCAGGTGGCAGCTGTGTAGTCTTTGGTCACGTCTCAATAGATTTTCATTCTGTTAGGCCCAACACCCACCACACAGACTGACTCCAGCCTTACACTCATCATATTCTCTGTTTCAGATCCCCTCATATCCAAATCTGCCTCACTTCCTGCCTACGGGAGAAATGGGCTACACCGAGTAAGTACCTTATTTGTCATGTTTAAAAAAAATGGTTTGGGTGAGGTCAGCTAGAGACAAGGGGACATAGCTGTGTGATGTCTTTTATACTTAGGATGAAGTTGAAATTTTAATCGTTCTTGTTTCGTATTGCATAGTGCTTTTTTTTTAAGTTTTGAACATCGCCTTTGGTTTTAGAAAGGTGTTTTTAAAATGTAGAATAATGTATGAGGAGGTGTGTAACAAGATTATTTAACGTACCCATGGTATGGGATACCCAATAAACTATGAGAGTGAAGTCCAGGGGTTTAGTCTGGTATCCCACACTAATGGTGTGTAAAACAGTGATTTACCACACCTCCCTTAGCTTATGTTTTTTATGTATGTATGTTATGTATCTAACAGCTCCTGTGATTGCTTCACCTAAATGGCCATCTGTTGTTTCTGCCTCACCTAATTTCTGGTGCAACCCCTAGCTCTCTAAGAATTCCCCTCTCACACTGTGACACATCCATCTTCTCTCCTTCTCACCCATCATCCCAGGTACTTACTGTCCTTTACCTGGGATCACCCTCCCAAACTAAGCTATCCCATCTTTTCCCACCCTGTTGCTTTTGTGACAAAGCCTTTGGCTGCTTGTTCACTGGCTGGACAACAGGACACAGAGGGTAATAGTAAATGGAGTCCACAGTGAAAAAAGGGGGGTTACTAGTGGGGTACCGCAGGGTTCAGTACTGGGGCTGGTCCTTTTTAATGTCTTTATAAGTGACATTGCAGAGGGAGTGGAAGGAAAAGTATGTCTATTTGCAGATGTCACAAAGATCTGCAACAGGGTTGATATGCAAGGTGGGGTGGAAAGGATGAAAAGGGCTTGGCAAGGTTGGAGGAATAGTCAAATGTAGGGCAGCTTAGATTCAGCGCAAAGAAGTGCAAAGTAATGCACCTGGGAAACAAAAACCCATTGGAAGAGTACACAGTGGTGGTGAGATACTGACAGCAACAAAAATGGAAGGAACCTGGGGGTAGTCATATCAGATGACCTAAAGGCGGGCCAGCAATGTGAGAAGGCAGTAAGGAGGGTTGGGGGGATACTGGGATGCATAGGGAGAGGCATCACCAGTAGAAAACAGGAAGTTGTTGGCCCTCTGTACAGACAGTTGGTAAGACCACATGGGAGTACTGTGTACAGTTCTGGAGACCCCATCTCCACGAAGACATAGACAGGGTGGAAGCTGTCCAGAGGAGGGTAACCAAAATGGTTCAGGGTCTGCACCAGAAGACATATGAAGAAAGACTAAAGGAGCTTAAGATGTATAGCCTCGAGGAAAGGGGGGCATGATAGAAACTTTCAAATACCTCAAGGGAATCAACAAAGTCCAAGAGGGTAGCATCTTTCAGAAAAAGAGATGTGCAAGAACTAGGGGACACAATTTGATGATAGAGGGGGGACGGCTCAGAGGTAATGTGAGGAAATATTTCTTCACATAGAGGGTTGTCGATGCATGGAACAGCCTTCCTGATGAGGTCATAGAGTCAAAAACATTGATGGAATTCAAGAATGCATGGGACAGACATAAGGCAATTCTAGTGGGAGTAGGAGGAAGTAGGCTGTTGGTTAACTAGGATCTGCAGCTTATCTGTTAGGTAGGGAAATGGGCAGACTAGGTGGGCCAAGCGGTCCTTATCTGCCATCAGATTCTATGTTTCTCATCTAACTATCATTCCCACTTCTCTCCTCTTTTCACTATTGTCACCCTACTTCCTACCTGTACTTACTCTCTGACTTCAATTGAATGTCTTAGCATAATAAGCGATGATGTTGTTTTATTGCCTGCTTAGATATCTAATGTTGGTCTCCCTGTTTATGTTTGTAACCCTCCCCACTGACGTGGAACCTTTGTAAATGAATCATCTTGCGCTCAAATATATTAATCCAAGACTGAATAAATAAACAACCAGTTATTGGCAGTTTGAAATGAATGTTGGTACTTTTTTTTTTCAACTCTTTGTCACCCCCAGAGCTGGAGCCAGAACTCTCTCAGGTCTCTCCTCTGGCCAGTGTCACTCTACCGCCCACTCTGAGCCCCACCATCCTCAAGGACGTTACATTTCTCTCTGAGCCCCCCTGGGGACATAGGGCCCGAGGAGATCAAAGGGGCAGTGGAAAGGCTCCAGTGTTGGGCATGTGGCGGCACGGCTCTGGGAGGACCATCGCCTATCCAGACTGGAGGGGATCTTTGTAGTGTTTACACCCCTGACATGTGACGTGCAGTGCCACCCAGCCCAAGACGTGCATGCTCCCACCCATGTCCAGAACGCAGCCACCCAACGTCAACCCCTTTTGCGTGCTAGCGAGCCCCCTGTGCATAGCAGTGCCGCCAGTCTCCACCGGGGGCCACTGTTGCACCAGCTACCCCTGGATCCCACCCCAAGAGAGGAGAGCAGTCCTACAGACGCTCGATCCTCTCTCTCCCCTGCCAACCCCTGACGGTCTGGGCTCATTCCCGAACCCAGGTCACCAGCATAGCGCAAGGTGTGGCATCCAGCACCTCAACCCTCAGCACCACCGGGCTGGCTTGAATTCTGGTACTTATTTTACCAATTTAATAGCTGCTTTAATTGAGATTCAGTGGCAAAGTAAATATTTGAGCTGGTACACTTAAAAGCATCACAAGAATTATAAGCAAAGCAACATCGAGGAAGGTTCCCCCTCACAAAAGTTAACAGAAGTCGACTTTCACATGGTCTCCGGTCTCCACCCCTCCGCCTTTTAGGAGCTGTAAGTGCCATTATGTCAGGTAAAATATCAACTGTTTATCAGAGATACTTTTACTGCTCTTTTAGGTGACATGTTTCTCAAATGCAGTTTGACTGTTGATTGTTTTATGAGCTATGCGATTGTCCTTCTTTAAGTACGGACTGTAGAATTGCATTTAGATATGGAATCCTGAACTGCATGCACTATTCGAGGTGTGATCTAACCAGGAATCTGTACAGGACAAATATCACCTCCCTCCTTCTCCTGGAAAACCCTCTTACTATGCACCCCAGCATCCTGTTAGCTTTCTTAATTGTTTTGTTGCATTTTGCAACTTCTTCAAAGTTTTTGACTCTCCTGTTGACTCATCACATGCTGCAGGACTCTGGTTCCCTGCTTCATCAAGTGGAGTTATGAAACAGAAGAGGAAGCCAGAATTTATGAGGTGCGTGGTTTGCAGGGTTCACCATGTCCGTCATTAATTGCCACAATGTCTGTGTAAACTGTTTGGGAATCTCCTATGATGTGGACCACTGCCAGTGATAACAAGCCATGTATCCACAGACAGTCGAGGATCACCCCGCTTGGGTTCTCGAAAGAAGGCCAAGGATTGGCATGAGGACCACCAGCTTCAAAGTTAGTGGCCATGGAGGATGAAGACCCCAGACTTTTGAGGACGTCCCAGTCTTAGATCTGGTGACGGTCAAGGAAGAGTGAGCAATGGAGGATCCTGCTCCTCCTGCCAGTGAGGGATGTCCCTGCTGAATATTGTCCCTTCACTTATTCGAAAATGAGTTACCTCCTAGGCCTAACAGGTACAAAAAGAAAATTGATGCCAGTTGTAGAAACGCTGTCGGTTGAGGGACCATTTGTATTCTCCTTTTCCAAAGGGGGTCATCAAGGTCAGTCACCCTTTAAGGAGGTTCAGCCTCTTTGTGGCTAATGTAGTGTCACTCCAGAAAAGTGGAGACAGAAACGATCCTGGTAACTGTAGGCCAATCGGACTGACGTTGATTAAAGGGAAGGTGCTGGCAACTGTCATAAAGGAGCACCTAGCAGAATTTCTGGAAGCAAACAGGTTGCAGGACAAGAACCAGCATGAATCTGTAGCAGGCAGATTATGCCAGACTAACCAAACTGGCTTTTTTTTGATTGAGTTGCAAAGGCAGTGAAAAGTGTCAGGCAGTAGATGTGCTATATCAGGTACTTCAGCAAGGCATTTGAGTCTGTACCACACAGAAGGCTGGTTAAAAACAGGAGGACAGTGGGGTGGGGGGATAGACTCAAAAGATTCATAGAAACTGGTGGGGGGCAGAACTCAGAGGATGGTAGTTAATGGCAAATTCTCTGGGGTCAGGGAAGTCCCTAGTGGGGTGCCACATGAATTGGTCCTAGAATCTGTGTTATTTAATACTTTCCTCTGACATAGGGGAAGGTATCCAGAGCAAATCTGTCTCTTTACAGACAGTACCAAAATATGTGGTAGGGAGGAACCAGAGGAGTGAAGACGATGTATTTAAAGGGTTATAAAAATCTGGACAGGTGGTCCAAGGTAATGCCAATAAGTGTAAAGTTATGTATACTGGCAATAAAACCCCTAGAATGGACTACTAGATGGGGGGAGTGAGGGTGGTTCAAACACCTAGGAAAGAGACTTTGGTGTCACTATCAGTGACAACCTCATGTTTATGACCATTTTAATGGAATGAACATAGTGGAATGCAGGGATTTTCTGTATATACTAATGTATAGGTCTTGTTTCTGATACTAAAGGATCAGGGAAACTGTTTAACCATGAAAGGCACACTAAGCTGGAGCTTGTTTCCAGGTGCAGCCTGGGAGCACAAGGAAGTTAAGTGACTTGCTCAGGGTCACACAGTATGCAGGTGTGGGCCGATGGGTTCAAACCCAGGTCTCTGGGTTTGCAGCTCCGTGCCCTTCACCACTACGCTGTACTGCCTCCTATACTACAAATAGGTCATCAAGAAGGGGGACTCGACTTAACTGCATGGTCGACTTATTTGAGGGGTTTGAACCAATTTTTCAGTTCAACCAGGGCAGCAGAATAGTGCCTGTAAATTGTCTAAAATTGACAAGGTTAAAGGGAGGGTGTCAACTTGTACGTGAGGTCCACTTATAGGCAAGTATATTCATGTATTTAAAATTAAAGCAGACACTAGCACAAGAGTAAACTATGAAACTGGGTGGAGGAATGTTCAAAAAGGTTGTCAGAAAGTATTGTTTTGCCAAGAGGGTGGTGGAAAATTGGAACAAGCTTCCAAAAGAAGTAGTGTCTTCTAATACTGTAAATTAATCTAAGCATAGATGGGAAAGACTTACGGGTATCGTGAAAATGAATCGGGTTTAAACATGAGAAATGAGGGAATTCCCTATCAATAGGGTACAATTCATAAATTAAATTCAGTGTCAGTGGCTCAGCAGGTAGCACACTTGTCTCGGAGATCAGAGGGCTGTGGGTTCTATCCCCACACCAGGCACTCGGGTTAATATCTTAATACTGCAGTATGAGGGGGATGCTGCACTCCTGAGGTGCTGTTTTTTGGATGAGACATTAAACCGAGGCTCCCATCTGCCTGTTCTGGTGGTAGTTCAGGTGGATATTAAAGATCCCATGGCACTTCTTGAAAAGAGTAGGGGAATTTTTTATTAAGACTGAAAAGCAAACTAAATACACAAGGTGTTACAGCACACCAAATCATAATACAAAAATTAAACAAGTAATATAAAAAGTAATACAGCATCCTAATGAACAAAAACAAATATCAAAATGTTTAAAGTCCAAAAAAAAAAGGAAGAAGAAATAACCAAAGCTAAACAAAACTCCCCTAAAACAAAAATATGAGAACATTATATATACAAAAGTATTACTACATACTAAATTATAACACAAATAATAAACAAATATGTATTTCATCATACATGCAATGGAAAAAATGAAAAACTCTGTCATTAGAGTCCTAAAACCCAAGTAGTAAATGCTGAAAGTCCTTCCCCCTTATTTAAAGAAGCCAGGGATTCTATGAGAGAACCAAAATACCAAAAATTGTATGACAACAATACAAAATAAAAAAACAAAGAAAAATAAGTATACAGCATACTTTTTGTCCCTTGTAAACCTAAAGGGAGAAAAAAAAATTGTGAAAATAAGATGAAAAACATAAACACAACATTATCCCATACATAGTAAGCTGAAATAACTACCCCCCCCGTACATGTATACCACTATATTTTATTTTTTATTTATTTTATTTATTTGTTCTAGGATTACAAATACCTTTGAGCCAAGGCTCTTTTACAACGGTTCCACGTCATTGGTACAATTGAGACAATCATAAGCAAAGATAACAGTTTATAAAATTAAAAAAAAAGAACAACACATAGTCTTGTGGATGAAAAAAGAACAATAAGGTGAAACTTTGGGAAGGGAAGGGAAAGGAGGAGGGTGAAATCAGGGAGACTAAGTGGATGGGAGAGAAGGGAGGTAGGTTGGGGAGACAGAGAGGGTGGAAGGGATAAGAATAGAGGTAGTACTGCGGGTGGCATTTGTCATGGGCCAGCAGGGGAGGTAAAGATAGGAAGGGGTGCTGGCAAAGTGCAGGAGTAGATGTGGGTCCAAAAGGGCATCTTCAGCTATGGAACCAAAAGATATGCTTAGCCACAACAGTCACAGAGGTTGGAGGCAGTCAGTGTTAGGCGGAGACGAGTCTTAAAAGTGCTGAGCGATAGAGAAGATGAGAGGTCGCTGGGAAGACTGTTGTACCAACTAGTGGCCCAGTAAGCAAAGGATCTTTGGCCCTGTGTTGTGCGGCAATGCGGGACTTGCAGAAGCTGAGGTTTCGATCCCCTGGTATGTCGGGTGTGGATTCTTGGTTGTATGAGGGCACAGACTCGGGGGCAAGGCCCAGCAAGATTTTCTTAGTAGTAATACAAGTTTGGTGTTTTATTCGATTGGCAAGATTCAACCATCCAGTTTGAGAATAGAGGTCACAGGTGTGAGTTAGGCGTTGGGAGCCAGTGACAAGTCGACAGGCCTTGTTGAGGACGGTGGATACACGTTTGAGTGCAGTGGTTGTAGCAGAGCCGTAAATGATAATGCCATAATCAATGATGGATATGATGGAGCTCTGGACAGCGACAGTGAGGGCTTCAGGTGTCAGGTGTTTTCTTATGACTGAATAGCAGGCCCTGGCAGAATTGGCGGCTTTGGCGACATAGTCGATGTGGGCAGTGTAGGAGGTGAGGGTCAAGGGTGATCCCGAGGTATTTAAAGTTTTTGACCTGTTCCAGTGCGGCACCTTGTCTGGTGATAACGGAGAGTTGGAAGTGCTTATGTTTATTATGGAGCTGCTGAAGATCATGGCCTTTGTTTTTTTGATTAAGGATCAGTTTGTGCTTTGTGAGCCAATTCTCAACCGAGGAGAAGCGAGTTGGAGATTTTCTTGCAATTTCTTTGGGTCCTGGTGTGTGGCAAGAATTACTGCATCATCGGCATACAGGGTGATATGTTCAGTGCAGGAGTCCGGTAGGGTGTTAAGGAACAGGCTGAAGAGTAGGGGGCCCAGTATTGAACCTTGGGGTACTCCAGAGAGGACAGGTCTTGAATCAGAGTGCACATCTCCAATTTTTACACGCTGGGTGCGGTTTTCAAGATAGCTTTTGAACCAAGAGATTGAATCATTGAAGAGACCAGCATTTTTTAGTTGGCTCAGCAGGAGGGAGTGGTGAACAGTATCGAAGGCTTTGGTCAGGTCGATGAAAATAGCACCAGTTAGTTGTCCATTGTCAAGGGAGCTGTGAATGGAGCTATATGGCAGTATGTTTTCCCAACTCAAAGCACCTCATATAAAATTAACTTGTATCCACAACATACACTTCCGTAATATATGGATTCTTCATGTTCCTATATATATATATATATTTTTTTTTAATTAAACCTTACTCAAAATCAAGAATACTCCTCACCAGAAAATAATTCATTTCTACCAGAAACTGCCACTTCTCATTAATTAAGACCAGAAGAAAATAACAGTGAAATTACAAAGAAAAACACTCAGTACCACATATTACCAGTCATAAGCAAAAGTGGAATTATGCAATGATTGAAATGTATCTCAAAATATACCCTACCAACTCATAGCCAATCTATACTGTACCACCAAGACTGGAAGATTTCATATGGCACTGACTTCCTTTCAGTATTTCTATGACTAAGAATTGTAGTAGTAATCATATGAAATAATTGCTCCTCTGTATATTCTAATTGTTGCAGTGTCAGCCTACACACATACCATATATAAATTTAAAACACACAAAAATAACCAAAGTGTAACCCTATCATGTTTAGTCCATTTGAATGGAAGAATACCCAAGTATAAAATCTCAGGGTTAAATCACAAAGGGTGATGTAGGCCATTTACCCCGTAAAAAATTCCAAAACCTTTTTACAAAAGGACACAGAAAGAACAAATGGTCCATGGATTCCACCACCTCAACACAAGTCTCCCTAGGGCAGTAACGATGTTCTACACTTTTATGTTTTAGGTTTCCTTTGACATTGAGTTTCCCATGTAGGGAAAGCCACATAACATCCCACATACAGTGGCGTGAAAAAGTATTTGCCCCCTTCCTGATTTTCTCTATTATTGCATATTTGTCACACTGGATGTTTTCAGGTCTTTAGACAAAATATAATATTAGATAAAGGGAACCTGAGTGGACAAATAACACTTTTTTTTTTACTTATTTCATTTATTTAATGAAAAAAGTTAACCAACACCAATTGGCACTGTGTGAAAAAGTAATTGCCCCCTAGTTAAATCAGCCCAATTAAAGGGATAATTAGAGTCAGCTGATTGAACACAGCCAGGCTTGATTACAGCCAGCCCTGCTCAATATAAACCTCACTTATTTTGGCCCTTACCATCAGAGTCACATTGCCAGCACAAAGATTCAACAAGCACATTATGCCATGATCAAAGGAAGTTCCTGAAAAGATCAGAAAAACATTGTGTTGCCCTCTATCAGTCTGGAAAGGGTTACAAAGCTATTTCTAAGGCTCTGGGACTCCATCAAACCACAGTGAGAGCCATAATCTCCAAATGGAGAACAGTTGGAACGGTAGTGACCCTTCCCAGGAGTGGGCAGCCTGCCAAAATTACTCCAAGGGCGCAGTGTAAAATCATCCAAGAAGTCTCAAAGGATCCTAAAACAACATCCAAAGAACTGCAGGCTTCTCTTGCCTCAGCTAAGGTCAGTGTTCATGACTCCACAATCAGAAAGAGACTGGGCAAAAATGGGCTTCATGTGAGAGTAGCAAGGCAGAAACCACTGCTAACCAAGAAGAACATAAATGCTCTCGTCTCATTTGCCAAGAAGCACCTGGATGATCCACAAGCCTTTTGGGAAAATATTCTATGGACAGATGAGTCCAAAGTGGAACTTTTGGACAACATGGATCCCATAATGTCTCGCGTAAAGCAAACACAGCATTCACAGTAAGAACACCATACCAACAGTCAAACATGGTGGTGGTAGTGTGATGTGTGTGGGATGCTTTGCTGCCTAAGGACCTGGATGACTTGCCATAATTAAAGGAACCATGAATTCTGCTCTGTACCAGAAAATTCTTAAGGAGAATGTCCAGTCATCCTTCCGTCAGCTGAAGCTGAAGCGTAGTTGGTCATGCAGCAAGACAATGATCCAAAACACAAAAGCAAGTCCACATCAGAATGGCTAAAAAAGTAAAATTAATGTTTTAAGTGGCCTAGTCAAAGTCCAGACTTAAACCCAATAGAGATGCTGTGGCAGGACCTAAACGAGCAGTTCATGCTCGAAAACCTACCAAATGTTACTGAATTAAAGCAGTTCTGCGAGGAAGAGTGGGTTAAAATTCCTCCACAGCGATGTGAAAGACTGATATTGAATTATAGGAAGTGTTTGGTTGCAGTCATTGCAGCTAAATGTGGCGTAACCAGTTATTAAGTGTAAGGGGGCAATTACTTTTTCACACAGTGCCAATTGCTGTTGGTTAACTTTTTTTCATTAAATAAGTGAAATAAAAAAAAAAAACAAGTGTTATTTGTTCACTCAGGTTCCCTTTATCTAATATTACATTTTGTCTAAAGACCTGAAAACATCCAGTGTGACAAATATGCAATAACAGAGAAAATCAGGAAGGGGGCAAATACTTTTTCACGCCACTGTATAGGCCGGTATACGGGTAGATGTCAACATTTTCTCAATCAGTATTTTATCTGAAATAGGTTTAAAGTCAAAACAGACTATATTGTGAAAAAAGGTAGAAGATGTGCATATAGTGTTTTCCGGTCATGTTGTGAAAAGTGTTCTGGTACTAAACACCAAAGTTTTATTTTCCCAAAACATACCCTTAAAGTTTCTGGAATATTATACAAAGAACGCTGTTTTGGGATGCATGAATGAGGAAGCCAGAAGGGGAGTATCCCTGCCAAGGAATCCAAAACCCATGGGATCCAAATACCCTCAGATTTCAATAATAATGGTCTCAAGTTTACATTAGCAAAATTGTAAAAAGAAAACAATGGGATTAATCATTTTAATACCCCCATTTTTTCTCTCTAAACAGTAAACACCGTTTAATGGGATTCAGTCTACCCCATATGCCTGAAAACAAACAACCATACATCCGGTCTCCAGCTTGGGGGTAGACTAAAACTGCAGCTAAATACAAAAAATTGGGAGTAAGAAGGTCTTAATCATATATACCCTTTTAATTTGGACAATCTCCACTTATTCCACAGTAAAATTTTCTCATATGCAATGTCAGTTTGGAGGACCAATTTAAGAAGGCCAAATCCCGGTACCAAAAGAAGTCCAAGAATTGTACAGGTCCCTGTCACAACAGGGATCCCAATTACCGTAGATTCTAAGAAACTTTCTGATCCAAAGGGAAGGCATTTACTTTTCCTATAGTTAACTCTGGCTCCCGTGAATTCGAAAAATTCCCAAAGTATTTGTCCCACTAAACAGGTCGAAGGTAAATCCCCCACAAGAAAGCAGATGTCATCTGCATATGCAATACTTTTAATTTCTTCTGAGGTACTAGAAAAAGAAACCCCTTGAACAGCAATATTATCATTAACGCGACGAATTAAAGGGTCCAGTGTGAAAAGATAGAGAAGAGGACTCAGGGGACATCCCTGTCTAACTCCCCAGGTAACCATGCATGACTTCCCCATCCATCCATTACAGTATGCTAAATCTTTAGCATTAGAATAACAAGATTTTATCCAAAAAATAAAAGCACCCGGAATCCCATAACTAGCCAAACAGTCCCAAAGATATTCATGGTTTACCCTGTTGAAGGCCTTTTCCTGATCTAAACTAAGAATGAAACCAGTTAATTCTCCAGTCTCCCCCCGGGACAAAATTTCTCTTAATAAAATTAACCCATCCGTTATACTCCAGTCAGGAATAGTACAAGTCTGAGAAGAATGTATCAGAGTAGATGCACAAAGCAACAACCTGTTATTCTACAATTTGGTATACAATTTAAAATCAGTATTTAATAATGTGGTGGGGCATCAGTTTGAATGGTCAGTCCTGTCCCCAGATTTATACATAAAAACCACCAACCCATTACCCATTGAATCAGGCAAATTCCCCGAAACCATCATATCCTGAAATAACTCTAGGATTTCAGGTAACAAAACTTGCAGAATCACACTGTACAATTCATATGGAATTCCATCTGTTCCAGGTGCAGAATTCTTTTTAACCATTGCAAAAGTGGTCATTATTTCAGATTGAGTAAGTGGTGACATCAGTACCCATTGATCGGATGACAAAACTTGTGGTAAAATACATTTTTCCAACCAAACCTTATGACCATCCTGGGAGGATTCCTGATGACTAATTTCATACCTTTTGGAACAGACACCCCTTAGCATCCTGAATTAAAGACATCCGCTTTTGATATTGTAGTTGAGCACAGAATTGAAATGGACTCATAAAATCCTGTGAACCCTGGGTTCCAAATTTCCGTTCCTGTTCTAAAGATCTAAGTCTATTATATTGTAGATCATTCATTTTTCGCCTGGTTTCTGCTAATTCTGCAAGAATCGTTTTATCTCCTTGGGAAGCTTGAAACACTAAATTCTGAAACTGTGTTTTGTAAATACAATATTGGTCCCTCTTAAGTTTCCCATTTAATCTTCCTATGTGTTGAAAGTATCTTTTAATATCTAGCTTTGTATCCTCCCACCATTCCTGTGAAGTATCATATAACATTTTAACCGATTTACATGCTTCTAATAAGGAAATAAAACCATCCATAACAGTTGGAAGAGACAACAGTTCCAAGTTCAACCTCCAATACCCAGGCCCTTGTTGCATACCATCATAATTAGAGACCGTCAGTTCTATGATGGGCGTGAACCAGATGGAGCAACAGGGCGGGTCCTAGTATTTAAATCTCCAAGGCAGGAGATATAAACCAGAAATCAATCCTAGTAGCTAGGTTACCTCTGAAATAGGTCTTATCTGGCCGGCCAAAAAAAACACAAGCATCAACCAAACCAGTTTGTGAAATCAAAGCAGCCAGGCAATTGGTATCACAATATAATTTTTGGGTTTGAGGACCCCTATCCTTTAAATACAACCCACAATTGAAATCTCCTCCCAAGAAAACATAACGAGATGTAAACAAATAAGGCTGTATAGTGTTAAAAAGCTCAATTCTAGCTGTCTTTGTTTGTGGGGCATATACATTAATAAACCGACAGTGCAATTTATTTAACGTGACATCTAATAACAAAGCACGTGGGGCTATGTCCACTACCTGTATGGATTGTGCCAAGGAATTTAAACAAATTCCAACCCCACAACAAGATCCTCTCAATAGACCAATAAGTCTCTCCCATTTCCATCCCACAGAGGCTCTATCTATCTCTTGTCTGCTATGTAATCAGTGTCTTGAAAGAATACGCATCATAGAAAAGAATCAAATAAAGCATATACCAAAAGTTGTTTTCTATCTGACTGAATACCGTTAGTATTTAAAGAGACCACAGTAATACTGAATAACATATCCATTGCGTATAAAAAAAAACAAAACCCATTAAGTGTTTAACTAAAGAACTAATTAATCCTGAAAAAAAATTGAAAAACATTAGGATTTCTTCCTGACCCATTTACGGGAACCCATCCTAGATTTATTTTTTGGAGGGATAGTCAAATCTTCTGTAGAACGCTCAGTGTCTGATCCTCCATCCGCTTGAGAAGAGTGAACCGAAACTGAGTCTGATTCTGTACCTACATCAGGTTCTTCAACCTGCAAGGTGGAAAAGGTGTTTTGCACTGGGAGATGGAAGACTTCTGAAACAGATGCTGCAGTTTTCTTCCGTAAACTCCTTCTTCGATTATTAACTACAGTGAAGGCACCTTCTGGTGGAAGGGGGGGAGGCATAGAACCTGCATCACCAGATACCTCTAGTACTAACAGTTCTGCCTCAGATGGAGGCATGTGAGAAACCAAAACAGAAGTGGATAAGGCCTCTGAAGGGGGATTAATAAGCCTTTCAGGAGGTGCCCTCTTAGGTAGGGGAGGGGGGAGGTCCCATATTGTTTCAAAGCCGATTTTAATGCAATATTCAAATAAAAATCCTGAGTGGTATAATCCTTGTGTGCAGTATTATGAGCTGCCCAAGGACAATCCATTAAAGAATGCTGTTCCTCACAAAGACTACACTTTGGAGGATGATGACAGTCAGTCATAATATGCCCCACTTCCCCACATTGAGCACATTTCATTGTATCACAGGTTCAACTCAAATGTCTACTGGAACCGCATTTATAACAATGGCGTGGCTGTCCAGGATAAAAAATGAAACCCTTGTCACGACCCAGGTGAAAACAACTTGGTAGATGTTGAAGTCCATCTTCCGTTTGTGGTAAAGTCACCTTATACCTCCACCCTCCATTCCAAAAACCTTCAGAATCTAAAATTGGTTCCGGATTCCCTTGTATTTGACAACGTTTCTCCAGCCAGTATGAAATGTCCATAATATTCACCCCTTCATTTCTGAACAAGACAGTGATCACTTTAAAAGTTTGTTTTGTTAAAGGTATAGCTTGAAAGTGGGTCCAAGCTGGGTTCGTTTTAAACAGGGCATACTTCATCCAGAAACTATTCAGGATGTCAGGGGAACGAAACTTATGTCATATGTAGATTCTCCCGGTGTATGAATCAAAGCATACACTTCCGAAGGAGAAAACCCCAGCATCTGCTTCAATAGAACTTTCCCCACATAAAAGCGGTCTGGCATTGTATCCGCTGGTCCTAAAAACTGCAGCCGAACTGCATTCCTGCGTTTAGCTAAAGAAACAGGTTTTTGAAATAAACTAGCGAAAGTGGAAGCTGTCAGGGCTGGGGTTACTGATTCATTGTCAGGAGGTACTATAGGAATAGATCCCAGCGCTTCTTCCGACTGGGGGGAATCACTAGCCACAGTAATGTTTTCCATAGGCCCCTGCTGTGCTGGAGACTGTATAGGGGAGAAGGAAATAGAATCTGCTTGTGAAATGGGCAAGTCCATCATAACCATCTCTGCATCTGTATTAGCAGATAAAGTGTGCCCTGAAACAGGGTCTAAGGCTAGCTACATATGGTTTAGTAAACAGGACTGTATCAGGCCTGTGCATAATATGTAGAGGCCATCCACAGTTCCCCCAGTACCCTGTGACATTCCCGAACCCGGGCGGAATATCCGGGATCCGCAACTCATTGACCTGTTTCTGTTTGGATCCAACCTGCTCGTTCCAGTGCCCGTTCCGGAGACCATGCCAAATCATGCTGTGAGTGATTTTCTAATCCTGTGTCTTTGCCTGATGTAGTATCCTCTATTAGAGGGCCCGCTGCAAAAACCTTTGCTGTAGATGCCGTAGAAGGCGATGGTGAACCTTGAATCGAGCGTTTCCTTTTTTTTTCTTCGCATGCAGTTTAGCTGCTCTGTAATCAGCCTCAGCCTGTAATAAGAGGTCCTGTTTCACACGGACCACTGCGTCTATATCTTCATTGCCCTCCACAGGTATGGGGCCTGCTCCGGGACTTCCTGTAACACCTAGTGTCACCATCGTAGAGGAGTGTAGCAAAACTCCATTTTCGGTGGATCCTCCACCCATTGCTATCACAGCAAGCAGCAGGGGCTGAGGTACGATATGCTGGCCACCCTGAGAGTGCATTCCAGCCGTACCATGTTCCCCGCTGAGCCTTGCTAACTCACCAGCCACAGCATGTCTTCCTCCACTGTCCTTCTGCTCCGCCATCTTGGTCCCACCAGAAAATGGGTCCCCCCGCTCACAGGAAGTAGCGGAATTTCCCCAGTGTCCTGGCCAAATTTCCCCCATTCACTAAAAATACCACCAACAGCTTAATCTGGTTCAGTTTCAGCTGGTTACCATCTGTATCCCCCCCCCCCGGTTACCCCTGAAAAAGGGACTTCTAGTCTCAGTGGGCCTACCGAGTCAACAAAATTCAATAAATAATGTGAATCTGACAGACTCGATGGGTCATGAGGCCTTTATAAGCTGTAAATCGCTATGTAACTATGGCCCCATGTGACAGAGCATAGGGGAAGGCAAGTAAGATGCTGAATTGTATGGACAAAAGCATTCACCAGTGATGTCAAGGCACAGGTCAGGAAACACAGGAAAACCAGGAGTAGTTGTAGAAATCACCAAAAATTATTTATTTACACTGGCAGTATCATAAAATAAACTTGTTCAGTATAACTGTTTACAAAGGCAAAATAAAATAGAGATCTTACTTCGAGAGGGCTCTTGCAGTAGGTAATTACATATAGGACTGACGCTGGCAGGTGTCAGGACCCCACGGAAAAATTTCTAGCTAGCAGTCTATGGCGGGGGACCACCCCCACGCGATGTCAGTATAAAAAGGCGGTCCCTCACGCCCACCTTCCAGTTCTTTCCCGCTGTTAGCTCATGTCAGCGCCTTGCGGTAAAGTTCAACACTCGTCAGCCTCAGTCATCGGAAGTTTTTATCAAGTTATTTTAGATTTTTCGATTTTTTGTCAGGTATTCGTCGGTGTATGTCGTCCCCTACACCCTCCGAGCACAAATGCGACTCATGCGGCGCCTAACTCCCGCACAAGGACGGCCATTCCCAGTGCCTCTTCTGCCTAGGCCCAGATCATCAGGTGGAGAAGTGCCAGCACTGTCTTAAATTCAACGCGGCCACCTGTAGACAGCGGCAGCAGTCCCTGGAGGCCCATATTTTAAAGAAAAAAATGTCCTCCATGGAAAAGGAGTTAAAAAATCTCTGGTAGGCGTCCACTTCTCCTGAAGGCCATAGAAAGAAAAAAGACAAGGAGAAGCACCGGGACAAGGGCTCCTCATCCACCGTGTCTTCTTCAGGAGTCGCCGTGCTTCAGGTAATGTTCCCCCCGGGGGACCGATCCATGATGGCTGCCTTGGAGGTTTCCAAGGCGGCATCGGCCTGCCCATCTGGCTTGCGCTCGGGCCCTTCGGGCGCCTCTGGGCTATTGGAGGCCTCCGCTCCCGGTAAAGTCTCCACTGTGCGGCCTACTGGTTTGAGCGGCTCCAGTAAGCCAGACGTCAGTTCTTCCGATGCCTGCACGGAGACGGTCGATAAGTCGCCCGACCCCTTGGGGTGGTGCACGGCCCCTCTTCCACCCGACCAGGCTGCCCCTCCTGCGCAACCTGCCTCGGGCAATGGGTCCACTAAGTCGGACGTCGGCTCCTCTGGTGGCCGCCAGGACCCCGCTGATAAGTCAGACGTCAGCTTGCCCGATGTCCACACAGTGGCTGAGCCGATGCTGGACCCTCCCACATCCGCCATTCCTGGTTCCCCACAGCCTTCGCTGCCCTCTGGGAACCCTGGGTCTCCTCAGTCTGACCCCAGGGATTTTTCCCCTCCATCCCCGGGCAATGGCGAGGTTCCTGCTGTGCCCCCGTCAGACCGTCTGCCCGCTGGGCCGACCGACCTGGCGTCAGCTCCCCAGACACTGGCCTAGCGCTGGCTCCCGGCCGCCCGACCCGATTCGGTCTTGCGACCCTGGCGACATCCCGCTCCCGGATGCTGCTCCAACGCCGTGCCCTCCGCCCACCGGGCCTTCTGCTCCAGACCCGCTCATGGGCCCTCCGGCCGGGCCGTCTGCTCTGGCAGACCCTTCAGTTCCTGGGTATACGACCCCGTCGTATCCGACGCCGTCTCACCCGCAGTATCCAACAACCCAGTACCCGATGCCGGCCTGTCCAATGCTGCAGTACCTGGTGCCTCAATACCCGATGCTGGGCTTTCTGCCATCAGGTTATGGATACGCGCCTTATGGGTATAATCCATACCCGTATCCCCCTCCTCCTCCACCTTCACCACCCCCTCAGCCGCCAGTGGACTTGAAGGAGACTCTGGCCTCCTGGTGGGCTGAGGCCAAGGCTCAGTTCACCAGAGAGGTGGAGAGTCATCTCCCGAAGCCGGTGCCAGTTCCGGTTCCCATACATCTGTGATGACAGACTCCCTTCCCACCTCCAGACACCAGGGCCGAACCCTCTGGTTCCAGGGCGGGGCAGGACACGCTGCCCTGAGGGCTTCCCAAGGGGTCCGTTCCTCCCCCACACCGGGAGAGGGAGTCTTCCTCATCATCATCTTCCTCCTTGGACACCTCGGACGACTCCGACGGTTGTTCTGAGCCGGACGACGAGCCACGCTCTCCATCCAAGCCCAGGCCAAGGACTCCTCCAAAGTCCCCTCTGGAGAAGCCTTCTTTTACGGAGTTGCTGTGCAAAATCCAGGAGGTTTATAAGTGGCATTCCTTGGAGCTGGTTCCCCAGCATAAGAAACTCGCTGAGCATCTGGATCTGCCCGTGACAGCTTCCATCTTGGTGCCACCCTGGATTGAGCCTCATGCTGATCTTGTTTCCACTATTTGGAAGCAGCTGTTGGCTTTAGCCCCACTTCCTCGGAAGTCAAACAGGCTAAATCAGGCTCCCAAGGGTGTTGACTTTTTAGATTCTCACCCTCGAACTGATTCGGTCGTGATTAGTGCTGCTCATGGCTGGACAGCTAACCCGAAACATCTGAGCTTGTCTCCACCTGACAAAGAATCCCATCTTCTGGACAAGTACGGGAAGAAGATCTATGCTCCTTGCACTCTGGGTATTAGGGCCCTAAATTATGTCAGTCACATGGGGGATTACCAGAAGGCAATTCTTAGTGAGGTGGAATCCAAATTGGACTCCCTTTCTGACTCTCAAGTCAAACAGGAAGAGGCTGACCTTGTCTGCTCTGCACGTTCGGCCAGTCGGCACATGCTTCCTGCTACTTACAATGTAGTGGACACTGCTGGTAGGAGCTCCGCTTTCGCCATGGACTTATGGCATCATGCCTGGCTCCATGTGTCAGGGTTGGTCCCGGAAGTGCAGTCCGCTATTCAGGAAGCGCCCTTCCGGGGTTTGGTGCTGTTCGTTGGTGATGTCAAGGACACTATCACCGATCTGCAGGAGAAGGGGACTGCACTGAAGTCTGTGGACTCCATGTATCATCCCCATCAAATGCAGCACTGTCCCTTTCCCAGACGGAATCAACAAAAGACGAAACCCCAGGGAAAGCGGGCGGGCCGCTAAATGCTGGGCCCCTCGGGCTGCCAAGCCCCCTCTGCCCAAAAATGCAGTGGGTGCTTCAGCCGCAACGCTGCCCCACACCACCTGACTCCTTTCCTCTCCTACTGCCTCTGGGCCTTCTGGAGGAACTGGTAGGAGGGAGGTTTTCCCTCCACCTCCCAGGTTGGGAGAGGATAACTTCAGATTCCTGGGTCCTCCAGCTGATCGCAGAAGGACACTCAATAGAGTTTCTCCAGAAACCACCTTGTCACCCTCCCCCAAGGTCGTCATACTCTCGGGAACACCTTCTTCTGGTCCAGGAAGAGATTTCAGCACTTTTGCTGAAGGAGGCGATAGAGCCCGTCCCCCTTTCTCTTCAGGGAGCGGGCTACTATTCCCACTTCTTCCTGGTCCCGAAGAAGACAGGAGATGTAAGGCCGATTCTCGACCTCAGTTCCCTGAACTTATTTGTGGAGCACAAGAGGTTTAGGATGCTCTCCCTGCAGGGCCTCCTGCCCCTCCTTGGGCCAGGACAGTGGCTATGCTCTCTGGATATGCAGGATGCTTATCTGCACATCCCTATCCACCCTTCTCACCGCAGACACCTCCGTTTTGCTTTCCAGGGAGATCACTACCAGTTCAAGGCCCTCCCATTTGGTCTTTCCTTGGCACCCTGGGTGTTCACCAAATGCCTTTCGGTGGTAGCGGCCTACCTGCATACCCAGGGGGTGTAGGTTTTCCTGTACCTGGATGATTGGCTCCTGGCAGCCCCGTCCAGGGAGGATCTCCTGCACTTCCTTTCCCTTACCCAGGGGGTGTTTTTCTCCCTGGGCATCACCATCAACCACTCCAAGTCCCACTTGATCCCTTCCCAGAGTCTCCAGTTTATCAGGGCGATCCTGGACATGACCTCTGGCAGGGCCTTCCTGCCACCGGACAGGGCGGCCACACTCCAGGCTCAGATCAGCCTGTTGTCCGGCCGCAGGCAGGTCAGTGCCAGGTTGGTCCTTCGCCTCCTCGGGCTTATGGCAGCTGCAATCCCAACAGAACCTCGTGCTCGGCTCCAGGTGAGGATCTCTCAGTGGATGCTTCTATCTCAGTGAGATCAGTTGGTGGACGACCTGGACCAGCTTATCCTAGTCTCCTCCCCCGTGGTTCGGGACTTGCAGTGGTGGATGGTTCAGGAGAACCTTTGTCGGGGAGTTCCCCTGTGTCTTTCTCCCCCCTCCCTGACTCTAACCACAGACGCCTCGGGTGAAGGTCGGGGAGCCCATCTCGGACCTCACAGGACCCAGGGCTCCTGGTCCAAGCTCGAGAAAATGCTTCACATCAGTGTGCTTGAGCTTCGGGCAGTGCTTTATGCTCTTCAAGCTCTGCATCTGTATCTCCTTCCGGCCACTTAGCCATACAGATGGACAATATGTGTGTGGTATGGTACATCAACAAACAGAGAGGGACTCGTTCCTACCCTCTTTGCAGGGAAGCGATGCGAGTTTGGGATTGGGCAGTACAGCACAACCTCCACCTCATGGCAGTTCACGTCCTGGGGTTGAGAACACCTTAGCAGATAAACTCAGTCGCTCGTCTGCTCAAGCTCATGAGTGGGAACTGGATCAGGGGGTCTTAGACGATATCTTCCTACATTGGGGAACACCACAGGTGGACCTGTTCACCTCACCTCTAAGACATAAAGCTTCCGTCTTCTTTCGCTCGCTCAGAGCGTGGCATTTTGGAGAGATGCTGTGTCTCTAGATTGGAAGGACGGCTTCGTCTATGCTTTCCTCCCGATCCCTTTGATTCCGAGAGTCTTACAGAAACTCGGTTCAGAAGGAGCTCGAATGATACTAATCACTCCTTTCTGGCCCAGGCAAGTTTGGTTCTCTCTTCTGCAACAATACTCAGAGGAACCTCCTCTTCCTCTTCCTCTGTCGTGACTTTTACTGACCCAGGATCAGGGGACCCTGGTCCATCCAGGTCTCTAGTCCCTTCAACTGCACGCATGACTCCTGCAGATGTAGCTCAAGCCTGATTTGGGGTTTCACCCCGAGTGGCTGAGATTTTGGTGGAGGCTAGGAAACCCTCCACTAGGTCTACCTATGCCATGAAATGGAAACGGTTCACAATCTGGGCCGCTTCAAAAGATTTTGAGCCTTTCTTGTGCTCTATTGGGCGGCTGCTGGATTACCTGCGCCACCTCTTTGATCTGGGTCTCAGTCACTTGTCCTTGAAGGTACACATGGCGGCCATTTCGACCTACATTGTCCCTTTACAGGCAGGACGTTTGCTCAGCTGGAGGTCTCTAAGACTTTCCTTAGAGGGGTTCTCCACTTGAGACCCCCCTATCCGGGTTCCTGCCCCTCCTTGGGATTTGAATTTCATCCTTGAGAAGCTTACTCTGCCTCCTTTCGAACCGGCAGCCTCAGCAGACATGAAGTTCCTCTTATGGAAGACTCTCTTCCTAGTGGCCATTACTTCTGCTCGGCGGATTTCTGAGCTCCAGGCCCTGATGTGTAAAATTCCGTATTTGATTTTTCACAAGGAACGTGTGGCTCTGCGCACCAACCCTAAGTTTCTCCCCAAGGTGGTAGCGGAATCTACTTTGAACCAGTCCATAGAGTTACCTGCTTTCTTTACACAGCACTACAATCAAGGGGAGTATCTCTTACACACTATGGACACTCACCGAATTCTGAGATACTACACTAACAGAACAAAAGATCTCAGAAGGACTGATCAACTGTTTGTCTCTTTTGCCCACAAAAGAAAAGGCAATGCTGTTTCTAAGCAATGCCTGTCCAAATGGTTGGCTCATTTTATCACTTTCTGTTATGACAAGTACAACAAGACCCTTCCAGGTCAAGTGAGAGGCCACTCCACCAGAGGAGTCGCTGCCTTGGCGGCTTGTTTCAAGAATGTGTCAGTGGCGGACATCTGTGCTGCCACCACTTGGACTTCCGTCCATACCTTTACAAAACATTACAGTTTGGATATTGCCTCTCGCCGTAGAGCAGGCTTTGGGCTTGCTGTTCTGCAAGGCCTCCTTTCCTAAGGCCTTCCCAGCTAGAGGACCTACTTTGAGTAGCTTTCTTCCTCCCATTTTGCTTCTTCTTGTTCCAGACTGCTTGGGACTCAGTCCTATATGTAATTACCTACTGCAAGAGCCCTCTTGAAGTAAGATAGTACAGTTACGTAAGAACTTATTGTAATAGTAGATCTTTGAGAGAAGCTCTTGCAGTAGGTAATACCTTCCCACCCTCCATCCCACTAAGCTTTTTTAGCTCCTTTTCCAGGTTGGGAAATATCCGCTTCCCTCTTGTCTCACCCTTTTGGGCCTTTGGTGGAAAAGAACTGGAAGGCGGGTGTGGGGAACCGCCCCTGTATACTGACGTCGCTTGACATCGGTTACCTGACGTGGGGGCAGTCCCCGCCAGAGACTGCTAGCTAGAAATTTTTCCGTGGGGTCCTGACGCCTGCCGGCATCAGTCCTATATGTAATTACCTAATGCAAGAGCCTCTCTCGAAGATCTACTGTTACCGTAAGTTCTTACGTGACTGTACTTTTTCTTTCAGTCTCTGTGTCCCTTGTTCTCATCTTTCTTGCAGTTGCAGCTTAGCTCTTTTAAGTCTTTTCAACCCCCATTCTTAGCAAGCATCCTGTTTTTGTTAATATCAGGCAGGGCTGCTAGAACACAGTGTGCTTGAGCTGAGAGGCCCCCTTTTGCAAAAGGCTCAACAATTTTCACTAAGGTAACCTCTAGTTTCCAACAGCTTTTTTCAGTCATCTCAAATCATAAATATTTACATTTCAATGGTAATAATGTATATTTTCTAAACAAAAGTGATCCCATTATCAGTTACATCTTCATACAATGATTTGCACATACTTTTATATTAGCAGATATGCAAGAGAAGAAAAACAGACAGCAAGAGTGGACAGAGATACAGTGAAAGGCAAAGAAGTGCGAGCCTGTCGGGTTGATCAAATTCAAAGTCTCACAGGAAAATATGGTTGCGCAACTGGACAGACAAATAGACAGGAAAGGACAGATACTTGCATTTAAACATTTTCTCTAACAGCTGGGACAGGGTCCCATTCCACCCTGTCACATGATACACCCCCGTAAGAGGGAACCTATTTTATTAGACAGGTTCCCAAAACTTTTTATTCTCTAATAATATTTGCTGCTTTCAGAAATTAAGCACATGTACATTATCTGTTTTTGTATAACAGTACAGCAAACAATAAAGTTCAAACCCATACATTTGTATTCAACCTTCAGAACCCTCAACTCCTGATCCATATCTTGACAGAAAATCAGCATTGCTATTCTCTTTACCAGATTTGTGTATCACCTTGAATTTGAATGGATGTAGTTACAAGGTACCACCTTGTGATTCTGAAATTGTTATCTTTTATCTGGTTAAGCTAACAGAGAGGATTGTGATCAGTTACAAGAACAAAGTCAGTTCCTAGCAAATGAAACTTAAGGGACTCCATGGCCCACTTTGCTGCTAGACATTCCTTTTCGATAGTGGACCTTTTCTCTCTGTCATGCAATTTCCTACTTATGTACAGAATAGGATGTTCTGTCCCATCTACATTTTAACTTAGTACTGCATCTAGGCTTACCTCTGATGCATCTGTTTGTAGCAAAAATGGTTTCTCAAAGTCTGGGCTTTTTAAAATGGGCTGAACATAATGCAGCCTTAATGACTTGAAAAGCTTCATCACACTCTGAGATCCATTTCACATTATTTGGGTACCATTTTTTTCGTGAGCTCAGTGAGGGGAGTAGCTAACTCTGCAAAGTTGGGAAAAAATCTCCGATAATTACCAGCCAGCCCTAAAAATGACCTGACACAGGGCTGTTAGCTACAGCTTGTTTTAGAAACCTCTGGCTTAAGTTCTCCATTTCCCAACACATAGCCCAAATATCTGGTTTCCTGCATGCCCAATGCACATTTGGTAGGATTAATAGTCAGACCTGCATTTTTGATAGCTTGGCTAACTGCTCGTAGGTGTTCCAGGTGGCTTTTCCAGTCTGGACTGTACTCCATGACATCATCCAGGTACACAGCACAATAACCAGTGTGAGGGGATAAAATGACATCCATGTACCATTGGAATGTAGCTGGTGCACCATGTAAACCAAAGGGCATGGTGGTGAACTGATAGAATCCTATAGGGGTGGCAAATGCAGTTTTATCTCTGGATTCTTTAGCTAAAGGTATTTGCCAGTAAGCCTTGGTGAGATAGAGGGTACTGATATACTTTGCACTCCCCAGTCTGTCCACCAGATCATCTATTCTGGGCATAGGATAACTGTCAAATTCTGACACCTGATTAAGTTTCCTAAAATCAAGGCAGATTCTTACACCCCCTTCTTTTTTGTTTACAATAACCATGGGAGGTGACCAAGTACTCCTTAACCACATCAGCTCTTAACTGCTCTGATAACCTGTAAGTCTTGTACCTAATAGGACGAGCATTCCTTGTCACCGTTACATGCTCAGCCCTTTTTGCTCGGCTTGGCACCGTGGTAAAAGTACTGTTAAATGTATTTAGCACATTACGAATGTCTCCAGTTTGTTCTGAAGTTAAGGAAACATTCACCTTTACAGGATCAGCATTTACAGTTTGAGTTTGTTCCAGTCTATCATATGCTACATCAATATATTCTGTATCAGTTTCTGGTAAAACTAGCAAGGCAGCTTTTGGCATTTTTTGCTTATCTGGGTCTCTGCCGGATCCTCTGCCTTCGATAGCTTGCAAGGCATCCAGCCATCACTGCTCCTGTTGCTGCATCTCTTTTTCTTTCTGCTTCTCAGTCTCTTTTTGTTGTATAGCCCACCATTTGAAAAAGTCCATCAGGCTTTCAAGTTCTGTCACTGCCAGTTCTTTTTTCATAACTTGTGCTGGCTGCACAATCTCAGACTGGACTTCTGTCTCTGCTAGTTTGGCTGCCATTCTCCTGGTAACCACTCCTGGACTTGCTGCTGCAGAATCCATACCTTCTTCTGTGCTTACCTGGTACTAGATCCAGTGTCCAAGCACAAAACTCCAGTCTTAGGGTATGCACGGTGTAAATCCCACTTAGGCTGACACCATCTGTCATCGAGGCACAGGTCAGGAAGCGTAGGAAAACCAGGAGCAGTTGTAGAATTCACCAAAAATTATTTATTTACATTAGCAGTATCATAAAATAATCTTGTTCAGTATAACTATTTACAAAGGCAAACTGAAATAAAGTTTTCTTTCAGTCTCTGTGTCCCTTGTTTTCCTCATCTTTCTTGCAGTTGCAGCTTAGCTCTTATAAGTCTTTTCAACCTCATTCTTAGCAAGCATCCTGTTTTTGTAAATATCAGGCAGGGCTGCTAGAACACAGTGTGCTTGAGCTGAGAGGCACTCTTATGCAAAAGGCTCAAAGATTTGCACTAAGGTAACCTCTAGTTTCCAACAGCTTTTTCAGTCATCTCAAATTATAAATATATACATTTCAACAGTAATACTATTTATTTTCTAAACAAAAGTGATCCCAATATCAGTTACATTTTCATACAATGATTTGCACATACTTTTATATTAGCAGATATGCAAGAGAGGAAAAACAGACAGCAAGAGTGGACTGAGATACAATGAGAGGCAGATAATTGCGAGCCTGTCAGGTTGATCAAATCCAAAGCCTCACAGGAAAATATGGTTGTGCAACCGGACAGACAAATAGACAGGAAAAGACAGATCCTTGCATTTAAACACTTTCTCTAACAACTGGGACAGGGTCCTGTTCTACCCTGTTACAACCAGCAGAAGGAAAGAGGTGATACTGCCCTTGTACAGGTACCTCATGAGGCCATTATACATCAGAGAGGTGCACTCAAGCAAGTTCATGGTCCTTAAATTCATTAGGCCTGATATCTTTTTATATCAGTGCCTAAATGCCTTTGCCATAAAAAAATGGCTACAAATCAAGCGCAACCTGAGTGCTTCGAGGCTCAAACCTCTTCATCAGGGGTCAGGTGGCACCTAGAGTACTCTGAGCACTTCTGGAGTCCCCAGCTAAATAAGAACAGGGATCACATGGAGAGATCCAGAGGAGGATAGCCAGAAGACATGCAAGAAGAGGATGGAGTGTCTCTGGAGGCCAGGAGAGAGAGGTGGACATGATAGAGACTTACAGGTTGCCGAGGGGAATGAGCAGGGCAGGCTGCAGTGATCTATTCATGAGGTATGAAAGCACCATAACCAGGGGCATGGATGGAAGTTGGGGGGGGGGATTTAAAAGGGGTTCAAAGAAGTTGTTACAGAAGAGTTGGTGGATGGATGGAATAGTTTATCCAAGCAGGTGGTTCAAGCCAAGTTTGTGATGGTGTTCAAGTATACATGGGACAGACACAAGGGGATAGTGAGGTATATTGGAAGGGGGAATGTAGCCTGGGGAAGGGGTACCAAGACACCGTAAGGTCAATCAGCTCACTAAATCCAGTCTGCCGTTTAGGTTGGACATGGAGTTGGACAGGTAATGGGAGGCTTTCTGCAGACAGATTCTATGCATCTGGGTAAACCTCCTCAGGAGCTTATCGGCCTGCCTGCAGTACTTTTATCTGGGTAGCCGAGGGCCTCAGAGCCAGATCAAGCTTTTGGGGGGCCTGGGACACTTGACCTCTGGGGGGTGCACGTGTATGCAGTGTTTATGACAGGTAAAAATCTCCAACCAATCTGGGGGGGGTCCCCCCTCCCCGGTAAAGTTTGAAACAATGATTGAAAATGGTGCATTTTAGGGTGTTTCCTTATGTTTTCTGATTTTTTTTTTTCTACTGTAAAAAGTGACATTTTATGCTGGACAACTACTGTACTCAGTGCAAGGCAAAATGTTAGAGAAATTGGTTTGGTTGTGAGTTTCTCCTGCTGGTGCAGTTCTGTTCTATTGGAACTTGTCACTGATTGTTATTTCACTTCAGTAAATCTGGAGTGCAGCATCTGCAACCTGTAGTGCTTTGTGCCTTGTGACCATTGGCATTTATGTCTTTCTGCAAGCTTCAGCTTGCAGACTGCAGTGAGCTGCAGGAGTATCAGTTACACCCAGTTGAGGGAGAAGTTTATCTGCAGTAAGTAAGAGTGGTCAGGCTGGGGTGCAGCAGCAAAAAAGAGGCAGCCATTTGAACCTCTGAATGCCACAAGTTCATGGCATTTGTTTTATTTTTGCAACTCTTAAGTGTAGAGCTTGAACATTAAAATCAGGGAGCTTTTCTCAAGGCTCTAATTTATGTGCCTAGCTGGGTATCAGATGGTAAAAAAAAAGGGCAGTACTAGACCTATTAAAAGGCAAATGGAATGATTTTGTTCTTTGAGTCCGGACTGAGTTACCTGGAGGAAAAAAATCACCTCAGATGCGCCGCTGACTGCCCGCTCAAATGAGAACCTTACCATAGTACAGAGACACAGAACAAGAACGTCAAGAAGCTACACACACTGAATGAGGCCAGGAATAAGCCATACTGTGCATGCATGCAGAGACTCTGACTTGGCAGCAGCAGCTCAGGCATTTTGTGGGTTTTGGAATGTCTGTGAGACTCTGGCTGCCCTGCAAGTTTAAATGTTAATTTGCTGGTCTGACCCACAAAATGCGGGTCAGATCACTTGGGGGGTAAGTAGTGACCTTTCTTGGCTGGCAGCGGGCTTGAAGTTGCCACTTGGGCCAATAGGCCGGGCCGCGCAATGGTGAGGCGGTTTTTACTCCTCGACAGACTGTGTCTGAGGTAATGACGTTTGGGTTGGAGTCAGTGACCTTGTCTGGATGAGGATTGAGTTCCGACGCTTACTCTCCCAATCTCCCCCCAGTCCCCAACTCCCTGCCTAGTCAGCATACCTACACCCACTAGAGTATAACCATCCAGGCCTGACTCGAGTCGTCCCTCCGTCACACTCCCTCCTGACACACAGTTTGTTTAAAAATTGATTTGCACGCTCTGCTCCCCGCTTGCTTTCCTGACTGTACCTTTGCATGTTAGTGGCTTTTGTGCAAACTGCAGCTGCAGTCTGTAAACACAGTTCAGTTATATATTTTTTATATGCTGTGACTTGGACAACCAAGACGGAGAACATCTGCTCCTTTCTGGGTACCAACAACACTGAGGCGGTGATGATGTGGTATGCGCTTACATGTGCAGTGGCATGATAGACCAGATGACTCGGCTTCTGCATACCATGTGACCCCCCCATCCCTCCATTCTCAGAGTCTCTGGGGCGAGTCGGGTGACACTACTGGCAAAAACATGAACAGCAGGGACCGTCAGAAAGTAATTTAAAGCAGCTGTATTAAATGGCTCACTGACTGACATTGTGTAATAGTATTACTATGCATGCAAGTGCGGCCATTTTGGGGGCCCCCCTATGGTGGGGGGCCTGGGGCATTTGCCCCATTTTCCCCCCTCTTAATCTGAGCCTGTTAAAACCACTGGATCATTGGTCAAACTGTCAAGCCTGGGTGGTAACAACATCACCAAGGGACAACAATCCTCGCCCTTGCAGATTCCAGAAGTCGAAGCTGAAACCCCTTGCCAACTGGAGCACTTGTGTTCAGCATCATGGTCACATTTTCAGTCTGCTCTCAACTTTACCCCTGGCATTGTCAGTGGCAGTCTTGGTCCAGTTCATGCTTGTCACTGGACTGCCATGATGGATGTCGAGCTTGTTGCATGTGGAAGAAGGCCACTTGGGAGCAATGGGCTTATGGAGCATATGCCCGGGGATGATATCAACTAACTTGTGCCCCTAACTGTATCAAATCCGATCTTGCCACCTCTGGAAGTTTGTCAAACCAGTCATGCAACCTTGATGGCTATGTTTAACCATGATTTGTTTGAATGATTCTGACCTGTAGCCTTTCCTGCTGAAAGATAGTCAGCAGGGTCTGACAGCCATCATTGACATGGGGTTGTCCGTGGCCAAACACCAGCTGCAGGTGGCCTGAATTCAGACCACTTGCCAGCCAGCATTGTGGCAGTCTCCATATGGCGCCAGGCGGGGGCTTCATTTTTCACATTTTACGCAAGACATACAGAAGAGGGTTACTGACTTTTCCTTTGTAGGGATGGATCTCTTTGGGCTGCGTGTCACAGAGCACCAGACTTGGATTGTGAAGTCCAGTGTCACCTTGTACTTTGTCACTTCAGTCACTGCTGCTAAGCAGACTGCAAAGCAGCGTCCATAGCATACTGGCTCATTTTGTACAGTAGTTCCTTTTGTGGCTTTCAAGGTCAGTAGCAGCAGCAGTTACGGCAGTATCACTAGTACCACTCAACCACGTTCTTCAACCTCAAGAGCTCATGATACAGCCATTGTAAGGGAGGTGAAAGCAATGCGTCTGGTGGCCAGGTCTCCGAGTCTGCCTGCAAAGACCAAATGTGATAGGATGAGAGACCCCATTCATGCCCCTTCCTGCCACAGTCCCTGCTGCAGTTCCCAGTCACAAACTGACTCTCCCACTTCCTCACACTGTGGTCCTATCCCCTTGTGTCTGTCTCATATATACTCGACCTGACTATGCCAGATGTTAACTGGAGCACATTTGCTGCAGCCACATCCAAGAGCAGGGTCATTCTCGATGCCCTACAGGGGACATGCCTCAGATAGCTAGTGTTGGAACCTACTCAGTAGGGAGCAATCTTAGACCTGGTACTCTCAAACAGGGATGGTGAGAGGATCTCAGATTTAGAAGTGGGTAGCCATCTGGGAACAAGTGACCACCAAACAGTGTGGTTCACGATAAACACAGCCATAGAGTCAAGCCATACAGAAACGATGGTACTGGACTTTAGGAGGGCTGACTTTGGAAAAAGGGGAGAGTGTTTAAGGAATGCACTAGCAAAACGTCGGGAAGGAGGGGTGAAGGGACAATGGGGAAAAATCTAAACGAGAAGAAGCCAGAAGGAGAAGGAAGGAAACATATTCAATTCAGTGCTTTAGAGTAACTGGTAATTGGTAATTGGTATTTTTCTTTTAAACTTAGATTGTGGGCTAGTAGTGACACTATACTTTCTTTCTTTGTTGTCTTTACTTATAATTGTTTTTGGGCTGTTGAAAATTTAAAACATAGTGGTGGTGTAATTCTGTGCTGGCTTTAATTGCTGCAAATTTTATCTTGGCTTGTCTGACTGTCCTGTAGCTGGGTGAAGGGTGTTAATTGTCTGGCCTCTGACCTCAGCTACGTGATAACTGGAGGTGGGGCTTAGTCAGAGTTAAAGTAGCAAACAGAGGTTGATTTTCTCAGAAGAAGCCAGAAGGAGAAGGAAGGAAACATATTCAATTCAGTGCTTTAGAGTAACTGGTAATTGGTATTTTTCTTTTAAACTTAGATTGTGGGCTAGTAGTGACACTATACTTTCTGCCTTTGTTGTCTTTACTTATAATTGTTTTTGGGCTATTGAAAATTTAAAACATAGTGGTGGTGTAATTCTGTGCTGGCTTTAATTGCTGCAAATTTTATCATGGCTTGTCTGACTGTCCTGTAGCTGGGTGAAGGGTGTTAATTGTCTGGCCTCTTACCTCAGCTACGTGATAACTGGAGGTGGGGCTTAGTCAGAGTTAAAGTAGCAAACAGAGGTTGATTTTCTCAGAAGAAGCCAGAAGGAGAAGGAAGGAAACATATTCAATTCAGTGCTTTAGAGTAACTGGTAATTGGTATTTTTCTTTTAAACTTAGATTGTGGGCTAGTAGTGACACTATACTTTCTTTCTTTGTTGTCTTTACTTATAATTGTTTTTGGGCTGTTGAAAATTTAAAACATAGTGGTGGTGTAATTCTGTGCTGGCTTTAATTGCTACAAATTTTCACCCCCCTTCCCCAACTCTTAATTATATACCCTGTTAAATCTGATTGACAGGAGCTAAACACAGGGTATAGTAGAGGTGTGAAGTAGGAGGCATAAGGGGAAGAAGCCCACCCTCAGCACAAGTGTTTTGACTCATTTATTTATTTATTGGTTTCTTTTCCTTAAAAAAATATCTGAGGATCAGTTACAGGATTTTTAGTACTGTAAATTGATAAAAAGAGAACTAAGAGAGTTTCAGTAGCAGACAAGTAGTGGAATTGCAGTATAATGTGGGGAGTGGTGCAATGCAGTGGCTGTGGGGCAGCCATATTCAGGCAGACCTTCTGGACACTGAGGTGCTGCCCTATCTGCATGCATCTCTCTGGACTGCGGGATGAGGTAACCAGACTCAGAGCGGAAGTAAACTGGGTCAGGAGTACCATCACCCCTATCCAGGGACCCACCCAGTCCAATGCAGCTGCCTCAAAGGATGCCAAGAACGAGGAGCACTTGGATGACAGTGGGCTCAGGGAGGGTTAGAGCAGTCAGACAGAGGCACATCCCAGATCCTATTCCTCTCAAGAACTCATATGCCACACTGGCAAATGAGGACAACCAAATAGAGGTATCCAGAGAAGTGGAAGGAAAGGATGTGGAGGTTAGCCAAGGAGGTGACCTCAGTGGGGAAAGCAGTGGACCCCAGAGGAGGAGGAAGAATCCTGATGGGGACTCCATCGTAAGAGGGATCCAGCTAGGAACACAGGAAGGGAGGACAGGGAGGTGAGGTGCCTACCAGGTGCCACGGCATGGAGGGATGGAAGGAAGATCCTGGGGATCACTGGGAAGGCAAGACGGAGGGTGAGCTGATGTCATTATCCACCTAGGTACTAATGACTTGGCAAATGGGGAGCCAAAGGAAGTTCAGGAAGAGTTTAAGAAACTGGGAGGGTCTCAAGCAAGTAGCTACTTCTGTCACTTTCTCAGAAGTACTACTTGTGAGAGGCAAGGAGAGCATAGGTCGTGCACCAGGAACTTTAACTCATGGTTGAAGAACTGGTGCTGTGAGGAAGGGTTTGGATTCATTGGTGACTGGGGACCCACCTGGAGGGATGGAGGTTTGTTCAAGCCTGACGGCCTGCATCCATCCTGAGGGAATCAAGCACTCAATGATAAGTTTAAATGCTACATTGACAAGCATTTAAACTAGCAAAGGGGTGGCAGGCCAGCAAGGAGGGTACCACTTGCTCACCCCCACAGCTAGCAGTGGAACCAGTGAACCAGAGGAGTGGCTATCACTGCAAAGCAGTGCAAAAGATGGAGATTAGTGTCCAAAAGGTGGACAAAGGGGCAAAATTCAGCAGAAGGGCAGACAGCAAGGAGAACCAGGGATAAATGACAACCAAGGAAGGGGTGGAGTAGAACAGTGAAGCAGTCTAGGGAGGTCAAATCATGGAAAGTCATGTGTGCAAATGCCAGGAGCCTTAGCAACAAGATGGAAGATCTGGAGGCTGTCATGGTACAGTCAGACCTGGACATTGTGGCCATCACTGAAACCTGGTGTAATGATAACCATGACTGGGAAATGGCCATACCTGGCTACAACATATTCAGAAGAGACAGAGCAGGCAGGAAGGGAGGAGGAGTGGCACTGTATGTGAAAAATGACATAAGGGCCACAGAGATCCAGGAGGAACAAATGGGGAGAGATAGGGGGAGAGATACTGTGGGTTAAGCTGGAAAGGAAAATGGGGCCAGCCATCCGCACAGGTGTGGTCTATAGACCACCAGCCCAGGAGGAAGAAACAGATAGGGAGCTGATGCTAGCCATCCAAAGGATGGCAGACAAGGGTGAGGTAATACTGGTTGGAGACTTCAATATTCCAGACGTGGACTGGAGCATCCCAGCAGCAGCATCAACTAGGAGCAGATTTATCCTGGACTCCCTTCAGGGTGCCTTCCTCAAGCAACTGGTCATGGAACCAACTCAGCAGAAGGCAATACTGGACCTTCTGCTCACAAACAGGGACAGTGTGATGGGGGTAACAGTGGGGAGCACCTGGGTAACAGTGACCACCAGTCATTGTGGTTTGAAATCACAAACGAGCAGAACCAAACACACAAAACACGTATCCTGGATTTTAGGGGGCAGACTTTGGGAAAATGGGAGATACTTGAAAGAGGCATTAAGGGAATGGGACAGGAATCAGGGGTTGAGGAACAGTGGTCAGTATTTAAAATGGGGATTATAAGAACAACAGAATTATACATTAAGCAGGTTAGCAAGAGGAAAAGGAAGAGGAGACCATTATGGTTTTCCAAAGAGGTAGCAAAGAAAGTGAAAGCCAAAAAGATTGCATTCAGGCAATACAAAAAGACACAGGCAGAAGGGGATAGGGAGAAGTACCAGGAGAAACAAAGGGAGTCAGGGAAGTCAGTAAGGGAAGCCAAAGCTCAGACAGAAGAACACATTGCAAAATCAGTGGTTAAAGGGGACAAAACCTTTTACAGGTACATAAGTGAAAAAAGAAAGACAAAGGGAGGGATAGTGAGACTGAAGGGGGAGGATGGGAGTCGCGTGGAGGATGACAACAGTAAAGCTGACATATTGAACAGGTATTTCTGCTCAGTCTTTACTGAGGAAGAGGGGTAATGGGTCTGAAGGGAGTACAAGGGTGAGAATGGTGCAGAAATGGACACAAGTCCCTTTACACGAGAAAGGGTCCTGAAGAACTGAAGAACAAGAGTTGACAAAGCAATGGGTCCAGATGGGGTGCACCCAGGGTACTTAAAGAACTAAGAGAGGTGGTGGCTGAACCTCTGGCTATCCTGTTTAGCCAATCACTGGAAACGGGAGGTACCCAAAGACTGGAGGACAGCAGATGTAGTCCCTTATACAAAAGCGGAACAAAGAGGAAGCAGGGAACTACAGACCAGTCAGCCTCACCTCGGTAGTGGGGAAGATCATGGAAGCACTACTGAAGGAGAGATTGGTGGAACATCTGGTTGTCAATGGACTACAGGACCCAGGGCAGCATGGTTTCACCAGGGGGAGGTCATGTCAGACCAACCTCATTGAATTTTTTGACTGGGTGACTAGGGAGGTGGATCAGGGAGGGCAGTGGACATGGCCTATCTGGACTTCAGCAAGGCCTTTGACACTGTGCCACATAGAAGACTATTACACAAACTGGGGAATATGGGTGTGGGCAGGACAGTAGTGTGGTGGATAGGTAACTGGCTGGGTGGCAGGACCCAGAGGGTGGTGGTAAATGGCTGTCACTCCACAGAGGGAAGAGTGACCAGTGGGGTACCACAGGGATCAGTGCTGGGACCGGTCTTATTCAACGTCTTCATCAGTGACATTGCGCAGGATCTAGAAGGCAGAATTTCACTGTTCGCTGATGACACAAAGCTCTGTAACAGAGTGGACACATCAGAGGGTGTAGACAGAATGAGAAGGGACCTGCAGAAACTTGAAGAATGGCCAAGGGTTTGGCAGTTGAAATTCAATGCAAAGAAGTGCAAGATAATGTATATGGGGCACAAAACCTGGCACAATATATCAGTTGGGGGTGAGGATATAGCATGCACCAAGCAGGAAAGGGATCTTGGGGTTGTCATCTCTGATGATCTCAAGGTAGGAAACAGTGTGACAAGGCATCAGGTAAAGCAAATAGGATGCTGGGATGTATAGGCAGAGGCATCACCAGCAGGAAAAGGGAGGTCATAATTCGCTATACAAGACACTAGTGAGGCCCCACCTGGAGTACAGTGTACAGTTCGGAGACCATACCTCGAAAGGACATAGACAGGGTAGAGAAGGTTCAGAGGAGGGCAACAAAGATGGTGCATGGATTGCATCACAAGTCCTATGAAGACAGGTTGAAGGAACTGAACATGTACTCCCTGGAGGAGAGGAGGAGAGGGGATATGATAGAGACATACAAGTATCTTACAGGGAGAAACAGGGTGCAGGAAAACACTATTTTAAGCGAAAAGATGTTCCAGGACTAGAGGCATGGGATGAAGTTGGAGGGGGACGATTCAGAGGAAACATGAGAAAGAATTTCTTCACAGAGCAGGGTGGTGGACAAGTGGAACACCCTGCCAGAGGAAGTGGTGGGGGCTGAAACAGTCACGGGATTTAAGAATGCATGGGATAGACATAAAGGAATTCTGCAGGTCAGGGGTAAGGGGAAACAGACTTCTAGGAAAATAAACTGAACTTACAAGCTCAAATGGGCAGACTGGATGGGCCATAGGCCCTTATCTGCCGACACTGTCTATGTATCTATGCCATCACAGAGGCAACAAGCCTTTGTGTGAAGCAAATAAACAAAACAAAATGAAGGAAAAAAACAGTATGGTTCTCAAAAGAGGTGCCAGGGAAGGTTAGGGAGAAAAAGATAGCATTCAGGAAGTATAAGGAATCACAGAAGATAAGGAGCAGGACAGAGAACTGCATCAGTTAAAGCAGAAGGAAGCGGGGAAGGCAGTCAGAATAGCAAAGGCCCAAACTGAGGAAAATATAGCCAACTCAGTTAAAAAGAGGGATAAAACCTTTTGTAGGTACATTAGGGAGTGAAGAAAGACTGAGGGGGGGGCACTGAGGCTTAATGGGGGGTGGGCAGAGGGTGACAGTGAAAAGGCAGAGATAAGGCAGAGATACTGAACAAATACTTTTTTCAGTATTCACAAAAGAAGAGAAAGGATACATACCTAAACCAAACAGTAGAAGCACTCTGGATAGGGGGGTCGATAGCGGTCCATTCACAGAAGAAAGGGTCCTGAAAGAACTCCTAAAACTCAAGATGGACAAGGCAATGGGGCCTGATGGGATTCACCCCAGAATTCTAAAAGAACTAACGGGAGAACTAGTGACACCACTAACCACTCGTTTTAACAAATCATGGGAGGATGGTGTGGTACCTGAGGACTGGAGGAGGGTGGATGTGATTCCCCTTCACAAAAGTGGGAGCAAAGCAGAAGCAGGAAACTACAAACCTGTTAGTTTGACCTCAGTGGTAGGGAAAATGATGGAATCACTTTGAAAGAAAGAACTGTTGAGTACCTGGAGGCCAGCGAGGCACAGGACCCAAGGCAGCATGGATTCACAGCGTGAAGGTCACTCATGTCAAATGAATTTAATAGATTTCTTTGACTGGGTGACCAAAGTAGTAGACCAGGGAGGGGCTGTAGACATGGCCTACGTAGACTTTAGCAAGGCATTTGACACAGTCTCACACAAAAGATTAATAAACAAGTTAGCCAGCCTGGGAGTGCGTCCCAGGGTGGTAGCCTGGGTAAAAAATTGGCTGGACAACAGGACGCAAAGGGTAATAGTAGATGGAGTCCACTCCGAAGAAAGGGGGGTTACTAGCGGGGTACCGCAGGGTTCAGTACTGTGGCCATTCCTCTTTAATGTCTTTATAAGTGACATTTATTTATTGAAATGTTTTACCAAGAAGACACACTGAGCAACAAGTCGCTCATCTCCCGGTGCGACCTGGGGGGAAGGGGTACAACTGGAATGAGACAATAAACATTCAAGATACAAGATCAACATTAACATACAGTTGTAAGGCAGGTGTTACAAACAGTGTTAAAACAGTGCTAAGCATAACATGTAGAAAAAGTGAACAAAAATAAGTGTCAGGTTAATAAATAAACAAGTGCTTACATAAAAGAAAAAGGGCCGGAGGGGGTGAGGTGAGGGAGCAGGAAGAGTCATGCCCCTGGAGACTGTGAGGAACCCTGCAAGGGGACTGGGGGGACCAGAGAGAAGGGGGTACGGCAGTGTCCCAGAGAGACCCCTAGAAGATGGTGGGGGAAGGGAGTAGATGCAAGATACAAGCCCCTTGGGGGTAAGAAGAGGGACTCATGGAGAGCATTCAGGGTCCTTTGCATTCTGTGAGAGATCAAGGGAGGCCAGTAAGGAGGGGCAATTAGGGGAAAGAGGAGAATGGCTAGGGACTTGGGGGTGGGTGTGCACAGGGTAAAATGAAGATGAGGGTGGTATGGTTTGTCCAGGGCTTAGAGGAGGGAATTAGGGAGGGACATGGCTGGAGCAGCTAGGTGCAAGGTAATTATTGAGGGCAGAGCTGATGGAGTAGGTGGAGGATGAGTACCAGATTTGGTGGGTGTAGGGAATTCCAAGTTTTTGGGAGGCGGTGAGAATAACTAGATTGGCTGATTTGGGTGGATCTGCGGGGGACAACCAGAGTACGGGAGTCGTGGTTGATCTAAGGGAATGGGAGGGTGGGGGGTGTTATAGGAGGAGGTGAGGTAGGACAGGAGCTCACCCAGCCAGTGCTTGGAGGTGAATTCAGCACAGTAGGAGAGTCGCATATTTGTAAGAGATGGGAAGGATAGGGCATGATAAAGATTGCAGTGATGGGTGCGATGGGGGGCATCCAGGGCAAAGCGGCAGAAGGAATTGAAGAGGGTGACCAGTCTGGCCAGGGAGGACTTAGTGGCAGCACCATAGGCCACATCACAGTACTTGAAAATGGGCAGTATCATTTCTGAACAAGTTCACGCCTAGCTGTTGGAGGGATATAACTACTGTACCTGAACAGGGCACCAAGCTTGGGGCGCAGTTTATTCTGGATGGCGTCAATATGTCCAGAGAAGTTTAGGTGTTGGTCCAAACAAACACCTAAGTACCTGAAGGAGGATGTGTCCTCAAGTAAAGTCCAATCAAGGGTGTAAAAAGTGGGTAGGGAGGGAAACCTAGAGAGTCTCTGCCTTGTGCCAAAGATCATGGAGACTGTCTTTTTGGCGTTGAGGAAAAGTTTATGGTTAGTAAACCAGAGCTGAACCTTGTCGAAGTCTTGCTGTAAGCTGGTTGTAACCTCAACAGGACAGGAGCCAGATGCATACTGGACTGTATCATCAGCATACATATGTATAGCAGACAAAGGGGAGCAAACAGAGGGAAGATTGTTTAAGAAGATGGCGAATAGGAGGTGCCCTAATACTGAGCCCTGGGGGACTCCAGTGCTAATCAGGAGGGGAGGGGAAGTGGCATCCAAGATTTTAACTGATTGGGTTCTACCAATAAGGGAGGCCTTGAGCCAGTTTATGACGGAAGGAGATAGGCCAGCTGCTGGGAGTGAGTTGAGGAGGAGGGAGTGAGAGACAATGTCAAAGGCCTTAGCCAGTCTGACAAAAATTGCAGAGGTAATTTGCCCATTGTCCATCCCAGTTCAGATGGAGTCTGTAAGTCGTAGGAGAGAGATGGTGGTTGAGTGGTTTTTCCTGAAACCAGACTGGAAAGGGGTGAAAAAGGAGGTGTCAGATAGAAAAGAGGTGAGTTGTGAGAGGACAATGTGTTCTTGAAGCTTGGCAAGGGTAGGGAGGAGTGAAATAGGGCAATAGTTGCCAGGGGATGAGGGGTCACCCCCTTTGGGTAGAGGGAGGACCACAGCAAGTTTCCATGAAGAGGGGACAGAGGCAGTAGAGAATGAGAGATTTAGGATTATTGAGATGGGGTAAGCAATGGCCGTAGCGGTAGCTGAGAGGGAGAGGAGTTTTGGGTCAAGACCATCAGGGGAGGCACCTTTAGAGGGGTTGATGGTGAGGAGGGCACTTAGGGCATCGTTTGGGGTTACAGTAACAAAATAGAAGGGAAGATGGGAGGGTGGGGATGGGTAGGAGGGGAGGGATTTCAATAGCTCAGTAGGGCAGGAAGTATAGTAGGAGTTAAATTCTGCAGCTACAGCTGGTGGGTTAAACACTAGTGAGCTATTTACTTTAAGTATCAGGGGCGGTGGACGAGATGAGGGAGTAAATAGGGTGTGCACCACCTTCCAGAACTTTGAAAGGGAGTTTATGTTATTGATGAAGGCAGATTTGAAGTATTCGGACTTGGCTAACCTTGTAGCCCTGGTGCAAGTGTTTCTGAGCATGCAAAAGTTTGCGAAGTCACTAGGATTCTGGGTAGCTTTATGACGCTTCCAGGCTCGATCTCTAGCCCTGAGATAGGCCAGAAGTTCAGGGGTTATCCAAGATAAGTGGTTACCTCTGACTCTGTTTTTTCAGTGGGGCAAAGGCATTCCAGTTGACAAGAAAGATTTCTTTGAAGTAGGCAAGGGCCTTATCAACGGAGGGAAAGGAGGTTGGGGGGATCAGTCAGAAGTGGCAAGGTTACTCAGGAGAGGTTCAAGGTCAAGAGACTTGAAAGAGCACAGTTGTATGGTTTTATGAGGTGATTTATTTCTGTGGACTTTCCTAACTATGAATATTGGGTTATGGTCACTGAGAGCATTGGGGAGGATGCCAGAGGTGATGATGCAGTGGGGTGGGAGGTAAGGGCCCAGTCGAGTAGGGAATGTTGCTGTGTCTTGTGGTTTGGGCAGGTGGGTTCGGAGATCAGTTGGGAGAGGTCTAGGGCTCTGACTTCATTTTTAGTTTTGGTAGTTTTGGGTGACAACCAATTTATATTGAAGTCACCTAGGATGAATAATTCCCCAGAGCGAGCAAGGGATGTGATGGAGGTTAGGAAGTCTAGCGTGACCGAAGGATGGACATTTGGGCAGCAGTATATCCCAGCTACGAAGATTGGGAGAGTGATGGGGAGGGTCACACGGATAGCTAGGGCATCATGGGTCTCAGGATTGGAGGATGAGAAGATGATGGAATATTGGATGGAGGCTAGGACATAAATGGCCACACCACCACCCCTGCCAGCACGATCTTGCCTTAGCTGTGAGTAGCCAGGAATGGAGACCGAGTGGTCAGGGATAGTGCTCTTTAGCCAAGTTTCTGAGATGATTAGAATGTCTAGTTTTAGAGTGCACACCATGGTCTGAATCTGGTCTATTTTTTGCAACAAGCTGCGAGTGTTTAGATGCAGGATCTTTAAGCTCTTTGGGAGGGCTGAGAGAAGAGAGTGGGGGAGGTAGTAGAGGAGGAACCACCAGAGGAGCTAGGGGCAATAGGGCCTGGGTTGGGGTGGATATCCCCAGCGGAGAGCAAGAGGAGGGCAAGTATGAAAAAGTGGAGCTTAGATGATTTTGAAGGGGCTGGTGAGGAGGTTGGGAGTTTTGAGTAGAAGGGAGTGGATGAGTGAGGAACAAGAAGGTGAACTGCAGTGAAAGTGGAAACCGTAATCAAAGCCGCATGAGGAATAGGGGTAGAGTGAGGCAATATTTCAAATGGCAGAAAGGAGTGATAACATGGATGTGGGTAGGGGACTGGAGATAGTAACTGATTGGGTTGGGAGAGTTATTAGGAATAGGTGAATAGAGAGCAAGTAGAGGTGGTAAAGAGAGGGATATGAGCAGAAAAAGGGGGAGAGAGAAAAAGGTCACCGGCCCGGTGGCGCTGAGGGTTGAGGCGCTGGATGGCACACCTCACGCTATGCCGGTGACCCGGGTTCAGGAACGGACCCGGGCCGCTGGGGGTCGGCAGGGGAGAGGGAGGATGGAGCATCCCGTGACTGCTCTCCTCTCTCTGGGGTGGGTGAAGGGGTTCATGTCACTCTGCAGTGGTGTCTGACGGAAGTAGGGCACACTACAGCAGCGGCATGTAGCAGAGGGCTGGAGCTCGGCGGATGTCTGCACATTAGTGCTCCAATGTCATTGCACGTCTGGCTCCAGGGGGGCAAAAATCAGGTGGAAAATGGCATGGTGGTCATGGCGGCTGATGGCTGTGCACTGCGTCCCTGGACCTAGAGAGGTGCACCCCCCAGGTGTTGGCCAGCCTACTTGGAGAAAAGTGTATCGCAGACCAGACCCAGGTATGGGTGCCGGCAGCCGGACGACCGACATGCCCGCTCCACAGAGGAAAAAAGAATATCATGATAAAAAAAAGTGACATTGCGGAGGGACTAGAAGGAAAAGTATGCCTTTTTGCAGATGACACAAAGATCTGCAACAGGGCTGATACACAAGGGGGGATGGAAAGGATGAGAAAGGGACTTGGCAAGGCTGGAGGAATGGTCAGAAGTATGGCAGCCTAGATTCAGTGCAAAGAAGTGCAAGTAATGCACCTGGGAAACAAAACCCAGGGAAGAATACACAATGCGGGGGGCGGGGGGTACTAACAAAAATGGAAAGGAACCTGTCAGGGTAGTCATATCAGATGACCTAAACATAGGCAGGCAATGTGAGAAGACAGTAAGGAGGGCTGAGGCATACTGGGATGCATAGGGAGAGGCATCACCAGTAGGAAACAGGAAGTTGTCATCCCTCTGTACAGACAGTCGGTGAGACCCCAGCTAGAGTATTGTGTGTAGTTCTGGAGACCCCATCTCCGCAAGGACAAAGGATGGAGGCAATCCAGAGGAGGGCAACTAAAATGGTTCAGGGTCTGCACCAGAAACCATACGAAGAGACTAAAGGAGCTTAATATGTATACCCTCAAGGAAAGGAGGGAGAGGGGGACATGATAGAAACTTTCAAGTATGTCAAGGGAATCAACAAAGTCCAAGAGGGTAACATCTTTCAGAAAAAGAGATGTGCAAGAACAAGGGGGCACAATTTGAAGATAGAGGGGGGACGGCTCAGAGGCAATGTGAGGAAGTATTTTTTCATGGAGATGGTGGCGGATGCATGGAACAACCTTTCTGAGGAGGTCGTGGGGGTCAAAAACATTAGGGGAATTCAAAAATGCATGGGACAGACATAAGGCAGTTATAGTGGGGGGTAGGAGGAAGCAGGCTGTTGGTTAACTAGGATCTGCAGCTTATCCAGTAGGTAGGTAAGGAAATGGGCAGACTGGGTGGGCCAAGCGGTCCTTATCTGCCATCAAAGTCTTATGTTTCTATGTTCCGCTATTACCATGAACAGATGGATCAGGGAAGTGGTAGGTTCCAATTTGTCTTTGGAGTTCGAGACTCTGCCCCTGTGTTGGCCCAGTGCACCTGTGGAAAACATGCTTTTGCTGGAATCTTTCTCTGGTGGGTAAGAACATGATACAACAGTTCCTACTGTGTCATGCAGTAGAGATTGCCCCAGAAAGGCAAGTGCAACAGATACTCATGTTGTGGTACTTTCTGGTACCCAAGAGCATGGGGGATGGTGTCCCATACTCAAGTCTGTGGATCATGGACAAGTTCATCTGCAGACAGCTGTTTTGCATGGTAACGCATAATCAGATCATTCCGTCTCTAGGGTCCAGGACTAGGTTTTACCCCCTGAATCTCCAAGATGTGTACTTCCACATCCCTATCCATTGGCCACACAGACAGTTCTTCAGGTTCAGAGTTGCCAGAACCTTCCAGAAATTTAGAGCCATGCCATTCTGCCTGTGTTTGGTTCCTAACGTGTTCACCAAGTGTCTCTCAATCGTGGCAATTTTCCTCAGACACACTGGCATCAAGGGATTCCCCTGTCTCCATGACTGGCTTCTCACATGGAGTTCGATGCAAGACATGGAATGGGCCAGGGACCAGCAGTTGTGTCTTCTCATCAATCTGGCCAAATCTGAGCTATCTCAAAAGCAGGTGATTGTGTTTATTGGGGCAGAACTAGACTCACCGCAAGCTATAGTGAGCCGTCCTTCAGGAAGGACAAGGATCTGCCATCATTTGCCTGATCATTTTGGGTTGGGCAGTCATACCTAGTCTGAGATGTCCTCAACTCCTGGGCTTTGTAGCATCTACCGTGACTGTGGCCCCCTAGACCTGCAGGCGCATGAGAATCATCAAGTGGGAGCTGGGGCATCAGTAGTCTTGGGCACACCAAGCCCTGGTCTTGACACTTTGTAGCTATTAGGAACAAAGACACCAGGTTCCACCAATCCTTGTGGACTTGAGCTGGATCATCCAAACTGCCCTCACCAGTTTTTATTTATTTATTTATTTTTTTATGAGGATCTCTTCAGCCTCAGCTGCAAGCCACAATGACTACTACCACTCTGGACCTGCAGTTCCTGCACTGAACAGCTTGGTTCCAGAGCGGCTACAATTCTAGGCCTTTGGGATTTCTGAGGATGTTCTCAAAGTTCTGGAGGTGTCTCAGAAGGCATCAACTTTCAAAACTTTACACTGCAAGTGGAAGAGGTTCTCATGCTGTTGCACAGAGCATGGATTGCCCCCACTTTCCTGCTCAATGAAACAGAGAATTTTTGTTTAAAGCTTTTTACCTTGTCTGAGATGACGGGCACTTAGCTCTGCCCCACTCCTCACAATTGTCGCTTGCCTGTCTCAACCAAGGGTGAATGTGGCAGACTTCATCATTGGTTGAGAGAGGCATGCAATAGTCATGATCCCCCCTGTCATGGTGAGGCTAGGAGAGTGAGGGCTGTCCTCTCCCCCAGACATACATATCCAGACCCCGAGTTGTGCGGTAGCATGGGCTGCGAAGGAGCGGCAAGGCTTTATTAAGCTCATCCTCCCACTTGTCTGTTTTTCTCCCAGACCCCGCTGCAGCAATACATCAGTACATGCATGAGGAGGTTCGCATGTCCTGCAGAGCCATGGCCCTGCCCTTAGAGCCACTTGCAACCCGCACTACCTCCGAGCCCCATCCAGTGGCAGTCAAAGTCCAAGATGACTGGCCATCCCTCCCCAGGAGAGGAAAGCAGTCAGTGAGATGCTCAACTCTCCCACCTTGCCGATTCCTGGCAATCAATGCTCGTTTCTGAACATGGGCGCCGGCATGGCAGGAGGGAAGGTATTCACCATCTTAGCCTTCCACTCCCCCAGTCTGGCAGAAACATAGAATTTTACAGGCAGTAAGATCCTCGGTCCATTGAATCTGCTTGGATCCTACCTTAGTCCTCACTAGTCTAGCACTGATAGAGCCTATGCAGCGCTTCTAACATTTAGCTCCGCTTTGTTAGTTGTGTGGCTCCTGCTCAACCCTTCTCCCCCTCTGTTATTTGCATCATACCCATGTATCTGTTCCCCCTCTCTTAAATCTGTAACCATCTCTACATTCACCAACCCCCCAGTTGACTGTTCCACCTGTTCACCACCTGCTCCATAAAGAAGTATTTCCCCACATCCTTCCTGAATTAATTATGTCTTCTTTTTAGCACTTATAATTTTTATTGACTGCATTACATTTGATCATACAACATCATTACTACATTAAATATCAAAATATCAACAATCAAGTATATTTTAAATACATTTTAGGGGGGAAGAATCAAACTGGGATCTGTGCTGGGCATGGTCCTCTTTAAACCTCAGGGATCAGAGCTGATACTGCTACTCTTTAATGTCTTTTTAAGTGATATTACAGAGGAGCTGGAAGGGAAGGTCTGCTTTTTGCAGATGACACCAAACTCTGCAGTAGGGTGAACATTTCTGGGGGGGTGGAAAGGATGAGCAACGACCTGAGAAAACCTGAGGAATGGTCAAGGGTATGGCAGCTGGGTTTCAGTGCAAAACAGTGCAAAATAATGCACTTGGGGTACAGAAACGCAGGGGCAGAGTATAAAATGGGAGTTGGGGGGTGGCCTTATGACCACCAAGCAGGAAAGAGACCTAGGGTGATCATGCTGGATGACCTAAAGATGGTCAGGCAGTGCAAGAAGGCAGTTGGGGTGTATAGGAAGGAGTAGTTCCAGCAGAAAGAGGGAGGAGGTGATGCCTCTGTATAGATTGCTAGTAAGACCCCACCTAGAGTACTGTGTCCAGTTCTGGAGATCACATCTCAGAAAGGACATAGACAGAGTGAAGGCAGTCCAGAGGAGGACAACTAAAATTGTGCAGGGTCTGCATCAGAAAGTCTATGAGGAGAGATTAAAGGACCTAAATATGTACATCCTGGAAGAGAGGGGGGATATGATAGAGGCAGTTAAATACCTCACGGGGTAGGGGAGAGGCAAGAGGGAAGTATTTTTCAGACAAAAAAGTGCTCGCCGGCCTGTCGGGCGCAGCGGTTGGTGTTTCCACTTGCGATGCCGTCGACCCGGGTTCGGGAACGGACCTGGGTTGCTGGAGGGCCTGCCGGGGGGAGATGGATGGAGCATCCTCTGGACTGCTCTCCTCCCTTGGGGGGAGGGGGATGAATGTCCAGTGCACTACGGACCCCTGGCGGAGGCCGGGGGCTCTGCTGCAAACCGGCGTCTGGACGTTAGGAGGGGATGGGGTGGATGCAGGACGTCATTGCACGTCCCCGGCCCTGAGGAAAAAATAACGTCCTTCCAGGGACAGAAAAATCCCAGCCAAGTGCCTCTGTGACACCCTCCTCGCCACCTTCAGTGTGCTCCCAGGCTGGCTTCCTTGAAAACTCGAACCGACATTCGTGACATGGGTAAGTGTCGCGACCCCGCCCTGGGGGGTAAGCCAGGGGGCATAGGGGGAGCATAGCTCACATGGGTGCAGGAGGCAGAGGGGGTCGTGACCAGGGCTGAGTTCAACGTTAGGCTGGCAAAAAGTGTAATAAATAAAAAAAATATATAATAAAAAAAAGTGCTCAAGGACAAGGGGACATGATAAGAAGCTGGAGGGGGTAGAGTCAGGAGAGATGTGAGGGAGTACTTCTTTACAGAAAGAGTGGTGGATTCCTGAAAGTCTTCTAGTGGAGGTAGTGGGGGTGAAAAGAGTAGTTGGGTTGGGTTCAGGAATGCATGGGACAGGCATAAGGGAATCATAAGAAAAGGGAAGGGGTGGGTGAATGGGCCGGAGATCAAGCAGGATCTGCAGTAATACTATAGGTAGGAAAAAATGGTCAGACTGGGTGGGCCAAGTAGTCTATATCTGCCGGCAAAATCTGTTACGTGTCTGCACAACTGTCCCAGAGAAAAATATAATATACTCTAGTATTGGCTTTGACTATATCCAGTGCTAATGGCCTGATAAGAAACCTTTTATTTAGAAAGTATTAAGGAGAGACAAGGAGTAAGAAAAGTAAAAAAACAGAAGGAATAAGACATCAGTAACGCAGTCTCTGTTATCGCAATTAAAAAAATAAAGCAGGGAGAGAAAATGAATCTATTATTTATCTGCAATCTATAGAAACATTGAATTTGTTGGTGTAAAAAGACCATTTGGCCCACCCAGTCTGCCCAGATCTTACTCCAAGGAAGGCTCTTACAGCAGGCCACACCGATAGGATTAAGCTGTCAGGCACCAGGACCACACAGCAAACTTCTAGCTAGCAGTCTACCATGGGGGACCGCCGACATTAGATGATGTTAGCCTAGCCTATAAGTGTGGGTGGTCCCACACACCTACCTCAGTTCTTTTCCCGCTGTCGACCCACGCACATTGGACCTTAGCAAATGCTGCAGCTACAGTCGCCTGCCATTACCCACGCTTGCCGCACTTTTTTATTTTTTGTTCTTTCTTAGTTCGAAACATCAAATTTTCTGTATTTTCATTAATGGGTTTATGTCTTCTCCACCAGCCTTGTCTTTTGACTGCCCCTCAAAGTGTGCCTGTGGCAAACAGATCTCTGAAAAGCACAGCCTCGCTGCATGTCTTGTATGCCTAGGCCTCAGCCACGACACCGAAGCCTGCCAGTTTTGCCAGAAATTCAGCCAGGCCACTAGGAGACATCATTTAAAAACTCTGGAGAGCCACATCCTGAAGCAGAAGTTGGTCGTGATGGAGAAGGAGCTGCAGGCCAGGAGCTCTTCAGCCTCAGCAGCACAGTCAGCCAAGGTGTCTTCTCAGAAGGAGAAATCCGTGAAGCATAAGTACTGGGATGAACACTGGGCCTGGGCCTGGTCAGCTTCCCATTCGCAGTCAACCCACAAAAATTAAACCAGGTCACTCAAGAGACGTCATCTAAAAACTCTGGAGAGCCACCTTTTGAAGCAGAAGTTGGTCACAATGGAGAAGGAGCTGTAGGCCAGGAGCTCTTTTGCCTTGCCGGTACAGTCCTCCAGGGCCTCTTCATCTTCTCAAAAGGAGAATCTGGGAAGCATAAATACCGGGATAAACACCACGACTGGGACTGGTCTGCTTCTCGCTCGTGGTCACCCCACAAACTGTCAATCGCGGCAGGGTCATCCTTCCCCAGGGGGGGTTAGCCCCTTCAGTCCTGCCAGCCCTCTCTTCCTCTGGGCTCCCAGTGGCTTTACCTGCCACCTTTATTATCTCAGGTGCCGGCTCTTCGGGGCAGGGGACTTCATCTCCTATGACCTAGTCCCTGACGCTCAGGCCCATATGTTCGACAGGCTCTCAGCCAGGTGGCTTGATGGGTTTTGGTTCCTCGGGCGTCATTTCCATAACCATCACCCCCCCCAGTCACGTCGCTGCCTTCACTGGTTCCTGCTACTGGGACCAACATCAGTCCTTCCAGGCAACGCTCGCTGCACGCTATAGCCATTTCCTCCTCTCTGGCATTGCCTCTGACTTTGCCTCGGGGATCTCCTTCCCCTCAGAAACATAGAAACATAGAATTTGACGGCAGATAAGGACCGCAAGGCCCATCCAGTCTGCCCATTTCTTTTTCTACCTTATAAATGTGCCATTGGCCTTTGCTCTGTCAGTGGCCTATCTATTCATAGTCATTTGTATTGCTCCCTTATGCCTATCCCATGCCTGTTTGAAGCCCTGCACTGTATTCATAGCCACCACTTCTTGTGGTAAGCCATTCCATGCATCCACCACCCTTTCTGTGAAAAAGAATTTCCTCACATTCCCCTTAATCGGCCCCTCTAATCTCATGCTGTGTCCTCTTGTCCTGCTATTTTCTTATATTTAAACATGTTAGACTCTTTCACCTTGTTAATGCCTTTAAGGTGTTTGAATGCCTCGATCATATCACCTCTCTCCCTCCTTTGCTCAAGGGTATACATATTGAGCTCTGTTAATCTGTCCTCATATGTCTTCATGCAGTCCCTGCACCATTTTGGTTGCCCTTCTCTGGACTGCCTCAATTTGGTTAATGTCCTTGTGAAGGTGTGGCCTCCAATACTGCACACAGTACTCCAGATGGGGCCTAACCAGTGTCTTGTAAAGAGGGATTATTGCCTCCCTCTTACGGCTTATGATACCCCTACTAATACACCCTAACACCCCCTAGCCTTACCTACTGCTTTAGAGGTCTGCTTGGATGATTTCAGGTAATCAGTGATGATGATGATGATGATGCCCAAGTCTCTTTTTTCCTTTGTGACTGCTGGCAGCTCCCCTCCCAGCCTATAGGTGGCTTCAGGGTTTCTCTTCCCTATGTGCATGATTTTGCACTTCTTTGCATTAAATCCCAGTTGCCACTCTTCTGACCATTTTGCTAGTTTATCCAGATCTCTTCTTGTTCTGCCCACCCCATCTGGATCATCTACTCTGTTGCAGATCTTGGTGTCATCTGCAAACAGACAAGCCTTACCCTCTAGTCCATCTGCAAGGTCACTAATGAAGATGTTGAAGAGGACTGGCCCCAGGACTGATCCCTGAGGTACCCCCACTTGTGACTTGCATCTCTTCTGACTGTATACCATTTACCACCACTCTCTGTTTTCTGCCTGTCAACCAGTTTGCCACCCAGTTGACCAACTTCTGACCCACCCGAGCCTACCCAGCTTATTTATCAATCTTTTATGTGGAACAGTGTCAAAAGCTTTGCTGAAGTCAAGGTAGGCGACATCAACTGCTCCCCCTTGGTCCACCACTCTGGTTACCCAGTCAAAGAAATCTATGAGATTAGTTTGACAGGACCTTCCTTTTGTTAACCCATGCTGTCTTGGATCCTGTGCCCCTATGGATTCCAGGTGTTGCACTATTCTTTCCTTAAGGAGTGCCTCCATAATCTTGCCCACTGCTGGCACCTGCTTCTCCAACAAGGCCAGCACTGGTGGATCCTTCCCCAGGTATTCCAGGATGACACCTGCTTGGCCTCTGCCAGTGTTGCTGCAGCCCCAGCCTATGGGCCCAACCCCGTCATTGCCCCTGCTGCAGGCAATGCCTGTTGGGTTGATGCCGGATCCTTAGTCGACGCCGGGCTGCCCTGTGCATGGGTAGCCTTCGCCAGCTCCCCCACCATCATACCCTTACCCGGTGCCCTCTTATCCTTTCACGGTGTACAGTCTACCATCCCCGGTGGATCATAACGCCCTACTCTCAGCATGGTGATCCTTTGTTCAGAGGCAGACCCCTGCCTCTCAAAGGCCACCTCTGGCATCTCTCCTCTGTCCTCCCCAGGTCCCCTAACCCCAGAACCCGGACTGAGCTGGGCCAGGTGACTCCCGAACATCAGGGTTCTCTGGGAGTCGACCCAACATTGGCTCAGGCTCTTGAAGGGATGAGAGCAGGCCTCTGGTGTCAGCCCCAGATAGTGAGACTACTGAGGATGAATCTTATTCTTCTGAGTCTTCCTGATCACCTGGGAGTCCTCAGATGGGGACGACCCTTCTAAGGAGGTACCAAAGTCCCCCCCTGACAATCCAAACTTTATGGATGTCATGAGCCATATCCAGTCTATTATGGGTTGGGAGACAGAGGAGCAAGTCCCAGAGAATGCTACCTGGCCATCTATCTCTGGTAGTGGGATGTCCTTCCAGTGGTGGTGGCCCCTTTGATTGACTCCTATGAGGATGTCAGTAGGGCAGCATTGAATTACCCATCTACCACCCCTCCTCTGCCTAAAAAGGTGGACCATCTTTACCATGCTCCAGCTGGCAAAACCTTTTTAAGGGGCCTCCCTAATGCGGATTTCATGGTGATTAATGTGGTGCATGACCATACTAAGAAGCCAAAGCACCTTAGTACCCTTCCCCAGACCGAGAGTACAGGCAGCTGGATCAACTGGGTAAACTTGTGTTTGCCTCTGCTACCCTGGCTATCTGGGTCCAGTATTAAAATGTTCTTTGGGACCAAGCCAGGGACCTGGTGCAGACCTTGCCAGAGGACCTCACCAAGACGCAGCTCGCCGAACTCCTCAAATCGGGTTGGGACATTGGCAGTCATGTCCTCCGGGCTGCTTATGATGCTGTCGATGCCTCTGAGAGTGGGGCAGCTTCTGGGGTCTATCTCTGATGCCATTCTTGGTTCCAGGTATCCAGCATTGCCTCGGACATACAGTACAGCACTTTGGATGCCCCTTCCAGGGTTCAGTCCTTTTTGGTGGAGATGTCCAGGTCATCATTTCAACTCTACAGGAGTCAGGGTGGGCCCTCAGGTTGGTCCATTTGCTCTATCACACTCAGCCTAGAGCAGGCCGTCGTCAGTCCTTTTGCAGGTCCTCCCACAAGCAATCTCAGAACCAGCCTGCCAAGAGTCAGCACAAGCATAAGACCACAGCGGCCCCTGCTGCTGCCTCCGCTAGGGCCCCCATGGCCACCCTGCCTCTGCCCGCCCCCACCTCCTGACTTCTTAGCTGATCTCCCCCCCTCCAGCTGAGGATCAAATAGAGGCGGTCAGGGGTCAGTTTTCCCTCCACGTGGAAGGGTGGAGGGGGGGTGACCATGGACAACTGTGTGCTTCAGATCATAGAGCACAGTCACACTCTGGAGTTTCTAGAGTGGCTTCCAGAAAATCTCCCGGTAAACCCTACTTACCCTCCCACCCACCTGTTTCTGGTTTGGGAGGAAATTCAGGCTGTTCTTCAAAAAAGAGCCATAGAGCCCATTCCTCCAGCTCAATGGGGAAGGGGGTTTTACACCCACTTCTTCCTCGTTCCCAAAAAGACCGGGGATCTTCAGCCCATCCTGGATCTGAGCCATCTGAATCTGTACATTGAGTATAAGTGCTTCTGGATGTTCACTCTCTGGGGCTGTTACCCCTTTTGCACCTTCAATACATAGGGATAATCCTGGACACTAGTTAGGGCAAGGTCTTTTTGCCCCAAAACAGGTCAGAGCGACTAATGGAGCAGGCCCATCTGGTTTTCTCCAGCCTGCAGGTCCCCACCAAAGTGTTCCTGTGCCTACTGGGCCACATGGCATTGACTAATGTCATGGTTCTCCTGGCCTCAGTGGACCTTGAGGATCCAGTGGGATCAACACAATGGATGACCTGGACCAATTGGTCCTGGTCTCCGACCCTGGTACAGAGAGTTCTGTTGTGGTGGCTGGATCCGGACAACTTCCTTCTGGGGGTCTCCTTTCAGCTCTCAACCCCCCCCCCCATCAGATTCTAATGATGGACGCAACCAGCCTGGGCTGGGGTGCTCATCTGACCGATCACCAGACCCATGGTACCTGGACGTATGTAGAGCAGGGTCTCCATATCAGTGTTCCAGAGATGCAGGTGGTTCTTTATGCTCTGCAGGACTTCCAGACTCATCTCCCTGGTCCACTGCTGGTGCAGCTAGACAACGTGTGTGTTGTATTACATCAACAAGCAGGGGGGACCCATTTTTACCCCCTGTGTCAGGAGGTGATGAGAGTCTGGTATTGGGCCATTGAACACAATCTGGAGCTCTTGGCCGTACATGTTCCAGACATTCAAAACATCTTGGCTGAAAGACTCAGCCACTCCAGGTTGCGAGCTCACGAGTGGAAACTTCTAACCTCAGTGGTCAAACATCTCTTTTGACAGGTGAGTCTGTCCAGAGTTGGACCTCTTTGCATCCTCACTCAATGCAAAACTGATGCTTTTTTGCTCGCTTGATCCCGGGCCAGGAGTTTTCTGGTGAGACACATTGTCCCTCTCTTAGAAGGGGCTGTTTCTGTATGCCTTTCCTATCTTCCCGTTTGTACAGAGGGTTCTCCTCAAGCTCCAGTTGGAAGGGGCAGAGATGATTCTCATAGCCCCCTTCTGACTGCATCAAATTTGGTTCCCCTTGCTGTAACAGCTGGCAGTGAAACCTCTGGTGCCCTTGCCTCTGTGCACCAGCTTGCTCTCCCAGGACCAGGGCACCCTAGTCCACCTGGACCTAAAGTTCCTGCATCGCCATGCGTAGCTCCTGCAGACCTAGCTATTGCCTGCTTCGGGGTGTCCTCTAGGGTCGCCGATGTCCTGGTGGCTGCTAGGAAACCCTCCACTAGAGCCACTTACACTATGAAAGGGAAGTGTTTCACCCTTTGTGCTGCTTCCCACCATTTGGATCCTTTCACCTGCCCAGTGAATCAGGTGTTGGAGTACCTTCTTTCCCTTTCAGATTCAGGTTTGGGGTACTCCTCACTCAAGGTGCACCTTTCCGCCATCTCTGTGTGCCATGTACCTATTGAGGGCAAAGCTGTAGCTCAGCTCGAAGTGTCCCACATTTTTCTGCCGGGTATTTTGCATCTGAAACCTCTCATTCTGGTCCCAGTCCCTCCGTGGCCGCTCAATTTTATGTCGGAGAAACTCACTTTACCTCCCTTTGAACTGGCCGCGAGTTGGTAGCTGCACTTCCTGTCATGGAAAGTGCTCTTTCTAGGGACATGGATATGTTGTTCATCCACACTCATTGGCAGGTATCCTTGCCGCTTTAAATCTTGCTGGAAGGTCTTCAAGCTTGCTCCTCCCACCCACCCGGGTGGTATAACTCTCGGCTCCGCCCCATGACGCCAGATCTTCCTTACGCTTGGAAGCTCAGGTTCCCTCATAGCGCTCTGCGTTTGTGACTGAGTTCCTATTTCTCCGTTTGCAGTTTAAAATAAATTTTGCAAAAGACTTCAGTCTTCTATCCCCATGACTCGCGATGGACAAATCGACTCCGTTTCGGAGATGCCCATCGGGCAGAAGATGTCTCGGGCGGATCCACACTCACGTGTGTCTACTGCTAGGCCTTGAGCACGACCCGCGGGCTTGCGACCTGTGCTCATCTGGCCTCGTCCTCGAACCGTGCTGCCCGATTGCAACTGGGCCGTCCGAGGCGTTTCCCTCGGTGAAGTCAAGGAGGCCCGGTTGGCGGTGCATCGCAGCGGCGGGCTCGGCGGATCAGCTCGGCCGGATGGTTGCCCTCGAAGGAGGCGGCGCGGGCCGTATCTTCCTCGGCGCTGCATTTCCCGCGCTCTCTGGGTTCTTCCTAGCAGGCTTCTTTAAGGAGCTTTGTCTGTCCCTCTCCACTAAAGGAGAAGGGCCTCGTCTGCTGGACCTTATTCTCGGTCAAAAGAAGGGACGGGGGTAGAATCCCTCCGTCGGCGCTCTTGGGGCGGAAGGTCCCTCTCCCGGGCCGTCGACCGTCCGGCCCGGTCGACGCTCGGCCGGCCACTGGCCTCACCGGTGTCCCGTCAGGTCAGTTGACCGAGACTCCACCGATGAAGTCGAGATTTTCTCGACCCATTGGACGAGCTGTCGCCTTAGCAGCCGAGATTCCCTCTCCCGGTTCCCCGGGAGAGTTGAGGATCCGTGGGCTCGCCTGTGCCTCGGTTCGAGCCCTCGGATGGACCATCCGAGCCGAAGGGAGTGCGGTTCGGCCGACACCTCCGCGCCCGACCTCGGAAATTCCGGGACTCTCGGTCTCGGTCTCGGACCTCTTGGCGGTCCAGCGATCCCACCGTCATAGGTCTCGATCTCGGCATCGCGGTGGCGGCGTCGCCGCTGGGTCACCATCCTCCTCCTCGGATGAGGGAAGCCCGGCGTAAGTCTCGTCGTGATGCGAGACCTTATGTTGCTAACAGCTCCTCCTGGCGGGAATAAGCCGACCCGTCGCCTTCCGGCCATTAAGTACTGTCACGGGCAGCCGACACAACCTCGACTTATCCGAGGCCTATACCCAGGCGGTTGTTCGGCCAAAACCAGCTACTCCACCGATTCGGTGGAACCTCCGCCTCCACAGCCACCAATTGGGGCTCCGACCAAGGATTCTCGATCGGCTAAGGGTCTACCCATCGGCTGTCAGTTACCCTCACTCCCGACCGACCTCGGCAGGTGAAGGGTGGCTCAGGCCAGAGGCAGCTCTTGAGGACTCTTCCGAGTCGAAGATGATTCCTCCTTTTTCTCCAAGCGACTGGACTTGGAGTCTTCAGGAGGTCAGTCAATGGGCGATAGCCGTCGTCCTTCCTAGGACTGCTTGGCTCATCTCGAGTCTACCGGGATGGAGCTCGAACCCGTTTCCAAACGGGCCAGGTATCCCCTCACGGAGATTCTGGACCGAAGGGATTCTCCGACGGAGGCCTTTCCGGTGGCTGAGGCCATAGTGGGTCCGGCACTGGAGCTTTGGCAGCGCCCTGCTTCCTGCCCTGCGCCTTCGGCCAGGATGGCCAGGAAGTATGCGGTCCCTACCGGTTCCTTGTCCGGTTTTTCGGAACACCCTCTGCTGAGGGGTTGGTTACCGACAGCGTTTTCCGGCGCCCGGCTGCGCCAGGGATGTGGACAAACCTCCTGACAAGGGTCAAAGTGGACTATGTCGTGGGCGAAAAGTCTACGCTGCGTCCTCTCTCGGCCTTCGTCAGGCCAGTTGGCCGTCCTCATGGCACATTTTCTCATGCCCTGTTGGGCTCCCTGGATGAGGTCATCCTCATCTTCCGCCCGATCTGCAGACTACGGTTAAGCAGTGCGGGACCAGGGCAGAGCAGTGGCCAAACAGCAGCTCAGACTGCTTTGGATATAGGGGACTCATGTGCCAGATCGGTGGCGGCCCGAGTGGCTATCGTCGTGAGCTTGGCTGAGGATATCCACCTTTGCCGGATACCCAGCACAAGTTGGCGGATGTTCCCTTTGGGACTGACCTCTTGACCCTGGGGTGGAAGGTCACCTGCAGAGGATCGAGAAGTCCAATGCCACCTTGGACTCGGTCTCTTCCGCTCAGAAGGACAAAGGCCCATAAACCACAGCCTAAGCCCTTTCGTCCTTCTGCCCTTGTGGCCTTGACCCAGCAACGTCAGGGCCAGCAGGCTCGACCTTGGCATCCCAAACCCAAGCCATGGCTTCCTCTAACAGGAGGCAGGAGGAAGGGCCCAGGAGGTCCCTCGGCGGTCCCTCCTCCAAGCCTGCCCAGTGCCGGGCTGAGGGTGTCGCCCCATCCCGTCACCTTACCCCTGGGTCCCCCGTGAGGCAGCCAGCACTTCCGTTCCTGCCTGGTCCGCTGTTACCACGGACAGGTGGGTCTTGGAGGTGGTGGGAAGAGGCCTGCCTCTGGAATTGAGCAGGCACCACCCTTCAGGCCGTGCCCTCGGGAGCCGGGATCCCAGCCTCACTGGCGGCTCGTCGAGCCGACAGCGCTCTTCTCCTCCAGAAGGAGGTGGTAGAGAGGTGGTGGACCCTCCTTCAGACCCAGGGTTTGTGTCCAGGTACTTCCTGGTTCCGAAGCGGATGGGGCTGGCGCCCATTCTCGAACCTACGACCTAAACAAGTTCTAAGGTCTCGAACCTTCAGGATGGTCACTCTGGCTCAAATAATACCATCACTTGGAGCACAGCGTGTAGTTCTGCTCTCTGGACTTGCAGGGCAGCGTTTTTGTATCCCTATCCGTCCGTCTCACAGAGATTCCTTCGCTTCGAGCGGGATCCCTCTTGATTCAAGCCATGCCCTTGACTTGTCTCCAGCTCCAGGGTCTTCACCAAATGCATGGCAGTGGTGACAGCATTCCTCTTGGCGCAGGGGTCGGTGTCCCTTACCTGGAGCGACTGGCTGATAGCAGCTCCCTCCAGGAAGGAGGCGGGTGGTCAGAGATCTGGCCCTCAGGTCTGCTCTCAACTGGGCCTCCTTATCAGCGAGGCCAAGTCGAGACTCGAGCGAAGCAGGTGATTCTATTCATCGGGGCGCAGCTCGACTCTCTTCGAGCCAGAGCGCGGCTCCCGGCGGACAGGGCCGAGGTTCTTTCCTCCTTTGCCCGATCATTTCTGGTTGGGCAATTGCGCCCTGCCCGGGACCTCCTGCGCCTCCTGGGTCTCATGGCGGCCTGCACCAGCGTGGTCCGTTGGGCCCGCTGGAACATGCGTCCCCTTCAGTGGGGACTGGCCAGCCAGTGGTCACAACGCTGTGATCCCTTGGACCAGCTTGTGTCGGTGACACCAGGGATGTGAGCAGCTCTCCAGTGGTGGACGTTCAGATCATTTGCAGGAGGGCATCCCGTTCGTCCGCCCCGAGCCGACGGTCTCTCTATCGACCGATGCCTCTCTGATGGGTTGGGGTGCCCATCTGGGGGAACACCGGGCTCATGGCCTCTGGTCCCCGCGGGAGTCCCGATGCCACATCAACCTGCTGGAGCTCCGAGCGGTCCGCCTAGCTCTCACCGCCTTTGCTCCGTTCCTCCGGGGTCAAGTGGTCCGAGTCCAGACGGACAATACCACGACCATGTACTATCTAAACCGCCAGGGCGGGACGCGCTCCATGCTTCTATGCAAGGAACTCTCCGCATTTGGTCACTCGTCGCGCGCCTGGAGGCGGATCTCCTAGCCATTCACGTGGCAGGAGCCTCCAACACCTGGCCCGATGCCCTGGGCGGATAGGGCTGCATCCCAGTGGTCTCTCCTGCGGAGGTAGTACAGCATCTGTTCTCCTTTGGGGCACACCTCAGGTGGACCTGTTTGCCTCCATGGAGAGCAAGCTGAGTCTGTTCCATGCCGCCCCCTCAGCAGGGCTCGCTGCAGGGGATGCCTTCCGAGGCAATGGACCCGGGCCTCTTCGCCTTTCCCCCATTTCCCTTGATCCACAAGGTGCTTCTCAGGCGAGGAGGGACAAGGCGCAGGTGATTCTGATAGCCCCAGACTGGCCTCGCCAGTTCTGGTACCAGATCTCCTCAGTCTCAGCTCCAGGACTCACGGCAGCTTCCAGCTCGCCCGGACCTGCTCTCAGTCAATCAGGGAAGGTGTTCCATCCGGACCTTCAATCCCTGCACCTGCGGCCTGGTTCCTGGCGGCTAGAGTTCCAGGCCTTGGGTCTTTCGACGAGGTCCTCAATGTAGTTGAGGCGTCCCGTAGAGTCGACCAGAAAATGCTATGCCTTCAAATGGAAAAGGTTTTCCATTTGGTTGTCAGGAAACAAGGGCTTGGACCCTTCCTCCTGTTCCTTGGCAAGCATCTTGGACTATTTATGGTCCCTTTCTAGTCAAGGGCTTGAGTGCGACCCTAAGGGTGCACCTGGCAGCCATCTCTGCTTACGGCGCGGGCGGGAAGCAGTCAGGGCGCAGGAGGAGAGGTGGTCTGGCGCTTTTTCAAAGGCCTTGATCACATTTCCCTCAGTCTGGGAACCCCCCACCTCCGTGGGATCTACTGCTGGTACTGGCAAAGCTCATGGGCAAGCCATTCGAACCTATGCACAGGTGTGCTCTCTCTCTCACCTGTAGTGGAGACCGCCTTCTTGGTGGCTATCCGTCAGCCAGAAGGATGGGAGAGCTCCAGCGCTCCGTCGAGTCTCCTTACCTGGTCTTCCACAGGGACAAGGTTATCCTGCTTCACCGAAATTCCTTCGAAGGTGGTGTGAGTTTCACCTTAACCAGGTGTTGACTCTGCGGTGTTCTACCCCAATCACACCTCGGAGGCCGAATATAGGCTCCATACTCTGGACCTAGAGGCTAGCTTATTATAAGGGCGCCACGGCTGAAAGAATGGGGAGAGGATTCGCCAGCTGTTTGTCACCTACGCTGAAACGCATCTGGCAGACCTGCAGCCAAGCGGACGATAAGCAGGTGGGTAACCTCCTGCATAGATCTCTGCTATAAGTTGGCGGGCATGGAGCCTCCCAGAGGATAAGAGCTCATTCACCCGCCATACTGCCATGTGGCTGCTTCCAGGGGCGTCCTATCCAGAAATCTGCAGGGCTGCTACCTGGAAGTCAGCAAACACCTTCATTACCCACTACACATCGACTTTGAGTCACGCCGGGATGCTGGTTTGGGGCCTCGGTTCTCAGTCTCTCTTTCCCAAGTAAGTATATGGGGTGTCGTCTTGCCTCCCTCCTCCCGGAGAACTGCTAGAGTCTGCCAATGAGTGTGGATGAACAACATATCCATGTCCCTAAATACAGGTTACTCACCTGTAACAGGAGTTCTAGGAATGGTATATGTTGTTCATCACAAACTCCTGACCTCGACAGGCACAACCTGAGCTTCCAGCCCGGGCAGATCTCGGCGTCATGGGCGGGAGCCGAGAGTTATACCACCCGGGTGGGTGGGAGGAGCAAGCTTGAAGACCTTCCGGCAAAATTTAAAGCGGCAAGGATACCTGCCAATGAGTGTGGATGAACAACATATACCATTCCTAGAACTCCTGTTACAGGTGAGTAACCTGTATTTTTTAGTTGCTGTTACTTCTGCTCTAAGGATTTCCGAGCTCTAGGCTCTTATGTGTGTAACCCCTAGGTGGCGCTGTCCCAAGGGCTACTACCCCTGCCTGCATAACAAGGCACAGGTTGAGGGGCCTGAGCTCAGTGAATGGGTGCCTCCACTCGGAGGTATGGTTTTGGGGTATTTTTTATTTTTTTTTTATTTTATTGGAGAGATCAGTTTTACAACCTTTGAGTCATGGACTCGTTTACAAAGGTACCTCGTCATTTGGGGGGGGGAGACAACAATTAAGTGAGGTTAGGACAGGGATGACGTAACGGGTGAGATACATAAATACACACTTGGAGATTACAGGCAGCAATTATACTGGTACAAACTTGTGTAAAGTTACACGCATTGTTATATAGCAAGAGATACATCATTCAAATAAACATCAAGTCACAGTCTATTATGTAGTACCAAAACCGGTAGTCAAGGGGCCTGATGGGCTAAAGCGGGACAGTTTAGGGCACTCTAAGCATTACAACATCGGTGTCAATAATATGTTGGCGGAGAGCGATTTAGGCGGCCAATCCCTGGGATCTTGGAGATAGTTTCAGGAAGGAGTTGAACAAAGCGGGGCTAAGTGATGGAAGGATCTTTGGCAGCGAGGTCCTTGCTCTGGGAACATTGAAGGTGACAGTGGTGGAGTTCTGGGTAGGCAGGGACCGGGCAGCCAGCTGCAGGGGTCCAGAGACCCCAGGAGGTCAGAGACCTGACATGGATTTTTTGGCCAGCAGGCAGGTTTGATATTTCAGTCTTTCCTCAAGAGTGAGTATTTTTGTGGCGGAGTATAGCAGACAGGTGTGGGTTCTGCTGTGGGCACCGGTAAGGAGCCTACAGGCTTTGTTTATAGAGGTCTGGACTTTAGATAAGGCGGAGGCGTCGGCATCAGCGTAAATTGGGAGTCCGTAGTCAGCCAGCGATAATACCGATGAGGTGATGGCTAGTTTTAAGGCGGGTTCGGGGAGGCAGTCTTTGTGGCGGTAGAGAAGCCCGATCCTGGAGTTCATGGCAGATGACAGGGCTTTAAGGTGGGCGTGGAAAGTAAGGCCGGAGTCAAAGGTGATGCCCAGGTACTTATAGGATGTTACCTGTTCAAGTGGGAGGGGCATGCTGGTGGTGATGTGGAGGGGAAAGTCCTTGGCGCTGTTTTGCCGATGTGAAAATAGCATGGACTTTGTTTTCTTCAGATTCAGGACTAGCGATGATTATTGAACCATTTTTGGTTTGGAGGAAGGCGCTTTGCAGCATGACATGGAGTGGGGTGGGTCAGGGTGTGATGCTAGGATTACAGCGTCATCAGCATAAGTAATATTTTGCTGGAACAGGAGCTGGGGAGGTGTTCAGGAATAGGCTGAAAAGGTCGGTCCAAGGATGGAGCCTTGAGGGACCCCAGGAAGTACCGGTAGGTTGGGAGAGGGTCCCATTCAGCTTGACTCTTTGGGACCTGTTGTGTAGGTAGCTTGATGAACCACTTCAGGGGTGGGATGAGAAACCCAGTTTGCTTAGGGAGTTTAATAGCAGGGGTGGCACACGGTGTCGAGGCCTTGGATAGGTCTATGAAAACCACCCTGCAAGCTGACCTTTGTCAAGTGCAGAGTGTATGTGGTGGGAGAATTCCAGAAGGGCAGTGGATGTGCTATGGCCAGGATGAAACCCATGTTGCTCCGGACATAGAAGGTTGTATTTAGTAAGGTATTCCGTGAGCTGTGTGTTTACTATTTTTTCTAAGGCTTTGGATGGGGGGATGGAGATGGGCCTGTAGTTATTAGGCAGAGTGCGGTCCCCAGACTTGTGGATGGGGGTTACTTCAGCATGCTTCCAAGCCTCCGGGAATTGGCCTAGGCATAAGGATTTGTTTATGATAAGCGTGAGGGGGATAAGCATGACATCCAGCATGAGGCGGAGTATCTTGGAGTCAAGAGGGTCATTGCTTGGGTTCTGAGAGGCAAGGGACCTTGTTAAGAAAGGTTTGGCATCATGGGGTGAGATCATTCGGAAGTGGAATTGTGGCCTGGAAATGGGAGTATGAGTGGGTGTGGCAACCGGGTCAAAAAAGTGGGCAGGAAGGACAGCACTTAAATCAGTGAAGGTTTTATTAAGGCAGTCAGCAATACATGTTTGGTCCGTCGAGACAGCCCCATTTAAGACAATCTGGGATGGAGGGGGGGAGCGGGTTTTACCATTCAGTTCTTTAATGTTGTCCCAGAAAGCTCTGGACGAGCCCCAGGAGGATGTCAAGGCAGCCTGGTAGTATTTAGCTTTAGCCTGCTTGATGGTCCAGGTGCATTGGTTGCGGGCTGCCCTGTAGGCTTGCCTGTCAGCCACTCTACCGGAGTCATTAGCTAGGTGCCAAAGGTTATCTCTCTTTTTTTAGTTGTTGGATCAGTGCAGGAGTTATCCATGCAGCAGTCCGTTTTTTTATCCTTGGTGTGTTGAAGGGGGCAAACAGATCACAGGTATGGTTGAAAGCCGTGGTGAGGTAGGTTAGGGCAGAGTTAATGTCAAGTGCGAGGCCACTGGGGTCCAGTTGATTTGGGCGAGGTGACATTTGAGGTTGACGACCTCTGGGGAGAAATGGTTGAGGGTCCTGCTGCACAGGGCTGAGAGTGGGGAGGACCAAAGCAGATGACAGGGAGTGGTCACTGAGTGAGTCCGCAAGGACTTGTACAGATGCTACTTATGTGGTCGGTTAGAGGACTACATCCAGGAGGGAACTAGTTCCTGTTACTTTGTTAAGTCTAGTGGGCTGAGTGACCATTTGAGACAGGTCAAGGGCTGCAAGCTCATTCTTCATATTATCAGACGATGGGCTGAGCCAGTTGGTGTTTAAGTCGCCCATAATTAATTGTTCAGCCTTCTGGGGTAAGGTGGATAGGTAGTCAAGGAGGGAGGTGACACAAAATCTTTTTTTGAACCCGGGGGTAGGTAAGCCGCGGTTAGGTAAAGGGGGCCACGTCCAGGGTAGGGTGAGATTTTTAAAGTAATGGCTTGCGCCCCGTGGTTAAGCTCAGGGTTGGGGAGGGCATGCCCGAGGACCGAGTCGCGTAAGTAGATAGCACACCCCCCTCCACGCCTGCCCATCCTATCGGCCCTAAACAGGGAAAAACCTGGAAGAGAGACGGCTGAGTCAGGCGTGAGGGAGGAGAGCCAGGTTTCAGCAAGCATGGGAATGTCGGAAGTGTTGGGTGACCCAACATTGGAGGGCTGCAGTTTTCTTAGGAGACTACATATTTTATAAAGGCGATTCGGAGCCTTTGCCACGGTGGGCTGAGGCATGGCTGAGATGGCGGGCCCGGGGTTTGGGTGCACATTGCCGGAGAGCAGGAGCAGCAGAAGAATTAGGCGCCTCACATGGCGTTGGTTGCTGGGGGTGGGGTGCATATGTGGCCGACGAGACCTCACCTGTGAGGTGCATGGGATAGGAAGGGAGAAAAAAAACGCGGGCGCTAGCGAGGAGAGTGACCACTTATGCTGGAAATCACAATACTGAGAGTAGCACATAGGTGGTGGGTGGGTGGGGGTAGTGTGGTAGTCCAGGGTTCGGGAGGGATTTGGGGGATAGACTGAGAGATAGGTGTTGGGTAATCTGATGGAGGAGCAGAGTATTGAGAGTGGGAATGTGTTTTAGTCGGGGCAGGTCTATGGGGGATATGGGGGGGTTGAGAGTAAGCATAGGGTGCTGTAGCAGGAGGAGAGCCAGCATAGCAAGGTTTATGCTAGTGTGAGACATTTCCCCTGTGTAGAGCAAGAGGTGAGAGCAGACTCCCTCTAGTGCTAGAAAGATATAACCAGCAAATGGGAAAGTAGGCTGATAGGTTCTGGCGCCGCATGTGACAAAAATACCCTATATAAGGGAGAGCCGACCAAGGGTGGTGGTGGGGGCGGTGCGCGTTCGCCGGGGCTTCTCCAGAGCACCGACTGGTAGGAACAATGGTGCGCGAGCCTGGAAAAGGCGCCAAAGAGCCGCGTTTGAAAAGTGTCCACAGGTAGGCTGGCTCCCGACAGTCGCGATTGCAGCCGGCAGTTCCAGGATTAATTTACTTTAGTCGCTTTGGCAGGGCAGGGAGGGCTTTGTCCAAAGAGGCCCTCACGACCAACGGCTCCTCGGGGGGAAGGGGTGTCCTGGCGGTGGTGTTTTCAGGCTGCAGGGAGGGCACTCCAGTGTAGCCCTCGCGACCTCTGGCTCCTCGGGGGGAGGGGGGTTCGATCTTAGTCGCTGGCAGGGCAGGGAGGGCTTTGTCCAAAGAGGCCCTCACGACCAACGGCTCCTCGGGGGGAGGGGGTGTCCTGGCGGTGGTGTTTTCAGGCTGCAGTAGCGTAACTGCTGTGGGTATAGCCCTCCAGGACACTATAACCCCCCCCCAACCCTTTTAGTGGCTTAAATAGGTCAGCAGATAAACAATCACATATGACATATGAAGACAGTACTGAACCCACACCTGGTACACTTACCACCAGAGCTGGATCAGCTGCAAAGTCCCTGGAGACCCCCTGTAAAACAAGACCTGTAATATAAAAGTTCAATGACAATACAATATCCCCGCCACAGAGGTACACACCAGACAAGTTAGATGCAGAAAGAACAGAATCTGATTTATTCAGGGGGATTGAACAGGGGTGGAGCAGCAATCAAGCAAGTGATTTTCGATCTGATTTATTCAGGCTGAGCATGCATGCACTAAGAGTCCCTCTGTCACAGTCACACACTCTGGGTACCCAGTTGTTGTACAGGCTAGCCTGAAGTGTTGCCCGGGGTAGGCCAACATTGCAGCTGTTATTGGGGCCCTTAGGAAAGGAAACAATTAGCATGCACTTCAACCCAGAATTTGTATTCCGGAGCTGGATGGCTCAGTTTGTTGTGATAAACCCAAACAATTAAATCAGATGACACACAATGATTGCAGCTTTGTTGCAGGGAGCTACCCTGTTTAATACTCATGCTACCCAGACCAGGAGGCAGGACTGATGAGATGAAGACCTCTGGATGTTGTTCTGGTTTGCCAGGGGAAGCAGGGCCCACACGACTCACCGTGGTGGTCGATGCCTGTTCGATGCTGTTGAGCAGGGAGCCGAATCCCCGAGCGAGTCTTTCATCGGAAAACTCTCAGCAGTGGGAGCAGCAGTCTAGGCTTAGGTGGCAGTGCCCAGACTGGAGCAGACAGTTCAGATTTAGTCCGTACGAGTGCCGGAGCAGCTTCCAGCTAGCATAACACATTTGAAGGTGGGGAACCAAATCGCAACCCACCATGCACATTCACAACACTTATACGTAATACAACAAATCACCGTAGATCGGATGAAGTCTGGTTGCAAATAAGCAGGGTTTCTGCGCAAACCTTTCGTTCTGAGGCTGTCTATGGTACCTGACATGCCGATCGCTTCTGGAGCAAGTCTTCGGTCCACACCAGGCAAAATTATCTCTCCTCCTTTCCAACTTCAACTCAAAGATGCAAGCTATCGAATTTAGTCCGATTTGATTTTTGCAAACTCCTTCACACTGGAAGATGGTGGCAGGCTGGCCAAACGCAGCCTTCCCACTGATTCCCCATGCTACCACACGAGCAGCTGCTCGAATGGCTCAAGCTGTTCACTCTCCAAACTTCAACTCTCGACTGACACACTGCTGCAGGCAGCTCTGGGATTTCCCAGTGATCCAAAAAGTTTGGTCGGTTGATGAATCTGTCTTTCACAGAAAGGGCTCCCCCTCCAGGTCCATTTAGGCACCAAACACTAAAAACTACAATTCCTACAGAAATTCAGTCCCACAAGATCTCGGAGGACAGTCTCCATTTTAGGTCCCCCGAGGTTCCGTTCAAAACTACTGTAGACACAGAACACCATTCTGGTAGTGGGCATTAGGCAAGCCCAGGAAGACATTTTAGGAACCCCCAAATATAGGGGGGGTTACATGTGTAAGGAGCCTTATTTGGTTTTCCACGAAGACAGGGTGTCTTTGAGTACTAATCCTAAGTTTTTACCTAAGGTGGTGTTGGAGTTTACTTTGAATCAATCCATCCACCTTACAGTTTATTTTCCTGAGTATTCTAATCGGGGGGAGGCCTTGCTCCATGCTTTGGATGTACAGTACGTAGGATTTTGTTGTTCTACATAAACTGTACAAAGTCTCAGGAAATCTGAACAATTGTTTGTTTCATTTGACCCCAAGAAGAGAGAGAGAGGGTGCTCCTGTTTCCAAACAGTGTTTGTCTAAGTGGTTAGCGAACTGCATTGTTTATTGTTACTGCGTGTACAGCAAGACCCTTCTAGGAGTGGTCAAGGGCCATTCCACTAGAGTTATGGCTGCCTCAATGGCTTCTTTCAGAAATGTGTCTGCTGTAGACATCTGTGCAGCTGCCACCTGGAATTCTGTCCACACCTTCACCAAGCATTACAGCTTGGACATCACTTTTCGGCGCAGGGACAATTTTGGCCTCGCAGTCCTTCAGGGCCCTCTCTTCTGAGCTCCTGTCTGCTGATCTGTCCTTCTCCTGGTGTTCCTTTCCGGGTGCTACCTGGCACTGCTTGGGACACAGTCCTACCAGTGTGGCCTGCTGCAAGAGCCTTCCGCCAAGATAGTACAGTTATGTAAGAACTTACCATACCGTTAGATCTTCAAGAGAAGCTCTTGCAACAGGCCCTGCTTTCCCTTCCTCCTTCTCCCTGCTGCTCTTCTTTCTCTCACACTTCTTCTGCCTTTCTTTTGGCTCTTGGGAAACCTCCTCAGTTCTCCATTCGCTGCCCGGCGGGAGAACTGAGGTAGGCGTGGGGGACCGTCCACCTTAATAGGCTAGGCTGATGTCAGCCAACTGACATCAATGGTTGGCAGTCCCCGTGGGAAGACTGCTAGCTAGACATTTTCCGTGTGGCCCTGGCGCCTGGCGGCTTAGTCCTACCAGTGTGGCTTGCAGCAAGAGCTTCTCTTGAAGATCTACTGTTACAGTAAGTTCTTACTTTACTACTTTTTTCCCTACCTGTCCTATCCCAGCAGACTCTAACTGATCTTCAGCAACCCAACTCCCCCTTTTATTTACTTGTGTTCCCCTATGTCTATCCCATGCATGCTTGAAATGCCCCAGTTTTTGCCCCTGCTCCCAGGCTTAAATCTACAGAACATAGAAACATAGATTTTGATGGCAGATAAGGACCACCTGGCCTGCCTAGTCTGCCCATTTCCCTACCTGCTTAACTCCTGATCCTAAATGATCAGCAGCTTACCCTCTCTTTCCTACCACTAGGGTTGCCTTCTGTCTATCCCATGCATTCTTGAACTCACCAATCATTTTTGCCTGTATGACCTCTGCTGGGAGGCTGTTCCATGCATCCACTACCCTTTCTGTGAAAAAATACTTTCTCACATATCCCTGGTCCCCCCACCGCCTCATATTGTGACCCTTGTTTTTGCACATCTCTTTTTTTGAAAAATACTGCCCTTCTCAACCTTATTGATTCCCCTTAGGTATGTTTCCACCCCATCTAGAGTGTCTACCCTATTGCAGATCTTGATGTCATCTGCAAAGAGGCACACCTTCCCTTCCAGCCCCTCCACAATGTCACTAATGAAGACATTGAAAAGGACCAGCCCCAAACCTTAACCCTGTGGCACCCCACTGGTCACCTCCCTCTCCTGGGATTTTACTCCGTTCACCACCACCCTCTGTGTCCTGTTGCTCAGCCAATTTCTGACTCATCGTACCACCTTGGGATCTACTCCCAGACTGTGCAACTTATTTACCAGCCTCCTGTGTGAGTGGGGTCAAAATACCTTACTAAGATCTAGGCAGGCCATGTCCACCATCTCGCCCTGATCCACCACCTTGGTTACCCAGTGAAAGAAATCTATCAGATTTGTTTGGCAAGATCTCCCTGCTGTGAATCCATGTTGCCTCAGGTCTTGTGCCCCATTAGCCTCCAGAAATGCCACAATCCTTTCCTTTAAAATGGATTCCATGATTTTCCCCACCACTGAAGTCAAGCTGACCGGCCTGTAATTTCCAGCCTCCACCTTGCTCCCACTTTTGTATAGTGGTACCACATTCACCCTCCTCCAGTCCTCCGGCACCACTCACTCCACCAGTGATTTGTTAAACAGGGCTGGCAGTGGTGCCCCTAGTACCCCTCTGAGTTCTTTCAGTATTCTGGGATGCATTCCCTCTGGTCCCATCGCCTTGTCCACTTTTAGTTTCGAGAATTCCTTTAGGACTGTCTCCTCCATGAATAGACTGATGTATACCTCCCCCCCATGTGTGTTTCTACCCCCTAATTTGGGTCCCTCCCCTTCCTTTGTAAATACTGAGCAGAAGTATTCATTTAGAATTCCTGCTTTTCCTAAGTCCCCCTCTGCACACTCCTCCACCCCTTATTCAACTTCACAAATCCCTCCATTGGTCTTCTTCCTTTCCCTGATATACCTGAAGAATAGAATGCTTATTTAGCTCATCGATTAGAACACATGATGCTGAGCTATAGTTATGTATAGACCTAGGGGCTATAATATCTGATGACCTCAAAGTCGCAGGGCAGTGTGACATGGCAGTGGACAGGGCCAGTGGAATGCTGGAGTGCATAGGGGGAGGTATCACAAGCAGAAGGAGGGAGGTGATATTACCACTGTATAAATCATTAGTGAGACCACACCTGGAATACTGTGTACAGTTCTGGAGGCCGCACCTCAGAAAAGACAGGGACAGGCTAGCGGCAGTCCAGAGGAGGGCAACCAAAATGGTACCTGGGTTGCATGAGGAATTGTACAATGGGAGACTGAGGGAATCTCTATATGTACACTCTCAAAGAGAAGAGGGAGAGAGGGGACATACTAGAGACCTACAAGTACTTCACAGGAGTGGACAGGGTACAGGTGGGGAGCATTTTCAAATGAAAATGTGCAACAGACCAAGAGGGCATGCAACAAAGCTTGAAGAGGGAACATTTAAGAGGGATGTGAGAAAATGCTTCACTGAAGGCATGGTGGACACCTGGAACAGCCTGCCAAAAGAGCTAGTAGGGGAAAAAACTGTCAAGGGTATCTTAACATGCATAGGGTAGACATATGAGAATGCTAGTAAATAAAAGGGGGGGAGGGGGCGCTGCAGACCAGTTACGGTCGGCTATAATTATATAACTATAGCTCAGTGTTACATGTGTTTCCTATCTATGACCTAAACAAACATTATATTCTGTAGATTCAAGCCCAGGACCATTACATTTGCAATTAATCATTATGGACATTTACTGGATGGTATTTCCTGAGGTCCACTTCATCGTGCTCCTCCTCATGTTCTGAGTTTAAATGGGACAGCCGTCTGACTTTTTTTTTAGTCTCACTTTATGTAGATCCTCAAAATACTGTGGTGTGATTTTTCTTGAAACACACTCAGAATTGAAGGAAACCATACAGTTGCCAGAACACCTGCTTCCACAAACTCTGACGTAATAGCTAGTAGTCGGTCTCCTTTTTGTAATAGCTAAGGATACATCAGTATTTCTTCTTGCCATTTGCAGAATTTGATTTCTGTCAGTTAAAGAGGCAAATGTCAGTATAATAACAGAGGGATAAGCAGACACGGGTTCTGTATTTAAGGCAAGAGAACCTTCTTTAGAAGCTCTAATTTTTAGTTTCTTCTGCTATGCATTTTCCAATACAACAGGTTCTGTAAGTGAGAAAGCTGAAGAAAGAATATGAACACAAAAGGATTTCAGTTCCTGGGTATCATGGATTTTAGGAGATAGACCAATCATCAGCAAGTTTTTTTGCAATAAAGCATTTTCAAGCTTTTCCACCTTTGTGTGCAATGCAGTCTGATCGTGATTTGCGGCTGTTCAAGCAGTCTTTACCGTGTCACGTATCTTTTCCAGAAACTCATGTTTCTTCTCAAGTGCACCCACTCATCTGCAAAATAGGTAAACTGAACTTTCAGTTCCAATGTTGCCGAATGCATCTCACATCAAAACGTGGTAATTAATGTATAAAGAGATGTCAATGTAACCTTTTTTCCTTTGTCTCCTTTTTATGTTGTCTTGCGCAGGCGCAAGCAACATCTTGCGGTAGTAACACATTTCAGAGGTGTGTCAGCGTTGGCCAATGCAGGCAGCTTTGGTGGTGCGTCCTCCGCCCCCAATTAGCGAGCATGCTAGCGCTGATGCAAAACTTCGAAGAGTGCCAAAACTTTGAAAGAAATCTGCTGCTTCAGTGAGGTGCAGTTACCTCATTGGAGCGTCAGATGACAAGGCTCCATTACGTGCCTTTCCTGGTGAGACATTTCAGTAAATATGGTGGTTCCTGCTGCCCACCACCCACAATCCCCACAAAGCCAACTTCAGGGGTGGCCAGTCCCCCATGTCGGCATGTCCCCCCCCCACACACGGTTTCTTTGCTGACGGAGGCCCAGTCCACATCGGCATCATGTTCCCCACCCCACATACTTTCTTTGCCAAAGGGGGGGCACAATCCCCATCAGCATCATCCCCCCCAAACTCATGGGGTACACTGAGAGCCCACCCCAGTGTGCCCAACATTTTTTTTATTTTACTTCTAAATAAAGAAAACCATCCCCCAATGTCTGCTGAGAGAGACAGTGTCCCTGTAAAAAAGAAAACGGACCCTCATTTTCCCCGGCACCCCCTTCCCCAACCCGCACCTACCCTCTGCGCACTCCACCTCCCCACACTCCCCTCACCCCCATAATTACCTCAGGAGGTCCGGCGCTGCAACCTTCTGTGGACTGGGAACACGTCTGAACTCTTCAAAAGCCGATTGCAAAATGAAGAAAATCACGGTAAGCTTTATAATGACATCAGTGAAGGGGGGGAGGTTCAACTTAAGTTGATATCTCAGTCATTTTGTTTGGAATTTTGGCTCTAAATTTTCAACATGGGGTTCTTGGGACCCCACCTCGTGAACGCATGCACTGTCATCTCGTTACTCGGTCCTGAAAGGTGATTTTGCTGTCGCTGAGCTGAATCACCTTTTGGGACAGATTAACAAAACGACAGTGCCACTGTTCATGAGGTGGGATCCCAACAAGACCATGTTGCAAATTTGGGGGAAAAAATTCCCAAAAATGACTGTGTTACAGGCGTGTGTTGCACAGTTTCCACGCACATTCGTAACTTCAACATTTTTTTTTATATTTTCACTCCAGATTTTCAACATTGCCATTTTTTCACACCTCCGTATGAACAGTACAGCTGTCATTTTTCACATCCTGCCCGAAATGTGTTTTCACACATGTGGTGCACAATGGCGCGGTCGCTGTGGGAAATCAACTTTCGGGACAGATTAACAAAATCACAGTGCCACTGTTCATAAGCCAAAGTCCCCAAATGCCTATGTTAAAAATTTGGTTAAAAAAAATCCCCAAAATAGTTGCATTATGGGTGTGCATTGTGCAGTTTTTACACACGCTCGTGACTTCACTAATTTTTCATATTTTCACTCCAGATTTTCAAAATTGCTATTTTTTTTACACTTCCTCATGAAGAGTACAGCTGTTATTTTTCACATCCTGCCTGAAATGTGTTTTCGCACCTGTGGCGCCAAATGGCACAGTCGCTGTGCAAAATCACCTTTCGACTAACAATTTGATAGTGCCACTGTTCATGAGGTGGGGTCATAAAAAGCCCATGTGGAAAATTTGGAGTGAAAATACCAACAAACCCCCGGGGTGTTAGGGTTCCAACCGTAATGCTCCACCCTGTAGAGACTGACAGGCGTCAGGGGTGTAACTTGGGATCGTCGGCTGTAATGCTCACGCCATTCCACTCCCACCCTGCAGCCAGTGACAGGCATCAAGGTGTGCCTTGGAGTCTTCGGCCCCAAAGTTCACCCCAGTCTCCTATACTGCACCCATCTCAGCATATTTCCTTATGGAATGGGATGAGCATAAGGCCCGGAGACCCCAAGGCACACCGGGACACTTGTCGGTGTCTGCAGGGTGGGGTGAGGTGAAATGGTGTGAGCGTTATGGCTGATGACCCAAAGGCACCCCCCCAATGCGTGTCAGTCTCTGCAGGGTGTGGGTGGGGTTGGTGTCAGTTCAACATTTCACTGCCATTCCTATTATGAATCTCTCTAACTCCTGCACTACCAATGCCAGCAAGACAACATTTGACATTGACAAATGCTTGTTTTGTTTCAGTCTCCATACCAGAAGATTTCACGGGCGGGGATAACTGACCTGTTGCTGTTACTCAAAACTCTGTAACTATTTACGCTGTATTACAGTTCATGTTACTACTGTACGGCTCTGTATTGTCCTGGAAGTTGCTTGTTCTGTATTATGTCTAATGTAACTACTGTGTGATTCTGTAATGTTCTTGAAGTTGTATTGATTCTGTATTATCCCAGCTACCCCTTCCCCCAGGACGTGCCATGAGACGGGCAGATTGTTGCTCAGTGTACCTTTCCTTGTAAAACCTTTCAATAAATAAATAAATAAATAAGCCGTGGCTCCAACCTGACCCAGTGTACCTTTACCTGCCATCACAGTTCACAGGCTGAAAAATCCAGTTATATCAGCTTGCCCAGCAGTTTGCAACTTTTAGCCACTTCGTAATTTAATTCCGTTAGTTTTAAATGAAAGATTTCTCAGCAAACTGCAAATATGAGAAATGTCAAAGGTAATTTTAGCTGGTTTTGTGGCAGAATTTCAGGAGCTCAATCAGAGATGCTGCAGTCTCACTGGAAAGGGAAGAGAAGCCCCTATAATTTTTTATGTCCTCTTGTCGCAAACCCTTCACATTGACATGAAGCACATTCCAGACTGTCTCTGGTCACACTGAGGGCTGCACAATACATCCCTCAGGGTGCATCTGACTACAATTGTGGCATACCAGGCAAAGACTGGTTGCTCAGTGGTCACCTAGGAGAAAGTGGTTGCCCGCTTAAGAACAGAACCATCTGTCCCTTCCAGTATGCAAACTGCCTCCCAGTGGGGGCTTTTACCATCTTTGTAACTTCGCTCGGATCAAACAGCATTGGCGATTGGCTGGATTTTCTTGGAGGGACCATATCACCCCAGTCCTGTGCAGTCTGCTCTGACAGCGAACTTGGTGGCTTCTAGATTGACTTGTCAACTTTCAAGGCCCTACACGGTCTGGATCCTGACTACTTTAAAGATCTTCTGGTTCCTTACTCACCTACTCATCTTTCCTGCTCTACTGGGACATGATTGTTCTGGTCCCCCACTCCTGTCTTAAGCAGCCAGGAGAACAGGGCTTTCAGAGTCGCTGCATCATTGCTCTGAAACTAGCTTCCGTTGAGCATCCAATCTGCCCATATGGCAAAGGCCATTAAAATCTTTCTTAAAGGAGAACTGCACTAATCATGTAAGTCATTTTCCCTGTAGGAGTTGTTTTTTTAAAGCACACCTGTTCATCCACCTTCCCACCCCAAACCAAAAACCCCCAGTTATGCTTTTAAGGCCTTTAAAATAATTATTGTGTAACCCCCCCTGCAAATGGGGGTTCCCAAAAGACTTCCAGGAGCTTGCTTGAATGCTCCAAGCCTGAATGGTGTTTGGCGTTTAAGCCATTTATCAGTGAGTGTTTTTAGAGCCTCTGGTACTGTCTCTTTAAGAGCTGTCTGCTTGCAGACATAATTAGTTTGTATGGGGGGACTGTGTGCTTCTCTGTTTGAGTACCACTCGAGCTGCTGCCAATTCACTCCATTTTGCAGTCACTAGAGTGCAAAGGAACCTATCTGAAAGATGTAACTGTTTGCCAGAAATCATTTACAGTAATAATGAAATTACAGTTTGTCTAACCTGCTTTCTTTGCAGTCAGAACTGTGTCTGCCTAGTTCCCATTCTGGTTTTGAACTGCTGAACTGGACCAATCAGTGTGGGGTAAGCTAGCTCTAAAATGGTGCCTTGGACGAATCAGAACTTGGACTCATAATCTGAGCCAGCCACAAGAGGATTGTATGGGCAGTGACTCTGGGAGATGTAGTTTAGACTTCGGCGCCTTTTTGGACCAACAGCAGCAGTCTATTGTGAGTGACAGCCAATCCAGTCAAGAACTGGGAGGAACTCAAAGGAAGTGCCGGTTTTGTCTGTTGGAGTTTCAGTTTAGATCTGGCAGTGAAGGGAAAGAAACTCTGTGCTCCTTCAGTGCACAGTTTCAGTCAAAACGTGTAAGGCCCAGAGTTCCGGTCTGCAGCTTGTGTAACTGCTTGTTAGGACTGAATCCGTCCTGTGAAAAGAATCAAAGGATCTCTGAAGAGTAGAAACCAGGCTCACCCTGTAGAAGACTGGAGAAATTGTTGAATTGCACTCGGTCTGTCAGGAACTGAATCTGCTGTGTGTTCTCCCGGGTATTGTGCAGTAATTGCGATCGGGATAGAGAAGCAGCCTGCCTGGTATAGTACTTTCTTTTTTACCATATAAATGTGTGAAGAGTCTCGTGGAGCTCAAGAGTAGCCCTGCTGACGTTGAAGGACCCTATCTTGTTTGGAGGTCGTGAGTACTAATTCAGGGTCACTCCTGTTGAATTGCCACATTAAATCCAAATGGAATCACTGTACTGCTGACTGTTTAAACTAATTTTCTTTTCACTGTGTGAAAGGGCCCTACCAGCTGCCATGGTTTGGACTAGCTTCAGGGCTTGGGTACCCAGGGACAGTAACTGGTAGGGATAGGCCTATGCACAGAGCCATAGGTAGATAGTAAAGTGATAAGCTAATTAACCTGATTTCCCCTGTCCTTGTTATATCCCCTAAATAAATCAGAGCTGCTTGTTTCAGCAAAGTTATACTTCCTGAGGTATTTGTCTATGTTAAAGTACTGTACTGTGATTGTTGCACTGTATCTTATTTCACAGGAGGTCCCAGTGCGGAACTAGTCCTGGGGTAAGTGTATACTGTGAAGGTAATTCTGATATATTGTGTGGCCACTAGTGGGAAGAAAGGGGGTTGCAGTGTCCCAGAGGGCGGTGACCAAGTAAGTTTAACTATTGCAAACCCTGACCTCTGGGTGGAGGCACCTGCCATTGGATCCAGGCCCCTCAACCTGTTGGTGGCAAATCAGGCAGTGGTAGTAGCCCTGGGATAGCGCCATCTGGGGTTACATCTTGGAGGCTCACCGCTGGGATTGTGTGTCCTCTAGTGGCCATATTCACGAACCACTGTTAAGAAAAAATGGGTACCCGACAGAAGTGGCTGTGCACCGGCTGGTGGAGTGGTGTACTGGGGAGGAGATTGACCCCCAAAATGCTATGCTTATCCTGGACATCCCCCTGGGTATCAATACGGACACTGTACAGGGAGTACTTTCCAAGGTGGAAGGTTTATAAAACCCTGTGGTGGTGGGTCGGCATGCTAATCTGCTCACCCACACTTTCCTGGCCCTAGTAGAGTTTAAGGATCCCATAGATAGCTCCAAAGTGCCACAGACCATTACCCCAGAGGAAGCCCTCACTGCCTGGAGAGTGATAACTAAGTACAGTAAAGACCCGGTGGGAATGAGCCCCCACCACTGTCTGAAACTTTTGAGGAGAAATTTGCTAAATGGTTGCTGGGGGAAGGGAAAACTGTGGAGGACTTGAAGAAACTATTCTTGCCACCTGGGGTGTTCCTCCCCAACACCCTCTCCAGCCCAGTACCCGTAATGGTGGCTGAACCAATGCAGACTCTATTTCTGCACCTGCCATTAGTCACGACTCTTACGAGGTTGAGGATCTTCTGTAGCACCCTCCCACCCCCAAGGGGAGGATGACTGGGAGACCTGGATAGACTATGTTGCCCCCAAGTGCTAGAATGGCAGTCTCGGAAGCAGCGAAAGAGGGTAGTGATAGCCTCGAGGTCCTGCCCTGGCTACCATCCGTGCTAAGCGGGTCAGTAACCCTGAAGTGACTGCACAGGCCTATCTTGAGGCCTTGGAGAATGTGTATGGAGCCCAGATTCTGATGAGGATCTATGGTGGAGAGTAAGAAATGTACAACAGTACCAAGGGAGTTGTTGTCTGTGTATATCTCGGCTGGAAAAATTGTTGCAAGAATGCCTCAGAAAGGGTAGTTGCCAGCAATTGAACTGGACCGAACCAGGCTGGACAGGATCCTTAAGTCTGCCCCCTTCTCAGAACTGCTGTTGCTTCAGTTACGCCTGGCAAATGGGCTGGAATCCCACCTCCTATGATGAGTTAATGAGAGAAATTGAGGAGTTGAGAAAAGGCGACTCGGAGGGACCTGCACCAATAGCTGCGGCTACGACCTGAGTGACTGAGGGTGGCCCATCAAGTGAAGTTCAGGGGCAGAGGTTGGCAGTCAATGAGTGCTCTGACAAGGAAAAAAGATATGCCACAATGGGGCGAACTGTTGAGAGATCGGAATTCAAAACAGTCCCTTTATGAAGGCCACGCCTGCAAATACAGGCCCTGACCTATATCCGACTGCATCTGCTATGGGGTGGGGGTACCCACCCATGTATCTCCTGCTGATAACAGCTCCAAACTCAATTCCTTGACCATGAAGTGGAGAAACTGACGAGATGTCTCCAAATGCTTATCACACACAGACAGAGATGGCACCAAGGTTTCCAGTTAATAATACCCGCCCTGGCTCCCAGTGTGCGCCGGCCAGCTCAAACTCCAGAAAGTATGTTTTGCTATAATTGTGGGAAGGATGGGCACATGAAAAGGGAATGCCGGTCCCAAAAGACACTGACAAAGTTGCATATAGGCTACAAGGAGAGCTTGGAGAACAAATCAGTGGTTAAGAGGTGCAAATGATCCCAGTGAGGGCACCAAAATGCTAACTCACGTCCTTGTGTGCAAGGTCAGTTGCCCAGGCCCCCACTATCGCCTCTCCAGACTGGTCCAGAATAGTGGGTCCTCCATGGAGACCACTGTAAAGGTGAATGGAGTGTCTACAAGAGCTGTATTAGACAGTGGCTCCCAAGTGACAATTATGTTCCAGGATTGGTATCAGAAGCATTTGTCAGGCGTACCCTTACAACCATTAGAAGGACTGCATGTATGGGGTTTAAGTGAGAAGGCCTACCCTATTCCGGTATATCCGAATTTGGCTGTCTTTCCCCACCTCCGTGGCTGGAGTGGCCGAACAAGTAGAGACTCTAGCCTTAGTGTGTCCCCCACTGGACTGTATGATGGTGTCCTTTGTTGATTGGAACAAATGCTCATATGTTCGGAAGGCTGGCACAGTTGTGTTATGAAAAAGGGGTCAAAAACTAGTAGAGCTTTAAGAGTTCCAGCTTTAATTAAGAAGGCCTATGAGGCACAGAGATGCTGAAAAATAGAACAGAGGAACGAGTGGAATTGTATGGAAGAAGGATCCTGAGTCTCTGATCCTGGCGCCAAATGCCCAGTGTACCTTACGGGAGAGGTCCGTATCAGAAAGGATGTTAAGAATAAAATATTAATGTTGGATGCACCAGGCGATGGAAAATTGCCAGAGGACTGCTGGTCAAGCCTAGTATTTTGCCGCTAGAGCCCATGCTTATGCCAGAAGGGTAATGGTCCAAGTTCATAATGTGTCTGAAAGAGACATTCGGTAAATAGAGGTTGCATCCTGGCTAATGTGCATTGTGCAGATACTGCAGTGCTACCTAGCAGCAAGAGTTAGGGAAGAATGACAGAGTAGCATACACTTGTTTGATTTAATGACTCCCGTTGCCAGCTGAATGGAAAGTGAGGATCAGTGAGAGCTGCCCAGAGACCAGGTGTTTTCTTTAAAGGAATGGGGCGTAGGATGCGTGCAAGGAGCTGAGCACAATATCCGGCTACATGACGAAGACCATTTCATGAGGTCTCGACGCCTGGCACCTGCTGACATAGATGATGTGAGCGGCATCTGCAAGAGATGTTAGCTGCTGGTGTAATACAAGAATCCAAAGCCCTTATGCTTCCCCATTGTGGTAGTGAGGAAGAAGAATGGGACAGTAAGGATGTGCGTGGATTATCGCACCTTAAACGGCGGACTATCCTGATCAGTACACAATGCCCGATTCAGGATGCTTTGGACTGCCTAAACGGAGCAAATGGTTCTCTGTGTTGGATCTCCCCTGTGGGTACTACCAGATCCCGATGGCCCCAGAGGACCGTGAGAAGACAGCCTTTATCTGTCCACTTGGCCTCTATGAATTCATGAGGATGCCTCAAGGGATTTCAGGTGCCCCAGCCACTTTTCAATGATTGATGGAGCGTGCAGTGGGGGACATGAACTTACTAGAGTGCCTGGTATACCTAGATGATGTTATTGTGTTTGGCAGCTCACTGGAGGAACATGAGAGCAGATTATTTAAGGTATTGGACCGACTGGAGGACTTTGGCCTTAAACTGTCCATTGATAAGTGTCAATTCTTTCAAACATCAGTAAAGTATGTGGGACACATAGTATCCACCGAGGGAATAGAGACCGACCCAAGTAAAGTTGAGGCCTTGACCACCTGGCAACAGCCCAAAAATCTAAAAGAACTGCAAAGATTCCTGGGATTCTGTGGTTATTATCGGCGCTTCATCAAGGACTATTCAAGAGTGATCCGCCCTTTACTTATGTAACCCCCCTGCAAATGGGGGTTCCCGGAAGACTTCCAGGAGCTTGCTTGAATGCTCCAAGCCTGAATGGTGTTTGGCGTTTAAGCCACTTATCAGTGAGTGTTTTTAGAGCCTCTGGTACTGTCTCTTTAAGAGCTGTCTGCTTGCAGACATAATTAGTTATATGGGGACTGTGTGTTTCTTTGATTGAGTACCACTCAAGCTGCTGCAATTCACCCCATTTTGCAGTCACTAGAGTGCAAAGGAACCTGTCTGAAAGATGTAACTGATTGCCAGAAATCATTTACAGTAATAATAAAATTACAGTTTGTCTAACCTGCTTTCTTTGCAGTCAGAACTGTCTGCCTAGTTCCCCATTCTGGTTTTGAACTGCTGAACTGGACCAATCAGTGTGGGGTAAACTAGCTCTAAAATGATGCCTTGGACGAATCAGAACTTGGGACTCATAATCTGAGCCAGCCACAAGAGGATTGTATGGGCAGTGACTCTGGGAGATGTAGTTTAGACTTGGTGCCTTTTGGACCAACAGCAGCAGTCTATTGTGAGTGACAGCCAATCCAGTCAAGAACTGGGAGGAACTCAAAGGAAGTGCCGGTTTTTGTCTGTTGGGAGTTTCAGTTTGAGATCTGAAAGTGAAGGAAAGAAACCCTGTGCTCCTTCAGTGCACAGTTTCAGTCAAAACGTGTGCAAGGCCCAGAGTTCCGGTCTACAACTTGTGTAACTGCTTGTTAGGACTGAATCAGTCCTGTGAAAAGAATCAAAGGATCTCTGAAGAGTGAAACCAGGCTCACCCTGTAGAAGACTGAAGAATTGTTGAATTACACTCGGTCTGTCAGGAACTGAATCTGCTGTGTTCTCCTGGTTATTGTGCAGTAATTGCGATTGGGATACAGATGCAGCCTGCCTGGTATAGTGCTTTCTTTTTTTACCATATAAATGTGTGAGGAGTCTCTTGGAGATCAAAAGTAGCCCTGCTGACATTGAAGGACCATATCTTCTTTGGAGTCGTGAAGTACTAATTGGGTCGCTCCTGTTGAATTGCCATTAAATCCAAATGGAATTACTGTACTGCTGACTGTTTAATTCTCCTTTTCACTGTGTAGAGGGCCCTACCAGCTGCCACGGTTTGGACTAGCCACTAGGGCTTGGGTGCCCAGGGACAGTAACTGGTAGGGATAGGCCTATGCACAGAGCCATAGGTAGATAGTAAAGTGATAAGCTAATTAACCTGATTTCCCCTGTCCTTGTTATATCCCCTAAATAAATCAGAGCTGTTTGTTTCAACAAAGTTATACTGCCTGAGGTATTTGTCTATGTTAAAGTACTGTACTGTGATTGTTGCACTGTATCTTATTTTACAGGATGTCCCGGTGCCTGAACCAGCCTTGGGAGTAAGTGTATACTGTGAAGGTAATTCTGCTATATTGTGTGGGCCACTAGTGGGAAGAAAGGGGTTGCAGTGTCCCAGAGGGCTGTGACCAAGTAAGTTTAACTATTGCAAACCCTGACCTCTGGGTGGAGGCACCCGCCATTGGATCCAGGCCCTCAACCTGTTGGTGGCAAATCAGGCAGGGGTAGTAGCCCTGGGATAGCGCCATCTAGGGGTTACATTTGGAGGCTCACCGCTGGGATTGTGTGTCCTCTAGTGGCCATATTTACAAACCACTGTTAAGGAAAAAAATAAATAAATAAATAAATGGGTACCCGACAGAAGTGGCTGTGCACCGCTGGTGGAGTGGTGTACTAGGGAGGAGATCGACCCCAAATGCTATGCTTATCCTGGACATCCCCTGGTATCAATACTGGACACTGTGCAGGAGTACTTTCCAAGGTGGAAGGTTTACAAAATCCTGTGGTGGTGGGTGACGCTCTAATCTGCTCACCCACACTTTCCTGGCCTAGTAGAGTTTAAGGATCCCATAGATGGCTCCAAAGTACCACAGACCATTACCCCAGAGGGAGCCCTCACTGCTTGGAGAGTGATAACTAAGGACAGTAAAGACCCGGGGGGGAATGAGCCCCCACCACTATCTGAAACTTTTGAGGAGAAATTTGCTAAATGGTTGCTGGGAGAAGGGAAAACTGTGGAGGACTTGAAGAAACTATTCTTGCCACCTGGGGGTGTTCCTCCCCCAACACCCTCTCCTGCTCCAGTACCCGTAATGGTGGCTGAACCAATGCAGACTCCCTATTCTGCACCTGCCATTAGTCACGACTCTTACCGAAGGTTGAGGATCTTCTCTGGCACCCTCCCCACCCCAAGGGAGGATGACTGGGAGACCTGGATAGACTATGTTGCCCCCAAAGTGCTAGAATGGCAGTGCTCGGAAGCCGGCGAAGAGGGTTGTGAGAGCCTCCGAGGTCCTGCCTGGCTACCATCCGTGCTAAGCGGGCCAGCTAACCCTGAAGCGACTGCACAAGCCTATCTTGAGGCCTTGGAGAATGTATGGGAGCCCAGATTCTGATGAGGACCTATGGTGGAGAGTAAGAAATGCACAACAGTACCAAGGGAGGAGTTGTCTGTGTATGTCTCTCGGCTGGAAAAATTGTTGCAAGAATGCCTCAGAAAGGGTGGTTTGCCAGCGATTGAACTGGACCGAACCAGACTGGACAGAATCCTTAAGTCTGCCCCTTCTCAGAACTGCTGTTGCTTCAGTTACGCCTGGCAAATGACTGGAATCCCCACCCTCCTATGATGAGTTAATGAGAGAAATTCGAGGAGTTGAAAAAGGCGACCTCGGGAGGACCTGCACCAATAGCTGTGGCTATGACCAGTGACTGAGGTGGCCCATCAAGTGAAGTTCAGGGGCAGAGGTTGGCAGTCAATGAGTGCTCTGATAAGGAAAAGATATGCCACAATGGGGCGAACTGTTGAGAGATCCGAATTCAAAACAGTCCCTTTATGAAGGCCACGCCTGCAAGTCGGGCCCCGACCTATATCCGACTGCATCTGCTATGGGGGTGGGGATACCCACCCATGTATCTCCTGCTGATAACAGCTCGAACTCGATTCCTTGACCATGGAAGTGGAGAAACTGACGAGATGTCTCCAAATGCTTATCACGCGCAGACAGAGATGGCACCAAGGTTTCCAGTTAGTAATACCCCGCCCTGGCTCCCAGTGTGGCACCTCGGCCAGCTCAAACTCCAAAAGTATGTTTTGCTATAATTGTGGGAAGGATGGGCACATGAAAGGGAATGCCAATCCCAAAAGACACTGACAAAGTTGCATATAGGCTACAAGGAGAGCTTGGAGAACAAATCAGTGGTTAAGAGGTGCCGAAATGATCCCAGTGAGGGCACCAAAAATGTAATTCACGTCCTTTTGGCAAGGTCAGTTGCCCAGGCCCCCACTACCGCCTCTCCAGACTGGTCCAGAATAGTGGGTCCCTCCATGGAGACCACTGTAAAGGTAAATGGAGTGTCTACAAGAGCTGTATTAGACAGTGGCTCCCAAGTGACAATTATGTTTCAAGATTGGTATCAGAAGCATTTGTCAGACGTACCCTTACAACCATTAGAAGGACTGCATGTATGGGGGTTAAGTGAGAAGGCCTACCCTATTCTGGGTATATCCAATTTGGCTGTCTTTCCCCACCTCCGTGGCTGGAGTGGCCGAACAAGTAGAGACCCTAGCCTTAGTGTGTCCCCCACTGGACTGTATGATGGTGTCCCTTTGTTGATTGGAACAAATGCTCATATGTTCAGAAGGCTGACATTTGTGTTATGAAAACAGGGTCAAAGACTAGTAGAGCTTTAAGAGTTCGGCTTTAATTAAGAAGGCCTATGAGGCACAGAGAGATGCTGAAAATATAGAACCAGAGGAACCGGTTGGAATTGTATGGAAGAAGGATCCTGGGTCTCTGATCCTGGCACCAAATGCCCAGTGTACCTTACAGGGAGAGGTCCGTATCAGAAAGGATGTTAAGAATAAAATATTAATGTTGGATGCACAGGCGATGGAAAATTGCCAGAGGGACTGCTGGTCAAGCCTAGTATTTTGCCCGCTAGAGCCCATGCTTATGCCAGAAGGTAATGGTCCAAGTTCATAATGTGTCTGAAAGAGACATTCGAGTAAATAGAGGTTGCATCCTGGCTAATGTGCATTGTGCAGACACTGCAGTGCTACCCAGCAGCAAGAGTTCAAGGAAGAATGACAGAGTAACGCCTGACTTGTTTGATTCGGCAACTCCCGCTGCCAGCTGAATGGAAAGTGAGGATCAGTGAGAAGCTTGCCCAGAGACCAGGTGTTTTCTTTAAAGGAATGGGGCGTAGGATGCGTGCAAGGAGCTGAGCACAATATCCGGCTGCATGAAAGAACCATTTAGTGAGAGGTCTCGACGCCTGGCACCTGCTGATATAGATGATGTGAGACGGCATCTGCAAGAGATGTTAGCGGCTGGTGTAATACAAGAATCAGAAGCCCTTATGCTTCCCCATTGTGGTAGTGAGGAAAAGAATGGGACAGTAAGGATGAAAGTGGATTATCGCACCTTAAACCGCGGACTATCCCTGATCAGTACACAATGCCCCGCATTCAGGATGCTTTGGACTGCCTAAACGGGAGCAAGTGGTTCTCTGTGCTGGATCTCCGCAGTGGGTACTACCAGATCCCGATGGCCCCAGAGGACCGTGAGAAGACAGCCTTTATCTGTCCGCTTGGCTTCTATGAATTCATGAGGATGCCTCAAGGGATTTCAGGTGCCCCAGCCACTTTTCAACGATTGATGGAGCGTGCAGTGGGGACATGAACTTACTAGAGTGCCTGGTATACCTAGATGATGTTATTGTGTTTGGCAGCTCACTGGAGGAACATGAGGCAGATTATTTAAGGTATTGGATCGACTGGAGGACTTTGCCTTAAACTGTCCATTGATAAGTGTCAATTCTTTCAAACATCAGTAAAGTATGTGGGACACATAGTATCCACGAGGGAATAGAGACCGACCAAGTAAAGTTGAGGCCTTGACCACCTGGCCACAGCCCAAAATCTAAAGAACTGCAAAGATTCCTGGGATTCTGTGGTTATTATCGGCGTTTCATCAAGGACTATTCAAAGTGATCCGCCTTTTTAACCTTACTCAAGGTATCCCCCAACCCACAAAAAATACCAAAAGTCAGCGTCCCTCAAGACTGAAAGAGTGTATTTTCATCCGAGTGAAGTATTTGGTGCCCGCTGGACTCCTGATTGTGAGACTGCTTTTCATGAGATCATATATCAACTTACCCATGCTCCAGTGCTGGCCTATGCCGATCCAAGAAAACCTTACGTCCTGCACACTGATGCTAGCTTGCAAGGGTTGGGGGCTGTGTTGTACCAAGAGCACGAGAATGGCCTGAGACCAGTGGCCTTTGCCAGTAGAAGCCTGACCCCATCCGAAAAGAACTATCCTGTACATAAGTTAGAGTTCCTAGCTTTGAAGTGGGCTATTGTTGACCAATTCCATGAGTACTTGTATGGGGCTAAAATACTAGTAAAACTGACAATAATCCTTTGACCTATGTGCAGACCTCAGCTAAGTTGGATGCCACTGGCCACAGGTGGCTTTCTGCATTATCTACATATGACTATGCTCTCGAATACCGAGCAGGTCTGAACCACATAGATGCTGATGTCTCTCCCGGAGGCCTGTTCCCCAGAATGATTGGGTCCGATTGGCAGAACCTGACATTCGGGCACTCTGCCGGAAGTTTGACAGGGAGGAACAATGTCCACGGACGCAGTGGACTGCATGGTGGATTGTTTGGGACCCTCTGAGAATTGCATACCTGCTGCTTATTGCCACTTTCTGCAATAGACATTGGTGCACTGCCTCAGCTGGACAATGACAGTATTCGCGGGCTCAATCCGCGATCCTATGATCAAATCAGCTTAGAAGCCCTCTATGCAGGAAAAGATGTGTCCAAATTACGTCCACTGATTTGAGAACTGCACTGTTATACAAGAAGGTCCTAAGTTGAAACTGATCAATAAACTGTTATATAGAAACAGTAGACAGAGGGGACAAGTAGACAAACAACAACTGGTGCTGCCCACTGCCTTCGAGACTCAGTATTGAGGTCCTTGCACAACCACATGGGGCACCTTGGTATAGACAGAACACTTGACTTGGTGAGATCCAGATTCTATTGGCCTAAGATGGGGGCTGATGTGGAGCAACACATCTGAACTTGTAGTCGCTGCTTACAGAGGAAAGCTTGCCCCAGAGGGCTGCCCCTTGTTAACATAACCACCAGTGCACCCATGGAGCTGGTCTGTATTGATTTTCTGAGTTTGGAGTCAGATCAAAGAAATATCAGTAATGTGCTGGTGGTCACTGACCATTCACGAGATATGCCCAAGCTTTCCCACCAAAGACAGAAAGCATCCACTGTAGCCAAAGTACTCGTGAAAACTTTTTGTTCACTATGGGGCTCCACAAGAATCCATTCTGATCAAGGGAGAGACTTTGAGAGTCGTCTGATCAAAGAGATGCTTTCTCTGTGGGGAGTGAGAAAGTCCAGAACCACTCCTTACCACCCCCAGGGACCCACAGCCTGAGCGTTTCAACGCACTTTGCTAGATATGCTAGGCACCTGCACCAAAGGACAAGCCTAGATGGAGCCAACAAATTAGCACCCTGGTACATGCCTATAACTGCACCAAAAGTGATGCCACTGGGTTCTCCCCTACCGCCTGATGTTTGGAAGAGAAGCTCGACTACGGTAGATGTGTGTTTTGGGGTCTCTCCTGATGGGGTTCAAGCTGACAACTATTTACAGTATGTGCAAAGTTAAAGGCCCAGCTAACTCATGCGTACCAACTGGCTCAAACCATGGCTGCCAAAAGAAATCTGGCCAACAAGAAAGGTGTGATAAAAGGTGAAAGCACAGGAACTCCAGGAGGAGATCGGTATTGCTAAGAAATCTGGGACTGCATGGCAAACACAAGATTGCTGACAGATGGCACCATCTCCCTCACATTATAGTGGGCAAACTAGATGATCTGCCAGTGTACAAAGTAAGGCCTGAGAACAATTCAAAAGATGTAAAAATAATGCATAGAAATCATTTACTACCCATTGGACAAATCCTGATTGAGTCTGAGCCCCAGAAGATGCCCCTCTGGACCAGTGACTAGAGCTGCTGCTAAGAAAAGATCAAGGAAGTCTGCACCTACAGAAGCAGAGTTAAAGTGTTCCCCTGCACAAGTCCCAGTTGAGCATGACTGTCAGTCCATATCAGAAGAAAGTGAGAGTGACTTTGAATACTATCCTTCTTACGAACTGAGTCAATTGTTTCGGGGCAATCCCCTAGTCAATACTGGAGACAAAGCTGGGCCTTCTGGACTGTCTATGCCCCAGCTTCATCCCTGGAGCCAATGCTCCCAGAAAGTGAAGTGCAAGCATCAGATCAGATGAAATGGAATCATTGTGCATGGTTGAACTGTTTGAGCTTTCAGGAGGAAAATGATAGATTGGGGCAGACTGGTGATACACCGAACAAGAAGAGTATTTTGAGTGCCTGACAGTCCACTGCCAGTGTCCAAAGCTCTCCATGCGAGCCAAATGTTGTGGACTCAGAAACTGTAACTCCTGGAGCTGAAAGTGCCCCAAGTTCTAGCCTCTACCCCATGGAGACCCCTGACAAGTGAGGACAATGCTGAAAATGAGGCTCAGAGTGCAGAGACTATAACAGTTCCCCTAGAAAGACTGGTCGAGCTGTAAAGCCTGTGGTGCACCTCAGTTATGATTCACTTGGGAGGCCTGTGGACTTGCCTCTCAATGTTGTCCATAAAGGAGTGTATGTGTCCCGAGCTCATTGCCCAAACTGAGCATCAGTGCTAACTCCAAGTTACTTGTGTTGCCCTCTAAGTATGGTGCCTTGCCCGTCCAGCCCCAAGGTAACTGATAGGAAGGGCCCCTCTCTTCAGGTTTCATGTACAAGAGGTAATAACTTGAGTTATGGTACAATGTGTGTAATACTGTATAAAGAGTCACGTACTGCAATGTTTCAGAAATGTATTCTTGGTAAAATGATATATTGACTGATGATTACATTGTGAGCCTAATGCAAATGTATATGGTTGCAGTTAAAACTTATGGGGGGGTACTTGCTTGACGCGGACGTCAAGCTTTCCCAGGCCAGGAAGGGTGTAACCCCCTGCAAATGGGGGTTCAAAGACTTCCAGGAGCTTGCTTGAATGCTCCAAGCCTGAATGGTGTTTGGCGTTTAAGCCACTTATCAGTGAGTGTTTTAGAGCCTCTGGTACTGTCTCTTAAGAGCTGTCTGCTTGCAGACATAATTAGTTATATGGGGGACTGTGTGTTTCTTTGATTGAGTACCACTCAAGCTGCTGCCAATTCACCCCATTTTGCAGTCACTAGGAGTGCAAGGGAACCTGTCTGAAAGATGTAACTGATTGCCAGAAATCATTTACAGTAATAATAAAATTACAGTTTGTCTAACCTGCTTTCTTTGCAGTCAGAACTGTCTGCCTAGTTCCCATTCTGGTTTTGAACTGCTGAACTGGACCAATCAGTGTGGGGTAAACTAGCTCTAAAATGATGCCTTGGACGAATCAGAACTTGGGACTCATAATCTGAGCCAGCCACAAGAGGATTGTATGGGCAGTGACTCTGGGAGATGTAGTTTAGACTTCGTGCCTTTTGGACCAACAGCAGCAGTCTATTGTGGTGACAGCCAATCCAGTCAAGAACTGGGAGGAACTCAAAGGAAGTGCCGGTTTTGTCTGTTGGGAGTTTCAGTTTGAGATCTGAAAGTGAAGGGAAAGAAACCCTGTGCTCCTTCAGTGCACAGTTTCAGTCAAAAAAGCGTTGCAAGGCCCAGAGTTCGTCTACAACTGTGTAACTGCTTGTTAGGACTGAATCCGTCCTGTGAAAAGAATCAAAGGATCTCTGAAGAGTAGAAACCAGGCTCACCCTGTAGAAGACTGAAGAAATTGTTGAATTACACTCGGTCTGTCAGGAACTGAATCTGCTGTGTGTTCTCCTGGTTATTGTGCAGTAATTGCGATTGGGATACAGATGCAGCCTGCCTGGTATAGTGCTTTCTTTTTTTACCATATAAATGTGTGAGGAGTCTCTTGGAGATCAAAAGTAGCCCTGCTGACATTGAAGGACCATATCTTCTTTGGAGGTCGTGAGTACTAATTAGGTCGCTCCCTGTTGAATTGCCACATTAAATCCAAATGGAATTACTGTACTGCTGACTGTTTAATTCTCCTTTTCACTGTGTGAAGGGCCCCTACCAGCTGCCCACGGTTTGGACTAGCCACTAGGGCTTGGGTGCCCGGGGACAGTAACTGGTGAGGGATAGGCCTATGCCAGAGCCATGGTAGATAGTAAAGTGATAAGCTAATTAACCTGATTTCCCCTGTCCTTGTTATATCCCTAAATAAATCAGAGCTGTTTGTTTCAACAAAGTTATACTGCCTGAGGTATTTGTCTATGTTAAAGTACTGTACTGTGATTGTTGCACTGTATCTTATTTTACAGGATGTCCGGTGCCTGAACCAGCCTTGGGGTAAGTGTATACTGTGAAGGTAATTCTGCTATATTGTGTGGGCCACTAGTGGGAAGAAAGGGGGGTTGCAGTGTCCCAGAGGGCTGTGACCAAGTAAGTTTAACTATTGCAAACCCTGACCTCTGGGTGGAGGCACCCGCCATTGGATCCAGGCCCCTCAACCTGTTAGTGGCAAATCAGGCAGGGGTAGTAGCCCCTGGGATAGCGCCATCTAGGGGTTACACTTAACCTTACTCAAGGGTATCCCCCAACCCACAAAAAATACCAAAAGTCAGCGTCCCTCAAGACTGAAAGAGTGTATTTTCATCCGAGTGAAGTATTTGGGGCCCGCTGGACTCCTGATTGTGAGACTGCTTTTCATGAGATCATATATCAACTTACCCATGCTCCAGTGCTGGCCTATGCCGATCCAAGAAAACCTTACGTCCTGCACACTGATGCTAGCTTGCAAGGGTTGGGGGCTGTGTTGTACCAAGAGCACGAGAATGGCCTGAGACCAGTGGCCTTTGCCAGTAGAAGCCTGACCCCATCCGAAAAGAACTATCCTGTACATAAGTTAGAGTTCCTAGCTTTGAAGTGGGCTATTGTTGACCAATTCCATGAGTACTTGTATGGGGCTAAAATACTAGTAAAAACTGCATTATCTACATATGAGTATGCTCTCGAATACCGAGCAGGTCTGAACCACATAGATGCTGATGCTCTCTCCCGGAGGCCTGTTCCCCAGAATGATTGGGTCCGATTGGCAGAACCTGACATTCGGGCACTCTGCCGGAAGTTTGACAGGGAGGAACAAATGTCCACGGACGCAGTGGACTGCATGGTGGATTGCTTGGGACCCTCTGAGAACTGCATAACTGCTGCTTATTGCCACTTTTCTGCAATAGACATTGGTGCACTGCCTCAGTTGGACAATGACAGTATTGGCGGGCTCAATCCCGCGATCCCATGATCAAAGCAGCTTTAGAAGCCTCTATGCAGGAAAAGATGTTCCAAATTACGCTCCACTGATTTGAGAACTGCACTGTTATACAAAGAAGGTCCTAAGTTGAAACTGATCAATAAACTGTTATACAGAGAAACAGTAGACAGAGGGGACAAGTAGACAAACAACAACTAGTGCTGCCCACTGCCTTCGAGACTCAGTACTGAGGTCCTTGCACAACCACATGGGGCACCTTGGTATAGACAGAACACTTGACTTGGTGAGATCCAGATTCTATTGGCCTAAGATGGGGGCTGATGTGGAGCAACACATTCGAACTTGTAGTCGCTGCTTACAGAGGAAAGCTTTGCCCCAGAGGGCTGCCCCCCTTGTTAACATCACCACCAGTGCACCCATGGAGCTGGTCTGTATTGATTTTCTGAATTTGGAGTCAGATCAAAGAAATATCAGTAATGTGCTGGTGGTCACTGACCATTTCACGAGATATGCCCAAGCTTTCCCCACCAAAGACCAGAAAGCATCCACTGTGGCCAAAGTACTTGTAGAAAACTTTTTTGTTCACTATGGGGCTCCACAAAGAATCCATTCTGATCAAGGGAGAGACTTTGAGAGTCGTCTGATCAAAGAGATGCTTTCTCTGTGGGGCTGAAGTCCAGAACCACTCCTTACCACCCCAGGGGACCCACAGCCTGAACGTTTCAACCGCACTTTGCTAGATATGCTAGGCACCCTGCACCCAAAGGACAAGCCTAGATGGAGCCAACAAATTAGCACCCTGGTACATGCTTATAACTGCACCAAAAGTGATGCCACTGGGTTCTCCCCTACCGCCTGATGTTTGGAAGAAGCTCGACTACCAGTAGATGTGTTTTGGGGTCTCTCTGATGGGGTTCAAGCTGACAACTATTTACAGTATGTGCAAAGTTAAAGGCCCAGCTAACTCATGCGTACCAACTGGCTCAAACCATGGCTGCCAAAAGAAATCTGGCCAACAAAGAACGGTATGATAAAAGGTGAAAGCACAGGAACTCCAGGAGGAGATCGGTATTGCTAAGAAATCTGGGACTGCATGGCAAACATAAGATTGCTGACAGATGGCACCATCTCCCTCACATTGTAGTGGGCAAACTAGATGATCTGCCAGTGTACAAAGTAAGGCCTGAGAACAATTCAAAGATGTAAAACAATGCATAGAAATCATTTACTGCCCATTGGACAAATCCTGATTGAGTCTGAGCCCCAGAAGATGCCCCTCTGGACCAGTGACTAGAGCTGCTGCTAAGAAAAGATCAAGGAAGTCTGCACCTACAGAAGCAGAGTTAAAGTGTTCCCCTGCACAAGTCCCAGTTGAGCATGACTGTCAGTCCATATCAGAAGAAAGTGAGTGACTTTGAATACTATCCTTCTACGAACTGAGTCAATTGTTTGGGGCAATCCCTAGTCAATCACGGAGACAAAGCTGGGCCTTCTGGACTGTCTAAGCCCCAAGCTTCATCCCTGGACCAATGCTCCCAGAAAGTGAAGTGCAAAGCATCAGATCAGATGAAATGGAATCATTGTGCATGGTTGAACTGTTTGAGCTTTCAGGGGAGGAAAATGATAGATTGGGCAGACTGGTGATACACCGAACAAGAAGAGTATTTTGAGTGCCCTGACAGTCCACTGCCAGTGTCCGAAAGCTCTCCATGCGAGCCAAATGTTGTGGACTCAGAAACTGTAACTCCTGGAGCTGAAAGTGCCCCAAGTTCTAGCCTCTCTACCCCAGGGAGACTCCTGACAAGTGAGGACAATGCTGAAAATGAGGCTCAGAGTGCAGAGACTGTAACAGTTCCCCTAGAAAGACTGGTCGAGCTGTAAAGCCTGTGGTGCACCTCAGTTATGATTCACTTGGGAGGCCTGTGGACTTGCCTCTCAATGTTGTCCATAAAGGAGTGTATGTGTCCCCGAGCTCATTGCCCAAACTGAGCATCAGTGCTAACTCCAAGTTACTTGTGTTGCCCTCTAAGTATGGTGCCCTTGCCCCGTCCAGCCCCAAGGTAACTGATAGGGAAGGGCCCCCTCTCTTCAGGTTTCATGTACAAGAGGTAATAACTTGAGTTATGGTACAATGTGTGTGTAATACTGTGTAAAGAGTGACGTACTGCAATGTTTCAGAAATGTGTTCTTGGTAAAATGATGTATTGACTGATGATTACATGTGTGAGCCTAATGCAAATGTATATGGTTGCAGTTGAAACTTATGAGGGTACTTGCTTGGCACGGACATCAAGCTTTCCCAGGCCAGGAAGGGTGTAACCCCCTGCAAATGGGGGTTCCCAAAAGACTTCCAGGAGCTTGCTTGAATGCTCCAAGCCTGAATGGTGTTTGGCGTTTAAGCCATTTATCAGTGAGTGTTTTAAGAGCCTCTGGTACTGTCTCTTTAAGAGCTGTCTGCTTGCAGACATAATTAGTTTGTATGGGGGGACTGTGTGCTTCTCTGTTTGAGTACCACTCGAGCTGCTGCCAATTCACTCCATTTTTGCAGTCACTAGGAGTGCAAAGGGAACCTATCTGAAAGATGTAACTGTTTGCCAGAAATCATTTACAGTAATAATGAAATTACAGTTTGTCTAACCTGCTTTCTTTGCAGTCAGAACTGTGTCTGCCTAGTTCCCCATTCTGGTTTTGAACTGCTGAACTGGACCAATCAGTGTGGGGTAAGCTAGCTCTAAAATGGTGCCTTGGACGAATCAGAACTTGGACTCATAATCTGAGCCAGCCACAAGAGGATTGTATGGGCAGTGACTCTGGGAGATGTAGTTTAGACTTGGCCTTTTTGGACCAACAGCAGCAGTCTATGTGGTGACAGCCAATCCAGTCAAGAACTGGGAGGAACTCAAAGGAAGTGCCGGTTTTGTCTGTTGGAGTTTCAGTTTAGATCTGGCAGTGAAGGGAAAGAAACTCTGTCTCCTTCAGTGCACAGTTTCAGTCAAAAACATTGTAAGGCCCAGAGTTCGGTCTGCAGCTTGTGTAACTGCTTGTTAGGACTGAATCCGTCCTGTGAAAAGAATCAAAGGATCTCTGAAGAGTAGAAACCAGGCTCACCCTGTAGAAGACTGGAGAAATTGTTAAATTGCACTCGGTCTGTCAGGAACTGAATCTGCTGTGTGTTCTCCCGGGTATTGTGCAGTAATTGCGATCGGGATAGAGAAGCAGCCTGCCTGGTATAGTACTTTCTTTTTTACCATATAAATGTGTGAAGAGTCTCGTGGAGCTCAAGAGTAGCCCTGCTGATGTTGAAGGACCCTATCTTGTTTGGAGGTCGTGAGTACTAATTCAGGGTCGCTCCCTGTTGAATTGCCACATTAAATCCAAATGGAATCACTGTACTGCTGACTGTTTAAACTAATTTTTCTTTTCACTGCCACGGTTTGGACTAGCCACTAGGGCTTGGGTACCAGGGACAGTAACTGGTAGGGATAGGCCTGTGCACAGAGCCATAGGTAGATATAAGTGATAAGCTAATTAACCTGATTTCCCCTGTCCTTGTTATATCCCTAAATAAATCAGGCTGCTTGTTTCAGCAAAGTTATACTTCTAGAGGTATTTGTCTATGTTAAAGTACTGTACTGTGATTGTTGCACTGTATCTTATTTCACAGGAGGTCCCAGTGCCGGAACTAGTCCTGGGGGTAAGTGTATACTGTGAAGGTAATTCTGATATATTGTGTGGGCCACTAGTGGGAAGAAAGGGGGGTTGCAGTGTCCCAGAGCGCTGTGATCAAGTAAGTTTAACTATTGCAAACCCTGACCTCTGGGTGGAGGCACCCGCCATTGGATCCAGGCCCCTCAACCTGTTAGTGGCAAATCAGGCAGTGGTAGTAGCCCCTGGGATAGCGCCATCTAGGGGTTACAATTTCATTACCTGAGTGCTTTAATATTCACTCCGATGTACCAACACTAATGTAAAAATTCCCAGAGCAGCACTGTGCAATTTCACGTGCTTGGCGAGGCTCCATGCCGCTCCACTGTATAAGTGACAACAATGAAGCTGAGTAAGGGACATAAAGTACATTATAAATTGTAGTGAGAAAGCTGTAATGTGACCTACTGGGAACTGAACGCAGGCTTCCAGAATTATTTATTTATTGAAATCTTGGATGACATCTGTGAGCAGATGCTCATTGAGAGGTTCCACGTCAGATATATTAACACAAGGAGACACAATAAAGTTACAATAATTATACATACAGAGTACAAAAAAATTCAACAGTACATGAGTTGCAGTGACAAACAGTTACACAGATTGTGCTAAGGCATAGTACATGGTATACCAGCATCCTGTGGGAGAGAGGCAGAGGCAGACTGTTTGGGTGAGGTTGGGGGGGGGGCAGTGGGAGCTGGTATAGGAAGGGCAGAGGGAAAGAAAAGAGCCAAGGGGTAGGGGGTGGGAGGCAAGTGCTAGGACAAAAGTAGTGGGAAGTAAGTACTTGGGCAAAGACTTAACTTAGCAGGTCAGGAGTTGGAAGTGCTGAGGCACACTAAAGCTGTGGGTGCAGGCTAGCAGGGGCTCCTACAGGTACTATTGTCGGTGAGGTGCTGATGGAGTTTGCGCACAAAGGAACCAAGGGATTATGGCTTTGGCTACGTCAAGTGGTACACCATTTGTCCACAGAGGGGCGTGGTGAGCAAAGGATCGTTGGGCCATAGTTGTACGGCACCTGGGCACATGGAATGCTTGTGTAGTCGAGCTCCTGGTGTGCCTGACATGTATAGGTGATGACAGAAGGCTCAGAACTCCTTGAGGAAGTAAGTTTAGTGAGACCTTTTTTGCGAGTAGGCAGGTTTGATAAAGTATTCTGTCCTTCAATTGAAGCCAGCCCAATCGTGCATAAAGCTCACAGGTGTGGGTGAGTTTTGGGGCATTAGTGAGCAGGTGGCAGGCTTTGTTTTAGGCTGTTGAGAGGCGTTGGAGCGCTGTGTCGGTAGCAGAGCCATAGGCAGCTAGGCCGTAGTCAGTCAAGGTGAAGAGTGAACTGTTAATTGCCAGGTTCAGAGCTTCATAGGTCAAGCAATGTCTGTGCCTGTAGAGGATACCGATCCTGATGTTAAAGGCTTTGGCCGTGATGTCAATGTGCCTTGTGTAAGAAGAATATTGGCCTGGTGCTCTAATGACTGAGCTACAGGCTCATATGGTTAGACCTGGGGTTCCTGGTCCCACTTCCTTTCTCTGGTAGTGCATATCCAGCAGCTAGGAATAATCAAGATGACAATTAGATGTTTTTTGGTGCAGTTTAAGCCACTGTTAAAAATTTAAATCACAAATTGTAGTGAGAAAGAAATAATACAACCTATTGGGAATCAAACCCAGGCCCCCACAATATCATCCCAATGCTCTAACCACTGAGGTACAGGCTCGTATGGTTGTATGTGGGATTCCTGGATACATTTCATTTCTCTGGCATTGCATAGCCAGCAACTAGATACAAGCAATATCTGAGAAAGGAAGTGTGTCCGGAACCACAGGTCCTACCATGCCAGCCTGTAGCTCAGTGTTAGCCCACCAGGATGGTATTCCAGGGGCCTGGGTTCAATAGGTCACAGTATTTGTTCCTCACTACAACTTGTGATTAAGGGCTTATACTGCACACAGAAAAATCTAACTTTCAGACTACATCATATAATTCTAAAAATTATACTGTCTGTATGTGAATCAGAGACACTCACTGAGATATTTAAAAAGTTTCAGAGCTACAGCAGTAACAGAACTGGAATCAGTATTTTAAAATCAGGTTGAACATGGAAAATGGCTTACTGGTTCGGCCCAGTTCTCCTTTAAAACTTATTTATTTAACCAGACTTATCATTTAAAGTTTATCTTACATTTTAACTGTTTGAAATCCATTTTATACTGTATGTTTGGTCTTACTTAAACATAGAAGCATAGAAGTTGATGGCAGAAGGAGAACGCTAGGTCCGTCTAGTCTGCCCATTTGTTTTAGACCTATTTTAACACTTTAGTTGCCCTTTGTAGTCAGGACTCCCTTGTTTTCTGTTTTATTAAATTTTGATTGTATGGCGCCCTGAACCCTAGGGCACCTGATAAGTAAAATTGTCTTGCCGTAATGCTAGCCATGCTTATGGGCAAGCCATTTTAGCCTGCAGACACGGGTCTTCTGTCGCATTTGTCACAGAAGACCACATTTGTGATCGCCATCACCTTGGACATATCGTGAGGGAATTCCTAGCGGTGTCTTTCGAGTCACTGTATCTGGTTTTAGACCAGTACAAGGCTGTCCTAAACAGCAGTGTGAAATTCCTGCCCAGCGTGGTTTCTGAATTAAATCTGAACCAGACTTTGATACTTCCTGTGTTCTTCTCAGAGCTCTGTAGTTCAGATGCCGAGTGGGTGCTCCACAGACTTCACATCCACGTGGTTCTACTGTATTACTGTGAGCATACATATATTTTGTGGTGAGGCTCATCAGCTCTTTGTTACCTATGCTGAATCCACCATAGGCAAAACAGCAGTCAAACAGACAATTGGCAGGTGGATCAAATCCTGCATTGTTTAAAGCAGCAGTACTGGGTAATCAGGAAGTGATTATCACAATTCTGCTTTTTGGCTGGATGCATGCAGCCATATTTCCAGTTTCCATATCTGTAAAAAAAACATTTCTAGCGATCTTTAGTTTTTAAATATTTAACATTTATTTTCATTGTTGTGGATCCACAGTAAATATGGCTGCTGCCTAATTTGCAGCCGAGCTCCCCCATCATGTCACATCACATCTTTTGTTTACTTCCTTGGGACCCTGTGCTGCACATTCCCGCTGTCTCTGTGTAGTACTGTGAGGCATGCACATGTGCGGTTGGCAGCAGAGGGTTCCACTTCAATATGGCGGGTGGGAGAAATATAAACAAAAACAAAGAAAAATGGAGCAAGTTACGGGATGATAGTACAGCAAAAATAAGAAAGATTACCAGATAAGTGCTCAACAGAGCACAGGGAACAAACTGTTACAAAAGATTACATTTTTTTTCATCTAGTACAGCTGCTTAAAGCAGTAATACACGACGGAGTGTGGGTCATGCTGGGATTACGTCATGCCTTGGGTGGTTGGATATGAGGCAGCAGGCTTAGTGCATCCAACATCCAAAATGTGACATTATCTTTGAACAACACACACCCTGTAGTGCATTATTTGATGAGATAGTTGCTCGTTATGCGGATGATATCCTGCTATATGTGGCAGATCCAGAAAAGTCGCTTCCCACAGTCTTCAAGATGCTGGACTTCTATGGAGCAGTTTGTGGGTACAAGTTGAACACCACTAAAATGGAGGCCCTGACTTTCCATTATAAAACATCTCGGCATATCATATACAGGTTCCCACTTTGCTGGGATCAGGACCAGCTAAAATATCTACGTATTCATTTCTCAAAACCTCAACGCTGGCCTACCAGAACAATTTCTTCCCCTTCACTGTACAATTAAATCAAGATCTCGCACACTGGAGTACGGTACCCCTCAGCTTCTCGAGACTGATAGCTCTAATGCTCATGGTGGTCCTCTCCAGGGCACTGTACCTGTTTCAAAACCTCCCCATAATTATCCCACTAGTGGTTTCCTGGCAATGGCACAAAGTAATTTCCCTCTTTATTTGGGCAGGACAATGACCACGAATCAAATTGAAAGTGCTTTTTCTCCCCAAGACAAAATGGGGAACTGCCGTCCCCATGATTACATTATTGGGTGGCACATTTCCATTTCATTGCCCTCTGACATCTTGGCACTCCAGACACTATCTGGCAGAGAACTGAAAATGCAACCTTCTCAGCCACAGACTTTGTAAAGACCTTGTACCACACAGAATCATGCCCTGACAGCCCTCATACTGGGAATCCCTGGTTTAGATATCAGACCAGGGTACATCTTACTTGCTTTCTTCATCTCTTATGCCCAGTTACCCTGTTGGAGCACTTTAGCCCAGCAAACATAGACACGGCCTGCAGAAACTTGGAACAGCATTCATGGCAATATCTCTATCAACTTGTTTTTGGGGGTACTATGTCAAAAGAGTGAAACAAAAATAACGCCCACCATATAAGCACATCAGCATTAGCACCGGCAAACACAGTGAAGGAAAATAAAAGTGAACCATCAAAATAGCAAAAAACAGAAAAAAAAAATAACTAACTGCAAAGTAACACTACACCACACAAAAAATATAACAAGAACATCGGGAAGAATTGACCTCGTACCATATTTTTTCAACGATTTTATGCACTCGCTCTTTTGATGCATCACCTTTTCTGGGGCCACATTTAAATCCTTTCCTGAAGTACAAAGAGAATTTGGCCTTCGCCAGGCTGATTTTTATAGATTCTTATAGCTGAGGCACTTTTTTAACATCCTCCCACTAGGCCTGCAAAACCCCAAATCTCACCTGGCTCTTCTTACGTGTTTGATCACCAGTTTTAGTACTGGAGGCACATAGCATGATTTCCTGCATTTATCAGGCTATTTTGGACTCTGTAGGAGACTCTGTACATACCGTTTTGCAATGGTGGCAAGAAGAACTTGAAAAAAACAATTAATCTGGAGGACTGGCACAAAGCCTGTTATGCTTCATCTAAGGTTACTAGCTCTCACCAGTGGAGAGAATATGCATGGAAGCATCAAATCACATATTTCTGTACTACAAGTCATAACTGCTCACTACTGCCCCATTGAAGATGCTTCCTGCTGGAGACTCTGTGGTGAACTTCAGGCCCACATTACCCACATTACGTGAACCTGCCCTGCCCTACATCTTTTTTCCAGGCCCTACTGAATAAGCTGGACCCATTATTCAGCAAGCCTATCCCCCTCACAGCAGAGTTGTACTTATTGATCTTACTTCGAAAGGGTTCTTGCAGTAGGTAATAACATGTAGGACTGCGCCCCCTGGTGTCAGGACCGCACGGCAAATTTCTAGCTAGCAGTATCCCCGGTGTCAGCTGCTCAACATCCGTGTGACTCTAGAAAGGGGGCGGTCCCCACGCCAGCCATCCAGTTCTTTCCTGCCATCGACCTGTGCAAGTCGGCCCTCACAGAGTTCAGTGCAGTAGTTCGACTGCCTTTTTCGGCATATATCTGTTTTTTCTTTATTTTCAGTGTATTTGTTTCAAGTCTTCAACTCTGTCGACTAGCATATCTTGTGCGATTCTTGCAGCATCTCTGCATGAAGACCTCTTCTACCTCAGTTCTTCTGCCTGGAACCGGACTACGATGACAGGGATTGTGAGGCCTACTCACACTTCACCCAGCCTCATGAAAAATGGCACCGACAGTTCTGGAAAACTCATCTTTGGAAGAAAGAGAAGATGCTGCAGAAATCCAGGCACCTCTTCCCCTCCATTGGACGCCCATCAGAAGACAGGAATGGGACAAAGAGAAGCACCGGAACTGGGATCAGTCCACATCTCACCTGAAGTCGCCTTCGGGCCCTCGGGCGAGCCACAGCCCCCTTCGTCCTGGAAGGCGGCCGAGTCGATCCGTCTGCCCTCCTTCTTCAGGGCAGACATTGGCCTCCTGTCAGCCACTGTTTTTCGTGGTCAGGTGCCTCGGTTGAGCTCGAGGCTTCCGCCTCTTAGGCCCTTATTCCATGAGTTCTAAAGCATCAGGCAGGGCCAAAAAGCCGCCGTCGGTTCTCCCGATAAGTGCCTGGCCAAGATTAGTAAGTCAGATGTTGGCTCCTCTGAAATCCACTTGGCCACGGTCGATAAGTCGATTGCAGCTTGCCCAATGCTCACCCAGCCGAGACACTGCCATCAGGCCCTGGCGTGGGTTCTGATGTCACCTGGCCAGATGTCAGCCTTTTCCCGGACTAGGAGCATAGATCTCTTGGGGAGGTAACCCAAGTTGTCTCCTCCCCCTTCCCCGGTGCTCCTGCACCCTTTCAGAATCGCAGGACCCAGGGGAAGGAGACCTGATGTCCAGTGCTCCACTAGGAGTGCCCCGGACCTAATGATAGTCCTGCCGCCGGGTTTTCCGACACCAGGTGAGGGGCTAATCAAGGTTCCTCAGGATCGCCTATTCAGCCCTAGGACTCTTCCGCCAGGGCCTGCGACGGGCTCTAATCCCTCAGGGGCTAATGTCGGGTTCTCTCTTTCCACCATCAGGCCCTCTGTCAGGTCCTCTCCTGTCCGAGTCCCCCTTGGATGTTTTTTCTTCAGCGGGGCCTCACATCAGGCCTTTTCGCTGGATGGACCGACCGGCCATCCTGCAGGGCCTACGTCAAGGTTCCTGATGTGAGACCTCCACCCACCCTCTTAAGCCCTTATCCTCCACGGGTCTAAGGTGATAGGTGGGGCTGACACAATGTCACTGGTTCTTCCGGCAAGCTCCCGGCTAAGGTCGGTAGGACAGAACTTGACTCCTCCGACGTTCACTGTGCCTCGGATGATAAGTCAATTGCTGGCTTGTCCGGTGATCGCCCGACTGCCGCTCTGCCATCGGGCCCCGGCGTGGGTCCTGACGTCGCCTGGCCAGAAGTCAGCTTTTCCTGGACAAAGAGCATAGGCCTTTGTGGGAGGCAACCCAGGTGCCCCCCCCAAGGAAGACCTGACGTTCGACACTGCAGTAAGAGCACCCAGGACCTGATGTTTATCCTGCTTCCGGGTTTCTGTTGACAGGCAAGGGGCCAGTCCAGGTTCCTCAGGTTTGCCCTTTCAGCCATAGGACTCTTCTGCCAGGGCCTGTGACGGGCACCCATCCCTCAAGTCTACATCGGGGTTTCCTCTCCCCCGTCGGGCCCTCCGTCAGGTCCTCTGCCGTCGGAGTTCCCCTCAGATGTTTTTTTTAGTGGGTCCTCCGTCAGGCTTACGTCAGACCTTTTGTAGTCAGAACCTCCGGCAGATTTCCCTCTAGTGGATCTGTAGTCGAGGCCGATGACCGGGCATCCGGTGGGACCGACGTTGAGGTTCCCGACACCAGTCCCCTATTCGGAGGGTTATGAACTCTCCCTAGGGCACCCACCATCAGGGTTTCTGATGTATCATCCCCTGACGCTGGGCTTTACCCTGTACTATTCTTCTCTGGGGTACCCGCCATTCGGTCTTCCCTCTTTCCGGGGCCATCACTAAGCCTAATCCCCTCTTACCCTTTACCCCCTTTTTTTCTTTCTATCACAGTTTATATACTTTTTCTAAACTTAGCTACAATATACCCTAAAATCCATTGCCATTCCCTTTCTTTTTATCCCCCCATTTCTTCTTGCTTAAGTATCTACCCAATTACAACACAACCTGACCAATTCCACAATCCCAATACCTTACAGTCATCTGGGTCAAACCTGTCTGAATTATTTTGTTTTGTGGTCCAAAATCATTAGCTACCTTGCTTGTATATACGTTTTTTTATTATTGTAGCTGTTTATTTATATTTAAGTCTTTGTCTCTTTCTCTGTATTTGTTTATGTATGCTACAGTACCTTATTTTGATCTTGACCTATCAGGTCCATCTTGTAAATGAGCTTCGCTCAATGATGTCCGCCTGAATAAATAAAGATTTTGATTGATTGATTGATTGATTGATTGGATGCCTCTTCAATCGCAGCCTTAGGGGACTTCAGAAAAACCCTTAAGTCCTGGTTGTCCGAGACTCAAGGTTGGGTAGTCTCGGATTTGGAGAGCTGAAAACCCAGGAGATCCATCGACTGGACCTGGCTTCTCTCTCTGGGTTCGGTGACCCCACCCATCAGAGCTGTTGTAAGGCCTGAAGTCAGCCTAATGTTGGTAGAGGTTCCGGACCCTCCTGTTTTGACTGAGGGGTTGTCGGATTCCTCGGATTCGGATTTTCATTTCACTCGCTCTTCTGCAGGATCTGCCTTGGAGTCCCCTCCTTCTGAAGAGCCGATTCCCTAGGAGTTGTCCTAGTTTCCTCCAGAGGATCCTTCCTTCCTGGATCTCCTCAAATGTTTGGCAGGATGCCAGGTTTGGCAGTTTGATGCCCAGGATCCTAAAAGGAAAAGACTGGTGGAGCGCTGGAGTTTTAGAAGTTTCCCCAGTCCTCCCTCCATCTTGGTTGGGGTCCCGGGAGTTGTTGTCCACCAATTCATAGGGCTAGGACACACCCTCGGTTTTAGATGGAACCCCCCCAAATCATCTTCCAAGGTTTCTGGGTACTCCTGGGTGCTCATATCTCCCAGATATGCAGGATGCTTTCTTCATATCCAGGTCTTCCAGGCCTGCCACTGTTTCCTCAGGTCTGGGCTCCAAAGGGGAGTTTTTTAGTCCAAGCTCTCCCTTTAGGCTTTCCTCAGCCCCCTGGGTTTCTCTAAGTGCCTTGCAGTAGTGGTGGCAGCCTTAGATAGCAGGGCCATGGTGTCTTTCCCCTGCCTTGGCATCTGTCTTTTGTCGGCCCCGTCCGGAGGGCTGTCGGATCCATTCTTAATGGCCACTCTGATCCCTTTTGTTTCTCCTAGGGATCTCTGTCACCCTTTTCAAGTCCTAACTATCGACTGCCCAATGCCTATAGTTACTGGGGGCAGTGCTGGACATAGACCAGGACATGGTCTTCCTCCATCTTAATCAAGCGTAGGCCTTGCAGGAACTATCTCTGCTGGTTACCTTCAAGCGAAGGGTTTTGGCCTGGTAGGTTCCCTGTCCCCCTCGGCCTTTTGGCAGGGCTATTTTTGCATTCCATTTGGCCAGACTCCACATGTGAGTTCCGCAGGGGACCCTCGGAGCCCATGGGATTAAAAGTTGGATGACCCTGTCTGTTTGGTACTGGCATCCCCACTCAAGGCAGAGAGTCCTGCCTTGGTGACAGGATCTTGGTATCCTCTTGGAGGGGGATGGCCTCAATTCCCCTGTCCTTCCCAGACCCTCTTGACGGGTCAGGGTGGTGTGTCCATCTTGGGATCCACGTGTCTCAGGGTTGTGGATCCCAGAGGGTTTAACCTTGTGTATAATCGTGCTCAAAATGCGAGCAGTTATCCACTTGTCTGCTATTTAGGCCTACCACTTCTTGGTAGAGGACAAAAATCTAGCACATCTTGAAGGGTTCTAAACCCTCCAGAAGGGGTTCCATCATTCGAGAATCCCAGTGTGCAACCCTGCACCACCGTAGGACCTCAGTTTTATGTTGAGAAAACTGACCTGGTCTCCATTTTGTCCAGCTGGTTCTTTTGAGAAGTGCTTTCGGACCTGGAAAGCACTCTTGCAGGTTGCAGTTCCGTCAGCTTGGAGGTTCTCCGGGCTCCAAGCCCAATAAGTAAGGAGTCTTATTTGATTCCCACAGAAACCAGGGGGCTCTGTGTATCAGTCCTTAGCTCCTTCCAAAAGCTCTGTCTCGGAAACCCAGTGGAACCAGTCGGTTGATCTTCCAGTTTTTTCTTGGTACGGTCCAATTCGGGGGAAGCACTTTTGCGCTCTCTGGGTATTCGCAGAACCTCAGGTTTCTGTACAAACCGCACCACTCTGTCCAAAAATGGACCAGTCTTTGCTTCTTTTGCACTCAGGAGTGAGGGTGCAGCAGTTTTCAGAAATTACCTTTCTGGGTGGCTAACCCGCAGCATTGTGTTTTGTTACCATAGATATAGTAGATCCCTCTCGGGGGAGGTTAAAGGGCATTCTTCCAGGGGGCATGGCTGCCCCTACTGCAATGCCTCAGAAACATGTCAGCAGCTGATATCTGCGCTTCTGCCACTTGCAGATTTGTCCATACTTTTACCAGACATTACAGTCTGGACATTGCCTTTACGAGCAGAGCAGGTTCTGGACTAGCAGTCCTTCAGGGCCTCCTGTCTTGGTTTTATTGGTTGTTACACTGACTTTTTTCCTGCCTCCCGTATTTTTCTCTATTACTGCTTAGGATTCAGTCCTACATCTTATTACCTACTGCAAGAGACTTCTCGAAGTAAGATAGTGCAGTTATGTAAGAACTTACCATAATAGTAGCTCTTCGAGAGGGGCTCTTGCAGTAGGTAACCTTTTCCGCACCCTTCCTTCCCCTGTACTTCTGTTGCTCCTTTTTTATGAGCCTGTTTTGGCTCTAGGAACTCTTTTTCTTTCCTTTCTCCTGTCGCACCTCCTTATAGGTCTCTGGCAGGAGAACTGGATGACGGAGGGACCCGCTTCTTCATAGAGGGCACGCTGACATCGGTCAGCTGACATCGGGGCGTCCTCCACCAGAGACGTTAGCTAGAAATTTGTCATGTTTTCCTGATGCTAGGGGGCCCAGTCCTACATGTCATTACCTACTGCAAGAGCCTCTCTCGAAGATCTACTGTTACAGTAAGTTCTTACGTAACTGTATTTTATGAAACCCAAAGGGCCTATGTGATTCCAACATTAGATATTTGCTGGGCATCCTACTAACTGCTGTCAAAAAATATTACTAGGGCTTGGTTAACCCCAAAACTACCTATCATTCACGAATGGTGCACCACGGTTAATCAGATATATTGGATGGAGAAAATTGCACACTCTTTTAATTACAGAGTGGAGCTCTGTTCCTCATGCTGGAATGTGTGGATACTACATGTGATGGGAATATCCAAACTGTTCCCAGTATCTCTTCTCTATATTTCAGTGGGTCCACCACCCCTCCTCTTGGACCCCCACCACATACACCTAAGGGTGGTGGTGGTGGGGTATGCCAGACTCTCGGCCTTAGCTCTGCATGAGAATACAATTGGAAATCATTGATTGCTCTTACTGATTAGGATGTGAAGTGCCTTATCCTCAAAATGTCTTACTTACTCCGCCCCAGTGCTGTACCTTAGGTGGGCTGGAAGGGTTGCTGATTGAATTACCCCTTTCCCCAAGAAAGAACGTGCACAATGAAGACTCAAGACCATACTGTAAATTTTGTAAGTTGCTTTATTAAGTACACAACTGAAACTTGAAGACTTGTAAAATGTGTAATAAAGATTATATTTATGCTGGCCTGGTAGCGCTGAGAGCTGAGGTGCTGGATGCCACACCTCGTGCTATGCTGGTGACCCGGTTCGGGATGCACTGCGGGGTTGGATTGGGGATTGAGCATCCCAATGGATGCTCTCTCGCCCTGGGGTGGACAGTCAGCACAGCACTGTAGCTCCTCCAGCTCATGGAAGCATGGGCAGTAGGGCACACAACTCTTGGAGGGGAGGAGATGCTGTTGGGCACTTGATGATAGCATGCTTCAGCACGTTGTTCATCTGGCCGAACGTCCTCTGTGCCAGCATCCTTAGGGGATCAGGAGGAAAAAATGTGGGAAAAATATATACACCCCTGGCCTAACGAGCAGTATGAAACCAGGGGGATCCTGGTGGCAGGACCTGGCGGATGGAGTAGGAGGGGGCACGAGGCCCCCTCTGAAGCCAAGGAACCAGGCAAGTAAAAAAAAAAAAGGTTATATTTACAAAAAGACACTTGCTTGTTTGTAAAAAAAACGATTTAAAAATGGTTAAAAAGTATATTTAAAACTAGATTTTTACGTTTTTCATGGATAAAAAACTGCTGATTTTTTTGGGGACCAGTAGGTGGAGCTGCTATAGTGTGTCTCTGCCACCATCCCTGCCCTCCCAACCTCCCTGTCTCTCTAATTATATTCAGTCAGTGTGGCTCTCTGTCCTGTCCTGTTCTGTCCTGGGTGGATGCTTCGGGGGGGGGTGGAGAGGATGAGGCAGGATCTAGCCAGGCTGGAGGAGTGGGCAGAACAGTGGCAGCTGCAGTTTAATGCAGGAAAGTGCAAAATAATGCATATAGGTCGAAATAACCCAAGAGACACTTACTACCTGGGGGGGGGGGGTATCACTGCAGGCCATAGAGCAGGAAAAGGACCTAGGGATCTAGGCATATAAATAGTAATCTGGGCTCCCCCTCCACACACGCACACACTATCAAAAGCATTCGCTGCATGCCAATCTGCAAGCAGTGATCTCTGTGGTTCCCTCCTCCTGCTCGAACTCTCTACACTGCTCATCTGTCGTCTCTCATCTCCCGCTTGAAGTCCCTACGCTCCTCACCCTACTGCTGTGTTTGTCATGGTATTGTGGGATATGTCTGTTTCCCAGTACAGTTGGTACCAGGATAACAACTGTAGTGGAGAAGTGAAACTGCTGATGGAAGACACGGTCAATAAGTGAGGTAGGAGCATGAAAACATAGACAATGATGGGAGAAAAAAAAAAACAATGGCCCATCCAGTCTGCTGAATTTCCTATTTATCCCAATGACCTACTTTCCCTCCAGGGTCTTGGCCCACCCCATCCTTCTCACCATTCCTTTCTTAGCTTCTGCCGCCCTGAGCAAACACAATACCATTCACTCTATCCCAACCATGCTTGAACCCACCAGCCGTTCTAGCATCCACCACTTTGACAGGCAGACTACTACATGGCTCCACCAGCCTTTCTGCAAAATAATTCTTCCTCATGTACCTTCTGAGCGTCCCTCCTGTAAGTTACTACGCATGTCCACATGATCATGAACTAGTATTCAAGCTAATTTTTTCCCCATAATTCACCTTATTAATTCCATTTAGAAACTTGAAGGTCTGTATCATATCTCCCCTCTCCCTTCTGGTCTCCAGTGAGTACATGTTCAGTGCCTTGAGGTGCTCCTCATAGGCCCTGTTGGCCTTGAATCAGTTTTGTTACCCTGCACTGCACCATATCCAGACTCTCTCTATCCTTTCTGAGGTGAGGACTCCAGAACTGGGCACAGCACTTCAGATGTTTTTTCACTAAGGAACTATATAGGGGAAAGTATTACTTCTTCCCCATCTGCTATCAGTACCACTCCCAATACATCCCAGCATCCTACTCACTTTGCTGTATGCCTTGTTGCACTGACCCAATTATTTGTTTGTTTGTTTATTAATTAATTAATTAAATTATTATTTCAAAAAATGTCACCAGGAAAGACATACTGAGCTGCCAGCAGCTCGTTTCCAGATGCGTCCTGGGGGTATGGGATGTGGAAAATCATATACAGCAAATACAGTATATGTTATTAGTAATTTAAATACATGGGGCCGGATTTTCAAACCTTGGGTGCAGCTGCAGCAGCTTAGCTGGTATCTTCGTACATCAGGACCCTACTTGGGGCTTTCAATGGGGCAGGGTCCCGCACCCAGTCCTGTTGCTTGGCAGCAACTGAGTCAGTGCGCCAAATGCATGGCACACCTGGAAGGAGTGCTGCAAGTGCTGCAGGATGGTGGGGTGGCAACTGTGCCCTTGGATGGGTGCATGGTGTTGCCCCCACCACCACCACTAAGCCCTGATGTGCCCATAACCGGTATGCACACAACACAACATAAGCCCTGGTGATCCAGTGCCCCTCCCCCGATCTGCCCCTACACTTTAATATACATTCGAAATAAATTCATGGTGATTTAGTGGCCTCCCAACCCTGGCAAGTGGTGCCACCACCCCCATCCCAGGCCATTATCCGGCAACCGCATATATAGTACGCCGCCTGACAGTTCATTTGGCGCCAGCCATGGTAGTGTGTGGAGGGCTGTCCTGGTCGCCGGATAATAGCCTGGGATGGGTGGGTGGGGCAGGGCTAATTACTTACTAGGGTGTGAAATACTAGAGCACCAGGGATTGATTTTGATATAAAGTGTAGGGGTAGGTGGGGGCCTGGATCACTCAGGGCTTATGTTGTGTTTTGCACAGTACAGGTAACGAACGAGGACATCGAGGCTGGGGGACCAGTTACCAGCCTATGGGGGGAGGGCACACAGTAACACATGGTCTACTACTCTGCCAGGGGATGTCTAAGTACCATTAGACCAGCCCTTGGCTGGTCTAATGGTACTTTGCACTTTGTCCCTCGGGAGGACTTTGAAAATCTGAAATTTGGGATCGTGGCAGCTACTGTAGTGTCTACCGGAAGCCCCCTAGTACCGTGCCGCAGCCACTTTTGTGGTGCAAGGCTGGCACAAGCACACTTTGGTGCAAGCAGCCTGCAGCTTGATGTGGGCTGCTTTCCAAAATAGCCCAGGGTGCTTCCCTTGGTGCAAGGTGCTTGTTGTGTCCAACATGATGGACACAAGCACCTTGTGCTATTGTAGGGGCTTTGAAAATGTGGCACATGGTCAATTTATTTCGATGAAAATAACAAAAATGCCAGACAAAGTGTCTTGGCTATTATTAAATTCTCAAAACAATATAGAAATAATTTGGCAAATTCATTATTAAATATATATAGAGCAAAAGTGAACGCTTTTTTGTTATATGGAACAGAAATTTGGGGTAATGACAAAAATTTAAAGACTTTGGAACCCATACAAAATTTATTTATCTGTTTAACTCTTCCTCTTCCTCAGTTTATCTCATCCGAATTACTAAGGGCATAAATTGGGTTTGTTGTCTTTGGCAACAAATACTAACATTCGTAAATCAAGATATCTGATAAAGATTCATATAAATATTTTATTTATTTAGTTTTTGTTGACCGGGTAAGTGCACTAGACAAATCCTGCCTATTTTCAGGCAGGACCCGGGGGAAGGGGATACAGATGAATGCCAACTGACCTTGAACCAGATTAAGCTGTTGGTGGTATTTTTAGTGAATATGGGGAATTTGGCCAGGACACCGAGGAAGTTCCCCTACTCTTTTCGATAAGTGCCATGGGATCTTTAACATCCACCTGAACTACCACCAATCCAGGCAGATCCAGGCAAATAAAATAACTAATACAATTTTATACACTTCTTGGAAAGACAGTCTTCTACTAACACACAATGAGGAACAGACCTTTAAAGACTGGTCCTGGTTCAAAGATATAGACTTTAAATTAAAGAAAATTGGTCCTGAAACAATAGCTATGTTGGACAATGTTAATGATTTGAATAAATATCGTGCAAACATAATACAAAGAATACAAGATATAGCAAATCAAAAAGACTTAGAATAAAACTAACAAATAATTTTCTCTTCTGTAAGTTATTAAAAAAAGAAACATCAAAGGGAATTTTTTATTAATAAATGTGAAGACAAAATGCATTATAAAATCATTGCACATTTAAGATTTGACATAAGTTATGGTATTCTGTTTTTTTTTTTATTGAAATGCAGTTAAAACAGACTTAGAATGTAAGAGCGGATGCTCAGAACAGTGGAATACTATTCATATTCTGTTACGTTGTCCAAGGTTTAATGAGCTTAAAGACAAATGACTATCTCAGTATTTGACAACCATATCAAACAAAGAACAAATAGAGAAGATAAGAGGTCTCTTAAATTCTGGAAATCCAACAATTTTATATAGAGTTACTTCATTTACTCTTGCCGCTCTCAGGGATAGCAATATGAGAAAGATATTTAACAATATAATATAAATGTTTTTAAAATTATATGTATGAGATTTTAACATGTCTAGCTTTGTTGGTATTCTATTTTATGTGTAACACATTTGTAATACACATGTTCTCGTCCAATAAACTTGAATTATACAATGGCAAGAAAAAATCCTGGAACCTGATTGGCTGTCTGCCTTTGGCAACAATGAGGTTATCTAAGCACAACCTCGCTGTATTGATTTGTGATTGGATTTATTGCTTCTACCTTTCACAAACAAAGATATATTGCCACACTAAAAATCTATTAAAAACATTTTTTAAATTTGTTTTTTGATTTTGTATACAACGAGCCATTGTATAATAGCAATAATGCACTCCAGGGTGTGGGTTGTGCTGGGATAACCTCATGCCTGGGACATTGGATACACTCAACCTGCAGCCTTGTGCCCAGCCACCCAGGCGTGAGGTTATCCCAGCACAACCCACACCCTGTCATGCATTATTGCTTAAACTTGATATACGGCAAAAACAGTATAGCAAGCATAATCAAAATTAAAGGCGAATCAGTGTAACGGATCTATGTAATAGAGAAAAAAAATATTAAGATAAATTAAGTGATGGAACTACTCTTACAGAACAACAAACAGGTAAAGAAGGAAGCAGATTGCCAAGGCAAAACTAGTTGTTTTTTTTTTTTTTGGGTGGGGGGAGTCATGGACAGTTACAGCAGGGAGAAGACTAGTTATGAAGGAGGGATTTTAAGGAGAAAGCAGAAAAGACAGAGTGAATTGACAAGGGAAGCGAGGACCAGAGTTTAGGAAAGTGGTATGAGAAAGAAGATTAACCAGCAGTAAATCTTGTAGAAGGAATATTGAGGGAATGGGAAGTATTATTGCATAGAGGGTAGTAGGAAGTTGAGGGAGAGGACAGAAGAAATATTAGGTAGGAGGGAAAGGAACCAAACCAGAATTCAGGTATAAAGGAGGCACAATGGGAAAGGCGCCTCACATCAAGTGAGGGGAGTGAAAGGGGTAGGGTAGAGTGAGCAGTGGTAGGCACAAGGTGAACAATCTAAAGCAGAATGACAAAAAGAGTGGAGGGAGTCCAGTCTGGCAAGGGAGGATTTGGGAGCTCCACTATTGACTGTCACCATAATTAAAAATAGGGAGCATCGTCTTTACAACAATCTCTCAGTGGACTGGCTTTGTTCCTTTGCCGTTTAAGGGAGTAGAGACTGTCAGGAGGAGTGCACTGACTGGAGTGATGGCTTTATTCAGTATTTTGTCTGTGTGCTGTGAGAGTGAGGGTTTTAAAAAAAATTGTTTAACTTTACTAACCCAAAGCGCCATGCACTTTTGAATAGCAGCACATGTGCTTACTCTGTGCCGTCCGCTGAATGGAGAGTGGTACAGTGAAGCCAGTCGAGGTGTCGTGGGGGGGAGGTGCCAAGCTGATCACGGTGTCAGGTTCCATTTATAATTTCAATTTTTTAAGTAAATAATTAGCTAATTGACAATATTTTGTGCATGTTGGTCGCATTAAATGTGTGGAGGATGCTTTGAGGTCCACATTGTGCTGGTGGGAGGTGGGGAGGGAATTACATTAAGTACTGGCAAACTGCACAGTGGCCATGCTAAGTGTGAGCAACTTGGAAATGGCATATGCAGTGATTTACTTTACATTTCATGGGTCATGTGCGTGCTTGGTCTTGATCCGTGATGTTGTGCTGGGATAACACCACAGGTCTGGCTGTCAGCTGACCAGTCAGGTTTCAGGATGTATTCTTGCCATGTATAATCAGAGTTACTAGTTGGCTGGGAAGGAGCGGCCTGGCAGGCTATGGGGCTCATTGCACCAGATATACTGCTGCCTCTGTTGCTGCTGCCAGGTACATCCCCATTGCAGAGATTTGTAGGACTGCTACTTGTCCTAATGCGCTCACGTTTATATCCCATTTCAGAATCAATCTATGCAGTCCCCCAGATGCTGCATGAATCTAGGTAGTTAGAAAAATAGGTTACATACGTGTACATACTTGTAACTATAGTTCTACTACTAGTATTCAGTTCATAGCCACACAACCCTCCCACTCTTCCCTGGCATGGTTTGGTTTCTTGTTTCCAGCATGCAGCCCTGACAGTCGATCAGCTGATGGGGCAGAGCCAGAGGAACACATGATTAGGTGGTAAAAGAAGTTGAGTTTGAAGACTGCTTCTGGTGACTGTGCATGCACCATGTAGGAGTAAATGTGTTTGCAAAGTGAATACTAGTAGCAGAACTGTGGTTACAAGTAAGCAGTCTACTCTTCCTTCCATCTTAGCTGTATTGGGCCACACTGGGAGGGAAAGAATTGACAATCAAGCTTTGTGGGAGTATGATTTGGGCATGCAAGGGTTAATACAGCCAGTGAATATACCTCTGATGTTTTTGTTTTGCCTCCACAGCCACAGAGCGCCGAGTTGTTCCACTATGACAGCAGCAACGCTGTCAACTGGGGGATGCGAGGTGAGAAAAGTACTAGTTTGAGGGTTGCTGTTATGAGTCATGGCAGAGGGCCTGTGTAAATGTGAGAAATCAACCACAATGGAAGAAGAGGCTCATAAGGGCTGTGAAGGGCTGCTGAATGAATGGTCTGTTTTTCATACGCCATGAAGTATCTAGTTATGTGTTTAAGATAGTATACCAAACTTGACTGTACATAAATCATAGTAAAAAAGCTATTTGTTAATCGACAAAAGATGTCATCATATAGTTTTATTGTTAATAAATGTCTGACAAAAATATCAATCTACCCATTTATCTTTTCATTTTATTTAATTCCTGAACTGAATAATGTGGTTTTATCATTCCTGCATCTTGGTGTGGTGCTGCACTGTTTACCATCAAAAATGTATGCCTGTGCCTTTCTGATCACCTAGGTGCCATGCCAGTGACCTGAGTTTGTGAACCAACTCGGAACGGTACGTCGAGAGGCAGGCCAGACTGTGGCAGCTGCCGTTAGACAGTCCACTGGGGTCAAGGAGGGATGGCATTGAGTGCCAGTGCCACAGCAACCCCTGTGGTGGGCCAGGGGACGTGGCGGCCTCCACAGACTTCACTGTGTGCAGCTAAGGCAGCTTGATGGGCTATGCATGTGCCAGGGTGGAGGGAGAACCAAGGAAAAAAAGTGGGGAAAACAAACCCATGTTCAGCTATATGATGGCCTGGGCTTTTGCTTGGTCCAGGTGCCCACTGATGCTGGATCCTTCTTCGCATAGTGGACAGTCTTGGGGGTGGGGAGCGGAGGACAGCCCTCCCCCTGGATCTCCTGCCATGGAGGGGAGACCCATGGGAGATGTTAGTGGGCAGGACCTGGTGGGGGGTCAGGAGTCAACAGGGTCAGAACTGGGACTTCCATAATAGCGGTATATATCCCTGACAGATGTGGGCAGAGGAAAAACTCTACAAAAAAAAAAAAAGAGGAACGTGAGCTATCACCGCTAAACAACTCTGAAGTTGCCCACCCACACAACCAATGAGGGAAGGGAAGAGGTATGGAAGAAAGAACAGTGTCAGGTTGGGAGATTGCCACAGAGAATTCTACATGGCCACAGCCCAGCTGTGGAAGGAAATAGGGACTTAATTCATTAATTATAAAATAAGTAATAAAAGCTCTTCCAGAAATATCAAAATGGATAACAATAACACAGCGAATCAATTACAGCGCCTGTGTTCATTGCTACCTGGCAGGGAGGTGACCGGATACTGGGGTGGGCAAAATACCGTGACAGGAAGTACATGGGTATATGCGCCATTTTTGTCCGTGCTGCGACTGTACATCGCCAACATTTATTTTCGCCGATGTACACGTGCCATAGCGGCGATCGCTATTCTGCAATCGCTGTTATGACATGGAACCCAAAAACACTGATGAAGATGCTAAGGAGGTCCAGAATGCTTTAATGCTAAAAAACTATATGCACCGCCATGGTGGTGGCGGCTAAGGTTTGTAAACAGACTGGGGAAGGGATGGCAGAGCCCAGCACTGTAGCAACTCCTGTGGAGGGCCAGGAAGCTTGCTTCCCCCACCACTGTGGTGTCTGAGGCCATCTCCAAAGGCTGACTGCATTAATGTGAAGGTGATGGGAGGGGCCGGAACTACAAAAACAGGGAGGAAGACCCCTTGTGCTGTTAGAACGATGGTCTGGGTACCCATGGCACTGCGATTACAGTGAGCTAGAGAGTTGGTTGGTCTGGCTAGTTGAGAAAAAAAGTCTATATGATGATATTTTTTGCTGACTTATACTGCGCATTAATAACTTCAGCTGTTTTAAATGTCTCCCTAGGGAGAACAAAGTAACTGACAGAACAGAATTTTGATGTATACAGCACCTTTCATACACAAAATACCTCAATGTGTTTTACAGATCCTCAAAGTAGGTACCTGCAGCACAGTGGCAATGTGCAGAAAAACAAGGCAGCCATTATACAGTATATGCCAGTAACTTCCGACACACAGCCATATACAGTTGAATTAGTACCCTTTAAAACCTGAGCCTCTGGCCTTCCTTCCTTCCTTCCTTCCTTCCTTCCTTCCTTCCTTCCTTCCTTCCTTCCTTCCTTCCTTCCTTCCTTCCCAGGTTCAAAGTAATGCACCTGGGAAACAAAAACCCAGGAGAAGAGTACACAATAGCAGGGGAGGTACTAACAACAACAAAAATGGACAGGGACTTGGAGGTAGTCATATCAGATGACCTAAAGGTGGGTAAGCAATGTGAGAAGTAGTAAGGAGAGCCAGGGGGATACTGGAATGCATAGGACGGGGCATCACAAGTAGAAAAAGGGAAGTGGTTATCCATCTGTACAGACAGTTGGTGAGACCCCATCTGGAATACTGTGTGCAGTTTTGGAGACCCCATCTACGCAAGAACATAGACAGGATGGAAGCAGTCCAGAGCAGGGCAACTGAAATGGTGCAGGGTCTGCATCAGAAACCATATGTAGAGAGACTGAGAGAGCTTAATATGTATACCCTTGATGAAAGGAGGGAGAGGGGGGACATGATAGAAACTTTTAGGTACCTCAAGGGAATCAACAAAGTCCAGTAGGGTAGAATTTTTCAGAAAAAGAGATGTGTGTAAGAACAAGGGGGCACAATTTAAAGATAGAGGGGGAATGGCTCAGGGGTAATGTGAGGAAATTTTTTTTGACGGAGAGAGTGGTGGATGCATGGAACCGCCTTCCTCGGGAGGTTGTTGGGTCTAAAACAGTGGGGAAATTCAAACATACATGGGACAGACATAAGGCAATTGTAGTGGGGGTTGCAGGAAGTAGGCTGTTGGTTAACTAGAATCTGCAGCTTATCCAATAGGAAGGCAAATGGGCAGACTGGGTGGGCCAGGTGGTCCTTCTCTGCCGACAAAGTCTATGTTTCTATGTTTCCTTCCATCCTTCCTGATGTACTATGGTGTCCTTCCTTCCTTCAAGATGTACTATGGTGTAGGGATCCACTGAAAGATTTTGTTCTGTCTCTATGGTGACTAAATTGTCTCTTTGGTTGGCAATCTACTGTAGAAGGAAGTCCCAGTTTGGTGTCTGGCTGGCCATACATGGTCACTTTAGTATCAGTTTCCACACATTCACACCGCACTCCTCTGCCTACGAGTGCTCCATGAAAAAGTGACGCAGGTTTCAGCAGGCAAATGTGAGGTCCTTCAGCTGACTCCGCCCACTCAAGCCATGGTTGACAGTGGCATTGTACTACCACTGAGTGTAACTGTGGATGCAGAGAATGAGACTGATGGAGGGGAAGAGAATTACGACAAAAGTTTTAGAGCAAGATATTTTTTTTATATATAGCTGTGAGGCCCCCTGTCCGCTAGCTCTTGCCTTTCATTCAGGCATATCCCAGGTGACCTCCCAGTCCCATCCACCACTCCTCCCCACAACGTAGAGACTGATGGGGAGCCACATGGGGCAGGACCTGGGAGCGCCAATGCCATCACTGAGGTGGACTGACTATATAGGTATTTTATATAGGTGCACATAGGTATTTTCCGTTTTCTTGCCACAGTCCCTCCCACCTCCCCTGGTGCTAACGCAGCCAACGGCTGGCCTAGCACACTGCAGGTCATTTTGGGCATGCATCTCCCCCATGGAGGAGCAAGCTCCCCAGCCTACCATGAGAGGGCACTGCAATGCCTGATGGCTGATGTGCCCTCAGACTCGCTCCCAAACCTGGGTCGCTGGCACGGAAGTACAACTGGCATCTGCTAGGACATCAGGCGGCCATTAGAGCATGATTTTTTGTATTGAAATCTACACTGCCGTGGACATTTCAAGTAATTGTATGGGAAAAGAGCCCAAAACTTAAAAATGTAGGGGGATTTTCCTTTAGCTGAATGGTTAGTGCTTCTGCCTGTGATGCTCGATTGCAGGTTTGATTCCAAACGATGGCGGCCAGTGCATCTACCTAAGTAAAGGGGACAGGACACAAACACTGTAATAGCCAAAACTTGTTTCTAACCCATGACTTAGTAGCCATATGGCCACAAACATGCAGGGTAGCCTAGTGGGGCACAGAATTATGGACATGGAGACCTGGGTTTGAATCCCAGCACTGCTACTTACTCACTGTGTAACCCTAAGCAAGTCATCCAACTTCTGTGTGCAATTCTTTCTGTCTCTCCCCCTTTTCTTTCTGTGTGTCTCCCTCCCTGTCTCACTGTCTCTCTCCCTCCCTCTTTCACCCCTCTCTCCTTTCCTCCCTCTCTGTATCTTTGTCTCTCATAGAAACATAGAATTTGTCAGCAGAAAAGGACTGTTTGGCCCACCCAATCTGCCCAGATGTTCCCTGCCTATTCTGCCTCTGTAGACCCTACCTGGCCTCTGGTGACCCTCCCCCTTCCTGCCTATTTACCAGTATTCCCCTATGCCTATCCCATGCATGCTTGAAGCCAACCAGTGCTTTTGTCCCCACTACATCCACTGGCAGACTGTTCAGTGGAGTAGTATTTCCTCACATCCGTTTTTAAACTTCCCCCTTCAAGCTTCACTGCATATCTTCTTGTCCTGGTGCACTTCCTTATTTAATATAGACTCCCCTCCTGTACCCTCTTCACCCCCATGAGGTATTTGTATGTGTCTATCATGTCCCCTCCCTTTCTTCTAGGGTGTACATGTTGAGATCCCTCATTCTCTCTTTGTAAGGCTTTTCATGCAACCCCTGCTCCATTTTTGTTGCCCTCCTTTGGACTGCTTCCACCCTATCTATGTTGTTTCTGAGATGCAGCCTCCAGAATTGGATACAGTGCTCCAGGTGGGATCTCACCATCGACTTACACTGTGGTAACAGCACCTCCATCCTCCTGCTGGTGATACCTCTCACTGTGCACCCCAGCATCCCACTGACCCTGCCTGCTGTCATGTTACAGTGCCGTACCACCTTGAGGCCATCAGATAGTATAGCTACAGGGTGTCTTTTCTGCTTAGTGACTGTCAGTACCCCGCCCACCGCCATTTTGTATTAAGCTGCTGGATTTCAATGCCCTAGATGCATGCTTTTGCACTTTTTGGCATTGAACCCCAGCCGCCATACCGTTGACCACCCCTCAGGTTTTCTAAGGTCCCTCTTCATTCTCTCCACCCCCTCCTGAATATCCACCTTACTGTGGATTGTGGTATTCTAGGGACATGGATATGTTGTTCATCCACACTCATTGGCAGGTATCCTTGCCGCTTTAAATCTTGCCAGAAGGTCTTCAAGCTTGCTCCTCCCACCCACCTGCGTGGTATAACTCTCGGCTCCGCCCCATGACGCCAGATCTTCCTTACCGCTTGGAAGCTCAGGTTCCCTCCTTAACGCTCTGTGTTTGAGACTGGTTCCTATTTCTCCGTTTGCGGATTTAAAATAAATTTTGCGAAAAAGACTTCAGTCTTCGATCCCTCGCGGCTGCGATGGACAAATCGACTCCCGGATTTCGGAGATGCCCATGCGGGCAGAAGATGTCTCGGGCGGATCCACACTCCACGTGTGTCTACTGTAGGCCTTGAGCACGACCCGCGGGCTTGCGACCTGTGCTCATCTTTCTCGGCCCTCGTCCCTCGAAGACCGTGCTGCCCGATTGCAACTAGGCCGTCCGAAGCGTTCCCTCGGTGAAGTCAAGGAGGCCCGGTTGGTGATTATCCGGCGGGCGGGTTTCGGCGGATCAGCTCGAGCGGATGATCGCCTCGAAGAGGAGGCGCGGGTCAGATCTTCCTGGGCCGCGGCATTTATCCCGCCTTCTGGGTTCTTCCCATTGGCTTCTTTAAGGAGCTTTGTCTGTCCCTCTCCACTAAGGGAGAAGGGCCTCACGTCTGCTGGACCTTATTCTCGGTCCAAAAGAAGGACGGGGGTAAGTCCTCCGTCGACGCTCTTGGGGCGGGAAGGCCCCTCTCGAGTGCGTCGAGGCCGTCGGCGGTCGACCACTCGGCCGGACAACTGGCCTCACGGTGTCCCGTCCAGGTCAGTTGACGAGACTCCCACCGACAAGTCGAGATTTTTTCGACCCGTTGGACGGCTGTCGCTTTAGCAGCCGAGATTCTCTCCCGGTTCCCCCGGGAGGAGTTGAGGATCCCGTGGGCTCGCCTGTGCCTCCGGTTCCGGAGCCCTCGGATGGACCATCCGAGCCGAAGGGAGTGCCGGTTCCGGCCGACACCTCCCCGCACCGACCTCGGAAATTCCGGGACTCTCGGTCTCGGTCTCGGACCTCTTCGCGGTCCAGCCGATCCCACCGTCATAGGCGGTCTCGGTCTCGGCACCGCGGTAAGCGGCGTCGCCGCTCGTCCTCGTCCTCCTCCTCGGACGAGGGGAGGCTTCGGCGTAAATTACGTCGACGGTACGAGGACCTTATGTTGCAACAGCTCCTCCTGACCGGGAGTAAGCCGACCCCGTCGCCTTCCCCGGCCATTAAGTGGCTGTCACCGGAGCGGCCGACACAACCCCTCGACTTATCCGAGGAGCCTATACCCAGGCCGGTTGTTCGGCCAAAACCAGCTGCTCCACCGATTCCGGTGGAACCTCCGCCTCCACAGCCACCAACTGGGGCTCCGACCAAGGATTCTCGGTCGGCTAAGGGTCTACCCCATCGGCTGTCAGTTACCTCACTCCCGACCGACCTCGGCAGGTGAAGGGTGGCTCAGGCCAGAGGCAGCTCTTCGAGGACTCTTCCGAGTCCGAAGATGATTCCTCCTTTTCTCCAAGCGACTGGACTTGAGTCTTCAGGAGGTCAGTCAATGGACGATAGCCCGTCGTCCTTCCTAGGACTGCTTCGCTCATCTCGAGTCCACCGGGATGGAGCTCGAACCCGTTTCAAATGGGCCAGGTATCCCTCACGGAGATTCTGGACGAGGGGATTCTCGGCGGAGGCCTTTCCGGTGGCCGAGGCCATAGTGGGTCCGGCACTGGAGCTTTGGCAGCGCCTGCTTCCTGCCCTGTGCCTTGGCCAGGATGGCCAGGAAGTATCGGTCCCCGGTTCCTTGTCCAGTTTTTGGAACACCCCTCTGCTGAGGGGTTGGTTACCGACAGCGTTTTCCGGCGCGCCGGCAACGCCAGGGATGTGGACAAACCTCCTGACAAGGAGTCCAAGAAATTGGACTATGTCGGGCGAAAAGTCTACGCTGCGTCCTCTCTCGGCCTTCGTCAGGCCAGTTCGGCCGTCCTCATGGCACATTTTTCTCATTTCCTGTTGGGCTCCCTGGATGAGGTCATCCCTCATCTTCCCGCCGATCTGCAGACTACGGTTAAGCAGGTGCGGGACCAGGGCAGGGCAGTGGCCAAACAGCAGCTCCAGACTGCTTTGGATATAGGGGACTCATGTGCCAGATCGGTGGCGGCCGCAGTGGCTATGCGTTGGCGGGCTTGGCTGAGGATATCCACCTTTACTTCGGATACCCAGCACAAGTTGGCGGATGTTCCCTTTTTGGGGACTGACCTCTTCGGCCCTGGGGTGGAAGGTCACCTGCAGAGGATCGAGAAGTCCAATGCTACCTTGGACTCGGTCTCTTCCGCTCAGAAGGACAAAGGCCGCAAACCGCAGCCTAAGCCCTTTCGTCCTTCTGTGCCCCCGGGGCGCCCGGCCCAGCAACGTCAGGGCCAGCAGGCTCGGCCTTGGCATCCCAAACCCAAGCCGCCGCTTCCTCTAACAGGAGGCAGGAGGAAAGGCCCAGGAGGTCCCTCGGCGGTCCTCCTCCAAGCCTGCCCAGTGGACGGGCTGAGGGGTGTCGCCCCATTCCCGTCACTTACCCCTGTGTCCCCCTGGGGGACGGCTCAACTTCTGTTCCACCTGGTCCGCTGTTACCACGGACAGGTGGGTCTTGAGGTGGTGGGAAGAGGCCTGCCTCTGGAATTCGAGCAGGCACCACCCTTCCGAGAGCCATCGCCCCTCGGGGCAGGGGTCCCCAGCCTCACTGGCGGCTCGTCGAGCCGACATCGCTCTCCTCCTCCAGAAGGAGGTGATAAGAGAGGTGGCGGACCTCTTCAGGACCCAGGGTTTGTGTCCAGGTACTTCCTGGTTCCGAAGCGGACGGGGGGCTGGCGCCCCATTCTCGACCTACCGCGACCTAAACAAGTTCCTAAGGTCTCGAACCTTCAGGATGGTCACTCTGGCTCAGATAATACCATCCTTGGAGCGGCGTGTGGTTCTGCTCTCTGGACTTGCAGGGCCAGCGTTTTTCCGTCCTATCCGTCCGTCTCACCAGAGATTCCTTTGCTTCCGGCGGAAGGATCCCTTGAGTTCCAAGCCATGCCCTTGGCTTGTCTCCAGCTCCCAGGGTCTTCACCAAATGCATGGCAGTGGTGACAGCATTCCTCATGCACCGAGGGGTCCGTGTACCTTACCTGGACGACTGGCTGATAGCAGCTCCTCCAGGAAGGAGGCGGAGTGGTCCAGAGATCTGGCCTCCAGGTCTGTTCTCAACTGGGCCTCCTTATCAACGAGGCCAAGTCGAACTCGAGCCAAAGCAGGTGATTCTATTCATCGGGCGCAGCTCGACTCTCTCGAGCCAGAGCGGCTCCCGCGGACAGGGCCGGGTTCTTTCCTCCTTTGCCCGATCATTTCTGGTTGGGCAATTCATCCTGCCGGGACTTCCCTGCGCCTCCTGGGTCTCATGGCGGCCTGCACCAGCGTGGTCCGTTGGGCCCGCTGGAACATCCGTCCTTCAGTGGGGACTGGCCAGCCAGTGGTCACAACGCTGCAATCCTTGGACCAGCTTGTGTCGGTGACTCAGGGGATGTGGAACGCCTCCAGTGGTGGACCGCTCCAGATCATTTGCAGGAGGGCATCCTGTTCGTCCGCCCCGAGCTGACGGTCTCTCTATCGACCAATGCCTCTCTGATGGGTTGGGGTGCCCATCTGGGGGAACACCGGGCTCATGGCCTCTGGTCCCCGCGGGAGTCCCGATGCCACATCAACCTGCTGGAGCTCCGAGCGGTCCGCCTAGCTCTCACCGCCTTTGCTTCGTTCCTCCGGGGTCAAGTGGTCCGAGTCCAGACGGATAATACCACGACAATGTTCTATCTAAACCGCCAGGGCGGGACGCGCTCCATGCTTCTATGCAAGGAAGCTCTCCGCATTTGGTCACTCGTGCGCAGCCTGGAGGCGGATCTCCTAGCCATTCATGTGGCAGGAGCCTCCAACACCCTGGCCGATGCCCTGAGCCGGATAGGGGCTGCATCCCACGAGTGGTCTCTCCTGCCGGAGGTAGTACAGTATCTGTTCTCCCATTGGGGCACACCTCAGGTGGACCTGTTCGCCTCCAGGGAGAACGCGAGGCTGAGACTGTTCCATGCCCGCCCCCCTCAGCAGGGCTCGCTGCAGGGGGATGCCTTCGAGGCAGTGGACCCCGGCCTCTTTACGCCTTTCCCCATTTCCCTTGATCCACAAGGTGCTTCTCAAGGAGGAGGAGGACAAGGTGATTCTGATAGCCCCAGACTGGCCTCGCCAGTTCTGGTACCCAGATCTCCTCAGTCTCAGCTCCAGGACTCCGTGGCAGCTTCCAGCTCGCCCGGACCTCTCTCAGTCAATCAGGGGAAGGTGTTCCATCCGGACCTTCAATCCCTGCACCTGACGGCCTGGTTCCTGAGCGGCTAGAGTTCCAGGCCTTGGGTCTTTCCGACGAGGTCCTCAATGTAGTTGAGGCGTCCCGTAAGGAGTCGACCAGAAAATGCTATGCCTTCAAATGGAAAAGGTTTTCCATTTGGTGTCAGGGCAAGGGCTTGGACCCTTCCTCCTGTTCCTTGGCAAGCATCTTGGACTATTTATGGTCCCTTTCTAATCAAGGGCTTAGGTCGTCGACCTAAGGGTGCACCTGCAGCCATCTCTGCTTACGGGCGGGCCGGGGAAGCAGTCGTGGCGCAGGAGAAGGTGGTCTCATGCGCTTTTTCAAAGGCTCTTGATCACATTTCCTCTCAGTGCGGGAACCCCACCTCCGTGGGATCTACTGCTGGTACTGGCAAAGCTCATGGGCAAGCCATTCAACCTATGCACAGGTGTGCTCTTTCTCACCTGTCGTGGAAGACCACCTTCTTGGTGGCTATCCGTCAGCCAGAGGATGGGAGAGCTCCAGGCGCTTTCCATCAGTCTCCTTACCTGGTCTTCCACAGGGACAAGGTTGTCCTGCGCCCCACCGAAATTCCTTCCGAAGGTGGTGTCGGAGTTTCACCTTAACCAGGTGTTGACTCTGCCGGTGTTCTACCCCAATCACACCTCGGAGGCCGAATATAGGCTCCATACTTTGGACCCTAGAAGGGCGCTCGCTTATTACAAAGAGCACACGGCTGAAATTTGGGGAGAGGTTCGCCAGCTGTTTGTCACCTACGCTGAAGCCGCATCTGGCAGACCTGCAGCCAAGCGGACGATAAGCAGGTGGGTCACCTCCTGCATAGATCTCTGCTATAAGTTGGCGGGCATGGAGCCTTCCCAGAGGATAAGAGCTCATTCTACCGCCATACTGCTGCAATGGTGGCTGCTTCCAGGGACGTCCCTATCCAGGAAATCTGCAGGGCTGCTACCTGGAAGTCAGCAAACACCTTCATTACCCATTACCACATCGATCTTGAGTCACGCGGGATGCTGGTTTTGGGGCCTCGGTTCTCCAGTCTCTCTTTCCCAAGTAAGTATTGGGGTGGCCTTGCCTCCCCCTCCCGGAGAACTGCTAGAGTCTGCCAATGAGTGTGGATGAACAACATATCCATGTCCCTGGAAATACAGGTTGCTCACCTGTAACAGGGTTCTAGGAATGGTATATGTTGTTCATCCACCACGACCCTGTTTCTCCCGGCTTGACGCACAACCCGAGCTTCCAGCGGCCCAGATCTGGAGTCCATGGGGGGGGCGAGAGTTATACCACCGGGTGGGTGGGAGGAGCAAGCTTGAAGACCTTCCGGCAAGATTTAAAGCGGCAAGGATACCTGCCAATGAGTGTGGATGAACAACATATACCATTCCTAGAACTCCTGTTACAGGTGAGTAACCTGTATTTATCTGCAAAAAGGCATTCCTTCCCTTCCAGCTCTTCTGCAGTGTCACTTACGAAGACTCTGTAGCACCCCTCTGGTGAGTCTCTTCTCATTAGCATGAGTACCATTAACCACCACCCTCTGACATCTGTCCATTAACCTGATTTTTTTACCCAGCTTACCACTTTGGATCCCACTCCTAGACTGTCCAGTTTTTTCATCAGTCTTTGATGTGGCACAAAGTCAAAGGCCTTGCTGAAATCCAGGTAGGCTATGTCCACTGCCCTTCCTTGATCTAGTTCCCTGGCCACCCAATAGAAGGAATCAATTAGCTTCATCTGGTATGACCTCCCCCCATGAATCCATGTTGCCTTTGGTCTTGCAACTCATTGGATTCTAGATATTCCACTCGACGTTCTTTTAACAAGGCTTCCATTAATTTCTCCACTACTGATGTGAGACTGACTGAGCTATAGTTGTTAGCCTTCTCCCTGCTGCCCCTTCTATGGAGTGGGACTATGACAGCTCTCCTCCAGTCCTCTGGAACCACTTCTGTTTCCAGTGAGCTATTGAATAAGGCCATCAGTGGTGCAGCAAGCTCCTTCCAGAGTTCCCGTAGCACCCATCCCATGGCCTTGTCCACTTTCAGGTTTGCAAATCCCCTTACGACTCCTGCCTCTGGAAATGACCTTGTGTGCAGCCCCCACCCCCATGTTCCTGCTGCTCCTTGGTGCCCTTCCTCCATTGTGAAGACTGATCAGAAGTACTGGTTCAGGATGTCTGCTTTTCCTGGTCCTTCTCTGCGCAGTCACCCTCTGCTGTCCTCCTTATCTTCACAATCCCTCACCTTGCCTTCCTCTTCTCGCTTATGTACCTAAAGAGAATGTCTTGTAGTCTTTTTGCACCCCATTGCTATCCTTTCCTCTCCTGAATGCCACCCTTTTTTCCTTCACTTTCGTGACCACCTCCCCAGAGTACCATAATAGTCATTTTTTTCTCCTGCTTTTGCTCACTTCCTTCATACAGAAGCTGATTGCCTACACTATACTTTCCCTTAATTTTCTACACTGTTCTTCTACCCCATCCAAGCAATTCATTCCTATTAGGCTGCTTCTAAGGCAGTCTCTCATTTCTTTAAAATCCCCCCTCCTAAAATCCAGGACCATCGTCTTTGTGTGGTTTGCCTCTGTCCCAATTTTAATGCTGAACCATACTGCACTGTGATCACTTGTCCCCAGGGACTGTCCATTGTGACATCTGCAATGCTGTCCCTATTAGTGAGCACCAGGTCTAGTATTGCCCTGCCCCCTAGTGGGTTCACTGACTACCTGCCTGAGAAACACCCCCAGCAGGGAGTAAAGGATTGCCCTGCTTCAAACCGAAGCTGCAGCTAGAAGGTCTCAGTCCACCTCTGGCAGACTGAAATCCCCAACCAGCAGCACCTCACCCTTATTAGCCATCCTGCTGATAGTTTCCACTAATGCCTTGTCCAAATCTTCCCCTTCTGCTGGAGGTTTATATGTCACCCAAGTGCAAATACTTTCCCCAGCTCCTGTTTCCAGGATGACCCACACCACCTCCAGCCCTTCTTTTACCCCTAGGTTCCCTTGCACTTCCATAGCCCTGATACCCTTCCTCACATATAGAACAACCCCCTCCTCCCTTCCCCATCTCTTCTGAACTGAGAGTAGCCTGGTACAGTCATGTCCCAGTCCTGATTTTCAGGACACCACAACTCAGTTATGGCCACCAGGTCCAGGTCTGCCTCTACCATGATGGCCACCAGGTCCAGAATTTTATTTCCTTGACTCCTGGCGTTGGCACACATAGCTCTCCAAACCTTTTTCTCTCTCTCCCAGCCTGCATCTCCCCCTTTTTCCCATTTTCTGCCTGTATTGCTTCCCCAAATTCCCCGACTCTCCACTTCCCTCATTGCACTCTGTGTTACTCGCCTCCCCTACATCTCTCTTTCTGCATCCTTAGTTCTTACCCACTTGTCCTTCACCTTGTCTACACTCCTTCATCCTGCTGCCCTGCCCTGGGGAGTTTTCTCCCCTCGGTCTCTCCCTCCTTGTTACTTCAGCCTGTGAGGGGGTGGCAGTTTATGCCCCTCTTTATAATACAGCCTCCCTCCTCTGCTATTTTAAATGCTTATCCAAGAGCAATTAAACCTCCCATTGAGGTCAGATGTCCCCTTCCCAGAAGGATGCAGACCATCAGCTCTTTATAGGTCCATATCAGACACAAGTCCCTTCACAGTGGAGAGGGTGATGGAGGAGATGGGAAAGCTAAAAATGAACAAGGCTATGGGGCCTGACTGGATACACCCAAGGGTGCTTCGGGAGCTAAGGGAGGATCTAGCAGGGCCTCTGGCAAGGCTGTTTAATCTATCCCTGGAATCAGGGAGGGTCCTGGGAGACTGGAAAAAGGCCGAGGTGGTACTGATATACAAGGGAAGGAGAAAGGAGGAGCCAGGCAACTACCACCCAGTCAGTCTCACCTCGATTGTAGGCAAGTTAATGGAGACTATCATAAAAGAGAGACAGATGAGGTACCTAGAGGAGAAGGTTCTGGTTAATGATAACCAACATGGGTTCACAGCTGGCAGGTCTTGCCAGACCAACCTAATAGATTTCTTTGAGAGGGTTACGGAGGTGTTTGATCACGGGGGCAGTGTATGTGGCCTATCTGAATTTATGGAAGGCATTTGATTCCGGCTCACATAGAAGGTTGGTAAGCAGGTTGAACAGTCTGGGGGTGGGGACTAGGCTTACAAAATGGGTGTAAAATTGGCTGGATGGGAGGACCCAAAGAGTGGTGGTCAATGGTAGTCACTCCAGGGAACTAGGGGTGAGGAACGAGGTGCCACAGGGGTCGGTGTTGGGGCCCATACTGTTTAATGTGTATATGAGGGACTTAGCGGAGGGTTGACTGGAAAGGTGTGTTTGTTTGCAGATGACACAAAGTTATATACTAGGGTGGACGCTCCGGGGGGGGGTGGAGAGGATGAGACAGGTTCTAGCCAGGCTAGAGGAGTGGGCATAACAGTGGTAGCTGCAGTTTAATGCAGGAAAGTGCAAAATAATGCATATAGGTCGAAATAACCCAAAAGACACATACTATCTGGGGGGGGGAATCACTGCAGGCCATAGAGCAGAAAAAGGACCTAGGGATCTGGATCATGGACACATTAAAGGCTAGGAGACAGTGTGAACAGGCAGCTGGGAAAGCAACGGAAGTACTGGCATGCACTGGGAGGGGCTTCACTAGTAGGAGGAAGGAGGTGATCATGCCATTATAGAAAACAGTGGTCAGACCACAGCTGGAGCATGGAGTTCAGTTCTGGAGGCCCCACTTGCAAGGGGACAGGGACAGGCTGGAGAGGGTACAGACAAGGGTGACCAAGATCATCCAGGGGATGCAGAGAAGAACATATGGGAAAAGGCTGGAAGAACTTGGTCTTTATACGCTGGAAATGAGATGGGAGAGGGGGGACATGGTGGAAACCTTAAAGTATATGAAGGGAATAAACAAGGTTAAGAGGGATAACATCTTCAGGCTGAGCAAGTACAAACCCACCGGAGGACATGCTTATAAGCTGGAGGGGGCAGATTTAAGGGGGAAGTGAGGGGGCGTTATTTCTCAGAGAGGGTTATACAACCATGGAATAGTTTGCCGGAGTGGGTGGTTCTTACACCCCTTATCGGTGGCTAAATTGTAAATGTTTAGGAGGTGGAACTTTCATCTCTACATTATAGGAGGTAAAACTGTAGTTTCTAGGAGTTGGAACTCTCTGGCCCAATTTAACCTCTGCCCCTTATCAAAAGATTTGTTATACAAATCTGACTAACATTTCTAAACCCACTTACTTTCTTCTTCAGAACTTAGGGGATTTATAAAATAAACACATTATGAACGTTATATTATTGTCTGTCTATTCAAGACATTTAATTTTAAAATATCAGAGTATAATTATTGAAAATTAATGATATGCAGGTGGAACTGACCTGTTTCTTTCACAAATCCAGTTTTGCTATGTATTTTTACATTGGCTCTGTACCTCCTGTGCTTTGACTTTTTCACTTTTTAAAGGGATTGATCTGCCTCAGCCTGCATTCCAAATATACAATACAATTTTAAAAGAAGTAACATGAAATAGCTTCGGAAAATGTAAAAAAATCAGCAATACTTGCCCACTTCAATGCAGTAGTAAGCTCATTCTCTGTGCATGTTCTGTTGTTAGCACTCTACAAAGAGATATTTAAGTTTCAGTATATCTTCTTATGTTGGTTCCTAATTTGGTTGGTTTAAAAAGTGTTTTAGGAAGCCGTGGTGAAAATAATTTACTCACCTTTAAACTGCTACTTGCTGATAGAAGTTTATTTTGGTAATCAGATATGTTCCTTCTGTGTAGCAGACTTGTTTTCCTGTTTCAAAATCACCTCCACGTACTAGGTGCCACCAGTATCCAGGACACCAAAATCTTTTGAAGAGGCTTCTCTGTGCCTCATGAGAAGGTCTCGAGCCACTGTATCAGAATGAACCAGTTTGGTTCACCAAGCTTCTTATATTCGTGTGCAGGCTCCTTTTGAAAGGGGGGTGGTCGTTTGATATTATATATTTGAATATTGTCAAAAATTGTTTTAATTTAATTTTTTGATAGCATTATCCAAATCCAATAATAATAAGAAATTAAACTATCACTAACACAAAAGATTAATTAATTTGAATTAGACTTGGATTTGGAGAAATTCTATAAAACAAATTAAATTAAAACCATTTTTTGACAATACTGAAAAAAAGAGACACACATGAACAGGTGGAATATCAGAAATATGTACTCCAACAGGCACTTGGAGCCAAATTGAATGTTTTTCCCCAAGCACCCACACCACTCAACATAATGGCATACACTGAATGGGTGGACAGAAACATCAATAAAATACTAAAGGGTTGTGGCAGAAAAAGCAAAAAACAAAATTCAACATCACCAGGCAAGAAAAATAGACTGTGTGGAACAAGACAGAAATATAATGATGAAATCAGCTGACAAGAGGGAGGTACTGTTAAAATGGATTATGAAAAATATAATGGAGAATGGTTAAAACAACGTAATGCAACTGAAACATATCAGAGAGTACAGGAAATACCACTGAATGATTTGCACACAATAATTAAAGAGTTAATCGAAGAAGCACAGGACAGAGGATGGGTGAAGGGCTGGGTAGCAGACCTCTTGATTTACCATAACCCAAGGATACCACTGTTTTACATTTTACCAAAGCTACATAAAGACTCTGTAAATCCACCATGGCACCGTATCATATCAGGAATAGAATCAGTAACAGAGCCTTTTTCCATTTGTCTCAATCATACTTGTAAATACTTAGTATCAGAAATACTGTCCTACATTAAAGATTCTAAACATTTTATTCAGTTAATAGAAGAACTCAACAAAACTGGAATGATGATGGGACAAATGATACCAGTAACAATTGATGTACAAAACTTACATACTAGTATACCATACGGTGAAGGACTAACTGCACTACATTATACATTAGAAAGAACAGAAAAAAATACCACCATTGGAATTTATTGTAAGATTGACAGAAATTGTACTTAAGAGCAACTACTTTATGTTTGAAGGTACATTTTTTCTCCAGAAAATGGGAACCACAATGAGGGAAAAATTAGCTCCCAAATACGTGAATATTTTCATAGTAGAATTTGAACAGGAACATATCTTTAATGATAAGAACATATTTAAAGATGACATCACATTTTACAAACACTGTATAGATGAAATTTTTTATGGAAAAATGCTGAAAAAAACCTTAAAAGATATTAGGAGTATGTCAATCTCTGTACAGATTACTTGAGCTTCACTATGGACTATGACAGAAGATCTATACCGTACCTGGACCTTCTCATAAGAAATGAAAACAATAAGTTAACCTCTGATCTATACAGGACAATTTCAGATAAAAACACACTCCATCATGCACAAAATTGTCACCCAAAAAAGCGTAAGGGCAATATCCTGTACAGTCAATATCTTCGGACAAAAAGAAAAAGAAACAGACAAAAATAAATAGTAGAACAGAAGCTAGATACCAGAAGCAAAAAGACATAGTGACAAAAGATTCCAGAAAAGAAGCTATAGGGCAAAAATACTGAAATAAACATTAGTGAATGTGGAGAAAGTCCAAAGGAGTGAACTAAAAGAAAATAAGGACAACAGGAAAATCACATTTTCAACAACATTCTCAGATTCTTCTGGGAAAATCAAGAATACTATTTTCAAGAGCTGGAACATTTTACAAAGTATGGATTTAGGGTTAAAATCATTCCAAGAAAACTCGTGGATCACTGCCAGAAAAACAACCACAATAAGAAATAAGTTGGTAAAAACACAGCATTGGAAGGAACCAGCAAGAAAAACTACATGGTTAAATAATAACCCTGTGGGTTTCTACAGATGTCAAAGCTGCACACATTGTCATAATGGACTAAGCGCTAAAGGAATTAGAAGCACTTGCCAGAATAAATAATTCAAAATAAGGGATTTGATTGCATGTACGACAGACCATGTGATTTACTGTATAGTGAGCTCATGATTTCTGTACTATATAGGGGAAACATCTGGAGTCAGATATGCAAAGGTTTGCCTGTAGAGCAAAGTGATTATGTGCCGTTTGCATGGCATTTGAGCCTGAGCGCAGTATTTAAAGCGGCCAAGGTAGGTATAAAATGGATAGCACTCGCTAAGAGATGTATTCAGGGAAAAGGGGGCTGGGACATAAATAAAGGTGCAGTACCACCCTCACTGTGAAGGAACATCTGGCCATGCTTGTCTTCTGGATCAGCTCTATCCATCCTGTTCCGGAAGACAAGCATGGCCAGACATTCCTTCACAGTGAGGGCCCCAATCTGACTAGACAAATTACCCATCAACATTGTTAGTATTTCCCAACATGGTCAATTCAAAAGAGCACTCCTAGACTCACTCACCCTGCATGAACCTTGCAATTGCCCATACTGACCCCCAGTATTCCGACTATCACTCAGCTGACCAATGTCCCCACCCTCCATCACCTTCTCTACCCCTGCCTTCTGCCCCTAACATGCCACGTTCTACTATCACTGCCTCTTCAGTGATCCTTGGGGTATAGACCTCCCACATACCTCCCTTCCGCTCCCTTCTCTACCTGCACTTACTTGGCATTATATGTTCAATAATAACTGTGTTTCCATTGGCTGATGATTGTTTTCTGTGTTTGCATGTTGACAAAGCTACTCCTGCTGCATCTGTTTCCCTTCCCCTAACTTTATTTGTAACTCTCCCACTCCATGGAGTTTGTTCTCTGACATGGAACCTTTGAAAAGGCGCTCTTAGCTCAAAGGTGTATTCTGAATACTTAATAAATAAATAGATAATATTCAGTGCATTTGTACTGCACAACAGGGTTAGTGCAGGCCACATTGCACAACACAAATACTGCCAAGAAAAAGCCCAACTTACTCCAGGCAACACTAGCGGCCAGCAGAGCCACTGCAGCCAACAACCAGGATGGTGGTTGAGGAAACACATATGCTTCCATGTGTCTAGTGGCACCCCCCCACCTTCTGAACCCCATCCCTATACAAACAGTCCTTAGTGTCCAGTTGCAACCCACCTTCCACCCTCCAAACCTCATCCCTGTAGGTTTCAAGATGGTCCTGGATGTCTAGTGGCACCCCCCCACCCTCTGATCACTCACCACAGTTTCTTAAAAGAAGTCCCTGGTTTCTAGTGGCCCCCTTCCCCACATCACCCGCTCCAGGTACACCACCCTTACCATAGTTGCTGGTGCCATGGAGAGCCCATATTGCGACCGGTACAGCCCTCCTCTCACCACCTCGGCCGGCCACCATATGCACAGACAGGGAGTGTGTATCCAGCATACTGTAAAGAGAGTCCATGTACTGTCTACTGTCTAGCCAATGTGCTAGCCAACTGAATATAGCTTCCTCAGGGTCATGGCAAGCGCAGCACAAACCATTGCTCTCTGCTTTACCCCTTTTCCAATATCAGGCCCCTAGACCCTTCAAAGTCCATATTATAGAACATAAAAGTGACATAAGAAGGAAGGGTGAGAAATCACCAATAGCGAGACACAAGATGGGAGCCACCAGGTCAATACACTATGGTTTATGGGCATCGAGAAATAACATCCACCCAAGAGAGGAAGGGACTGTGTAAAATTACTCTAGAAAAGAGAAGCATGGTAGATTTTCACCCTACAGACAACAAATCCAAGATATGGACCTAATGAAACTCTTAATTGGACTATATTTTGATTTATACAGTACCACATGTAATATCTAAAACCTGACAACTAAATATGTTAAAATGGTCTGACAAGGCATGACATAATGTATATATGACACAGGGGTCAGAACAAATAATTCAGGTATTGTTTTCATGTATGTACAAAGTACACCCCATTGACATAAACAGGATATTACTAGGCTGAATGTAACACCAAAACTTTAGAAAACTGAGAAATAGTATTTATTGGTATATAGTCAGAATACGTAAATAAGAATTATTGATTATTAACCTGGTATGGGGACTAATAAGTTCTCATAAAAACATAAAATTACAGTTAGTTAGAAAATGGGTAAAAGTATTAGAGGCTTCTGATTGGCTAATGTACATCTCCAGCTGGGCATCTATCAGACAACAGATGCCCGGCTATTAAAAGTACCAGCCCAGCCAGCCCCATCAGCAGAATCCTGCTCCCTACCCTGCTCCCTAATTGGCTAAAACCCCCTCAATTCATTCTCAAATGTCCGCCATTTTTCCGCACTTAGCGAGAGCTTACATCCAGCCCTTGTCATCCAACCATCCCTCCGGTATACCTTACTGCCACAACCCGACATAATAGTTTTTTCTCCCTCTGCATCCCTAAAGCGCTTTCTGGCTGCAAAGTGTCAGAGCAGCATCACATCTCAGTAACGCTACTGAGCATGAGAGCGGTGGTATTTTTCTTAATTTTTCCATACCGCGGATGGACATCCATCTGCATGTATGGAAAATGAAGAAAATGCCGCTCTTCTCCTGTTCAGAAGGGTATCGAGATACTGCTTTCATTACTTAATACAGAGACCACTTTCAGCAACTGAACAGTTAAAATTCAATGCAGTTGTTGGGAAGAACACAGGTTGCCTGAAAATCACAAGCTAAGCAAGACAGACTCAGCTAGCTCTGGTACTGTAACTGGTAATGTGTTTAAAGTAAATCAGCAGTAGTTTCTAGTTTCCAGACCGCATATCTAGCGCTCTCGCTTCGGTCTCCCTCATTCCTTCGAGTCAGTATCGCTGTTAAGCAGTATACAGTAACACATTAAAAAAAAAATGAAGTTGTCATTCCAATGGACAGTTTTCAAATTAGCATCGCGAGCCTCTCCACAGCAGCTCACAAGTGCTGCTTGCCTCGCTTCTTCCAATACATTGGCTACCTCCCAGTAACAAATATGCCTATCCACTGCTTCCCAACAGCAACACATCTCTTTCCTTCCTAGCTGCAGCGCGTCTTTTTCCTTCCCACTGCTGAGACTGCTCCCCATCTCTCATCTCTCCACAACTTACCGGGATTGGCGATCGTGCGCTCCAGAGATGTAAAACAGGACAGGGTTTGTGTCTATCTCTATGTCGCTCAACTAATTTTGGCACTGCTCCCAAAAGCGCTGTGTGTGTTAACTCTAACAACCAAATGAAAGGCAGAAGAGAGGCTCCACTACCACCCCAGATTAAAAAAAAAAATCAGTATAATGCAGGTGGAGGAACTATTTTATGACAAAACTTATTGTAAACTAACTTTTTATTAACACTTTTAATTCTTCTTCTTTTTTTTTACAATGCCCATTTTCTAAAGCGTAGTCGCCACCTCCAGGGTGGGTATTGTGCTATACCAGACCTTCAGGGCTATAAGGCCCTCCGCCTATGGCGTGGGCTCATTACGCCCACATGGTCCGGGTATAGCACAATACTCAACGCACCCTGTTGGGTATTATTGCTTACTTAGAAAATGGGTTTATCATTTCTACCTTCCTGATTGGCTCAGAGACCTGTCTAGGTGGGTATTTATGAGACAACAATGCCCACCTAAAACAAGTTCCTATGCCAAGTGCCCCATTACCTACTGAAATCCTTGCACCACGTTCAAAATTGAACCGTGAAAACTGATGTTTTTTTTTCTCACTTAGCAAGCAGGCTACCCGCAGATACCCGGCATACCCCGAGTCTGTGTAACATTCTCAAAAAACAACAGATCAATCCTAACGTGTTCTTTGTAAAAGAATATGAAATAAATTCATACTGTTTGGCATGTTGCTCGCAGGCATTGTTTCTGATCTCCCACTGTGAAGTGCCGTGCACATGCACACATCCCTGCTGCTGTCCAACTGCAAAACAAATGTAAATGGGGTAGAAATAAAAAATAGAAAGCCAACAAAGTAAGCGATAACTTGTTGGCAAACGGGCTGGCTTTCTCCTCTGCTCTTCCCAATGGTCACATGTTACTGCTTACAGTCGGTGATTCTTACCAGAGGGGCTGGGGGACCAAGCTCACTCTACATTTTGAAACTGTCTGTCTCTTCTCAAGTTCCGGGGGGAGGGGGCAGCAAAAGTGAACGTTAACAAAAAAAAAAAAAGAATCAAAGGAAGAGACTGTTAAAAACAAGAATTAACTCTACTTCTTGTGAGGGGTGGAGCTGAAAACGAAAGTGACTATAAAAGAAAAAGAATGCTCACAAAAAGAAACAAACTCTGGCCGGAGTCGATAGGGCTGCAGTGAAGGAATTTGGAGTAAAAATATTGAAAATGTGCTTTTTAATATTTTTACACCAAATTTTCAACATAGCTTTGTTATGACCCTACCTTATGAAGAAGGGCAAAGAAAATGTGCAACTCCTTGGCTAAAGGTGATTTTGAGCAGGGACTGCAAAATCAACTTTCAGGATGCAGAAACACATTTTGGGCAGGAACTGAAAAATGACATCTGTCACATTCATGAGGTGCTGTAAAAAAATGGCTATGTTGAAAAGCTGGGGTAAAAATATTGAATATTACTGAAGTTATGAGCTGGCGTTTGCAAAACTCAACGTAGCCTCATAACTTTGTTTTAATATTTTTACACCAAATGTAAAACATAGCCTTCTTATGACCCCGCCTCATGAATAAGGACAGAGAAGACTATCAGCTCCTGTCCGAGAGGTGGTTTTGTGCAGGGACCGCAAAATCACCTTTAGGGATATAAAAATAAATTTGGCCCGGATTTGAAAAATGGCAGCTGTCACATTCATGAGGTGCTGTAAAGATATGGCTATGTTGTAAATTTGGTTAAAAATATTGAAAATTACCAAAGTTATGCACCTGCATTCGCAAAATTCAATGTAGGCGAACAACTTTATTGTTTTTTAATATTTGTAGACCAAATTTTCAATATAGCCTTCTTATGACCCTACCTCATGAACAAGGGCAGAGACAATTTTCAACTCCTGCCTGAAAGGTGATTTCACGTAGGGACCGCAAAATCATCTTTTGGGATATAGGGGGTAGAAATTAAAAATAGAAGGCCAACAAAGTAAGCAGTCACTTGTCAGCAAACGGGCTGGCTTTCTCCTCTGATCTTCCCAATGGTTGCATGTTGCTGCTCACAGTCGGTGATTCTTCTCAGAGGGGCTTGGTCAGCAGCTCAGCAGGTAGCACACTTGCCTCTATAGTTGGGAGATCAGAAGGCTGTGGGTTCTATCCCCACACCAGGCACTTGAGTTAAATCCCAATACTGACACTGGGGTGGCACACCCCTAAGGTGCTGTCTTTCAGATGAGATGTTAAACTGAGGTCCCATGTGCCAGTTACATAGATACATAGACAGTGTCGGCAGATAAGGGCCTATGGCCCACCTAGTCTGCCCATTTGAGCTTGTAAGTTCAGTTTGTTTTCCTAGAAGTCTGTTTCCCCTTACCCCTGCCCTCTAGAATTCCTTTATGTCAATCCCATGCATTCTTAAATCCCGTGATTGTTTCAGCCCCCACCACTTCCTCTGGCAGGGTGTTCCACTTGTCCACCACCCTTTCTGTGAAGAAATTCTTTCTCATGTTTCCTCTGAATCGTCCTCCCTCCAACTTCATCCCATGCCCTCTAGTCCTGAAACATCTTTTTCGCTTAAAAATAGTGTTTTCCTGCACCCTGTTCCTCCCTGTAAGATACTTGTATGTCTCTATCATATCCTCTCTCCCTCCTCTCCTCCAGGGAGTACATGTTCAGTTCCTTCAACCTGTCTTCATAGGACTTGTGATGCAACCCATGCACCATCTTTGTTGCCCTCCTCTGAACCTTCTCTACCCTGTCTATGTCCTTACGTAGGTATGGTCTCCAGAACTGTACACTGTACTCAGGTGGGGCCTCACTAGTGTCTTGTATAGTGGAATTATGATCTCCTTTTCCTGCTGGTGATGCCCTGCCTATACATCCCAGCATCCTATTTGCTTTACCTGATGCCTTGTCACACTGTTTCCCTACCTTGAGGTCATCAGAGATGACAACCCCAAGATCCCTTTCCTGCTTGGTGCATGCTATATCCTCACCTCCCAACTGATATATTGTGCCAGGGTTTTTGTGCCCCATATGCATTATCTTGCACTTCTTTGCATTGAATTTCAACTGCCAAACCCTTGACCATTCTTCAAGTTTCTGCAGGTCCCTTCTCATTCTGTCTACACCCTCTGGTGTGTCTACTCTGTTACAGAGCTTTGTGTCATCAGCGAACAGTGAAATTCTGCCTTCTAGATCCTGTGCAATGTCACTGATGAAGATGTTGAATAGGACCGGTCCCAGCACTGATCCCTGTGGTACCCCACTGGTTACTCTTCCCTCTGTGGAGTGACAGCCATTTACCACCACCCTCTGTGTCCTGCCACCCAGCCAGTTACCTACCCACCACACTACTGTCCTGCCCACACCCATATTCCCCAGTTTGTGTAATAAGGGTGGATGTTAAAGATCCCATGGCACTTCTCGAAAAGAGTAGGGGAATGTTTTATTAAAATACATAAAAATATTTGTAACAGTTAAATCAATTCATATAATAACATTCAAAATTTGTTTTCCTTAAAAAAAACAAATTATCTGTGTGCACACAGGAAATTATTTAAACAGTGAAGGCTATTATTATAACCTACTATATATTTATCCTAGTTCTTCTTTCAAAAAACTGCACTGTTTTCCATCTAGACATCCATAGTGAGTTATTTAAGATCTGTTTTTTCATATTTACGTTGCATAATTAATTCAAGTTCCAATATTTGACAAAGCTGCTCTGGAGTCTGATTTAATTGCTGTAAAAGGAACTTAATTTGAGCTTTCCATAAAATAAATTTAATACAAGACATTATTAATCTTAGTATCCCCTTTTCCATTTTTAATCCTTATAAAGAAAAACCTCCCACTATCTCCTCGTAAGTAAACTTTGCCCACTTTTGGTCTTTCCATTGTACAGCCAACAGTTTCCAGAACTGTTTTACAAAGGGGCAGATCAACAAAAAATGGTCCATAGTTTCCTCTTGTGCAATGCATGTCTCCCCTTGGACACATCCTTTCTGTTACACTTTTATGTTTGGCATTTGCCCTAACGTTTAACCTTCCGTGGCAGGTCAGCCATGTTAAGTCCCACATTCGCAGGGGAATAAGTTTATCTGTTAATAATGTCTGCACCTTGTTATAATATTCCTCTGATACTCCTTTAAATACTGGATTTATAGAAAAAGCTTGTTCTTGTATGCAATTATATACACATTTTCTAGTTTTATTAACTATTTGATTCTTTTCTAATTTCCATTTTCTTAATTTAGTTATTTCAGGCTTAAAAAATTCTAGGCTATGTGTGAGCCTTGTTTTAAGGGTCCTCTTCTGGGTCCAGGCCTGAAAAAAGGAATGTGTCCATGAGGCAGCAAAAAGTGACCATACAGCTGCATTAGGAATGTCTGGATCCCTCAAATTCCAACTAAAAACATGCTATAGAAAAAGGATATTGGATTAATTAAATTTAATCCACCTTGTTGAATAGGAAGATACAGTATTTCCCGCTTAATAGGGTTCAATCTGCTTCCCCAGATAACTTGAAACACTAGACTGAGCATTGTTACCTCGTAGGCTGGAGAAAGAGGGTATGTGGCACTTAAGTAAGTAAAGACGGGAAGTAAAAGTGTTTTAACTATCTGTACTTTTTTCTTTTTTGTTTGCTGCCATGCTTTCCACACCTGAACTTTTTGTTTTGCATAATCTAATTTTTTTCCCCAGTTCACTGTTATTACCTCTCTCAAAATAGTCCCCTAAAAGTTTGAGGGGTTCTTTTGTTACTGGACTGTTACCTAGAGAATTTATAGGCTGTGTGTTATCACTAAAAGAATATATAGTACTTTTATGTTTATTTATGTTTGCACCTGCTGTAGTAGAGTATCTTTCTACCTCTGCCAGTGCTTTTTGTCCTGAAACAGGATCTACAATATATAAACATAAGTCATCCACATAGGCATAAGTTTTTATCTCAAAAGCCCCATCCTTTGGGGAAATGCCTCTGATTTGTTCATCCTGATTCATAAGTCTTAATAGAGGGTCTATACAAAAAATGTATAGAAGGGGACTTAATGGGCACCCCTGTCTTACTCCACATGATACTGGAATATAAGACCCTAGATGTCCATTCACTAGAGGGATTGTGGTGACTTTTTCGTATATAGTATTTATCCCTTCACAAAATGTATTTGGAATACCATATGCTTTTAACACCTGTATTATGAATCAATGGGACACTTTATCAAAGGCCTTTTCTTGGTCTAATGACATTAGGTAACCTGACAAAATGTTCTCCTTCCCCTGCTCCACTAATTCACTGAGTAACATAAGATTATTGTAAATACTTCGGCCTGCTATTGTACATGTTTGGCTTGCTGAAATTAAATATGGGGCCACTATAGACAATCTTTTATACAATATTTTCATTAATATTTTTAAGTCAGAATTCATTAAACTTTCAAATAGAAACATAGAAACATAGACTTTGATGGCAGATAAGGACCGCTAGGCCCATCTAGTCTGCCCATTTCCCTACCTACAGGATAGGCCGCAGATCCTAGTTAACCAACAACCTATTTCTTCCTACCCCCACAAGAATTGCCTTATGTCTGTCCCATGCATTCTTGAATTCTCCCACAGTTTTAGACCCTCAAACCTCCTCAGGAAGGCTGTTCCATGCATCCACTACCCTCTCTGTGAAATAATACTTCTCACATTGCCCTGAACCGCCCTCCTTCTGTCTTTAAATTGTGTCCCCTTGTTCTTGCAAGTCTCTTTTTCTGAAGATGCTACCCTCTTGGACTTTGTTGATTCCACTGAGGTACTTAAAAGTTTCTATCATGTCCCCCTCTCCTTCTTTCCTCAAGGGTATACATATTAAGCTCCTTTAGTCTCTCCGATATGGCTTCTCTTGCAGACCCTGCACCATTTTAGTTGCCCTCCTGGACTACCTCTATCCTGTCTATGTCCTTGATGGAGATGGGGTCTCCAGAACTGGACACAGTACTCAGATAGGGTCTCACCAACTGTTTGTACAGAGGGATAACAACTTCCTGTTTTCTGCTGCTGATGCCTCTCCTATACATCCCAGTATACCCCCAGCCCTCCTACTGCCTTCTCACATTGTTGCTAACCTTAAGGTCATCTGATATGATTGCCCCAGGTCCCTTTCCTTTTTTGTTGTTGTTACTACCTCCCCACCCATTGTGTATTCTTTCCCTGGGTTCTTGTTTCCCAGGTGCATTATTTTGCACTTCTTTGCATTGAATCCTAGCTGCCATACTTCTGACCATTCCTCCAACCTTGCCAAGTCCCTTCTCATCCTTTCCACGCCTCCTTGTGTATCAACCCTGTTGCAGATCTTTGTGTCATCTGCAAAAAGGCATACATTTCCTTCCAGTCCCTCTGCAATGTCACTGATGAAGACATTAAAAAGGACTGGACCCAATACTGAACCCTGCGGTACCCCACTAGGTACCCCACTGGTCTCCAGTTTTCTAAATTACTACGATCAATATTTTTATGGATGAAAAATTTGTACAGATGCACATGAGTGAAAATCTATGTTGTTATTTAATAGAATCCAATTGTATACTTCCACTAAAATATCCAAAAGTACATCCTTGAAGTGTTTGTAAAATTCTGTTGTTAAGCCATCTAACCCTGGGGAAATATCATTTTTCAGTGTTTTGATAGTACAGTCAATTTTGTGCTTGCTAATAGGGTCTTGTAGTACCTTTAATATTTCACTAGGAGCGGTAGGGAGAGATAAGTAATAATTCCTTCATTTTCTCTTCATCTAACTGTGGGGTGGCATCCATCTCTGTAAGGTATCTATTAATGTCTTTAAATATATCTGGGTTGCCTTTAAACTTTTACATAGAAACATAGAGTTTGACGGCAGATAAGGACCACTTGGCCTACCCAGTCTGCCCATTTCCCCTACCTATTGGATAAGCTGCAGATTCTACTTAACCAACAGCCTACTTCCTGCAACTCCCCCCACTATAATTTGTGTCTGTCCCATGCATGTTTGAATTTCCCCACTGTTTTAGACCCCACAACCTCTCCAGGAAGGCGGTTCCATGCGTCCACCACTCTCTCCGTGAAAAAGAATTTCCTCACATTACTCCTGAGCCATCCTGCCTCTAACTTTAAATTGTATCCCCTTGTTCTTACATACTGTATCTCTTTTTCTGAAAGATGTTACCCTCCTGGACTTTGTTGATTCCCTTGAGGTACTTAAAAGTTTCTATCATGTCCCCCCTGTCCCTCCTTTCATCAAGGGTTATACACATTAAGCTCTCTCAGTCTCTCTTTATATGGTTTCTGATGTAGACCCTGCACCATTTTAGTTGCCCTCCTCTGGACTGCTTTCATCCTGTCTATGTCCTTATGTAGATGAGGTCTCCAAAACTGCGCAGTACTCCAGATGGGGTCTCACCAACTGTCTGTACAGAGGATAACCACTTCTCTTTTCTACTTGTGATGCCCTCCCTATGCATCCCAGTATCACCCTGGCTCTCCTTACTGACTTCTCACATTGCTTACCCACCTTTAGGTCATCTGATATGACTACACCCAGATCCCTTTCCATTACTGTTGTCGTTAGTACCTCCCCTGCTATTGTGTACTCTTCTCCTGGATTTTTATTTCCCAGGTGCATTACTTTGCACTTCTTTGCACTGAATCTAAGTTGCCATATGTCTGACCATTCCTCCAACTTTGCCAAGTCCCTTCTCATCCTTTCTATCCCCCTTGTATCAACTCTGTTACAGATCTTTGTGTCATCTGCAAAGAGGCATACCTTTCCTTCCAGACCCTCTGCAGTGTCACCTAAAAAGGCGTTAAGAGGACTGGACCCAGTACTGAGCCCTGAGGTACTCCACTAGTAACCCCCTTTCTTCAGAATGTGTTCCATTCACTATTACCTTCTGTGTCCTGTTGTGCAGCCAGTTTGTTACCCAGGCTACCACCCTGGGACCCACTCCCAGGCTGGCTAACTTGATTATTAATCTTTGTGGGGACTGTGTCAAATGCCTTGCTAAAGTCTAGGTAGGCCATATCCACAGCCCCTTCCTGGTCTTTTACTTTGGTCACCCAGTCAAAGAAATCGATTAGATTCATCTGACATGACCTTCCTGCTGTGAATCCATGCTGCTTTGGGCCCTGTGCCCCGCTGGCCTCTAGGTACTGAACAGTTCTTTATTTCAGAAGTGATTCCATCATTTTCCCCACCACTGAGGTCAAAGTAACAGGTCTGTAGTTTCCTGCTTCTGCCTTGCTCCCAGTTTTGTGAAGGGGGATCACATCTGCCCTCCTCCAGTCCTCAGGTACCACCACATCTTCCCATGATTTGTTAAAAAGTGTGGTTAGTGGCGTCACTAGGTCCTCCCTTAGCTCTTTTAGGATTCTAGGGTGAATCCCGTCAGGCCCCATTGCTTTGTCCACCTTGAGTTTTAGGAGTTCTTTCTGGACTCTTTCTTCTGTAAATGGACTGGCGTCAACCCCCCTACCTGGAGTGCTTCTACTGTTTGGTTTAGGTAACTCCTCCTCTTCTTCTTCTGTGAATACTGAGCAAAAGTATTCATTCAGTATCTTTGCCTTTTCACTGTCTCCCTCTGCCCACCTCCTCTCTCCTTTATTAATCTTCACTATCCCTCCCTTAACCTTTCTATGCTCCCTAATGTACCTATAAAAGGTTTTATCCCCCTTCTTTACTGAGTTGGCTATCTTTTCCTCGGTTTGGGCCTTTGCTTTTCTGACTGCCTTCCCCACTTCTTTCTGCTTTAATTGATACAGTTCCCTGTCGTCCTGGCCTGTGATTCCTTATACTTTTGAATGCAGCCTTTTTCTCCTTAACCTTCCTGACACCCTCTTTTGAGAACCATAGTGTTTTTTATTCCGCTTTGTTTTCTTTATTTGTTTCACACAGGCTTGTTGCCTCCATGATGGCAGTTTTGATTTTCTCCATTGTTCTTCCACCCTCCTTTCTGGCCATTTGCTAATGCATTCCTCAGGTATTCACCCATTATGCCAAAGTCAGCCCTTCTAAAGTCCAGTATCCTTGTCTTTGTATGGCTTGTCTTCATGGTTGTGTTTATTGTGAAGCACACTGTGCAGTGGTCGCTTGTTCCAAGATGTCTACTGACTTCTAAATTTGTGATCCTCTCTCCATTTGAGAGTACCAGGTCTAATATTGCTCCCTCCTGAGTGGGTTCCACCACTAGCTGTCTAAGGCTTGCCTCCTGTAGGGCATCGAGAATGACCCTGCTCTTGGATGTGGCTGCAGTCCATGTAGCCCAGTTAACTTCTGGCATATTCAGGTCCCCCATCAACAGTATCTCCCCTTTTTCAGCTATTTTGAGAATGCCCTCTATCATTTTCCCTTCTTGATTTTTAATGCATGTTATGCTCCTGTCTGCTGCTCTGTTGGTACTCAAAGCAAAAGGGTCACCGAAACCATTTTTTCCTGGGGAACAAATTCTGTGTTCTAACAACATTGAGGAGGCTCTTGAATATTGGATATGTTCCATCTCTTTTTTAATGTTATTTATTTGTGATGTAAGGTTGATTATTTGGGTATTAACCACACTGTACTGTACATAGAAACATTGAATTTGACGGCAGATAAGGACCGCTTGGCCCACTCAGTCTGCCCATTTCCCTACCTAATGGATAAGCTGCAGATCCTAGTTAACCAGCAGTGTACTTCTTTCTACCCCCAACCCCTAGAATTTCCTTATGACTGTCCCATGCATGCCTGAATTCAACCACTGTTATGTAATGGAGATCAAAGAATTAAATATTTTTTATATTGAGTTGTGTGTTTGGATATCGAAATTTGAGATAACTTAATTTTTATATTGTTTTTGATATCCACATACCAATGACTCAAATCTTCATATAATCCTGCAGTAGACATCCTAGCTTTTAATAAATCCTGGATTTGTAGAGTAATCGAAGGATCATTTAGCATTGTAGCATTCAGTTTCCAATAATCTATTCCATGTGATATGTTATCCTGTGACCCTAAAGCTGCTAGCACAGTAACATGATCAGAAGTTTCAATAGGTATTGTTTTGCACTATGAACCTGAATTAAACTAGAGACAAATAAAAAATCAATTCTTGTAGAGAGTTTCCCTTTAACAAAGGTATGCCCACCTTGTTCATGACACTTTCTGTATGCATCTTGTAACCCTACTGTTGTTACCACATTTTTTAAACAGTTAGTGTCACAGAAGTGTTTGTCCGTGCTTGCGCCTCTATCTTTTCTGGATATCACACAGTTGAAATCCCCCCCCCCCCCAGATATATTCAGTTGTGAATAAATAGGGTTTTATCAGCTGAAATAGGTTAACTCTCTCTCTTTTTTCTTAGATGAGGCATATATATTAATTGCTCTCCATTCTTTGTTACCCCTACTAAAATCAATCAATAATGTCCTCCCTGGTACTATGTCCGTAATTTTGGAAACTTTAAAATTATCTCCCCGTAGCGTAATTCCCACCCCATCACAGGTATCTGTTCTGAAAGAAAAATATGAAAGCCCCCATCACCAAAGTTTTGGGGCAGATTGTGTCAATGCTGTGGTATTTAATCTGGTGTCTTGTATAAAGCAAATATCAGTTTTTAAATCTTTTATGATGTTAAAGGTCAACTAAATGCCGGCTTACATTTTTTACACTATTAGGGCCGGATATTCAAACTGCGCTATTTTGTGGCGCAAGCCCTTGCGCTGCACAAAATAGTTGCACAGGGGTGTGTCCAGAGCGATATTCAAAGGAGTTGCACCCTTGAGCTACTCCTTTGAATATCACCCCCTGGCCACAGCCACTGTGCATGGCGCAGTGGAACTTGCGCCACTGCAAGTTGTCAGAGTGGAGCATTCAACTTGCGGTGGCGCAAGTACCATTGCACCATGCGCTAAATCCCCATATTCAAAAGGTGACATGCAAATGGGGTCATAATTCATGCAAGGCACGGGGGCATTTGCATCTGATTATGTTCCCATTAGCATGCAGGTGCGCTCAATCCCGAGGACTTCACGCCTGGCGCCTGCCAGGCTGCAGTCAGACCAACGCCCTGCAGCCCGATCGCAGGCTAAACTGTGTAGAATTCCCCACTGGCCTGATCGCAGGCACAGTTTAACCTCCAGCCCCGATCGCAGGCAGCAATGTGGCCCCCAACGATCCCTGGTGGTCCAGTGGACCCAAAAGCCCGATCGCGGCAGTATGTTTATCAACCCCTCCCACCTGTCTTCAGGTCCAGGTGATGAAATACTGCGGCAGTAGATGCACAACGCTTTCTTCCTGGTGGTTGGCAGACATTCGATCGCTGGGATAAATGCCGAATGAACGCCTCGAACAGCCTGGTGGTTATAATTATTTCGTTTCATCATTTTGTTCACCACCCCGCCTTTCTCCGCTGGTAGGCGTAGTATCCCACCCACCTGCCGCCAGCACTGATCACCACAGACGTTGAGGCAGAGCAAGAGCTATATGCAGTAGTTTACACAGATGATAGTCCAGATTTGTGAATGAATTTCATTCACAAATCTGACTGTCATGTACTGTAGTAGCTGCACGCCCATTGGCCTTGCCTGCACCAATGGGCGCAAGTGCTCTACCGGCAGTCAGGGTGGTGGGGGCAGGCGGGTGGATGCTGCCGCCGGGGAGCGGGTGGTGGGACTTCGTGGGTGGTGGGGTGAGGGGACACTAGCCACCGGGCTAGTTCGGGGTGGTTCATTCAACATTTACATCCCGCGATCGGGATATGCCACTGGACCACCAGGGATGAATTGGGAGGGGTTTATTAAACAACTACTGCCCGCGATCGGGCTTTTTGGTCCACTGGACCACCAGGGATACGTTCGGGAGGGAGCTACATTGCTGCCCGCGATCGGGCTGGTGGGATTAAACTATGCCCGCGATCGGGCCAGTGGGGGGTGGTGGTGGGGATTTACAGTCGTCTGCCCGTGATCGGGCTGCGGGGGGCACATGGACTGGGTTGGGGGCCAGCCACAGGTGGCAGCTGCTGTGTTGCGCCCTGCAATGCAGCAGCTCACCTGTGGGTGGCCCTTGACTTAAGCCTTTTTTTGGCTCAAAGTTGTGCAGGCGCAGGTTGGGGGTTGCGCCTGCACAACTCTGCACAGCCCTGCTGAATATCGGGCTGTGCAGTTTATGCATGGTTCCTCCCCCTCCAGTTCAGCATGCATTCATTTGCATTGCACTGTTGCTCAGCATGTTTTCTGTGGCGCAACTGCCTCTTGCTGAATATCACAGAATAGAGCAAGTTCGGACTTGCGCGCAGGCGCAACCCTATTGCACATGGCGCAACCCTTTTGAATATCTGGGCCTTAGTGTTTAATGAGGCTATGTGTAGGGTAGACATGAACAGTAGGAATAATACACCAACCAGGAGAACTTCCTTCATATAAATTTCTTTTATCCTGGATTATGAGCACGGGCACTTTTTCTGGTTTATCTTTTGTGCTGTGTTCACCATTGTCACTCGGGTCATCACTGAAAGGGGACAGCATGGTCTCAGTGGACTTAACCGGTTACCAAAATTCTACTAAATAAATAAAATGGTTCTTACCCCCAATCTTTTAGTTCTAAGTTTGTTACAAGTCTGATCCTCTTTCTCTGAGTTAGAGGAATGGAGGGGCTGCGAAGATGTTTCAGAATCTCCTCCCTATTCAGATTCTTGTGAGCTACGTCAAAGTGTGTCATACTTGTTCTGCAGTGGGATAGACTGGACAGGGGAAGAAGCTTTGGTAATTTCTGATTTAGATCTTTTTTGCCTTATTTCCCTCTTTCTTGACACAGGAATCATATCTGGAGGTGGCATAGCAGCCTGTTTCCTACCTTCTATTTCTAAGATTTTAGGGGTCAGGATTTGAGAAATGTCTATTGTTTCAGGAAGGGAATCTTGGAGTTCCTGAGATTTTGGTGCTTGTTCTGGAGGTGGTCTTTCCTCCGACTCGGGGGAGGGGGCGTGGAACTGGATCCTCAGGTACCTGTTTCTGTGCTGAAATATCTTTTTTTGAGCTTCTGTTACTGTCCTATCTTGTTCAGGACCTTCATTTCTGTTATGAGCTGCCCACAGATATGTGCTAAAAGCATGTCCCTCTTCGTCACATAGATTACATTTTAATTCATTCTGGCAATCTGTACTTGCATGCCCATAGGCAAAGCATTAAATTACATTTTAAGCGGTCACACGCTGAACTCAGATGTTGATATGAACTGCATTTGAAACAGGTTTTAGGCTGACCAAACTAAAAACAGTGACCTCTTTCCCTACCTTAAAAAAAACTGTTAGGAAGATGTACTGGGCCCAAGTTGTTGTTTCTTAATCTAACCTAGTATTTCCACCCCCCTGCCCAGAAGTGCTCCTCATCAAACTTGGGTTGGGGGGCAAGAAGCTCACATCTTTTCTGTAACTAATGAGAAATATCTTGTACTGATACTGTTTCATTTCGAAACAAAATTGTTACAATTTTTGTTGTAGGTTTTGTCAGGGGAATGGCTCGGAATGGTAGCCACAAGGCAGAATACCGCAGTTTGTCGTATTTAACCCAGAATACATCTAGGTTTTGTGGAGTTTGAAAACTGATATCAAATAAACTATCCCCTGAAACGTGAATCAATGCATAGATCTTATTCGTACAAAAACCTAGAGACTCTTTAATTAAATGTTTGTCCACATATATTCTGTCAGGCTGTGCATATAGTCCTCCTAAATACTGTAGCTGAACCGCGTTTCTTCTCTGATTAGGAGGTGGCTGTAGAGGGAAGTGGTCTCTGTGATGAAACTCTTCCCACCTAGTTCTGGATTGTTCTCGTGCATCAGGGGGAGGGCCTTTGTCCTGTCCCATATGATCACCCCATGTTTTCTGTCCATTATTTGCCCCTTCATCCTCAGAAGAGGAGCTTGTAAATATTGTGACGTTTTCCAGGTTACTGGTATTTGGTGGGGATACCTGCATGTCCTCAGCATTAAGATTCATATCAAAGTCTATTAAAAAATCCTTAGATACACGCTGTAATTTTCCTATTTTAGGGCTTTGATTTTGTTTTGAGGAGACTCCTGCAATGGGACTATGCTTAAGATCAGGTATCCATTGTTCACCATCCCCTTTTTTCCACCCTGCCTCTTGCAATGTCTGCTCAAGGGATCGTGGTGTTTTCCCTGTTATGGTGCTCAAAATTCTCTCAGACCTTCCTTTTCTAAGTCCCACTCCATGATCTGCAGTTTGTTGTACATTTATTAAACTGGTGCCTTCACCTTGTTCTGTTAAAGGAACACTTGAATTTTTACTGCCTCTAAGTGCTCTGACTCCTTCTCGGTTTCAGCATTTCTATATGCTGGGTCATCCATCGGCACAGCTTTTGAAGTGCCTCCGTCATTGGCCTGTGTGTCAAAATCAATTCGGCATCTGTCAGATGCAATAATGCCTGGCTCTTTTTTAGTCAAAACTTGTACTTCAGGTAAACAGTCAACATTTTTATTTGTTTTAAAGTCTTGTTTCTTCTCGGGAAGATATGACAATTGGAGCTATTGTTGATTGTGTTCGATCTACAGCCCGCACGGTTCTCGGCACACAGAAGCTCTACTATTTTCACTGCCAGTCATTGTAGCATTAAGCGGGTTCTCCACATCTGTCTGCAAAGATACTGGAATCACAGTGTTTGTAGATTTGACAAAATTTTGCAATTTGAAAAGTTTATCACTTTTTTCAACAGTATTACAGACATGTTTTGCTTTATCCAGTTGTCTCTGCAAATCCTTGTTCCTTTGCAAATATTTTACTTATTTATTTATTAGAAAAGTCGGATTTACAACCTTTGAATCATGTACTCTTTTTAATACCTCTGTTTGCATCTGATGCATCATAAAAGCAGAGTCATCATTCTCTGTAGATAAATTTATAGTCTGACATACCTCTGAGTCCGATTCCATACAAATATCCATGATTGGGTTGCCTTCATGCACATTTTGCTTCTCCAAATTATTCTTCTCTGTTGAAATTCTTGATGCAGCATTTGCCATTCCACAGCCTCTAGATTACTGAAGCCAGGAGAAGAAGCCTGCTCTCCTGCCTTAAACAGATCCTCTCCTCCCTTCGCAGCAGCCTCTTGCAGTATGAGGCCAGGGGAGGAGGCCATCACCCCTGCCACATCAGCACTTCCTCCTCCTCCTCTGTCCGGCTCCCAACTGGGCTCCTCCATTCTGCTTCCACGAAGTCAAGCCCCCTGTTGGAATTTCCCCGGTGTCCTGGCCAAATTCCCCCCATTCACTAAAATACCACTAACAGCTTAATCTGGTTCAATGTCAGTTGGCATTCATCTGTATCCCCCTTCCCCAGGTCGTTCCTGAAAATAGGCAAGATTTGTCTAGTGCACTTACTCGGACAACAAAAAACTAAATAAATAATAAAATAAATATTAAAACAAGAACATTTTGCCCTGGATTTGAAAAATGACAGCTGTGACACTCATGAGGTGCTGTAAAGATATGGCTGTGTTGTGAATTTGGGGGAAAAGTATTGAGAAATACCAAAGTTACAGGGCTGGGTTTGCAAATTCAATGCAGGCTCATAACTTTGTTGTTTTTTTAATTTTTTTACTCCCACCTCATGAACAAGGGCAAAGAAAATGTTCAACTCCTGTCCGAAAAGTGATTTACACAGGGACTGTGAAATCACCCTTCTGGTTAGATCTACCTAATGACAGTGCAATTGTTCATGAGGTAGGGTCACAAAGACGGCATGTTGAAAATGTGTGCCAAAAATGTGCAAAAATGCCCAAGTTATGCCACTAAGTTCAAAACCTCATTGAAATATATTAAAGCACATACCTGTTTCTTCAGTTTGTGGTCCAGCTTTGAAGAGTGAAGAAGTGTCTATAGTCCAGATGGCACTGGACCTCTGATGGGTAAGTAAGGTCTTGAGGGAGAGATGCGGGGTGGTGGGTGTTGAGTGGGACAGTTGGGTGGGGGGCAGTTGCGGCCGCAAAAGACACCGATGGGTGTTTTTTTTTTTTTTTGCAGGTTTGAAAAAAAGAACACATCACGGAGGATTCCTCAGCATGACACTGGGGGATTGGGCACCCCCTGTGCCACTCTTATGGTTCTGAGGTGGGCTGGGGTGGTGGGTGCTGAGAGGGAAGGTCAGGTGGGGGAATATTAATGTATATATTTAAAAAAAGGAAAAAAAACAGAAGAAATAGCCACGCATGCAAAGTAGTGAGGGGTCGCAAAAACATTTGGGGCACCCTGATCGCGACACTTGGGGATTGGGCACCCCCAGTGTCACTCATATGTTTGTGTGTGGGGTGGTGGGTACTTAGAGGGAGTCTCGGGTGAGGGTAATAACTCTAATTTTGAAGAAAAAAAGAAACGGCAGTCAGGGTGCACTCCACCGTGTGTCAAATGGCTGCTGTACTCTACTGTACATGTGTGACCACTAGTGCATGCGCCACAGAGTGCAGTGGCCATCTTGCACACTGTGGAGTGTGCTGTCACTGCTGTTCCTTTTCTTCAAAATAAGTTTCTCACCCAACCCACCCTCTCAACACCCACCCTCCCACAAACATAAAGTGACACTGGAGAAAGTTCCCAATCCCAGTGTCACAGTCAGGTCACCCTCGAAGTTTATTTAGGAAACAGTAGTGCAGTGCAAGCAGAGTGCTTCACCTCCATGGATGCGGAGGCAAGTATGGGGTAACTCCATCATGTTGCTCGTGAGCAAAGAATGCAGGGAATGCAGAGTCCTTTTCCCAAAGCAAGAGGTCTGCAGAGCTCTGCCCACTGCAGCCCTAAAAAGCAGTCACAAAACAGCAGCGCCCTCTACTGGAAAATATACAAGAACAGGGATTACTTTACCAGAAGATCATATTTGTTTAATTTCTTTGCAAATTTTAAAGTGATTTTTTTTATTTGTGAATGTTTTGTTAAAATTAACAAATCCCCATTTTCTAAGTGCAATAATACCTTCCAGGGCGGGTGGTATGGGTTATACCCACCCTTTCAGGGGCTATAAGGCCCTGGGCAGGCCAGTATAGCTCAGTACCACCCACTCTGTTGGGTATTATTGCTTACATAGTTAGAATTTTGGAATGTCTAGACAGGAATTGGATGGTTTGTAACAAAAAATGAACATATAAAGGATATACAGTGTTCTGCTCATATACACACAAAACTAGGGAGGTATGATCTATATATGGGGTGGTACAAATAAGGACATAAAGGGCTTGATTCTCAAAGCCCTGAGAGTGATGCAAGGGGCCTGCACCAAACATAAATAGTGCAAGGGTACCTTGCGTCAAAATCTGCCCCCTGAGCCATACAAAAAAGCAGCCTTCATCAGCCACAGGCTGCCTTCCCCAAACGGGGCTTGCACCGCCCGTGTGCCCAGAAATGGGCAGTGACATGGCACTAGGGGGCATGTGGCAGATGCAAGCTGCCACATCCCCATAAATGGGATTCTCATAACTCTCCCAGAGGGAGAAATTCTAAGTACCCTAGACCAGCCGGGGCTGGTCTAAGAGGACTTAGAGAATTCTCCTCTGCGACAGTTGCCTGTTTGCGGCAATGTGCCACGGTCCCCCAATCCGTGATGTGCCCATATTGTAAATAAATAAAAGGATCCCCTCCCTGGTAGTCTAGCACCCCCCCTTCCCGATCCATGATGTGCCTGTAAAGGAAATAAATAAATGGATCTCCTCCCTGGTAGTCTAGCACCCACCCCCTTCCCGATCCACGATGTGCCTGTAAAGGAAATAAGTAAATGGATCTCCTTCCTGGTAGTCTAGCAGCCCCCCCCCTTCCCGATCCACGATGTACCTGTAAAGGAAATAAATAAATGGATCCCCTTCCTGGTAGTCTAGCAGACCCCCCTCTCTGAACCCCAATGTTGCCTGACATTAAAATGGATAATAGGATATCTTTCCTGGTGGTCTAGTGGTCCTCAACCCAAATCCCCTATGTGGCCCAAGATTAAATGCATAATATCCCTTTCAAACACCATGAAGTCTTGCTATATTAGGACTTATTGCAGTTAGCCACTGCACTTGAACTGCCCCGGAGAGGAAAGAGTTAACTCCAGAGAATCTGGAGTTCTAAAGCGCTTATACCAAAGTTTATCTCGGGCAGTTTCAAATGAAACTGTTAGATTCTTTACTCCGCCACTGAACAGTCGCCTCCGGAGATCAGCTCCTTCAGCTTGGTCGGTCAAGCGAGTATTTTCAGTTCATTTGAACCGCCAAAAAGTAATTATTTTACCGCATTTCGGTTAAAGCTCTATCTGGTAAACCGTAAGTACAAAATGAAAAGTCTGTGTGGAAATTTAGTTATCGGTTCGGTTTTGAACCGATCGGTTTGCTTATTTTAACGTTTTAAAGTTTTGGGCTTTTAGAGTGCGGTACCCGGTTCTTATCGGTTCTAAAAAAACTTGATTTTAAATAGGGTTTTTTCAAATACCCGTGAAACGGTTAGGAACCGATAAGGGTGTCTTGCTTGGCACGGCCATAAAAAGGGCAAGTTTTTGGTTAGGCTGGCATTATGTCTGGGAAACCCAAAAAGAAAAACCGTGCCCACTGGGTTTCAACACTGTGATGCTGTGGGGAAGCCTTTGCCAAGGCTGTCCCACACACCACTTGTGTTTATTGTCTGGGGCTGACCACCTCCGTCAGACTGCCAGGTGTTTAAAATTCTCTGCAGCCACCCTGAAAAGAGGTAGGCCGGCTCAGGAACTATTGGCCAAAAGTCCGCTGACCTCGATGGCCAGCCCGGTCCAGTACCCACTGGACCGAGGGAGTGCCCTCTGACCAGGGCTAGACTTCCTCGGCAAAAGGATGGTTCAGAGGAACCAGTTTAAAAAAAAAAGAAATAAGAATATGACAGAGAAATCAGTAGGTTTGGAGTCCAAGATTGTCTCCAACTGCTGCAGAAGTAGTTGCATTACAGATTGTCCAGTCACTGTTTCTAGGTCCTGTTGAACCATCTACAGTTGGTAAAAGGTGGCTCGTTCAGTTCCAGTGGTTCAGGTTTATGATATTGAGGAATTGTTATGAACCACAGGAGTGCGAAGAGGAAAATTGATCAATACATGTGTGGCTGGTAGGGTCTGGACGTGCCCACTTAAGCGGACATTTCTCCAGACAGACTTTTAGAATCTCCTCCTATTCTGTCTGAGTCCCTTTCTCAGTTTATGTTTTACAAAAAGCTTGCAGAATCCCCCAGCTTCCTTTAGAGGCTATGGATGAGTAAAGGGAGCCTGATTATGTAGGAATGATGGGCTAGGAGGTTGTCTTTCCTTTGCATAAGTCATTTAGGAAGTAAACAACTAAGATTTTATAAGATTCTTCTTTCTGTCCCTCCTGTAATATAAAAATGGACAGAAGGTGTATTTAAATCAGGCTCTGTTACAGACTTCCTCACTGAGCAGTGTAGTCATGTAGGTGTGGTACAGGCTGCAGCCTGTCAAGGCTAGTCCCTGGCCTCACATCCTCCTGAATAGGTTCCAGGAGGATTGATGCCATGCAAAGAAAAACAGTATATGGCAGCTTCTGTGGGACTCAGACAGGCAAGTTGTATGGCTTATGTGGCTAGATTTTGGAAATCTAGGTGGGACGTAGTATTGCAGTTAGCCAAGCAGGCCCATGGCCAGCTGGCTAGCTGGTTTGAACAGGTGGCTGCTAATGGCACTGAAGCCTCTAAGTTCAAGTTCATACTGCTGTTGGTGTTAATCTTGTTTTCTCTAGGGTCATGACCACTTCTGTAGCTTTCGTGGGTTGGCATGGCTCAGATGCACTAATCTGTCCCAAGATACTCTGTCAAAGTCTATGGATTTGTTTCTTGTTGTGGGTAATTCTCTGTTTGAGGAACAAACAGAAAGCTATATGAAAAACATGGATGATTACCTACAAAGTGCCCAGATAGAAGCTCAGGCCTCCTCTGCTTTCGCCAGAGGGGTCTCTTCAGAGGCAGAGATAGACGGGGCACAAGTAAACCGCCCCTCCCTTAGCCTAAGACTATTGCCAAGCAGGCACCCTGATGGGGTGCCCAGGGCCGATTCTCCTATACCAGTGGGCAGGTTGGTTTTTATTTCAGCCAGAACTGTGTGTCCCTAACTCGGACAAGTGGGTTCTGGAAGTAATAGGTCTGGTTCTCAGCTTCAAACAGTTTCCAAAGATGAGAGCCAGACAGGTCCACCTGCAAATCCTTCGGAATCCCTTGCTTTGGGAGCAGAGGTTTCTTCTCCTCTGAACTGCAAAGCAGTAGAAAGGGTCCCTCCTTGCCACCGGGGCAAGGGGCTGTGCTCATGATACTTTCTTAACCTATAGAAGGCAGGAGATTGGCGGCCCATCTCAGATTTAAGGTACCTGAACAAGCATCTTTTGAAAACAAAGTTAAAAATGTTAACTCTGGCTGAGGCCAGAGGACTGGCTAGCTTTCCTGGACCTCAAGGATGCCTATTTTTTCATGTCTTGATCAGGCCTTCTCACCGAAAGTACCTCAGGTTACCCTCAGGCCACTACCAGTTCAGGGCAAGGCCCTTCGGCCTTACCTCTGTGCCAAGGGTATTCAAGAAATTCTAGCTGTGGTAGTGGCTCTTTAAGAAGGCAAGGATTGCTTTGTTTCCTTTCCTGGATGACTGGCTCTTAGTGGGTCAGTCTCCAGATCAAGTAAAATCCCACTTGCAAGTCACCCAGCAGCTTCTCACCTTTCTGGGATTCCTGCTGAATTTACAAAGTCTGTCTCAACCAGTTCAGGTACTAACTTTCATAGGTACAGAGTTGAACACAAAGTTAGCCAGGCATTTCTCCCTCTAAAAGGGTAGGCAGTCTCTTGCCCTGGCATCTTCCATTACTCTATGTAGTCTCTTGACCAGCAAAGCATTTGCTACAACTACTAGGGCACATGGCTGCTTCCACAGCTGTAGTGCAGGGAGCAAGATTCCAGATGAGGGACATTCAGTTCCATCTGAGGGCCTATTGGTCCCAAAGGAGGATTCCCTTTCAAATTGGTTCTAGTGACCAACCCTGATCCTGGCCTTACACTGTGGCAGGATCAAAGCAATCTAAAACTAGGGGTCCTCTTCATTCCCTCACCACGGATGCTCCTGTGTTAGGGTGAGGGTCGCTTAGGCGACCTGTCCACTAGGGAGTGTGGTCTCCTAGGAATCTCTGCTCCACATCAATTTTTGGAACTCAGAGCTGTCTTCTAGCTCTTAGGAGTTTTCAGCTTCTGTCCAGAACAAGGTAGTTCAAGTCAGGACAGACAACACCACAATAATGTGGTACATCAACAGGCAGGGGGCACTCGGTCATCAGCCTTGTGCACCAAGCAATGAAGTGGTGGTCTCTGGCTTACTCCTGAACACCTCCTGATAGCAGTTCACCTCCCAGGAAGGATAATGCCCTGGCAGATGCCCTCAACAGGATTCTCAGGGCCATCACGATTGGGCTCTGAATCCTCAGGTGCTGGGTTCAGTCCTTGCCAGATGGGGCTCATTTTCAGATAGATCTTTTGCAGCCCCAGATAACCACTAACTTTCTCTGTTTTGTTGAGGCCTCCAGTGCTGGGATCAGCCCACCTGGACGCTTTTCACTTGGATTGGAAAGGGAAGTTTCTGTTCACCTTTCCTCCCTTTTACCTTTCTTTCAGGGTACTAGTAAAAATCAGATCTCAGCCCTGCAAAGTGATTCTGATTGTTCCAAGCTGGGCCAGACAGCCCTGGTACCCATTGTCTCTGTCCTTGACAGTCCACCCTACCCTGAGCTTGCCCAGAGTCCACGACTTACTGGCCTTTGCACAAGGGAGAGTGTGGTATCGAACCTCAAATTCCTCCTCCTCAAGGCAGCTCTTGAGGAGTTAGAATTTGCTGATTTACACCTTTTCAAGGTGTCGGGATATTTTAAAGGCTTCAAGGAAGCTTTTTCACTGGCGCCACTTACAATTCTAAGTGGAACAGGTTTTCAGTCTGAGGCGCTGAGAAGCAGATTATACCAGTCTGTTTATCTGCCCATTTTCTGGACTTTTGGTCCATTTTAAATTCTTTAGTCTTAGGCCAGCTACCTTAAGGGTTCCTTTGGCAGCTGTCTCTGTTTTTTTCTGCAAGCAGGGAAGCCTGCTTCCTTTTCTTTTCAACCTGTGTTTTCCAAGTTTTTAAGGGGTTGCTTCACACCAACCCTCCTTTTTCCGGAACCAGCTCCTGCATGGAGCCTGAATGTTTGCATTGCTCAGTTAATGCAAACCCCTTTGGACCTCTGTCCCCAGCAGAGCTCAAGCTTCTCACTTGGAAAATGTTTTTTTCTGGTGGTTTCACTTCTGCCAGGTGCATAAGTGAACTACAGGCCCTGGCAGTGGAAGAAGATTTTTCTCTCCCCACAGGGATAAGACAGTCCCTAGGACTAACACAGGGTTTGTCCCTAAGTGGTTTCAGGTTTCCACCTGAACCAATCCATCTCTCTCCCAGGATTTTTTCACTGAGCATTCTTCCTCAGGTGAGAGGAGACTGCACAGCTTGGACATCAAAAGAGCCTTATGCTACTATTTGTAACGCACCAAGGGTCACAGGTTTGAATCCCTCCAACTCTTCCTTACCTAGGGCGAGGTTGGCAAAGGGAACCTGCCACTAAGAGGACAATTGCAAGGTGGATTGTCTCTTGTATCCATTTTTGTTATCAAAGACTAGGTAGGAGAGCCCCCCTCAGGACTGAGGGCTCACTCCACCAGGTGTACAGCTGCATCTCTAACGGCTGCTAGAGATATTCCCATTCTGGAAATCTGTCGAGCTGTTACTTGGAAGACAGTTCACACTTTTACCAAGCATTATTCCCTGGATTTCAGTCCAGGAGAGATGCTCATTTTTGGTACAGCTGTGCTTCAGAGCCTATTTCCTAAGTAGGTTCTGACCTCCTCCATGGAGGTACTGCTGTGTAATCTGTATAAGTTCTAATATAGCAAGACTTCATGGTGTTTGAAGAAAAATTACTCACCTTAGTAATTGCTTTTCTTCTCATGGAGTCTTGCTATATTAGGACCACCCCCCCAACCTGCCCCTCTCAGAACTTCTACTGGGGTGGGGTGGCAAATTAGTGCAAGCACTGTGTCATGCCATTGTAGTTCTTCCCTTCACCCTCTTTTATTTAGGGTTAGGGAACTAGGGTTTTCTGGTTGAGTGATTTGTTGGCCCCCTTCCTGGACTTGAGTATTTGGGGGAAGGGGGGGTTCCTAATAGTGCTTGTCAGGGGGGAAAACTAATAATACTATTATTCATTCTTATTATTGTTGTTTCTATTGTTGTTATTACTACTAGTAGGTAGCCATTTGCCTAGTGTAGAGCTTTCCACACAGACTTGTTGCTTAGTGTTAGCTTCAGAAGATCTGACAGTTTCATTTGAAACTGCCCAGATAGAGTTTTGGTATAGCGCCCTCGAGCTTTAGAACTCCAGATTCTCTGGAGTTAACTCTTTCCTCTCCGGGGCAGTTCAAGTGCAGTGGCTAACTGCAATAAGTCCTAATATAGCAAGACTCCATGAGAAGAAAAGCAATTACTAAGGTGAGTAATTTTTTCTTCTTGGTGGTCTAGTGGTCCCCCTACCCCCCCGTCGATCCCCTATGTGGCCCAAGATTAATATAAATAATAATATCCCCTTCCTGGTGGTCTAGTGGACCCCATCCCTCACCCCAGCAGGTAGTGCCATCCTCCCACTCCTCCCCCATAACACAACCCAGCAACCAGCAGAGCCCACTTCTCACCTCGGCCAGCCGGTGAATCCAAATCATTGTTCAGCCAACTGTATTGTGAATGTGCTCTCATTCATGAGCATGTACACAATACAGTTGGTGCACAGTGATGGTTCAGTCCAGCGGCCAGTCTCGGAGATGAGAGGTGGGCTGTGCCGGTTGCTGGCTGCATTATGGGATGGGGGAGCAGGGTGATGGGCACTACCTGCTGGAGTGGGGGTCCACTAGACCACCAGGAAGGGGATATTATTATTCATATTTATCTTGGGCCACATAGGGGATCTGGGAGAGGAGGGGGGCCACTAGACCTGCAGGAAGGGGATATTATTATGCATTTTAATGTTGGGAGACATCAGGGTTCAGGGAAGGGGGCCACTAGACCACCAGGAGAGGGTTTTCCTTTCTTTATTAAATATGGGCAACATCGGGATCGGGGGGGGGGCCACTAGACCACAATGAAGGAGATATTACTATTCATTTTAATTTCGAGTGACTTCGGAGAGGGGGGCACTAGACCACCAGGAGAAGGTTTTATTTATTTGACCAGCGGCACTGGGGATGGAGTGGGCGTTAGACTATCAGGGATGGGGTTTTTATTCTGTGACCCAGGGATCGGGGATGTGGGGATGCTTACCTTTGCTGCAGGAGATTGAGGTACAACCCTCCCATGCACTAGATGTTTGTTGTACAGGAGAGGTTGCCGCTAGTGTGGGGACTAAGGCGCTGGGACCCCTCCTGTACCAGAATCTTGTGCAGGGTCCCTGGTGCATGGGGCTTCAGTGCTAGCTGCTGTTTGCCTAAGCGTCTCTGGCGCATGGGGCTTCAGCGCAAGCTGCTATTTGCCACAGCTTGCGCCGATCAAAGCCCTCTTCGTGAATCGAGCCCAAGGGGCTCAGTTTTCAAAGGTTAGAGAATGATGCAAGGTACTTGCATCAAAAGGGAATGACACAAGGAGCAAGCTGCATCAAAACTTGCATCAAAAGCAGAACTGCCTGTGCCAAAGTGGCTTGCGTCAGGTTTGTGTCAAAAAAATTGGTACACCACGTCGCAACAGGGCTTGCATCAAAAAAAGATGCACCATCCCCACTTTTGTGATTTTCTAAGGTGGAAGCTGTCGACACTGTGTCAAAGATGGATGCCGTTGTTAGACTAGCTGATACTAGAACATATACAGAGGCCCACACCAGGGGGAAGACCTGACTATGGTACTATGCATGCTATTCTGCTGCAGGAGTCCTGCACTGTAGACAGTGTAATGCTTGCTTCCAGATGCCATTTCATCCTCCGTAATGTTTGACTCAGCTTGCATCATTTTTTCACTCCATGCTTCATATTTTTGACTGAGATTGCATCACCTTTGTTTTATCTCACTCATGAATTGTATTTTTTACTCAACTCGTGCCATTTTGCTTCATCTCACTGATGCATTGTATTTTTGACTCAACTTGCGTCATTTTCAGTTTGTGCCGTTCTCACCCATGCATCATATTTTTGATGCAGTGGTCCTCATGCATCATTTTGGGGGACTGTGCCACAGAGAATGTTTTTCTTGCAAAATACAGTGCACAGTATTTGGTGCACAGGATTTCACACAGTACGGTTGCTTGATGCACCTTGCGTCAGTCTAAAGGCCCTTGGAAAATCCAGCCCAAAAAGTCTAACCATGATTTGATTATGCTTATACAAAATAGAAATGATTTCAGATAAATTAAGAACCATAATAAAACAGTAGTGTTTTATTCAACTAGAGTAAGTCCACGAGTTAAGGGAATTTTAAAAGTTTCCTAAATACCTTCCCCCCCTCCCTTGATGCTCCAGCCTCCGTTACCAAACCTGAAAGCCTAAGTTTCCTTATATCAAACTAACCCTCCCCCTTCGAAAGCAGTCTGTACAGGAATGTTAGAAGTTTCACGAACCAATTGGTTCATTCTGTTAACCTGGCATAAATAGGAGAAAGATTTATGTTTTGCTTTCAGACACTACCCAAATTACATCTCACTGCAGGGGACACACATTTGGAGAAGGGGGGAATCAAACTAATAGCTCTATCTATGTGATTGGACAGTGCTTTGCTTTGTTTCCTTAGTGACTGGGCCACCTCCCCATGCCACAGTAGTGACATAGACATGCATCGTCGATGCATGGTATAGTGGCCTGGCCCCCTTTCATGAGGAAAAGAGAACCCTTACAAAAGATTTTGGCGTCCTGGATAATGGATGTGACTTGTATGCGGCGGTGAATTTGAAATGAGAAAACAAGTCTATCTATTGAAAAGGAACACGCTGATGAATAAAATAAACCTTTACATGCAAGTAACAGTTTAAAGGTGAGCAAATTGTTTTAACCACATCTCTCTAATAAAATTTTTAAACTAGACAACTTAGGAACCAGTATTGGAAGATATACTCAAACTTACTTATATTTCTTTATAGAGTGCTAACAAAAGAACAAACACAGAAAATGGGTTAATAACTGCATTGATGTTGGCAAGTATAGTGGATTTTTTGAAAACTGGTATGACCTGAACAAATTAAAAGAAAGGGAGGGGTGAAAAAGGAACCAGGGTCCATCTTAAACTACAGCACCTCAGTGAACCTCACCATTCGTGCTGCTTGTTTAAGGTCCCTCGCCAGTTCCCTGAACTGCCCCTGCACTACATAGAAACATAGCATTTGACGGCAGATAAGGACCGCTTGGCCCACCCAGTCTGCCCATTTCCCTACCTAATGGATAAGCTGCCGATCCTAGTTAACCAGCAGCCTGCTTCTTCCTACCCCCAACCCCTAGAATTGCCTTATGACTGTCCCATTCATGCTTGAATTCCACCACTGTTTTTGACTCCACAACCTCCTCCAGAAGGCTGTTCCATGCATCCACAACCCTCTCTGTGAAAAAATACTTCCTTAAATTACCTCTGAGCCACCCCCATCTTCAAATTGTGCCTACTTGTTCTTGCACACCTCTTTTTTGAAAGGTGCTACCCTCTTGGACTTTGTTGATTCCCTTGAGGTACTTGAAAGTTTCTGTCATGTCCCCCCTCTCCCTCCTTTCCTCGAGGATATACATATTAAGCTCCTTAAGTCTCTCTTCATATGTCTTCCGGTACAGACCCTGCACCATTTTAGTTGCCCTCCTCTGGACGGCTTCCATCCTGTCTATGTCTTTGCGGAGATTGGGTCTCCAGAACTGCACGCAGTACTTCAGATGGGGTCTCACCAGCTGTCTGTACAGAGGGATAATACCTTCCTATTTTCTACTGGTGATGCCTCTCCCTATGCATCCCAGTATCCCTCCAGCCCTCCTTGCTGCTCTCTCACATTGCTTGCCCACCTTTAGGTCATCTGATATGACTACCCCCAGGTCCCTTTCCATTTTTGTTGTTGTTAGTGTCTCACCCCCCATTATGTACTCTTCCCCTGGGTTTTTGTTTCCCAGGTGCATTACCTTGCACTTCTTAGCATTGAATCTAAGCTGCCATACATTTGACCATTCCTCTAACCTTGCCAAGTCCTTTGTCATCCTTTCCACCCCACCTTGTGCATCAACTCTGTTGCAGATCTTTGTATCATCTGCAAAGAGACATACTTTTCCTTCCAGTCCCTCTGCAATGTCGCTTATAAAGACATTGAAGAGGACTGGTCCCACACTGATCCTCCCGCGGCCTCACTAGTAACCCCCCTTTCTCAGAGGGGACTCCATTTACTATTACTCTCTGTGTCCTATTCTCCAGCCAATTCTTTACCCAGGCTGTCATATTGGGACCCACTCCTGGCTGGCTAACTTGTATATTAATCTTTGTGTGGGACTGAGTCAAATGCCTTTCTAAAGTCTAGGTAGGCCACGTCAATGCCCTCCTGATCTACTACTTTGGTCACCCAGTCAAAGAAATCTATCAGATTTGTCTGGCATGACCTTCTCGCTGTGAATCCATGCTGCTTTGGGTCCTGTGCCCCTCTGGCCTCTAGATACTCGACAGTTCTTTCCTTTAGAAGTGATCCCATCATTTTCCCTACCACTGAGGTTAAACTAACAGGTCTGTAGTTTTCTGCTTCTGCCTTGCTCCCACTTTTGTGAAGGGAATCACATCTGCCTCCTCCAGTCCCTCGGTACCACCCCATCCTCCCATGATTTGTTAAAGATGGTAGTCAGTGGTGTCACTAGTTCTACCCTTAGTTCTTTTTAGAATTCTGGGATGAATCCCATCAGGCCCCATTGCTTTGTCCACCTTCAGTTTTAAGAGTTCTTTCAGAACCCTTTCTTCTGTAAATGGGCTGGTATCAACTTCTGTATCCAGAGTGTTTCTACTGTTTGTTTTAGGTACCTCCCCCTCTTCCTTTGTAAATACTGAGCAAAAATGTTTGTTTAGTATCTCTGCCTTTTCACAGTCACCCTCTGCCCACCCTCCCTCCACTTTATTAAGCCTCACTATCCCTCCCTTGGTCTTCCTTCGCTCCCTGATGTACCTATAAAAGGTTTTATCCCTCTTCTTAACTGAGTTGGCCATCTTTTCCTCGGTTTGGGCCTTTGCTGCTCTGACTGCTTTCCCTGCTTCCTTTTGCTTGAACTGATACAGTTCTATGTCCTGCTCCTTCTGTGATTCCTTGTACTGTACTTCCTGAATGTTTTCTTTTTCTCTTGAACCTTCACTGCCACTTCCTTTGAGAACCATAGTGGTTTCTTACTTCGTTTCATTTTGTTTATTTGCTTCACACAAAGGCTTGTTGCCTCTGTGATGGCAGTTTTTATTATTCCCCATTGTTCTTCCATCCCTCCTTCTTGCCCATTTGCTAGTGCATTCCTTAGGCACCTACCCATTTTGGCAAGTCAGCCCTCCTAAAGTCCAGTACTTTTACCTTTGTATGGCTTGACTCTATTGCTGTGTTCATTGTGAACCATACTGTTCGATGGTCGCTAGTTCCCAGATGGCTACCCACTTCTACATCTGTGATCCCTCTCTTCATCTAAATTTGAGAGAACCAGGTCTAAGATTGCTCCCTCTCTACTGCAGACCTCACCAGGTCATTAGTCCCAAGGTGGACAATGATATCTGGCTTCCTTCTATCATGTGCCACCCTAGTGATCCTCAGGATTCACTCTCCATTCCTCTGAGTCAAAGCACCAGGTATGCACTGTACTTTCCTCTCTTCTTCCTTTCCTGCTCCTAAGTGTGTCACCCTCACGACCAAGTCTCCTGCTGACAGCTGCTACCTCTTCTGTTGGGGGCCTCTTCCTTCCACCTTGGGGTCTTCCAAGGACCCCTACATCCTCCCTTGTCACCTTGTCGGGTGCCTCTTCCTGGATGTCTCATCCTGCCAGAATGGCAAAGGAATTTCATAGTAGCGTAGGCTGAAGATCCCCCCACTCTCTCGAGCCTATCAAGGCCCAATCATACCTCCTCTGTCTAGGCATCCTCTGAGGCAAAAGTAGCAGACTCGGTGGCAAGACGCTACCCAAATTACATCTCACTGCAGGGACATACATTTGGAGAAGGAGGGAATCAAACTAAAAGCTGTCTGTGTTATTGGACAAAACAAAAACAAGAGGTCCTCTGTATCCTTGCCAGCTCAGCTCAGAGTCCAGCAACCTCTGCCCTTAGCCCAGAGAAGTGCCTGCAAATGGGTCAGCACCTCAGCCTCCAGAATATGTCCCGAAAGACTGTGGCTCCACACCCATTGCATAGCACCACTCCCATATTTAATTACCTGCTTGCCTTTTTTAACCATCAAACCTAGCTTGTCCCCTTTTTTACCACTGAACCCTACCCACTTGTCTTTTTAACTACTGAACTGCTTGCCTCTTTTACCATTGAACCGTTCTGCCTCCTTCCTATACCCATATCCTCGCTTCCCCATCCTTATACAGTACTTTTTGAGTTTGAGTTATCACCTTACCTGAGTAGGGTGTTGCCTGCTTTCCTTTCTGTCAGTGTTTTTGTTAGTTGAACACTTCTCTCCTTCGTACGCTTGTTTCCTTGCTTCCCTTCCTCTTTTTGAATTAGCTTTATCACTCCACCTGAGATAGTGCTTGCTTTCCCCATGTTAGCAGCTCCTTTACCTAAGTCATGCAGTTGTTCCTCTTTACTCTTAACCCCCCTCTGAAGCTGTTTACTTTGCTTCCTTAATAGTAAGTGTACAAGTGATATGATTTACCTTACCTTGTATCTCTCCAGCAGAACCCCCTGCAGACTGTAGCTTACCTGTCACTGTCTGCTGACTCCTTAGATGCATTAGGTTCCCTGTGGTGGCACTTTGTTGGCACTGAGGTATGCATCGGCCTCTGCAAAATCACGGAATAGGAGTGTTTTCAAAGTGCAGATGCAGATGCTTGCCTCCGTGTATTTTTTTGAAAGGGTATTTTTTGGACCCTGTGGATGTGATGCGGCACCGTGACTTTTAAAAGTAGGGATGTGTCTGGGGCCCTGCTTCTCAACTCTGTCTGTGACTCTGTCTTCCAATCAGCCCATCGGGCTCCAGTGCTGTAGCGCCCCCCCCCCGGCACCCCCTTCCCTGAGACCCACTGCAGTGGCTGTGGTGTGGGCGCTTCTGCGCATGCACAGGTCGTGGTTGGGGTCACCTCACGTCATGGGCACATCACCACAAGAGCAGCAGGAACGCATGTGACTGGTAATCTGAGCCGGCTGGGGGGCCAGCAATTTTTGGGGCAGTTAGATCAAGAACAGGGATTGAGTACATGGTACAGGGCATGGTATCAACCGGGGCTGGGGGGGTACTGAATGCAAGATGGCCTTTGAAAGCCCTGTTTAAAGTCGCCCGTGAACGTAGCCCGTGAAATCACAGGCGCACCATCAGGAGCACCGTTTTCTGCTGGTTCTGTGTTTGGCCTGGTGCGCTCTCGGGGAATCCAGTGGGAATCTCGGTTTTGAAAAAAAGAACCACGCGGGGAACCACGTTTTCGACTGGTTTTACTCTTAGTCCCAGCTCCCAGTTTTACTCTTGGGTTTTCAGGTGGGTTTTACTCCGTGGCAGTTCCCCGGGGTCCGGTCATTTTGGCACCCAGTTTGGCACCTCTCTCCTGGATCCCCCACTGGGTCTTCACCTGGGATCTACACCCTTCTCTACAGGGGCATTGAATCCCCAATTGAATCAGATCCAGTAATCGGATTGAATCAGGCCTGGGAACCCACCTGGGAATCAGGTAAGCTGTCCTCCGGGGCTGTCCTCAGCTGTTTTGGCACATGTTTTGGGTATTGTCCTGGGGTGGGGTGGAGGGAGGTATTGCAAATGAATGAGTCCTGGGCAACACATGCAGGAGCCTGGGCTGGGAGCCAGGGTATAGATTCTGCAATAGACTACATGTAAAATCCGGGTATAAAATGCAGTGTTATCTGAAGAAGTGCAGGATTATCTTTCTGTCAGGACCTGCCACTTTGGAGTTTCAGTTTGTTGATGAGACATATTGTCACCCTAGCACTGGTTTTATCACTGAGCCAAAATGAACAAAATGTGTACCAGAGGTCAACTATGTGTGCGGGTATGTGTGTTTACCAGGCAGTTGTCACAGCTTCCGTGTATAAAATGGCCTGCTATTTTTGATTAACTCCACAAAAAAGATGTCAGCCTTTTTTTTAACTAGAGTTTTAATGGCATCAGTGAATACCCTTGGTGAAGAATTGCATAGCAAAGACATGAGGTGCAGCCGGGGAGTGCAGACTCCTCACGTGGCATGAGGATGCAGTACTCTTAATACAGGAATGGGAGTTGTAAAGAGGGCTATAAAAGTGCCTTTTATCTAGAGGAAAGTGTGTGGAAGCAGACTTTCAAGACCCCCACCCCCCGCCCGAGACCAGGGTATAGACCCAAACTTAATGGTCTTCCATAGAGACAGAGTGGCTTTGATAACTCCTGTAAAATCCTTCTCTAAAGTGGTTTCTGAGTTTCATGTAATCAGTCTGTGACAACCTGTGTATTTCCCAAGGCCACACACACAAACAGGTGAGATGAAGTTACACAGATTAGTTGAGAAAATTGCTCTTGGTTTCTTTATAGAAAGAACTGTGGTCCGGGTAGGAGCTAGAACCTGGAGCTAGAAAGGCAGCATGCCGGTGCAGCATGGCAGGGACAGGACACAGAAAGCAGCTCAGAGCAGACAACTGGGGTCGAAGAAGCAGGAGCAGATCTGCTGGAAGGGGACCCAACACGGACGACAGAGTGGGTAACAACCTGGGAAGAGTCAAGGGGCAGGGCAGAGACATGCAATAGAATGGGGGCACAGCAGCAGGGAACGAGGAGTAAATTGCACTCGCTGAGAGTGGCCACTCAGCCCCGGATAGAAGCTAACCAGGCCTCGGGCAGGGGCATATTGTAACTGATGCCAAACTAGGATCCCATTGAAAAGAGGCTGCATCTCAGCAAGTTTTTCTTTTTAATGATTTACATTGCAAAGAATAATAATAATAATAAATTTTATTTCTAAAGCGCCTTTCCAATTTCAAGGCGCTGTACAAAGATTATAAAACACAGATAAAAACTTCAATCTCAGAATGATACATCACAACCAATGATCTAAAAAGGCAGACTGATACAAGTGAGTTTTTAAATCCCTCTTGAACTCCTCCGTGGAGGTGCACAACCACAACCGACGGGGTAGAGAATTCCAAAGAGTGGGAGCAGCATAAGAGAAAGCTCTACAACCAGATGAATTTAGGCTCACTCTTGGAATCTCTAGCAAGCCCTCGTCGGCCGAGCGGAGTGCTCGGCCCGGGCAGTAAGAAACCAGGAGATCTTTCAGATAGGCTGGACCCTGATCATGTAGAGCTTTAAAAGTCAGTAAACAGACTTTAAAGGCGATCCGCCACCTAGCAGGAAGCCAGTGCAGATCGCGCAGCACCGGGGAGATGTGGCAAGACCTGCTTGTCCCAGTCAAAACCCGTGCTGCTGCATTCTGCACTAGCTGGAGGTGGCAGATTTCAACCCCAGAAAGCCCAAAATACAGGGCGTGGCAGTAGTCCAAGCGTGAGGACACAAAGGCGTGGACCAAAGTTGGTAACGAGTCAGACGGAACAAGGTGTTTCACTCTAGCGATATTCCTAAGGTGGTAGAAGGAAGTTTTGACGACCGCTGACACTTGAGACTGTAGTGTCAGCCTGTCATCTAAGACAACCCCTAGGTTACGCACCTGTTCAGAGGTTGGGAGTGATACACCCCCAAGAAAAATTCCTGAGGGTGCACCAACAGGCGACCTCTCTGTCCGACAACCCGGATCCACAACCAAAACCTCAGTCTTTTCTGAGTTCAACTTCAGCCAACTAGAGTCCATCCAATCCTGGATTTCTTTCAGGCAGTTAAACACCGAGAGAGCTCCATCCTGGTCAGGGGCAAAAGACAGGTATAGCTGGGCATCATCAGCATAGCAATGAAACCTCAGCTTATACCGTCTTATAATGTCTCCGAGGGGCAGCATGTACACCGCAAATAACATGGGAGACAGCACAGAACCCTGAGGCACCCCACACAACAAAGGAATTGGGCTGGAGGAAAAAATTCCTGACACAACTCTTTGTGATCTCCCAGTGAGGAATGAGGTGAACCATCCGATTATGGTTCCCGATATTCCACAGATCTGCCTCAGGTGTGCTAACAGTACCACATGATCCACAGTGTCAAAAGCTGAAGAGAGATCAAGAAGAACTAGAATAGAACGTCTCTTCTGGTCTCTCGGCCTCAAGAGATCATTAAGCACCCGAACCAGCGCAGTCTCGGTGCTATGTCTTTTACGAAAACCGGATTGGAAGGGTTCGTATATGTCATGGATGGTTAAATGGTTCTCCAATTGGATCGCCACTACTTTCTCAATCACCTTCCCAATGAAGGGTAGGTTAGAGATGGGTCTGTAGTTTGCAAAACAATCTGAGTCCAAGGTAGCTTTCTTCAAGAGTGGTGTCACCACCACTTCTTTCAGGGAGCTAGGAAACTCACCCGAGTCCAGGGAGCACCAGACTATTTGCACAAGGATTGGACCAATGATGTCACAGCAACCCAATATTAGGGAAGTTGGCCCAGGATCCAGACTACAGCTCGTAGGGCGCATACCATGGATAATCCTCATGACATCAGCGAAATCAGGTCTGCTGAAGGAACACCATGAAAATTGAGGCACTGTGAACTCACGCTGTTCAACCGCATCCCCCTTAGAAGCCGCAGGACGCAGACTCGCCCTGTTATCGGCCACTTTATTAACGAAGAAGCGAGCGAGCTCCTTGTACTCTAATTGCTAAAAAGCTCTCTGAACTTGTAGACAAGCTGGGTTGCACAGTCTGTCCACAGTTCGAAACAGCTGAGCCGGTTGGTTCCTAGCAGAAGCAATCTCCCTGGACAGGAATTCTGCCTTCTTATGGGAGATTGCAGATTGATAGATAGAGTAATGGTCCATCAATTTAAGGCGGTCGGTATCACTGGCGGATCTGCGCCAACAGCGTTCTAATCTTCGCCCCTGTCTCCGCATCTCCCTCAACGTCCCGTCAAACCAGGGCACCTTGGGACGAAGAGAGAGGTGGTGTACACGAACAGGAGCAATAGTATCCAGAGCCGAAGTAACTGCCCTATTATAGGTCGTCAACAAGGTCTCTGGACTACTGCTCGCCAACGCGGGGGATGAGAGGTCAAGAACCGCCGCAAGGCCTTGGGGAGAAATATCCCGTAAAAGGCGGTATCTCGCCATCTCCACAGGGGTAGGCCTTCTCGGGGGGAAATAAAATTGAACCCCACGGTGCAGTGGTCTGACCATACGACTGGTTCCACCCCCAAATCAGTAATGTCAATCTCTAGGAGAAAGACTAAGTCCAGGAAATGTCCAGATTTATGGGTAGCAGTGGAAACCACCTGTGTAAAGCCCCAAAGATATAATTAACTGGAGGAAGTGATTACCAAATTGTGAGAGTTCATCGTTGACCCAGGCGTTAAAGTCGCCCAGAACCATCAATCTGGGCGACTCCAACGACATGTCAACGATGAAGTCTGCCACTTCCTGTAAGAACCGTTTCCCATCACCTGGTGGACGGTAGATGAGTACCATTCGAACGCCAACACCCGCTACCACTGTACACTCAAAGGACTCAGTCTCCCCCACAACTACACTCGTGAGGTCTAATTCCGTCTTAAAACAGACCGCAACCCCCCCCGCAGTCCAGTCTCGGGCGGTGTATCACTGAGTACCCGGCCGGAGTCATGGCTTCCAACGTGGGACCTGAGTTTTCATCCAGCCAGGTCTTGGTGATGCAAGCCAAGTCCACCGAACCAACAAGATCAGCAATAATGCCGGTCTTGTTTCTGATGGACCTAGCATTGCATAACACCGCTCGGGTTGAACGAACCTCGGAGGCTGTCAAGCCCATCTGCCTACCAAATTCTGTAGTGCCCTTGGGTATGGACACCAGACAGGGCGAACCATGATCTGGATTCCATTTTGCCCCAGGGCGCCTTCTAGGTCTCACTACCCGGATACGAAGGCCCCCCTCGTCCATCCTCCCTGGTTCACAACCCTCCCCCTCTCCTTTGAGCAATTCCCAACGCTCTACAGTGCTGGTATGTATCAAAATGGAGAGGGGGAGGATAGAAAGGGCGGAGGGCGCGAAGCAAGGAGGAGGAATAGCGCACCACCATGGGGATTATGGGCCGACACATGCCGCAATAATACAACTAAACCAAAACAATAATAAAAATAAAAACTTAAACTAAATAAATCTAATTAAACATAAATCCTAAACACAAACCAAAATTTTGAAAGAAACTCAAATAATTCAAACATAAAAATACAAGACACATCCCCCCCCCCAGTTCTCTCACAACCAGGGATAGAGGCAAATAATAAAATAAACTAATAAGAGGTTCATACTTAACCAATAAAATCACACAATATCTAATCTGCAAAGTTTCTTAAAAAAAGCAGAAAAAAGCTCACGGCTAAGTGGGAAGGATAATAGTCAGGTATTTCAGTTATTCCCAGAAACAGTAAAACAAAATATCCCTGCACAACCTCTCATGAAGGCAGGTTTAAAATAAAATAATAAAAAGCAGATTAACCAGGCACTCTCACTACCTGGAAAATTTGAAATAGAAGGCTCGAATCAAACTACCTCTCACATAGAAGATGGAGCCCTAGATAGTATTAACAAATTAAAATACATTTTCACTGTTTCTAAAATAAATCACAGTCTGACCATAACCAGTATCCAAAACTTTGTCCGGGTGAATGTTCTTATGGGTCTTCAAAAAACTCTCAATTATGCAGAGAACAAGATTGTCAGTCACCAAAAATGCTGGCAGGGGTCCAAAAGATCTGACCCAGCAGAACCACGATCAAGAATACTCTCCCGCTGTAGCTTCGGTCCTCAATAAGAAACGGCCCACCAGCCGATTCCTCAAAGACCTCGAAGCCCCAGGCTAAGTTGATAAATAATAAATCCGAAGTCAAGAATTCATTTTCAGGGGTGCACCTGTTCATTTCAGGAGTCTTTGGTTTGGTGTTATGAATTACTGTATTTCCAACTCATTCCCATCCAGAGGTCTGTGCCCCCGAGTTCCTTGACATGTATGCTAACACGAGGTTTCCTGCTGTCACCCTATATCTTTTTGTGTTTGTTTAAATAATATAATGTCTGGACTGACTTCGCTGCCAGGGCAGGGAGGGAGAAGCACTCCAGGGCCATGTCATACCCGAGTGTCGTCCCCTCTGCTGTGGCAGCACACAGGGGCAGCACTGCTCACTAGCTTCCGTCTTCACTCCAGGGTGATGTACTCATTCAAGGGATCGATTAGTAGTGTGTCTTACTACCGGGCCCGGGGTGCGTGTTGCTGTTTCGTGTATGTATTCTTTTCTGTAGGCAGGCCTAAAATGTGGATTTGCTGAGTTATCTGCAGTAGTTTATTTTAAAATTGCATATTGTCCCCAGACATTGTTTTATATGCAGTTGTGTTTTATTCCTGGTTTTACTGGAAACTGTGTATGCCCGAGTGTGTATAAGCAATAATGTCCAACAAAGTGTGTGTCATGCTGGGATAACATCACGCCTCAGGTGGTTGGGCATGAGACCGCAGGCCGAGTGTGTCCAGTACTTGAGGTGTGATGTTATCCCAGCACGACACACACCCTGTCGGGCATTATTGCTATAATACAATGGCTCGTTGTTATACAGAATAAAAAACATCATTTTAAAAGTTTTTGTTAGTGTGGAAAAATATTTTTGTTTCTTAGGAGAAGGAACAGGTATACAAGTGCAAGGAATCCAGTGCAGTGAGTCAGGGGGCTCATAGTGCTGAGACTGGACCCATGGTTGGTTCCGGGGGCTGGTTCCTTACTTGAATTGAAAGTAACTGACTCCTTGTTTTTGCATAAAAGGGGTCCATTTTTCTTCTAAAAAAAACAAGGAAAGGGTCATTTCTAAAATGTGCAGACGAGCATGGGTACAACCTTTACAGTATGCGCCACCACCGGGGTTAGGTTACTTGTTCCACTCCTGCTCTCTTCCACTCACACTCTGGGACATGAGTGTGATGGAACACGCTGGGTGTATGAGATTTTAAACGATTCTCTTGGCTTCCTGATCTGCCATGATTGGCTTAGTCCAGTCACATGCTGCTGTCCCCCTTCAGTTCATCCAGAACTTCTGCTTTGCTGCCCTGTCCCACCATACAGCTGATTCCTGCAAAAAGGTAAAAGATTTAGCTTTTTTTGTGTGATTTAGTTACTCAGCAGCTTCTTAGTGGTGGTGCTACACCCTGGTGCCCTTGTGTGCTGAAATACAGTCTGTCCCAGCATTTTAAACTCTTCTCCTGGATTCTTGGTTGGCTGTGATTGGTCTGTCTCCCTTGCTGTTCCCCTCAGCCTCTCTCTCCTTATTCTGTCCTCTTTTTCTTTCTCACCCTCTTTCTCTCTCACTCTCCCCTTCTCTCTCTCTCTCTCTCTCTTTCTCCCTCTTCCTGTATCTTCTGTCTCTGTCCTAGACTTAACTTTCCTCAATCTCACAAATTCTCAGTTCCCATCTAGTGGTCCCATCAGCGTTTTATTGCTTTTAAAACACTTTGGGATACTGCGGTCATGACAGGAATTACATGAAACCAAAGTCCTTTCCTTTCTTTAAGCAGATTTGTTGTTAGAGGTCAAATGCTTTTCTACCCTTGGAGATGCCCTTCAAAATATGGGACATCTGACAGTCTTGTTATACAGGCCTCCTCCCCACATATACAGAAACTCCTGGCACTCAATTTTCCAAAGCTTGCTCAGAGTGACGATAGTGAGACCAGTTTTTAAAAGCTTTTTTTTTTTTTTTTTTGCCAAAGGCACAGAATGGGAAGAAGGCTTTTGGAGACCCACTGTCTTTAAGTGCAGTGTAGTAAATGAGGTTACATTTAGCAGCTGTTGGGAGGGGGGTTACTTTCTAGTTGTCCCTCATATACCAGAGGGTCACTCTTCTTCAGCGCTTTGACAAGTACTTGATCCCACACATACTGGTGTTGTCATTGTTGCCCCAGATCACCACTGTGCTGGACTAACCCCTCAAGTTAAAGCTGTCCGGATGGGAGTAGGGCCATCCAAAACTTTCCAGACCAGTGAGGCGGGGGGTGCACATGGGCCTAGAATTTCAAAGCTTTGGATGCAGGACTTACAGCACTTGTTCAACTGCAGCTGCCTTACTACAAATACAGCAAGTGTACGGTTTCCAAATAGTTTGGCACACTGGCGACACTTTTCTCCCTGTACAGCAGAAAAATTACACATGTGAGTCATTTTTTTTGATGCACAGCTTGCAGCACTTACGACATGAGGTTAGACCCGGCTTTATGTGATCTGACAGTCATATCACTAGTAGTGCAACTGCAGCAAAATCATGCCACAGTTCTTTGAAAATTCAGCCTATAATCCCGTAAACCTGTATGAGCGTTGTCCAAACCTTTTTTAATTGTTAGGATATTTTTAATATATATATATATATATATATATATATAGCTAGGTTTTTGTGCTCTGTTTTCAGCCAAGACAAGCTGGGCTCCCCATCATCCTGCTTCACTGACCCGCCACCATCTCCAACCTCCCTAGGACTTGCTGACTGTCCTGTGTTCCCCCATGGCTCTTTCCCTGTGGCGGGATCAGGAGAGGGTGGGCTGTCCTCCCCCAAAGTACAATTCAGTGACTCAAAAAGCATGTGCATGCACTGCCAGTCAACGATCTGACCCAACAGCATAAGTGGCTCCAGCTGTGCTATCACCTTGCTTCAGCTAAGTGGCAGTCAGGAAGCAAAGCACACTGACCCCCCCACTACCACTGAAGGAGGAGAGCAGTCTGCTGGATGCTCAGTCTTCTTTCCCCTGCCAGCTCTCGATGACTTGAGCTCATCACCTTGCGTCTGGCATTGTGAGTGGTAGCGTTACCACTGCGCCATTGGTGGGCCCACATTGCCTTTTCCAAACCAAAGGAAGTGGGCATTTTATTTTTGTTGTTGTTTGTTTCCAGAGGAAACACCAGTTTAAATCATTTTACAAATACTTAAATTCTAGTAGAACTGAAAAATGTTAGAACCAACTGAAACTGAATAATGTCTGGAATCTTTTACAGGTAGAAAAAGGTAGAGTCAGATTTTTGTTTCCAGCTGCATTGCATCAGTGTTTTATTACTGTGATGTTATTTCTTAAGGTACAGCCATGCTAATTTGGGGCAACACAGCAATTGGGGGGGGTACCCCAAACTCCTCACCCAACCCAGGGCTAACTCTTCTGCCAGCTCTAACAAACAGAACGCTGTCTGTTCTGGCCATAAAGAAGCCTGCAATTGCTTCACCCTCCACCAGGGGGCATCACAGTGGGGTGCTAGTCACAGGAGCCTTGGTACAGTAAAAGGGAAGAGGGATTACAAACATGAGGGAGAAGAAGGGAAGGAGGAGGAGTGGAATAAACATCTGATTGGCCCTTGTTTTTGTGCACATGCCTGATCTTTTGGTTACCAGATGTGTTGGGGACCCTTGCATATTTCTAGCCTCATGAAATATAAGTGAACAAGTTTGCAAATTGTAAACAAACTTTATTCCTTTTGTGTGACTAATGGTGAATCTTTGTATCTTCTTTTTGTCTCATCTTTCCCAGAGTACAAGGTAAGGACTTCTCAGAAGAATCGTTCTGGCATCAGTAGACACATATGTTTATGAACTACCCATCAGCAGGGAAGACCCCATGTGTACACCACAGCAGGAATATGTTCCATATTTTTCCTTCTGCACACAGAAAGCTTGGCTACAAAGTGTAGTACCTAGTAACCCAGTGAGACTACAGAGAAAAATCAAAAGGCACACTGATATGTCAGAGCTAATAGCTTCTGTGCTTCCGAGGAGTAGTCAAAAACATTGCAGTTGGGGATTCGGCACCAAAAAGAGCAGGATTATGCACCTAGGACATAGGAACCCAGGAAATGAGTACAGATGGGAGTGGGAGTTACTGTCAGTCACTAAGCAGAAAAGGGACCTTGGGGTTATTATATCTGATGACCTCAAAGTGGCAGGGCAGTGTGACAAAGCAGTGGGTAGGGCCAGTGAAATGCTGGGATGCATTGGAACTGGCATCTCCAGCAGGGCCAGGGAGGCGCCACTGTATCGCTCACTGATGAGAACACCCCTTGCAGTATTGTGTCCAGTGAGGTATGTAAAGGTCTCTATCATATCCCCCTCCTCTCTTCCAGGGTGTAAATATTGAGCTCCTTTAGCCTGTCTCATAGGGCTGTTGATGCAGACCCTGCACCATTTTGGTTGCCCCCCTCTGAACTCCCTCCCTCCCCTCTGTGTATGTCCTTACTAGGATGTGATCTCCAGAACTGGACACAGTACTCAAGTTGGGGTTTTACCACTGATCTATACAGGGGCAACACCACCTTCCCCTTTCTGCTGATCATACCCCTTCCTATGCACCCCAGCATCCCACTGGCCCTCCCGACTGCCTTGTCACACTGTCTTCCTCCACTGCCAGCTGTCTGCAGACCCCAGACAGCCATGCGTACAGCACCTGCCCAATGTGGTAATCCTCTTAGGGCAGGGCCAAAGCAAGAGAGCGGCAGTTCCTCCCCCAACCAATCTATGAGGAAACACAGAAGGAGCAGGACAGAGAACTGTACCAGTTAAGGCAGAAGGAAGCAGGGAGGGTAGTCAGAATAACAAAGGCACAAACTGAGGAAAAGATAGCCAACTCGGTTAAGAAAGGGGGATAAAACCTTTTTTAGGTGTATCAGGGAGCGTAGAAAGACAAAGGGAGGGATAGTGAGACTGAATAGAATGGATGGTGGGTGGGCAGAGTGACAGTGAAAAAGCAGGGATACTGAATGAATACTTCTGTTTAGTATTCACAAAAGAGGAAGTGGGGGAGGTGCCTAATCCAATTAACAGAAGCACTCTGGAGAGAGGGGTCAATCCCAGTCCTTTCACAGAAGAAAGGGTTCTGACAGAACTCTTAAAACTGAAGGTGGACAAAGCAATGGGGCCAGATGAAATTCACCCCAGAATTCTAAAAGAATTAAGCAGAGAACTAGTGACACCACTGACTACCCTATTTAACAAATCATGGGAGGATGGTGTGGTACCTGAGGACTGGAAGAAGGCTGATGTGATTCCCCTTCACAAAAGTGGGAGCAAGACAGAGGCAGGAAACTACAGACCTGTCAGTTTGACCTCTGTGGTAGGGAAAGTGATGGAATCACTTCTGAATGAAAGAATTGTTGAGTACCTAGAGGCCAGTGGGGCACAGGACCCAAGGCAGCATGGGTTCACAGCAGGAAGGTCATGTCAGACGAATCTAATTGATTTCTTTGACTGGGTGACCAAAAGTAGTAGACCAGGGAGGGGCTGTGGACATGGCCTACCTAGACTTTAGCAAGGCATTTGACACAGTCCCACACAAAAGATTAGTAGTCAAATTAACCAACCTTGGAGTGGGTCCCAGAGTGGTAGCCTAAGTAAAACATTGGCTGAACAACAGGACACAGAAGGTAATTGTAAATGGAGTCCAGTCTGAAGAAAGAGAGGTTACTAGTGGGGTACCGCAGGGTTCAGTACTGGGTCCAGTCCTTTTTAATGTCTTTATAAGTGACATTGCAGAGGGACTGGAAGGAAAAGTATGCCTCTTTGCAGATGACACAAAGATCTGCAACAGAGTTGATACACAGGGAGGCATGGAAAGGATGAGAAGGGACTTGTCAAGATTGGAGGAATGTTCAGAAGTATGGCAGCTTGGATTCAACACAAAGAAGTGCAAAGTAATGCACCTGGGAAACAAAAACCCAGGGGAAGATTACACAATGGGGGGGGAAGTAGTGACAACAAAAATGGAAAGGGACCTGGGGGTAATCATGTTAGATGACGTTAAGGTTGGCAAGCAATGTGAGAAGGCAGTAGGGAGGGCTGGGGGGATACTGGGATGTATAGGGAGAGGCATCACCAGCAGAAAACAGGAAGTTGTTATTCCTCCTGTACAGAAAGTTGATGAGACCCCATCTGGAATACTGTGTCCAGTTCTGGAGACCCCATATCTGCAAGGAGATAGACAGGATGGAGGCAGTTCAGAGAGGGCCACTAAAATGGTGCAGGGTCTGCAAGAGAAGCCATACGAAGAGAGACTAAAGGATTTTAATATGTATACCCTTGAGGAAAGGAGGGGGGGGACATGATAGAAACGTTTAAGTACCTCAGTGGAATCAACAAAGTCCAAGAGGATAGCATCTTTCAGAAAAAGAGATGTGCAAGAACAAAGGGACACAATTTGAAGATAGAGGGGGGATGGCTCAGGGGCAATGTGAGGATGTATTTTTTCACAGAGAGGGTGGTGGACGCATGGAACAGCCTTCCTGAGGAGGTTGTGGGGTCTAAAACTGTGGGAGAATTCAAGAATGCATGGGACAGACATAAGGCAATTTTTGGGGGGGTAGGAAGAAATAGGCTGTTGGTTAACTAGGATCTGCAGCTTATCCTCTAGGTAGAGAAATGGGCAGACTAGGTGGGCTGGCCAAGCGGTCCTTATCTGCCGTCAAAGTCTATGTTTCTATGGCAGCTGGGCAGATGGTATCAGAATGCACTGGCATCATCTTGCTGAAATGGGGAGGGCTTTTCTGCCCTGGTATGTGAACAAAAGGGCATGCACGCTGCAGAGCCTCATGCATTTCCTCTCCCACTGCTGTCCCTGTTGAGTCTGCACCCTCATGTGGTTCTGACACAGCAAGGATCAGACTACCACCCACCCAGAGCAGCAGAACATCCTCTGGGACATTCTGTCCTCCTGCCACCAGCTGGCCCATGGCGACTTGGGCTCTTTCAGGAACCAGGTCACCGACGTCACAGCAGTAGTATGGCCATGATGTCAGGTGTAGACAAGCAGCCAGAGCAGATTAATTTTAGGGAACTGTGACCCTGTTTTCATGTTGATTTGTATCATTATAAAGTATAAGGGGACGCTATTTACAAAACATATAAGAAATGTCAGTAATAGTTCTCCAGACTGTGTGGCACAGGTGATTGTGCAATGTACTGCCTTGCTGGAAAACAAGGTTGACAGTGTGATCCTGACTCCCAGCCCCACCCCGGGATGGAAGAATCCCATGGGCTTTAGTGGGAGAGTGTTGCTCATCCTGCTACAGCAGCCCCTCCTTGGTCAGGTGATGGGAACAGTGCAACATTGCAGGTGGACACTAATCATACTCCCTGCCTATGCAGAGATAGTGTGGCAGGGTGAGCTTATTCCAAGCAGATATGTGGGTGGGATAGAAAACAAGGGAAAACTTGGTTTCCTCATAGCAGCATGATATCCAACCCTCCTGCAATTGTTTGAGCCTCTTCTGCTCATCCTTCCCCCCTTCCCAGGGAATGTGGTCTTAGAAATGCTTGGGGAACAGTTATGTAGCTCCAGTATTGCAGTGAGGAGAATGAGCATCCTGTATGGAGGTAAGCTGGGGTCAGTTTGGGAGAATACAAAAAAAAATCTATCTACAAACAAATATTTATTTTCCAGAGACATATGGGAATCTTTATAAGATTAATGACAACATAAAATGTGTTTTTCCTTATTTTAAATTTAAATGTTTATTTGTAATATATTTTTTCAAACAAAAATCACGACAAAGCATATCACTTTGTTGTGTCTTAGTCACTGCTCATGCTTCCCTAGTTTCTCAGAGCTGCAGCATTCTGTGGTCGGCGGTACTATGTGGTGTCTTCCCAGACCTACTCTCAGCACTGTTTTCCTGCTGGCTGAAAAGTGAAAAAATTGCCCTTATTATAAAGATAATTCATTCTGTCATTACAAATTTGCGTCTCATTACTTTTTTTTACTGTTTTGTTCCTCAAAGGGCTGAGGGTAGAAATAATTACAGACTAGTGACTGGAGTGACCTCATTGGAACGTTGCGGGACTGAGAGAGCTGGGAAGGGGCAACTGTGAAGCGAGACCCCAAACATACCACGGGTTATAACTTAGTGTTTTGGTTTTAATTAAAACAGTATTTCATTACTAGTGTGTGTTGCCAGTAAAAATGCAACAAAATTTAACAAAATGTGTTTTGTTTTGACCAGTGTGTCCTCATAACATATCCTTATGTCACCTCGAGAAAGTCATTTAACCTAGGAAACAGTGAAAGCAAATCTGGGTCAGCACAGCTGGATTGTGAAGGAACAATACGCTGCCCAGTGTGACCATTTCCCATAAGCATCTCTTAGGTTCTCTTAACCTCATTGTCTCCTTGCTGCTTTTAGTTGCAGGAGACATTCAGTACAGTCCTGGCCCTTCCCTATCTTCTCCTCTCCCCAAAGCTTTGAGAGTGCCCATGTCAACATCCACAGCCTTTTCCCTAAAATTGACCTACTGCAACCATTTATGGTTAACTTTAACCTGATTTATTTTCCTCTAAGGTCCCTGATTCCTTGCTGCCATCCCAGGTTTCACTATTATTAATTAGGATTGAGCAAAGAGGGGTGGTGGTGTAGCATCTACCGCTCCTCAGACATTCCTTTTGAGCCTGTGCTCTCCATCTCTATTACCTCTGCCTATGAGATGCTTCTTCTCAAACACTCCCTCCCCTTCTCTATACCTGTCTTTACTGCTGGTGTCTGTTGCTGCCTTAGCATGTCCCCACCTTTGGTAATTGAGTTACTCAGCTCCATCTCCTCCTAGGCCTGCTCAGGTGAATTATTTATACTAGGTGATTTTAATTTAAAATGGCTCTCTACCTCGCTTCATAAATTTTCCCTTAACCTGAAGTCCCTCCTTTTAACTTACCTGATTTCTGTTCCTACTCGCTATAATTTCAAATGTCAAAATCATTCCCTCTTTGACTGGGTCCCCTCCTACCATCCCCATCATACTGTGAATGCTAACACCCTCCCTGATGCCCTCAATGACCACTATATGGTCTACTGTGTTCACAAAATTCACCATCCCAACCTTCCCCCCCAAATTCATTCAGATTCGATCATTCCATTCGCTGGACTTGTCCCGCCTTCATGCTGACCTGTTAGCCACCGACTGATCCCCTATTTGTACATCTGATAACATGAATAATGCCCTCAAATTCTTCACTTCTAAATTTGTCTGTTTGGGATCATCATGTCACACTTAGCAGAACCAGAGTCTGAGGTTCATATCTCCCATGGATCTCAGCTGAGTTACTGGCTTGTCACTGTGCACGTGACCTAGCTTGGAGGTTCTATAAATCCTCTGGCTCCATTTCTGACCTTACTAATTACCAGTCCCTTCACAATGCTTGTGCTAAAGTTACTAGGCTTGTGAAATCTGAATACTACACATCCACACTCCAGAACAACCTTAATCACCCCTCTAAGTTCTGGAAGGTATTCATTCACTTTTCTCTCCTCAGACCTGGTCCCCTCTACCTGTTCTCAAGACCAGCAATACTATCTCTGATCCTGCTGCAGTTGCCTCTCTCTTCTTTCAGTTCCTTCTTCACCTCCTGCACCCGTTCACTCCTCTCCTTCTCATCAGCATCCTCTCCTCTCTCCTTATCTTCCTTCTCACTTTACCCCTCAAAGTCTCCCCCTGACCCCGTCCTCCCTTTTTCTTTTCTCCCATTACCCCTGCTGATGCTTGTAAGTGCCTTTTGGCTCTTAATTCTCATAATGGTGGAAGTCCTGATGGTCTTGACTCCTAATTTCTTTCTGCTCATGCCATTCCCTTCCTACTAACTTCCTTCTTAACCTCTCTTTCTCCTTATCCTGTGTCCCTAACTCTTGGAAGTTGGCTACTGTTCCTCTTCCTAAAGGGGGGGGGTGATCTCTCTAACCGTAGTAATTTCCAACCTATCTCTCCTTTCCACTTTAGCTACGCTCTAGGAACACCTTGTTCTTTCCCAACTCTCCCCTTTTCTCGACTCAGCTTCCTTCTTCACTCCTTTCCAGTCTGGCTTTAGAAAGTCTCATTCCACTTTCACCTTACTCCTCCCAACTCACTGATGCTACTGTCTTTGGTATGATCAGGGCCTTGTCACCTCAGCTGTTTTCGTCAGCTTAGCCAAAGCTTTTGACTCTGTAGCCCATCCCATTCTCCTGGACAAGTTTAAGGCAACTGGACTGTCAGTTTCTTCAGCTGAGTGTTTCTATTTCTACCTTGCGGGCAGGTCACAAGCTGTCCATATTGGAGACTCCCTCCCCCCACCCCACTCCCTATCAGCTTAAGTATCCCTCAAGGGTCTGTCTTGGGCTCCATTCTTTTCTTCATATTTCTAAATGTCCTCCCCAAGGCCTGCTTCTCTTTGTCAGTACATATGTATGCAGATGATGTGGTTCCTTTTTCCTCTGGCCCCTCTGCCCCATATCTCATGAACCAGCTCCAACTGGACTTTAACAAAATCCAGCATTGATTCCAGGACAATCAGGTGTTGCTCAATGGTAAGAAAACAGTCTTTATGACTTTTGGCATTAGGCAGAGTCTCCTTCCACTCACTTCCTTTCACACCCTTGATGGTGCGACTATTGAAGATGTCTCCTCCTTCAAGTACCCTCGGATCTGGCTAGATCACCACCTAGATTTTTCTGTTCCTGTGTTCCACAAGAAGCTCCATCCCAAGTGTGGGGCCCTGTACAGAAATAGGAGAAGTATTCCACTTCCTGCACACAGAGAATTCCTCACTAAGATAATTCTGCTCATTTTCGACTAGAGAGACATTTTTTATAGTGCTGCTCCAAAGTCTACTTCAGCAAGGCTGGATCCTTTCTTTCACGCCTTCTGTCACTCTGCCCTTGATAAAACCCTTGCATACTCATCATTGTACCTTGTATTTTTCCCTCTTCCTCCCCTCTCTTGATGCCAGGTGCTTTATCCACCGTGTCTCTTTCATCTTCAAATTTTGGTTTGGCGCTCTCCCCTCGTGTCTTGCCTCTTCTCCCCCCCTTGTCCTCTTACTCTCTTCATAATGCTTGCTCTCGCACTTTTGCTGTCTCTCAAATCTACTGCTGGCCAAGCTGCCTTTCCATTTTGTTTCCCTAAACTTAGGGGTTCTCTTGCCCCTTCTGTTCACTCTGCTCCTTCCTTTTCTACTCTTGAATCTCTCCTCCATGAGTTCTCTGCTCACTCCTGCAGTCGCTTCTGATTTGGGGTGTACTCCTTTACCTGTAACTCACCTGACTCACTGATCTTCAGTACGTCCCCACTTCCCTAGTGTCAGTTATTACCCATTTCTTATTTTGTTAAGTTGATTACTGTTTAATTGTTCTTTTGTTCAGTTCTCCAATTTTTTTTTATGCTCCCCTGTCCCGGCTGGCCCTTCTTCCTACCTCCCAGTGCCATAACCCCGACTTCCCCCAAGGCTTAGCTCTCCCATAGTCCCCCATGGCTTGCCCTCCATGGCAGGGTGGTGGGGAGTCCCTCGATGCACCAGGACTGGATCCAGATTTCTGGGAGGTGCCTGAGTCGGCAGGTGCAGGACCTGTGGAGGCCGGCGGCCATCCTGTGCAGCTGGGAGTTTTTCTGTTTTCTTCCCCTGAGAGACGTGACATGTGCTAATGTCAGGGTGGACACTCTGACATCCACCACATCTTTGACACCTCCTCAGTTCAGGCTGCCTCCCTCCTGGCTTCCTTCAGGGCTAGTCAAGGCACTAGGCACTTCCCCACCTCCCACCGAGAGAGGAGAATGGTCCCATGTGTAACCCCTGCAAATGGGGGTTCCAAAAAGTCTTCCAGGAGCTTGCTTGAATGCTCCAAGCCTGAATGGTGTTTGGCATTTAAGCCATTTATCAGTGAGTGTTTTTAGAACCTCTGGTACTGTCTCTTTAAGAGCTGTCTGCTTGCAGACATAATTAGTTTGTATGGGGGACTGTGTGTTTCTTTGATTGAGTACCACTCAAGCTGCTGCCAATTCACTTCATTTTTGCAGTCACTAGGAGTGCAAAGGGAACCTATCTGAAAGATGTAACTGTTTGCCAGAAATTATTTAGAGTAATAATGAAATTGCAGTTTGTCTAACCTGCTTTCTTTGCAGTCAGAACTGTGTCTGCTAGTTCCCCATTCTAGTTTTGAACTGCTGAACTGGACCAATCAGTGTGGGGTAAGCTAGCTCTAAAATGGTGCCTTGGACGAATCAGAACTTGGACTCATAATCTGGAGCCAGCCACAAGAGGATTGTATGGCAGCATGACTCTGGGAGATGTAGTTTAGACTTCAGCACCTTTTGGACCAACAGCAGCAGTCTATTGTGAGACAGCCAATCCAGTCAAGAACTGGGAGGAACTCAAAGGAAGTGCCCGGTTTTGTCGGTTGGAGTTTCAGTTGAGCTTTGGCAGTGAAGAAGGAAGGAGCCCTGTGCTTTTTCAGTGTGCAGTTTTAGTCAAAAACGTGTGTAAGGCCCAGAGTTCGGTCTGCAGCTTGTGTAACAGCTTGTTAGGACTGAGTCCGTCCTGTGAAAAGAATCAAAGGATCTCTGAAGAGTAGAAACCAGGCTCACCCTGTAGAAGACTGGAGGAATTGCTGAAAATTGCACTCGGTCTGTCAGAACTGAATCTGCTGTGTGTTCTCCCGGGTATTGTGCAGTAATTACGGTCGGGATACAGATGCAGCCTGCCTGGTATAGTGCTTTCTTTTATATGGATGTGTGAAGAGGTTTGTGTACCTCAAGTGAGCCTGCTGACATTGAAGGACCCTATCTTAGTTGGAGGTCGTGAGTACTAATTCAGGGTCGCTCCTGTTGAATTGCCACATTAAATCCAAATGGAATTACTGTACTGCTGACTGTTTAATTCTCCTTTTCTCTGTGTGAAAGGGCCCCTACCAGCTGCCACGGTTTGGACTAGCCACTAGGGCTTGGGTACCCAGGGACAGTAACTGATAGGATAGGCCTGTGCACAGAGCCATCAGGTAGATTATTAGAGTGATAAGCTAATTAACCTGATTTCCCTGTCCTTGTTATATCCCCTAAATAAATCAGAGCTGCTTGTTTCAGCAAAGTTATACTGCCTGAGGTATTTGTCTATGTTAAAGTACTGTACTGTGATTGTTGCACTGTATCTCATTTCACAGGAGGTCCCAGTGCAGGAACCAGTCCTGGGGGTAAGTGTATACTGTGAAGGTAATTCTGATATATTGTGTGGGCCAACTAGTGGGAAGAAAGGTTGCAGTGTCCCAGAGGGCTGTGACCAAGTTAGTTTAACTATTGCAAACCCTGACCTCTGGGTGGAGGCACCGCCATTGGATCCAGGCCCTCAACCTGTTAGTGGCAAATCAGGCAGGGTAGTAGCCCTGGGATAGCGCCATCTAGGGGTTACATCTTGGAGGCTCACCGCTGGGATTGTGTGTCCTCTAGTGGCCATATTTACGAACCACTGTTAAGAAAAATGGGTACCTGACAGAAGTGGCTGTGCACCGGCTGGTGGAGTGGTGTACTGGGGAGAGATCGACCCCCAAAATGCTATGCTTATCCTGGACATCCCCTGGGTATCAATACGGACACTGTGCAGGAGTACTTCTCAAGGTGGAAGGTTTACAAAACCCTGTGGTGGTGGGTCGGCATGCTAATCTGCTCACCCACACTTTCCTGGCCCTAGTAGAGTTTAAGGATCCCATAGATAGCTCCAAAGTGCCACAGACCATTACCCCAGAGGGAGCCCTCACTGCTTGGAGAGTGATAACTAAGGACAGTAAAGACCGGGGAATCAGCCCCACCACTATCTGAAACTTTGAGGAGAAATTTGCTGAATGGTTGCTGGAGAGGGAAAACTGTGGAGGACTTGAAGAAACTATTCTTGCCACCTGGGGTGTTCCTCCCCAACACCTCTCCTGCTCCAGTGCCCGTAATGGTGGCTGAACCAATGCAGACTCCTATTTCTGCACCTGCCATTAGTCACGACTCTTACCGAAGGTTGAGGATCTTCTCTGGCACCCTCCCACCCCCAAGGGAGGATGACTGGGAGACCTGGATAGACTATGTTGCCCCTCAAGTGCTAGAATGGCAATGCTCGAAGGCGAAGCTTAAAGAGGGTTAGTGAGAGCCTCCGAGGTCCTGCCCTGGCTACCATCCATGCTAAACGGGCCAGTAACCCTGAAGCGACTGCACAGGCCTATCTTGAGGCCTTGGAGAAATGTGTATGGGAGCCCAGATTCTGATGAGGACCTATGGTGGAGAGTAAGAGATGCACAACAGTACCAAGGGAGTTGTTGTCTGTGTATGTATCCGCTGGAAAATTGTTGCAAGAATGCCTCTAGAAAAGGTAGTTTGCCAGCGATTGAACTGGACGAACCAGGCTGGACAGGATCCTTAAGTCTGCCCCTTCTCAGAACTGCTGTTGCTTCAGTTACGCCTGGCAGATCGACTGGAATCCCCACCCTCCTATGATGAGTTAATGAGAGAAATTGAGGAGTTGAGAAAGACGACCTCGGAGGGACCTGCACCAATAGCTGCGGCTCACGAATTCGAGTGACTGAGGTGACCCATCAAGTGAAGTTCAGGGGCAGAGGTTGGCAGTCAATGAGTGCTCTGACAAGGAAAAGATATGTCACAATGGGGCAAACTGTTGAGAGAGATCCGGGAATTCAAAAACAGTCCTTTATGAAGGCCACGCCTGCAAGTCACGGGCCCTGACCTATATCCGACTGCATTCTGTTATGGGGGTGGGGGTACCACCCATGTATCTTCTGCTGATAACAGCTCCGAACTCGATTCCTTGACCATGGAAGTGGAGAAACTGACGAGATGTCTCCAAATGCTTATCACGCAGACAGAGATGGCACCAAGGTTTCCAGTTAGTAATACCCCGCCCTGGTTCCCAGTGTGGCTCGGCCAGCTCAAACTCCAGAAAGTATGTTTTGCTATAATTGTGGGAAAGATGGGCACATGAAAGGGAATGCCAGTCCCCAAAAGACACTGACAAAGTTGCATATAGGCTACAAGGAGAGCTTCGGAGAAGAAATCAGTGGTTAAGAGGTGCATCGACATGATCCCAGTGAGGGCACCAAAATGCTAATTCACTTCCTGTGGCAAGGTCAGTTGCCCAGGCCCCCACTACCGCCTCCAGACTGGTCCAGAATAGTGGGTCCCTCCATGGAGACCACTGTAAAGGTGACTGGAGTGTCTACAAGAGCTGTATTAGACAGTGGCTCCCAAGTGACAATTATGTTCCAGGATTGGTATCAGAAGCATTTGTCAGACGTACCTTACAACCATTAGAAGGACTGCATGTATGGGGTTAAGTGAGAAGGCCTACCCCTATTCTGGGTATATCCGAATTTGGCTGTCTTTCCCACCTCCGTGGCTGGAGTGGTCGAACAAGTAGAGACCCTAGCCTTAGTGTGTCCCCCACTGACTGTATGATGGTGTCCCTTTGTTGATTGGAACAAATGCTCATATGTTCGGAAGGCTGGCACAGTTGTGTTATGAAAAACAGGGGTCAAAGACTAGTAGAGCTTTAAGAGTTCCGGCTTTAATTAAGAAGGCCTATGAGGCACAGAGAGATGCTGAAAAAACAGAACCAGAGGAACCGGTCGGAATTGTATGGAAGAAGGATCCTGAGTCTCTGATCCTGGCGCCAAATGCCCAGTGTACCTTACAGGGAGAGGTCCGCGATCAGAAAGGATGTTAAGAATAAAATATTAATGTTGGATGCACCAGGCGATGGAAAATTGCCAGAGGGACTGCTGGTCAAGCCTAGTATTTTGCCTGCTAGAGCCCATGCTTATGCCAGAAGGGTAATGGTCCAAGTTCATAATGTGTCTGAAAGAGACATTCGAGTAAACAGAGGTTGCATCCGGCTAATGTGCATTGTGCAGACACTGCAGTGCTACCCAGCAGCAAGAGTTCAAGGAAGAATGACAGAGTAACGCCTGACTTGTTTGATTTCGCGACTCCGCTGCCAGCTGAATGGAAAGTGAGGATCAGTGAGAAGCTTGCCCAGAGAGACCAGGTGTTTTCTTTAAAGGAATGGGATGTAGGATGCGTGCAAGGAGCTGAGCACAATATCCGCTGCATGACGAAGACCATTTCGTGAGAGGTCTCGGCGCCTGGCACCTGCTGACATAGATGATGTGAGACGGCATCTGCAAGAGATGTTAGCTGCTGGTGTAATACAAGAATCTAGAAGCCCTTATGCTTCCCCCATTGTGGTAGTGAGGAAAAGAATGGAACAGTAAGGATGTGTGGATTATCGCACTTAAACCGCGGACTATCCCTGATCAGTACACAATGCCCCGCATTCAGGATGCTTTGGACTGCCTAACGGGAGCAAGTGGTTCTCTGTACTGGATCTCCTGATGGGTACTACCAGATCGATGGCCCCAGAGGGACCGTGGAGAAGACGGCCTTTATCTGTCCGGCTGGCTCTATGAATTCATGAGGATGCCTCAAGGATTTCAGGTGCCCTCAGCCACTTTTCAACGATTGATGGAGCGTGCAGTGGGGACATGAACTTACTAGAGTGCCTGGTATACCTAGATGATGTTATTGTGTTTGCAGCTCACTGGAGGAACATGAGAGCAGATTATTTAAGGTATTGGACCGACTGGAGGACTTTGGCCTTAAACTGTCCATTGATAAGTGTCAATTCTTTCAAACATCAGTAAAGTATGTGGGACATAGTATCCACCGAGGAATAGAGACCGACCCAAGTAAAGTTGAGGCCTTGACCACCTGGCCACAGCCCAAAAATCTCAAAGAACTGCAAAGATTCCTGGGATTCTGTGGTTATTATCGGTGATTTCATTAAGGACTATTCAAGAGTGATCCGCCTTACTTAACCTTACTCAAAGGTATCCCCAACCCACAAAAATACCAAAAGTCAGCGTCCCTCAAGACTGAAAGAGTGTATTTGTCCGAGTGAAGTATTTGGGGCCCGCTGGACTCCTGATTGTGAGATTGCTTTTCATGAGATCATATATCAACTTACCCATGCTCCAGTGCTGGCCCATGCCAATCCAAGAAAACCTTACGTCCTGCACACTGATGCTAGTTTGCAAGGGTTGGGGGCTGTGTTGTACCAAGAGCACGAGAATGGCCTGAGACCAGTGGCCTTTGCCAGTAGAAGCCTGACCCCATCCGAAAAGAACTATCCTGTACATAAGTTAGAGTTCCTAGCTTTGAAGTGGGCTATTGTTGACCAATTCCATGAGTACTTGTATGGGGCAAAATACTAGTAAAACTGACAATAATCCTTTGACCTATGTGCAGACCTCAGCTGTTGGATGCCACTGGCCATAGGTGGCTTTCTGCATTATCTACATATGACTATGCTCTCGAATACCGGCAGGTCTGAACCACATAGATGCTGATGCTCTCTCCGGAGGCCTGTTCCCCAGAATGATTGGGTCCGATTAGCAGAACCTGACATTCGGCACTCTGCCGAAGTTTGACAGGGAGGAACAATGTCCACGGACGAGTGGACTGCATGGTGGATTGCTTGGGAGCCTCTGAGAATTGCATACCTGCTGCTTATTGCCACTTTTCTGCAATAGACATTGGTGCACTGCCTCAGCTGGACAATGACAGTATTCGCGGCTCAATCCCGCGATCCCATGATCAAAGCAGCTTTAGAAGCCCTCTATGCAGGAAAAGATGTGTCCAAATTACGCCCACTGATTTGAGAACTGCACTGTTATACAAAGAAGGTCCTAAGTTGAAACTGATCAATAAACTGTTATACAGAGAAACAGTAGACAGAGGGGACAAGTAGACAAACAACAACTAGTGCTGCCCACTGCCTTCGAGACTCAGTACTGAGGTCCTTGCACAACCACATGGGGCACCTTGGTATAGACAGAACACTTGACTTGGTGAGATCCAGATTCTATTGGCCTAAGATGGGGGCTGATGTGGAGCAACACATTCGAACTTGTAGTCGCTAGCTACAGAGGAAAGCTTTGTCCCAGAGGGCTGCCCCCTTGTTAACATCACCACCAGTGCACCCATGGAGCTGGTCTGTATTGATTTTCTAAGTTTGGAGTCAGATCAAAGAAATATCAGTAATGTGCTGGTGGTCACTGACCATTTCACAGATATGCCCAAGCTTTCCCCACCAAAGACCAGAAAGCATCCACTGTAGCCAAAGTACTTGTAGAAAACTTTTTGTTCACTATGGGGTCCACAAAGAATCCATTCTGATCAAGGGAGAGACTTTGAGAGTCGCCTGATCAAAGAGATGCTTTCTCTGTGGGGAGTGCGAAAGTCCAGAACCACTCCTTACCACCCCCAGGGGACCCACAGCCTGAACGTTTCAACCGCACTTTGCTAGATATGCTAGGCACCCTGCACCCAAAGGACAAGCCTAGATGGAGCCAACAAATTAGCACCCTGGTACATGCTTATAACTGCACCAAAAGTGATGCCACTGGATTCTCCCCTACCGCTGATGTTTGGAAGAGAAGCTCGACTACCAGTAGATGTGTGTTTTGGGGTCTCTCCTGATGGGGTTCAAGCTGACAACTATTTACAGTATGTGCAAAAGTTAAAGGCCCAGCTAACTCATGCGTACTCAACTGGCTCAAACCATGGCTGCCAAAAGAAATCTGGCCAACAAAGAAAGGTATGATAAAAAGGTGAAAGCACAGGAACCCAGAAGGAGATCGGTATTGCTAAGAAATCTGGGACTGCATGGAGCACAAGATTGCTGACAGATGGCACCATCTCCCTCACATTGTAGTGGGCAAACTAGATGATCTGCCAGTGTACAAAGTAAGGCCTGAGAATAATTCAAAAGATGTAAAACAATGCATAGAAATCATTTACTGCCCATTGGACAAATCTTAATTGAGTCTGAGCCCTAGAAGATGCCCTCTGGACCAGTGACTAGAGCTGCTGCTAAGAAAGACCAGAAGTCTGCACCTACAGAAGCAGAGTTAAAGTGTTCCCTGCACAAGTCCCAGTTGAGCATGACTGTCAGTCCATATCAGAAGAAAGTGAGAGTGACTTTGAATACTATCCTTCTTACGAACTGAGTCAATTGTTTCGGGCAATCCCTAGTCAATACTGGAGATGAAGCTGGGCCTTCTGGACTGTCCAAGCCCCAACCGTCCCTGGAGCAATGCTCCCAGAAAGTGAAGTGCAAAGCATCAGATCAGATGAAATGGAATCATTGTGCATGGTTGAACTGTTTGAGCTTTCAGGGAGGAAAATGATAGATTGGGGCAGACTGGTGATACAACTCGAACAAGAAGAGTATTTTGAGTGCCCTGACAGTCCACTGCCAGTGTCCGAAAAGCTCTCATGCTAGCCAAATGTTGTGGACTCAGAAACTGTAACTCCTGGAGCTGAAAGTGCCCCAAGTTCTAGCCTCTCTACCCCCATGGAGACTCCCCGACAAGTGAGGACAATGCTGAAAATGAGGCTCAGAGTGCAGAGACTATAACAGTTCCCCTAGAAAGACTGGTCGAGCTGTAAAGCCTGTGGTGCACCTCAGTTATGATTCACTTGGGAGGCCTGTGGACTTGCCTCTCAATGTTGTCCATAAGGAGTGTATGTGTCCCCGAGCTCATTGCCCAAACTGAGCATCAGTGCTAACTCAAGTTACTTGTGTTGCCCTCTAGTATGGTGCCTTGCCCCATCCAGCCCCAAGGTAACTGATAGGAAGGGCCCCTCTCTTCAGGTTTCATGTACAAGAGGTAATAACTTGAGTTATGGTACAATGTGTATGTAATACTGTGTAAAGAGTGACGTACTGCAATGTTTCAGAAATGTGTTCTTGGTAAAATGATATATTGACTGATGATTACATGTGCGAGCCTAATGCAAATGTATATGGTTGCAGTTGAAAACTTATGGGGTACTTTCTTGACGCCGGACGCCAAGCTTTCCCAGGCCAGAAAGGGTGTAACCCCCTGCAAATGGGGTTCCCAAAGACTTCCAGGAGCTTGCTTGAATGCTCCAAGCCTGAATGGTGTTTGGCATTTTAAGCCATTTATCAGTGAGTGTTTTTAGAACCTCTGGTACTGTCTCTTTAAGAGCTGTCTGCTTGCAGACATAATTAGATTTGTATGGGGACTGTGTGTTTCTTTGATTGAGTACCACTCAGCTGCTGCCAATTCACTTCATTTTTGCAGTCACTAGGAGTGCAAAGGGAACCTATCTGAAAGATGTAACTGTTTGCCAGAAATTATTTAGAGTAATAATGAAATTGCAGTTTGTCTAACCTGCTTTCTTTGCAGTCAGAACTGTGTCTGCTAGTTCCCATTCTAGTTTTGAACTGCTGAACTGGACCAATCAGTGTGGGTAGCTAGCTCTAAAATGGTGCCTTGGACGAATCAGAACTTGGACTCATAATCTGAGCCAGCCACAAGAGGATTGTATGGGCAGTGACTCTGGGAGATGTAGTTTAGACTTCAGCACCTTTTGGACCAACAGCAGCAGTCTATTGTGAGTGACAGCCAATCCAGTCAAGAACTGGGAGGAACTCAAAGAAGTGCCCGGTTTTGTCGGTTGGAGTTTCAGTTGAGCTTTGGCAGTGAAGAAGGAAGGAGCCCTGTGCTTTTTCAGTGTGCAGTTTTAGTCAAAAGCGTGTAAGGCCCAGAGTTCCGGTCTGCAGCTTGTGTAACAGCTTGTTAGGACTGAATCCGTCCTGTGAAAAGAATCAAGGATCTCTGAAGAGTAGAAACCAGGCTCACCCTGTAGAAGACTGGAGGAATTGCTGAAAATTGCACTCGGTCTGTCAAGAACTGAATCTGCTGTGTGTTCTCCGGTATTGTGCAGTAATTGCGATTGGGATACAGATGCAGCCTGCCTGGTATAGTGCTTTCTTTTATATGGATGTGTGAAGAGGTTTGTGTACCTCAAGTGAGCCCTGCTGACATTGAAGGACCCTATCTTATTTGGAGGTCGTGAGTACTAATTCAGGGTCGCTCCTGTTGAATTGCCACATTAAATCCAAATGGAATTACTGTACTGCTGACTGTTTAATTCTCCTTTTCTCTGTGTGAAAGGGCCCTACCAGCTGCCACGGTTTGGACTAGCCACTAGGGCTTGGGTACCCAGGGACAGTAACTGATAGGGATAGGCCTGTGCACAGAGCCATAAGGTAGATTATTAGAGTGATAAGCTAATTAACCTGATTTCCCTGTCCTTGTTATATCCCCTAAATAAATCAGAGCTGCTTGTTTCAGCAAAGTTATACTGCCTGAGGTATTTGTCTATGTTAAAGTACTGTACTGTGATTGTTGCACTGTATCTCATTTCACAGGAGGTCCCAGTGCCGGAACCAGTCCTGGGGTAAGTGTATACTGTGAAGGTAATTCTGATATATTGTGTGGGCCACTAGTGGGAAGAAAGGGGTTGCAGTGTCCCAGAGGGCTGTGACCAAGTTAGTTTAACTATTGCAAACCCTGACCTCTGGGTGGAGGCACCCGCCATTGGATCCAGGCCCCTCAACCTGTTAGTGGCAAATCAGGCAGGGGTAGTAGCCCCTGGGATAGCGCCATCTAGGGGTTACACATGGATGCTCAACCCTCTTCCCCCTGTCCGGCCCTCTGACACCACAGGCTCACTTCTGAACCCGAGTTATTGGCATCGCAAGCTGTAATGCTACTGATGTACCGGCAGGCCGACAGTTCCCCAATTTATTGGATAGTAACTTACAGTACTTACTGTCAATTAATTAATAAGCATTATTGTCCCGTTTATTTTGACATGTTTATTTCCAGTCTGTGTATTTTATATTCTGTATTTTGTATCTGTTATCTTTTCTTCTCTTCCCCTTCCCTCAGGACACATCTGGAAGTGAGCTGATACCAGCTCAGTACTGTATGTTTTTCCTGGTAAAACCTTTGAAATAGATAGATAGACAGACAGACAGACAGACAGATAGGTAGATAATGAACATACGGCAAACAGGAAAAGCATGGCTGTCGAGGTGCAAGAGACCATGTCAGGGCTCTATATCAGTGAGCATATTGCTCATTTGCAAAGTAGAGAATAAGCTAAAATGCTAGAAATCTTTGAAAAATGTGTAGCCTCAAAAAAGCAGAGTATAAGCCGTGAACCCAGTCTCCATCAGAATGGCTATGTCACAAATCAGCTGATGGTTCAACTTCAGGGCTGAAGCTTTCATCAGAGCTTTATGTCTGTGTTTCCCTGACAGTACCTATGCCTTATATGTGTTTATAGTAGTTACACTGAGTAGCACACTATTATTTGGTAATTCAGCTGTGCTGACCCAAATTTGCTTTTGCAAATGTATTTCCTGGATTGATCTCGACTTCTCTTCTGGGTAACTGTACACCTCTTGGGAACATAGAATTTTCAGGAAAAAATGATCGCTTGGCTCACCCAGTCTGCCCAGATGTTCCCTGCCTAATCTGTCTCTTCAGACACTAACTGGTCTCTGTTAACCTTCCACCTCCCTGCCTATGTATTAGTATATTCCTATGTCTATGTCACACATGCTTTGAGCCCCCCACTGTTTTTGCCTCCACCACTTCTGCTGGCAGTCTTTTCAAGGTGTCTACCACCCTTTCAGTGAAACAGTACCTCCTCACATCCATCTTAAACTCCCCCTTCCTCCAGCTTCCTTGCATGCCCCCTGGTCATGGGGCTCTTCCTCATTTGAAAGAGGCTTCCCTCCTGCACCCTGTTCACCCCTGTGAGGTACTCGTAGGTCTCTTATCATGTCCCCTCTGCTCCCATCTCTTCCAGGGTGCACATGTTGAGTTCCCTTAGTCTCTCATCGTAGGGATTCTCGCCAAACCCCTGCACCATTTTAGTTGTACTGCTCTGGACTGCCTCCACCCTATCTATGTTCTTTCTGAGGTGCAGCCTCCAAAACTGGGCACAGTACTCTAGGTGGGGTCTCACCAGTGAGAGATACAGTGGCAACATCATCTCCCTCCTCCTGCTGGAGATACCCCTCCCTATGTATCCCAGCATTCCAATAGCCCTACCTACTGTTTTGTCACATTGCCTTGCCTCTTTGAGGCTGCCAGTTATGATAATTCCAAAGTCACTTTCCTGCTTAGTGATTGTCAGTAACTCCCTCCATCCTATACTCAGCTCCTGGGTTCTTATGCCATAGGTGCATGATTTTGCACTTTCTGGCACTGAACCCCAACTGCCATGCTCTTGACTACTCGAGTTTCCCAAGATCCCTGCTCATTCTCTCCACCCCTTCCTGAGTGTCCATCCTATTGCTTATGTTGATATCATCTGCAAAAAGGCATACCTTCCCTTTCAGGTGTTCTGCAATGTCACTTATGAGGACATTGAAGAGCGCTGGTCCCAGTACTGAGTCCTGAGACTCTCCACTGGTCACTCTCCCATCATTAGAGTGAGTGCCATTAACCACCACCTTCTGTTGCCTATCTGTTAACTAGTTTAATCTGCTAGACAACCTGCGCAGTGACAGCACTACTACTTGCAACGTTGATGACCCGGGTTCAAGAGTGAGAAAGAGCCATGGAGGGCCAGCTTAGGGGAAGAGGATCAAGTATCCCAGTGGACACTCTCCTCCTTCAGGGAGGGGGCATCCTCAGGTTCGCTATTCTACCAAGCATTCTGAGGGGGAAGTTGGAGTCAGCACCTGAATCAGTTGGGTGTGTTGGCATGCCAGTACAAAATGGCATGGCACGCTCTTGGGGGGAAGGCAGGACTTAAGAGGAAAATCAGGGCAGGATTGGGTAGATTAAACCTTTGCCCACCTCCACACTTGCTGTTGAACTATCACTGCCATTGGGGATCACCCTAGATCTTTATATCCACTGCAGGTAGCCAGACGGACAGCAGGGAAGAAATGCCGAGGTGGCTGAAGGCAAGCCAGGGGGGCAGCATAGCAGCATGTCATGCAGTGGCCTAGTGGACCAGGAATGGCTATTGAGTGGTGACTCAATGAGCGGGAACAGGGGCTTAGCACTGGTGAAGGAGGTCTCGGCATGCACCCTTGGGGAGAATATGCCTGAAAAAAAACCATGGGTTTCTAACCCAATTCACCACTTTGGATCCCACCCCTAGGCTGCATAGTTTCTTTTCAGTTTCTTGTGCAGCACAGTGTCCAAGGCCTTGCTAAAATCCAGATGGGCCACATCTACTGTCCTTCCCCGATCTATTTTCCTGGTCACCCAGCCCACAAAAAATCAGTCAGGGTCATGTGGCATGACCTCAGCACCCCCCACCCCGCCCCATAAATCCATGCTGCCTGCGGTCTTGCAGCCCATTGGATTCAAGATACCTCTTGGTGAACTTTTGACATTTTTTTGTTTCTTTACAAGTCACTTAACTTCTCAGTGCTTTAGCCCTCTCAGCTGTAAAAGTGAGACCCCATTGAAAATGAGATATTGCATCCCAGATGGACTATACTGGGAAAATAAGTGGTAACAAAAAGAGAAAAGAGAGCAGAAACACCCATGCCATGTGTAACAGCTAGCCAAGCGGGTAACAGCTAGCCAGGCAGGGAAAGACAGAAAGTTAGTTTTCACTGGCAGGTGTCAGCCATCCCAATTGCCATACCTCAGTTCCCCTTCGTGTCTCAGAGGGAAGATGGTTCCTTCAGGCTGCTCCTGTAGCAGAATGTTGCCCAGTATCAAGAATATAAATCACAGAATCATACAAACTGTCAGCAGAAAAGAACCCCACGTCCCATCCAGTCTGCCCGTAACCCTACCCCCTAGGAAGCCCCCCTTCCCTCTCCTACCAGCCTGCCCCTTGCCCGTTAGGCCCATGTACCTATCCCAGGTTATTTTGAAGCTGCCCACCATTTCCACCCCCACCACCTATTCTTGCAGACTGTTCCATGGCCTTACCACCCTCTCGGTAAAGAATCTCCCCCTGAGATCCCTTCTGAATCTTCCCCCCCCTCCAGTTTGTAGGCATGCCCTCTAGTGGAATTGTTCTTACTCATTCTGAAGATGCTGTTGATCCTCACCTTGTTCATGCCCTTGAACGTCTCCACCATGTGCCCCCTCTCCCTCCTCTCCTCCAGTGTGTACAAGCCCAGCTCTTCCAGCCTCTCCTCATAAGACTTCCCCTGCAGCCCCCTCACCATTTTGGTTGCCCTTCTCTGGACCCTTTCCAGTCTGTCCTTGTCCCCTTGCTGCTATGGCCTCCAGAACTGGACCCCATATTCCATGTGTGGTTTGATAACATGGGTTTGTGAAGTGGCAGGATCACCTTCCTCCTTCTGCTTGTGAATCCCCTCCCAATGCATGCCAGCATTCCAAGTACCTTTCCTGCAGCTCTGTCACACTGATTCCAGACTTTCAGGTTGTCTGAAATAGTGATCCCCATGTCTCTTTCCTGTTCTGTTGCCTCCAGTTCCTCCCCACTAAACCGGTACTTTGCCTTTGGGTTATTTCACCCTATGTGCATAATTTCGCACTTTTTGATATTGAACTGTAGCTGCCACTTTTCTGACCACTCCCCCAGTCTAACCAAGTCCTTCCTCATATCTTCCATCCCCTTCCTCTGTAACATCTCTATTACTGCATATCTTCATGTTGTTAGCAAATAGACACACTTTCCCCCAAAGACCCTCTGTGATGTTCCCAATGTATATGCTGAAAAGTATGGGTCCCAACACAGATCCCTGGGGAACCCCACTCATCACCTTCTCTTTCTTAGAGTGCACCCCATTCACTACAACCCTCTGTGTCCTCCCCTCAAGCCAGTGTTCTAACCAGCTTGTGAGCTTGTTCCCCCACTCTTAAGATATCTACCTTCCCTATCAGCCTCCTGTGGGGGAAGGTGTCAAATACCTTCCTGAAGTCCAGAATCAGCAGCTTAAATCACACAACTGGATAGCCAACAACAGTGCTTAGCCTTGGTGTTGATTTGTGGCCAAAGTTGCCTGGAGTAATAAGAGAGTGGGAAGATTTTCAATGGGGAATCCACGATTTACTGGCCCATTTTAGTGCAATTATCATAATGTGCGCTAATAAAATGACAGAACTGGAACCGGAAAGTGATGGTTGGTGGGTGGGAGAACATGCAGAGGGTGGGGATGTCGGGGGTTTTCTAGCAAGTTGTGCTTCTCAGCGCAGTACGGAAATTAAATGGATGAATCATCCTTCCCCAAGGCCCACCTGGCAGATATAACACACACGAGATTCCTGAACACATAACTCTGGAATCTTATGATAGGTTCAGAAGATGGCAGAAGTGTGTAGTGGTTTTGCCATTGTTCCATTTCCGTGTTAAAGATAGTCCTGCACTGAAAAGTGCCACTCAGTTCCAATCATGTTTGTGAAAACTTTGAGTGATTACAAGAGACGGGCTGTGATGCTGCAGCCCTCTAAGAAGTCTAACAAGCACAAACACTTGCAACAATCTTTAAATGCAGAATTTTAATCTTTCACTGAATTAGTTGAACATTTTTCTAAATTACTTTCTACATTCAAAGAATACCTTGTGTTTGTTCTCTGCATTGCACAGAAAGGGGTTTGAGGCTCCATTACCTTGATAAGTCTTTGCCAAGGAACTTACACGGTTTTAAAATCTGTAAAAAATTAAAAATGTGCGGGTGGGTTTTCCAAGGCTGCTGCAGTGTGAATTGTTCCTTGTTCCTTGTTCCCTTTCACTAGATTTATCCATATGAGGTGTTGATGGTGACCACCAGGGGGCGAAGCAGGCTACCCAAGGATGTGGACAGAACGAGACTGGAAGTGAGTATCAAGTATACTACAGTTTATTTTTATTTATTTTACAAACTATTGAACCAGGAAATAATCCACTGAGAAAATCAATTCTAGTTTCCATTTAGATCCTGCAGTACAACATAGGAGCAAAATCAGTGACACTAAAATAGGTTTATAAAATGGCAAAGAAAAATTGAGGAGTTTGATTAGCTATAATGACTATTTCAGCCCATGTAATTATTGCACCATAATTACATGGGTCAGCATTTCCTAGAAAAATTTTTTTTTTTTATAAAATAATAGTTTTATTAAACCGTATCCCATTCTTCTTATTTTCAAAGCCATTTTATAAGTGCAGAAAGAAAATTCAGGGACATGTAATTATGGCGCTCATCATACGTTTAAAGAGTCTGTGCTTTGCCACGTTTGTAACAGTACTTGTGGGATGTCCAACTATTGGCCCATAATTACACACTCTATCATGTCTTGTCTGCATATCAAGCCAATAATAAGATACAGGCACATTTCTTGATCTACATGTGTGCTTGGAACACCCCATTTTTGTGCAAACATCTGACATTGCATACATCCAAAATTATATTGAAATCAATTGAGCCACTCAGTAAAACACTTTCTCACTTACTACTCATGTTTACCTATATTGAATGCACCAGACTCACTTAATTCAATAGATCAAATTTTGCATACTCCAAGCTATTTTTTAGCAGTTTGTTTTCTTCACAGCTGCTGGCTCTGACAAACAAACATGCTGAAACAGATTACAAATTACAAGCACATTTTGTTGTTTTGTTTTTGCTCTTTTCCGGCACCCCTGACCAGCCACTCCTTCGAACCTCCAAGGTGCACCCCAGCACCACTCGCCTCCTGCTGCCATCCACCACCCCTAGCAGCCAGCTCCGGGGAACCCAACATATCTTTTCGTTGGGAGGGTCCCTTCCTTCTCGGGGGGGGGGAGGAGTGCCCATTAGGCACAACTATGTATCCTGGATGCTGCGGGGTCATTCCAGACAGTTTCCAGGCCTTTGTGATGTTGGAGGACTGGAGGCTGTCATCCAGTCGCTCAGGGGGTGCATTGTCTGTTTTCTGCTTTCCCCACTCTGTCCACCCTAATTGAACTTGAGTGTGATGGCAGCCTGAGGCGGGGAACGTGCAGGGGCACGTCGAGGCTTCACGCCACCTTGCCTCATCACCCAATCCACCTCCAGGTGCCAAGGCCCTGCCCACCCTCCCCAGGAGGAAAGCGTCCAATGGACACTCTGGAATCCCTTCCTGCCAGCTCCACTCTTGACATCTGGGCTCAGGGCATGACCCCAGGTTGCCAGCATGACAAGCGAACCCTTTCGTTCCGCACCATGGAGCCGAACACAAGCACATTTTTTAATATTACGTACATAGGATTGGAACTGAGACATACCATTTTTGTGCATATAACCAGAATGTACATACATCCAGTGTGCACGCAAGTGTAATGCACTGTATTTTGTATTTATTTATGTTATTAGGAAATTGTGTCCTGAGAAATATCATTTCTAGGGACGTAGATATGGTTCATATATCCACACATTGGCAGTTCTACCTTAAGAGCTGATTCACCGGAATGTCTTTAAATAAAACTACTCCCATTACCTGGGTGATATAACCCTCAGCTCTGCTTCGTGATGTCAGATCTTCCTTTCCACTGGAAGAGTTTGGTCTTCTCCTTCGCAGCTCCGTGTATTGTATGGTCTTGTAAGTGCACTATTGGCAAACTTAGTAACTTTTCTACTTTTCCAGTCCATTTGATATATTCCTTGGTCCTGCTGTCAACCTCTGATAATGAACATGGAATATAAGGAAGTGAAGCCTATGCCTGGCTTCAAACATTGTGTCACGTGCCGGCTGAAGATGTCGCGGATTGACCCACACCTGTCATTCCTGTACTGCCTGGGAATGACACACAACATTGGTGGTTGCCAAATGATGCTCCCATCCTCACTCGCAGACAGGAAGGTTCACCTTCTCCTCGGCCAGCTGGCTGATTTATTTTCATGTCTGGTGGTGGCTTTTTGGGGCAGGGGACTTCCTCTCCTGCTCCCCAGCCCCTGACGTGCAGGCCCATATCCTCCACAGGCTCCCAACCAGGTGGCTTGGCCGGTGTCAGTTCCTCTGCATTGGCTCCACAGCCATTGCACCCCCGGCCTTGGCCCTGCCTTCATTGGTTTCCACCACTGGGATCGACATCGGTCCTGTCAAGCAATGCCCGCAGCAGGCTACCGCCGTCTCCTCCTCACTGGCATCACCTCTGCCTTTGATTCAGGGGGATCTCCATCCCCTCAGGCGTCTGCTTCTCCAGCTGGGCCAGCACTGGTGGATCCTTCCTCATGGCGCTCCAGGCCATCACATGCTGGGCTACCGCCAGTGCTGACGCAGCCCCAGCCTATGGCCCTGACCCCATCGTCGCCCTTGCCACAACCTGTGCAGCAGCTGATGTCCACTGGGCTGACACCGGGCCCTCAACTGGCGCTGGGTGGAACTACATTGGGGTACCCTTCGCTGGCTCCTCAGCCATTGTACCCTTCCCTGGTGCCCTCTTTTCCTTTCCTACTGAGGTACAATGTACCACCACCAGTGGATTATAATGCCCTGTTTTTTGTGTGGTGGTCCTTCATGCAAAGGCAGACTCCGCCCCTCAAGGGCTACCTCCAGCATCTCCCCTCCAGCCTACCCATGACCCCAAGCCCCAGAATCCAGACCAGTGTGGTCCAAGTGAACCCCACACATCAGGGACCTCAGGGGCTCGACCTGACGTCAGCTCAGGTTCTAGGAGGGATGATCGCTGTCCCCTGGTATTCGTCCCAGATAGTGATACTATTGAGAATGACTCTGATTCCTTGATCTCTTCCTCCTCTCCTGGTGAGTCTTCAGAGGGGGGTGACCAGACTAAGGAGGTGCCAAAGTCCCTGCCTCACTATCCCTCTTTCATGGATGTCATGCGCCACATCCATTCCATTATGTGCTGGGAGATGAAGAAGCAGGACCCAGAGAAACACCAGTTGGTCATCTGTCTCTGGCAACAGTATGCCCTCCCTGTGGTGGTGCCCCCTTTGGCTTCTATGAAGATGTCACTAGGGCAGCCTGGAATCACTCTTCTACCAACCCTCCTTTGCCAAAAAAGATGGACCGCCTTTATCACCCCCTGGTTGGCAAGCCCTTTCTGGGGAGTCACACTGAGGTGCATTCAGTGGTAATTAATGCAGCGCATGACCATACTAAGAAGTTCAAGCATCTTAGCTCAGGGACGTGGTCTCCTCAGACATCTCTCGAAAGGGATGTGGGGTCCAGCCTGAATTGTGTCAAAACACTCTTCCTGTCTGAGCTGAATTTGAGCTGGTGGGGTGGAGGAGATGGTGGAGATCATTTTGAAGTATGAACTGGATCCAGGTCCAACACGATTTTTAGTTGGTTGTTTGGATCTGATTGGACCTGTGGTTACTGGAGTTGTCTGGAATTCATTGAGGAGTGGGGTTTTCCCACTGGCTTTGAAGGAGGCTTTGGTTAGGCCTCTTTTGAAGAAACCCTCATTGGACCCAGACTGCCTCAGCAACTACAGGCCAGTCTCAAACCTCCTATTTTTAGGGAAGGTTATTGAAAAAGTGGTGGCCATTTAACTTGAAAGTCATCTTGCCTCCTCCTCTACCTGTGAGTCTTTCCAATCTGGTTTCTGGGCAGGACAAAGTACAGAGACTGCACTGGTGAGGGTTCTAAATGACCTCCTAATGGTGAGGGATAGGAGAGATCGTACCATCTTGGTCCTCCCAGACCTCTCTGCAGCATTTGATACTGTGGACCACAAAGTGCTGCTTGACCGCCTGTGGTTCTGGTGTGGCCTGTCCAGTAATGTTATCAACTGGTTCAGGTCATACCTGACAGACAGTGCAAAGGGTGACGATGGGGTTATCCTCATCGTCCCTGAAGCCTCAGTGCTGCAGGGTTCTGCAGGGATCGGTCTTGTCACCGTTGCTGTTCACGGTATACATGCTGCCATTAGGGGGCATTATCAGGTGGTACGGCTTGGGTTTACTCTGCTATGCAGATGATACCCAACTGTACCTGTCCCGTGCACCCGATTCCATGGTGTCAGTCTCTGTATTTAACAGCTGCCTCGAGATCCAATTGTGGATAACTCGTAACTGGTTTAGACTTAACCCAGATAAGACTGAAGTACTGGTGGTGGATCCTGGTTGTCGGGTGGAGGAGGGGGTTAGGGCTACCCCCTGGCCTAGTGCTATGGGGATTCCTCTTGTCCCTTCTACTCAGGTGAAGGATTTGGGCATGATCCAGGATGCTGGCCTGACTCTGGATGCCCAGGTGTCGGCTGTGGTTAAGAGTGGGTTTTTTATCTCTAGAATATTGCCCAAATCTGATCCCTGATTCCACCTGAGGACCTGGCCACACTGGTGCATGCTTTTGTCACTACCAAGTTGGACTACTGCAATGCCCTGTGCCTAGAGTTATCTGGAGGCAACCTCTGCAGGCTGCAGCTGGTGCAGAATGCAGCAGAAAGATTAATGGGGGTGGCAAGATGCGAACATATCACCCCTGTCTTCCACGAGCTGCACTGACTGCCGGTCAGGTGGAGGATTGCCTCCAATGGAGGGCTCCTTACCTACAAGGCCCTACATGGAAGGGGACATAGCTCTCTGCAAGATCTCCTTGTCCCCTATCACCCGTCCCAGGCTCTCCATTCTGTCGGGGAGGCCTCCTGGTGGTTTCCAGGGCTAGGTTGCATCATTCTGGGAACAGGGCGTTTTTGGTAGCTGCGCCTATCTTGTGCAACTCCCTGCCAGGTTGTTTATGGAAGGCTCCCTCGGTGGAAGCCTTTAAAAAGGACCTAAAAACTATTTTGTTCCAGCAAGCATTTATGAATTAATTGTTGATATATTTTTAGATATATTGAGATAGATAGTGATTTTAACGCTGTCAGTGTTTTAAAAGGTCTGATGGTGTACATGAATTAAGATTTGTTGGCCTGTCGTTTATGATTTTATTTTATGAATGTATAGTGCCCAGAGTCTCAGGAAATGGGCACTTTATAAATAAAGTATCTGTCTATCTAGTACTGTTCCCCCAGACTGGGAGTCCAGGCAGCTGGACCACTTTGGCAAACATGTTTTTGCCTGTATCTCTGTGGCTATCCAGGCCTTAAATTATCTGGCCCACATGTTTCCAATATCAGAATGTTTTTTGGGACCAAGCCAGGGACCTGGTACAGACCTTACCAGAGGACCCCACTAAGATGCAGCTTGTCCAACTTATGAAGTCAGCCTCTGATGTTGGCAGTCATATCCTACGGATGGCTTATGATGCTGTAGACACCTCTGGCCATGGGGCAACTGCTGGGGTCTGTCTCCAGTGCCATTCTTGGCTTCAGGTATCCGGCTTTGCCTCGGACATGCAAGCCAGCATTTTAGGCGCCCTCTTCTGGGGATCTTTCCTTTCTGGAGGGATGTCCAGGACATCATTTCTACCCTGCAGGAGTCGGGGCAGGCCCTCAGGTCGGTCCATTCACTCTATCATATCTAACCTAGAGCAGGCCAACGTCAGTCCTTTCACAGGTCCTCCCACAAGCAGTCTTGGGACCAGCCTGCCAAGGGTCAGCACATGTGTAAGGCCCCAGTGGCCCCTGCTGCTACCACCACCAGAGCCCCAGAGCCTGCCTGCCTGTGCTCGCCCCTACCTCCCGACTCCTTAGCCAACCCCCCCCTTCAGCCATGGATCCAAGGGAGGGGGTCGGTTATCCCTCCACCTAGTGGGGTGGCAGGGGGTGACCACAGACAACTGGATGCTGTAGATCATAGAACACAGTCACACTCTGGAGTTCCTAGAGTGGCCCCCAGAACCGCCCCCCCCCCCATTCACTTCACATACTTCCCTGCACATCTGTCTCTGGTTTGGGAGTTAATTCAGGCTCTTCTTCCAAAAAGAACCATAGGGCCTGTCCCTCAGGCTCAGTTGGGAAGGGGGTTTTACTTCCACTTTTTCTTTTTCCCCAGAAAGACCAGGGATCTTCGGCCCGTCCTGGACCTGAGCCATCTGAATCTATACATTGAGTACAAACGCTTTAGGATGGTCACCCTCTAGTGGCTGTTTACCCTTTTGCACTAGGGGGACTGGCTCTGCTCTCTGGACATGCAGGATGCTTACCTGCACATCCAAGTCTCTCTCACCCATCGTCACTTCCTTCGCTTCCACTTTCAGGGAGCCCATTTTCTATTCTGGGCCCTCGCTTTTGGCCTCTCCTTGGCCCCCCAGGTATTTACCAACTGCCTGGCAGTTGTGGCAGCTGCATTGAGGAGACAGGGCTTCTATGTGTTACCCTACCTAGATGATTGGCTGCTAACAGCTCTCTCCAGGGGCTGTGTAGTTCAGACCCTGGAATACACCTTCTGGCTCTTCCAGGCCTTGGGGATCACTATAAATCTGTTGAAGTCCTACCTGTCTCCTTTCCAGTGCCTCCAATACATAGGGGCGGTCCTAGCCACCAGTCAGGGCAAGGCATTTTTGCCCGAGGACAGGGCTGAGCAACTGACAGAGCAGGCCCGTCTGGTTTTCTCCAGCTGGCAGGTCCCTGCCAGGGTTTTCCTGTACCTTCTGGGCCACATGGCAGCAGCAATTGCCATAGATCTTCCTGGACATAAGTCTCCACCACTCATTCACACTATTGGGAACTGTGCCGGAGGCACTAGGACCCATCGGGAGCAAACTTTTTGCTGGAGGGTCGGCGCCAGAGATGGCGCCACGAGGCACGGTGCTGCGAGCCCTAGCTCATGCGGCAATGACTATCTTGGCGTCGACCCTCCAACCGCCTCAGTTCCTTTTTTCCCGCCGTTGAGTGCGCTTCAGTGACGACATCGCTCACCTGTCGGGAGTCAAACTTCAAACTGCAGCATAGTTTTCAGTTTTTATTATTTTATATAGTATTATCTCGCTACAGTATCGCTTAAGTTATTCTTATTTTTAAATTAAAACGATAAAGAAGTCTCGGCCTACTTTGACGGAGTCGACCATGAGCAGGTCAGGTGACGGTAGGGAGACTTCGTGATGAAAGCTGTTCAGTCAGTCGGGCTGATCCGTCCTACGCCTCCCGGAAGGGGGTCTGACAATGGGCAGTCCAGTGCTCCGGGATGGGCGTCTCATGAAGCATAAAAGCCAAACGGTCAAGCATTCTCGCACTGCTCGCCTCGAGCTCTTCTTCGCCCGCAGGTCTAAAAAGAGAAGGTATCACCAGGTCTCACTGATACGCCTGCACGTGAGATGCTCAGTTATCGGGTTGGTTTCCAGTCCTCCTTCGGAGTCGCCGGCAGTGGCTTCTGATGGCCGACGTCCTCGACATCGGAGTCCTACCCCGCTCGGAGGTAGGTCTTCAGATGAGCAGTTTCATCAGTGGGCCGCTCTTATGGAGCAGTGGGCTCGGAGGTTGGTTCGGCTACCTGGCTCGGTCGCTCGTGGGGCCTCGGCTCTCTGGGCGACGGGGTAGGGCGGTTGGACTTTCCTGGTCGCGCTGCACCTTCTTCCGTGACATCGACTCCGTGCTTAGGTGTCCCCCCCCCCACATGGCTTCAGCGCAAGGGGCCACACCGATGCCCTTATCTCCTGTTTCTTTTCCTTCAAAGCCTGTTTTTCAGTCTCTGGGAGTACCTTCGGCGCCATGTGGCCTCGCGGCGCCGTGAATCTTCTATGCATCGCCTGCAGCACCGTGCGGTGCTGTGGCGCCGTCCTCGGTGCCGTGCTGCTTCTCGGCGTTGTTCTCGGCGCCGTGCACCTCCTCGGCGCCGGGGGCTCTCAGGGACTTCCCTTTTGTCTCTTTTCCTCCTTCCTCTTCTAGCTTTCATCTCTTTCCTGTCTATACAGTCCCTCCTGGACTGTCAGGAGATGGCGTTGAGCCTGACCCAGACCATCGGCTGGGTGACGAAGTGGACAAAACAGGATCTTTTATTGCTACAGAGCCTGTGGTCGAGGACCTGTCTTTTAAGTCTCTGTTGAAGAATCTGAGCTCCACTCTTTCTCTCCAGACTACAGACATCGATCCTGGGAAGCTGTTAAGACTCCAATATCTTCATGCTTCGGAGATCCCTACGGATTTGACTCCTCCGATTCAACCTTCCTTCGAGACGCTGTCTCAAATGGTATGGAATAATCCTGCTCTTACCCCTTCGGTGGTTAAATCCATTGACAGGAAATACTCCGCTCCCAAGGATCGTCCCATCTTGGCATCCCAAGCCTTTGCGGATCCTATTGTAGTCCTGGCAGAAAATGACAAGGTAGTTCTTCCTCAAATTACTACAGCTCAACCTATCAACAAAGAGTCTCGTAAGATAGACACATTAGGTAAGAGAGTCTTTGCTGCGTACACTCTAAGTATGTGTATTGCCAGTTACCAGAGTTATTTTTCCCAGTATGAGTATATCCTGTGGCATTCTATCAAGCAAATGGTTGAAGCTCTTCCGGACTCGGACTCAAAGCCAGAGCTTCTTCAAACCATTACCAGAGGTATTGAATCTAATAACCAGCAGGTCAAAGCAGCAATGGATGCTTTCGACACTGCTTCTCGTTCAGCAGCTGCTGGTATTTGTACTCGCCGTCACTCCTGGCTGCGTACTTCGGGCTTCACGAATGATGCGCAACAGCAGTTGATGGCGTTGCCCTTTGACGGCTCTTATCTTTTCGGTCCTCAGGTAGAGCAAGCTCTAGAAGCTACACAAAAGACTAGGTCAGCCATTAAGCTGGCTCGACCCCCTCCTGCCCCTTCTCGAGGGCATGTCGGTAAACGGAAATTTCATAATCGTCAGTCCTTTCGGGGCAGAGGCAGAGGAAGTTTCCATAAGAACCAACCTGCCCAACCTCAAAAGAAGGCAAATGGGTCCTTCGGATAATTCGCGAGGGGTATTCTCTCAATTTTCTGGAGACCCCTCTGGATCGTCCTCTCAAACGACAGCCCAGGCTGTCAACCCTTCAGTCAGACCTTCTTGCCGCTGAGATTCAGGGCCTTCTGCACAACAGGGCAGTAGAAGTGGTGCCTTTGCATCAGCGAAACACGGGGTTCTACTCCCACTACTTTCTGGTTCCAAAGAAGTCCGGGGGAATGCGCCCCATTCTAGACCTCAGAAAGCTAAACAAATTTCTCCCCAGGGAGAAATTCAAAATGATTTCTCTGGGAACCCTGTTACCCTTGCTTCATCAACACGACTGGCTAGCCTCCCTGGACATGCAGGATGCTTACCAGCACATTCCTATTCACCCGAGGCATCACAAATTCCTGAGGTTTGTGGCTCTGGGTCAACACTATCAGTTCAGAGTCCTGCCCTTTGGGCTATCCTCGGCGCCGCAAGTCTTTACAAAGTGTTGTGCAGCTCTCGCAGCGCATCTCAGGAAACTCGGTATCCAGGTGTTTCCCTACCTGGACGACTGGCTCCTAGCAAGCCCTTCCAGACAAGGAACTCTGGATGCCGTACAGATGGCTTCTCGCCTTCTTACGTCCATGGGAGTTCTGCTGAACCTCAAGAAGTCTCAGTTGCAGCCCTCCCAGAGACTCCTTTTCATAGGGACTCTTCTGGACACCTCTTGTGCGAAGGCTTTCCTTCCAGAAGACAGAAGAAACGATATCCTTCAGATGGCCCATTACATTGGAGAGAACAGATCAGTTACAGCTCTCTCGATGCAACGTATGTTAGGCCTCATGGCACCCGCAGTCTTATCCCATCAAGGTGACAGAACCCTTACAGAGGTCCCTCACCTGGTGGTCTCAAGAGAGCAATCTCCTGGAAGGATTTCCCTTTGCTCCTCTGGATCATCAGATCTCCATTACCACGGACGCATCGCTAATGGGGTGGGGAGCTCACTGTTGCGCTCTCCACACTCAAGGGGTGTGGACTCAACTCGAGTCCCAGCTTCACATAAACGTCCTAGAGATGAGAGCCATCCTTTATGCGGTCCGAGCGTTGAAGGACATTCTCTGTCACAAGACCATTCTCCTTCAAACGGACAACAAAGCAGTGATGTACTACATCAACAAGCAGGGCGGTGCTCACTCTTAACCCTTATGCAGGGAAGCGATGAGGGTGTGGGAATGGTGCTTGAAACACAAAGCTCTAATTCAAGCGGTTTACCTGTCAGGTGTACAAAACAACTTGGCAGACCGTCTCAGCAGAACAGAGGCAGATTCTCACGAGTGGTCTCTCGACTCAGTCATAGTCCAGTCACTATTCGAAGAGTGGGGAACTCCAGACCTGGACCTTTTTGCATCCTCACTCAATGCAAAACTGCCTCTCTTCTGCTCCAGAATTCCAGGGCCTGGCATTTTCTGTCAGGATGCGTTCAGGCTGCAGTGGACAAAATGCTTTCTTTCCGCCTTTCCGCCCCTTCCTCTAATTCAGAGAGTACTCCTCAAGTTCGAGTCTCAGAGGACCAAGATGATTCTCATTGCTCCCTTTTGGCCTCGACAACTCTGGTTTCCACTACTGAACAATATGTTGGCAGTTCCTCCGAGACCACTCCCCCTGCAGGTGAACCTGTTGACTCAGGGTCCGGTGGTCCATCCCAACCTGAGATCGCTTCACCTTCACACTTGGCTCCTGAAGAGGTAGAAGTGAACCGGTTCAACGTCTCTCGAAGAGTTTCAGACATTCTTCTGGCTGATTGGAAGCCAGCCACTCGGAAAACTTACACATCTAAGTGGAAGCGTTTTTCGCTCTGGTGTGCAAAGTCCTCTTTGAACCTTTTCTGTCCACCAGACAAGGTTTTAGAGTACCTTTTGGACCTCTCAAATTCAGGTCTTCAGTACTCTACAGTCAAAGTTCACCTTAGTGCCATTTCAGCGTATCATGAGCCGGTCTCTTCTTTGTCTCTGGCTCAGTTACCTATGGTTAAGAGATTTCTTAAAGGAATTCTGCATACCAGACCTCCTATAAGACGTCCAGTTGCAGCCTGGGACATTAACCTTGTGCTAGACATGATCACTCGGAAACCTTTCGAACCTCTGGCTACCTGTGAGCTATAATTTCTCACCTGGAAGACTGCCTTCCTAGTGGCCATTACCTCAGCCTGTAGGGTCTCTGAGATGCATGCCCTGGTCACAGACCCTCCGTATACTGTGTTCCATAAGGACAAAGTAGTTCTTCGTACTCATCCTAAATTTCTTCCCAAGGTTGTGTCAGAATTCCATCTAAACCAACCTTTGGTCCTTCCCTCTTACTTTGCGGACTTCCAAAATGAGGGAGAACGTTCTCTTCATTCTTTGGATGTTAAGAGGGCTTTGCGTTTCTATCTCGATAGAACCAAGAATTTTCGCAAGGCCCAACAACTTTTCGTTTCCTTCAGTGAGACCCGGCTGGGTCAACCTGTCGCTATCAGATGTATCTCATCATGGCTAATGGCATGTCTTCGACACTGCTATTCCATGGCACAGGTTAAATTGGAAGGTAGGGTTTACGCTCACTCTACCAGAGTGGTCGCGGCATCCCTAGCGGAAATTCGCAACGTGCCTATTGCAGACATCTGCAATGCCACCACCTGGAGCTCAGTGCATACTTTCGTTAAGCATTATGCACTGGATGTTCATGCCAGGCGACATTCCACCTTTGGCAGAACTATCCTTAATGGACTCCTGTCCTAGAAACGCGAGCTCTTGGTCTATCCTGCCACCCTCTTGGGGGATTATTAGCTAGGTACTCTCCCAATAGTGTGAATGAGTGGTGGAGACTTATGTCCAGGAAGATATGAAAATTACGTACCTACCGTAATTCTTGATCTTCTTGGACGAGTCTCCACCACTCATTCACACGCCCACCTTCCATCCCCCGAGCTCACCACTGTGTTGGTCTTCACCCTTCAAATCTTTAGGCCGTGAAGACGCCTTTCTGACTCCTTCAGATGTGGGTCGCCCGGACCATCGTATGTCCGGCTCAAGGTTAGGTTACCTTTAGTTTCAGTTGCGCCTGCACCTCCTTGGTAAAAAAAGGTACTGGAGGCTGTGGAGGTCGGCCGCGAGATAGTCATTGCCGCGACAGTTAGGCTCTGGCGCCATCTCTAGGCGCCGACCCTCCAGCAAAAGTTTGTCCCGATGGGTCCTAGTGCCTCCGGCGCAGTTCCCAATAGTGTGAATGAGTGGTGGAGACTCGTCCAAGAAGATCAAGAATTACGGTAGGTACGTAATTTTCATTTCCCCTGGCCCATCTGCATATGTGGGTTCCTAAGTGGACTTTGAGGGTCCAGAGGGACCAGCTCACAGATGACCTGGACCAGTTGGTCCTGGTCTCCAACCCGGTCTGGAGGGTTCTGTTGTGGTGGCTAGTTTGGCTAGCCTTCTTCAGGGTGTCTCTTTTCACCTCTCAACCCCTTGGCAGATTCTCATGACAGACGCATCCTGCCTGGGCTGGGGTGCTCATCTGGCCGATCACCAGATTCAGGATACCTGGATGGACGTAGAGCAGGGTATTCATATCAGTGTCCTGGAGATGCAGGCAGTTCTGTATGCCCTGCAGGCCTTTCAGACTCATCTCCTCCCTGGTCCGCTGCTGGTACAGATGGACAACTTGTGTGTGATGTACTATATCAACAAGCAGGAGAGGGCCCATTCTTATCCTCTGTGTCAGGAGGCAATGAGAGTCTGGTATTGGGCCACTTGCACGGTCTGGGGCTTTCAACCATACTTGTTCCAGGTGTTCAGAACATCTTGGCTGACAGTCTCAGCTGCTCCAGGTTGCAGTCTCATGAGTGGGAGCATCTAACCTCGGTGGTCGAAGATCTCTTCAACAGGTGGGCCATCCAGAGTTGGACCTCTTTGCATCCACACTCAACGCAAAACTGCCACGTTCTTGCTCGCTTGATCTGGGCCTGGAGTTTTCTGGTGAGATGTATTGTACCTCTCCTGGAAAGGGAGGTTTCTGTATGCCTTTCCTTCCTTCCCATTCCTGCAGAGGGTTCTGCTCAAGCTCCAGTTGGAAGGGGCGGAGATGATCCTTACAGTCTCCATTCTGGCCATACCAGATTTGGTTCCCCTTGCTGCAGCAGCTGGCCAGGGAACCTCTGGGTGCCCTTTCTCCTGTGCACCAACTTGCTTTCCCAGAACCGGAGCACCCTTGTTCATCCGGATCTGAAGTCCCTGCATCTCCATGCATGGCTCCTGTGGACCATGCTAATGCCCGTTTCAGGGTATCCTCTAGGGTCACAGATTTTCTGGTGGCTGCTGGGAAACCCTCCACCAGGGCCAGTTATGCTATGCAATGAAAGCACTTCTTCATTTGGGCTACTGCTCACCATTTGGATCCTTTCACCTGCCTGGCGAATCAGGTGTTGGAGTATCTTCTTTCCCTTTTGGATTCAGGCTTGGAGTACTCCTCACTTAAGGTGCATATTCCTGCCATCTCTGCATACTATGCACCTATCGAGGGCAAAGCTGTCACCCAGCTTGAGGTGTCCTACACATTCCTGTGGGGCATTTTGCATCTGAAACCTCCCATTCGGGACCTGGTCTCTCCATAGGACCTCAACTTTATGTTGGAGAAACTCACTTTACCTCCCTTTGAACTGGCCATGATTTGCAAGCTGTGCTTTCTGTTGTGGAAAGCGCTCTTTTTAGTTGCTGTTACTTCTGCTCGAAGGATTTCAGAGATCCAGGCTCTTATGTGTAAGGAGCCTTTTTTTTGTTTTTCACAAAGACAGGGTGTCTTTGCATACTAATCCTAAGTTTTGCCTAAGGTGGTGTCTGAGTTTACTTTGAATCGATCCATCCACCTTCCAGTTTATTTTCCTGAGTATTCCAATCAGGGGGAGGCTTTGCTCCATACTTTGGATGTACATATGATGTTGCGGTACTACATAAATCGCACAAAGCCTTTCAGAAAATCTGAACAGTTGTTTGTTTCGCTCCCCAAGAGGGAGGGCGCTCCTGTTTCCAAACAGTGTTTGTCTAAGTGGTTAATGAATTGCATTGTTTATTGCTACAGCAAGTACAACAAACCCCTTTTGGGGGAGATCAAAGGCCATTCCACTAGCGGTATGGCTGCCTCCATGGCTTGCTTTAGAAATGTGTCTGTTCCAGACATCTGTGCAGCTGCCACCTGGAGTTCTGTCCACACTTTTACCAAGCATTATAATCTGGACATCGCCTCTAGGCACAGGGGCAATTTTGGTCTAGCAGTTCTTTAGGGCCTTCTGCTATGCTATTCTATTCTCCTGAGCTCTTGGCTACTGATCTGTCCTTCTCCCAGTGGTGTTATCCTGGTGATACCTGGTACTGCTTGGGACTCAGTTTGTACCGGTGTGGCCTGCTGCAAGAGCCTTCCTCGAAGTAAGATAGTACAGCTACGTAAGAACGTACCATAATAGTAGATCTTTCAGAGGAGCTCTTGCAACAGGCCCTGCTTTCCCTCCCTCCTTCCCCCTGCTGCTCTTTTCTGTCACACTGCTTCTGCCTTCTTTTTTTGGCTCCCAGGAAACCTCCTCAGTTCTCTTTCAGCTGCCCGTACGGGGTCTCCAGCTGGAGAACTGAGAGATGTGGGGGACCACCCACCTATGTAGACTAGGCTGATGTCAGCTGACTGACATCGGCGGTGGTCAGTCCCTCATGATAGACTGCTATCTAGAAGTTTTCCATGTGGTCCTAGCACTTGGCGGCTTAGTCCTACTGGTGTGGCGTGCTGCAAGAGCTTCTCTTGAAGATCTACTGTTACGATAAGTTCCTTCGTAACTGTACTTTTTTGATTCTATTTAGATCTGATTGTATTGACTCCGTCTTCAGCTGTACCTGATACAATGCCTAATTTTGAATATAATCAGCATATTTTTCACACCAGTTTACTAGGTTTGATTCCAGATCTGCAATGAATATGCTGAATAGGACAGAGCCCTGTACCAATCACTGTGGTACTCCACTAGTTACTGGAGCGTTATTTATTTATGCATTTAATGCTTCGGAAATAACCTTTGAGCTAGTCGCTCATTTACCAAAAGGTTCCATGTCAAGAGACAATATAGAGAATAATATATGGGGTGGTGTGTTTAACGAGATTTCACACACACACGGGTTGTAGGATGCTACATAGCCCTCGGGGTTTATAAAAAGCATCCCACAACGAGGGTGTGTGTAAAATCGAGTTTTACACACACCATCCCATATTTTATTTTTATAATTGCTGGAGTGCGCTTTTTCGCGTGAGCAATTATAAAAAATAAAATAAGCCAACAGATTAGTGTTCGGGACGCCTTGGACCACTCTGGATTCTGCTGCGGTCCGTGGTCTTCCTAGTTATACTGCTGCACTTATTGGAGGAAAAGGATATTTTGATTAAAAATGTGTAGAAACATTGATTTTTTGTTTAAATATTAACTTACTGCCGAGCTGCGGTTGCAGCGTCCTTCCGGGTTCGAGAGGCAGGGGCAATGTGGTATGGACCGGGCTGCGATCTCATGCTGACTGCGCAAGTTTTTCATTAATTTTGGTTCTGTTTTCAAGTGGCTTACTTAAGACAAAGAGTTCTTTTTTTTTTTTTTTAAATAAAAAAGAAAATTACCGCCGAATATGAGGGACCATGAAGTGCGCTGCGCCATGGGATTGCTTCACGGAACGTCAGAGAACAGCGACTGAGGGATGGCTGTTTCAAGGGAAACCTGGCGTGTGTTTGCCGTTATAACCAGCCGAGCTGGTTATAATGGCAAATTATAACCGGGTTTCCCTATGGGAAAAACCGCTAGCCAGTAATTATAAAACAGTTATATTGGCAAAATTCACATAGACTGACATTTAGGTATCTAACATAAGAATACTAGCTTGGCAAGACATTTACTAAGTAATCGATTACAAGCAGATGCTGATTACATGTTTAAAATGTAACAAAAGCTGCCTAGGGACCAGGCATTGTCAGTTGTTTCAGGTACTTATTCCACTAAATAGTTGCAAGTATAGGAAGGACAGAGGGTGTGGGAGCGGGTGAGCAACAGGCTGAGTCCTAGAGATGGGTTGGAAATATTGGAGCTAGGAAAGCACCATGTGAGAGGTGAAATAAAGTGGAGGTTCAGTGTGAGGTAAGGGCAGGTTAGGGTGGTGAGACAGCTGGGGGGGGGGAGGAAAGGAGAGAGTAGGAGTAGGATAAGAGTCCACAAGATGGATTTGAATTATAGGAGCTATGGAAATGCCCTATTGGATGATAAATGCCCATTTATTGTGACCCTTGGCGGTCTCCTATCAAGTCAAGCGTCTACCCAGTTGGTTATTTCAGTTGGTATGTTTATGTCCCTTAATTTCTTAATAATGGCCTTGAGATACTGTCATGGGTCAAGGAATGCTTTAAGCAATCAGCTTCTAGGATTTCTCCTGTCAATTTTATTACTTCTGATATAAAATTTAGACACATTTCAGTCTATATATTTTTTTTATTTTTTTATCTCCCCGTCACTCTTTCTTGCTAAAGACATTTGCTTGAAAACAGGATCTTTGTATCTCAGACAGACGTCAGGTATGTGTTTATTGGGATATTGGCCATTGATCATAGACTTATTTACAATAGCACCCCAGATAACTCAAAGTAGTATGTATAAAATATAATAATAATAAATTACAAACCTAACACATCTGTTACAGTGTTACAGTCTCATACTGACAATAAATGGTTTCAATTACGTAACAGTTAAAAACAACATTTGTCACAATGTGCTCCTTTAACAGTTGGTGGATGGTAGTGTGCCAGGGTAATGATCTTAATGTAATAGGCAACCTACAACATCCAAGGCCACCAACGGCAAATGATTGGCTTCCTTTAAAGGAGAGCATGTGGGATGCGTCACGGGTAAGGCTATTTGAAGAACATGTGGCTACACAGGAGTTCCCCACAGACACCAGAACTCTTAAATGAACTGGGGCTTTCCCTTTAATACATTTTTTTATTACTAACAATAGGTGAAGCTCCCTTGTTTGGGAGACATTTTAGTGAGTTAAGCAAGTCACAATAGTGAGTAGTATGAGGCGCTCCTAATATAAAAAGTGCCAGCCGATTTGTGGCTTCATCTCACCCTCCTCCGCTGATGTCATAATAATAAAGTTTATTATTATTTGTTTGTGAGACCAGAGATCATTTCCACAGCAACAGATTATGATGTTGCAAACAGAGTATCATGACTATAACGGCAGCGGGGAAGGGAGTACAAAATCAGGAGGATGAGATGAAGTCTGGGGGACAAATGTTTTCATACAAACGGCCATAGTAATAGATGGGAGATTAATACACAACAAACTGTGAATTATAAATTGAACATTTTATATTTCTTTTTTATCACAACTATAATTTTTCTGTTCCACATCAAGATAGTGACTCCAGAACGGCGAGGAATGAAAACAGCATGGAAACGCAGTGCAATCACTTACGGCAAACTCTCTTATTACAGGAGACTTTGCCACCCCCATGCACTCCCCTTGTGGGGAACTTTGCCTCCCCCACACCCCCTTAATATATATACCAACTCTGGGGGGACACAACTCGAGGGGGGGCCATCAGTTGCTGATAAGTGGTTGCACTGTGTTTCAGTACTGTTTTCACTCCTCAACGTTCCGGGAATCGCTATCTTGATAGTCTACCATTTTTTCTTCTTTGGTCAGCTAGGGGACATACCCCACGTCAGTCGACTTGGATCCCCACTGGCTTGTCCAAAGGGTGTTTTCTGTTGTGTGGTTCTCCTGTAGCCCCCTCTCAATAGAGGCAGATGTGCAATGACCTCAGTGAATGGCCCGGCATGTTCCCGCCCTCGACGTGTAGGTGTATGCTGCTTCTGTCAACCAGCCTTCAGTACTGGTCCTGGGATCACCTACCCCTAGCTGTTACTAGGGGCCAGTAGTTGCTGGGTGCTGGATCCTCTCCTTCCCCAGAGAAGGTAAGCAGTCCATGGACGCTCAGCCTTCCACCAACCGTCTTCTCCGACAGCCCTGGGTTTGCTTCTGAATCCGGGTTGTCTGCGTCACAAGTGGTAGCATTGCTGCTGTGCCAGTGGGGCGGCTCTAAACTGAATATTATGTTTTAAAAGGAATATGATTGGCCAGACCAGTGGTGCGGTGGGCTGAGGCACTAGGTGCCACACCACCCACCACACCAGCATCCTAGATTTGAAAATGGACAAGAGTCGCTGGGGGCCAGCTGGGGAAAGGAGGGTTGAGCATCCGCTGTTGGTGCCTCCTTTGGGGAGGGGTCACAGTGTGAGCTGCTGCATTCCTGACACGCAGCAAAAGCTTGGCATCACAGCATCAGTAGCTGCCTCTGGAAGCATCTGGCGCAGGTGCTGAGTGCAGACAGTATCTTCATGCCATCCACCTGTGCCATAGCATGCATTTTTTACTTCGTGGGATGGGGAAAAATTGGAAGGAAAAACCCCAGAGCAGCAGGATGACGGTCAGGGATCCTGCAGGCTCAGTTCCACCACCTGTGACACCGTCTCACTCACAGCAGTAAGTAGAAGGGGTAAGGCCCGGGACAGTGGGTAACGGGGCCTGTGTTTTCCATCAGAAGGGTCTGCTTGGGCAACAAGGGACAAACACATAAAGAAGTAAAAAAAAATGGATTACGACTTCAGCAGAGTGGCTTGGCTTGGATTGGCAAACTTGGGTTCAGGAGATGAGTTTGCCCCCAGGGTCTCTTGGGTGGAGGCTTTAGTTTGCTGCTGTCCATCACTTACCTGCGAAAGAGCAATGAGTGAGACTTGGCAGGGAGGTGTAGTGAGACTATCACCTGTGCTTCTTACATTAAAGGTTGGATGTCACAACACTCTGGGGGAGGGAGAGGACTAGGACAGACAGTGTCTCTGACACCAAGAAAGAAAAAAACAGATGCTGGACTTTGCAGATAGTCCATTTTCTCTTGTCCTTCCGGAAATATAGTGCTCAGGAAAAAAAAAGAGCAACTGAAAGAGGTTTTGCAAAAGCTGACATGATACTGGAAAGAACAGCAGACCTGGTAAATGAAGGCTGAAGGCTGCTGCTCTGTGTATGCTGTATGTGTGTGTGTGTGGGGGGGCAAGGCCTTACTTACTAAGTGATGTTTAGTGAAGAGTTTGGCTAACCCCATCTAGCAACAGAAACGGCATCCATTGCCACTGAGTTGTTTTGGTTTTACTGAGCATAGTGCTGGTGAAAAATAAGGGACATTTGGAGTGGGGTCATGGAACCCTTCTGTTTATGTGCAGGCCTGATACTGAACAGGCAGACAAGAACTGGTAGTCCGCTAGCTCTTTGCAGCTGCAGCTCAGCACATACCTTGTGGGTGCCTGTAGCTGGCTATTCCAAAGATATACAGACGTCTATAGCTGTATTTATTGATGGTGGTTAGGAGTTGGAGGGTGTTGTCAGCTAATTTTTGTCCCTCACCACTAGCCTGCTTCCTGCCCCACATTGATCCCACGTATGCTGGAGGTTCCCCAATGTCAAGCACAACTATCCTTGCCACAGAGTCTCACTCAGCTTGCCCTTAAGGTGGGGATCCTCCCGCATTTTCACATGGACACCATGTATTCGAGTGGAGGAAGGCATGGATGGTGGGGCGAGTACCTCATTAAAAAATATATATATATAATTTATTGTGTAGTCAAACACAGCAGAGTGCAACATACAAAAAGATAAATTCGCAGTAAAATAGATACAGTGATGGATCCCATTAGATGCTGACCAGATTCACACTTGACGGGCTGCTTTCCAGTATTGAGTCTGGTGATGTCCATTAGTGTCTCTGTTTTCCCCTGAGTTTTTGTTTATGTTTTTCTGTTGCACACTTTGCTATGTTCAAATGCACAATTAATCATGGTAGTAAGTGCGGCAAACACCAACATAGAGGTGTCAATAGGGAGAAGGGCAGGGGTAAATGGAGAAAGTGACAAAGGCAAGAAGGACAGGGATGGGGCAAAAGGGAGTAAGGCCATCAGGAAATGGAGGGTAATGAGTACCAATGCTCGTAGTCTGGGCAACAAGCTCCCTGAGCTGGTGGCCTTGATGGAAGAGGGATGCCTGGATATCGTAGCAGTCACAGAAACATGGTACACAGAGAACCATGACTGGGATGTTAACATACCAGGGTACATAACCTACAGGAGAGACAGGCAGGGGAGAAGAGGGGGAGGAGTAGCTCTCTATGTAAAGGAAGGGATAAAAGCAACTGAACAAAAGAGTAAACAGGAAGGAGAGGAGGCACTGTGGGTCACCTTGGAGACTGGAAAGGGCATCACAGTCTGCACAGGGGTTGTGTACAGACCCCCATGTCAGGGGGAAGGAATGGACAAGGATATGATAGAAGGCATTCTTAGAATGGCAGAGAAAGGGGAGATACTGTTGATGGGAGACCTGAATATGCCAGATGTTAACTGGAGCACATTTGCTGCAGCCACATCCAAGAGCAGGGCCATTCTTGATGCCCTACAGGTGGCAGGTCTTTAGCTAGTTTTGGAACCCACTCATGAGGGAGCAATCTTAGACCTCGACCTCAAACAGGGGCAGTGAGAGGATCTCAGATCTAGAAGTGGGTTGCCATCTGGAGACAAGTGACCATCAAACAGTGTGGTTCACGAAACTCAGCTACAGAGTCAAGCCATACAAAAGTGAGGGGTACTGGACTTTAGGAGGGCTGACTTGGTAAGATGGGAGGTGCCTCAGAAAAGTACTAGCAAACAGGCTAGAAGGAGGTGTGGAGCAACAATGGGAATCATCAAAACTGCCATCACAGTGGCAACAAGCCTTTGTGTGAAGCAAATAAATCAAAACGAAAGAAAAAGCCACTATGGTTCTCAAAAGAGGTGGCTGTGAAAGTCAGGAAGAAAAAGATAGCATTCTGGAAGTATAAGGAAACACAGAAGGAGCAGGACGGAGAGCTGTAACAGTTAAGGCAGAAGGAAGCAGGGAGGGAAGTCAGAATAGCAAAGGCCCAAACTGAGGAAAAGATAGCCAACTCAGTTAAGAAGGGGGATAAAACCTTTTATAGGTACATCAGCGAGCGTAGAAAGACAAAGGGAGGGATAGTGAGGCTGAATAGAATGAACGGTGGGTGGGCAGAGGGGGACAGTGAAAGCAGGATACTGAACGAATATTTCTGCTCAGTATTCACAAAAGAGGAGGGAAGTGCCTAATCCAATTAACAGAAGACTCTTGATGGGGGTCGATTCCAGTCCTTTCACAGAAGAAAGGGTTCTGCAAGAACTCCTAAAACTGAAGGTGGACAAAGCAATGGGTCCTGATGGAATTCACCCCAAATTCTAAAAGAATTAAGGAGGAACTAGTGAAACCACTGGCTACTCTTTTTAATAAATCATGGGAGGATGGTGTGGTACCCAAGGACTGGAGGAAGGTGGTTGTGATTCCCCTTCACAAAAGTGGGACCAAGACAGAGGCAGGAAACTACAGACCTGTCAGTCTGACCTCTGTGGTAGGGGAAAGTGATGGAGTCACTTCTGAAGGAAAGAATAGTTGACTACCTAGAGGCCAGTGGAGCACAGGACCCAAGGCAGCATGGGTTCACAGCGGGAAGGTCATGTCAGACGAATCTAATAGATTTCTTTGACTGGGTGACCAAAGCAGTAGACCAGGGAGGGGCTGTGGACATGGCCTATCTAGACTTTAGCAAGGCATTTGACACAGTCTCACACAAAAGATTAATAGTAAAATTAACCAGCCTGGGAGTGGCTCCCAGGGTGGTAGCCTGGGTAAAACATTGGCTGCACAACAGGACACAGAAGGTAATTGTAAGTGGAGTCCACTCTGAAGACAGAGGGGTTGCTAGTGGGGTACCGCAGGGTTCAGTATTGGGTCCAGTCCTTTTTAATGTCTTCATCAGTGACGTTGCAGAGGGACTGGAAGGAAAAGTATGCCTTTTTGCAGATGACACAAAGATCTGCAACAGGGTTGATACACAAGGAGGCGTGGAAAGGATGAAAAGGGACTTGGCAAGGTTGGAGGAATGGTCAGAAGTATGGCAGCTAGGATTCAATGCAAAGAAGTGCAAAATAATGCACCTGGGAAGCAAGAACCCAGGGGAAGAATACACAATGGGTGTGGAGGTAGTAACAACAACAAAAAAGGAAAGGGACCTGGGGGTAATCATATCAGATGACCTTAAGGTTAGCAAGCAATGTGAGAAGGCAGTAGGGAGGGCTGGGGTATACTGGGATGTATAGGGAGAGGCATCAGCAGCAGAAAACAGGAAGTTGTTATCCCTCTATACAGACAGTTGGTGAGACCCCATCTGGAGTACTGTGTCCAGTTCTGGAGACCCCATCTCCGCAAGGACATAGACAGGATAGAGGTAGTCCAGAGGAGGGCAACTAAAATGGTGCAGGGTCTGCAAGAGAAGCCGTATGAGGAGAGACTAAAGGAGCTTAATATGTATACCCTTGAGGAAAGAAGGGAGAGGGGGACATGATAGAAACTTTTCAAGTACCTCAGTGGAATCAACAAAGTCCAAGAGGGTAGCATCTTTCAGAAAAAGAGACTTACAGAACAAGGGGACACAATTTAAAGATAGAAGGAGGGCAGTTCAGGGGCAATGTGAGGAAGTATTATTTCACAGAGAGGGTAGTGAATGCATGGAACAGCCTTCCTGAGGAGGTTGTGGGGTCTAAAACTGTGGGAGAATTCAAGAATGCATGGGACAGACATAAGGCAATTCTTGTGGGGGGTAGGAAGAAATAGGCTGTTGGTTAACTAGGATCTGCAGCCTATCCTGTAGGTAGGGAAATGGGCAGACTAGATGGGCCAAGCGGTCCTTATCTGCCGTCAAAGTCTATGTTTCTATGTTTCTAAATGATTGCAAGTATTTATTACTGAAGTGTGTCTGGTTACTGTCTTTTTGTGTTGTCCTGTTCTGTCCAGGCATGGCCTTCTGAGCAGCCTTTCCTGTTGGCTGTGGAGGCCATTGGTGCTTTCCCATCATGCTGATCGAGTGTGAATTTTATTCTCTATAATGGCCCACCTATCTCCCAGTGTTGTCAGTACCAGCTCATGACTGTTTGGTGGTGGGGAAGCTTGGTCTCCCGACAGAGTGACATTCCAGTGCTTTTCCACCCCATGAAGAGAGCATCCAGGCCACACTCTGCACCTCTACTCCTGGTGTCCCAAACTCATGAAGCCAGCCTGGGAAGGGGCCAGTTTTTAAAGCTGTTTGTGGCTTGTAATGTGTTTTTTTTAAACTTGTACATTTTACTGGCATGCAGTTGATTGTCTAAATGGTTTAGGACAACAAAAGATAGATGGGTGTTTCACATGTTTATTTAAAAATTCTGTGTCACAGAATCTCAAAACAATTAGGTGCCATCTCTCTTTTTTTTTTTTTGAGGTGTTTATCCCAGCCATACACCACTGCAGGGATATACCCTGGTCCCAGGATTATACAACAACAGATATGTGTGTGGTGTGTGTGTGTGTGTGAAAACAACTGTTAACAAAATCTTCACTCCATATTTTCTTTATTGTAGTAAAATACCCCAATGTTTTACATACGAACATACGATGAAGCCAGCAGATAAAGGCCTAATGGTCTATCAGGTCTGCTCGAGTGTGCAACTCTCAGTGCTGTGCACTGATGCTGTCACCCCCCCCCACCCCGCCACCCCCACTAACTGATACTACTGCTTTATCTTTTCTCCCCTTCCCCATTTTGATTTTACCCCTCAGTTTATCCCACCCCCTTAAATCCTGCCACTGATGCCCTCAAAACCAGTTCCTCTGGCAGAGCATTCCATGCTGTCACCACCCTCTCTCAGTGAGAAAGTGCCCCTCTGACTTTAGACTATGCCCTCTTGTAATTCCTTCTTTTGTGTTTTTTTGTCAATTGTATTTCTTGCACCCGCCGATCATCTCTCAGAGGTGCCATCTCAGTATGACTCCTCTACTCCACGCCTGAAGCACTCTCCTCTCCTCTCCAGCCCCCACCCCACCTGGACATTCCAGCTCCCCGGATCACATTTGGTCAGTTTCTATACCCCATTTTATAAGTGTATTTAACAACAGTAGTTGTACTAAAAAAGTGTGACAAAAAATTGTTTACAGCATTGGACCAGAGATGCCTAGATAGGCACTAAGTAACAGACATGCAGTTTTCTGTGTGAGCAGAAATAAAAAGTGCAGACAAGTAACTGGCTGATCCTAGCCATGGGGTCTAAAAGGGATCTATTTAGCTGGGTGAACTGTAATAGCACTGGGTATGTTGGTGGTGGAAATAGCATGTTATACACACAATTGATAACATTTGTGGTGAGTGGCAAACGTGAAATGTGACAATATAGACTAGAATGTATATTTAAAGTCGTACTTTATTGGTCATATGCACAAATCAATTAACAAAAGATTAAACAAGTTTGCAAGCGATACAGAACTAGAATATATAGTAGAAAAATAAAAAATCTGACAGAAGGTCTGTCTGAAACTGAAAATTGGGCAAATAAGAGCAAAATGTCCTTCAGTACAGATAAATGTGTTGTACTACATCTAGAACCCAAAATACTACCTATATGATAAGGAGCTAATCCAAGTCACAACCAAGAAAGATTTAGGAGTACTTATAAGTAATGACTTTAAAGAGCTGCAGATGCTGGCCTGGTGGTGCTGAGGGTTGAGCACTGGACACCACATCTCGTGCTATGCTGGTGACCCGGGTTCGAGAACGAGCTCAGGTCATCGGGGGTTGGCAGGAGAGGATTGAGCATCCGGAGGACTGCTCTCCTCTCCTGGGGGTGGGTTGGTGGCTTATGTCTCCCGCTGTGACAGTGGCTTCCAATGGAGACTGGGGCAGCATGATATGCAGGAGACTTGCAAGTGGGTTGGAGGTGGTGGCGATGGATGGCTTGCAGATGGGTGCGGGAGCATGCCCATCGTGTGCTGGTCATCACTGCACGTCCATGTCTCCGGGAGCACAAAATGTACAGAAAATCTCTGGCACCTGGACAAGTGAAGGTGGGGACAAGGATGTCCCCCATGCCCACAGCTGGGTCCTACCTGGCTGGTTGCTGTCTCTCTCCTCCACTCCATGGGGGCCAGCCAGTGAGGAGGAATGAAAAATAGAATTGGGGGGAAAATAAAAGAGCTGCTGACACCATTGGGGCAGGCAACTTGTCTGACTGCCCCAGGACCCAAAGCAGCCATAGTTTTAATGTATTTGAGCATGCAATAATTGTATTTTCAACTTACTAGAAGCGCGATTGCACTTCCTGATTCCTCTGAAGCTGCCAAGCGCCTGCTGCAGTCCCGCCCCAGAAAACAGTGTTTTGATGACGCGCGGTAGGGAAGGGGCTGCAGGGCTATAGATAGCATTATAATGGTATCGAGGGCAACAGCGGCCTTTAGGTGTAACTTTTGCTAAAGGCAGGCACATGTACATGTTAAGGAAGGGTGTAGTACATGTGATCCACCACCCCCGTACTGCGGGAGAATCAGGAAGTGCGATTGTGCTTCTAGTAAATTGAAAATATAATCATTGCGTGCACAAAAAAAAATAAAACCATGGCTACTTTGGGTCCTGGGGCAGGCAGTTAATCGACATGAGTTGCCTGCCCCACACTTCAGAATGTGTCAGCACTGCAGTAAGGTTTCCATGACCAAAAAGGTTACTAGGGTGTATAAAAAAATATTTTGCCTTGAGAACAGAATAATGCATATTGCCATTATATAAGACACTGGGACCACCCCCGATGTCGGCTCTGCCCCTACGTCAGCCATGGTATGTAAGGAGGTAGTACCCAGCCCCACCTCGGTTCTTTTCCCACCATCGACCCATCTGCTTCAGCTCTTCGGTCACCTTCTAGAACTCCACTAGCATTTTCAGTAACTTTTTTCTTATTTTATTCGAAGAAAAGTCCACTTTTCTTAAGATTTTGTCCTTCCTGTATGTCTTCTTCGCCGTTGTTGATCTCCTCTACAGAGAGGAAGAGGACCAAGTGTGCTTGCCATCAACACATCTCCACCAAGGACAAGCATGAGGCCTGTGTCTACTGCCTGGGGCCTGACCACGACACCAAGGCCTGTCCCATCTGTTGTGACTTTACTGGCCGGACTTGCATCTGTTGCCTTAAGGCACACATCCTGGCGCAGCAGTTGGCCGTCATGCAGAGCCCACCAGTCGAGAAGTCTGCCTCTTCTTCCCATTCTTCCAAGCATAAAGAGAAGAGAAAGGATTCGGATGTCCGCAAGTCCCGTGAGAAGGACCGGGTTAGATCGAAGGGGCTTTCTCGTTCCCGGTCCTAACACCACAAAAAGACCTCCTCTCCTGAGATGAGATTATACAATACATAGTATATAGTACAGGTACATATTATTTGCAGATGATAAGAAAGAGGCCACTCTGGTTCACCAGGGAAGTGACAGGGGCAATCAGAGAAAGAAAAAGGGCTTTCATGAACCCCCCCTTGATTGCTTCCCATCATTCCTTCATGTCCCTCCTTTCCTCCTTCCCTTCCATTTCTTCCCTGAATATCTCCTTCATTCTGGCAAAGTCTGCCCGCCTGAAGTCCAGAACCTTCATTCAAACACCATGAAGTCTTGCTATATTATGACAATTAGCAGTTAGCCACAGCACTTGAACTGCCCCGGAGAGGAATGAGTTAACTCCAGGCTGACTGGAGTTCCAAGCACGAGCGCTTTGCTGAAAGCTCTATGTGGCTAGCTTCAAACTGAAACTGTCAGATTCTTTACTCCGCTTCACTGAACAGTCGCTCCGGAGATCTGCTTCTTCAGCCCGGTTCATTTCTCGGTTCAAATGAGTGTTTTCGGTTCATTTTAACCGGCAATACATATTTATTTTACCGCATTTCGGTTCAAAGCTCGATCTGGTAAACCGTAAGTACAGGATTTTAAAGTCTGTGTGGAAATTAATTATCGGTTCGGTTTTGAACCGATCGGTTTCTTAAAAAACAATTTTAAATGATAGCTTGGGCTTTTAGAATGCGGTTCCGGTTCTTATCGGTTCTAAAAACCTATTCTTAAATTGTTTTTTCAATACCGTCACAGTTAGGAACCGATAAGGGTGTCTTGCTGGCACTGCCATAAAAAGGGCAAGTTTTGGATAGGCTGGCATTATGTCTGAGAAACCCAAAAGAAAAACCGGGCCCACTGGGTTTCAACACTGTGATGCTTGTGGGGAAGCCTTTGCCAAGGCTGACCCACACACCACATGTGTTTATTGTCTGGGGGCTGACCACCTCCTGTCAGACTGCCAGGTGTGTAAGAATTTCCCTGCAGCCACCCTGGAGAAAAGATTGGGCGGCTCAGGGAGCGAGAGGCCAAAAGTCCGCTGACCGGATGGCCAGCCGGTCCAGCACCCACTGGACCAGAGGGAGTGCCCTCTGACCAGGCGATACTTCCTCGGCAAAGGAAGGCTGGTTCTGAGGAACCAGTCCCAGTAAAAAATCTAAGAAATCAGCAGGTCTGAGTGCAAGATTGCCTCTCCAACTGCTGCAGAGATAGCTAAAGCAACAGAATTGTCCAGTCACTGTCTCAGGGACCGGCCGAACCACCAACAGCTGGCAAAAGGTTGGTTCGTTCGGTTCCAGTGGTTCAAGAGTATGATGTTGAGGAATTTTATGAACCACAGGAGGGGGAGGAAGATTTTGATCATTATGTGTGTGGCTGGGAGTCTGGACGTGCCCATTGAACCGGACATTTCTCCAGACAGACCATTAGAATCTCCCCCTATGCTGTCTGAGTCCCCTTCTCATTTTATGTTTTACAAAAGGGTTGCAGATACCCTCCAGCTTCCCTTGGAAGAGGCTGTGGATGAGCAAGAGGAGCCTGATTATGTTGAGATGATGGATATCCCAGAGTCTAGGAGGTTGTCTATTCCTTTGCATAAGTCATTTAGGAAGCAAACAACAAAAATTTTAAAAAATCCTCATTCTGTTCCTCCTGTAGATAAAAAAATGGACAGAAGGTATACTTTATCAGGCCCTGATACAGACTTCCTCACTGAGCAGTGTAGTCATGTAGGTGTGGTACAAGCTGCAGCCTGTGACAAGGCTAATATCCCCCTGGCCTCACATCCTCCTGATAAGGATTCCAGGAAGATTGATGCCATGGCGAAAAAAACAGTATATGGCAGCTTCTTTGGGACTCAGGCAGGCAAATTATATGGCTTATATGGCTAGATATCAGAAATCTAGATGGGATACAGTGTTGCAGTTAGCCAAGCAGGCCCATGGCCAGCTGGCTAGTGAATTGGAACAGGTGGCTGCTGATGGCATTGAAGCCTCTAAAGTTCAATTTCATACTGCTGTAGACGTTAATGATGTTTCCTCTAGGGTCATGGCCACTTCTGTAGCTTTCCGTAGGTTGGCATGGCTCAGGTGCACTAATCTGTCACAGGATACTCGGTCAAAGGCTATGGATTTTCCTGTGGTGGGAAATTCTCTGTTTGGAGAGCAAACGGAAAATTATATGAAAAAGATGGATGAATACAGAACTACCTCCAAAAGTGCTCAGGCCAAGGAGCGCATGCCACTCCACAGAGGCACACTCCCAGAGAGGTAGGCAGGCCTTTCCACAGGCCTTTTATCAACCCCAAGCCTCCTCTGCTTTTGCACAGAGGGTTTTTCAGAGGCAGAGGTAGGGCGGGGCGCCAGGTAAACCGTCCCCACCCCTCAGCCTAAGGCTACTGCCAAGCAGGCACCCTGATGGGGTGCCCAGGCCGATTCTCCTGTACCAGTTGGAGGCAGGTTGGCTTATTTCAGCCAGAACTGGGTGTCCTAACTTGACAAATGGGTTCTGAGGTAGTAAGCCAGGGTCTGGTTCTCAGCTTCAAACAGTTTCAAAGATGAGAACCAGACATTTTCCACCTGCAAGCTCTTTAGAGGCCCTTGCTTTGGAAGCAGAGGTCTCTTCCCTCCTAGACTGCAAAGCAGTGGAAGGGGTTCCTCCTTGTCACCAGGGCAAGGGGCTGTACTCCAGATACTTTCTTACCCCAAAAAAGACAGGAAAATGGCGGCCCATTCTAGACTTAAGGTACCTGAACAAGCATCTTTTGAAACCAAAGTTCAAAATGTTAACTCTGGCAATGATTTTGCCCTCCCTCAGGCCAGGGGACTGGCTAGCCTCCCTGGACCTCAAGGATGCCTATTTTCATGTCCTGATCAGGCCTTCTCACTGAAAATACCTCAGGTTCGAACTGCCCTCAGGTCAGTACCAGTTCAGAGCAATGCCCTTCGGTCTTACCTCTGCTCCAAGGGTATTCACAAAATGTCTAGCTGTGGTAGTGGCTCATTTAAGAAGGCAAGGGTTGCTGTGTTTCCTACCTGGACGACTGGCTCATTGTGGGTCAGTCCCAGATCAGGTAAAATCCCACTTGCAAGTCACCCAGCAGCTTCTCACTTCCTGGGATTCCTGCTGAATTTACCAGAGTCAGTTCTAGAACCAGTTCAGGTACTAACTTTCATAGGTGCGGAATTGGACACAAAGTTGGCCAGGGCATTTCTCCCCTCGGAAAGGGTAGAGAAACTGATTGCCCTGGCATCCTCTTTCACCCTGTAGGTCTCTCGACCAGCAAGGCACTTTCTGCAACTTCTAGGGCACATGGCTGCCTCCACAGCTGTAGTGTAAGGAGCAAGATTCCAGATGAGAGACATTCAGTTTCATTTGAGGGCCTATTGGTCCCAAAGGAGGGACCCCCTTACCAAATTGGTCCCAGTGACCCCAACTCTGATTCTAGCTCTTCAGTGGTGGCAGGATCAGAGCAATCTAAGACAAGGGGTCCCCTTCATTCCCATTTCTCATTCCCTCACCCTCACCATGGATGCCTCCTTGCTGGGGTGGGGCGCGCACTTGGGCGACCTTTCCACTCAGGGAGTGTGGTCCCCCCAGGAATCTCTGCTCCACATCAACCTATTGGAACTCAGAGCTGTCTTTTTAGCTCTTCAGGTTTTCTCAGCATCTGTCCAGAACAAAGGATCTCTCTGTTTCTGACTTATGCTGCTGACAGGATTTCCCAGTCAACATAAGGGAGGTTAAGATCCCCTACCAGCAGTAGTTCCCCCCTGAGTGCCATCCTTTGAACTGCCTGCAACAGCTTCCTGTCCACTTTCTCCCCTGCATAGGAGGTCTGTATATCACATCCAGTCTTACTGATGCACCAGACCGCTTTTCCAGTGTGGCCCACAGGAGCTCCGCTCCCCTGTTCCTCCTGCCCCTCCATTGCCCTGATGTCTTCCTTGATATACAGTGCTACCCCTCCCCCCTTTTTACCAGTCCTGTCCTTCCTAAAAAGCCTGTGCCCCTGGATACCCACTTCTGACGTCTGCTGTTCTGACCATCAGGTCTCCGTTATGGCCACAATGTCCAGGCTGTCATCCACAATTATGGCCTCCAAGTCCACCATTTTGTTCCCCAAACTCCTGGCGTTTGCAGAAAATCCTTTCCACCATCTACTCCCTCCTTCCTGCCGTCTCCCCCTCTCACTTCCCTACCTGCTCCTTTATTTATTTATTTATTTTTTGAGTTCTAGGATTACAAATACCTTTGAGCCAAGGCTTTTTTACAAAGGTTCCACATCATGAGGTACAGTTAGACAAAAACGTTACAGGCAAAACAGTAAATGGATGTACATACATAATTGCATACGAGAAACATACATTGATGCATCTTTAATGAAGAAAAGAAAAGAAATGAAAAGAAAAGGAACAGAGGGGGTATGGCGGAGGAAGGGTGTGGGGGACAGCAATGGGAGATTTGGTGGGGTAGAGGGAAGAAATGGTAGGGTGGTGGTGGAGGAGGAGGGGGATGCAGCCTGGGGGCATTGTCAGAGAACACTAGAAGTGCAGGAGTTGGGCAGGGTGGTGTCTGCAAGTGCTAAGAGGCTGTGGCTGTCATAGATGTAGACAGAACAAGGGGAGCCATGGTGTAGGGATCTGTTCATAATCCAGGAGGCCAGACTGTGGAGATTTCATTGCTAGACATTACAGTCACAGGTGCTGGAAGTAATGAGTGAGTGGCAGAGCCTGGTTTTGAAGGCACCGGGCGTGGGAGCGGTAGTGATATCACTAGAGAGTCCATTTAGCCAGCAAGCGGCCCGGTAGGCAAAAGCTCTTTGACCATGGGTTGTGCAGCAGTAAGGGATTTGGAACTGCTGTGGTTTGGACCCCCGGGTGCACCGGCTGCTTTTTTTAGGTTGTAGGAGAGTAGTAACACCGGGTGGGGCAAGGCCCATCAGAATTTTCTTAGCCACTATGCAAGATTGGTATTTAATATGCTTGTCAAGTTGCAATCAGCTGATTTGGGAGTAGAGGTCACAGGTGTGTGTATGTCATTGAGTGCCAGTGATGAGCCAGTAAGCCTTGTTGAGGGAGGTGGTTACCCATTTGAGCACGGTAACAGTAGCTGAGCCATAGATGATGAGGCCGTATTCAATGGTGGCAATGATGGAGCACTGTACAGCAGCAGCCAGGGCTGTAGGGGGAAGGTGTCTCCTGTGGCGGAACAGCAGGCCTAGTCTGGAGTTGGCAGCTCTGGCGATGTTGTTGATGTGGTCAATGTAGGAGAGGTGTGAGTCTAGGGTGATCCCAAGGTATTTAAAAGTTTGGACCTGTTCAAGTAGGCCGCCATGACTGGTATATATGGAGAGGTGATGGAGTTTATGTTTATTGTAGGAGCTACTAAAGATCATGGTCTTAGTTTTTATGCAGGGGAGTGCTAGCTAGGCTATTCCCTTTACCTGCAAGCCCCTTCGTCTTCCTAGCCTTGTACTCCACCCTCACCAGTTTAAACCACCGCTCAAAACCTTGTCTACATAACCTTGTAGACCCCACTCAGTGCTCTTCCCCCTGTCACTGAGATGTAGCCTGTCCTTTGCATACAAGTCCACATCCTCCCATATGTCCCCCTACTCCCTTATACAGGCAAACCCTTCTTTCCTGCACCATTCCCTGAGCCAGTCATTGAACTCCCTAATTCTTTGTTGTCTAGCTGTACAGGCACAGGGGACTGGCAGTATTTCTGAGAACGCCAAGGATCTTGCCTCCTCCGTGCAGCCTCTCGCCAGCGCCCTAAGCCTTTTCTTAACCCCCTCCACTTCATTGCTTGCCAGATCATTTGTTCCCAATAAGTGCGATTTCCCTTCCACCACCCTTGCATACACCCTGATTGTTTGCATTGACCTTCCTGCCTCCATCCCTGATTCACAAAAGACTGACCTCCTTCTGTATGTAGCCCGTTCCTGATCCAAAGTATCCCTTTGATAATTGTGTCCCCAAAGGCCATGATCTTCTCCCCCTTCCCTGTCCTAGCTAACGAATCAGAGCCTGCTCTTGGCAAACCTACCCTTCCTCCTCTTTTCCCCTTTTTACACCCTTTTGATCTGAACTCCCTGCTTGCCCTCCCGCTGTCCCCCTAGTTCCACTCTCCTTCTCCTCTCCCCATCTAATGATTCTGTCTTTTTTTCTGACAGTCTCCTCTCCCTGTTTCCCTGTTGATACCATTCAGGCCATCCCTGCCTGTGTTCTCCCCATTTCCCTCCTAGCTCCTCCAATACTACCCCCTCTCTCTTCTCAGCCCTGTGCTGCCCTTTCCTACCTCTTTGCTTCCCCTGTACCCATACCTCTCCTTCATCTTCCCCATTTTTGCCCACATTTTCCATGCTTCTGTTCTTTCCCCTCCCCGTTTCCATTTCTCTGTCTCTCTCTCTTTCTCTTTCTGTCTCTCTCTTTATCTCTGGCTATGCCCTGCCCTGCCAGTCCCTCCCTAACCTGAGCTCCTTCCCCTCTTCCCATCCTGTTTTGTGCCCCCTACTTGACTTTTTCTCAACTCTTTCTTGAGTCCCCTGGTCCTTCATAGCTGATAAAGGAGTGCACTGTCATCGAGGCACAGGTCAGGAAGCATAGGAAAACTAGGAGCAGTTGTAGAATTCACCAAACATATTTATTTGTACTAGTAGTAACATGAAAAATAAAATTGCTCAATATAACTATTTACAAAGATAAAATAAAATAGAGATCCACCAGAGTTTTCCTTCAGTCTCTATGTACATCTCTGCAAGCAATTGCAGCTCTCTTATAAGTCCTTCCACCCCCATTCTTAACAAGCATCTTCCAAAGTGTTCTTGTATATTTTAGGCAGGTGCTGGCAGGAACACAGTGTGCCTGAGCTGAGGTCCCTTTTCCACAGCTCTTCTGCAAAAGGCTTAAAAATTGCACTCAGGTAACTCCTTGAGTTTCTAATAGCTTTTTGCAATCATCTCAACTATAATTATATACATTTCAACAGTAACACTCTATTTTTTTTCCAAACAAAGGGATCCCAATATCAGTTACATTTCCACATAATGATTTGCATATATTTTTATATCAGCAGATATGCAACAGAAAAAAAAGACAGAAACAGCGAGGGAAGACTGAGAGGAAGAGAGAGAGAGACAAATTGCAAGACTATCGGGGTGATCAAATCCTAGGTCTCACAAGAAAATTTGGTTGCGCAACCAGACAGAGAAGAGATAGGAAAGGAATAGAACAGAACAGATTCTTACATTTAAACACTTTCTCCATAACATCTGGGAAGGGTCCTAGTCTGTCTACCCTGTCACATACACCTCCTCCTTAAGAGGGAACCTGTTTTATAAAACAGGTTTTCCAAAACTTCCTATTAATTCTCTAATATTAGCTTTTATCAGAAATTAAGCACATGTGCATTATCCTTTTTTCTATAACAGTACAGCAAACAGAAAGTTTAAACTCATACATTTGTTTTTCAACCTTCAGAACCCTCAATTCCTGATCTGTATCTTGACAGAAAATCAGCATTGCTATTCTCTTTACCAGATTTGTGTATCGCCTTGAATTTAAATGGCGGTAGTGCCAGGTACCACCTTATGATTCTGGGATTTTTTATCTTTCATTTGGTAAAACCAACAAAGAGGATTGTGATCTGTTATAAGTATGAAATCAGTTCCTAGTAAATAAAACACGGGACTCCATGACCCACTTTGCTGCTAAACATTCCTTTTCAATAGTGGAGTACCTTTTCTCTCTGTCATGCAACTTCCTACTTATGTACAGAATAGGATGTTCTTTCCCATCTATATTTTGACTCAGGACTGCACCTAGGCCTACCTCTGATGCATCTGTTTGTAACAAGAATGGTTTCTTAGAGTCTGGGCTCCCTAAACAGGGGCTGAATATAATGCAGCCTTAATGGCTTGAAAAACTTCATCACACTCTGGGGTCCATTTCACATTATTTGGGAACCGTTTCTTTGTGAGTTCAGTGAGGGACGTAGCTAACTCAGCAAAGTTGAGAACAAATCTCCAATAATAACCAGCTAGCCCTAAAAAAGACCTGACGTGGGCTGTTAGCTACAGCTGCTGTTTTAGAAATTTCTGGCTTAACATGGTATATTTTAGTCAGATTTTTCCTGTCAGGGGTCTCAATGTCATAGTTAACAGTGCCAGTACATTTAAGAACCTTATAAGGCCCTTGTCACTTCATTAACAGTTTTTTTTCTGTTATGGGTAACAATAGCAAAACCTTTTCACCTGGCTCAAAAACTTTTTCCTTTACCCCATGGTCATAATATACCTTCTGCTGATTTTGGGCCTCTTCCTGATTACTATGGGCAATTTCAACATATTTTGCCAGCTTCTTAGGGCACACATATAAGACATTATAGATTGTTTCTGAGTGGATTTATCTTCCCACATTTCTTTTGTCACATCCAATGGCCCTCTTGGCTGTCTACCATACAGCATTTCAAATGGTGAAAACCCTGTTGATGCCTGTGGCACTCCTCTGTAAGCATAAAATAGGTAAGGCAAGTATTGGTCCCAATCTTTCTCTTCCGTTTTTACAAACCGTTTTAACATGCGTTTTAGGGTTTGGTTAAACGCTCAACAAGACCGCTTGTCTGAGGGTGATGGGGGGGTTCTTATGGCAGTGATACCTAGTAGTCTGTACAGCTCCTTGAGTAATGCAACACCAAAATTACTACTCTGATCAGTAATAATTTCTTTAGGTATGCCCACTCTGCTTTGGTTTCACCCCACCTGCTTAAAATAAACCTAGGGAGAAACATCATTAGCTTGCTCTGAAAGAAAATCACAATCAGTTATCAGCTTAGTTTCAACATTTTCATATTTTAACCCTTCATGTCCATCAGTCATTTGTTGTCACAGTTTCTTCAGGCATCATCTTTCTATCCTGGATTTCCAGATCTTGGAGCTGTGCTCAAACAATTCTGAATCAAAATCACTGAAAGGAAAAGTGTCCCCACCATCTGAAATTTTCTTTGCCTGAGCTCTTGTTACCACTGCTGCTGAAACTGCAGGGTTCAGTTCCTCTGAGATCAATTCAATAAATCCTGGACAGTCATTTCCAATAATCACAGGTACAGGTAACTTGGATACTACCCCCACTTTCATTTGGTGCGACACACCCTTAATGGTCAGAGTCACTTGGGTGGTGGAGTAGTATTGAGTGTCCCCTTGGATGCAGATGACACCAATACCTGGTCCTTTTGCACTGTGTTTTCTCAGCACTTCAACATGCACTAGGGTCTGTCTACTTCCTGAATCAGTGAGTCCCTTGACTGTCTTATCGCTCACCTTCACATCTGTTAAGTACTTGTCCCAGTTTGCTAAGGACAAATCTGCTCCAGTGTTACTCTTCTTATGGCAATTTCTTGCAGTATGACCTGGCTTATGACAGTTATAGCAAATAATGTCTTTGGGCACAGATTTTTTTAACCCCACCAGAGTTCTGATCAAGCTTGCAGTTTAAATTGGAAAAAGAGTGTCTTACCGGTGCTTGGCTGTTACCTGGCTGCTGTGGCATTTTTCTGGCCATTTGGTAGTCCTCGGTCAAAGAAACAGCCCTATCTGCACTTTCTGGTCAATGTTACTTTACCCAAAGCTGCACATCTGTAGGCAGGATGTTAATGAATTGCTCCATGGCAAATGTGTCGATGATTGGTGGGATTGTTTTGCCCTCTGGTTGGAGCCATTTTATTAGAAGTTCTCTGAGTCGGATGATGGCTTCTCGAGGATTGTCGACTGAGTTGTATTTCAGAGATCAAAATTTCTGCCTGTAGGTCTCTCCTGAGATGTCATACCTTTTCAGGATTTCGCTTTTCACCAGGTCATAGTTTTCTGACTGTGCAGTGTCCATATTGCTGTAAGCAAGTTGGGCTTTCCCTGTCAGGTAGGGTACCAGTCTGATTGTCCATTGCTGCTTTGGCCATTGGCAAGCTGTGGCAACTCTTTCAAAAGTTGTTCGGTATGCCTCGATATCATCGGAGGGACACACAACTTTGTAAGTTTAATGGCTTTTAAGTTGCTTGTGTTTTGTTGCTCATCTGGATCTGTGCCAGATCCTCTGCCTTTGATAGCTTGCAAGGCATCCAGCCATCGCTGCTCCTGTTGCTGCATTTCTTCTCTCATCTGCTGCTCCTGTCGCTGCATCTGTTCTATTCTCTGCTTCTGCGTCTCTTTTTGCTGTATAGCCCACCATTTGAAAAAGTCCATCAGGCTCTCAGGTTCTGTCACTGCCTGTTCTTTTTCCATAACTTGTGCTGGCTGTACAATCTCAGCTTGGACTTCTGTCTTTGCTAGTTTGGCTGCCATTTTCCTGGTAACCACTCCTGGACTTGCTGCTGCAGAATCCATACCTTCCTCAGTGCTTCCTTGGTACTAGGTCCAGTACCCAGCACAAAAATTGTGGCTTAGAGTATGCATGGCATAAATCCCACTTCGGCTAACACCATCTGTCATCGAGGCACAGGTCAGGAAGCATAAGAAAACTACGAGCAGTTGTAGAATTCACCAAAAATATTTATTTGTACTAGTAGTAACATAAAAAATAAAATTGTTCAGTATAACTATTTACAAAGACAAAATAAAATAGAGGAGATCCATCAGAGTTTTCTTTCAGTGTGTGTGTCCATCTCTGCAAGCAATTACAGCTCTGTCTTATAAGTCCTTCCACCCCCCCATTCTTAACAAGCATCTTCCAAATTGTTCTTGTATATTTTAGGCAGGTGCTGGCAGGAACACAGTGTGCCTGAGCTGAGGCCCCTTTACCACAGCTCTTCTGCAAAAGGCTTAAAAATTGCACTCAGGTAACCCCTTGAGTTTCTAATAGCCTTTTGCAATCATCTCAGCTATAATTGTATACATTTCAACAGTAACACTATATGTTTTCTAAAGAAAGGGATCCCAATATCAGTTACATTTCCACATAATGATTTGCATATATTTTTGTATCAGCAGATATGCAAGGGAGGGGAAAAGACAGAAACAGCAAAGAAAGACTGAGAGAAAGTGAAAGGCAAATAATTGCGAGACTGTTGGGGTGGTCAAATCTAGGTCTCACAAGAAAATGTGGTTGTGCAACCAGACAGAGGAGAGACAGGAAAGGAATAGAACAGAACAGATCCTTGCATTTAAACACTTTCTGTATAACATCTGGGACAGGGTCCTATTGTACCCTGTCACCTGCACCTGTTGGACACATTAATACCTCCATCAGTGGCAGTCCTCTTGCCTCTAGCTGTCCAGGTACTGGCCTTTCTCTGAGCTTCCATTCCCTGACCCTCATTCCCCTTCCTCCTCACCTCCTGTCATCCATTGCTTCAACCACCACCTGTCCTGAACCCCGTCACCCCATATACCCATCTGTTCCCTTCTTTCCCACCATCAAATCCTATAGCTCCCCAGCTCTCCTGATGCCATTGAATTAGAAGTTTCCCCCTTCCTCCCCCCTAGCTGGACTAATCCTCCCTACCTCCCTCCTCAGTCTATTTATCTCTGCTTCTATTTGCCTCAATCTTATACATACTGGACATCCCCCTATCTTCCACAGTGTTTCCATGAACACCGTTGCCCAACATCTGTTGCACTACACTGTTCTTCCTGGTCTCCTTTGTTCCCCTGGAACTCCCATCCCCATCCTTTGAGTCCCCCAACCCTGCCCTCTCAAGCCTGTTGTACAAATCATTCTTCTTCTGCTGTCTCTCTCCTTCCTTCTGCTCTCCCAGTGCTGACCTTAGTATTCCCTTCCAACCTCCTGAACAGCAAACCCTGCCTTTCCACGCTTCCTCTTAGTAATTTTCTCTACTTTAAGTGGCCTATACCTATAGCTGTCTGTATAATTGAGGCAGCAGGCTCACCCCTTTAGAGTGTCAATTTTAAACCTTTAGCCTAATCCTTCAGTTATCTACAGAGAACCTACTACCCTCTACCTGATTTACCAGACATCACATCTGACCACTGTAAGAAGGTAGGTAGCAAATCCCCATAACTGTACCAAACCCTTCCGCTCGCCAGGATAGCACACCACCCTGACTTTTCCTAGATCCAGCAGTGTGTATTTACTAATACCAGACAGATTGAATGCATGATCAAACCACATGCACAGACTGAATGTACAATAACCTCATGCCCTATGCCCAAAAAACTCTTCCACTCCCCCTCCTCCTTACATATACATATATATATATATATATATATATATATATATAATATGTATGTGTGTATATATATATATATATTTGCCCCTTAGCTTTTAGCCCTCCTGGGCAGAGCCTGTTTGCTCCTCCTGCCTAGCTGAGCATTTAATACAGCGTGGGGGAAGGGATGGGAAAGAGGGCACAAATCCAAGGTCCAGCTGAGCTCCGATTGAGCTCTGTGAAACTAAATAAATCAATTTAAGGTACAGCTGAGCTCTGACTGAGCTCCATGGACTTAATTCAACTCAATTTAAAGTCCAACTCCAAACCGAGCTCTGAATGAATGCTGCTTCAATTCCTCTGCAGCCTTATTCAGTTGCACCCCGTTGAGGTCCAGTGAGCTCCTCCCTCCTTCCCGGTGCCTAGTTGCACCCCTGGAGCTCTGATGAGCTCTGTTCCAGTCTGATCACTACTCCTGCAGCAGCCTCTGCTTAAATAGGCTGCTCAGGATTTGAATTGAATTTGACAGCCTTTTGTTTTCTTTTTTTTTTCAAATCTAAGGTCCAGTTGAGCTCTGATTGAGCTCTGTGAAATTAAATTAAATAAACCAATTTATGGTACAGCCAAGCTCTAATTGAGCTCCATGGGAGCTGACCGGGAGAGTTTGGTGGACCAGTTAGTCACAATGGTTAGGTCAACAGGCTGTGCAGTAACCTGTGTTAGTTTTTCTGAGTGGGTGGTTAGTACCCAGTCAGTGGGGGTCTTTGTGCCTGTCTTGTAATTAGTTCTTGTGCTTTCAGCAACAGCTTGAGTAAGGTACAGATGGTGTGTTTGGTCCTTACATCCTGAGCTTGTTTTTGCTGTCCAGTTGATATTAACTCATTACTTTCAATAGCTTAGTATGAAGTCTGAACTATCCGTTGTTCACCTGACACAAAATGGCCACCTATGTAATAATGAGTTAAAGTCACCTATTACTATAGTTTCCCAGTTCTGGTTTGTCTGTTTAAAGTGCACTCTCAATGAACAAACCAACCTCAACAAAAACAGAAAGGTTTTGTAGGTTTAATGTAACACAGAATTACTGCATCGCTACAGTTTTGCACCAACACACTGAATAGTGCCCAGGCTCTCAAATGCTTGTTTTCTCATTTCTTTTTTTTTTTTCTCCTCAACAGCGCCACTTATCACCGGAGGAGTTCTACCAGGTGTTTGGGATGAGAATCGGGGAGTTTGATCGCTTGGCACTATGGAAGAGAAATGAGCTTAAGAAGCAAGCACGGCTGTTTTAATTTTTTTTTATATGTACACATAAATATATATATATAGTATATATAGTGTAAAAATGTACTAGAAGAAAAGTTAAGGTGGCATTACAAATTGCTCCTTTCAGCAGTATATAAATATTGTATTTAACAGTCTTGCAGGTTGGTTCTACAGTTGTGTGGTTTTGTGGTAGAGAGAGACATGGGACGATCTGAAAGATTTACTGTCTACTATCTGGAGCACAAAAACATAATGAACTCACTTGGAGCAGTTCAAGATTTCAGTTTTTGCTTTTTTGTTCTATTTGCCACCAGCCATTTCAACCAGTTAAAAAAAAGTCAATTTAAAGCTGGGTAAAGTAAACGTGGGCACATATACAAGAAATAATCGCAAAGTACCAGTACCTGAAGGAAGCTATTCGGATCTGTTACAATAAAAACACATTTGGAAAAAAAAAAGGTTGTGTGCGTGTACATGTGTGCAGTTTAAGAAAATGTATTTCATTTTTATTTGCTAGGTAGGTACACTGTGCTTTATTTCAGGCATGATCTGGGAGGTTACAACAGAGCTGACAGTACAGTAAATAGCAGTAACATCCAATGAATACATGACAGTAATGGTTGAGAGCCGCAAATCAAGCCAATTCATTGTTCAAATGTTTGGCTGCACCAGACAAAAGAGCATCATCGGAATTTTCATTGCGTAACATGTTTTCATGCAATGTAATCTTTCCATCTTCAAGTTCAACTCTTTGGAGTTTTTCTTCCACATTTCCTCTCTTTTTCCTTTTCTTATCACAGACGAAGCAGGTCTCATCCTTCTTAAAGTCCAACAATTTCCTTTTACATTGAGATACATGGACTGCTTTACTGCTACTGGACGTCTGTGGGTCGGGTATGCCAGAGAATTCATCTTCAGAAGATTGATCTGAAGAAAGTTGCTTCATTGAGTTGGTGTTTAATTTCCTTTCACTGACGAAATTCTGGCAACACCTTGTATGAACAGGTAGGCCTGTTTCTCCAGGGCCGGGGGGAAGTTGGTCACATATTTTATTCCATACAAGGTTGAAGTTTCTGGCGTACTCAGAAGTTGGTTTTGTGACTGACCATTTCTCTGCAAAAGCCTTGATGGTATTCAGCCCATTCCTCCTAATATTTGTTGCAGTTCTGCATCTCTAATTTGGTTCTCACAAAGAACACAGGTAGGCAAATTGGATGGCTTGACTAATCCAACAGGTACAGCTAGAGGGCTATCCATATTTCTGAAACAGAAACAGAAACTAAAATTAAAAACTAGAAATGCAAACTAAACAGGCATACAACGTACAAGAACACGCCATGTAATCCTGTGAACAAGAGTGGATGCAATTTTGGGTCAACAGCACAAACAAGCAGATTGATGTGTTATGCATCATTTATTTATATTTATGTTCTATTATATTAATTTAATATGTGTTTATATTAAATGTAATAATAATAAACTCTCAGTTCATGAATCATTGATAATCAGTATCTTGGAAGCTAGGGATTTGGAAATTATTGGCGAATCAAATATTTACTAGTGATATGGTGGCCATATTGGATTTTGGTGGCCATTTTGGATTTTTTAAGTTGTCCCATCCAACTTGGCATGGCAATAAATGTAGAAAATGACACCTTGGAATTGTAAATCGGGCATTCCTAGGCCGAGCTATGGGGCCTGGAGGGCCCACAATGTCCAAAATCAGAAATAGGCCCCCCGAGGGTCCATCCACCAATTTTCTCGGTGGTAACAAGCAAATTCTGAAAGGTGAGGTCTATCTACACATGAATCTGCAGAGATACCAACCTGTGCATTGTAAATCGAAAGATTAGGCTGGTAAACCTGTCTGCTATGGAAGACATGGATTGTATGGCAGAGTCAAAGATCAGACAGGATAGAGTTCCAAAGCCTAGGGGCAAAGTTGGAGAATGTTGTGGCTACCATATTCAAAGGTTAGTGCCAGCCGCCGGTCACATCATGGTTAACACTGGTATTAACCTGGGTTTGCGCTGCTGCTTCAGGCGGGACCATATTCAGAGGTCTGGAGCACTGCCCAAACCTGGCAGTGCCAAGGTGCTACCTATACAGCTCCACCTGTTCAAATGAAGGGGCCCCTCATGCATACAGGGGCAGCGGTATATTCAAAGGTTTGTGACAATATTAAACAGCCCCCAGAGTGGTGCTCTTTACCACTGCCAAAAAACACATCTTATCTGGGTGATAAACCCACACACACACACTCCCTGAAGACAGGGTGACAGTACTGCAGCCAGCAGCCCCTGTGTCAAGCAGTGTCACACACTCCCAAACACCTAGCCTTCATATAATAGTGGTGTCCTTGGTAGTGTAGCTGCCCCCTACGATTGCCCATCCTTCTAATATTGTCTACCCCTGGTGGTTTAGTGGTCTCCCCAGCCCCTGATTGCCTGTCTTTCTAATAGTAGTTATATCCCTGGTGGTTTAGTGGCCTTGCCCTGATGGTTTGTAACTCCCTACCCACCCCAAGTATCCCACTCTGCACCCCCCCTCACCCCGCGCTCTTACTGGTAACATGGTTAGCCAGTGCAAGTCTCTTCTGAACTCTTTTGGTTGGCCTCCTCTGACAGTGTCGTATGTGATTGCTTCACATCACAGTCATACTGCAGTCAGCGAGGAAGTGAGAAGAGGGCTGTGCTGACCATTGTGTTACCGATGAGCAGCGCCAGGATGAGGGGTGTGTGGAGTGGGGGGTCCTGGTGGGTGGGCAGGTGGGGGGTTGGCAAATGGTTGGTGGATGGGAATCACTAAACCACCAGGGATGGAGCTGCTGTTAGAAAGATGGACAATTGAGGGGTTGGGGGACAGCCAGATCACCAGGGAACCATTGTTAGTGACAACATGGGTGCTAAGAAGCTGCTACACCACATGCAAATGAGCACATAATAGTCATGCAAGTAGCTCCACAGTGACTTGCTTTCCACATGAGCTCATTTGCATGCTCAGGCTTCACATATGCCACAGGAGATTTGATGCTGTCCTGTTTGGGGCAGTACTATCTCCTGTGGGCCATATGAAGCATTAGTCCATGTCAACGTAGCACAGATCCACTTGGCACTGCACTGACATGGTCCAATATTCAGTTAGTACTGTTTCATCAGTGAGTGCTAACCATCTGAATGTTGCTCGAAGCCAGCCATTCACTTTTGCAAGCACAGCTCAGATGGCTGTGCTGTGATTGTGCACTGCTCTGAATGTGGAGCCCTGTGTCCCCTAATTTTGTGCACCATCTAAGTATGAAAAATTGTGAAATATTAGTATAGGTTCATTTTATGAACCTCTGACTTCAGATATGATGCAGAGAAGCTTAAACAAACTAACAGTAGAAACTGTGCAGGCAGAGCAGCTCCGGGTCTGCTTCCTAGTTTGCTGGAATTATGTAAGGCTCATACTTCACTTGCCTGAGCACAAGTATAGTGATGCAGGCTATTAGCCACTTTCTGGAAGGACAGAGCTAGCCTGGCCTCACGAAAGCAGGCTGCTATAGTCAACCCTGAAGAAGCTTGAAGGACAATGTGGGAAACAGAATAAGCCTGCTGGTCAGAATGTTTGACAAAATTAAACAAAACAGAATGGAAGGCTGTAGAAGAATGTCATTTTGCTAACAGCATAGCATATTCCCACCTCATCCAGGTTGCATCTGGAAATGAGCCCTGTGGTCTCTGCTTGTTTATATGTTATAAAAAAAAACATGTGTAACCACGGATTCCACCAGACCCGAATAAAATTAAATCTTGCATCTTCTTGAAGGTTTATTATAAAATGGTAAGGGAAAATCCTGGAATCTGATTGGCTGTTGTTCATGTAGCAATTATGTTCCATGCATGGAAAATTAAAAGTGCTGCCAAATGTGTACTGATCACCGCTAGAATCATTACGCTAACAGAGTGATAAGAATTCAACTGGCAGCCATTGTTTTTTTACCTGTAACTGTAAGCATCACATTTACTTGCACTGGGCCCTAAAAATAAAACTACCTTAAATACAAAATAAAATTAATTAAATGTTGTTTCCCTGATCATCACACTCTCCTTACACACATAAACAAATTAGAAACATAAACTATTGTTTATATTTTTCATTACAACTGTTTCTTTGCAGACAATGAAAAATCCCCTTTCTTTCTTTACCTGCTCATCAGGGAAGTCTCTTCTCCTTGCCCTGACAGTGATATAATTGAGTCCCTGGCTCTAACAGAGGCCTTTGTTGTGAGTGTGTACAGTATGTTAGGAGAGTAACATTCTACCAGTGGAACTGAGCAGAATTTTGAATCCATGTATTCCATAGTAAACCTTCCATGATAAACATTCCATATCTTGCATGTGGGGAAAAGCAGAGAAAAAAACAGAAAGAAGAAAGTAGGCAATAATACAATGCTGTCATCAGTGTTCAAAATCATATAGTTTTATTTGTTCAGGTTAAAGCCATTACAGTAAATAATAATAATACAATAACAACATTAAAAAGATACATCATACATTTCCATAGCACATTATCATATACATGATATATCTGTTTCCAATGCATTAAATACAGTCGATTCCCTGCTCCTGTAAACATTTATATTGCACATACCCTACAATTTGATGGATTTTAAAAAATGTACTAGTTTTGTCAACACCTACTTTTTTGTACATGTATACAGCTTCATTATTATCTGGTCCATGGGGAGACCAAGGTCCTTTAAAATAGGTCCCAGCCAGAAGTGTCTGTGTTTCTCATATAGTGGACAGATCAAAGTGACATGTTTTAAATCATCCACCATATTTAAGTTACATACACACTTATCACATTACACTCCTGCCCTTTTTTGTGCATAGTACACACATTGACAGTTATATAGTTCCATTCTGAACCTCGCTACTGTTCTCCTTGAATCTGGACAGGCCAATATCATTAGATATGGTTCTAACTTATGACATGATTTCAATGTTTTATACCATTTGACATTTTTATAGATCTTTATCTGTCCCATGTCCCTACTGTTATAAATGTCTCAACTCTTTCTTTCACTTGAAGTTCTATTTCCTTGAAAGGAATACAATATACCTGGTAAAGCAAATGCCCCAACTCCATTGGATAGAGATAGGTTGCTATGCAGTCTATACTTGGAGATCTAAACCCTAGTGCTGTGTATTCTGTCTCTTCCTCCAGACACATCCTAGGTATCCTATGCTCTGGGCACAGAAACAACTTAAGTAGAAATATAATTCTCTTTTCTACAATATAAGCTTCAATCAGAAGTTGTCATAATTTAGCACTCACAATTGCAGCAGGAACAGATTGAGGTATTTTAAGAATAAACCTGTAGAGTTTGTTTAGTTGATCTTCTAACTGCTTGAAATCTGATATCTCCCACACTTCTGAGGAACAGAGTATACTAGCATGTATTTTGGTTTCCACAATCTTCAGAAGACAGTTAACTGTTCCATTTCCCATTTGGGCTGAACATCTATGAAATGCACTAAAAGCAGTAATTGCTTTGTGCTTGAAATGATCTTGATGTATATTCCATTGAGTAGACTGGGAGAAGTTTACCCCTAAGTAAGAACATGTTTTTACCGTCTCAATTTTTGCTTTATTAATTAAAAGTGCTGGTGTTTTTTTTTTTCTGTTTCCAAATATTAACATCTGGGTTTTACTTGTATTAATCACTAATTTGTTTTTACTACAAAGTGTAGAAAATAATGTCACTTTCCGTTGCAACCCCAGAAATCATGTTGACAAAAGAACACGGTCATCAGCAAAAGCTAACAAAGGGATTCTTTGATTTTTAATGGCAGGAGAATAAAAATTGGGATGTTCCATCTGGACTATAATTGTATTAATATACAAATTAAATAAAAAGGGGCCAAAAGGCAGCCCTGTCTGACACCAAGGTTTGTTCTTATTTTCTTTTTTCAGGGGTAAGATCTCCATTTTGATAAATTTTAACCTTTTGCCAGGTATCTTTATGCAGTCTGATCAAAATGTCCAAAAGAACAGGATCTATACCGTAAGAGTGTAATTTGTTCCATAATAATGTACGACTAATCAAGTCAAAAGCAGACTTCAGGTCCACAAAGCAGCAGTAGAACCTTGATTTTCTGACCTTTGTGTATTTCCAGATCAAGTGGGATAAAGCATAACAGTGTTGCACTGTCGCTTTGTGGGCCCTGAAGCCATTCTGGTACTCACTCGATATACCAGTCTCCTCAGTCCACATTTGAAGTCTGTACAAAAGTATACAGACTAGGTGGGCCAAGCGGTCCTTATCTGACATCAAAGTCTATGTTTCTATGTTTCTATACGACAGAAAGTTTTTTGCAAGGTGTCAATGAGACTAATGGGTCTATACATTGAGGGATCAACTGGACTTCCCTTTTTTTTGTATATTGGACATATAATATTTCCTTTCCAGTTTTTTGGTATATCTGCTCCCTGTATAATCTTATTAAAATAAACATAAAGAAGAGGAAGCCACCATCCAGAATTGTATTTATACAACTCAGCCACTATATTATGTGGGTCCGGGGCCTTGCAATAGTGCACTATGGAGACATCAATTACATCATTTGCAGTGGGCAGAAGGACTATTTTATCATAAATACACACAAGTAAATATATTGTTTCTACATATAAACAGGCTTTTTCCAACTGTAAAAAAGTTGTTAAAAAAGGAGCCAATTTGATGAGCGCAATAAGACACTCCAGGATGTGTGTGGAACACATTTTACCACACAGCCAGCAGCTAAAGTCACTCAGCCTTTGGCCTCATGCCGTATTACACCCCGGCTGTGTGGTAAAACGTGTTCCATGCACATCCCATCATACCTTATTGTGTATGTAGCGAAGCACCAAAACTTTGCAAACTTACTTCTTATCAAGCAAAGATCATGGTTTTGTGTGAAACATCCATTTATGTTGAAAGCCGGTGACATTTTTTTTCCCTAAAAAAACAGACTTCAGTTATTCAGTTAAAAACTGTCGATTTCATCGGATGCAAGAAAACAGACAAATCTTTCCACTGTTCATGATAAGACCTATCCTTGTAAGTTCTTGGTGTAAACACTAAGTTTCACTGACATACCAGACAATTTAGTAGAACTGTTGAACAGCATACATCTCCAGATCCTTCTTAGCTGGTAGAAACTTTATTGCTGAATGCCTCATATACAGTACCCAAACAATTTTCGTACAGGATCAAGCATCTTGTCACATCTGATGATGTTTCATTTTCATTTCCCCACATAGAAAACACTGGGATACTCTGTAGAAGCTGCCTATTGCAGTGCTCCAAGACTGATTTGGCATTTTCTCTGTAACACCACAGCAATTTTCCAGTGTTTACGTGTAGATTACATTATTTCCAATGGAAACCAAATTGCTCTGTTTTCCTATATAACCAATGCAAGTCTATGGGAACAATTTTCTTGTAAATGGCTCCATTTCCCTGTAAAATACAGGACTCCCTGTAGATCTGGGAGTCCTGCCATTGACGGCGAAACATCAGCACATTCCTGCGCACATGTGATGTCATGCACCCATCCTGTCTCACCAGTGCCGGCTCCTCTAAGTGGGGAAGCAACAGTAAGATTCAGTTGCAAAAACCTGTGTTTGCCATGTGGGGGAAATGAACATGAAACATCATAAGGTGTAACAAAATAGTGAATCCTGACACTGAGCCCTCACAAAGGGGATGAATATGCATGGACAGAGTGTGGTGCATTACACATTCTGTTTAGTAAGACCTATCCTTTTTTGTGTTGGAAAACAAAATTCGCCTATCCCTGGGGCCCAATTTTCAAAGGTCTCAGGACTGAAGTCAGGTATACAACTCGCTGGTGTGTGTGTGTGGGTGGGGGGGGGGAACTGTACCGGCATCCAGCAGAGAAAGTGCTATCTTCAGATGTTTCTCCACAGGTGCACAAATTTCCCTGCTCTGGTCATACCAAGTATGGCATGTGCATGGAAAAAAAATGGCCACAAGCTGCTGTGAACCAGGCTGCAAAAAGGCACCGTTTTTGAAAAGTGCATGCATATGGCACCAGTTAGAGCTCAACAAAACACTTACTGATTCAGGCTTCCTTCTCACATTGAGAACTGTATTTTGGCAAAAAAACAACAGGGAGTGCTTCACATACCTCTCAGCCCCCTGCCTCCGCAATCAGGGGCAAGTCTTTAAATCAGCCGTATTTGTTAGTGAGCAAAAAAAGTCATCATATAGTTTTGTCACAAAAATCTATTTCTCACATAATCAGATTCATTGTACTTTTTCTAAGATGTTTTTAAAACAGCTTTTATCACCAATTTTGTAATTAATGACTTAAGTCATTAAAGAACTCCTGACACAGTTGAGACAACTTTGAAAAAATGTAATATTCAGGTATAACTGTAGCTTATATTTTGTATTCTTTTCTGTAATTCTCACCTTTATTTCCTTATTACCAAGGGTATTTGCATGACTACAGTATCTTTTTCCTTTTAGCTCTGGCTGCCAGCCTACACCTGACATTGTAATTCTATTTATGACATCAGAATATGTTGCTGTAGAGATAATTGTGATGTCATAAATGGGATTGGGATGTTCCGTTTAGAGAAACAACCAGAGTAGATATAGTCTAGGGAACAGGGATCTTTATTTTATTTATTTATTTAAACATTGGTAACCGGGAAAGGCACACTGAGTCAAGGCTCGTTTCCAGGAGCAACCCAGGGGGGAAAAAAAAACAGGGAGCCAGGGGATAGCAGCGAACATGCTGCAGCATTAACACAGTAACACCATACGGAAAGAACCTTGCTTTAATGTAGCTGTTATCAGTAATAAAGAAAATAAATGGTGAATTACTGAAAATATATGAACTTGAAGTAATAAAGAAAATGGGATGGAGTTTAATGTAAATCTTACTTTTTTCAAAGTTGTCCTAATGCTGTCAGGGGTTCTTTAAAGATGGCTGCCACTATCAATTTAAAAAAATCTCATTCCTTGTGGTTACTTTTTGATTTTACATGCTGGACTCCTACTGAGGATGTATTGGGAGGGTGCAATCACACATTTCTGATGGCAAACAGCCCAACACCATACTAAAATGTTTAATGTATTCATAATGGGCCCTATGCATGAAACTAAACATTGCCTATGCACCCCATAATCGAGGCACGTAGGCAACTTTACGTGTGAATGCTACACGGCAGGGGTCCCGCAGACCCCCTGTGACATTCACCAAGGGCGTGCAAGACACTTGCATGCCCGCCATTCTAGCCCCTTGGGGAGCACTGCGCAGTGGGCGTGTCAGGGGTGTGCCTGCAGAACACGCCATTCACCATGCCGCATAGTGCCAGGCCAAGGGGGCACCGGGTATGCCAGCCTGGACCAGGTGTATCCTGCTGCATGCTCCCATTTACACCATCCGCTGGGTGTGGCAGTAACAGAATAGAGGACTGTATGCTGCCCCAGCCCACTAGGCAGCAGTGGAGGGCTGGGGCGATGGACTGCAGTTTAGTGTCTCCACATTGCTTTACATGACACACCCCTTCTCCCTACTCCCTATGCATGGATTGCAGGGGATTCACTGTGGGACTTGGTACAGGCATCTGATTTGATGCCCGCCTGGGTCTGCAGCTCCTCTCCCGACCATCCGCATGACCATGTGTGTGGAGGTGGCGTGGTAGCAGACAGGCACCATGTGGGTGCATGCCTTTGTGCATGCCGCACTCCCTGCACCTGTCCGGGGCTGCACATGTACACAGGTGTGTTATGTGCCTCAGGAGCACATAACTCACCCTTTCATTCATAGGGGCCATTGGGTGTGGCCAGAGATCAGGGACCTTTAATTAATTTAAAATCTCATATCTTAGTTCAGGCATTAAATACAACAAAAAGAGAAATAATATGTTAATGTTTTGTCAGAACTATTACTAAAAAAAATATCATTTTTTTTCCACTTAGAAATACTGCTGCTTGAAATACATTTTTAACCTGAATGGTATAGAATGTGATGGGTTAGTGGGAGAAAAGGAAACAACAAACAGAAACAAGCTTAGATGATTAGGAAGAGTGGCCCGAGTTACCTGTGGTTTGTGCAAAGTCAGGAGGACTCAGACCCCAAATGAATCACACACTAAGAAGATTATTATGAAATGGATAAAGATATAAGGTTGGTGTCACTGCAGTGTAATGCCCGAGTTATAAAGAATTAGGGTTTAAGCACTCTATGCTGCTCACATTTATGTCCCACGCTGTACCTTACGTTTACTGCCTGGTGATATTTTAATAAAAGAAGTTTCAAAAATAAATAGGGAGCAGCTGACCAAAATCGGAACACAAAATGGTAATATCAGCTAAAGATGTTGTTACAATTTATGACTTAATGTGAAACGGGGGGTTCTAAGGAGAATTAGACTGTTACATGGATGTCATGAATTATTTCCTGTTTCAAATCCTTTCTCAGCTGTGACTGAAATGCCATATAATGAGGGCTGAAGCAAAATCAGGGACAGCCCTAAAAATCTGGGTCAGTGGAGAGGTATGGTACTTCATGTATAAACCTGGATGCTGTGCTGTCAATATTTCCCAACTTTTTTCTTCTGTGTGTGGTGTTCCTTGTTAACTGAACAGAAATCATGAAATTCTTGCCTCCTAAGTTTGAAAATGAGGGGCACAATTTTTTACTCAAATTTTGGTTGAGTAGTCCATTGTAAGTGCTGACTGAATGCTGGCTGACCTAGGAGCATCATTGGATGTATAGACAGCCGCTTGATCACGCTCCCGGCTGGAGGAAAGGTGCAGTTGCAGTGATGTCAAGCATCAGGGTGGGCTACAGGGGGATCAGTGTAGTATATGGTAACTTACCCTAGTAACATTGTAGAATGGTTTAGTCCACATCCCCCTGCAGTTTTGGGCCAATGGTATGTCTGGGGTGGAAACTGGGTTTTAGAAACTGCACGAGCAGATAGTAGTAGTAGTTCTGCTGAAGCCTGCTGATCTATCTAATGTATGTTTGTTGAATAAACCTCAGAGCTGTTAGAAGTTACTTATGGAGTCCAGTCATTCCTGAAACCAGCAATCTGGCAAGAAGCAACTAAAGTGAAATATTATATGGTGTCAGAAGTGAACTTGCCATGCTGCATTTGCAAGAAAGAAGAAAAGTTTGTGCTGTCCAGAAAAGAAGCAAAAGACAGTATTTGTGAGTACCTAAAGCTTACTAAAAGACTGTATAACAAAGTATTTTTGGCAGTATGGAGCAATTTAAGCCACCTCCACCACTATTGTTGACTGAAAACCTTGCAGAAAACTGGAAAAGGTGGGCACAGAGATTAAGTCTGTACTTCACAGCCACGGGATTAGATGATAAATCAGAGGAAATGAAAATTGCAGTCCTGCTATACACGATCGGGGATGAGGCCCTCGAGGTGTACAATACCCTTAATATAATGTATGCTGACCCACAAGCTAGAAAAGCAGCTGAGGTTATGGAAGCATTTAAGAATTATTGTTCAAGGCAGGATGGTAATACAGGCCGAAAACCAGACCACCAGGTATCAACACGAGAGACGCGTGCACAAAAATCAAACACATGTGGGAGGTGTGGCAAGGGACATGTGCCAAAGGCTTGTCCAGCATATGGACAAGAATGTCGTAAATATGGTGGCCTCAACCATTATGCAAAAATGTGCAGGTCCAAAAAGTCCAACAAACCTCATAAAATGACCAAAGGGGTAGAAGCACTAGTTGTGGGTGCTGTAAAAAGAAAACAAGAAATGGTGCGGACACAAGTACCAGATTAAGGGTGGTACACTACCTTGAAGATAATGGGACAGCCAGTTAAGTTCAAGTTGGACACGGGCGCTGAAGCCAATATACTTACTAAAGAAGTGATTGCACAGTTTCCATGCAAGGTACAAATCAAGCCGACCAGTACTATCCTAATGGCATATGGAGGAGCACAAATTAATCCTGAAGGGGAAGTGACGCTAAAGTGTAAGACACAAGACAGAGAGGCCAATCTGCAGTTTTATGTCACTAATACATCGGGAGCTTCCCTACTGGGTCAACAGGCATGTGTCATCCTGGATCTGATTCGCAAAGTAAAGGTACTTAAAACCAAGCCACCAAGCACAAAAGAGGAACTTCTTGCACAATATAAAACAGTGTTTGAAGGCCTAGGAGAATTCCCTGGTGTTTACCACATACATACTGCCCCAAATGTTACTCCTGTGATACATGGGTGCAGAAAAGTCCCATATGCAATCACGGACAGACTAAAACAGACACTGGAACAACTGGAGCAAATTGGGGTGATTAGCAAGGTAAGAAAACCTACAACATGGGTAAATAGCCTTGTAATTACTGAAAAGAAAAATGGTGAGATCAGGGTGTGTTTGGACCCTAGAGACTTAAATAAAGCTATCAGAAGACATCATTTCTCCATCCCCACACTGGAGGATATTCAGAGTAAGCTTGCAGGTAAAAAGTTTTTTAGAATTGTAGATGAAAAAGATGGGTACTGGCAGATCAAATTAGATGACAAATCTGCAGACCTATGTACATTCAACAGTCCATGGGGAAGGTACAAATTTCACAGACTTCCTTTTGGTATATGGTTTGCAAGTGAAGTATTCCAGCAGAGAAATGCTGAACACTTCGGAGACATACCAGGTGTTTTTGTAATAGCTGATGACATGCTTATAGCTGCAGCTGCCAAGGAAGAGCATGACAATACTTTGAGAAAAGTAATGGACAGAGCAGTGGAACTCAATGTAAAGTTCAATAGTGACAAAATACAGTATTTGGTGAGTGAGGTGAAATACGTGGGGCACATCATAACTGAAAATGGGCTACGGCCTGATGAAGCCAAAGTAGAAGCAATTGCTGAGATGCCCCTCCTAAGATAAAAAGCACCACAGAGGCTGTTAGGAATGACTCGATACTTGGCGCAGTACATTCCGAATGAAGCAAACCTCACTGCACCACTAAGGCAGCTACTCAAAAAAGATGTCATGTGGCAGTGGCAGCCAGCACAGGAAGAAGCCTTACAAAAGCTGAAAGAGACTATTTCTTGTGCACCAGTATTAAAATTCTTTGATCCAAAAGAGGACATTGAAATCCAAGCAGATGCATCTAAGGACAGACTAGGTGCTTGTCTACTACAAAGAAACAGACCAATAGCTTATGCATCTAGGTCATTGTCCAGTGCTGAAAGAAACTATGCACAGATAGAAAAAGAGTTGCTAGCGATTGTGTTCTCTCTACAAAAATTTCATCAGTATGTTTATGGAAGGTCAGTGAAAGTACAATCAGATCACAAGCCACTACAGTCCATACTGAACAAACCAATTGGAAAGGCTCTAGCAAGATTGCAGCAGATGCTGTTACATATACAGAAATATGACATAGAGGTAATATATACTCCAGGCAAAGATATTCTGATTGCAGACACTCTATCCAGGGCAGTACCAAGAAAACCAGCAGAGGGAGACATTGATCTAAGTAGTGAAAAGGTCATATACTCAGTCCAAGCAATAGAAACACTGCCTGACAGCATGTTAGAAGGGCTAAAACAGGCCACACAGAGGGACAGTGATTTACAGTTGCTTAAAGAAATGCACCTCAAAGGATGGCCTAACAGGGAAAAAAACAAGTCAGCATCAAACTTCAGCACTATTGGCCCATGAGACACAATATATACATAGAAAATGAACTCATAATGGTGGGTAAAAGAATCATCATACCCAAAGAGCTGAGAACAGATGTGCTACAAAGACTTCACACAGCACATCAAGGAATACAAAGGTCGAAGGCACAAGCCAGAGCTGTGATGTATTGGCCAGGCGTGAATCGAGAAGTAGAAATGATGGTTGAAGCATGTGGACCTTGTCAGGAACTCTTACCCAGCAACCATAAAGAGACGATGTGTCCACATGAAATACCTGACATGCCATGGTTAAAGCTTGGAGCAGACATTTTTGACTTTAGGGGACACTCCTACTTAATAGTAGTGGACTATTTTTCAAAATACCCAGAGGTTCTCAGAATGCCTGACAAGACAGCAGCTACAGTTATTGCAAAATTGAAAGCTGTATTTGCAAGACATGGAATTCCAAAAGAACTGGTAGTGGATCGTGTACCATTTGCAAGTCATGAAATGAAGCAATTTGCAAAGTTGTGGGAGTTCAGAATAACTCATTCCAGCCCAGGATACCCACAATCTAATGGTTTAGCTGAAAGAATGATCCAGACAGTAAAAAGAATCTTCCTGAAGTCTATGCAAGGTCAGACCGATCCACATCTCGCATTGCTCAGTCTTAGAAATACACCAGTCACAGGACTGAACTTACACCTTCTCAATTGTTAATGGGCAGAATGTTGAGGACAACATTACCAGCAAGTTCAAGGCACTAGCGACCTGAAATACCAAAGGATGCACATAAATGTCTGAAAAGACTACAGAAAAGACAGAAACAGTATTAGACAGGCATGCAGCTCCACTTACTCCATTCAGAGAAGGGAAAGGGTATGCATAGAGACTTCTAGTGGGTGGCAACCTGCTACAGTGGAAAGAACTCCGTGATGAGCCAAGATCCTATAGTGTGATTACACCTGCAGGACAGCGATACAGCAGGAACAGGAGACACCTGAGGAGAGACCGAACAGTTGCTTTGGAAGCTGAAGAGCAACAGGCAGATGAGTCAACTGAATCCGTATTGTCACAAACAGTGCAATCCAGGGACAACAGCCAGGAACAGGACACTTGTCAAGAATATGAGCAACCTGAGATGGAACCTGTTGTTTTCAATGACACTTTGCAAGAAAGTCCTGAGGCTATACCCAGTGTTCAGTCTACTCAAATGACCAGAAGAGGGTGTTTGCTTAAAGTTCCTGAGAGGTTCAGAGATTTTGTTATGACTTAAGTCAGTGGTAAAGACTTATTTCAACAGAGCTTAGTACCAGTGACTTTAGACCCTAACTCATCACAAAGTAAGACTCAACCATTATGTTAATATTGCTTGGCAATTATTTTTCATTGATATGCAAACCGAAATCAAGGTAATTGCTTTCTTTTACTAGAAGGGGAGATGTAGCATATGGTTACTTACCCTAGTAACATTGTATAATGGTTTAGTCCACATTCCCCTGCAGTTTTGGCCAATAGTATGTCTGGGGTGGAAACTGGGGTTTTAGAAACTGCACGAGCAGATAGTAGTAGTAGTTCTGCTGAGGCCTGCTGAACTATCTAATGTATGTTTGTTGAATAAACCTCAGAGCTGTTAGAAGTTACTTATGGAGTCCAGTCATTCCTGAAACCAGCAATCTGGCAAGAAGCAACTAAAGTGAAATATTATAATCGGGGAGGGGGGTATAAAGGAGAATAATAGTAAATGTGGATTGCATCACAATCAGACCATATCTAATTCCAAGCAGATGCCAGACAGAGTTATGTCAATTGCTCACATAACTCCACATGCCACCAGCGCGGGATCAGGTCTGGAGCATGTACAGTCCACATTTAGATGTATAAACATTTGTAACATATTTTAGCTTTAGTAGGATTCTGAAAGATTGTAATCCATTTCTACATGTTTATACTTACCTGAAATACTCTAGTTGCAGAGGCTAACGATGTGAGAAACAAGTAGAAAATTAGAAACATAGATTTTGATGGCAGATAACCGCTTGCCCCACACAGTTTGCCCATTTCCTTACCTATTGGATAAGCTGCAGATCCTAGTTAACCAACAGCCTACTTCTTCCTACCCCCCCACCAGAATTGCCTTATGTCTATCTCATGCATTCTTGAATTCCTCCACTGTTTTTGACCCCACGACCTCCTCAGGAAGGCCGTTCCATGTATCCACCACCCTCTCTGTGAAAAAATGCTTCTTCACGTTGCCCCTGAGCTGTCCCCCCTCTGTCTTCAAATTGTGCCTTCTTGTTCTTGCACATCTCTTTTTCTGAAAGATGCAACCCTTTTGGACTTTGTTGATTCTCATGAGGTACTTGAAAGTTTCTATCATGTCCCCCCTCTCCCTCCTTTCCTCGAGAGTTTACATATTAAGCTTGTTTAGTCTCCCTTCATATGGCTTCTGGTGCAGACCCTGCACCATTTTAGTCGCCCTCCTCTGAACTGCCTCCATCCTGTCTATGTCCTTGCGGAGACGGGATCACCAGAGCTGCATGCAGTACTCCAGATGGGGTCTCACCAACTGTCTGTACAGAGGGATAACAACTTATTGTTTTCTACTGGTGATGCCTCTCCTTATACATCCCAGTATCCCCCCAGCCCTCCTTACTGCCTTCTAACATTCTCAGATCAGATTTGGACTGCTTGTTATCGGAGTACCTGTGCAGTCAGTCACACTTCTACAAAACGGTCCATGCCATTTCGACTCTTCAGCTGGGGAAAGGATAACAAGAAGGGAAATGACTACGAATTGGTTCAGTTTTAGAGGGTTGCATAGAAACATAGAAATTGTTAGCAGATAAGGACAGCTAGGCCCATCCAGTCTGCCCATAGGCCCTATACATTGTATGTGGCCACTGTCACTGTATGACCAATGGCTTTTCATGGCATCAATGGCATTTACAAATTCTGATCCATTTCACTGCTACACTTCACTACATTTGACGGCCACTTGAAGCAGATTGCTCTGATAAATGTTAACTGGTACTTTAGCGTGGACCACAAAACAGCAATTCATGTTACAGTGAAAATGTTGTTATCCATTAGGAACGGAGGGAACCAGCAAAGGTTCTGATAAGCATTAAAGGTTTTGATAGTTACTGAGCCTTATCGGAACTTTTGGCACCTTCTAGTTTGAAGTATAAAACCTGCTTTAATCATCAATTTCCATGTATAATCTATTGTCAGTGAAGAAAAGAAAGAAAAAAAAAAACACTTGGAGTTGTATGGTACTACAGTAGCTACAACTAATGTCATATAGTTAGTGCCCCTTGTATGACATAACTGTGAGTATGATCACTTAATACAGATCTGACTTGCTGGCTCCGTCCTCCCCTTCCAGCCTTTATTTCTAGATAAAGACTTGCTGGGGAGTACATTAAGCATCACAATCAGTGTTTTAAAAGTTGCCAGAACTTTATCAGAGCCTGAAAAATTGTTCTGCTAAGGTTCTTTTATAGAAAGTGGCACAAGCTCTGGAAGGGTCTGAATAGATCAGAATAGGTTCTGCCATCCCTAGTATCGATACATTTTCATTCCATTTCAGAGCGCCCTTTTTCTCCTGTCATGTAGGATGCCCCCTTGTGCCTTCTTTAGCATTTTGTTTCTAGTGCAGTAATTAAGGGAGAGCGCTGGTAAAAAATGCTGCCTCAAGGTTTGCATGAGTATTCCATTCTCTAGTTGAACATGTAGGGCCCAATACTAAGTTCCAGTTTAATGGGCTGGAAAAAAGAGGCACAAAGAGGGCCCCATTGCATTGACTGATAAAATTACCATACATAGAAGAATAGTTATGGACTGGGGGTGTCAAGGTTCCCCCATACAAAACTCTAAAAAAAAAATTAGGCATTCCAGCTGTTACTGGGTGCAAACCCATGCAAATTGGGTTTTTGCAAAATAGCAGCATAAACGAATTTGTCATGCACGTCTGCACATGGCACAGAGATACACAAATGCATGTCAGTGAGTAATGCACAGACTCCCATCCAATCCTTACCTTAGACTTCCTTGTGTGTGCCAGTGCCAGTGTCATCATATGGTCCCATTATATGTTCCAGGTCATCTCACTGTCGGTCCAGTGGCCCTTCCCCCTTGTCCCAGCCCTGCAATAAACTCTGATAGTCCAGTGGAATTCCCCCTCCTAGACCTGTCACCTCCTGTGCATTTATTTAACATAATGACCTTTGCTGATCTCTGCCCCCCTGTGCAGACACCCCTACCAGCTACCTAAAAAACAGATCTTACTTTGAGTTAGAGCTCTTGCAGCAGGCAATAACCATAAAGACTAAGCCACCAAGTGCCAGGACCCCATGGAAACCTTTTAGCTAGCAGTCTTCAGTGGGGACTGCCCCTGATGTTGGCCCTTCCTGACATCAACCAATGGTATAAAGGGGCAGTCCCCAGCCCTGCCTCAGTTCTTTTCCTGCAATCAACCCATTCACATCAGTTCCTCAGACGTCTTTTCGCAACAGTTCGACCGCTTTCATGCCTTCAGTGTTTTTTGGCTAATTTCTGACAAAGAAGTCTTCAAATGTATTCCCTTTCTGCATGTCTTCATCTCCGGCATCATCTATTTCATCCGAGGAATGAAGAAAATCCAAGTGTGCATGAGGCAAGCAGCTGCCGTCAAAGGATGGCCACAAGGCCTGCCTTTTTGCCTAGGCCCTAACCACGATACCGCTGCCTGCAAGCACTGCAATTGGTTTAATCAATGGACTTGGATCTGCCACCAGAAGGCTCTTAAGGCACACCTCCTCGAGAAGCAGCTTGCCGCTATGCAAAGTCAGTGGGGCAGAGTCCTTCTTCATCTTCGTCGGTTTCCACCTCCTCCACTTCAAAGCCTCACAAAGAGAAAAATAAGGCTTCAGGAAAGTGCAAGGACAGGGAAAAGTCCCGAGAACACTCCTGCTCCAAGTCCCGCACCTCAAGAAGTCATCATCCAGTTCCTCATCTCACAGGGGATCAGACCATTCCTCCCAGCCTGCCCATAACTCCTCCGGGCAGCTGCCAGCCAAGTCCCTCACCATCGTCCTGGTGTCAGGCGGGGGCAAATCAGGATCAGGGACTTTGGTCTCTACTCTGATGCCCCTTAAGGTGAAGGCCACACCAGTAGCATCACCCTCCACCTTAGGGGCTGGGACCAGTCAGAAGCAGGGAAAGGGGAAATTGTTTAACCCAGAGAGGCACACTAAGCTGAAGCTTGATTCCAGGTGCAACCTGGGAGCACAAGGAAGTTAAGTGACTTGCTTAGGGTCACACAGCATGCAAATAGGGGCTGTGGGATTCAAACCCAGGTCTCCAGGTTTGCAGCTCAGAGCCTTAAATCACTGCGCTATACTGCCTCTGCGTCAGGGCGGTGATGCCTTGCCTCCTGCTCACCAGGTCCCAATGATGGTCTCATCCAAGACCTTGAGGTGTCAGGGTCGCACAACCACCAGACACCTCCACCCCACACTGTGGGGCCTTCTCCTAAGGCCCTGGCCAAGCCATTGGCTGTGTCCCACCCAGACTCCAGCCAAGCAGCCACCCACTAAGGGGGTGTCTTCTTGGGCATCTGATCAAGCTTCACCTGCCTCTTTGCCAGCCTGTTCTCTGTCACTGATTGACATAGACTCCCCAGTTGAATCTAGGTCAGATGAGACATCTAACTGCCCTCTGGCTCTGCCACCACCTTGGATGCCAGACACCCTGATGCCAGGTGCTCCAACATCAGGCAAACTGACTCCAGCTCCACAGTCGCCAGCCAGCCTGGTGGGTCTGCAATTCTCTAAGGACCAGATTCAGCAGCTTGTCTCCTTTTGGTGGTACCAAGTTAAAGGGGACTTGCTCCCTCTTAATAAGCCCACAACTGTCGAACTGGAGCTGGAGCTGGAGCCAGATCAAGACAAGGACCAGGAGCCAAAACAACTGACTCTTGCTCCAATGAGCCATACTCTGAGCCCAGAGGACCACCACGGTAGACCCCCACACAGATGAAGCCACTGCAAGTATTCCTGCTCTTCCTAGTCATTGCCTTCACCGGTCTTCCAGCGGACGCCGGCACCACAGTGGACGTCGGTCCCATAACCGATGGTCCCATGACAGATGTTGCTGCAGGTCTTCATCCCTATTTTTGGTGGACTGTAGCAGCAGTTCCTCACCCTCGGGCTTGTACCATTCTTAACCTAGGGGTTGTCCTTCCTCCCCAAACACTAAGGACACCCTCAGGTCACCTCTTGATGACCTGATGTTCATGGATGTTGTGAGGCACATCCAGACCTCCCAACAGGTGGGAGGTGGAGGACCTGGATCCAGAGAGGTGGAGGTTGGCAAAGTACCTGAGGCAGAAGGAGCCCAAGCATCTAGTGGTGCTACCTCAGGTAGACACCTTCCAGGACCAGACATGGTTAACCTGAAAGCACCCATCCACTACCTTTGCCATCTCCAAGAATTCGGACAGGCTGTATACAGCCCCTAGAAAGGAGCCTTTCCTGGCAGAACACCATGTGGCGGACTCTATGGTGATTACAGCTGCTCATGATAGATCGAAGAAGACTAAGCACCTGAGCACTCAGCCTCCTAACCAGGAGTCCAGATTCATTGACCAGATAGGCAAAAAATATGTTCATCTTCCACTTACTCCAGTAGGTCCCTTAACTTTCTCACACATATGGTGCAATACCAAAATGCCCTGTGGGAGAATGGTATGGAGACAGACTCAGCACACAAATCCTTAAATTGGGGTCAGATGTAGACACTCACATTCTGCGAGCCTCATATGATATTGCAGATATGGTGACCAGAGCAGCAGCTTTGGGCATTTGCTTCAGGCACCATGCCTGACTTAGAGTCTCTGGATTCTGCTAGGATCTGCAATGGGGCATTTTGGACCTCCCCTTTAAGGGCTCGGTCCTCTTTGGAGATGAGACAGGAAAACTGATTTCCCATCTACAAGACTCTGGGAAGTCCATTTGGTCTGTCCAAAAATGTATAAATGGGACCAAAGACACTTTAAGAAGTGGCCATTTTGGAAGCCCTCAAGTCAGCAACCCAATAACCAGCCAGCCTCAGTAGGTGGGAGGCTGCAAAAAAAGGCCACCTCCCAGACTCCTGGAAGCTCTTCCTCTCAAGCCTCAAAGTCCTCCCAGGCCCCTCTGCTTACTCCTGGAACAATGCAACGACTCCTTTCCAGACCCCACTCCTCCAGCAGAGTCAGTGAGGAAGTTATAGGGGGTCGCTTCTGCCTCCATCTCGAGGATTGAAACAAAATAATGACAGACCTCTGAGTTTTACAGCTCATAGAGAGAGAGGTCATACTCTCGAGTTCAAACAAATGCAACTCCACCAGTGTCCTCCCACTATCCTCCTTCTCATGTCCCCCTGATCAAAAGAGAAATTCAGGCCATTCTGCAAAAATGGGCTATAGAGCCAGTCCCTCCAGTGCAGAGAGGAAAGGGGTTTTACTCTTACTTTTTCCTGGTTCCCAAAAAGACTGGGGACCTTTGGCCCATCCTGGATCTCAGCTTCCTGAATAAATTTGTTGAGTACAAGAGGTTCAGGGTGGTCACATTGCCAGGTCTGATTCCCCTCCTGCACCAAGGGGATTGGCTTTATTCTCTAGATATGCAGGACGCATACCTGCACATCCTAGTGTTCCTACCCCACAGAAGGTTCCTGCATTTCCTCTTCCATGGTTGTCACTATCAGTTCCGAGCCTTGCCACTCAGCCTGTCCTCCACCCCCAGCATCTTCACCAAGTGCCTAGCAGTGGCTGTGGCTTTACGTTGACAGGGCCACTACATCTTTCTCTACCTAGATGACTGGCTGCTAGCAGCCCCTACAAGGGAACAGCTGGTTCGCACTCTCTTAGACATGTTTACACTCTTTCGAGAGCTGGGGATCACCCTGAACATCCCAAAGTCATTCCCATGGCCTAGCCAGAGACTCCAGTTCATCAGGGCAGTCCTAGACACAGTTCAGAACAAGGTCTTCCTCCCCTCAGACAGGGCGGATCGCCTTCGAGATCAGGGCCGAATGGTATCCTCAGCTCCTCACGTCCCGGCCTGAGTCTACTTAAGGCTCCTCGGCCACATGGTAGCAGCCATCCCAATGGTTCCCATGGCTCACCTCCATATGAGGGTCCCCAATGGATGCTCAGGGTGCAATGGAACCAGAGGTCCGATGAACTAGATCAGATGGTCTTGGTCTCCGACCCAGTTTGCAGGACACTAACCTGGTGGCTGGACCCTTTCAATCTGTTGAAAAGGGTCCTCTTCCAGCAGGAGCCCCCCCCGAGATGAGGTCTGACCTCAGATGCCTCGGGTCTCGGTTGGGGTGCTCATCTGGGGAAAAGGCAGACCCAGGGGACCGGATCATCAGACGAGCAATCACTCCACATCAACATTCTAGAGATGCAAGCAGTCCTGAATGCTTTACAGGCCTTTTAAGCAGACTTACTTCCAGGACCTCTACTCACTAAGACAGACAACATGTCCATAGTCTTTTACATCAGCAAGCAAGGGGAGACTTACTCTTACCTCTTCTGCAGGGAGGCAATGAGGGTCTGGTATTGGGCACAGGAACATTGCCTCAAACTCACCGCTGTTCATCTTCCAGGTGTCCAAAACATCTTGGCCAACAGCCTAAGTAGGACACGAGTGGGAGCTTCTTCAGTCGGTGGCAGACTGGCTCTTTGACAGATGGGGCCATCCAGAGTTGGACCTCTTTGTGTCCCCACTCAACACCAAACTGCCCAGTTTTTGCTCACTAGATCCAGGGCCTGGAGTTTTTTGGCAGAACACATTGTCCCTCCGTTGGACAGGGAGGTTTCTCTATGCCTTCCCTCTCTTTTCCATTCTACAGAGGATACTTATGAAGTTACAGGTGGAGGGAGCAGAGATGATTCTCATCACCACATTTTGGCCTCAGCAGATTTGGTTCCCACTACTTCAGCAGCTGGCAGTGGAACCTCCAGTTCCCCAGCCTCTGAGCTCGCACTTGCTGTACCAGGACCAGTCCACTCAAGTCCATCCGGACCTCAGGTTCCTGCATTTTCATGCATGGCTCCTGGAGACCTAGCAATGGCTAGATATGGGGTTTCCCACAAGGTAGTGCATGTCTTGGTGGTAGCTAGGAAACCCTCTACCAGATCCACTTATGCCATGAAAGGTTTTGCCTGTGGGCTACCGCACGCCAGATTAATCCCTTTTCCTGCTCCCCGATCTCCATGCTTGAGTATCTTCTCTCTCTATTTGAACAGGGCTTGAGCTACTCCTCCATCAAGTTGCACCTTTCCGCCATCTCGGCATACCATGCACCGGTGGAGGGGAAAACTCTCACTCAACTGGACTTGTCCCGTACCTTTTTTGCAGGGCATTTTGCACCTAAAGCCTCCCATCCGAGATCCCATTCCTCCATGGGATCTCTTCTTTATGTTGGAGAAGCTCACGCTCCTTCCATTCAAACCAGACATGGATTGCGAGCTACCCTTCATGTCATCGAAAGCATTATTTTCACTTGAAGAATTTCAGAGCTTTAGGCTCTGTTGTGTAAAGAGCCTTATTTGGTTTTTCATAAGGACAGGGTCTTCTTGCGTACAAATCCTAAGTTTTTGCCTGAGGTGGTGTCAGAGTTCACCCTAAATCAAGACATCCACCTGCCTGTCTACTATCCCAAGTACTCTAATCAGGGGGAAACATTGTTACATACTCTCGACGTTCATAGGACGCTTCGTTATTACTTGAACCATACTGCTGTCTTGCAGAAAACGCATCAATTGTTTGTTTCGTTTGCACCCAAAACTCAGGGTGTTCCGGTTACCAAACAGACTCTGTCTAAATGCTTGGCAACAGCATAGTTTTCTGTTATGACAAGTCAATCAATCAATCAATCAAATCTTTATTTTACCAGGCGGAACACCATTGAAATAAACTCATTTTCGAGGTGGACCTGGGAGTGGTACACAAGGTCAATATGATACACACAAAGAGCTTTCTTAGCAGGCAACACACAGGTACATCGAATACAGAACATAAAAGATATCTATGACAGCATATAAGTTTATATACTATACAGGCAGGTCACTTACAATGCAGTCAGCTATAATACGGGATTACACCGAGTATATGCAGTAAATAAGCAGGAACTACACTGTGTGTAGACGGTAATAAGAAGAAGGGCGAAGGAGAAATGGTCAGAGGAAGGATAGGAACATTAGTTTGCCGGGGAGGTGAGTTACTGCAAAAAAGGGGACCGGGGCTTATGGGTAAATATAAGAGAACACCGGAAGAAAGCTAGGCCAGAAAAGTAAGGGCCATTGGCAGAAGCAGTTGCATGACTCTTTGAAGGACTGTGATAATTTTTTGAAGTGAGACAGTGACACTGGAGTAGCGAGCGGAAGAGTTTTTTGTGTGTCATTCCAGAGAACAGGGAGGGTGTGGCTTATTGCCGTTCTGCCGAAGCGCGTTCTAGCTTTAGAGATCAAGAGGGAAATGAAGGAGAGACTTCTTGAAAGATAGATCCCAGGATTACAAACAGGCAGGCAGTCCATAATGTATTGTGGCATCTTATTACTGATGGTTCTGTAAGTCCAGAGCACTGCATTCTTTTTCCCCCTGACACTAAGTGAATTCCATCCCACAGAAGAGTAGAGGGTGCAGTGATGAGTGGAATAGGGGGTGTCAGTAATAAATCTAAGTGCCCGGTGATAAAGGGAATCAAGCTTGAAGAGGGCAACACTCGAGCCATGCCCCTACCCCACTCATTCCCGTTCCTATATAGGTCTCAGCTGTGACCACTGTATTCCATGCTTATTCCTATGAATGTGTCTACTGTGACTACTGCTACCCCAATGTATTGTGTCAAATGTATACATCATAATGTCAACTGTAATTACTGTCACTCCAATGTATGTAACAATCCCAATGACTGTATCCTGTCCAATGTATGTATCTGTTGATTTATGTATCTAATCCTGGGTCACCCCTGAAAAAGGGACCTCTGGTCTCAGTGGGTTTACCTTGTTACCAAAATTTAAATAAATAAATTAAAAAAGTCTGCATAATCAAGAAGAGGCATGAATGCAGATTGTACTAACCTCTTTTCCCCCTCCTGGGTTAAAAAATGCTTAATCCTAAAGAAAATCCCAAACCTCAGTTTCAGTTTTTTTGAAATTTCTTCTATATGGACCCTGAATGATAGTTAAAAGTTTATCCAGACACCTAGATATCTGAAGGATTACATATAATCCAGTGGCTCCCCTAGCAGAGAAACTATTTGAGGGGCCACACTGGGGATGTGAGGTTTGGAGATGTTAACTGATGGGGCGAAAAGCGTAATCTTCATTCTCTTAGCATTAAGGAGGAGCTTTGAGTACAAAAGGTTTCTTTGCAGTATATTGAATTCAGTTTGGAGGTCATTGCATGCGAGCTCAAGGGTAGGCCTGGCTAGGTATAGCACCATATCGTCAGCAAATGGGTGTATGTTTGCTGACTTGATTCCGGTGTTTAGGTTATTTATATAAATGGCAAATAGACGTGGGTCAAGGATAGACCCTAGGGGTATGCCTCTTGGTAAGGTTTTTATAGGGGAGAGGTCACCCCCAGCCTTGACCTGCAAAAAACAGTCAGTGAGGTAATTAGAAAACCATTTCAGTGACAGATTATTAACTCCAATATTCCTTAGCACGGCGAGGAGCAGGGTGTTATCCACTGTATCAAAGGCCTTGCTAAGGTTGAGAAACAGAGTGCATACATAGTTTCTTGCATCCAGGGCAGTCAACTAATCATTCATAATATTGGCAAGCACTGAGATGGTGCCATGGCAGGGCTGAAAGCCAGACTGGGCTGGGTTTAGCAGGTCAGAGTCCTCTAGATACTGCCTAAACTGAGCATTGCCCACCTTCTCAAGTAGCTTGGAAAGAATAGGAAGCAGGGATATGGGACGGTAATTGTTTAAATCACTAGTATTGCCTGATTTAAAAAGTGGAATAACATGGGCTGTTTTCCATATGGCAGGGAGGGAGCCATCAGCAAGGGACATGTTAAAAGGTGAGTAATGGAAGGGGGGACAGGACATATTAGCCAGTTTTAAGGTACAAGTACAATAAGCCCTCACCAGGACCAGTAAGAGGCCATTCCACCAGGGGAGTAGCCATTTCCTTCACCTTGTTGAAGAACATTTCCACAGCAGACATTTTTGCAGCAGCAACCTAGAGCTCTGCTCACACCTTCGTCAAGCGTTACATCTTGGATGTGGCTTCCAGATGTAGGACTGGGTTTGGCCTGGCAGTTCTCCAGGGTCTTCTCTCATAAGCATCGAGTTGGGCATTTTCAGCCTCCTCCTGGGCTTGCCTGCTTCTTCTCCCTTGATTGCTTGGGACTCAGTCCTAATGGCTATTGCCTGCTACAAGAGTTCTAACTCGAAGTAAGATAGTACAGTTACATAAGAACTTACTGTAACAGTTGCTTTCCCTCCCTCCTTCCCCTTGGCTTTCTCTCTGTTACTTTTTTTCTAGGCAAAAACCTGCTTGATTATTCTTTCATTCCAGACTTCAAGTCTCCGGTGGGAGACCTGAGGTGGGACTGGGGTCTGCTCCCATTATTCCATTGACTGACATCGGAGAGGGTCCCTGCTGAAGACTGCTAGCTAGAAGATTTCTATGGGGTCCTGACACCTGACAGCTTAGTCCTCATGGTTATTGCCTGCTGCAAGAGTGCTTCTCGAAGCTCTACTGTTACAGTAAGTTCTTACGTAACTGTACTTTCTGTGCCAGGGGAGTCAGAAAAGTGCTGCATCAGTGGTCGCCATGCTTTGTAAATGGTGCTGCAGGCAATTTGCATAGTGAACCTGCCCCCGCTGGTGCACCAGCACACTTTGATGTGCACTGGCACAGAAGGACTATGCAAGCCCCTTTGAATATAGTTTGGTTGTAGCAGCTAAGGGTCTGGTGGTAACTCATGGAAAAATGATTCACCACTAGTCCCTTGAAACTGAGAATTAGGTTCCTTATTACCCTGGTAGTCTCCAAGCAATATGGAACTAATGCTGCAGGCTGGTGCTGGAGGGGGTGTGGGGGACAATGGACGCAATATATTTTCTGGCAGTGCCCAGAGATAAGAGTATTCTGTTCTGAGGCAGGAGAAGCAATAACTACCATGATGGATATCCCTCCAGGCCTTAATTTTGAAAACCTGATCCTAGGGCTCCCACCTAGAGGGGCCTGCTCCTCCCATAAAAAAATATTTGATCTTCCTCGGGGATATCGCTGTCATCGGGTCACACCTATGGAACCTAGACATCAGGCACTAGGATCCCATGGAAGCTTTTCTGCAGCAGTCTAGTAGGGGCTGCCCACCCCATCAGGCTCCAGTGTCATAGCCCTATATAAACATGGGCTGTCCCATTCAGTTTTACCATGCCGCAACAACGGCAGACACAGAGATATCCCTGACAGCGACAGCCACATTGCCAAGTGTCCGCAATTGGTGTCGGGGGATGCCTCCATGTTTCCAAGGGGTTACGCCCCCAAAACCCCCATGTGGGGGCTCCACCCACTACACCCGCCAGTCTCTTGGATTCCAACTCTGAGTCGGAGTTGGACTGGGGTGGAGGGGCACCCTGAGAGGCAGTCTCCTGGCCTTGCAGAGACCATCACAGTGACATGCAGATTTTGCCCAAATCCTGTCACTGTGATGGTCTTTGCCATAGGGGAGTCGCTGCGGTGACAGTATACCATCCCACTCCCTGCTCAGTTCTTTCCCACTGTCGACTATTCGTTCACAAATTCCACTGAAGCTTCATCACTCAGTTCGACTGCAAAATCTCTATTTACTTTTTCTTTTGCATGCAGCCTTTGAATCACTTTATTTTAAAGTGATTCCTTTTGTTTTTGCATGTCGAGAACTCCTTCATCTGCTCTTTTCTGTTGCAGGCCTTGGCTCCTATCAGGCCCCCCATGGAGGAGAGTTCTCCCAGTCTTCTCAGGGCTGTGAAGGGGCCATTGGCCCTAGCCTTGCTGTCAAGACCACTCAAATCACGAGGTCCACAGGCACTGATCCCCACCGCCTCTACTATAGCTAGTGGCGGTTCATTGAAGCTGGGTTCTTCACCCTCTCCATCGATACCTGTGTCGACAATGCTTCCTTTTCTTGCCATTAACCTTAATGCTGTTCTTACTTCCATGACCTTGGCTCTCCTACAACAGTTTGTTCCATGACTTGGGCCTTCATCACCCTTGCTATCAGGTGCTGCTTCAATATCAACACTAGTTCAGCCTGTCTGCCCTCTAGAGATCCACCAGTTCTCTGGACATTGGTCCCTGCTGCAGAACAGACAGACGTGGAGAAGGAATATCATCTTGAACTCATCCTCCCTGAAGAAGAGGATGAGGAGGAAGACATTGAGACTGACTCCTCTGAAAGATCTACTGTCTCCTCCAGGATCATGGACTTAGTCAAACACACCCTAAGGTCCCCTGGAGGACTTCTCTTTCTTTAACATTATGAAACAGCTCTCCTCCACTATGGGGTTCCAGACTGAGGAAAATTATGTCACCAGGAAGAACCCGATGGATTTCTTGGTGATCTCAGAATCTCCACCCAAAGTTATTCTTCCTCTTCTTCCCGCATTGCATGATGCTGCCAGTGCTGCCTGGCATAAGCCCAGCCTGGTACCTACCATGCTCAGGCTGATAAGCTTTACCAGGTGCTCTTGGTACCACCTCTTTGTGCAGCCCAATCAGAAACTGACTCAGTGGTAATCAAGGCTGCTCATGACAGGTCCAAGATGCCCAAGCACCTTAGTTCCCTCCCCCAACAGGGAATCTCAGAGGATTGAGCTCTGGGGCAAGAGGACTTTTGCCTCAGCCACTTTGGGCTTTAGAATTGCCAGCTACTTGGCTCATTTGATCAAATATCAGAATAACTTTTGGAAGAAGGGCAAGGCTGTTGCACAGGCCCTTCCTGATGGTTCTCAGAGACAAGAGCTTCTAAAAATTCTACAGGCCTCGGAAGATATCAGTAAGCATCTCATCAGAACCACCTATGATATAGCTGATGTAACCACCCAGTCCCCTGGGGTTACTAGAATCCCATCAGGTTAGTCCTAGGAAGGTAGTGGGCAGCTGTGTAAGGATCTTGTTAGGATCTCTTTAGATAAGACATAATTGTTTACTCAGCTAGGCTGAACAGAGAATGGATTATGTAATTTAGGATTCTCACAGCAGAATAAGCCACTTTGGAATTAGCTGTTCTGGGGGAGGTTTAGAATGTTCAGACAGGAGTGAGTGTGTGTCTGTAGTCTACAGTGGGCAGTAGTGTGAAGTGGAACTATGAGCAGCAGCAGTGCTCAGAGTGTAGAGGTTCCTGCCAGTCTCCAGTGAGATTGGATAAAGTACCCCCGGCAGTTTTTCACCCTTGTGTGTGAGACCCAGCAGAACCAGAAGAAGTGATGGAGACCATTTGTCTGCAAGACCCCAGTGGGTCATTTTCCACAGAAATTGTGGTGTGGACTGTATTTCAGTGGGATCCAAGGGGCAATCCCCCTGAAGATCCTGAAGAGTTTCAGCTTCCCAGAAGGAAGGGTGTCTGTGCTGAAGCTATGACAAAGCTAACTGAGAAAGGAAGATAATGTTTTCCTTCTTGTTTTCCATGTCTGTATTAAAAGGACAAACAAAGCTATGAGTACAGATTTATGGGACTGTTCTTAAGGGTTGGTCTGAGGTGTATGTGCCCAGAGATAAGGCTAGAGTGCACCTGTCAGTGCCCCAGCATCACCACAAAAATGTGCTGCATATTCAAGTTTAAAGTTAGGGAGTCCTTTTGCAATCCAAGGGTATTGGAAGGATCCTGTTTCACCACAAATGTGCTAAATGTTTCAAGTTAAAGCTTGGGATTCCTTTGCAATCCAGGTGAAATGGAGGGTCCATGTTAGAGTAACCCAGAAGGAATGGCAGAGACTGGGCATGGGGTAGGATTGGGCATAACCCCAGTCTGATTCCGCAGTCAGGGCTCACTGGTTCATGTATGGGCACCAGGTTTAACAGGGCATGCTAACAGAAGTCATCGCTCCAGGGAAAATGTGTTTGTGCGTGGCAATTACCACAGTATACACTTGTGTTGGAAAGTAAAGTCCAGAGATTCCTAGAATAGAGAAATGGACAGTTTGAAATGTGTGTGAGGCAAAGTTTGTTCTAATGTGCCCAAACAGTTGTTCATGAAAGGAAAGCCTTGCTCCTGTGCAGACAGCAGCAAACCTGGGGGACCACCCTGTTCTGCATTTGTTACCAACTTGTGTGAATATAGCCATACTGTACGATCCCAGTTCTCAGTAGCGGACATTGCATCTGTGCTTCCAGTGTAAATTGTTATGGGGCTCCCACAGAAGTTAGACCTAGTGTAGCCCTGGCACCTCTCTCCCAGAATCTGGAGTAAATATAAATGTTATTTTGTACCCTAAACCCCTGCCCCTTTTAGACTGCCGGGCCAGGTATTCACCTCAGAGCTAGGGGTGATGCCTTTTGGTTTTGCCAACTTTTGACCTGTTGCCTTGTCTGTGGCACAAGGTAGGGGGGTCCCAGTTTCCAGACGTTGCTTTTGGCCAGGGCATGGTTTACACTGATACTACAGCCAGAGCAGTTGCCACTAGCATTTACCTTAGAAGGTACTCCTGGCTTAGAGTCTCTGACTTCACAGCTGATGTCCAGAAAAAGGTGTTGAATGCCCCTTTTGTGGGTCACAGACTTTTTGGTCCTAATGTGAAGGATATTATTAATGACTTGCAGGCATATGGAAAGACTATTAAGTCTGTCCACTCTCTTTATTGTACCCAGCCCAGGAGAAGAAAGAGGCCCTCCTTTTGTAAGGCCTCCCACAAATCTGACTCAGGAACCAGGTTCCAGGGCAAACACAGGGCTGGCTCTGCCTTGCCTGCCCCCCTCCTCCACCACTGGTCCCTCTGTTAAGCACTTCAGGGGAGAAGGAGCAGCCCCAGCTGCTAGCTCTGCCTCAGCCTGACTCCTTGCCAGGCCCCTCTCCTTATGTTGCAAGCCAGGAGGTGGTGGTCAGAGGTTGGTTCTCCCTCCATCTGCCCAGTGGAGAACCATTACCACAGATGCTTGGATCCTTCAGATAATCAAACAAGGCCATGCTATAAAACTTCTGGTACAGCCTCTAGATGTCCCACCTCTTATCCTCTGGACCACACAGCTGTGCTCCGGGAGGAGGAGTTCACGTTGCTGTGCTAAAGGGCCATAGAATCAGTGCCCAGGCAGCAAAAGAACAAAGGGTTCTACTCCAGTTATTCCTGGTTCCCAAAAGAACTGGGGACTTGAGGACCATACTAGATCTCAAAAAGCTAAATGTTTTCATCCAGTACAGAAAGTTCTGGATGGTAACCCTACACTGCCTCCTCCCTCTGCTCAAGCAGGGTGACTGGCTAAGCACCCTTAATGTGCAGGATGCTTATCTGCATATCATGGTTTGCTCCCTTCACAGGTGGTACCTATAGTTCCTCTTCCAGGGGGAACATTACCAGTTGAGTGTGTTACCTTTGGTTTATCCTCTGCACCATGGGTATTTACCAAGTACTTAGCAGCTGTAGCAGCAGCTCTCTGGTGCAAAGGCCTTTGTATGTTCCCATATTTGGTTGATTTCATATGAACATATGAAACTGCCAGCAGATACAGGCCATTTGGTTTATCTAGTCTGCTCGAGTGTGCAGCACTTTAGTTCATTAGACTGCTGCTGCCCCACCTCCCTCATATGCCCTCCCTCCCACCTTGCACCCCCTCCCTATTTGTACCCTCCCCTTGAATCTGTCCCACCCCCCTCTTGAAGCCCCCAACACTCTGTGGTGATACAACTTCCTCTGGTGGAGCATTCCACCCTGCCACCACCCTTTCTGTGAAATAGTGCCTCATTCATTCCTTCTTGAACCTGCCCCCTTCCAATTTCATAGACTGAACATACACTTGGTGTCTGCTCTGTTCAAATCCTTCAGGTACTTGAAGATCTCAATCATATCCCCTCTCTTCCTTCTTTCCTTCAGGGTATACATAGATACATAGACAGTGTCGGCAGATAAGGGCCTATGGCCCACCCAGTCTGCCCATTTGAGCTTGTAAATTGAGCTCTCTCAGTATCTCCTCATATGGTCTGTTCCCAACCCCAGAATCATTTTTGTTGCCCTGCACTGTACCCCCTCCAGTAGTTTGATGTTCTTTTTTCAAGTAGGAGCATCAGAATTGCATGCATTACTTCAGGTGCGGTCTCACCAGGGACCTGTACAGGGGCAAGATGACCTCCCCACTCCTGGAAGTAATCTCCCTTGCTATGCAACCTAGCATCCTGTTTGCCTTTGCTGCTGCCTTCCTGCACTGAGCAGAGTGGTTCATCTCCCTGGTTACCAGCTCTCCCAGATCCTTCTCCTCCTTGGATTTTTTTAACGGGACATCCTCCAGCCAGTAATTGTGTCCTAGGTTCTTGCCTCCTAAATGCATCACTTAGCACTTCCTGGCATTGAAACCAAGCTGCCAAGTGTGATACCCATCCTCCAGTTTTGCCAAATCCTCCTGAAGTACTTTTGCTCCCTCCCCTCATCTACCTTGGCACAAATCTTTGTGTCATCTGCGAAGAGACTGATCTTGCTCTTAATCTCCACTGCAGTGTCAGCTATGAAAATGTTAAACAGAACTGGTCCCAGCACCGAGCCCTGTGGTACACCACTTGTTACTGCCCTGGGTTCCCCAGACTCTTCAACTTGCAGGTCAGCCTACTGTGTGGCACCAAGTCAAAGGCCTTGCTGAAATCCAGGTAGAGGACATCCACTGCATGTCCCCTGTCCGGTGCCCTCATAACCCAGTCATAACAATCAACCAGGTTCATCTGGCAGGATCTGCCTGAGACAAACCTGTGCTGCCTGCTGTCCTGGAGGTTGTTATCCTCAAGAAATTGCACCAGCCTTTTCTTGAGGATTGTCTCCATCAGTTTTCCCATAATTGCAGTTGGCTCACCGGTCTGTAGTTCCCCGGTTCATCCTTGGGCCCTGTCTCATGGAGAGGTACCACATGTGCTTCCCTCCAGTCCCTGAGCATGCATCCTGAGTTCAGAGAGTTATTGAACAGGTCCACCAGTGGCCCTGCCAGTACCTCTGCCAATGCTCTCAACACCCTGGGGTGGACTCTGTCTGGGCCAGGTGCCTTGTCTACCTTCAGGGACTTAAGTCCCTCCCTCACCCTTTCTACCATCATTTCCTCATCCATGGTTGATTCTCCCCCGCCCTCTCCCACCTCGCCCTTCCTGTCAGGTATGGGCCCATCCCTCCTTGGTGAAGACTGAACAGGAGTATTCATTAAGTACTTCTGCCTGCTCAGCCCCCTTTTCTCTGCACCCACTTCCCCTCCTGATCCTTTTTTTAATTCAAAATGTTTATTAATTTTTGAAAAGAGAAAAGAAAATTCACTTGTACAAGGGAGAACGTACACATGATATACAACAGCATTAATCAAATACTAAACCTACACAGAAACCAACTAAATAATTCCCCCTCCCCCCACCAAACCCCCTAGACCTCCCTCCCCACCCCCAGAGTGTGCCTTAAATTGTTATTAGCAAGAGGAGGAGAGACACATCATCTCTTTATCAGAATACCTGAGACAAGGCACCAGAAAAAAAAGGAAAAACCTAGGATACAGTTGAGTTACAACATGCTTACTTTAAATATAATGCATACAACTTGCCCCATTTTTTGTCAAAGCCTGCCATGTTGTTACGGAAGCCTGCAATCATTCATTCAGTTCTGAAAAAAATAGGTATATCCTTTAACCATTCACTATAGGAAATTAACTGATCCATCCAATGCTTAAGAACAAGCTTTTTGACAATAATGGCTATCAGAGCCATGTGGAATCTACGCTCCTTGACTTGGATACCAGAGTACTGGCCTAGAAGACATACCTCAGTCGTGAAGAGGTCTTCCAGCCCTAACCAGGGGTCCAAGTTAGATTGAATTTCTTGCCAGACGGGACATTTTCACAGTACCAAAATATGTGCACCATGTTCCCTTCTGCTTTGCCACATCTAGTGCAAGTGGGATCTGGTAGCCTACCCAATTTAGCTGATCTCATGGGCGTATAGTACATATTGTTCAGTATGTGATATTGGGTGAGTCTAAATCTGTCTTGGGACTGGTGTATATATAAAGGTCCTTCCAGATCCAAGACCAATCAAGGTTCAGGTCCGGAAGTAAGGCGCTCCGGATTGAAGAGCCAGGGAGGGGGTTGGAACATGTAGTGGTCAAAAAGAGGGCATATACTGTGGAAACACAGTGTGGATTTAAGGCATATTCCATTATTTAAGTCAATAGGGGTCTGACCAATGATGACTGAGGCTTGACACCAAAAAAAGTTCCTATAAAATGTCTTAGTTGGAACACCTTAAAAATCTGACTCCTCGGGATGTCAAATTTAGAGAGGATTTCAGGGGAAGAGAGAAGGTTGTCCTGAGAAAATAGGTCCTCCATGTGTGCCTCCTGTAGCTGTGGGAGCCATTGACGGGAAAGGCAGGAGCCACCTATTCTGATATTGGGATTTAATAGAACTGGTTGGCCCATGTCGTATTTAAGGGGTATCTTAAAGTATGAACAGCACTGTGAGAGCACTCTGAGGGAAGTTCTAATTACCGAGTCTTGCAGTGCTGCTGGCAGTGATATTCTTGTCAGATAAAAAACGGTGGGGAGATTAATGTCATTAGACCTTAAAAGGTCATTCTGTATCTGGAGCCAAATGGGAGTGTAATCCATATCACTTTGAGAGAGCCATCTCCCTAGCTTGGTTAAGTGACTTACCCAATAGTAAAAAAGGAAGTTGGGAAGGTGAAGACCACCCAGTGCCTTGGGCACACTGAGTTTATAAAAAGCATGACGGGGATGTTTGCCTAACCAGATGAATTTTGAGATCATGGAGTGTAGTCGTTTGAAAAAGGATATCGGAAGCCATAAATTCAACAGTTTTGGGGGGTTAAAAAGACGGGGAAGAATATTCATCTTAATTATACTTATCTGAGCCCATAAGGATAGGGGTAGGTTCTGCCATCTCAGGAGATGCTGCTGGATGATCCCAACTAGATCATCCAGGTTAAGTTTCTTGGTGGTTTTGGGATCCCTAGTTAAGTAGATACCTAGGTACCTGATTGCCTGAGAAGACCATTTAATACCCAATTGCACAAACTCCGATTTCAAAGTATAACTATTCAGTGCAAAAATTTTGGTTTTGGAGATATTTAATTTATAGTTAGATAACCTGCCATATTGACTAATGACTTCTAAGATGTGTTTCAAAGAGGATGCTGGCTGCACCAAATGGAGGAGAATATCATCTGCATATACCAAGAGTTTTGGAGTCTGATTGTGAATTGGGATACCTTTAATTTGATAAGACTGTTTAATATGGTGAAGAAGGGGTTCTAAATAGAAATTAAAAAGGAAGGGTGAAAGAGGGCAACCTTTCCTGGTGCCCGTATATAAGGGGAATCTGACAGAGAAAACCCCATTGCAGTAAATCTTGGCCGACAGAGAGGAATAGACTGACTGTATCATTGCAATAAAATGAGGAGGAAAGCCCATTTTCTTCAAAGTTATCCATAGAAACTCCCAGTGCACCCTATCAAAAGCTTTTTCAGCATCTAAAGAGATTAAGGCCATTGGAGACTGGGAAGATTGGGCTGCTTGGAATACATGTGTAAGTTTCCTAAGGTGGTCATCTGAGGAGCGTCCAGATACGAATCCAAGTTGTTCAGGGCTTAGGAGCTGGGTCCAAAGTGCTTTTATCTGAAGCAAGAGTACTTTAGCCAAGATTTTAATGTCACAATTTAGGAGAGAAATCGGCCAATAACTAGCCGGATCTAATTGAGGCTTATCTGGTTTGAGTAAGAGAATAATTGTTGCTTCCATAAGGGTTGGGTCTAATTTATCGGCCTTGAACAGGTAGCTATATAAATTAAGCAGAAGGGAGGCTAGCTCCTTAGAAAATGTTTTGTAAAAATTGGAGGGAAATCCGTCAGGTCCCGGTGCTTTGTCTAAAGCAAGACTATTAATGGCCACCTCAATTTTGGTAGTAGATATTGGTGAGACTAGAGAAGATTGGCATATGTCATCCAGCATAGGAAGGTCCAGAGACTCCAAGTAAGCTTCTGTATCTTGAAGTGGTATTCGGGAAAGGCATTTCCCATAGAGTGTCTTGTAGAAGGCTTTGAAGACCTGCGCAATCTCTCGAGGTTCAGTTTTAATGGAGCCATCAGAGGACCGTATAGAGGGGTTTAAATGGGAGATCTCTAATTGATGCAGACGTAAGGCAAGTAGCTTCCTGGCTTTTTCGTCCTGGTCTACATATTTAGCTTTGGTCCTTAAAAGGGCATATTCCGCCTTTTCTCTTATTAGGTCTGCATATTCATTACGTAGCACTAACAACTCTTCTAGGGTGGCCGAGGATGTAGTGGAGGATAAAGCATTTTCTTTCTCTTTAATCTGGGTTAATAAAGATAGAGCTTTAATTTCCCTAAGCCTTTTCCTTCTAGAGGCAATCCTGATAAATTCTCCTCGAAGGTAACATTTCAGAGTATACCATAAGAGGTCACATCTTGATACGGAATCTCTATTGTGTTTCATAAAAGTAGAGATAAGAGCTTTAATGTGGGAAACAGTGGAGTTGTCTTTTAACAACTGTGTATTCAGTCTCCAGATTGTATCTCTCTGGGTATGGGAGTCCAGAGAGAGAGAACTAACCAGGCTACTGAGTTGTCAGATATAACTATGGACTCTATACCAGATTGGCAAAGACCAGGCATGAGGGAACAACCAATTAAAATGTAGTCTAATCTTGACCAGGACTGATGAATATTTGAATAAATTGTATATAACTGATGTGAGGGATTTAAGGTATGCCATGGATCACACAGCCCCAACAAAACTATTAAATCCTTCAATGCATTCTGTGAAGGCGAAGGTAGTTTCAGTGGCCTATAAGTCCTATCCAGGTCTTGGGTGGGAGGAACGTTCCAATCCCCCCTTAAATCAAGGGGAAGGGTAGGAACATTGCTATTTTGTTAGCCAAGTCCATTAAGAAATCTGGATCCCCTCCCACGGGACCATATATCGAACCCAAAACCACCATACTGTTATTCAAAATACCCTTAATTAAAACATATCTCCCCAAGGGGTCAGTGATGGTCGTATCTACTTGAAAGGAGATATTCCTTTTAATTAATATGGCCACCCCTCGACGTGAAGATGAGCCCCCCACTGCAAAAACTTGAGATATTCCTTGTCTATGTAGCCAAAGCAATTCTGCACATACCAAGTGCGTTTCTTGAAGTAGAATAATACCTGCGTTCAGAAGGGCACAATGCTTGAGTATCTGATACCTTTTCGAAGCATCTCTTGCTCCTCTGACGTTCCATGTGACTATTTTAATAGGACTGTTAGCCATTCTTATCAACTTCAGGTATCAACCATAAAGTTCCCAACATCTCATAAACCAACCCCATAAGGCACACTCCATCTCCCCCATCCATCCCTCCCTATAACATTATAATTAGAAGCTGACAAATCCAATATAGAAATATAAAGTACACTATCCATTACAATGTTTACCTTTAAGTCCTCTATTTGAGGAATAACTAAGGTGTTTAGCAAGAGTGTCGAAACCCTGGATACCAATAAAGCCCCTCCCCCCCTTAATAAAACCCCATAACTATTTACATTAGGCCTCTCACCCCAATTCTGAACAAGCCTGTACCGGTATAACTTCCTAGTGATTGGCCAAACCCAGATTGGGATTATTATATCTATAATGTATAAAAGAACCAAAGAATGGATCGCTAACCCTTGCAGCTTGCAAGACATTATAGTTAACCTCTGATCCAATGGGCCTCTAACACAAAAAGAGATTAGGTAAAGAAACTCCAAAACGCCATCACCCCCCCCAAACTGGCATGCTATGCAGCTTTTCCCAAGCTTGCTCTAACCCAGAGCCCTGCACCCTGCCCCCCTCCCAACTCAATGTGTCTTCACACTGTAAAAGTAAGGGACCTCACTTGAAATTAGGAAAAACCCTGACGATCCAGAGCCACTCTATGAAAATCCCCTGGCTAACCTTAAATAAGGTACCCCTAAAAAGAAAGAGGTACAAACAAGTGCAGCCACTTATTAGATCCTCCCTGACCTTGTAAGGACATCTACTCCCCCCAAATAAATGCCATTAGAAAAGGGAATATAACTCCTAATGGGAGCTACTCGAAGATAAGTAGCAGGCCACCTCGGGATCAGCATAGCCGATTAGGGCACATATTCGACTAGCCAGAACTGCATCAATCCCTGGTGATGTCACCTATGATGCTGCCCATTACATGAATATTGGTATTCCAGACATCCAAACCCCCGAATTACAGCCAGGAGAAACTGACCTGAGTCCTGCGATTTCCATTGACTGCAAACTAACTGGGGGAAAGAAAAGGAGGGTACTCAAGTCGGTCCTTGCCTAATTCCCTGCTAGGAAACCACCCCCCTTTGAAAAAAGGTTCCTACTATGGAACAAGGTATCTCTAGGGCCCCCCTGACCTAGGCTGCTGCACTAACCTAGCCTAGTGGTTCAATATTCGCTAGAATCCTCCCATATGGACCTGACAGGGCAAAGAGACCTACCACATTCAACAAGTACTGTAAACTAATTACAAACCATATCCTTAACTACAGGGAACAAAAAATAGTTCAATTTTAAATGTTCAGCCTTCTTTAAAAAGATTAGGCAATTTTGTAGAAAGATTTGAAGCTGCTTGCTCAGGTGTGTCATAAATAAGCCAGGATCCCTGTACTGACACGCGAAGTTTAGCTGGGTACAGCATCCAAAAAGGAATTCCGGCGGTGATTAATTTATTGACAGTGGTGTGAAAGGCAGCCCGCTTCTGGCGTGTTTCCAAAGGCAAGTCCTGTGTTATCCTGAGGGTAGCACTCTCCCACATAATTTTCTGAAGCTCTTTAACTTTGGTAAGAACATGCTGCTTTTCCACAAAACTTAAGAACTTCATGATGACTGGCCTGGGGGGGCTCCTGGTGGGGGTCGGGGCCTGAGGCAGCGATGCGCTCTTTCAATTTGGTAGCTGGAACTAAGAGGGGAAGGGCCTACTACTTTCTGTAAAAACTTCAGCAGAAAAGGAATGATATTGGCCCCCTCCTCTGATTCCGGTAGACTGAGGATCAGGATATTATTCCGTTGGCTCCTGCCCTCCAGATCTTCAGTTTTAAGCATAACTTGTGGATTTGCTGGCATAGATGTGCTATCTCGGGCTCTGTTTTCTCTCTCCACTTCTCCAAGGAGACCACGTTGGCCTCTGTATCTCCCCTCCTCGTAAGGCCATTCAGATCACTACGGAGGGATTTCAATTCTGTCGAGATGTCGGAGAGGGTTTCTTTAAAGGGCAGCATTTCTTGTAGGAAATGATCCTCTGTTAGCGGAGTCACGGCAGAGGTTAAAGGATTCAACTTTCCAGCAGCAGCCCCTTGAGCCCGTTGTTTCTTGGGCGTTTTTTCTGGTGTGGCCTGTGGAGTGTGCCTAGGCAAGGCCTGTTTCATATCAGCCTCCATCGCAATGATTGTAACCAACCGCAAAGCCGATTTTTAATGCGGGGCTGATACTATATATAGCTCATGGGTCCCCCTGGTGTTGTTTCAGTTAGGGTCTTCCTCAGTTATTGCCTTAAAAATTAAGCAGGAGAGAAGCAAGGTGTCAGAGCTCCGTTTCAGTGCTGCTACCAAGAACCCTGCATCACATGATCCCCCTTCCCCACCTGATCCTAACAATTTGATCTTTGCTCTTCCTCTTCTCTCTGATATATGTGAAGAAATCTTTTTCCCATCTTTGATCCCCTGCGCTGCGCTCCATTCCCTAGCCGCCTTTGCTGCCCTTACCACTCTGCTCACTTCTCTGGATTTCTTCACATATTCTTCTTTGTCTTCTGCCCTGTTGAGTCACTTGTAGGTCCAAAATGCATTCCTCTTTTCCCTCACCTTCTCCACTACCTCTCTACTCATCTAACTAGGTTTCTTGGTCCTGGCTTTCTTCCTCTGGCTCTTGACACATGTTTTAGTGGCTTCAGCCAGTCCTGTCGTGATGACTCCCCACTTTTGTTCCGTGTCCACTTCTGGGTGGATGCTTGCCATATGACTTTCCAGTATGTTTCTCATCCTGCCATAGTCCGCCCTTTTGAAGTCCAGGACCCTAGTTTTTATAGTGGCTACTTTCCTACCCAGGTTAATTGAAAACCACACTGTGTGGTGGTCACTGCTTGCCAGAGGATACTCCACCCTTACATCCCTGACCTGTTCCCCATCTTCCAGTACCAGGTCTAGTATATTCCCCTTCCTCATTGGCTCCATTACCCTCTGGGTAAGGAAGTCATCCTGGAATGCTTCTAGGAGGATCTGCTCCCTGGCACAATTGGTAGCTGGGATGCAATCCACCCCTGGTAGATTAAAGTCCCCCACCACCACTGTGCTCCCTTTGCCATTATGCCTCCTTATCTGCTCCCCCAGTCCCCTGTCAATGTCCTCCTTCTGGGCTGGAGGTCTATAAACAACCCCCAGACAGATCTTGGTCCCTTTCTGGCTGTGTAGTTTCAGCCAGATTGCCCTCCTCCTCTTCCTCCGTATTACATCTGATCCCTTCCCTTACATAAATGGCAACCTCCCCAACCTTCTCTTTATCTCTCTTCCTCTGGAAAGGCTTGTACCCTGGGATGGTTAGGTCCCAGTCATAGTGTTTGGTTGCCCACGTCTCATCAATGGCAGCTATGTCCACCTCTCCCTCTGCCTTCAATGCCTGCAACACTGCCAATGTGTTCCCCAGGCTCCTAGCATTTAGTGAAACCATTCTCCATGCTGCACCTATCATTCCTGCTTCCTTACCCTTCACTTCAACCCCTATTTTGCCTAAGGTTGTATCTATCCCTGTGGTGGGGGGAGGTCCATGGGACCCCCTCTCCTGGTGATTTCCAGCTCCAGTGCCTCCTCCATCACCATCAATAATTTTGTTGTCTTGTTCTCATTATGTATATATGACAATTATCCTGTCTCCCTTACCTCTGGGTTGCACCTGGAAATGAGCCTTGGCTCAGTGTACCTTTCCTGGTTAACAAATTTTAAATAAATAAATAAATATTTGGATGACTGGTTGCCGAACGCCCAGTCCAAGGAACGTCTGTTGATGACTCTAGAATGCACCCTGCAGTTGTTTTACCCAAGTCTGTGCTGGCCCTGTCATGGTTCCGCACTCTACTCAGGGCAAGGCCTTCTTACCGTAGGACAGTGTGGACTGCCTCATAGCTCAGGCTCAGGCAGTGGCTCAGTGCCAATATTTCCCATCCAGAGAGTTTTGAGGCTGCTGGCTTAATGGCCACAGCCATTGTGATGATTCCTTTGGCCAGGTTACACATGAGGATCCTACATTGGACCCTCAGGGTTCAGTGGGATCAACTCTTAGACAATCTAGATCAGCTGGTCCTTGTCTCCTCCCCAGTTCGCAAGGTGCTTCAGTGGTGGATGGACCTAGACAAACTCTTAAAAGGGGTCCCCTTTCTTATCCCCATCCCTCAACAACTCCTCACCATGGATACTTCGGGTCTTGGTTGGGAAGCCCACCTAGGCCCTTATCAGACCCAAGGAATCTGGTCCCAGTGGGAGACCTGCCTCCACATAAATGTTCTAGAGATGTAGGCAGTTCTATATGCCTTCCAGGCCTTCCAGAGCCATCTGTCTTCAGGTCCACTGCTGGTACAGTCGGACATCAGTGTCGTCTACTACATCAACAAGCTAGGGGGAACCCATTCCTACCCCCTGTGCCGGGAAATGATGAGGGTCTGATACTGGACTCTAGATCACAGTCTAGAACTATCAGCCATCCATGTGCCAGGTGCCCAAAATGCCTTGGTGGGCAGCCTCAGCAGTCACAGTCCAGAATGCATGAATGGGAACTGTTGACCTTGGTCGTAAAAGATCTGTTTGACAGGTGGGGTCATCCAGAGTTGGACCTTTTTGCATCCTCACTCAACACAATACTACTGTGTTTTTGCTTGCTAGATCCAGGGCCTGGAGTTTTTTGAGAAACTTGTTCCTCTCCTGGAAAGAGAGGTTTATTTACACCTTCCCCTCTGGTCCACAGAGTGCTCATCAAGCTACAGAGGGAGGGTGCCACCCTAATTCTGGAGGCTCCATTCTGGCCTCATCAGATATGGTTTCCTTTACTGCAACAATTGGCTGTGGAACCTCCAGTTCCCCTACCACTTTGTCAGGACCTGTTGACACAGGCTCAGGGGTCCTGGTCCATCCAAACCTCAGGTCCCTCCATCTGCATGCATGGCTCCTGTAGACATAGCCACTGCCCACTCTGTGATGTCTCAGAAGGTGGATGATGTCCTGGTGGCTGCCTGGAAACCTTTCATCAGGGCCACTTACTCGATGAAGTGGAAGCACTTTGCTATATGGGCCACTTCCCATCACTTGGACCCTTTCACTTGTCTGGTCAACCAAGTTCTAGAGTATCTCTTGTCCTTATTGGATGCAGGACTTAAATATTCCTCTTTTAAGGTGCACCTGATTGCTATTTCAGCCTTTCATGTGTGGCCGTACAGTGGCCCAATTGGATGTGGCCCATACTTTTCTGAGAGGCATTCTACACTTAAAGCCTCCTATCCGGAATCTGGTCCCAGCTTGGGACCTCAATTTTGTGCTTGAGAAGTTGACCTTGCCTCCTTTTGAGCCAGTCACATCTTGCGAGCTACGCTGTCTATCATGGAAAGCGATGTTTTTAGTTGTTATTACTTCTGCTCGAAAAATTTCAGAGCTACAGGCTCTCCTGTGTGAGAAGCCTTATTTGATTTTTCACAAAGACAGGGTCTCTTTGCACACTAATCCTAAGTTTCTTCCTAAGGTGGTATCTGAGTTTACTCTGAATCAATCTATCCGCTTGCCTGTTTATTTTTCAGAGCATGCCAATCCAGGGGAAGCATTGCTCTGTACTTTGGATGTGCACAGAATTCTCAGGTTCTATACACACTGTACTAAGGATTACAGAAAGTCCTCTCAGTAGTCTTTTCTTTCACCCTTGACAAAGAGGGCACTCCAGTATCTAAACACTGCTTGTCCAAATGGTTGGCCAACTGTATTACTTTTTGTTATAACAAGTACTGCAAGAAACTTCCTGGTGTTGTAGTTCATGGCATTCAACCAGAGGCATGGCCACATCTGTTGCCTGTTTCAGGAACATGTCCGCTGTGGAAATTTGTGCTGCTGCCACTTGAAGAACTGTCTGCACTTTCACCAAGTACTACAGTCTGGACATTGCCTCCAGAAGAAGTGCAGACTTTGGCTTAGCTGTGCTTCAGGGCCTTGTTTTTTAGGTCTTTGACCTCCTACCACCCAGACTGTCTTGTGCTGAGCACTGCTTGGGACTCGTTCCATAGGTGTGACCTGATGACAGTGATATCCCCAAAGAAGATAGAACAGTTATGTAAGAACTTACTGTAACAGTAGATCTTCAAGGGAATCTCTGTCATCAGGTCATGCCATCTCTCCCTCCATACCCCTTTGTCTCTTTCTCTCTCTTTCCAGCTCAACTGCCTGGTTGTTCCAGCCTTGTTGTTTGCTGGGCATCTTCTCTCTCTCTCTCTCTCCTCAGTTTCCTGGTGGGACTCCTGTCTCCTATGGCCTCCAGTTAGGGAAAGAACTGAGGAGGGAGCGAGGTGAACCAGGCTTATATAGGGCTGTGATGTCAGAGCCTGACATCAGCATGGGCAACCCCCTACTAGACTGCTGCAGAAAAGTTTCCGTGGGATTCTAGTGCCTGACGGCTAAGTTCCATAGGTGTGCTCTGATGACAAAGATTCCCTCGAACATTGCCTGTTATGGTAAGTTCTTATGCAACTGTTCTTTTTTGATATTAGTGTCAGCTGCCAGTAATGTTATAACACAGCTCTGACTAACAAATATTTGTCCCCTAGAGAGGCAGTGGCTTAATAATAGTTTTAAGAATTAAAGTGTGGAAGTGAATACAGCCTTATAAAGATAAAACAGGATAAATTCAATTCTTGGTGACTTCCATTTTTTCATTTTACACTGGGAAAACTTTCCAGTGCTAGGACAGCTATTGAGCTAACTGACCATCTTAGCCTAGCACTATGGTTCTAGTCTGACTTTTGTGAGACTAAAGAATTTAGATTTTTGTAGTAAACAGAGCACAAGTTTTTTGTTATTGTTCTGTTTATTAATTACAATTATGGTTCATATGCATTTCATAGATCTGAAGGTGGGTTTGCTGCAGAATACAATGACTTTCCAGAGGTCAAGAGGTGATAACCTACGCACATAGGGGATTTGACAGTTCTTTTGCAGGTTGGAAAGAACACAAAACAGCTGAACTGAAGGACATAATGGCTTAACCTAAATAACAGAAAGAGACTAGTTAGAGTTCTAACAACAAGGACTCTAGAGAAACTTTTATATCCATGTAGGTTATCATCTGCTTAATCTTTATGTCACAGTCCTGGTGAAAATAAATGATTCTAGGGGTGTAGATATGGTTCACTTATCCATACTCTGGCAGTTCCACTGGAATGCAATAAATGAACAGAACATCTTTAAGCCAAGCCTCCCACCACCCTGGTGGATATATCCCACAACTCCTCTCCATGATGTCAGATCTTTCTTTCAGCTGGAAGAACAGGTCACCTCCTTCATGCTCTGCTTAGGATTTTCTCTGCGTCATTAGTGAACCTTTGTTTTTAAAGTTTTTCAAGTGCAATTTTGTGGTTCTTTTGGCTTCAACTCTGGACTAATGTTGGAACACAAGAAACCTGGATATGAGTTCTGCATTCGGTGCCGCCAGTAGATGTTGGTCACTGATCGGCATGACATATGTGTGTACTGCCTGGGTGTGCAGCACAAAATGACTGAGTTCGGCCTCTACCTTTCCATGCTTCCTGAGTCCCTTGAGGACAGGAGATTCCAGCTCATGCTGGGTCGACTTTTAGAATGGGATCCAAAGAATCACTCTAAGTGCCACAAGAAGGCCTCAGCTATAGCCAGGTTTGCTGCTAAACTTGTGGCCCTTAAAGCGGAATTGGTGGCTGCTGAGGCAGGCACCTCCTGAGCCTTGGCGCTGTTCCCACCCAGGGCCAGCATTGGAGGGACCTTCATGGACCAGTTCCATGATATTTTCAGGTTCCGCCCGATTATGGTGGAGAGCTCTGTTCTCCATGGCTCTAAGTCCACAACCAAAATGAAAACATCTTCTTACCACAGTCACCAGTCATGGGACAGGGAGAGATCACGGTCCTCCCAGGCCCCTTGATTCGCTCAACAGCTGTTGAGCACCCCTTAGCCAAGGGGGCTGGTCAGAAAGGTCGAAGACTTTTCGGCCCTGCCATTAACCCAGATAACCTCAACTTCAGCCTGCCCAGCTGTTGAGATATTTCTCAACCAGGTCAACCAGTTGTCAGATGAGGCACAAGGGGTCAGCTTCGCAAACCCTGGTGCTCCCAATCCTCACTCAGGAAGACATTGCTTGATCAATGACCATGGTCTACCCTTCCAGGGACCAGCCTCCACCTGGGTTTGGGTTCTGACACCCTTGTTGCTGAATGTAGGTAGGCGCATTATCTACGGCCAGCCTCAGGAAGACCCCTCTCGCCATTGACTGGGTGGTTGATGGTTAAGGTCACAGTTGATGTGTTCCCACTCTCAGTCCCACTTGACTGGGAGGCACTGCCATTGACATTCCTCCTCTTTGGGTGAGGAGTAGCACCGATGGAAGATGCACCATTGTTACCATTGCTATAAGAAGTTCCTCTGGCAGCATTGGGCCATCGTGTGGCAGGGTAAGGCTCTATCCTAAGGACTATTGATCCCCTTGCAGCTACCAGTGGTTGCCCCACAAGTCCAGGTTCCAAAATGCTCACCTCACCTGTCTCTCCACCAATTGGGGTGGAGCCACCACCCCAACAGCCACCAGTCTGAGCTCTAACCAAGGATGATGGCTGTTCAGCTTCCAGCTTGCTAGGCCAGTTATTGGTGAGGATTACCCTGGGTGAGGATTCACGGGAGGTCCAGCATGAACAACTGCTGAGGACCATCTTTGAGGAGTCATTGGACAATTTACATCAGGATTCCTTGCCTTCCTCAGGGACTCAGCTCTTCTACTGTGACTCATTTGAAAGTCTTTCACCGACCACAGGCAGGTGTCCTTCAGTGAGCTGCACCAGCTTATTGCAGAGCCTATGCTGATCCCATTTGAGCCAGTCCGGAAGAGGCACAGGTACCCTCTCTTATGGACATCTTGGATTGGGGTGAATCTCCAGGGGTTGCCTTAGTGGTGGCCGAGGCCATCATGGGATCAGCCCTGGGGCTCTGGCAGCATCCAGAATCCTGCTCAGCACCCTCAGCCTGCATGGTCTACAGTATGCAATCCCTACAGGCTCCCTTTCAAGGTTTTTTTAGCTACCTTTTGGCCGAAGGTTTCGTCACAGATTTGGTGTTCCATAAGTCTAGTCACCAGGGGAATATGGTCAAGCCTGTGGACAAGGAGTTATGTAAGATTGACTGTGCCATAAAAAAGTTGTACACTGTGGCTGCTTTGGGTCTCCATCAGGCTAATTATGCCATCATAATAGCTAATTACTGTATGGTCATTCCCTGATGGGGATCTTGGATGTGATCCACCCATACCTTCATCCAGAAGAGAGGATGGCAGGGGAGATCATCAGAGACCACAGTTAATCACTGGCTTAACACTAGCTACAAATAGCCTTGGACAAGGGTGACTCCTGTGGCCATGCGGTGGTAACTGCTGTCTTTATGCACTTCTGGGTCTGGCTGCATTTGTCCATCTTCACAGCGGACACCCAACAGAAGTCGTCCGAATTCCCATTTCTAGGCACCAGCCTCTTTGGTTCTGGAGTGGAAGGACATCTCATTAGGACTGAGAAGTTAAATGCCACCCTTGATTATGTGACTTCATCCCAGAAGGACAAGAAAAAAAAGCTGAAGAAACATGCTTTTCAGTTCAGGTCCATTTTAGTCACAGCCTCCCCAGCAGCAGCTCCAGCAGGGACATTTTCAGGCCTGGTGCTCCAAGCAGATGTCTGGGGCCTAGAATACCAAGGGGGGGCAGGACTAGTGGTGCCCCTCTGACAGCAGCCACTGGTGCCCCCGCAAAAGCTGCCCAATGGTGGGTTGGGGGTGTCATCCCTTCACCTGTCTTATCCCTGACTGCTTTCCTGATTGGAGGCCAGCTACATCACGTCTTGCCATGTTGGTCCACTATCACAATGGGCAAGTGGTTGGTGGACGTAATGGGCAGAGGACTGTCTCTAGATTTTGAGGCTCTCCAACCCTACCACCTCCACATGCCTTGAAAGTCTGGGGTGTCTCAGGACACAGTGTCCACCCTCAGGGAGGACATTGCTCAGCTCCTTGCAAAAGGGGCTATAGCCCCTGTTCCCAGACACCCCGGACAGTAAGGGTTATGTGTCCAGGTACTTCCTGGTCCCACAACAGATGGGGGGCTGGTGCTCCATACTAGATATACACAATCTCAACCAGTACATGCAGAAGCACAAGTCCCAGATGTTCACTCTGAGCCAGATTATAACATCTCTGGAGCAGAACATATGGTTTTGTTCCCTGGACCTCCAGGATGCATTCTTCCACATTCCTGTCTGCAGGTCCCACCACTGATACCTCCATTTTTGAGCCAAAGAGATCCTGTACCAGTTGCAGGCCATGCCATTCAGCCTCTCCTCAGCTGCAAGGGTCCTCACCAGCTGCATAGCAGTGGTGACAGCCCACATGTGGCACCTAGGGGTCAGACTGTACCCTACCTGAACAACTGGCAGGTAGCCAGTCCATCCAGAGAGGCTGTGGTGAGATCCATAGTCCTGGCTCTCCAGACCTGTCAAGACATGGGCCTTTTTGTCAACCTGCACAAGTCCAGACTGGTACCAAAGCAGGTGATCAAGTTCACCAGGGTAGAATTAGACTCTTTGTGAGCCAAGGCCTGCCTCCCAGCAGGCTAGGCACAGGATTTTGCCTCCTTTGCTTGATCCTTTCAGGTTGGGTTCTTGCATCCTGCCCAGGATTCCCTATGGCTACTGGGGTGCATGACATCCTGTACCTGCATGGTCCGCTGGGCTTGCTGGCAGATGCACCACCTTCAGTAGGAGCTGGTTCATTTATGGTCAATCACCTAATCCACTTGGACAAGCCAGTCACAGTGACCCAGTTGATGTGGGATGCTATTCAGTGGTGATTGGTCCCAGAACATCTGGAGGAAGGAATCTAATTTGTCCGCCCATACTTGACCATCACACTGATGATGAACATGTCTCTGGTAGGGTGGGGAGACCACGTGGCCCATGGGTTCTGGTCTCCCAGGGAGTTTGTCACCATATATACCTGCTGGAGTTCTGTGCAGTGTGCTTAGCTCTGATGAAGTTAGCTTCACTAGTCAGGGGCCAGATCATTCAGATGCAGATTGACAGCATCATGACAATGGTTTACCTGAAAAGACAGGGCAGCACACGCTCCCTTCCCTTGTTTAGTTTAGTTTAATTTATTGAATTCAGAAATACCTTTGAGTCAAAGACTCCTTTACAAAGGTTGCACATCACAGAATTAGGTACAGACAAACATTTCAGATGTTCCAACAGTGATACAGCTCAGCTTTGTTACAAGGAACAGCAAAGGCTAACATTCAGATGCTAGGCCTAATTAGTACAGGTCTTACGAAATACAGGTTGAACTCAGATATGTGTCGGGAGGCACTTTGCACCTGGACTCTGGTGCGCAACCTGGACACTGATCTCCTGGTGATTCACATTGCGTGGGAGAACAATCAGCTGGCAGACACTCTCAGCCAGGTTGGAGAGACGATGCACAAGTGATCTCTGAATCAGGAGGTGGTGGGCCACCTTGTTCTCCCTGTGGGACTCACCCTTGGTGGCCCTTTTTGCCTCTTGGGAGAATGTCAAATTGAGGCTGTTTTGTGCCCGATTCCCCATAGTCCAGGACACTAATGGGGATACCTTCATGAGGCTGTGGACCCTGGGCCTTGTTTATGCCTTTCCTCCCTTCCCCTTGATCCACAGAGTACTGGTCAAGGTCAGGAAGGACAAGGTGTGGATGATCCTGATGGCTCCAGACTGGCCACGGCAGTTCTGGTACCCAGATCTCCTTAGCCTCAGCAGTCCGTCTCCATGGTGAACTGCCTCTCCACCAAGACCTGCTGACCAGACCTCAGGGTATGATCCTGCACCCAGACCTTTACTTCCTGCACCACACAGCCTGGTTTCTGAGTGACTAGGGTTCCAGACCCTGGGTGTTTCTGAGGATGTCCTCCATGTTGTGGAGGCTTCCAAGAAGGAGTCGACTCGTAGGTGCTATGCCTTTAAATTAAAGAGATTTTCTATTTGGTGCAGAGTGAAGAGCTTGAGCCCTTTGACTGTTCTGTGGCTAGCATCCTAGACTACCTCTGATCCCTTTCCCAGCTGGGACTGAGAGCGACAACCCTTAAGGTGCACCTGGCAGCCACCTCTGCTTACCAGGCACAGGCCGGTATGCCAACAGTGGCTCAGCAGAAGGCGATCAGGTGATTTTTGAAGGGTCTTGACCATTTGTCCCCTCCATCTCTACCATGGGACTTACTGCAGGTCCTGGTTGTGCTCATGGGAAAGCCTTTTGAACCGATGCACAAGTGTGAATCATCATTATCATTCATTTATTGGATAGCAAGTTGAGAGAAAAACTCATTTACAATTGCGTCCAGACACATACAAAACAACTTTTTATAAAATACACATATGATAAAGTTTCATAATACAAAAAAAATTTAAGTATTAACCATTGAATATTGGTAATAGTTCACCCAAGGCAGTCAAAATGGTTATATACTAAACTAGTGAGGGAAGTCCTAAATCGTGCAATTGGCCGTAGGACATTTCAGTCACATTTCTTCTGAATTGGTTCTCAAGTACGTGAAACAGTGACAGCTAATGTGAATTCCCGATATTTAGTTCTGTACCTGGGTGCATGACAAGATAAATATTTAGCAGATCTGAGACTGTGTTTAGAAGGCATTCTAAATTGTAACACACTTAACAAATATGAAGGTAAAGCTTTAACAGTAAATCTCTGAATGAATATGTACCAATGCATCTCTTACGGTCTGTTAGGGAAGACCAACCTACATATGAGTATAAGTGACAGTGATGTGTTCAATATGGCAGACCAGTTGAGAACCTGAGTGCACTATGTTATAATGGATCTAAGAGACTGAGTATTGCTACCAGGGTATTTCTGTATATGCGGTCACCATAGTCCAATGCAGAAAGGAATAGTAACCTAACTAGGAGTTTCCTAAGAGGGTAATTGAAATAAGTCTTATTTTTGTAGAAAAATGCCCCAAATCCTTTTAATTTATCACATAATTTTTGTACATGTGGTTAAAAAGTTAGTTTATCATCTAAAATCAAGCCTAAGTACTTAGGGTACTCAGTAATACACCGCCCGAGATTGGACCGCGGGGGTGGGGGGTTGCAGTCTGTTTTAAGACTGAATTGGGTCTCACGAGTGTAGTAGTAGGGAAGCTGAGTCCTTTGAATGTTCAGTTGTAGCGGGTGTAGGTGCTCGAATGGTTCTCATTTACCATCCACCCGGTGATGGGAAGCGCTTCTTAAAGGAAGTAGCAGACTTCCTCAATCGACATCATCATTTAGATCGCCCAGATTGATGGTGCTGGGTGACTTCAATATAGGTCGACGATGAACTCCCTCATTTGGTAGTCACTTCCTCCATTAATGTCTTCTTTGGGCCTTACACAGGTAGCTTCCACTGCTACGCATAAATCTCGGCACTCTCTGGACTTAGTTTTCCTTCTAGGGATTGATGCATTCGACATGGGGGTGGAACCAGTCGTTTGGTCTGACCACTACACCATGAGGTTCAATTTTTGCACCCCCTTAGGAGGCCATCCCCTGTGGAGATGGCCAGGTACCACCCATTACAGAATGTTACTTCACAAGGCCTAGCGGCGGACCTTGACCTCTCATCCCCTGTGTTGGTGAGCAGTAATCCAGAGGCACTGGTGTTGTCCTATAATAAGGCCATCACAGTTGCCCTGGATTTTCTTACTCCTATTCGTGAACGCCCTTTACACTGCACCCAGGGCCCTTGGTTTGATGGGACTCTGAGGGAGATCGGAGAAAAGGCGAAGGTTAGAACATTGTTGGCGTGATCAGCCCTTGATGCCGACCGCCTTAGATTGATAGAACATTATGCTAGCTACCAATCTGCAATCACCCATAAGAAGGCAGAGTTCCTGTCCAGGGAGATTGCAGGTGCTCAGAATCGACCGGCTCAGCTGTTTCGAACTGTAGATAGACTGTGCAACCCAGCCTGTCTGCAAGTTCGGAAAGCCTTTTCGCAAATAGAGTGCGATGAGCTCGCTTGTTACTTTGCAACGAAGGTGGCTGACATCAGGGCTGATCTGTGTTTGACAGCCTCTAAGGGTGATGTTATGGGGACGTGCGAGAACGCAGTGCCTCGTTTCTCTTGGAGTTCTTTTTATCGACCTGAGTTTGTGGATGTTATGAGGCTTATCCATAGTGTGCGCCCCACTTGTTGTAGCTTGGATCCTGGACCGACTACCCTAATTTTAGGTTGTATTGATATCATCGGTCCAGTTTTGGTGCAAATAGTCTGTTGCTCCTTGGAGTCAGGTGAGTTCCCTAGCTCCCTGAAAGAGGCGGCAGCGGCACCTCTCTTGAAGAAAGCTTCCTTAGACCCAGACTATTTTTCTAGCTACAGACCTATCTCTAACCTCCCTTTTATTGGGAATGTTATTGAAAAGGTTGTAGCTGCTCAATTGGATGACCATTTAACCATCCGTAGTATCTACGAGTCCTTCCAGTCTGGTTTCCGTAAAAGACATAGTACAGAGACTGCGTTGGTTTGGGTGCTTAATGATCTTCTGAGGGCGAGGGATCAAAAGAGATGTTCCATTCTGGTTCTCCTTGATCTCTCCTCAGCATTTGACACTGTGGATCACGTGGTGTTGTTAGCACGCCTGAGGCAAATCTGCGGAATGTCGGGAACCGTTTTGCAATGGTTCACTTCATTCCTTACTGGGAGAGCACAAAGAGTTGTGTCGGGGATTTTTTCCTCCAGCTCAGTCTCTTTGTTGTGTGGAGTGCCTCAGGGTTCTGTGCTGTCACCCATGTAATTTGCAGTGTATATGCTGCCCCTCGGAAACATTATAAGATGCTATGGGTTGAGGTTTCACTGCTATGCAGATGATACCCAGCTATACCTGTCTTTTGCACCCGGCCAGGATGGAGCCTTCTCGATGTCTAACAACTGTCTGGGGGAAATCCAAGACTGGATGGATTCTAGTTGGTTAAAATTGAACTCGGAGAAGACTGAGGTGTTGGTGGTGGACCCGGGTGGTCAGATTGAGAGGTCGTGTACTGGCGTGCCTTCTGGAATTTTTTTTGGCGGTGTGTCATTGCCGGCCTCCGAACGGGTGTGTAACCTTGGGGTGATTTTTGACGACAAGCTGGCTTTACAATCTCAGGTGTCAGCTGTCGTCAGAACTTCCTTTTACCATCTTAGGAATATTGCCAGGGTTAGGCACCTTGTTCTGTCTGACCCCTTGCCAACATTGGTCCACGCCTTTGTGTCCTTGTGCCTGGACTACTGCAAAGCCCTTTACTTTGGGCTTTCTGGGGTTGAAATCCGCCGCCTGCAGCTGGTGCAGAACGCTGCAGCCCGGGTTCTGACTGGGACAAGTAGGTCCTGTCACATTAGCCTGGTGCTGCACGAACTGCACTGGCTGCCTGTTTGGTGGCGGATCACCTTTAAAGTCATTTTATTGACTTTCAAAGCCCTTCAGGATCAGGGTCCATCCTATCTGAAAGACCTTCTGGTTCTCTATTACCCTGGCCGATCACTCCGCTTGGCCGACATGGGGTTGCTGGAGATTCCAAGAGTGAGTTTAAAGACCTCAGGCAGCAGGCTTTTCTCATGGCCCTTCTGCGAATTTCTATCACGCCAGTTACGGAGTGCACCTCTGTGAGATATTTAAGAAAGAATTAAAAACTTTTTATGGAAAAAGGCCTTTTTGGAGGATTAAGTTAGTCAGAATGTGATTGGATTTTATTGTAATTTATTAAGTTTTTATGATGTATTTATGATGTGGTTTTATAAGTTTATGTGTGTATGGTTATGTGTATTTCTGTTATTAACTTGTTCAGCGCTTTGATAATTTGAAAGGCGCTATATAAATAAAATTATTATTATTATATGTGTAAACTCTAGCAATGTTTGTGCCATTAATGGATTTTATAACTAAATCAGGCACAGTCAAATTCTTTTTGGTGAAGAGCAACCACTGTATTTTTTTCTCATTGAATCTTAATCTCAAATCTAGTAGGGGTTTCTGAATATTATTAAAATCTCTTTGTAATATATCAATGGCTGAATCCACAATGTTATGATCTGTTTACATAATCGTGTCACCAGCATTCAAGTTAATACTTGTGTTAACTAAACAGAATTTGGGGAGACCATTCACGTAGAGCAAGAACAGCAGGGGACCGAGCACTGACCCCTGTGGATTCCCCCGCTGATAGTTGCCATACCCAAGCTGACGTCACCCACCTTAACACATTCCTGATTCTGAATATGAATAAAACCAAAGCAATGTAGATAACCCCAAACCAGATTATCTTACTTTGAGGGGGGCTCTTGCAGTAGGTAACATCGTTAGGACTAAGCCGCCAGGCTCTAGGACCACAAGGAAAACTCCTAGCTAGCAGTGTCCAGTGGTGGACCGCCCCTGATGTCAGCACACTGAAGTCCACCTATGGCATGAAAGGGTCCCCCAGCCCCACCTCAAGTTCTTTTCTCGCTGTCGACCTTCGCTCATCAGACCTTATGGAAAGTTGCTTCAGTCAACTGCCACTCCTGGTCTTTATTTTTGTTATTTTCTTAATTTTAACCACTTTCTTTTGACAGTATACTATCGCTTCCACCATTGGCTGCATGTCATCGCTGACTTCTTCAAGAGAATCCCACAAATCCAAGTGTGCCTGTGGCAAGCAGATTCTAGAGGAGGATGGCCATACTGCCTGTGCTGTCTGCCTAGGCCCGAATCACGACACTGAAGCCTGCCAGACATGCCTGAAATTCAACCAGGCCACACAGAGATAATGCCATAGAGGCCTGGAGACCCATCTCCTTCAACAGAAACTGACTGCAACAGAAAAAGAGTTGTGGGCCCGGAGTGCATCTTCTTCATTGAGGACCTCATCGAAGGCCTATTCCTCTTCTAAGAAAAAGCACAAGTGGGACAAGTATCAGTATCAGTCCACCTACAAATCACGGTCACTGCAGCCAATGGGGGGTCAGCCCCTCTGGTCAAGCCAGCCCTTCTTTCCTTCATCTGCCTCTGGCTCCACCACCTGCTCTTATCACAGTGTCAGGTGGCACCTCTGCAGGTTTGGGGGATTTCTCCTTCATCCCACCACCCCTGTCACTCAGGCCCTTCACTCTACATGATCCTTAGCCAGGTGGCTTGGCAGGTTCTCTGGATGTCAGTCCTCCTTCCGACACCCGCCCAGCCCTGGCGCCTTCGCTAGATCCCTCCTTAGAGTCTGATGACAGTTCTTTGGACCAATGCCCACTGTCACCTGTTGATGCCGGGCCACAGCCCTCACCTGGGTGGGTCCCCCCCAAGGCGCCTCCTCTCTCAGCTGCCGCCAGTGAGCCCTACCCCATAACTCCCCCACCTGATGCCAGGAGGGCCAAAACCTGCCAGTCCTCCTCCACTGGACCCAGTGCCAGGCCACCCAACACTGGAATCTGTGGGATCCCTTTCCTCGGATCAGGCGCCTATGCTCCGGCCCAAGTCTGACCCTTCTACAGGTTCCTGGGCGCTGCCTTCTGGACCCCCCCTTGGTCCCATCAGGTCCATTGCCTGGTCCACGCCTTAGGCCATATCTAGCCCATAGCTAACCTTCTGGTCCCCCGCCTGAACCAACGCCCCCGGTGGTCCCACTTCTGGCCCTCCCATTGATGCCCCTTGGGCCATCGACCTGTACCTTAGGACCATCATTAGGTCCTTCTCAGGGTTACCTGATGCTCATCCCATGGCCCGACCTGGTGCCAGGGTGCTTTCATTCTCTGGCATGTCATCACCTAACGCCGGCTGAGTATAATGCCCTGTTCAGTTCATGGTGGGCACACACTCAGTACCTGACATCAGTCCCAATGACACCACTGTTGGCTTCTGTGCTGACGCAGGTCTCTTCAGCCTCCCCTTATGGCTCCCCCTCCTCCGCCAGGCCGAAGACCCAATGCCATGGTGGGCACTAGCATGGGTCCAACTTCGGCCCCGTGTCTGATGCCAGACTTCCAAGTTCTCAGAGGACAAGGAGTCGGACTCTGTAGAGTCACTGGGCTCTCCCTCCCAATCCTCTCCTGAGGAGCTATGGGGTTAAAGAGATCCCTAAGTTCCCTCTAGAGGACCCTTCCTTTTTGGAGGTGATGAGGCTCATCCAGATGTCACAAGGCTGGCAAACATAGGAGGAGGAGGACCCTCAATGACGCCATTTGGCAGAGCACTTGCACCTCCCAGAGGTCACTTCAGTGGTGGTCCCGCCTCTTGTGCACCCCATGATGATATTACCACCACTGTATGGCAGCATCCTGCATCAGTTCCTCCCATGCCTCAAAACGCAGATCAGTTGTACCACACCCCAGATGGCTGGTCCCACTTTCCGACCCACCTGAAGGCTGACTCCATGGTCCTAGCTGCAGCCCACATCGGGGCTCAGAAGTCCAAGCACCAGGATGACTGCCCTCCGGACAAGAAGCCCAGATGATTAGCCCACTTTGGGCGGAGAATGTATGCTTCTTCCATCCTAGTCCTGCGCGCCCAAAATTACATGGTGCACATGATGATCCATCAGCAGTTCCTCATTGATCAGGCAAAAGACACTGTAGGTGCCTCACCAGACTCCTTCTCCAGGGTTCGAGTGAGCAACTTCTCAACTTTGCCTCTAACGTGGGATTCGATATCCTCTGTGCTGCTTATGACATGATGGATGCCTCAGCACGGAGCACAGCTATGGCCATTTATCTCCAACACCATGCCTGACTGCGCCAGTTGGGCTTTGCCCCAGACATTTAGGACTCTATTCTGGATGCCCCTTTCCAGGACTTTTCTTTTTGGCGGGGGTGTCCAGAATATGCTCACCTCTGTACAAGAGTTGGACAAGGCCCTGTGCTCAGTGCCCTCCCTCTACTGCACTTCTCACAGAGGACCACGCCATTCTCCCCTCCATCATTTGGTGCAATATTGCCCCCGCCAGCAGCCCACCAAGTCCCAGAGCAAGCGTCAGGCCTCTTTTGCCCCTGATGCCCCAGCTCTCAAAGCCCACAGGGCTAAGGCGGTCAAGCCCTCTGCCACCTCCCAACTTTCGGCATGTTCCCCCTCCTCCAGCAGGGCAGTTGGAGGAACAGATGGGGGGTGGTTTTGTCCCCCTCTTAAATGAGTGGGGGACAATATTTACATGTGCAAGGTTTTTCCTTTTGGTACACTTAGGTGCTCTCTAGTTTTCTTTTGGGGCCCTCTCATAGGGCCCACTCTTCAGTTGGGCATACACCCACTTCCCCTCAGGAAAGGTGTCATAGGCCCCTGTCTGTGGAGATGGATGGATGGTACTTTTAACCCCTTTTTTCCCTCATGAATTGAGGGGAGGAGGGGATCTCTGTCCTTTCCAGGGCCTGTGCCCAGCAAGCCAGTATAGTGGGCATTTGCACCTCCACATGATGGCTCCATCAAGGATCCTATTTTGGGCCTTCTCTGGTCCTGGTCTTGGTGCTCTCTTTTTGCAGGACACCTCTCCCCCTTGTTCTTTTAGGCCTCTACTGCAGCCAAGGGTCTTTACCAGATGCCTGACAGCTACAGCCATGACCCTGACATGGCAGAGTCTCTGCTTGCTCCCCTGCGCTTGACGGCAGGTCCCTTCCAACCACGGTAACGGGCTGCCTAGAGCAGCTTTGGGTCTCTCTCTGGCAGTTGCTCTTCCCTCAGGAGATCATCACAACCTATTCACAGTACACTTATCCCCAACTCTACTTTATTTGGGGCATTGCTGGGCTCTAGCATGGCCCGTCTCTTCCTTCCCTGGAACAGGGCAGAGGCCCTCGGGGAGCTACTTTAGAGTGCTGCCTCCAGCTGTCAGATTCTGGCATTCTCCTCCCCTTGACCTTTGGGCCTGTTGACAGCAATATCCCTACGATACCTCTGGTCCAGCCCTATTTGTGTGCTCCGTGGGGGCCCCCTGCGGGACCAGGGTGGTCAGAGATTTAGCTATCTCTGGCCTCTAGGTCTCGGATTCTGTTCTGGTTATGGAGTCTTTCCTCTAGTGACTTTGGCCCTGGACTGGGCTCTCCCTACACACCTGAGCATTAGGGATGAGGGCGGTGTTGTTTACCATACAGACCTTCTGTCCCCAGCATTTCTAGGGGACACTGCCGGCCCAGCTGGCTGATAGTCACCTGGTCTGGCACCCATCTAGGTGAGGGAGGATTTGCTTGTCTTCCCTTCGCCAGTGCGCATGGGACTATTGGCCTCGACCCTCTCCTCTCAGTGGCACAGGTGCCAGAATTTTCATCTGCACTGGAGTTCATTCTCAGCCTCACATGGGCTCAGCTTTAAGGATGGCCACGGTGCACACCAGTTGTTGAAAAATGCTTCGATACCCAAGGATAGCCAGCATTAGTTTTTATTCTTTCTCCACCCAACACCAATCCACCCTGTTTCTCTGAGCTTGGTATTTCCTGATGAGATACTCCCATTCCCTTTCTGGAGGGGGAAAGCCCTCCCACTCACCCACTTACAGTATCCCTTGCTCGTGTCTCCAGGGGGTTTTCATTTAACCATAATTAGGGGAGGCAGGAAGGATCCTTATTATGCCATCTTGGCCACATCCGGTAGGGTTCCCTTGACTTCCCAACAGGTGGGAGTTCCTCCGGTTTCTCCTCCCTTCAGGTCCATCTTGCTGTTCTGAGGCTGGATCACTTTGGTCCCCATTTGGATCTGAGGTTCCCCCACTGCTCTGCTTGGCTCCTGTCTGTGTAGCTGCCTCTTACTCTAGAGTCTTTCCCAAAGTTGCTGGGGTTCCGGTAAAGGCTGGGATGCTGTCTCCCAGAACCCTCTCTGCTGTGAGGTGGAAGCTTTTGTTATTCTAGGTAACTTCCAAGGGATGGGACCCTTCCTCCAGTTCAGTGTCCGAGGTCCCAGGTTACCTACTATCCCTGCGGGATTAGAGACTCAGATTTTCCTAGTGGAATGCCTCCTTTCTCGGACACCCTCGTCTACCACTTCTCAGTTTGGGAGAGATCTTGGTGCAGTGGAGGTCTCCCACTCTCTTTTTATATGAGACTCCCAACAGTTTAGCTTTTCCACTTCAGGTGGCGGGTGCTCCAGTTTGAGTGATCCCTGAGCATGGAGTGTTCATGGGCAAGAAGCCTTGTCCCTTTTTTTCACGAAGACAGGGCTTCTTTGTACTCATTTCTTACTTCCTACCATAGATGACTTCTTTTCTCATACCTTGCCAGGCTATGCACTTATTGGTGTTTATCCTAAGTTCTTTCCTCAGGGGGAAGCACTTCTCCATGCTCTGGAGGCATGCAGTTTCCAGAAGGCTCATACCCTTTGGACCAGGCCCTCTTGGTGGTCCCTTCATCTCTCTTCCCTTGGCTCCTTAGTTGGATGGCTCCTCAGTAGCTGGACAGTGCCTGTTCAAAAAAACTGGTAACCACATCATGCTCAGCTTCAGGCTCCTCGCTTTGTTCTCCCCAGAGCTGATAAGGGCCACTCTATCTGGAGTGTCACTGCATCTCCAATTTGCTTTCATGCTTGCGTCCACTGCAGACTCCTGCATGGCCTCCGCTGAGGAGCTCTGTCCCTTCCCTTTGCCCAGCATGGATATATGGGCATTGAGTCTGGATTCAGGGCTGGCTCTGGACTAGCTGTCCTTTGGGGCCTCCGGACCCTATTTTCTTGCCTACTGCAGACATTTGTCCTCCTCCCGGGTGTTGTCGCTGCTTGTTTTTAGCATTGCTTGGGACTCAGTCCTAACAGTGTTGCCTACTGCAATAGCCCCCTTGAAGTAAGATAGTACTGTTCCATAAGAACTTACCATAACAGTAGATATTCCAGAGGAGCTCTCAGAGGAGGCATAATGTTCCCTCCCTTCTTCACCCTGCTCTCTTTTCCATGCATATGCCTCTTTATGGTGCCAGGAGCCCCTCCTTCTCCTGTTGCTCCTTTTCACAGGTCTCCAGTGGGAGAACTGAGGTGGAACAGGGGGACCACCCCTTTTATGCCATAGGCGAATGCCAGCGTGCCGATGTTGGGGGTGGTCCCCCACTAGATAATGCTAGCTAGTGCCCGGCAGCTTAGTCCTAACGGTGTTGCCTACTGCAAGAGCTCCTCTCAAAGGTCTACTGTTATGGTAAATTATTGCGTAACTATACTTTTTTAATATATTAAGCAAGATGTTATAATCCACAGTGTCAAATGCTTTTGACAAGTCTTAAAAAACTGTTGGTATACTGTGTCCCTTGTCAAAAGCTATAAAAACATTAGTGACCTTTGAGATAACATATGTAGTATGATGACCTGTTTTAATCCTGATTATAAATCTGTAATTACATTGTATCTAGAGTAATACTGAGAAGGTTGTCCATGTAATAATCATTCAAAAACCTTTACACATACAATAAGAATTGAGAAGGGACGATAAGAATTGAGGTCAGATGGATTCCCTCCTTTAAAAATAGGAGTAATGTATGCAGTTTTATAATTATTTCATAGTTGTGCTGTTTGTAATGACAAGTTATACAAATAAGCTATGTGTCTTTATATATTTATTTATTTATTGGATAAGTCGAATTTACAACCTTTGAGTCGTAGACTCATTTACAAAGGCTCCTCATCACAGGGAGGGTAGACATGAATACAGTGTGAGTACAACAGTAGTAGCATACAGGTGCAATACAGATAACAGTAATATTCATTTACAGCTGTGAAAGTATCTTTGCCACAATTTTATAGAAAACTGGTGCTATGTTGTCATAACCTGCCTCTTTACTAGTGTCAAGCTTATTGAGTTCCATATACACTTCACCCTCCTTAATTACATTAATGAAAACATGGGTCTGCTAAATTTAGCTGAAAATCCAAGTCCAAAGGAGCTGAGCTGGATTCTCTTTTTCAGATGACTAGCCAACCTCAAGAAAAAATTCATTACGCACTTTTATTTGGTCTAAAGCATTACATGTGAATTAATTTTTATAGTTTAAAGACTTTGGTAAAGTAGATGCTGAATCCACCTCCCCACCATGAATTAATGCCCTTCAAGATCCTATTTGGGTTTCTAGAGGGATCTGAAAATTGGTGAGTATAATAGTCTGATTTAGTTTTCCTTATTGCTTTCGTGCACCTGTTTCATAAAATTTTATTTGCTAATCTACCTTTACTTTCCTTAGTTTCCCTGGCTTTGTTCCAGAGTTGTCCCTTTTCCTTAATTAACTTTCTCACATATTTAGTAATCCAGGGTTTTGCCCTACTCCTAATCCTTTTTGTAACCAGGGGTGCTTGTTTTTTCATGGCTTCCAATAATGATGCTTTAAAATAGTCCCATGCAGTCATGATATCAGTGACCAATTAATATCCGCTACATCTCTCAAATAAGCTTGGTCCCAAAAGGAATCAAAATTACATGTGACAGTAGTTCAAATAGGAGAATGTTTTCTCAAATTATTTCTGATATGTACTATATAACAGTGAACACTAATGTCTGAATTGTCTCACCTGTCATGGAAGAGGGTGGTGATTATGTCTGCCAGAAGGACTGGGGCACTCCAAGCACTCTCAGTGGACACTCCCTACCTATTCTTCCACAGGGACAAAGTCATCCTTCACCCAAACCTGAAGTTCCTCCCAAAGGAAGTATTGGAGTTTCACTTTAACAAGGTGGTTAATTTGCCAGTATGCTTTACCTGCTCTACTTCGGAGGCCAACCGCAGGCTGCATACCCTGGACCTGCAGAAAACACTCTCATGTAGAGCGTACGCCTGCAATTTGTGGATAGACTCGCCAGCTGCGTGTCGCATACATTGAACCCGCTCCTGGCAGATTGGCAGCAAAGCAGACACTTGCAAGGTGGATAAAATCTTGCATCGACCTCTGCTATAGGTTGGCTGGTTGTGAGCCTCCTGTTGGGATTAGGGCATATTCCGCCTGACATACCACTGCCTTGGCGACTGCTTCCTTGGGTATACCCATACAGGAGATCTGTAAGGCTGCTACCTAGAGGTCAGCATACACTTTTATTTCCCATTGCTGGCTTGACCTTGGGTAATGGCAGGATGCATGTTTTGGGACCTCTGTTCTCCAATCTCTGTTCATCAAGTAGGGGTGTGTGCCTTGCCCCCTCCTCCCAGAGAATTGCTAGTAGTCTGCTACATTGTGGGTAATTGAACAATATCCACACCCTAGAAGGATACATTGCTCACCTGTAACCATAGCTCTAGGAGTGGTATGGTTCACATCCACCCAACCCACCTGGCCTCCCACACAACCCACTTGGCCTCTCCTGGCAAGTGGCACCTGACCCTCCTTTCAGCGTGTGAGATGTGATGTCACAGGACAGAATCAAGGGATATAGCCTTCCAGATGGTTGGGGGAGCATGGCTTAAAGATGTTCTGGCCAATCATTGCATGCCAGTGGAAGTGCCAGAGTGTGGATGTTAACCATATACCACTCCTACAACTACGGTTACAGGTGAGTAACCTTTTCATATTGTATGCTATAACTTCTGAAATTTTTTCAATAAAACATGCAAGTTGAAAAAAATGTTATATTTAATTTAGTAGATCCAAAGTAAAGCTGGCCCAGACCTGCCCCTACTGAAGCTAGACTAGTAGGGATAGTCTTCTGAAACACATTCTGCTACTTTCACATTACTTGTAATTAAAATGAACTAGCATGTAATGTACTGCTCCCCAACCTTATGGGGCAGTCAGGAAATCAGGACTAACTCCAGGGGCTCATTTTTCAAAAGCCCTGAGAATGCCGCAAACCCCTGTGAGCTGATTATATGACGCATGGGGCTTGTGCCATGGAGAACAGGCAGAGAACATCAAGAGGAAGGAGCTGCTGTTATAACTATACTTCTCTACTAGGACTAAAGAACTAGACTAAAGTAGTAGAACTTTACTACCAGGACCTTCAATTTGGGGTAAAAACAAAACAAACAAAAAAAGAGTTAGTGTGTTTGTCTGAGTTGGCTGAAGTGAATTGTTATTTGTGCAGTTATCTAGGTGTTTGTCTCAGGTGGCTGAAGGGAATTTTTATCTGTGCAATTAACTAAGTGTAGAAAGAACAGTAAAGTAGGGGGAGTGGCTTAGATAGAAGGCAGCCAGGTTAAAGCCAGATTTAAAAACTGCCCTAGATAGCTTCTGCCAGAGAACAGGCAGAGAACATCAAGAGGAAAGAGCTGCTATTATAATTATACTCCTCTACTGGGACTATATTGCCCTCCTTCCCTTCCCTCCATCTCCCCACCCTAAGCCAGTTCTATTTTTATAGGCACAGGATTTGACTGACAACAGGGACTTCCTGTTTGGGAGCAGAAAGTGAGTGATCACAGAGCCACGAAAGACTCACCATCCTAGAAGAAAAAGAGTAGCTCTCTGGCCCCCAGCTGCTGGAGGTCTGGCTTTGAGCAAGTAAGAAGACTACTGAGAAATATAGGAACTTCTTGTCTTAGAACAGGAAGATCAGGAGCTTAAAGGGCAGAACAGTAAGTAAGTAGGGAGGAAAAATAAATAAAAAAACAGAGGAAAGAGTAAGTATTCCAAACAACAATTAAGTGGCCAGAAATAAGACATGACGTGAGTGGTGCAGTGCAGTGGCTGTGGTGCAGCCGTCTTCTGGGAGACGTTCTGGAGGATGCAGTGTTGTCCCCTCTGCAGGCACCTCTCTGGGCTGAGGGAGGAGGTTGCTCATCTCCAGGTTGAGTTGTCCAGGATTTGTGGGACCTCCTCTCCCACCCAGGGACCACCAGGGCCACTGCCATTGCCTCAGAGGTTGCCAAGAAAGGGGATCAGTTGGACCACAGTGGACTCAGGGAGGGTGGGGGTGGTGGAAAAGAGATGTATCCCTCCCGTTGTGCCTCTTCACAATTCTTATGCTGTTCAGGCAAAGTGTGGTTCCTCTATGGAGGCACCAGCAGCAGAGACCAAGAAGGATGCTGAGAACCTCCACAAAGGAGACCCACAGGAGGGTAGCATGGGACCCCACAGGGGAAGGAAACAACTCCTGGTGGGGGACTCCATTGTTAGGAGGGTAGAACTGGGGGAGGAGAGAGGGAAGTAGGTGCCGGCCTGGCACCATGGCTTGAGGGACAGGAGAGAGAATCTCAGGATCGCCAGAGCAGCTGCACAGGGAGGCAGCTGGATGTCATTGTCCACCTAGGGACAAATGACCTGGCTGAGAAAGGGATCAGAGCAGTACAGGAAGAGTTTGTGGAGTTAGAGGGCCTTAGACAAGTAGCACGCATGGTAACCTTCTCAGAGGTGCTGCCTGTCTATGGCATGGGTGAGACTAGGGTGTTCCACACGATGGGATTCAATCAGTGGTTGAAAAACTGATGCAGAGCTCAGGGATTTGGCTTCATTGGGGACTGGGGGTCCACCTGGAGGGATGCAGGCCTATACTGGTGTGATGATCTGCATCTGTCCAGGAGGGGAACCGGGATCCTAGGTGATAGGTTTTAATGCTTCATTGGCAAGCATTTAAACTAGCCAAGAGGGGAGGCACTGGAAAGGAGCAGGGAAATCCTAGCCCCCACAAAAATATCAGGATACTAAGTGAGGTAGACACCAACATAGAGATGTCAATAGGGAGAAGGGCAGGGGTAAATGGAGAAAATGACAAAGGCAATAAGGAGAGGGATGGGGCAAAAAGGGGTAGGGTCTTCAAGAAATGGAGGGTAATGAGTACCAATGCCCGTAGGCTGGGCAACAAGCTCCCTGAACTGGTGGCCTTGATGGAAGAGGGATGCCTGGATATCGCAGCAGTAACAGAAATATGGTACACAGAGAACCATGGCTGGGATGTTAACATACCAAGGTACACAACCTACAGGAGAGCTAGAGAGGGGAGTAGAGGGGGAGAAGTAGCTCTTTATGTAAGGGAAGAGATAAAAGCAACGGAGCAAAAGAGTAAACAGGGAGGAGAGGAGGCACTGTGGGTCACCTTAGAGACTGAAAATGGCACCACAATCTGCACAGGGGTTGTATACAGACCCCCATCTCAGGGAAGGAATGGATAAGGATAAGACAGAAGGCATCCTTAGGATGGTAGAGAAAGGAGAGATACTGTTAATGAGGGACCTGAATATGCCAGATGTTAACTGGAGCACCTTTACTGCAGCCACATCCAAGAGCAGGGCCATTCTCGATGCCCTACATATGGCATACCTCAGACAGCTAGTTTTGGAACCCACTCATGAGGGGGCAATCTTAGACCTCGTACTCTCAAATGGGGATGTGAGAGGATCTTAGATCTAGATGTGGGTAGCCATCTGGGAACAAGTTACCAACAAACAGTGTGGTTCACAATAAACTCAGCTACAGAGTCAAGCTATACAAAAGTGAAGGTACTGGACTTCAGGAGGGTTGACTTTGGCAAGATGGGAGAGTGCCTTAGAAAATCACTAGTAAACAGGCTAGATGGAGGGGTGGAGCAACAATGGGGAAACATCAAAACTGCCATCACAGTGGCAACAAGCCTTTGTGTGAAGCAAATAAACAAATCAAAATGAAAGAAAAAGCCACTATGGTTCTCAAAAGAGGTGGCAGAGAAGATTAGGAAGAAAAAGATAGCATTTAGGAAGCATAAGGAAACACAGAAGGAGCAGGACAGAGATCTGTACCAGTTAAGGCAGAAGGAAGCAGGGAGGGAAGTCAGAATGGCAAAGGCCCAAACTGAGGAAAAGACAGCCAACTCAGTTAAGAAGGGGGATGAAACCTTTTATAGGTACATCAGGGAGCATAGAAAGACAAAGGGAGGGATAGTGAGGCTGAATAGAATGGACGGTGGGTGGGCAGAGAGGGACAGTGAAAAGCAGGGATACTGAACAAATACTTCCGCTAAGTATTCATAAAAGAGGAGGAGAGGGAGGTGCCTAATCCAATTAACAGAAGCACTCTGGATAGGGGGGTCGATCCCAGTCCTTTCACAGAAGAAAGGATTCTGAAAGGACTCCTGAAACTGAAGGTGGACAAAGCAATGGGGCCTAACGGAATTCACCCCAGAATTCTAAAATAATTAAAGGGGGAACTAGTGACACCACTGACTACCCTTTTTAACAAATCATGGGAGGATGGTGTGGTACCTGAGGACTGGAGGAAGGCAGATGTGATTCCCCCTTCACAAAAGTGGGAGCAAGACAGAGGCAGGAAACTACAGACCTGTCAGTTTGACCTTTGTGGTAGGGAAAGTGATGGAATCACTGCTGAAGGAAAGAATTGTTGAGTACCTAGAGGCCAGTGGGGCACAGGATCCAAGGCAGCATGGGTTCACAGCAGGAAGGTCATGTCAGATGAATCTAATTGATTTCTTTGACTGGGTAACCAAAGTAGTAGAACAGGGAGGGGCTGTGGGCATGGCCTACCTAGACTTTAGCAAGGCATTTGACACAGTCCCACACAAAAGATTAATAATCAAATTAACCAACCTGGGAGTGGGTCCCAGGGTGGTATCATGGGTAAAACATTGGCTGGACAACAGGACACAGAAGGTAATTGTAAATGGAGTCCACTCTGAAGAAAGGGGGATTACTAGTGGGGTACCGCAGGGTTCAGTACTGGGTCCAATCCTTTTTAATGTCTTTATAAGTGACATAGACGAGGGACTGGAAGGAAAAGTATGCCTCTTTGCAAATGACACAAAGATCTGCAACAGAGTTGGTACACAAGGAGGCATGGAAAGGATGAGAAGGGACTTGGCAAGGTTGGAGGAATGGTCAGAAGTATGGCATCTTGTACTTAATGCAAAGAAGTGCAAAATAATGCACCTGGGAAACAAAAACCCAAGGGAAGATTACACAATGGGGGGGAAGGGTAGTAACAACAACAAAAATGGAAAGGGACCTGGGGGTAATCATATCAGATGACCTTAAGGTTGGCAAGCAATGTGGGAAGGCAGTAGGGAGGGCAGGGGGGATACTGGGATGTATAGGGGAGGCATCACCAGCAGAAAACAGGAAGTTGTTATCCCTCTGTACAGACAGTTAGTGAGACCCCATCTGGAGTACTGCGTCCAGTTCTGGAGATCCCATATCTGCAAGGACATAGACAAGATGGAGGCAGTCCAGAGGAGGGCAACTAAAATGATGCAGGGTCTGCAAGAGAAGCCATACAAGGAGAGACTAAAGGAGCCTAATATGTATACCCTTAAGGAAAGGAGGGAGGGGGGGACATGATAGAAACTTTTAAGTACCTCAGTGGAATCAACAAAGTCCAAGAGGATAGCATCTTTCAGAAAAAGAGATGTACAAGAACAAGGGGACACAATTTGAAGATAGAGGGTGGACGGCTCAGGGGCAATGTGAGGAAGACTTTTTTCACAGGGAGGGTGGTGGACACATGGAACAGCTTTCCTGAGGATGTTGTGGGGTCTAAAACTGTGGGAGAATTCAAGAATGCATGGGACAGACATAAGGCAATTCTTGTGGGGAGGGTAGAAAGAAATAGGCTGTTGGTTAACTAGGATCTGCAGCTTATCCTGTAGGTAGGGAAATGGGCAGACTAGTTGGGCCAAGCAGTCATCTGCCATCAAAGTCTATGTTTCTATGTTTGCAGCATTCTCCTAGGGCCTATCAAGACTTTCACTCCTTTGTGCCAAATGCTGCAAGTTAGGCCATCTCCTCCCTGGTCTTAATTGCGACATTTCGTGGACCATTTTTATGGGGCTTTCACCAAATATTTGGTGCAAGATGCCGTAAAGTGTGGAAAGTGTTGCAACTGCACCCTATGTACTAAAACTGGGTGAAGTTGCGTCAAAGGAGTCTGGTGCAGCTGTGCCAAACAATGGGGTGGATGCAGGGCTTGATGTAAGCCCTGCATCCCCCTTTGAAAATCGAGCCTCAGGTCTGCCAAAACAGAGAACATAGAGCAAATTGTGGCACCACATAAATGGATTCTAAGCTGTCAGGGATCAACATGAGAGGCTAAGAAGGCATGCAGAATGAAGTATGGTAACAAGATATTATGAACTGTTGCCTTTCTTTTTTAAGTTGCTTGCCTATTTTGGGCTCACGATGACCCAAACCCATAACACCATCATAGGACTGCTCCCCCTTTTCTCAGAGTTGAGATGCATATGAGATGCACTGATGAGTACTGAGAATATACAAACATGCCAGCAGATAAAGGCCATATGGTCTATCTAGTTTGCTTGGGTGTACAAGTCCCCCTGTGTCTACAGAGTAACTTGCTCCCTCAAATCCCCCTTGATTCCCCTCAAGTCCTCCTCTTCCCCTTCTTCCCACCTCCTACTCCATCAGCAACTTTCCTCTTCATTCTGTTCCATCCTGTCATGAAGCTATCCACTGTTTTCAAGCAGACCACCTTCTCTGTCAGCTTGTTCCACATGGCCACCACTCTCTCAGTGAAAAAGTGCCTTCTCATCTCTCTCATGAATCTTCCTCCTACCAACTTTAGGCTATGTTCCCTGGTGCACTTTTTCCCACTAAGACTGAAGAGGCCCTCTGTATTCACCCTGTTAATACCTTTGAGGTATTTGAAGGTCTCAGTCATATCCCCCTTCTGTCCTCAAAGGAGTACATATTGAGACCCTTGGGCCTCCCTTTGTAGGTGTTGCCCTGCTGGCCCTGGATCATCTTGGCCACCCGTCTCTTGACTGCCTCCAGCAAGTTAAAATCCTTCTTATTATAAGGGCACCAATACTGAACACTGTACTCTAAGTATGGTCTTACCAGCAACCTGTATAGTGGTAGTATGACCTCTGCCTTGCTGCTGGTAATCCCCCTGGTTATGCAGGCCAGCATCTGATTTGCTTTTGCTTCTGCCCTCCTGTAGTGTGCTGAGTGCTTCAGGTCAGTCGTGATTATTACCCCAGGTACTTTCCTTCCTCTGACTTGGGAACCTGCACATTACCCAGCCAGTATTTGGTTTCTGGGTTTCTTACCACCAAGTGCATAACTTTGCATTTTTTGCATTGAACTCCAGTTACCAGATGCCAGAGCATTTCTCTAACCTAGCCAGGTCTTCCTTAAGTTCCTGTTTTCCCTCCTCCATGTTCACCCTCCCACAGAGCTTTGCATCATTGGTGAACAGGCAGATTTCACCTTTGATCCCATCCGCTATGTCACTGATGATGTTAAACAACACTGGCCAGAGCACTGAGCCCTGTGGAACCCCACTGGTCACTGGCCTAGCTTCCAAGAATTCTGTCCGACTACCATGTTTTGGCTTGTAGCCTGCAACCATTTTTTGACCCATCTAGTAGTCTTGGCCCCCAACCCCAGGTCTTCCAGCTTGCTGACCAGTCTCCTATGAGGCACAGATTCAAAGGCCTTGCTGAAGTCAGGATGCAAGACATCAACCATTTGGTCTCAATCCACTGTCCTTGTCACCCAGTCAAAAAAGTCAATCAGGTCAGTCTGGCAGGACCTGGCTGACATAAACCCGTGCTGCCTCTCATCTGGCAGCCTGTTTTCCTTGACCCTTCAAGATGGTCTCCATCAGTTTCCTTTCTACTGAGACTAGGCTGACCAGTCTGTAATGCCCTGGTTCATCCCTTGGATCACTTCTATGGAGAGACACCCATGTGCAGTTCTCTATTCCTGCAGCACACTCCTGGACTCCAGAAAAGTGTTAAACAGGTCTGCCAGGGGCCCGACAGCACCTCCACCCAGTGCCAGCACTAAGGTTTACTGGGCCCTTGTGCATGACCGTGAAGTAGCCCTGCCCCCCAAAATAAAATTGCAGAGTGCAGTGGACACTGGCCTTAAAATGAGGGACACAAGATGAAGGTGCTTAAAACACTGGAAACAACGGCTTTTATTCACTCAAAGGTTATTGTTGCTTCGGCATCACAGAATTTTAAGAATTTCTTTTTTTATCAATTTGTTTTTATTAATGAATATTTCAAATACAATAGTACAGTACTACAACAGAACAGAAACATAGTTGCATAGTACATAAGATTATTTGCATAAGATCAACAGATCAAATCATTCCAGGTTTAACTTGTAACAAATACTGTACTCAGAACTAAACAGTAAGAACAGATCTTTGTCAGACTATACCTAAGACTAATTTATACAGATCGCTTCATTCTCCTGGAATTTTAAGAATCTCTGCTTTAAAGTCTGGGTTTACAGCATCTCCTCTATATGGGTAGTAGTTTTTCAGTGTGAGGCAGAGCAATTCTGAGGGGTAAAATGAGGGACGTTCTTCAAAAAAAGAGAGTTGAGAAGTATGGTCAGTAGGGTGTATGGAGAGACTGGCTTTGGTCATCGTGGATGGAATTCTGCGGATTGCTGCAGGCTCAGAGAAGTATAGCTGCACTGTTCCCAGATTGTTTTTTCCCTCCTCCCCACCCCCCAACGTCTCATCTTTTTATTTTCTAGTGAAACTCATCAGGCTGCCAGAGCTAGGAAGGCTCATGTCCGCCATCTATCATGCCTTTAATGCTCTGGGAGTGTTTTGCTCAGGGAGAGATATGCCATATCAAAGCAAATTGTGCTTTAGTTCTACCAACTCTAACCAACAAGATTACCAGCTAATGAAGGAGCGCAGAGGGACAGCTTTGGTAATAACTTACTGGCTAACTGGTAGATGCCTTGGAATCTTGGAGAGTCTGCAACTTCTGCCCCACGTTGACCTCCTGGGGGAACGAAAATCATGCAGCAACTTCAGCTGGAAGTTCCTTAGGACCCCTAACACTATAACCAATTACCATCTGTACGGACCAGCTAATTAACAAGGTAGACACACTAACCCTGCCTACTTCCCTTTCCTCTCACCTGGTTGCTCCTTGTAGGGTGACGCTATTGGGCTCTTCTCTCTCTACGGACCGCCATGGCCCGCAGCCCTTCTCGCAGTCTGCTCCTGAATCCCGATTCCCAACACCACAAGATGTCAGTAACGACAAAGGCACCAAAGGTGCTGCTTCCTGAAATCAATCAGTAGTACACTGCACAGGTTTTTAAAGTATACAAGCATAGGGAGGCAACAGGAAGGGAATGGGGGAGTGACAGTTTTTGGGTAGGCGGGCAGCATGTGGCTGTGAGCTGCGCTGATTGGCGAAAACTGAACCACTGGTGGCTGCAGATGGTGTATGGTGGTGTGTCGCCAGCCTGACTAATCCCCCCTGCCTCCCCCCCCCCGAGAATCTTCCTGACATGTTTGGCTAGCTGACTGGCTGGCTCAGAGTATGGCAAAAAAATAAATAAAAAAACATGCATTCGTTGCACTAAGATCAGATATCGAAATTAGTTTATCTGACTGGTCTCCCCAGAACTCTGGACCCTACAGACACACGTACTTTGCATAATAATAAATCCAATGGACTCAGGGTTGTGCTCAGGTGCAGTTGCATGTCTTGCACCCCCCTGACACTGACACTGCCTCCACCAGTTCCCTTAGAGAGCAACTATCTCACTCTTTTCCAAAACATCCCCCTAGAAGCATAAAAATTCCTTACCAGTCTCTGAGTCCACTGGTGATATAAATCCAATTTTTTTATGCCCTATCTCTGTGGAGCCGAGCCGCGCTGATCCCTTTCACTTCCATGTACCACTTCAGTCTGTGGTCCACCCAGATCCACTCCCACGCTACGACGTTTTGTGACATCATTATTTGTAGAGCATGGGGGCGCACTCCATATGCTTTAATGGGCCATTATTTTAAAGTAAAATTTTGGTACTTTAGGTTGCCAATAAGAACTAATCATGGCCACCACTTAACTAACAAGTCCTTATTAATTAAGCTGTTACCATGATTAGTTCCTACTGGTGCTCTACAAATAGTGATGTCAAAAAATGAGGTAGTGCGGGAGAGGATCGAGGGTGGACCACAGACTGAGTGTGCAATGGAAGGATCAGTGTAACTCAACTCCATGAGTCAAATTATGATCCCTTCCCTTCCTAAATGGGGGCACATAAAAATTGGATTTATATCACCAGTGAACTCAGAGACTGGTAAGGGTTTTTATGTTTCTGGGGGGAGATACTGAAAAAGTTGCTCTTTAGGACCCATGGGTGCACACCGTCTGACCCTGGGGACTTGTTCACATTCAGGGCCTTCAGGCCCTTGTGCACCCTGTCTACCTCTATTATGCCATCTGTGACTCCCCCCTCCCTGCTCCATTGTGGCACTGGCCCATCCTTCTTGGTAGTGAAAATGAAACAAAAGTGTATATAATTACTGGTGAGCGTATTTATCAAGAGGATTATGAGCACTTGCAGGTATTTGAACTGCTCCTGTAGGGACCAGGTTCTTAGTGACTTGGAAGTACTCAGAATACAAAGACAGTCACAGAACTCACTTCCTCTGAATCCACTCAAAATAAACTTAATGTCCAGGATGCAACAGCTTCATAGACCATAAAAAAGTTTTATTGCCACAATGCTCAAGGAGGAAAAACAAATGACTAGTGTTTCACCTCGTGATGAGGCTTTGTCAAATTATGATTATGAGTACTGTTAAACACCCGAATAACCGTATTTCAGGGTATTATGGCTCAAATGCTGTAATAACCCAAAATCCAGTTATTACCGTGTTTTCCTCTAACTGCCTTTCGGTCCCACTCCTCACGACACCGATACTGCTGTAAATATGGCGGCTCCGTCGTCGCTTAGCGATGATCCACTGTATGAGACTCTCAGGTCTCTCTCTCTTTAATAGCATGTCTCAAAATATTTAGCTGGTTGATACTGCTATTTACCATTTTTAACTTTTATCTGGTTGATCCTGCAGCTTGTCAGCTTTGGGACTCGGAGCAGGAGCACTCCATGGCTAACTGCCTTCCGCGCTACTTAAGTGAGAGCCGATCTCGCTTCCATACTGTAAGTAAAAAGAAAATCACACTGGACAGGAGGGGTGGGAGATAGAGACAGAGATTGTGTGTGAGTGAGTGTCTGTGTGTTTCTGTCAGACACACTGTATAAGAGGCAGCAGCAGTTAGAGAAGTTCCAGTCCCTGCACCAGCAATTATAAAAAATTAAGTATAGGTATGAGTGTTTTTATGGATTTTTTATACACCCTTGGTGTGTAAAAAAATCCATAAAAACACACTTGCCTAGCCATTATTTTGTTATTATTATTATTTATTTCAGTTTCAGAATTACAACCTTTGAGTCAAAGGTTCTTTTACAAAGGCTCCAAGTCAAAAGACAAGAAACATTACAATACAGAAAACATACAGATTTAGGAGATACAACAGGATGACAGTTATAACAACTCTGAATGGGAGAGGTAGTACAACAAATGCTGAACAAATTACAAGAATATCATAAAATATACTAAATTACAAATAGGTAATCATACAAAACAGGTAGTCATATTTCCAGAAATTAGCAGTAGTCAAATTGTCACATTGGGCCCTATGCACTAAAGGGCAGGTTATATGCGCCTGAGGCATGTCCCCTGCCCACATATCTACGTGGCCCCGGACAGGCGCAGGGTGTGCAGTATGCATGATCGCATGCACCCATGGGATGCCTGTGCATGCCATGCCCTCTCAGTGTGCAGGGTTGTGCGGGCCGTCGGGGGCAGAGTTGTGGACCCAGGCGGGCATCCAATTGGATGTCCATACCGGGTTCCTCAGTAGATCCCTTGTGCCCATGCAGTGGGCGCACAGATCTGGAGCAAGCCGCATAAAGCGGCAACAGTTGAACACTTGCCGGGCACTCACTTGAGCTGCTGCCTAGCTCTCCTCTGCAGCCTAGTGGGCTGGTGAGGCTCAGAGGTCAGTAGCCGGTACCACCGAGCTCGGCGGATGAGGAACACGGGGATGAGTACCGTGTTATGCCTGGTCCTGGCTGGCATAGCTGCCACCCCCTGAGCCTGGTACTACATGGCTTAATGAATGCTGTGGAGTGCAGGCACACCCCGTCATGCCCCCAGCACGGTGTTCCTCGAGTGGCTTGGGAGGCGGGCGCCTAAGTGCCTTGCGCACCCTTGGAGAATGCCGCCAGGGTCCATGGGACCCCTGTTGTGTAACATTCACTTAGGTGTCTACACCCCCTCAGATATGGGCACGTAGGCAGCTTTGTCAGTAGTGCATAGGGCAACACTAAGTGCAGTTAGTGAGGAAGTAGCAGCTGATAGTGGCTTTGTCAGGGGGTGTGTAGGGGAAAGAGGGGATGGTAGGAGGAGGAGGAGGAGGAGAAAGTGGGAGGTATCAGGCTATAGAGGCATTGTCATGGTGCAGTGTGTAGAGGTAAGAAGGTGTAGTGAGAGGGGGTAAAGTTGTAGGGAGCCGAGTGCAGAGAATCCAGGCAGACAATGCAAGAAGGAGGAAGGATGGGAAATGATTGGTCCAGGGGCATTTAGGGAAGAATGGGGGGGGGGAGGAGAAGGGGTAAGACAAGTGTAGTAAGCCAAGTGCACAGGAGGCATAGCCAGTTATTATAAGATGCTGTCTCAGTGAGTGACTCTTGTCAGGAAAGTAAGAAGGTCTTTTTTAAATGGGCGATTTTTTCATGTTGTGAGAGTGTGGGTGGGCAGGTCATTCATCCATTTGGGGCCTCGATAAGAAAGGGACCATTGGGCGAAGGCTGTTCTTTTAAATGGAAGATGTAGCACACCCTTAACTGTGCTATTAGTTTTGGAGGTTAAGTTACATTGGAATAAGGTTGTTGTAGATTCAGGTGTTAGTCATAGAAGGGCTTTTTTACCAATTAAGCAGGCTTGATACTCAGTCCTAAGGTTTAGGGGGAGCCACCCAGTGGAGGAATAGAGGCTCCACGTGTGAGTAAGGTGATCAGCACCTAGTACAAGCCGATGGGCCTTATTGAGGAGTCATTTTACACCGCTTAGTGCATTTTTGGTGGCAGCGCCATATCTAATTAGGCCATAGTCAATAATTGTCAGAATGGAGCTCTGTGTGACGTGGTTGAGAGCCTCCAGGGTTATTATTCTCTATGTTTAACACCTCCACTTTTCCTTCACTTTCTTCTGCCAACCCCCGTCCTTTTTTAATCTGACAATCTCATCTTTAATATTCCTCTTCTACCTTACATGTTTGAAGAAGTCCTTCTCATCTGATTTTACTCCCTGTGCCAGCCATACTTCCCTCATAAACTTTGCCCCACTAACTGCCCTGCACACCACCCTTGATTTAACGCAATATGCCTTCCTATCCTCCTCATTCAGAGCACATCTGTACTTTAGAAGGCTGCTTTCATTTCCATATCACATTTGCCATTTTTTTCTGAACCAGATGAACTTTTTTGTCTTAAAAATTTCTTGCTTATGACTTTGGCGTACTCACTAGTGGCCTTCATCTGTCCTTCCTTTATGGCCCATTTCTGTTCCACCTCCATCTCCTTTCTGATCTTTTTGAGAAGGAAGAAACATGTGTCTGTGTCATCTGTTCTCAGCCTTTGCAGATTTTGTGAGAGGCCTTTTGGCACTATACACTCCTGCATGAAGCAGAGCCAGTCTAAGTCATTTAATGGTGATGTGCTTATACTTCTCATTATGCATTGCATTATTGGGTTATGTGTCAGTTTGTATTTCTTTAAAACTGCATGTGTTATAACATTATCAATCCCAGATTTGTTTCCCCTGATCTCTGCTCTGATCATCAGGGCCACCATAGCTGTTGGCTTTTGCTGGCAGTGAGGATGGGCGAGCGACTGCCTTAATACCAGTGCTGCTATGAAACAGATGCAGGTTGGACTGTCCCCTTCCTCCCTGGGAGCAGAAAGCGTGATCCTCTGCTGTGTCAACTTTCATCATAGCTTCACAGCCATGGCAGACTAAGGTGAAGAATAGCTGCTACCTCAAGGGCCCTAAACTAGAATTCCAGTATTGTTGGTCAAATATTTGCATTCATGGCAATGAAGGGCTTAGGGTTTAACCCCCAACTTTTGAAACTGAAAATTTCAGATGTTTTAGCTTCCCAGCTGTATCACTCAACATTTTGTACCTCATAACCGAACCCTAAAATGAGATGGAGATGTGCCGAAGACAAGACTACAAACTGCAGAATCCAGTAAAATTCTGTGGTCATCGCCTACAGATGACATACAGCACAGAATTGTACCATACTGTGCTGCAATGGGCATCATCTGCAGGCAATCTGGAACCCAGATTATGAACTGTGAGCCCTGGGACACCCCCCCCCCCCCAAAAAAACTCAGTGACTCACAGCAGAAATGTAAAGTTCAGAACTGGACTTGCTGGTTGAACATGGGGGATGGGGGAAGTGAGAAAAGGGGTGCTAAATTGTCCACCCTTTAAAAAAAATATATCAAACATCAATTGGAGGGCAATTTTTACATTATTAATACCCATAGCTAGATGTAGTAGGTTCAGCAATGGTAACAAAGGGAAGTTGTTTGCCTTTCTCTACTGCACTGCAAATTAAATTCAGGGAATGTTAGCAATGTTGCATTTCCAGTAGGAACAGATGAACTTTCCCCCAGTTCTTGTCTGCAGACCATTTTTGAACTGTAACTAGCAGGTATTTTGCATAAAACATATGTAAAATCATGTTAATTGTTTAATGTGCATGTCAAGTCACTCATAACAGGTTTTTTTGTGTGTGTGTGAATTAAGTGTTCGTAAAAGCTGTTAGATTGACAGCCCTGGAAACTGAAGCTCCAGTTTGTCCACATGACAGGCACAACACAGACAATCCCAGTGCTTCCCCACACTGCCATGACAATGTGCCACAACCCTGTCATGCAGGGACCGCTTAGTAGGTGGGAGAGCTGTTCAGATTCCACACTGTTAAGTCCTTGGCTTCACATGGGAGACTGCCAAGGGCACCAGTTAATGCCAATTGTGTTGGTGGTTTTGTGATGGACACCTGCTCCCTGGGAACTAGACTGAGACCACCACAACTCATTTCACATAGGCCACCAATCAGTCATCAGGTGACAATGGCTTTCAGCCACTACTGCCCTAAGCCGTATTCAAATGTGTGACCTAGAAGGGAAAGAGGCTTCTTACCTGCTAACAATCCACTAAGACATTCAGTACCCCCATATGTAACAATTTTGTTCAAGTAGCAGTAATAGATTTTTATGCCTTTAGTGCTCTCTACTTTACAGGGCACTTCACATAGGTCAACAGAAGATTACGTAAGACCGGAGCACTAACAACTGAACATCAGAAACACATTACTTCCAATAGCATGCTCAGAGGTCCGAGCCTTCCATTGCTTAACCTTGATACAAAATGGCCGCTTAGGTGAAAATGAGTCAATAATCATAAAACTACCACTCAATACATGGTCAATTATTCCCACTAGTTCTTCTGAAGAGATGCATTAGTTTCTTTTTAAAAATACGTACTGAAAGGGGCCCAACTAATTTCCCCAGGTAGTGAGTTCCACAAAGTAGGTACCGGTTACTGCAAAATTACAGTCGTCTGCTGACTGTTAACGTGCTGGTGCAGTATGCAGTGTGCACTGCCCTATAGCACACAGTTCCCTGCCAGGGGTGGAAGGGATGAGGAGACCACTGAAAAAGAATAGGTCCAGTCTGTTGGGACTCTTAAAAGTTAACAGAAACACATGAGAGGCAGCTCAGGTTATCTGTCCAGATTTAAGGGGTTTACATTTTTTCAGACATCCTCTAATCCCTCATTTTGAAGCTACTTCTGAGCCTCCATTAAGAATATCACAGTCAGCGGACCTAGCTCCCAGTTGGATTCCTGTGCAAGCCCCAGTGTCCCACATTGAGTCCAACAGGGAGTGAAATACATAGTGGAAGTGAGGATTGTCACAGTCACATTGGTGTCTGGAGCATGTTGAAGGTAGTCAGCAGTCCTCTCAGCTGGAGTAATGATCCAGCCATGATGGCCTTAATTACTGGAGCATGAGATAGGGAAAACAGAAAAGGCACAGAAATGGCTACCTGCAAGATAAGGGATTGTGGGAGACTAGGAGGTCAGTGTGCAATCCCCAGAATCCCACGCTAATTCCAGAAGAATTTCTGAGTGGTTACGGTGGTAAGGTATTTATTTATTTATTCAAGCGTTTCACCAGGAAAGTATACAGAGCAATAAATTGCTCGTTTCCAGATACGTCCAGGTCGCATCTGGAAACGAGTGGTCTCCGCTCAGTATGCCTGCTTGGTTAATCTCTTAAACAAATAAATAAATAAATAGGGAAACTTGGAGGTATAGGTACAGCAGTGCAAAATTACAACTGAATTATTTTTAACAATGTGGTAAAACATAATTCAAATAATGCAAGATCCAAAATTGTGAACATAAGTGCAATACAAACAGTAAAGTGCAAAGAGTATAATTTACAGAGACCAAAAACAGGAACAGGAGAACATGAAGGGTTACAGACAAGCAGTGATACGTGGTTACAAAATCAGGAGACAAAGGAAATATGTTACAAAAACAGGGTGCAGCCTGGGTACTGAAATATCATTTAAAACAGGAGAGTAGAGAAATAGTCTTAGTGAGTATTTAGGAGATAATATCGAGTGTTAAGTTGGGCATAGCTAATTGGGCACTGGAGGCATAGAGAAGGACCAGAAGCTTTAAGTGGTACACAACTCAGATATGGTCAGGAGGATTGGCATTAGCATGAATGGGATGAATACACTCAAAGGAGGGAAGAGAGAGCATTGGGCGAAGGCGCATTGCGGATGGCAGAGGGGAGGGCATTCCAATTTTTAGGACAGCGGTAGGAAAAGGTGGACTGGCCAACAGAAGTGGAGCAGTGGGGCATGGTGAAAAGTCGATATTCTGAAGGGAACAGGGGCTCAGTGAAGAGGCAGAGATGAGAGAGGAAAGATAGGTGGGGAAATTCACGGTCCAAAAGTTAGCCGTGAAAGTAGCAGTGTGAGCTAGACGCCCGGACTCCTGTAAAGGGAAGGAAGTGGCTATATAAAGACCACAGTGGTGAGTATAAGGGGGGCAGGATAGTATGAAGTGGCAGAAGGAATTGAAGTGAGTGTCCAGTCTGGCCAGAGTAGTTTTGGGAGTGGCACTGTAGACTATGTCTGCATAGTCAAAGGTAGGAAGGATCATTTTCTTTACAATAGGCAGACTCCCGTTGAAGGGTGAGAGTAAGCGACCAGACATTTCTGCCCCCCCCTTGCTGGTCAACCTCAGAAGCAGAACTGGCATCAAAATGGAAGGCAGCCGCTTGTCCAGCCTCTTCATCAGAGGAAGGTTGAAGTCATCATAACCCCAATAGTAATGGTGCAGGGGAGACGGATTACAAAGGGGACTTAGAACAAAGGGAACAAAAAAGAAAATTGAAAACAAACCAATAGCAAGAAAATCATGATGGGGTACTGCAGTTGGGGGCCTTCCCACTGTGATTTTATTATTGAATACTGTAGGTCTTAGAAATTTGTTTAGGAAAGAAGACTATGTACCTCTTCGTGGATTTTGTGGCTGACTTCTGGATGTGTAGAAATGTTCGGGTTCAGGATTTCCCTGTTCAGCTCATCCTAGCACACATAGTACTGAAAGCTGTCAAAATATTGGGGGCAGGGTTCTCAAAACACTTTGAAGGTGCAAAAAATGTGCAAGTCCCCAAAATTTGCACAGTTGCGGAAAAAAGGGGCGCATGCACTATGTCATATACACAAAACATCCGCAGCTGCAGAAAAAATACACTCTGCGGACTGAGGAGAAATATAGCTGCAGGGGTTCTTGTGCAAAAAAAGCCATTGAAAAGTAAGGCATGTCTCCTTAAAGGCTATTCTCAGCCACTGTTTTCCCACAGTTGCGGAAAAAATGTTGCACACATGCTGAACCAAGAAGAGTGAGGAATAACTCACCCTGTGCAAAAGGCAGTGTTCTAACAACTGGGAAACAATCATAGTGGGACTTCATGCACCAAGCAACAGCAAACCTGTGGGCTGTGTAGCAGTGTCAATTGTTACAACAAACATAGGTAGCACACATTGTGATTGACAGTCAACAAACTTCAACCACATGACCCAGTGCAGCCCATAAAGGAGCCCAAAAGGCAGTACAGGCAGAGGTGGTAACAGCCAGAAGTGTGTGCTACAGATACAGGCAAAAGAAAAACCTCAGACAGAGATACAACCAACAGTTACAAACTATCACTGGGTGCAAGGTCCTGCTGGTACAGGTGGTGCTATCATGGTCCCAGTTGTGGGACTGGTTGCTTGCCTCGCTGGGAGTGCTGGTTCTGCTGCAACTTTCACAAGACTGTTAAAGTATCCTGCTCCAGTTAATATGGCTCACCTGTAGTTCTGTCTGCTGGGCCACTTATAACGTACATTTTCTGCACGTGCCGAATTTTGTAACTCGCTGTATTTTGTGATTTTCTGCACCTCCAAAAATTTTGACTGTGAATATACTGTACTTACTTTTCCACAGTTTTGTAAGCCTTTTTTCTGCACAAGTGGATTTTTTTGCTCTCTTTGTAAATCTAGCCCTAGCTATGTAAAAACTGCAGATCTGCCTGTCTTGTATCAGGACATCATATGTTAGCAACATTTACATGAATCCCTCAGAAACAGAGAGAGAAACAGAGATAGTGATAAGAAGTCCGAAGGGAATATATACCAGTTATTAACATAAGCAGCCGGAGGGTGTCACTGTTGCATCAAGTCAATCTGTGTATTTCATAGCAGCAACCTGTGTTGGCAACATAGTATGGCTATCCCCACAGGGCTTGTGCCCCCTAGTCTGGCATGGGCCATGGTTCATGCGCCAGTTCTGTTTTGTTTACTAATAATGGTAGGGGCATCTCAGTTTAAAGACAGCTGGGTTATGTAGATCTCAAAGCTCAGAACATTGCTATAATGCTGGCAAGAGCTGTATGTGTGCAGGAGTCTGTGCATGGACTACATCTCGCAGAGTACACCGAAAGCACAGTCTTGGCATGACAAACACCTGTTTCTAAAGGCACGTGGTGAGGTGTCAGTTACTAACCCCTCTGCACAGTCTCACATATGACATACACCTGTTTCTGAAGGTACATGGTGAGGTGTCAGTTACAAACCCCTCTGCACGGTCTCACACATGACACACCCACTTCTGTAGGCACATGGGGAGGTGTCAGGTACAAACCCCTCTGCATGGTCTCACACATGACACACCCTTTTCAGTAGGCACATGGGGAGGTGTCAGTTGCAAACCCCTCTGCGCGATCTCACACATGACACACCCACTTCTGTAGGCACATGGGGCGGTGTCAGGTACAAACCCCTCTGCACGGTCTCACACACGACACACCTAATTCTGAAGGCACATGGGCAGATGTCAGTTACAACATACCCCTCTACACGGTCTTACATATGACATACACCCTCTTCTGTAGGCATATGAGGAAGTGTCAGTTACAAATTCCTCTGCACAGTCTCAAACAACACATCTGCTTCTGTAGGCACATGGGGAGGTGTCAGTGTCAAACCCCTTTGTATGTTCTCACATACAGTATGACATAAACCCAGTTCTGAAGGCACACATGGCATACATATAGTGCTGACCATTCCCCTTTAAATAATAGAATTATGGTGCATGTATACCTGCTTACATGATGGTGTCATGATACATGCACATTGGCTTTAATGATAGTGTCACAGTGCATGTACACCTGTTTACAGAATGGCGTCAAGGTACATGCATGCTTGCTTAAACAATAGCAAGGCCCCTTGAATTCTGCAGCTTCACAGCTGCAGAAGTTTACAACATAAATTATGAACTAGATACTGTAAATGAAGAAAACTGATTAGCCGAGAGGTCTTTGAAGCCATGATGGTATTGGGCTATATCCTCATGGCTTCTAAAAACCTCTGGCTACCAGCCTCCTTGCTCTCAGTGCAACGTTCCCCATGTCCCTAAGTCTACAGTGAGTCAGACCTTTAGTCGGACACTATTTAAAAACATGAAATGCTGACATCTGTCTCTGCTCCCACCTTAGATTTTGTCCACAGTACCCACTCTCCACAGAAAAAAACCCTCTCACTCTCCTTCATTTAAGAGTGCCAGGTTCTCCAGTATGGAAACAGCAGCTGTTTACGTGCTGCCACTTGCATGTTCAAAACCAGTGCATCAGTGGCAACAATGGACCATTGCCCTCAACAAATCACAGCAAGACCTGGCGTGAAATATAAATGTACATTTTCTCATACTTTTGGCTCTATACTGTGAGACTCGGTTTGGAAGGAGGGGTGCTCGAGGAGAGCGCTTCAATGTTTTACTTCAACAGCCAGAAAATGTTACATATTACAGACCAGCAGCTCTGGCTAGGCTTACAAGATTACTCCTGCCTACATCCATAGCCCAGAAATCCAAAATCAACCGAGTGATGGGGGGTGCAGGGAACACAGAGACAGCAATGGCTGGTACCAAACACGCAAAACAGCAGCACACCATGCTGATGGGGAGCAACAAGTGGAAGCAGAATCACCTACCGGACACATAAGCTGCAGACTTTTTTTAACTGCATATCCCTCCACATCCATTGTCCATGTATTAGAACAGAATTAAAACAAATTATTTAAAACTTTTTAAAAATTTAACTTAATTCCAAAAAGGAGTCCAGTTCATAATAGCAATAATGCACTCCAGGGTGTGGTATGTCATGAGATATCATCACTTCTTGTTTGGTTGGATGCACTCGGCCTGCGGCCTCATGCCCAACCACCGGAGATGTAACGATATCTCATGATATACCACACCCTGTCATGCATTATTGCTTAAATATGTGGTGCTGTGGCATGCATTGTTCTAAAGGAGCCAAGGGTGGAACTAGCAGAGCCGTTATCAGAACTGTTTAGCGAGTCTCTGAGCACAGGAAAGGTCCCAGAAGAATGGAGAAGAGATCATGTCATCCCACTCCACAAGAGTGGTAGCAGGGAGGAGGCAGGGAACTACAGACCTATCAGTCTTACCTCAGCAGTGGGTAAGATTATGGAGTCACTCCTTAAGGAAAGGATAGTACAAAACCTGGAATCTGTAGGCGCACAGGATCCAAGACAGTATGGGTTTACAAAAGGAAGGTCCTGTCAAACTAATCTCATAGATTTCTTTGACTGGGTAACCAGAGTGGTAGACCAAGGGCATGCAGTTGTTGTCACCTGCCTTGACTTCAGCAAAGCTTTCGATACTGTTCCACATAGAAGATTGATTGATTAATAAGCTGGGTAGGCTCGGGGTGGGTCAGAAGTTGGTCAACTGGGTGGCAAACTGGTTAACGGGCAGAAAACAGAGAGTGGTGATAAATGGTATACAGTCAGAAGAGATGCAAGTCACAAGTGGGGAACCTCAAGGATCAGTTCTGGGGCCAGTCCTCTTCAATATCTTCATCAGTGACATTGCAGATGGACTGGAGGGTAAGGTTTATCTGTTTGCAGATGACACCAAGATCTGCAACAGAGAAGATGATCCAGATGGGGTGGGCAGAAGAAGAAGAGATCTGGATAAACTAACAAAATGGTCAGAAGAGTGGCAACTGGGGTTTAATGCAAAGAAGTGCAAGATCATGCACATAGGGAAGAGAAAACCTGAAGCCACCTATAGGCTGGGAGGGGAGTTGCTGGCAATCACAAGGAAAGAAAGAGACTTGGGCGTCATCATCACTGATGACCTGAAATCATCCAAGCAGATCACTAAAGCAGTAGGTAAAGCTAGAGGGATCAGATGTTGGGGTGTATTAGCAGGGGTATCACAAGTCGGAAGAGGGAGGTAATAATCCCTCTTTACAAGACGCTGGTTAGGCCCCATCTGGAGTACTGCGTGCAGCACTGGAGGCCACACCTTCACAAGGACATTAACCAAATTGAGGCAGTCCAGAGAAGGACAACCAAAATGGTGCAGGGACTGCATCAGAAAACATATGAAGACAGATTAACAGAGCTCAATATGTATACCTTAGAGCAAAGAAGGAAGAGAGGTGATATGATCGTAACATTCAAACACCTTAAGGTCATTAACAAGGTGGAAGAGTCTAACATGTTTCAATATAAGAAAAATAACAGGACAAGAGGACACAGCATGAGATTAGAGGGAGGCTGATTAAGGGGTAATGTGAGGAAGTTCTTTTTCACAGAAAGGGTGGTAGATGCATGGAATGGCCTACCACAGGAAGTGGTGGATATGAATACAGTGTAGGGCTTCAAACAGGCATGGGACAGGCATAAGGGAGCAATACAGATGAGTATGAATAGATAGGCCATTGACAGAGCAAAGGCCGGTGGCACATTCATAAGGTAGAAAAAGAAATGGGCAGACTGGATGGGCCTCGTGGTCCTTATCTGCCATCAGCTTCTATGTTTCTATGTTTCCTGATTTTTCATTAAAATGTATGTTTTTCCATAGTGCCTGGTTCACTATCCCTCCTTGTTTATCCTCAAGCCCTGCCTCTATGCTCATCAACAACATCACATCATATTTTACCAATGGCAGGGCTGCATCCTGCCACTGAAATGAATAATTCATGCCACAGAAATTAGCGATCATTGCTGCAGATACCCAGGAACCCTGCTCCACAGAAATCAGGACTGAAGAGCAGCACAGAACTAGGGGCCATCCATAATTGTATCAGTGCATGTACACCTGCTTAAATACTGGTGCCATGGTATTTGCACACTCAAATAACAATGTCACAATGCATGTACACCTTTTTAAACAATGGAGTCATGGTACATGAACACTCGCTTAAATAACAGTGTCATAGTGCTTGTGCACATGGTTAAATAATGGATTCATGGTACATGCACACTCACTTAAATAACACTGTCACTGTGCACAATCAGTATTTTAAATCGTGGTCTCATGGAACATGTACACTTCCTTAAATAACAGCGTCACAGTGTGTGTACACCTGCATATACTGTATAATGGTGTCATGGTACATGAACACTTAAATAATAATGTCACAGTACATACACACCTGCTTAAATTATGGTGTCACAGTACATGAACACTTGTCACAGTGCATGCACACCTGTTTAAATAATAATGTCATGGTACATGCACACTCAAATAACAGTGTCATAGTACATGTACACCTGAATATATATTTGCATCCTGGAACACGCACACTTGCTTAAATAACAGTGCCACAGTGCTTGTACACCTGCTTAAATAATGGTGTCACGGTACATGCACACTTGTTTAAATAACAGAGCCACAGTGCATGTACACCTGGCTATTTAATTGCATCCTGGAACATGCACACTTACCTAAATAACAGTGCCACAGTGCTTGTACACCTGTTTAAATAATGGTGTTATGATACATGCACACTTGCTTAAATTACAGTGCAACAGTGCTTGAACACCTGGTTAAATAATGATGTCATGGTACACACATACTCACTCACTAAAATAACAGTGTCACAGTGCTTGAACACCTGGTTAAATAATGGTATCATGGCACATGCACACTCACTTAAATAAGTGTCACACTGCATATATACCTGACTATATAATTTCATCCTGGAACATGCACACACACATGTAAATAACAGTGCCACAGTGCATGTACACCTCACTAAATAATGGTGTTGCAGTATGTACACACTCAAATAATAGTGTCACAGTGAATGTACACCTGTTTAAATTATTGTGTTATGGTACATGTACACTTGCTTAAATAATAGTGTCACAGTGCATGTACACCTGCTTAAATAATGGTGTCATGGTACGTGTATGCTTGCTTAAATAATAGTGTCACAGTGCTTGTACACCTGTTTAAATAATTGTGTTATGGTACATGTATGCTTGCTTAAATAACAGTGTCACAGTGCATGTACACAACTTCCTAAATAATTGCCATGCACATGCACACTTGAAAAATAGTGTTACAGTGCATGTACGCCAGCTTAAATAATAGTCTCATGCTATATGTACAACTGCTTAAATAACAGTGCCAAAGTGCATGTACAGCTGCTTAATTAATGGTGTCATGGTACATGCACACTCGCTCAAATAACAGTGTCACAGTGCATGTATGCAACTTCTTAAAGAGCAACTGACACCAGATTTTGCTCTGGGCAGGCCACCCATAACATGGAGTAATGTACCCTAGGCGCTATCCTAGTTATATCTTGACTATTTTTGGCACAGTATTTAAAAAGTTATCTCCATAAGATGACAATTATTTAAAGAGCAGCTGACACAATCATGGCAGGCCACTCATAACATGGAGTTGCCTGCCCGAGGAGCTACCTTAGCTATATTTTGACTTTTTTGGTGCAGTATTAAAAAAGTTATCTCTGTAACACCCAGTTCATAACTTCCGTGTACATGCCGAGCGGTAGCCCCACCCCTAAAAACTGCGTAATTATGATGTGAAGTAGAGAATGGGACTACAGGCACTCTATGGACAGTGTAATAGAATCCATGTGATTCCATTACACTGTCCATAGAGCGCCTGCAGCCACGTTCCCTTCTTCACATCATAATTATGCAGTTAGTAGGGGCCGGGCTGCCGCTTGGCTCATTCATGGAAGTTATGAGCTGGGTGTTATGGTGATAACTTTTTTAATACTACACCAAAAAAGTCAAGATATAGGTAGGATAGCTCCTAGGGCAGGTAACTCCATGTTATGGGTGGCCTGCCATGATTGTGTCAGCTGCTCTTTAAATAATTGCCATGCACGCTTACTTAAATAATAGTGTTACAGTGTGTGTACGCCAGCTTAAATAATGGTCTCATGGTACATGTACACTTAATTAAATAGTGCTGCGTGCATGTCCACTTGTTTAAATAATGGTGTTTATGCACATTAGTTTTAATAAAAGCATCACAGCGCATGTACCCCTGCTTATAAAATGGTGTTCCAGTGCCTTTACTATTACATATATGTAAGCAATAATACCCAACAGGGTGGGCGGTATTGTGCTATACCGGACCGCCCAGGGGCATAATGAGGCCCGACGCTGCAGGTGGAGGGCCTTATAGCCCCTGGAAGGTCTGGTATGGCACAATACTGTCCACCCTGGAGGGTATTATTGCGCTTAGAAAATGGGCACTGTAAAAAAAAAAATAAGTTTAATAAAAAACTACTAATAAAATAGTAGTTTCATGTAAGTTTTGAAATAAAATAGTTCCTCCACCTGGATCAGAATGACTAGAAAGCACCAATAAATAACACAATATCTACCACTTAAACACAATCAAAAGAAGCATCACGGTGTAAATAAATAAGATAAATTAGTATAATGTTCACCTATTATACAGTTAAAAAAAACAACTCGTTAAAGAACTTGTCCTGAAACTTCCTGCCTGCTCAGGACACACCCAATGTCTGCCATCACCAGGGTGAAGAAGGACCCCGGCTCGGCGCTGCCCGCTTCCAGGAACAACTTACAACAAACCTCAAACAGCATCGCACAGGTTTAAAATAAGATGATTATTATTATTGTATCACGAAGTTTACTCTTAGTAATCTTTTGAAAAATAAGAGACGATGGGCGACTTTTTAAAAAACAGCGGTGGGTTCTGGGAGTTGTAGTTTTTCCTGGTGTTGTGCGAGGACAGAGGGTTTGCAACAGAGGGCGGGACCAATTCGAAAATGGCCCGTCAACTTCCCCGCGATCATATGCTGAGTAGCTCAGCCCAGTTTCCAAATGTGCTCAAAAAATTGTACCCAAGTGGTCATTCTAAGCCACCACCAGCATGTACCGCTTCGCTGCTGCAGAAGCAATGAAGGGGTACGAAGAACAGCAGGCTTCCGTGAGTGTAAACTGGCGTAGTGTGTTGTAAATGTTGTCAGTTTATTGGGCTGATTTCGTGGTGGTCGTCAGGTGAAACTGAGTGAGCGGGAGGCAGCAGTCATTTTTCCTAGGAAGGGGAAAAAGCGGAGGGAGTGGTTTAAAGCTCGCAAAACAAGTATTATTTTTTTTCTCAGTTACTGGCTGCTGTGTCGTCGAAGTAGTGTTTGTGTGTGTGTGTGTGGTGGTGGCGTGACTCTCGCTAAATGTTGAAAAACAAATGGCGGCAGTTTGACATTTTGTGCCCAGTGCTTCAGCCAGTGATGAAGCAGGCTGGGCACAAGGATACTTGGCTGGGCATAAGGCAGGTTTTGGCTGGCACTTTTTATTTGGTGGGCATCTATTGAAAGTTAATGTACCCCTGTGGAATGGGTACTAGCCAATCAGATGCCTCAAAATAAAAAGCCCATTTTCTAAAGGAAAATACTTACTAGGCTGTAGTGGGATAACTATATTTATTTACACATGTGAGGATATAATCTTTAACTCAGGAGGCGTAAAACCGCAAGTGTGTTCTGAAGGTCTTATCGTCACCAGTGGGGGCCATTCATAAAGAATTCAGCCTGTCACTCACTGCTCCAGGCCTACAGCAACTTTGCAAATGGCCCAGACATTGCCACTCACACTGTCCTTAGACTGTAATATGCTTAGCGCCTGACTCATCACTCCTACAGCGTGCTTTGTGAATGGTCCACACGAGTCCCTCACACTGCTCTGTGCCAATAGTATGCTCAGCACCTCACTCTTCATACACTGCCCTGGGCCTTTAGAAGACTTTGCTTAAAAAGCAGACCCATGACCAAACTTGCATGATCTAACATACATTGGGAATGACTTGGCCACATGTGCTCTACCCAATAACTGTTTTTTTCTGCTTTCATGACCATATGGGTTCACAAAAGTTGGAAGTAGTGAAAAAACATTTGTCCTTGGATGCTACTATCAGAAAGCCTAGTAGTATGATGAAGTGCCTCGTTCTCTAAAAAAGATACCCAATCTTTTTAAAAATTTACTTCTGAATGACTGTAAATTACTGTAATTGGCAAATGATTCCAAAGATTCAGTTGTCTTACAGAAAAGAAAAACTTTCTGTTATTTGTTTTGAATCTGGTTGGCATAAGTTGCAGAGGGTTGCCTCTGATGTTAATGTTTCTGCCCTTTACGACATTATAGTGTCATGAAACAGAGATTTTGTTACAAGAAAATAGGTTTTGAGTCATGAAAACAGCACACAAGGAAATACCCATTTTTGAGACATGTTTTTTTTCACATTTTTAACCCTCTAGAACCTTAAAACAATTCAACCAATTGTTGCCAATTTTTCAGGCTCTGCAGAGATCTTGGGCCCAAGAATGTGCATGCCAGATTTCTGTTTTTTTCAAAGGATGAACGAGTAATTAAAGTAAACAATTGGAGTTTAATGTAAAAGTGCCTTCTGAACCCCAACTATGGTTACTTATCTTTGGATCCTTAGACAAAACAGTGCCACCCCCCCGCTATTGCGTTTCATCTAGTGTTTACAGGGGAAGGCCCACACCATGTTTTCTGAGGATACCAAGTGAATAAATGAAGGTAACAATTAAGTGTTTTTACCTAGGTTAGTCTTAGCTTGCAGTAGCATGATTTAGTGAGGGAGCCTAGACACTCCCTTACTGACTCAAAGTCACTTGTGTTTCCCGCTCACTATGCCAGCAGTGACCCAAGTTTGGAAGTGAGCTTTAGTCATCAGAGATTGGCCAGGGCAGAAGGATTGAATGTCCTGAGGATTGCATTCCTTTGAGGAGGGAGGGCCCCTTGTTTGATTGCCACCAAGCAAAGGCTAGGTTGCAGCACTGCTTTGGATATGACAGACTGGGAGGGGGGGCTGACCGCTGCCGATGGCAGTGCCAACTGTGCATACTCAGATGCATACCAGTGTGCATCATTGCACGACAGTATCCATGGAGAGGAAAAACAAATGGTGAATAAGGGCTACCGGCTGGGCTTTTGACACCCTGCCTGACCCCTCGTCCTTTGTTGGGATTTCTCCTCTTGACTCCTGGATTGGCTCCTGGACTTTGCCTCTGTTGTGAGTGACAGGACATAAGGGGTGGAGCTGCAGTGGAGCTGAAACGCAGACCTGGCCTCGGGGCGGGGGGGGGCTTAAGATGAGGAGGCAACATGGCAGTGAGATGCTGGTGACTCGGGAGTCCCATAAACTCAGGTAAAGAGGACCCTTGACTGATGGAAAGGTGGCACTGTAAGTGGTGGAAGGAGGTTATAGCCAGAGATGCCGGGAGTGGGAATAGAATTAAAAAAAAAAACAGTTGTTGCATTTTTGATCATGGCTAGCCTGAACTGCTGCTTTAAATGAAAACTGGGGCATGTATTCCATAGACATTCCCCAAATCATGTGTTCCACACACGTTTTATTAATGGAAAATATTCTAGTTACCTCTGACATGAATCTTATTTTGTATTATATTAAAAACAATGTTACCTGACTTTGGTTGGGGGGAGGGGCATGTAACGCAGCTGTAGCAGAGTTCTTTCAAAGCACTTTTCTTTTTACTTCAGCTCTCTGTCTTGCAGTGTAACACAGCTCTTGACCTTCAGTAAGGTCAACAAGAGTGCAGCTGAGCTCGCACTCAGCAGCCTAACCAATCAGGGATAAAAAACATTAGATCCGTTGCAGAGGTTAACAATTAGGCATTTCAGAGTAGTGTCTTAAAGGGTATGCAGGTATTAAAAGTCAAAACTATCAGTACTTTAGTTACAACATCTAGGTTAACCTTAGTATTTTCTCATTTTTTTTTACTTTTTCCTGTCATTGGTGTGCTAAATATTTATTTATTTATTTATTACAAATGTTTCACCAGGAAAGACATACTGAGCTGCTAGCAGTTTGTTTCCAGATGCATCCTGGGGGACATTAGGGTTATTAAGTAAACATTTCAGCTATTACAGTGCTTATTTAATTCTTTCAAAAAACATTTGAGTTTCCCCAACTGACCTCACAATTGCTCTGTTTGTTATATCACAGTGTGTTGTCCTGGTGAGCACTATGATGTCATAAACCAAGGCATTATGAGGCCAGCTGGGGACAGTCAGATACTCTCTGTATACTTTGGATATGCAGACAAGGTGGTTATAAATCCTGGAATGGAAATGGAAATAAAAAAGTATTCTATAATGAAGTGTAATAGCTGAACTAGTATGTTGCTGAAGGTGCATACAGCTTGCAGAGCAGCTCATACTGATGGCGAGTCGTTACACACGCCACTGTTCAGGATGATGGATGCAGTGAGGATTCAGTCTGCAACCTTTCACTTAGCTGACGGTTTATGTTACCAAAAATGGCAGACCTTTTGACAATAGGGGCCACGGGAATTACTTTCAAGAGCATTACATGTAACTGTATCACATGCCTTTGACACCTAATACCCACTTCTCCTCCGCAGGGTGAGGGAGGAGAGGCAGAATCTTTCCATATATATTGCACACATAAGCTATACTTCTAAATCAAGTAAAATAGTTTTAAAAACTATTATATGAACTGAGGGGTCAAAAACCCTTGGCCAACCATGGTTACTTTTATTGTATGTATTTATTTGTAATTCTTTTTACTAGGAAAGGCACACTAAGCTATGACAGCTTGTTTCTAGGTGTGTCCTGGGAGTTGGGTTGCAAGGACCTGTTTTATTGGCAGAGGGAATGTTGACCATGACACCCAGGAGACTCCAGTACTCTTTGATATGTTCGATGGGATCTTTACCTTCCACCTGGAAAGTGACCAGAGATGGGCAGAAGGGACCCCAGTTTAACATCTCATCCAAAGGATGACATCTAAACATTGCAGTACCCTGCTACAGTGTTGATTATGGTTAATACCCCAGGCACCTCCTGCGGTGCTAGAACACACAACCTTCCAATCCTATGGGCCCAGAGGCAAGCATACTATCCACTGAGCCACTTGACAGCACTTAGAGGAAGGGAAGCATTCAAGCATCCCTTATTTGTATTTATAAAATGGCAAAAAAAAATCTAGAAATTTCATTGGCCAAGAGACATCAACTGACTGCATTAAATCTCTTTAAATATATGGCCAGGTGCCCGAATCTTATTTTCCTCCCCAGGAACCTATTTAGAGCCATTTTATGAGTAATAAGCCCCTCCAGGTTGTGCATCATAGGATTTGAATGCACTTCCCAGGGGCATAAAGACATACTACAACCCTGGAGTGTGCCTTAAAATCCTATAATGCACTCTGGTATGGCTTATTACTTACTTGTTCCCCCTTTCTTTGTATGTCTCCATTTGGTTTCTGTCCCCCTGGTCTTTAAAATAAACTCTATATAGCTGGCCCATCAGAACCATGGTATCATTACCACTCCCGACACTGGCGATCTAGATTCAGTAGCAAGCCTTAGATGTTATTATATGGGTGGCTGAGATAAGGGAGTTCTGCCAATGATATCTCATCCTTTATCACAGGAGAATTATGCAGAATGTTTTAACATTTCACACTAGCATATCATCAAAGCACGAAGAAAAATCCATGAACCCTCCTCTCAGCTTTGATATCAGACCCCATGTACCCACACAAGAGTTGCACCAGTGAGGCAGTGCTGTGTCTTGACTGTGTTTTTATTTATCAAGTATTTCACTCCCATATAAAACATGTGCAAAACTGCCAAAATAAAGTGCAGCAGGCCAAATGCAAACAGCTAGAGCCACTCTATATGGGGCAAAAGATGAATGTTTTGCTCACTCTAAGGGGAGCTTCATCAAAGTAAGTTGTGCACAGTAAATAGCCCTATTTACACTATCTGATTTAAAGAGGAAGACTACAAAAAAGTGTCATACTATATTAACATATTAGGATAAAAAACACAATATAGTAAAAATTCAAAAATGTCCTGAATCTGAGTATTACACCTAACAGAAGGCACTATAACTCTTTTGATAATTATATAAATCTAAACTTCTTGAAATGTATAAGCATAGAATGATGAAATGTCTTCACTGAAATGTCAGCTGTGACATGATGCGTGTGGGAGCATGAATACGTCAGCCTTTGCCTCACAGTCCTATTTTGGCAGGATGCTGGACAAAGCTTAAGCTAAAAGGTAAAATCTTAAACATTAAAGCAAGCCAATATTGAGGAAACAGTAACAGGCAACTAAGCCATGAAAACCTTTTAGGTGCTTCCTGAACTATGTGTTTTCAAATGCATTTAGTTGTGCACATCCTACACTGCCCCATTTCCCCTGTTGGATTAAGTAAAGGAGCTGGTAAGATGTACATGTTGCCAGTTTTCTTCTTTTAGACAGAGTGCTAAGAGACTGTTGATACTACCAGCCCTTTGGCTAGTTTTATGCTATATATATATATATATATATATATATATTCTCTGAAAAAACTTTAATGGACCATTAGGGTTTCAGTGTCAAAAGTTGGGAAATTACATCTTAGGGTTCCCACCCTTACACCCCACCCCCACTCTGCATGCAGGAACAGGTGTGAGGGGTGAGTCTTGGAGTTGCATACTACTTTCTCTACTTTTGAAAGTGGAACCCTAATGGTCCAGTAACAAAGTTTTTTGCAGAGAATGTCCCTACTTTTTGAGAAAGTATAATCATAAAGAACCCTAGTGGTGCATTAATGAAGTTTTTTGCAGATAATTTTTCCTTACTTTTTTGAGAAAATATAATCATAGGCTTATTTGCTTGTCAGAGTGCATGGCTCTCTGGGCCCAGAGGGCCATGCACTCCCAACCTGCCATCATTTTTTAAAAGACTGTAATTGTATCCTTATTTCTCTGTGGAAGCATAGGGCCTTTTGGGCCCTGTGCTTCCATCACTCCATACTCCTCTGCATATTTGTGTTTGAGAGTACAGGGCCCTGATATCCATGCATTAGTCTCTAGTAGTATCTGTATTTCTCTTTGGGAGCACGGGGTCCTCTGGGCTCTACCCTGCCATCCATGGATTACTCCTTAATAGTATCCATATTTGTGTGTGGGTGTGCAGGGCCCTGGGCCTTGCATTTCCATCCATGCATCAGTCCTTAGTAGTATTCATACCTTAAGTCACAAACATCTTTGTAACACTAATCCAAACAACTATCTCTAACCCTAACTCCAGAACAAGTAATATTTAATGGGGGCACACACGACACAACAGAAAGTATACCTTAGCACCCTGAACAATATTAGATATATGCCCCCCATTCACTTCAACAAACATATAACATAACTCACACCCAAACCTGAACACTAATGCTAACTCTGGAACAAGTAATATTTAATGGGGGAACACATGACAGTTTTCCTCGGCACACTGAACAATATCACATACGTGCCCACAATTAACTCCAACAGATACATAACCTAACCCTACTCTAACTCTGGAACAGGTTATATTTAATGGGGGCACACACAACAGAAGGTGTACCTTAGCAGCCTGAACAATATCAGTTATGTGACTCCTTTAGCTCTAGCAGATATATAACCTAACCCAAACCCGTGTGAATGCAAACATTCATATAGAATAACGTTAGAACTTTCACAGGTCATAGTTTGCTCAATATTTGGAGTTAACTGTAACACTATATATGAAATGAATAATCTCACTAAGTACTACAACATTAATGCATCATACCAAGGACATCCATCACAGGGTTCCCACAGCACCCTGATATTTCCACCCAAATTAAACATAGTTCCAAATGCAGAATTCAAGGCCAGTATTCACCAAGCTTTGTACACATGTGTACTTCATCTTGGACTACAAGCTCACCAAGGTTCAGAGAACTCCCTTGAAAACCAACAGAGTTATGCCATAAAAATATGAAACCAGATGTTTGCCTATCATTCCTAAACTGATGGGAGTTAAGTGTAAGCCTAAATTTATGTTACTGTTTGGGACAATCTCCATAGACTGGAGGGGTCAAAGCCCATCTCTTACCCTTTCTTGAATGTACACGTTTCCTTTAACCATAACAATAACCCTAACCCAAATTCCTAAACTACTTGGAGCTAAGTGTCAGTCAACATACAAGTTACTCTGTGCATCAAGCCATACATAGTGGAGGGGGGGGAGTCCCCCCCCCTAAGCTTTCTTGTCATGTTTCCCTTAACTCTCCATATTTTTCTAAGAGATTGTAATTGTATCCTTATTTCTCTGTGGGAGTGCAGGACCCTGCACTCCCATCACTCCATACTCCTCTGTGTATTTGCCCTACTAGCCATCCATCAGTCCCTAGTAGTATCTGTATTTCTCTTTGGGCACTGCCACACATGCATCACTCCTTAATAGTGTCTGTATTTGTGTGTGGGAGCACAGAGTCCTCTATGTCCTGCACTCCCATGCATGAAGTGACAAAAAAACACTTGAGTACATCTTACATTACAATATTATTCTATGGGAAATTATGAAAAATGTAAAGCTGCACAACTCCAGAGCAAAGTAATATATTTTCACCAAACCAGCAAAAGGCACATCTGTGAGGCATGCCCAGAGTACCCTGAAAATTTCAGAGTAAAATTGCAAACCATTTCTTAACACCATAGTGACAAAGAAATGGCTCTGTAAACCTCCCAGTACAATGTTATCCTGTGGAACATCAACCAAAATTCAAATCTGCAGAACATCAAGTCAAAGTAATATACTTTCACAAAACCAGCAAAAGACACATTTGTGGAGCAAGCCCTCTCTACCCTGAAAATTTCCTTCCAAAATTCCAAACCGTTTTTTTTTGCTATCAGATGACAAAGAAACAGCTATATTAAATTTCTTTCCTGTTTCGTGATCAAAGAATCCTGTTTTGAGCCTCACATATAAATTTTCCCTTAGGGAATAATGGTAAACTTTGAAATGTAATAACTTTGGAAGGATATTTTTTCATGAAACCTTCAAAGGGCACCACTGTGACACAAAACTTACATACCCTAAACATTTTAGACCAAAATTCTACATCGTTTTTGTGCAATGTGGTAACAAAGAATTTGACACAAAACAATAATTTACAAATTCTTTGAGACTCCATGTCTCCACACCCACGCATCCAACCAGAATGAAACTTGTCACATCATGAGATCTTTAGTCCCTGGTAACGCATGCCAAATTTTATTCAAATTGTCTGAATGGTTGTGAAGCTGGTAAAGTGCAAACTGTGATCAAGAATCCTGTTTCATGATCATGAATCCTGTTTTGAGCCTCACAACTAACTTTTCCCACATGGAATAATGGAAAACTTTAAAATTTAATAACTTTGGAATGGATTAAAATTTTTCACCAAACCTTCAAAAGGCACCACTGTGACCCAAGACCTATAGGTATCCAGTGAACACAGCGACCACGATTGAGCACTTTCAAAAAGGGTGACTCAATCATGGCGACTGTGTTCAGGGATACCTGGCAGAGTAGCAACCAGATACCTGGGTGGGTGAGGTAGGGCGACGGGATGTATATGCATATACGTGTCTGAGGGGAGAGGAAGGGGGGAGGTATGTGGGAGGGGTTGTGGCGGGCAGCTCCTGAGCTGGTCTGCTAGTGTGGTGTGGAGGATGGCTAGTTGGGAGGTGCAGGGTATGGGGTTTGGGCCTGATGCAGTATATTTTTTGCCAGCAGGTGGCTTTTTATTTTTTTAAGTATTTCACCCCCCAACATGCACCCCCCTGGAGTTGGGAATCTTTAGTAGGGGTGGGAGGTGCAGGGCACTTCTGCATTAGAGAAACTACCACAGCTCTCAGGCGCCCTCTTCCTGTTTACCACAAGTGTGCATCACCAAAATTTATTTTCAATGATGTACACTCACCCAAACGGTGATCGCTATTCTGCGATCACCATTATCACATAGACCTATATACCCTAAAAATTTCAGACCAAAATTCCACACTGTTTTTGTGCAACACGGTGACAAAGAATTTGACATAAAACGGTAATTTACACATTTTGTAAGACTCCACATCTCTGCAATCACACATCCAACTGGAACAGAACTTGCCATGTTAAGAGATCTTTGATCCCTGATAATGCATGGCAAATTTTATATGAATTGCCTGAACAGCTGCGAAGTTGTTAAAGCACAAATTGTGATAAGAATCCTGTTTTGCGATCAAGAATCCTGTTTTGAGCCTGACATCTAACTTTTCCCATAGGAAATAATGGGAAAATTTAAAATGTAATAACTTTTGAATGGATTAATATTTTTTCACTAAATCTTCAGAAATCACCACTGTGACACAATACCTATATACGCTATAGAGAATACTGGATGGGCAACTATGCACAACCAGTGTGTTCTGCCACAGAGGGGTTCTGATTCCCTCTGACCTTTTTGGTGATGCACACTTGTGGTAAACAGGAAGAGGGCGCCTGAGAGCTGTGGTAGTTTCTCTAATGCAGGGGGCTGTGCCCCCCCGCACCCCCACACCCCCCTACTAATGGGCAGACTAGGTGGGCCATAGGCCCTTATCTGCCAACACTGTCTATGTATCTATGTATGACCTCGAGAGAGAAGCTTGAGAGGTCTGTGGGAATCAGAATCCTGAGGTGGCAGAACACACTGGTTGTGCATAAAGTTGCTCATCCTGTATTTTGTGTAGTGTATAGTACTATGTGAAATGTGTGCATTTTGTTTTTTTCTCTTTCACAATGAAACTGGCTTGTGGAGTCTCTAGAGGTCCTAGAATGCTGTTCTACCACAGAAGGGTACAATCACATTCCATGACCTTTAAACTATGGTACAACAGCATGTTGAAAAGGATGACTGTCTATATAGAACAATGCTCCACTTTACACTATAAACATTTCAGACCAAAACTCCACACCATTTTTGTGCAATGCAGTGACAGAATTTGACAAAAATGGTAATATACACATTTGTTGAGACTTCATATCTCCACACCCCAATTCCTACTGAAACAAAACTTGATATATCAAGGGACCTTAGGCCCTGATGACTAACCCAAATTTCATGCAAATTGCAGAGACAGTTGCAAGTTATTAAAGCATAAGATTTTCAGATCCGGCTTCGACTGAAGATATCCTGCTGTTGAATTGGTGGTTAGATGACAAGTAAGGTAACCGTGAAGTTACCTTTACTTGTCATACAGCAGTTGCTGGTTCCAGCAGCAAGACATGTCTTGATCGGAAAGCAAATATTCACATTCTGAGCATGTCAGGTGAGTGAGGGTGTGTGGGATGGTGCAGGGGGTGAAGGGAGGTGGCTGCACAGTAGGATGTCGGGTGAGGAGGTTGCATCTGTGAATGGCAGTGGATGTTTTTTCTTTAACAGGTTAAAAAAAGACATCTATGGACGTTTTTCTAATTTGCAGATCAACAGGGAGGATGGGGGTTACCACTGGCCACCAATGGTGTCATAACATTAAGAGGCGCATGGGAGGGTAGGGGTTACCAGAGGACACCAATGAGTTATGCCCTAAGTGGTGCAGTATAACATTATACAATATATACAAATTGGAGGGTTGGGGTACAACTGGCCACCAATAATTTATTACCATTAACACAGTGAATTTTTGTACTTTAGCAAACATTGGTACCTTGCAGTGTCTGACATCCAGTGTTATTACACTTTACTTGTCAGTTTTTGCTATTGTAAATTCTTGCACATTTGTAAATATACTTTACTACATCTTCTGATATTCCATAGTGTACATTCTTTATTTGGGAAAGGCACACTGAGCTGAGGATCATTTCCAAGTGCAAGCCAGGAGAAGAGGAGTGCAAACGGAAAGAGATTTCAATGCACACAGTAAGCAATTACAGTAACAACTAAAAGTGCAAGAGCAGAAGATGCATAAGCAGGTTAACAGCAACTATTGGTCATGACAAAGAATGCAGAAATCCACTTGTCACTTTATTCAAGTGATGTACTTTGCACATATCACCTTTTATTTATTGCATTTCTTACCACCTTCAACCCCTCATGCCCCATCCCTCCAATTAGCACTCATTATGCCACACCCAGTCAAAACATTTTTAAATAAAGAAATAGGGATTGCATGCTGTGTTTTGCCCTGTTGAAAGATCCTGAAATCAGTTGCACAGTTGTGTGGAGAACAAAAATAATTTTAGGTATACTTCATGATAATAAAATTAGCAACTATCATACTGTCGAGCAGCTGAACACAAATGAGATTCCCATGGCAAACAAAAGCATACAGCTATTTCAACGTGCTTTCTCAAACTAGTAGGTCATTACTCTGGTGAATCTTACTGGTTCTGTGGCATAGCAGAAACATGCTACTCATGGGCAAAGTATGAAACAGCTTGATTTTCAGCTAGCCACAGCCTTCCTTAATTCTGAAAGATTTCTTTCCCATAGTCAGGAAAAGTAGTTAAGTTGTCAGTGCTGTTTATTTACTGGGTAAAAACTGAATACAATACCTGCGGGAGAGGGGAGCTATATGCAATATTAAGTCTTGTTTGGCAAAGATAGTTATATTATGTTCACTTTCAGATTAGGAATGTTGCATTTAGACCAAGTAAAGGTCAAACAGAAATATGACACACTGTCAGTGCTTCAACTCAGAGAAAAATCTGGGTGGGGTGGGGGTGGAATGCAGTTGTTATGGGCAGATGAGGCAACCCTTTCTATTTTAAGGGGTTTCAGTAGACCCACCCCATACCATAGTATAGAGTATTGCCAACCAAGAATCTCACTTCTAAGGAAAGACTGTCTCTGAGTCTGATTTTTGGAATAGTTACTTCTATTCTATGCCTAAGGAAAACCCTTTAGAATATAGGGCCTTCAGTCTCTTATGTCCTAGATTGGTGGTGGAGAGTAGGGGCAAGGATTTACCTCTTTTTTTTTAAGAGATTGTAATTGTATCCTTATTTTTCTGAGGGAGCGTAGGGCCTTTTGGGCCCTGCGCATCCATTACTCCATAGTCCTCTGCATATTTGTGTTTGGGAGCACAGAGCACAGCTATCCATGCATAATTCTCTAGTAGTATCTGTATTTCTCTTCAGAAGGGCCCTGCGCTACCATCCATGGATTATTCCTTAATAGTATCCATATTTATCTAACTTTTCCCATAGGAAATAATGGAAAACTTTAAAATTTAATAACTCTGGAATGGATTAAAAGTCTTTCACCAAACCTTCAAAAGGCACCAATGTGACGCAAGACCTATATACCCTAACAATTTCAGACCAAAATTCCACATCGTTTTTGTGCAACACGGTGACAAAGAATTTGACAAAAAATGGTAATTTACACATTTTGTAAGACTCCATATCTCTGCAGCTCAATTGCACATCTAACTGGAATACAACTTGCCATGTCAAGAGATCTTTGGTCCCTTATAATGCATGCCACATTTCATACGAATTGCCTGAACAGCTGCGAAGTTATTAAAATGCAAATTGCGATCAAGAATCCTGTGTTGAGCCTGACATCTAACTTTTCCCATAGGAAATAATGAGAACATTTAAAATTTTATAACTTTGGAATGGATTAAGCTTGAGAGAACTGTGGGAATCAGAACCTTGAGGTGGCAGAACACACTGGTTTTGCATAAAGTTGCTCATCCTGTATTTTGTGTAGTGTATAGTATTATGTGAAATGTGTGCATTTTGTTTTTTCTCTTTCACAATGAAACTGGCTTGTGCAGTCTCTAGAGGTTCTACAATGCTGTTCTACCACAGAAGGGTAAATCACATTCCTTGACCTTTGAATGATGGTACAAAGGCATTTTGAAAACAATGAATTTCTAGATAGAACAATGCTCCACTATACACTATAAACATTTCAGACCAAAACTCCACACCATTTTTGCATAATGCACTGACAAAGAATTTGACAAAAACGATAATTTACACATTTGTTCAGACTCCATATATCTACAACCCCAAACCCAAATGGAACAAAACTTGACATATCAAGAGACCTTAGGACCCTGATGGCACACCCCTAATTCCATGCAAAACACTTGAACAGTTGCAAAGTTATTAAAGCACATCATTTTTAGTTTAACATAGAAGTGAAGAATGGATTTGACAAAAAAAGTGACTTACACATTTTGGGACTCCATTTCTCCACATCTGCACATCCAACTGAAACAAAACTTGCACACCAAAAGATCCTTAGTCTCTGATTAGGGCATGTCAAATTTCCTATAAATCACTTGAATGGTTGCAAAGTTATTAAAGCACAAAATATTCAGTTTAACGTTGAAGTGAAGAAAGAATTTGACAAAAAAAAGATGATTTACTCATTTTGGGACTCCATATCTCCACACCTGCACATCCAACTAGAACAAAATTTGTCACATCAAGAGATCTTTGGTTTCTGATGGCACATGCCACATTTCATACAAATCACAAGAATGGCTGCGAAGTTATTAAAGCACAAAGTGTGATCAAATCCTGTTTAGTGATCAGGAAATCCTATTTCGTATGGCACATCTAACTTTTCCCATAGAAAATAATGAGAAACTTTAAAACTTAATAACTTTTCTTTTTACTTACTATTTTTATGCTCCTCTCTCTTTCTCCACATCCACATCTTTCTTCTGGATCCCAATGCACCACACAGTTACGCCGGGAGGAACCGGAGGACACTAGCTCCCATAAGGGTCCTATTATCCCTGGATAACCCCCCGGGGTGGTTCATAGGAGGTCTCCCCTTACCCCCTCCTAGACCTCAGTGGGAACAGACACTGAAGCTGCATCCATCTGCCCCCCCAGTCATTGGTGGGGGGGCTCATCTCCTGGCTCAGACATGGGGAATTTTTTTGCTTCTGGTCCCATCCCCTGCAGGTATCAACAGGCATGCAGAGATGCACCTCCACTCTAGTCCTCGGCCAGTTCCTCCTCCTCTGCTGCACCAGCAGCACCCATGGTCACCCAGGTGGTGGCAGTATCACAGTGAGGGGAGCTGCCCACCCCTCCCAGAGAAGGCGAGTGGCTCATCGGGCGGTCAATCCTTCTCCCCCCAGCCAGCCCTCTGATGACCCTGGCTCGCTACTGAACCCGGGTTGCCAGCATCACGAGCAGTAGTGCTACCGCTGTGTTGGTGGGCTGGCCATAAAACTTAATATCTTTTGAGTGGATTAATATTTTTTCATCAAACCTTCAAAAGGCACATCTGTGACCAATACCTACATACCCTGAAAATTTCAGACAAAAACCCCAAGTCAGTTTTGTGCAGCAGTGTGACAAACAATTTGACAAAAAGAGGTAATTTTCACATTGAAACAGAGAAAAATAGACTTTGATGGCAGATAAGGAGCACTTGGCCCACCCAGTCTGCCCATTTCCCTACCTATTGGATAAGGTGCAGATCCCAGTTAACAGACAGCCTACTTCCTCCTACCCCCCACTAGAATTGCCTTACATCTGTCCCATGCATTCTTGAATTCTCCCACTGTTTTTGATCCCACTACCTCCTCAGGAAAGCCGTTCCATGCATCCACCACCCTCTCTGTTAAAAAATACTTCCCCATGTTGCCCTTGAACCATCCCCCCTCTATCTTTAGATTGTCCCCCTTGTTCTTGCACATCTCTTTTTCTGAAAGATGCTAGCCTCTTGGACTTTGTTGAGTCCCTTGAGGAACTTGAAAGTTTCTATCATGCCCCCCTCTCCTTCCTTTCCTCTAGAGCATACATATTAAGCTCCTTTAGTCTCTCTTCATATGGCCTCTGGTGCAGACCCTGCACCACTTTAGTTGCCCTCCTCTGGACTGCCTCCATCCTGTCTATGTCCTTCTGGAGATGGGGTCTCCAGAACTGCATGCACATTCACATTTATTGACACTGTGTATCTCTGCACCCACACATCCAACTGGAGCAAAACTTGCCACATCAAATGATCTTTGATCCCTGAAAGCACATGCAACCTTTCATGCAAATCAGTCAAATGGTTACAAAGTTATTAAAGTTCACAATTATGTGTTCAACATAGAAGTGATCATTGAACCCTAATATACAGGTGTGACCATGCCTGTATAATTATAGGGGCAAAGTCGTGCCCCTATAGTTAGGGTTGAATAGTCACTTTAATGTTAAACCTCAAATTTTGCACTTTAATAAATTTGCAATCATTCAGTTGATTTGCACAAAATTTGGTATGCACTGTCTCGTGGGGTTATATCTCTTGACCTGCCATATTTCCTTTCGGTCAGATGTGCAGATTCTGAGATTTGGATAGTGCAAAAACCTTACATTTCACCCCTTTTTTGCAGTTTTTTCCTCATCAGCTTGCGCCCAGATGGTGTGGAATTTTGGTGTGAATTTGTTATGCTAGAAAGAGCTTTGGTCACAGAACTGCCTAGTATTGGTTTGGTGAAAAAATATTAATATGTTGCAAATTTATTTCATTGTTAAGTTCCCACTATTTTCAATGGGAATATCACTCTGCAGGACAGCTTCCTGGAATGAAAAATGGAATTTTGTCTCACAAAAAATGATTATTTTTCTTGAAGAACCAATCCTTTTTTGTGAGAAAAGAATTCCTTTTTCATGAGCTGCCATCTTGCTTTCTCTTTTTTTTAACTTTATATTTATTGGCATTTCAACAAACACAGATAGATTCATGATCTTTTACATACTTAAAAATCATGAAATATCACTGAGGACACCACTCCCCTTAATACAAGCGATAAACCACTGTGCCACATCAAAAGATACATCATTAAGGGGTATCCATTAGAATTAAATAGTAGTTGTATTATATAAATGCTGTAATTGCTGTAGATACAAGCACATGAGTAGCATGGAACTAATAACAATGACTTTAATAAACATAGAATGTCCCAGCTCTGTTTCCTACAATAGAAAACTGTATCTGTCAATGCATTTCCATTAATTAATTGACCTGCAAATAAAGTTATTATTCCAAAGACAAAACTGTAACTCCAAACTAGAGAAGAAATCTTATTTTAAACAAGTGAGTAAAATAACTGAAATGCAGAGCTCCACCGTCTAGAAACTCCACGTGTGAACATACGTTTTTAAAAAGAGACTATTGTGTCTCTTCCCTTCCCCATCAGCTCCAACTTTTCCCATAGATAAATGAAATATCCTTTTTAATTTTTGGGATCATTTAAGAAGAAAATAGCTCATAATTATCAAAATGTCACCAAAGGGAGGAAATCAGTCCTGAAATCCAGCATTTCAAGAGCAACATTAAGTCCCAAGAAAATCTCAAATGTCTAACTTGTCTTCTCCCTCTGAGTCCAACTGGTGTAAATCAGTTCTTCTATGAGGGGCTGGAACATTTCGCTGAGCCCACTTGGGAGCATCATCTGGATCATTAAAAAGGTATATGCGACTCTGGTGCAAAATTCTTAGCCTTGCCGGGAAAATTAATCCATGCGAAATGTCCGATTCCTTGAGCAGCGCCCTGACTCCTTCTAAACGTTTTCTCCTCTAATGAGTTGCATAACTTAGGTCTGGAAACAAGTGGACCTGTTGAACCTCATGTAGTAGCATACATTTCTGTCTTGCAAGAGCGAGCACATAATCTCTGGTTCCCACTCCGTCCAAAATTGCTACTATAGCTCTAGGGGCCTCGAGGTTAACTTGTCTTCCTCGAAATGCCACCCTATAAGCTTTTTGAATGACAATTTCCTGTTCTACTAGTGCTTGGCCCAATTGCTGCTTGAACCATTCTTTCAAAAAGAGCTGCAGATGGTCGTCCTCGTTCCTCTCAGGCATACCGATGATCCATAAGTTGGAGGCATGGGCTTGGTTTTCTAGTCTCCAAACGGGTACTGAGATGGGTATTTCCTGTCACCTGTTTAGTTGCCATGCCCATAGCTGCAGTTGCTTGCCTTGTAGATTCGTTAGCCACTGTTTGGAGATGAGACGTCCATTTCAAGCGAAGATACTCTATTTGTAAGAGTATCAAATTTCTCAGATAGGTTGGACACCAAGGTAATGAGTCTATTTAGTTTGTGGCCAATTCACTGTAAGGTCTCTGTTCCCATTTCTTCAGTCGATGATGATTCAAGTGGGCTTTGCGCAGACCTCATGGCCGGGGGAACCAAAGTAGTTTTATCTGTTGCTCCCTCCTGGTGGGACTTGTCTTTTTTTGGCTTGCTCATCCTGTTCCTTGGGTTTTCCAGTGGTGATATAACCCTTTAGCTCCAGTCAAAGCAACCAACTAATAGTGTTTATTTTGAAATTATATTGGATTTGAAGTGGAGCTACAGTCTCAGGTTGCCATCTTGCTCAGGCTCCACAGTGCTCCCCGCCATCTTGTTTTCAGTTTTCCCAGACAAGACACTGTCATAACTTTGTATAGTGGTGTGTACTTAAGACATTTAAAGATGCATATTTCTCATTGGGAGTTGATGACCTTCATTTTGTAATTTTTTTACCTCCTATGGGCCTGTAATTTTTTTTTTTAATTAATTTAATCCTTTTTCATGACTTTTCCTTTTCCATGATTCTTTTTTCATTCTTGTGCAAAAGGAAATCAGCTCACGAAAAAGGATTTAAAAAAAGATCCAAGCTCCTTTTTCACAAGCTGAATCCTTTTTTTTAGAACAAACAAGGATTCGCAAAAAAGGAATCATCTCCTGAAAATGGATTGTGAAAAAACTAAGTCCCAAATCCTTTTTCACGAGACAAAATCCTTTTCTGTGACCACAGTAAAGGATTCGCAAAAAAAGGATTCTTTTTCTGTGGAAAAGGAATCCTTTACTGTGAGCATGGCAAAGGATTCATGGAAAAGGAATTCCCATCTACAACTAGTTGTTGATTCTTTTTAGTGCTTATTCTTGACAAAATGAAATATATTAAATATTTTTAAATGCTTTTTTCTTATTTTTTGACACCATTTAAGGACAAACTCATGACGTTATGACATCTCCCTACCAGCAGGCCAATCTCCCTACTAATTTGACCCAAATCTCCCTCTTAAGCAAGTTGTACATATCACATGTATGTATTTGTATATATATATATATATATATATATATATATATATATATATATATAAATATATAGCATTGATGACATTGGTGTCCAGTGGTACCCTCACCCTCCCATGTCCCTCTTAATTTTATTGACACTGTTGGTGGACAGTGGTACCCCCCACCCTCCCATATCCTTTTAATGTTGCGACACACTTGGTGGCTAGTGAGTACCTCCCATCCTCCCATGTCTATCCATCTGTAAATTAGAAAACCGTCCATCTGTGTCTTTTTTTAACCTGTTAAAAAAAAACTGTCCACCATCGCTGGCAGCTGGAACCTCCCCACCTGACCTTCCAGTGTACAGCCAGCTCCCTGCACTCCCCTACACTCTCCCACACACCCTCAGTCACCTGATGTGCTCAGAATGTGAAGACCCACTTTCTGATTGAAAACACGTCTTGCTACTGGAACTGGCGACTGCTGTATGGCAAGTAAGGTAACTGCAGTAGTTACCTTACTTGTCATACAGCAGTCACTGGTTCCAGCAGCAAGATGTGTGCTTGATCAGAAAGCAAATCTTTACATTCTGAGCATGTCAGGTGAGTGAGTATGTGTGGGAAGGTGTAGGGGTGCAGGGAGGTGGCTGCACAGTCGGATGTCTGGTGGGGAGATTGAGGCTGCGAACAGCAGTGGATTTTTTTTTAACAGATTAAAAAAATACATTGATGACATTTTTCTAATTTGCAGATGAACAGAGACATGGGAGGGTGGGGTACCACTGGCCACCAATGGTGTCATAACATTAAGAGGGACATGGGAGTGTGGGGGTACCACTGGACACCAATGAGCTGTGCCCTAAGTGGTGCAGTATAACATTATAACATATACATGAATTGGAGGGTGGAGGTACCACTGGCCACCAATAATTTATTACCATTAAAACAGTGAACTTTTGTACTTTAGCAAACATCGGTACCTTGCAGTGTCTGATATACAGTGTTATTACACTTTATTTTTTCTATTGTAAATTATTGTACATTTGTACATTTTCTTTACTCCATCTGATATTCTGCAGTGTACATTCTTTATTTATTTGAAAATTAGTAACTGAGAAAGGCACACTAATCTGAGGCTCATTTCAAAGTGCAAGCCAGGGGGAAGAGGAGTATAAACAGAATAAGATTTCAATGCACGCAGTAAGGAATTACAGTAAGAACTTAAATAAACTGCATGAGCAGAAGATGCATAAGCAGGTTAACAGTAACTATTGGTCATGACAAAGACTGCACAAATCTACTTGTCACTTTATTCAATGAAGTACTTTGCATTTATCACCTTTTATTTATTGCATTTCTTACCACCTTCAACCCCTCATGCCCCATACTTCCAAACAGTGCTCATTATGCCACACCCACTCAAAACATTTTTAAATAAAGAAATTGGGATTGCATGCTGTGTTTTGCCCTTTTGAGAGATCCTGAAATCAGTTGCACAATTGTGTGGAGAACAAAAATAATTTTAGGTATACTTCATGATTATAAAATTAGCAACTATCATACTGTCGAGCAGCTGAGCACAAATGAGATTCCCATGGCAAACAAAAGCATACAACTTTTTCAATGTGCTTTCTCAAACTAGTAGGTCATTACTCGGGTGAATCTTACTGGTTCTGTGGCATAGCAGAATGATACGGGCAAAGTACAGAACTGCTTGATTTTCAGCTAGCCACAGCCTTCCTTTATTTCTGAAAGATTTCCTTCCCATAGTCAGGAAAAGCAGTTAAGTTGTCAGTGCTGTTTATTTACTGGGTAAAAACTGAATACAATACCTGCGGGAGAGGGGAACTATAAGCAATATTAAGCCTTGTTTGGCAAAGATAGTTATATTATGTTCACTTTTGGATTAGGAATGTTACATTTAGACCAAGTAAAGGTCAAACAGAAATATGACACACTGTCAGTGCTTCAACTCAGAGAAAAATCTGGGTGGGGTGGGGGTGGAATGCAGTTGTTATGGGCAGATGAGGCAACCCTTTCTATTTTAAGGGGTTTCAGTAGACCCACCCCATACCACAGTATAGAGTATTGCCAACCAAGAATCTCACTTCTGAGGAAAGACTGTCTCTGAGTCCGATTTTCGGAATAGTTATTTCTATTCTATGCCTATGGAAAACCCTTTATAATATACGGCCTTCAGTCTCTTATGTCCTAGATTGGTGGTGGAGAGTAGGGGCAGGGATTAACCTCTTTTTTTTAAGAGATTGTAATTGTATCCTTATTTTTCTGTGGGAGCGTAGGGCCTTTTGGGCCCTGTGCATCCCTTACTCCATAGTCCTCTGCATATTTGTGTTTGGGAGCACAGGGCACAGCTATCCATGCATCATTCTCTAGTAGTATCTGTATTTCTCTTTGGGAGGGCCCTGCACTACCATCCATGGATTATTCCTTAATAGTATCCATATTTATCTAACTTTTCCCATAGGAAATAATGGAAAACTTTAAAATTTAATAACTTTGGAATGGATTAAAAGTCTTTCACCGAACCTTCAAAAGGCAACACTGTGACCCATGACCTATATACCCTAACAATTTCAGACCAAAATTCCACATCATTTTTGTGCAACACGGTGACAAAGAATTTAACAAAAAATGGTAATTTACACATTTTGTAGGACTCTATATCTCTGTGGCTCAATTGTACATCCAACTAGAATACAACTTGCCACATCAAGAGATCTTTGGTCCCTTATAATGCATGCCACATTTCATATGAATTGCCTGAACAGTTGTGAAGTTATTGAAATGCAAATTCTGATCAAGATTTCTGTTTTGAACCTGACGTCTAACTTTTCCCATAGGAAATAATGGGAACATTTAAAATTTAATAACTTTGGAATGGATTAATATTTTTTCACCAAACCTTCAAAAAGCACCACTGTGACCCATGATCTATATACCCTATAGAGAATACTGAATGGGCAACTGTGCACTACCAGTGTGTTCCACCACAGAGAGGTTCAGATTCCCTCTGACCTCAAGAGCGAAGCTTGAGAGGACTGTGGGAATCAGAACCCTGAGGTGGCAGAACACACTAGTTGTGCATAAAGTTGCTCATCCTGTATTTTGTGTCGTGTATAGTATTATGTGAAATGTGTGCATTTTGTTTTTTCTCTTTCACAATGAAACTGGCTTGTGCAGTCTCTAGAGGTTCTAGAATGCTGTTCTACCACAGAAGGGTAAACCACATTCCATGACCTTTGAACAATGGTACAACAGCATTTTGAAAACAATGAATTTCTAGAGAGAACAATGCTCCACTATACACTATAAACATTTCAGACCAAAACTCTACACCAGTTTTGCAGAATGCACTGACAAAGAATTTGACAAAAACAAAACTTGACATATCAAGAGTTCTTAGGTCCCTAATGGCACACCCCTAATTCCATGCAAATCACTTGAACAGTTGCAAAGTTATTAAAGCACATGAGGCTGGATATTCAAAAGGGTTGCGCCATGCACAATAAGGTTGCGCCTGCGCAAGTCTGAAATTGCACCATTCTGCCATATTCTGCAGGAGGCAGTTGCACCCCCAAGTCAAGCTGCGCAACAGTGCAATGCTAATGAAGGCATGCTCAACCGGAGGGGGAGGAACCATGCATAAGCTGCACAGCCCGATATTCAGTGGGCTGTGCAGAGTTGTGCAGACGCAACCCCCAACCTACGCCTGCACAACTCTGAGCAAAAAAAAAAAGGAGCAAGTTGAGGGCCACCCACAGATGACCTGCCGCATTGCAGGGTGCAACACAGCAGCTGCCACCTGTGGGTGGTCCCTCGACTTACTCCTGTGCCCCTGCAGCCCAATCGCTGGCATAATAGTAACCTCCACCCCCGACTGGCCCAATTGCAGGCATAAGTGAAACCCCCTCCCTCAACTGGCCCGATCCGGGCATAAGTGAAACCCCCTCCCCCGACTGGCCCGATCGTGGGCATAAGTGAAAAAGAAACCCCCCACTCCCCACTTCTGATCGTGGGCAGAACAGAGTTCAACCCCCTCAAGAACACATCCCTAGTGGTCCAGTGGACCGTGAATCCGATCACGGGCATTAGGAGTCCACCACCCCTCCCCAAGGTCCATGTACCACTGGTGATCTAGTGATCCCCACCCACCCACCCATGGAGCCCACACCGCAGTTCCCCCATCAGCGGCATCATCCGCCGCCTGCCGCCCACGCCCACCGACTGACTGCTCGGTAGGGCTGAATGCCCATTGGTTCAGAGCAAGAGCCAATGGGCTGCAGCTCATAGTCAGACAGCGTAGTTCAGATATGGAATGAATTAATTCATCTCATATCTGGACTGCTCTTAGAGTTAGAGTGAGCTGCATGCCCATTGGCTCTTGCTCTGAACCAATGGGCATGCAGCCCTACTGAGCAGTCTGGTCAGTGAGCGCGGGCAGCAGGCGGTGGATGCTGCCGGCTGACGGGGAGCGGGTGGTGGGGCCCGGTGGGTGGGGGCTCTAGATCACTAGGGTATGTGGACCTGGGGGAGGGGTGGTGGAATCTAATGCCCATGATCAGGCTCATGTCCACTGGACCACCAGGATATGTTCTTGGGGGTTGAACTCTGTTCTGCCCACGATTGGGCTAGTGGGGGGTGGGGGATTCTTTTCACTTATGCCTGTGATCGGGCTAGTGGGGGTTGGGAGTTTCTTCACTTATGCCCGTGATCAGGCTAGTGGGGATGGGGATTTCTTCAATTATGCCCGCGATCAGGCTAGTGGGGGCAGGGTTTTTCACTCATGCCCGCGATCAGGCCAGTCAAGCTAGAGGGGGTTTTCACTTTATGTTCGTGATCGGACCAGTCGGGGAGGGAGATTACAACAGTTATGCCCTGTCATTGGGCTGTAGGGGGCACAGTCCCAACAGCCACTGCCTGGCAGGGTGCCAGTTGCAAGTCCTCGGGATCGGGCGACTCAGACAGTAATGGCATGCAAATGGCCCCTGTGCCTTGCATGACTTATATTCCCATTTGCATGTCACCTTGAATATCAGAGCTGCTAGGAGCAATGGAACTTCCACCACTGCATCTGAATGCTTCACCTGACCACTTGCATGGAAGTTCCACTGCACCATGCACAGTGGTTGTGGTTGGGGGTGATTCAAAGAGTTGCTCAACAGCGCAACTCCGCTGAATATCGCCCCGGCCACACCCCAGCACAACTATTTTGTGCAGCGCAAGGGCTTGCGCCACAGAATGGCGCAGTTTGAATATCCAGCCCATAATGTTTAGTTTAACATAGAAGTGAAGAACGGATTTGACAAAAAAAGTGACTTACACATTTTGGGACTCCATTTCTCCCCATCTGCACATCCAACTGAAACAAAACTTGGACACCAAAAGATCCTTAGTCTCTGATTGGGACATGTCAAATTTCCTACAAATCACTTGAATGGTTGCAAAGTTATTAAAGCACAAAATATTCAGTTTAACGTAGAAGTGAAGAAAGAATTTGACAAAAAAAAAGGTGATTTACACATTTTGGGACTCAGTGGCCCAGATATTCAAACTGCTCCATTCTGTGGTGCAAGCCCCTGAGCCGCACAAAATAGTTGCGCAGGGGTGTGGCCAGGGTGATATTCAACGGAGTTGTGCTATAGCGCAACTTTTTTGATTATTGCCCCCTGGCCACACCCACTGTGCATGGCACAGTGGAACTGCACCAGCGCAAGTGGTCAGAGTGGAGCATTGAGATGCGGTGGCGCAAGTTCCATTGCGCAATGCACAGCACCTGCAATATTCAAAGAGTGACATGCAAATGGGACCATAATTTCTGCAAGCTGCACGGGGGGCCATTTGCATCTAATTACGTCCCCATTTGCATGCCATTAGCATGCAGGTGCGCTGATCCCCGACGACTTGCACCTGGCACCCTGCCAGGCAGCAGCCATCGGGGACCGACACCCCCTGCAGCCCGTCTGCGGGCATAACAGAAACTTTCCTCCCCCCCAGCAGCCCGATTAGGGCTGAATTTCCCACCCCCAGTAGCCTGATCGCGGGCATAACAGAAACTTTCCTCCCCAGTAGCCCGATCGTGGGCAGTGCAGTATTCTCCCATGTAGCCCGATCACGGGCAGCACGGTATTCTCTCCCCATAGCCCGATCGCTGGCAGCACAATACCTTCCTCCCTAGTTTATCACGCAGCACAGTATCTCCCAGCCGCTCGATCGGCATATTTTCACATTTCTTTCGGGTTGGCATCTTCTTCCCGCCAGCTTCCGATCACGGGCATAATGGTCCTTCACTTTCAAGTAGCCTGATCGCGGGCATCAGATTTGCAAGCCCTCAAAGTCCAACATCCTTGGTGATCCAGTGGCTGAGAGTAGCCTGATGATTTGCCGTGTCCTCCTCGCATGATATCCCTGGTGATCTAGTGGCCCTCACCTCACCTGCCCACAGAGCCTAACCACCGCTCCTCCCCCATCAGCCGGTGGCACCACCCCACTCCGCCGCCAAGCGTCTCACGACTGACAGCTCGGTAGGGCTGCACCTACTGGCAGAGCATGAGCCACGGGTGTGTGTAGTTCATACCGCATGTCAAGTTCAGGTATGTGAATGAATGAATTCATTCACTATCTAGACTGACTTTGTATGGTAGGTGCATGCCCATTGGCTCATGCTCTGCACCACGGCATGCAGCCCTACCAAGCTGTCAGTTGGCGGGCGGCAGGGCGGCAGGCAGGTGGGTGCTGCCGCCACTGGCTGATGGGGAGCGGGTGGTGGGGCTCTGTGGGTGGGTGGGTGGGTGGGGCCACTAGATCACCAGGATATCATACTGGGGAAGGATGCCACCCGATCGGGCTACTCGGTCCACTGGACCACCAGGAATATTGGACTTTGGGGAGGTCTGATGCCGGTGATCGGGCTACTCAGGGGGTGGGAGGTGATTCATTTATGCCCGTGATCGGGCTAATGGAGGGTAGGAGACCATATGCTCATGATCGGGCTGCTGGAGGAGGGGTAGATTACTGTTATGCCCATGATTGGGCTGCTGGGGAGGGAGAATACTGTGCTACCGCGATCGGGCTATGGGGATATTGTGTTGCCCGTGACCGGCTACTGGGGAGGAAAGTTTGTTATGCCCACGATCGGGCTACTTGGGAGGGGACACTGCAGACCATGATCGGGGCAGGGGGTGCCGCTAGAGTGCGTGGTCGGAGGGGCCACCCAGGTGGCAGCTGCTGTGTTGTGCCCTACAATGTGGCAGCTCACCTGTGGGTGGCCCTCGACGATTCCTTTTTTCGGCGTAGTTGTGCAGGTGCAGGTAAGGGTTGCACCTGCAGCCTTGTCATGGCCCGGCTGAATATCGGCTGTGCAGTTTATGCATGGGCATGCCCCCCCACCTGTGCCTGTATACATTACTGATGCACCCTGGCACATCGGGCTTTGTGCAGGTGCACTTTTCCCTTTTAAATATCGCACCGGGGTGCATCAGTGGGTTGTGCATGGCTCAAAACTGTTGCGCCATGTGCAACCCTTTTGAATATCTGGGCCCATATCTCCACGCCTGCACATCCAACTAGAAAAAATTTCACATCAAGAGATCTTTGGTTTCTGACGGCACATGCCACATTTCATACAAATCACAAGAATGGCTGTGAAGTTATTAAAGCACAAAGAGTGATCAAATCCTGTTTCGTGATCAGGAAATCCTATTTTGTACGGCACATCTAACTTTTCCCATAGGAAATAATGGGAAACTTTAAAAATTAATAACTTTTTTTTTTTTACTTACTATTTTTATGCTCCTCTCTCTTTCTCCACATCCACATCTTTCCTCGGGATCCCAATGCACTACACAGCTATGCCGGGAGGAACCGGAGGACACTAGCTCCCATAAGTGCCCCATTATCCCTGGATAACCCCTCAGGTGGTTCATAGGAGGTCTCCCCTTACCCCCTTCTAGACCTCAGCAGGAACAGACACTGGAGCTGCATCCATCTGCCCTCCCTGGTTGTTGGTGGGGGGCTCATCTCCTGGCTCAGACACAGGGCATTTTCTTGCTTCTGGTCCCATCCCCTGCAGGCATCAGCGGGCATGCACAGATGCACCTCCACTCTGGTCCTCGGCCAGTTCCTCCTCCTCTGCTGCATCAGCAGCACCCATGATCACCCAGGTGGTGGCAGTATCGCAGTGAGGGGAGCTGCCCACCCCTCCCAGAGAAGGAGAGTGGCTCATCGGGCTCTCAATCCTTCTCCCCCCGGCCAACCCTCTGATGATCCTGGCTCACTACTGAACCCAGGTTGCCGGCATCACGAGCAGTAGTTCTATCGCTGTGTTGGTGGGCTGGCCATAAAACTAAATAACTTTTGAATGGATTAATATTTTTTCACCAAACCTTCAAAAGGCACATCTGTGACCAAGACCTATATACCCTGAAAATTTCAGACCAAAACCCCAAGTCAGTTTTGCGCTGCAGTGTGACAAACAATTTGACAAAAAGAGGTAATTTTCACATCAAAACATAGAAAAGTAGACTTTGATGGCAGATAAGGACCACTTGGCCCACCCAGTCTGCCCATTTCCCAACCTATTGGATAAGGTGCAAATCCCAGTTAACCAACAGCCTACTTCTTCCTACTCCCCACTAGAATTGCCTTACATCTGTCCCATGCATTCTTGAATTCTCCCACTGTTTTTGATCCCACTACCTCCTCAGGAAAGCCGTTCCATGCATCCACCACCATCTCTGTCAAAAAATACTTCCCCACATTGCCCCTGAACCTCCCCCCCATATTCAGATTGTTCCCCCTTGTTCTTGCACATCTCTTTTTCTGAAAGATGCTACCCTCTTGGACTTCGTTGATTCCCTTGAGGAACTTGAAAGTTTCTATCATGTCCCTCTCTCCTTCCTTTACTCTGGAGTATACAGTACATATTAAGCTTCTTTAGTCTCTCTTCATATGGCTTCTGGTGCAGATCCTGCACCATTTAAGTTGCCCTCCTCTTGACTGCCTCCATCCTGTCTATGTCCTTGTGGAGATGGGGTCTCCAGAACTGCATGCACATTCATATTTATTGACACTGCATATCTCTGCACCCACACATCCAACTGGAACAAAACTTGCCACATCAAGGGATCTTTGGTCCCTGAAAGCATGTGCAACCTTTCATGCAAATCAGTCAAATGGTTACAAAGTTATTAAAGTTCACAATTATGTGTTCAACATAGAAGTGATCATTGAACCGTAATATACAGGAGTGACCGTGCCTGTATAATTCACTAAAAAAAAATACCACCAACAGCTTAATCTGGTTCAAGGTCAGTTGGCATTCATCTGTATCCCCCTCCCCCGGGTTGTGCCTGAAAATAGGCAGGATTTGTCTAGTGCACTTACCCTGTCAACAAAAGCTAAAATAAATAAATAAATAAATAATAATAGGGGCAAGGTCGTGCCCCTATAGTTAGGGTTGAGTTGGCACTTTAATGTTAAATCTCAAATTTTGCACTTTAATAACTGTGCAATCGTTCAGTTGATTTGCACAAAATTTGGTATGCACTGTCTCGTGGGGTTATATCTCTTGACCTGCCACAATTCCTTTTGGTCAGATGTGTGGATTCTGAGATTTGGATCGTGCAAAAACTTTACATTTCACCCTTTTTTGCACTTTTTTCCTCATCAGCTTGCAGCCAGGTAGTGTGGAATTTTGGTGTGCATTTGTTATGCTAGAAAGAGCTTTGGTCACAGAACTGCCTTGTATTGGTTTGGTGGAAAAATATTAATCTGTTGCAAAGTTATTTCATTTTTAAGTTCCCACTGTTTTCAATGGGAATAACACTCTGCAGGACAGCTTCCTGGAATGAAAAATGGAATTCGATCTCACAAAAAATGATTATTTTTCTTGAAGAGCCAATCCTTTTTTGTGAGAAAAAAATTCCTTTTTCACAAGCTGCCATCTTGTTTTCTTTTTTTTTAACTTTATATTTATTGGCATTTCAACAAACACAGATAGATTCCTGATGTAGTACATACTTAAAAATCATGAAATATCACTGAGGACACCACTCCCCTTAATACAAGTGATAAACCACTGTGCCACATCAAAAGATACATCATTGAGGGGTATCCATTAGAATTAAATAGTAGTTGTATTATATAAATGCTGTAATTGCTGTAGATACAAGCCCATGAGCAGCATGGAACTAATAACAAAGACTTTAATAAACATAGAATGTCCCAGCTCTGTTTCTTACAATAGAAAACTGTATCTGTCAATGCATTTCCATTAATTAATTGACCTGCAAATAAGGTTATTATTCCAAAGACAAAACTGTAACTCCAAACTAGAGCAGAAATCTTATTTTAAACAAGTGAGTAAAATAACTGAAATGCAGTGCTCCACCGCCTAGAAACTCCACGTGAGAACATACGCTTTTAAAGAGAGAATTTTGTGTCTCTTCCCTTCCCATCAGCTCCAACTTTTCCCATAAATAAATGAAGTATCCCTTTTAATTTTTGGGATCATTTAAGAAGAAAATAGCTAGTAATTATCAAAATGTCATCAAAGGGAGAAAATCAGTCCCGAAATCCAGCATTTCAAGAGCAACATTAAGCCCCAAGAAAATCTCAAGTGTCCAACTCATCTTCTCCCTCTGAGTCCAACTGGTGTAAATCAATTCTTCTATGAAGGGCCGGAACATTTAGCTGGGCCCACTTGGGAGCATCATCCGGTCATTAAAAAGGTATATATGACTCTGGTGCAAAATTCTTAGCCTTGCCGGGAAAATTAATCCATGCGAAATGTCCGATTCCTTGAGCAGCGCCCTGTCTAAATGTTTTCTCCTCTAATGAGTTGCATAACTCAGGTCTGGAAACAAGTGGACCTGTTGACCCTCATGTAGTAGCGTACATTTTTGTCTTGCAAGAGCGAGCACATAATCTCTGGTTCCTACTCCGTCCAAAACTGCTACTATAGCTCTAGGGGCCTTGAGGTTAACTTGTCTTCCTCGATATGCCACCCTATAAGCTTTTTGAATGACAGTTCCCTGTTCTACTAGTGCTTGGCCCAATTGCTGCTTGAGCTATTCTTTCAAAAAGAGCTGCAGATGGTTGCCCTCGTTCCTCTCAGGCATACTAATGATCCGTAAGTTGGAGGCATGGGATTGGTTTTCTAGTCTCCAAACGGGTTCTGAGATGGGTATTTCCTTTCACCAGTTTAGTTGCCGTGCCCTTAGCTGCAGTTGCTTGCCTTGTAGATTCGTTAGCCACTGTTTGGAGATGAGACATGTCCATTTCGAGAGAAGATACTCTATTTGTAAGAGTATCAAATTTCTCAGGTAGATTGGACACCAAGGTAATGACTCTATTTAGTTTGTGGCCAATACTCTGCAAGATCTCTGTTCCCATTTCTTCAGTCAATGATGATTCAAGCAGGCCTTGTGCAGACCTCAAGGCCAGGAGAACCAAAGTAGTTTTATCTTTTGTTCCCTCCTGGCGGGACTTGTCTTTTTTTGGCTTGTCCATCCTGTTCCTTGGGTTTTCTGGTGGTGATATAACCCTTTTGCTCCAGTCGAAACAACCAACTAGTAGTGTTTATTTTAAAATTATATTTGATTGCAAATGGAGCTGCAGTCTCAGGTTGCCATCTTGCTCAGGCTCAACAGCGCCCCCCACCATCATGTTTTCAGTTTTCCCAGACAAGACACTGTCATAACTTTGTATAGTGGTGTGTACTTAAGACATTTAAAGATGCATATTTCTCATTGGGAGTTGATGACCTTCATTTTGTAATTTTTTTACCTCCTATGGGCCTGTAATGTTTTTTTTTTAATTAATTTAATCCTTTTTCATGACTTTTCCATTTCCATGATTCTTTTTTCATTCTTGTGAAAAAGGAAATCAGCTCGCGAAAAAGGATTTAAAAAAAGATCCAAGCTCCTTTTTCGCAAGCTGATTCCTTTTTTTTAGAACAAACAAGGATTCGCAAAAAAGGAATCATCTCCTGAAAATGGATTGTAAAAAAACTAAGTCCCAAATCCTTTTTCACAAGACAAAATCCTTTTCTGTGACCACAGTAAAGGATTCGCAAAAAAAGGATTCTTTTTCTGAGGAAAAGGAATCCTTTACTGTGAGCATGGCAAAGGATTCATGGAAAAGGAATTCCCATCTACAACTAGTTGCTGATTCTTTTTAGTGCTTATTCTTGACAAAATGAAATAGATTAAATATTTTTAAATGCTTTTTGCTTATTTTTTGACACCATTTAAGGACAAACTCATGACATTACGGCATCTCCCTACCAGCAGGCCAATCTCCCTACTAATTTGACCCAAATCTCCCTCTTAAGCAAGTTGTACATATCACATGTATGTATTAGATATATATATATATATATATATATATATATATATATATACATATATAAATATATAGCATTGATGACATTGGTGTCCAGTGGTACCCTCACCCTCCCATGTCCCTCTTAATTTTATTGACACTGTTGGTGGACAGTGGTACCCCCCACCCTCCCATATCCTTTTTAATGTTATGACACACTTGGTGGCTAGTGGTACCTCCCCATCCTCCCATGTTCTATCCATCTGTAAATTAGAAAACCGTCCATCTGTGTCTTTTTTTAACCTGTTAAAAAAAACTGTCCACCATCGCTGGCAGCTGGAACCTCCCCACCTGACCTTCCAGTGTACAGCCAGCTCCCTGCACTCCCCTACACCATCCCACACACCCTCAGTCACCTGATGTGCTCAGAATGTGAAGACCCACTTTCTGATTGAAAACACGTCTTGCTACTGGAACTGGCGACTGCTGTATGGCAAGTAAGGTAACTGCAGTAGTTACCTTACTTGTCATACAGCAGTCACTGGTTCCAGCAGCAAGATGTGTCCTTGATCAGAAAGCAAATCTTTACATTCTGAGCATGTCAGGTGAGTGAGGATGTGTGGGATGGTGTAAGGGGTGCAGGGAGGTGGCTGCACAGTCAGATGTCTGGTGGGAAGATTGCGGCTGCGAACGGCAGTGGATTTTTTTAACAGGTAAAAAAAAGACATTGATGGACTTTTTTCTAATTTGCACATGAACAGAGACATGGGAGGGTGGGGTGTACCACTGGCCACCAATGGTGTCATAACTTTAAGAGGGACATGGGAGTGTGGGAGTACCACGGGACACCAATGAGCTGTGCCCTAAGTGGTGCGGTATAACATTATAACATATACATGAATCGGAGGGTGGAGGTACCACTGGCCATCAATAATTTATTACCATTAACACAGTGAATTTTTGTACTTTAGCAAACGTTGGTACCTTGCAGTGTCTGATATTTAGTGTTATTACACTTTACTTTTTCTATTGTAAATTATTGTACATTTGTACATTTCCTTTACGCCATCTGATATTCTGCAGTGTACATTCTTTATTTATTTGAAAATTAGTAACTGAGAAAGGCACACTAAGCTGAGACTCATTTCAAAGTGCAAGCCAGGAGAAGAGGAGTGCAAACGGAATGAGATTTCAATCCACATCAGTAAGCAATTACAGTAACAACTTAAAGTGCAAGAGCAGAAGATGCATAAGCAGGTTAACAGCAACTATTGGTCATGACAAAGACTGCACAAATCTACTTGTCACTTTATTCAATGATGTACTTTGCATTTATCACCTTTATTTGTTGTATTTCTTACCACCTTCAACCCCTCATGCCCCATACCTCCAATTAGCACTCATTATGCCACACCCAGTCAAAACATTTTTAAATAAAGAAATAGGGATTGCATACTGTGTTTTGCCCTGTTGAAAGATCCTGAAATCAGTTGCACAGTTGTGTGGAGAACAAAAATAATTTTAGGTATACTTCATGATAATAAAATTAGCAACTATCATACTGTCGAGCAGCTGAACACAAATGAGATTCCCATGGTAAACAAAAGCATACAACTATTTCAACGTGCTTTCTCAAACTAGTAGGTCATTACCCTGGTGACTTTTACTGGTTCTGTGGCATAGCAGAACAATACTAATCATGGGCAAAGTATAAAACGGCTTGATTTTCAGCTAGCCACAGCCTTCCTTTATTTCTGAAAGATTTCCTTCCCATAGTCAGGAAAAGCAGTTAAGTTATCAGTGCTGTTTATTTACTGGGTAAAAACTGAATACAATACCTGCGGGAGAGGGGAGCTATAAGCAATATTAAGTCTTGTTTGGCAAAGATATTTATATTATTTTCACTTTTGGGATTAGGAATGTCACACTTAGACCAAGTAAAGGTCAAGCAGAAATATGACACACTGTCAGTGCTTCAACTCAGAGAAAAATCTGGGTGGGGTGGGGGTTGAGTGCAGTTGTTGTGGGCAGATGAGGCAACCCTTTCTATATTAAGGAGTTTCAGTAGACCCACCCCATAGTGCAGAGTATTGTCAACCAAGAATCTCACTTCTGAGGAAAGACTCTCTGAGCTAATTTTTCAGAAGGGTTTCTTCTATTCTATGCCTCTGGCAAAACCCAATAGAATAAACAGCCCTCAGTCTGTTATGTCCTAGGTTGGTGGTTGAGAGTAGGGTCAGAGATTAACCTCTGTGGGAGAAGGAGGGGACCTGGGTCACTTGGTATAAAAGTACATTGTGTCAGCCTATTCTTTTTGAATCATTTTCTGGATGATAGGCTTTGGAAGCCAGTAGTGGGATGCAACCACGGTTCATGTATGGAGCCATAGCTTAGGGTATAGTTTTATATGAATGGCATCCACATATCCAGAAAAGTTGAGGAGTCATTCGAGCCAGACCCAGAGGTACTTAAAGGAGGGGACATCATTGATCATGAACCCAGCAAGGGTGTGGAAGGATGGGAGGTCAGCAAGCCTGGAGAGCTTCTGCCTCAAGCCAAAGGTCAAGGAGACTGTTTTCTGGCATTAAGGGACAATTGAGTGGATGGGTGGGGCATACCACTGGACACCAATGAGCTGTGCCCTATGTGGTGCAGTATAACACTAAAACATATATGTCACAAACCCACTCAGCAGGTCAGGCCCTCTGCTCCCACAGTGCCAACCTCCAAGCACAGTCTTGTGAACAGTTAACAGAACAGGGTAATCCTCCTGTCTGTTTTGTGGGTTCAAATCAATCTTTGGTCTCAGTTCTGGAGGGATTCAAACTGTGAACCTCTTGTTAGCGTATCCAATGTACAGGCTCAGATAATTCTGCTCTTCGGGGGGGGGCAGATATCTTTCGCCTATGGACACCTAACCAGGTGTACAAAATGAACCTTAAAAACTCTAATAAAGACCTCACACAACTCTTACCTGTTCCCAGTTTGGTATTAACATATAAGCTCATGCACAGTGTTGTCACACTGTTAACCATCCATGCATCACAGGCAAAAACAGAAGGACTTGGAAGACACAAATAGTCTATTTAAAAATGAGATGTTTACTTAAAAATAGATAAGAATGTAAAATGTAAAACACAGAACCATATATCACAAAACATACAAATCACTTAAAAAAACAGGTTTAAAAGTGCAGACAAAATCTCCTACCACAGTACTCTTAGAATTGTCTCTTCTAAGGTATATTCTTCTAACAGTGCCTGATGTTGCTTTTCCAGAGTCTAAACATTTGTGTGTTCTAAGTGGAAAACAGAATACTGTTTAAAACTGGCTTTGCTCACCTCTTTGCATGAGGTCACCTAGCTCCTCCCTGCCAGAATATAAAAAAATATATCTATACAAAACAGGATGTCTTATAAAAGTATTACATTCTGTGACCTCAGCACAACTCATTTTCTCATATGACCCTTTGATGTAGACTGTCTTCCTGTTCTTCACAGACATCAAAGAAACATTTATGACTTCGCACCAAAGTGACATAACCTGTATTGGTTCTCTAAACATCATAAAAGTTTATGATTCTAGCCTAGCATCTGGCAAGCTACAATAAAGCTAGATAAACATGAGATGCTTAATTTAGGTCTATTCTAGCCTGTAATTATTTTTTGCCTTTCATCTTTAAGCTGAAAAAGCATGTCTCATGAGAGACACTCAATATCACATTTTTATATTACAAAAATCATAGTGAAATCAGAACCAGCTGTCCAAGAATCACAATCCTCTCTACCTAGACTGAATTTGGGGTCTCTATCCCCTGCATGGGATGAGCTTCCCAAATCAGTTCACTCCTCGTAGTTGCAAGACAAGCCATCTGAGTTCTGATTTTTGGCTCCAGACCTATGTAACATTGTCATATCATACCCTCGCCAAGCAAGACTCCATCTTAACAATCTACCATTCATCTTTCTCATTTGCATCAGCCAAACTAGGGGGTTGTGGTCAGTCTGTACCACAAAATGCTGCCCATACAAATATGGCTCTAATTTCTTTAGGGCCCACACTATGGCAAGACACTCCTTTTCCACCGTGGAGTATGCTTGGTCTCTGGGAAGTAACTTTTTACTCAGGTATGCTATTGGGTGATCTCTCCCTTGGCTAGATGTCTGACTCAGTACTGCCCCAATACCCACGCTTGAGGCATCAGTTTGAACTATAAAGGGTCTGCTATAGTCAGGACTTGTCAAAACAGGAGCACTGCACAGTGCCTCCTTCAGTCTGGTAAAGGCTTCTTCACAGGCTGGTCCCCAAGTAATTTTCTTTGGCATCCTTTTCTTTACCAGTTCAGATAGGGGAGCAGCCAGGGCACTGTAATTGGGTACAAATTTCCTACAGTACCCTGCTGTCCCAAGGAAACTCCTGACCTGTTTCTGCGTTTCTAGTCTGGGCCACGCCCGTATTACCTCTATTTTTATTTGGTTAGAACGGAGCTGTCCTTGGCCTACCACATGCCCAAGGTATGCCACTTCTCCCATGGCCACCTGGCACTTTCTGGCTTTGACAGTGAGCCCAGCCCTCTGTATCCTGCCCAGCCCTTCCCTAAGGTGGGATAGGTGTTCCTCCCAGCTGGTGCTAAAGATGGCAATGTCATCCAGGTACACCACAGCATACTCCTCAGTACCATTTAACACCTGGTTCACCAAACTTTGGAAAGTGGCCAGGGTGTTCTTCATTCCGGAAGGCATTACTTTAAATTCAGATAAGCCTATCGGAGTGATGAAGGCCGACCTCTCCCTAGCTCTGTCTGTTAACTCTACCTGCCAATACTCTTTGGTGAGGTCAATGGTCATAAGGTAGGTCACCCCTCCCAACTTGTCCAAGAGTTTGTCCATCTGGGGTATCGGGTGTGCATCTGTCTTTGTGACTGCATTCAGTCCATGATAGTCCACACAGAAACAAGTAGAGCCATCTGGCTTGGGCACAAGGACTATGGGTGAGGCCCAGGGGCTGTGGGATCTCTGGATTACCACTAAATCCAGCATCTCCTCCACGTCCCTCCTAATGTCCTTTTGAACAGCCTCTTACACCCTATATGCTGTCCACTGTATGGGTGTCTGTGACCCTGTCTCCACCTCGTGAGTCGCTAAGGGGGTTAGTCCAGGCTTAGCGCTAAACAATGGGGCAAAGTCTGCTAAAACCTCCCTTACTTCCTGGATCTTGCCGGGGCCAGCTGGAGAAACAGTTTTACTGCCTCCACAGAGGACTCCCACTTACTTTCTTCCAGCAAGTCCAGAAGGGGGTCTCCTTCCGTCCCCTCCCCTCACCAGGACTACACACTACAAACACCATGTCAGCCCTATTTGCATATGGCTTCATCATGTTGACATGGTACATCCTTTCTATCTGTCTTTGGTCAGGTAGCCCTACAATATAGTTCATGTCATTTACCTTCCTAACCACTTTGTACTGTCCTGCCCACTTAGCCTGCAGCTTGTCTTTCTAGACCAGAATAAGGACCATGACTTCCTGAACCACCATGTATGAGTGAGCTCTGGCTCGGCAGTCATACCACACTTTTTGTTTCTGTTGGGCAGCTGCCAGGTTGCTCTGGGCTGTCCTCATAAGCACCTTCAGCCTTTCCCTAAACCTAAGGATGTAATCTGCAATGGAAGTTCCCTGGGTGGTGTGCTTGCCTTCCCAGTCCTCCTGGATCAAGTCTAGGGGCCCATGTACCTGGTGTCCATATACTGTAAGAGTTCAAAGGGGGAAAATCCTGTTGACTCTTGGGGCACCTCCCTGTATGCAAACAACAGGTGGGGAAGGTATTTCTCCCAGTCCCTCCCATGCTGTTTAGCAAATGCCCAGAGCACTGACTTCAGGGTACCATTGAATCATTCCACAAGACCATTGGCTTGTGGGTGATACGGTGTCGTGCATCTCTGCACCACCCCACACTTCTCCCATAAACATTTCATCAGGTCCGAGATGAAGGAACCCCCTCGATCAGTGATAACCTCCTGCGGAAACCCAACACGGGAGAAAATCCCAAGAAAGGCATCTGCCACTTTGTCTGTCCTCAGTGAGGATAGGGCGACGGCCTCTGGGTACCGGGTGGCATAATCCACCATAGTCAAGATGAATCTCTTCCCTGAGGAGCTGGGGGTATTTAAAGGCCCCACAATATCCATTCCACCCTCTGGAATGGCTCCTCCACTGTGGGCAATGGAATTAGGGTGGTAGGGTTTTCTTGCCCGCCTTCCTATTTCTTGGCACTGGTGACAAGACCTGTCATCATCCTACCTGCTGGGTGAAGTAAGGCCACAGAAATTCTGGGAAACCGCCATGTAGTGCACGATTCCCAGATGACCAGACAAGGGAATATCATGTGCAATCTTGAGCAACTGCTCATGATACCCCTGGGGAACAACAAGCTGCCTGCCTAGCACCCTTCCCTCTGTCTGTACAGCCTGAGTATACATAAGTCCATTTTCCCAATAAACCTTATGTCTGCCATCACCTCCCTGTGTGCTGTCAGATTCTGCCCAGGCCCTTAGTTTCTCTAGACTACGGTCACTTCTCTGAGCAGCTGCAAACCCCTCACACATTCCCAAGGCATGGAACAGGTCCCCTTCAGTCGCTAAAATAGGGTCCCTAGCACTAGAGTCAGGGCACTCAGGATCACTGTCAATCCCAATCCTCTGACAATGGGTCACCCCTCCCAGGAGTAACATAGAAACATAGAATTTGATGGCAGATAATGACCACTTGGCCCACCTAGTCTTCCCATTTTCCTACCTAACAGATAAGCTGCAGATTGTGGTTAATCAATAGCTTACTTCCTCCTAGCCCCCACTAGGACTGCCTTATGTCTGTCCCATGCATTCTTGAATTCTCCCACTGTTCTTGACTCCACGACCTCCTCAGGGAGGCTGTTCCATGCATCCACAACCCTCTCCATGAAAAAATACTTCCTCACATTACCTCTGAGACGTCCCCTCTCTATCTTCAAATTGTGCCCCCTTGTTCTTGCACATCTTTTTTCTGAAAGATGTTGCCCTCTTGGACTTTGTTGATTCCCTTGAGGTACTTAAGTTTTTATCATGTCTCTCTCTCCCTTCTTTCCTCAAGGGTATACATATTAAGCTCCTTTAGTCTTTCTTATTATGTCTTCTGGTGCAGACCCTGCACCATTTGGTGCCCTCCTCTGGACAGCCTCCCTCTGTCTATGTCTTTGTGGAGATGGGGTCTCCAGAACTCCACACAGTACTCCAGATGGGGTCTCACTAACTGTTTGGTACAGAGGGATAACAACTTCCTGTTTTCTACTATTGATGCCTCTCCCTATGCATCCCAGTATCACCCCAGCCTTCCTTACTGCCTTCTCCACATTGCTTGCCTGCACTTTTAGGCCATCTGATATAATTCCCCCAGGTCCCTTTCCATTTTACTGTTGTCAGTATCTCACCCCCATTGTGTGCTTCTTCCCTGGGTTTTGTTTCCAGGTGCATTACTTCACTTCTTTGCATTGAATCTGAGCTGCCATATATTTGACCATTCCTCCAACCTTGTCAAGTCCCTTCTCATCCTTTCCACTCCATCTTGTGTATCAACCCTGTTGCAGACCTTTGTGTCATCTGCAAAGAGACACTTTTCCTTCCAGTTCCTCTGCAATGTCACTTATAAAGACATTAAAAGGACCGTCCAGTTTCGAACCCTCAAGCACCCGCTAGTAACCCTCCTTTCTTCACTGTGGACTCCATTTACTACTACCCTTTGCGTCCTGTTGTCTAGCCAATTTTTTATCCAGGTTACCACCATGGGACCCACTCCAAGGCTAGATAACTTGTGTATTAATCTTTTATGTGGGACTGTATCAAATGCCTTGCTAAAATCTAGGTAGGCCATGTCCACAGCAACTCACTGGTTTACTACTTTGGTCACCCAGTCAAAGAAATCTATTAGATTCTTCTGACACGACCTTCCCATCATGAATCCATGCTGCCTTGGGGCCTGTGCCTCACTGGCCTCTAGGTACTCAACAATTGTTTCCTTCAGAAGTGATTCCATCATTTTTCCTACTACTGAGGTCAAACTAACTGGTCTGTAGTTTCCTGCCTCTGTCCTGCTCCCACTTTTGTGAAGAAGAATCACATCCACCCTCCTCCAGTCCTTAGGTACCACCCCATCCTCCCATGATTTGTTAAAGAGAGTAGTCAGCCGTGTCACTAGTTCTACCCTTAGTTCTTTTAGAATTCTTGGGTAAATCCCATCAGTCCCTATTGCTTTGTCCACCTTCAATTTTATTAGTTCTTTCAGAACACTTTTTTTCTGTAAATGGACTGGTATCGACCCCCGTCTTCAGAGTGTTTCTCTTGTTTGGTTTAGGTACCTCCCTTTCCTCTTCCTTTGTGAATACTAAGCAGAAATATTTGTTCAGTATCCCTGATTTTTCACTGTCACCCTCTACCCACATTCCCTCCCCTTTATTAAGCCTCAGTATCCCTCCTTTGGTCTTTCTTTGCTCCCTAATGTACCTATAAAAGGTCTTATCCCCCTTCTTAACAGAGTTGGCTATCCTTTCCTTGGTTTGGGCCTTTGCTATTCTGACTGCCTTCCCAGCCTTTTTCTGCTTTAACTGATAAAGTTCTCTGTCCTGCTCCTTCTGTGTTTCCTTATATTTCCTGAATGCTATCATTTTCTCCTTAATCTTCCCTGCCACATCTTTTGAGAACCATAGTGTTTTTTTCCTTCATTGTGTTTTGTTGATTTGCTTTACACAAAGGCTTGTTGCCTCTGTGATGGCTATTTTGATTACTCCCCATTGTTCCTCCACCCCTCCTTCTTGCCTGTTTGCTAGTGCTTTTCTGAGGCACTCTCTCATTTTCCCAAAGTCAGCCCTCCTAAAGACCAATACTATTGCTTTTGTATGGCTTGATTGTATGGCTGTGTTTATCGTGAACCACACTGTTTGGTGGTCGCTTGTTCCCAGATGGCTACCCACTTCTAAATCTGAGATTCTTTCTCCATCCCTATTTGAGAGAACCAGGTCTAAGATTGCTCCCTCTTGAGTGGGTTCCAATGCTAGCTGTCTGAGGCATGCCCCTTGTAAGGCATCAAGAATGACCCTGCTGTTGGATGTGGCTGCAGCAAAGGTGCTCCAGTTAACATCTGGCATATTAAGGTCCCCCATCAACAATATCTCCCCTTTTTCTGCCATTTTAAGGGTGCCTTCTATCATTTCCTTGTCCATTTCCTCCCCCTGAGATGGGGGTCTCTACACAACCCTCATGTGAATTGTGGTGCCATTTTCTGTCTCCAGGGTGACCCAGAGTGCCTCATCTGCTCCCTGTTTACTCTTTAGTTCTGTTGCTTTGATCCCTTCCTTACATAGAGAGCTACTCCTCTTCCTCCTCTTTTACCCTTCCTGTCCCTCCTGTAGATTGTGTATCCTGGTATGTTGACATCCCAGTCATGGTTCTCTGTGTACCATATTTCTGTGACTGCCACAATATCCAGGCAACCCTCTTCCATCAAGGCCACTAGTTCAGGGAGCTTGTTACACAGACTACAGGCATTGGTACTCATCACCCTCCACTTTTTGATGGCCTTACCCCTTTTAGCCCCATTCCTGTCCTTACTGCCTTTGCCTTTGTTTATATTTACCTCTGTCCTGCTCCCTAATGACTTCTCTACCTTGGTGTTTACCTCACTAATTACCATGTTTTGTGGGGGTAGGCTGGGATTTCCCTGCTCCTTTTCAGTGCCTCCCCCCTTGGCAAGTTTAAATGCTTGCCAGTGAAGCATTTAAACCTCTCACCTAGGATTCTGGTCCCCCCTTGGACAGATGCAGACTATCGTGCCAATATAGGTCTGCATTCCTCAAGGTGTCTCCCGAGTCCCCAGTGAAGCCAAAACCCTGAGCTCCACACCAGTTTTTCAACCACTCATTGAATTCCCTGGTGAGGAATACCCTAGCATCACCCTTGCCATAGACAGGCAGCACCTCTGAGAAGGTTACAGTATGCACTACTTGTCTAAGGCCCCTCCCCAACTCTACAAACTCCTCTTGCACGGCTCTGATCCCATTCCTAGCCAGGTCATTTGTCCCTACGTGGACAGTGACATCCAGCTTCCTCCCTCGTGCAGCTGCTCCCATGATCCTGAGGATTCTCTTCCTGTCCCTCCAAGCTGTGGTGCCAGGCAGGCACCTTGCCTCTCTCTCCCCTTCCTCCTCCATTTCTACCCCTCCAATGATTGAATCCCCCACTAGGAGTTGTTTCCTTCCCCTGTGGGGTCCCATGCCACTCTCCTGTGGGTCTCCTTTGTGAAGGTTTCCAGCATCTTCCTTGATCTCCACTGCAGGTGCCTCCATAGAGGAACCACTAGCCACCAGAAGAGCGTATGAATTGTGGAGAGGTACAGCTGGAGGGATGCAACTCTGTTCCACCACCCTCTCCCCCCTGAGCCCACCCTGCTCCAGCCTCTCCTCTTTCTTGGCAACCGGTGAGGTAGTTGCATTGGCCCTGGTGGTCCCTCTGTGTGGTTACTTGCTACTGGGGAAATTTCTACCCCCTTTTCATTAGTCTCCCCATCTGGAGACACAGACTGGGGACCAGCCTCTCAGTGGTTTCCACAATGGCTTCTGTGGGCTTCAGGGAACCACAATTTTCCCTTGCCACTTGGTTATGGGTAACTGCACATACCATCCCTATTTGAAATTGTTGCCCAGGATCACATGCACTGCTAATGTTTTGGCTACTGCCACCTGTTGCACAGTTCCACCTGTTTCACCCCAATCTAGGAGAACACTAGCCAGTGGCAATGTTTTCTCTTCACCAGTAAAATCCTGTACAGTGACATATTTATTTGGTATAAGCTGACTAGGCTCTACTAGATCCCCTTTTACCAATGTCAGGGGTGCCCCTGTGTCCCTTAACCCTTGTGTCTGTACACCATTTACCATGACGGGGTGCATGTGTTCCCTCATGTTCACAGGAATGCTTCCAGGGACACACAAACAACCCACTTCCTTCCTAGCACCACCTTTCGTATTATTGCTCACCTTTTTGGGACACTGTCTGGCAATATGCCCAGTTTCTTTACACACCCAACATTCATTTCTTTTCTCAGAGAAATCTTTTCTCTGAAACCTGGGGATAACTGGTTTCAGTGGAGGCAGTGAGGGTTTTAGCTGCCCTGAAGGCATGCTTTTCCCTTTCTGTGCTGCCACACCCACCCCATTCACTCTCAGAGCAGGTCTGCTCTAGGCGTAGCAGTCCGAGAGTTCAGCAGCCTCTTGCACTGTTTTGGGATCTCGGTCCTCCAGTCAGGTTTTCAGCTCTGTTGGGCATGCCCAGAAAAACTGTTCTAACAAAATCACATTTTCAATTTTATCAACAGAGTTTGCTTCAATTCCTTCCCACCAACGTTTTAAAAACTGACGATGTTTCATGGCTAGCTCTTTGTAGCTCATGTCAGGGCTTCTCCTGAGCTTATGGAATTTAGCTCTGTATGATTCAGCAGTTAATTAAATTTTCTTTAACAGTGCAGCTTTAAGTTTGCTGTAATCATCACTGTCCTCATTGTCCTTCTGACCCAATGCATTCCGAGCTTTTCCAGTAAGTAGCTGGGATTGCTGGAAGCACCAGGACTCTCTAGGAATTTTAGCCTGAATACAAACTTTTTCAAAATAATTTAAAAAGGTATCCATGTCCTCCCCCTCTTTAAATTTGGCTATCAATTTGGAATTCAATTTGTAACCCAGTCCTGCAGTCCCAGTTAAACCCAAGCCACTTACCTGCTGTGGTGCTGGTGGTTGGAGTCATAGCTTCTCCAGTTCATGTTGCCTCTGGTGCTCATGCTCCTCACAGTCCGCCTGTCACTGTTCCCACTCTGCCTCTCAGCATTCTCGCTCTTCCTCTTGGCATTCTTGCTCCCTCTTCTCCTCTGCAGCTCGCTGGTGCTCATGCTCCTCACTGTCTCTCTCCCTCTGGAACTCCAGCTCCATTCTGCACAGTTCAATTTGCAGCCTGAGTACTTCTGGATCCAGGATACTGGTGACCTTCCCCTGCTGCTGTGGCCCTTCGCTGACACTGGCCACTAGCCCAGACACACTCAAGGTTTGGTCCTTTTCAGTCACTGTCTGTGACTCGATGCTCTGGGTATCTGCTTCCACCAGGGCATACACGAGGTTCTGTTTGCTGGCTTTCACCTCGAATGAGACTCCTCTGTCCCCGCACAACTGCTTTAAGTAGTCTACAGTGTGCCTGCTGTAGTTGGAAGCCATCTTCTTCTCTAACTATGGCTACTCTGACTTGCACTTTAGAAAAAAAATAAAATGGGTTGGAACTTGACTGTACACCAAGTGATATACTTCTGTTTCCTTTTTAAAAATAAATCACTGCCTTTTTCTGTTTTGCAAGTGAGCTGACAGTCTTAAGCTGACACACTGAACAATCAGAGCTTGTAATACCAAAATTTATCACACCGCTGCCAACCAATCTGTCACAAACCCACTCAGCAAGTCAGGCCCTCTGCTCCCACAGTGCCAACATCTGAGCACAGCCTTGTGAACAGTTAACAGAACAGGGTAACCCTTTGTGGGTTTGAATCAACCTTTGGTCTCAGTTCTGGAGGGATTCAAACTGTGAACCTCTTGTTAGCGTACCCAATGTACAGGCTCAGATAATTCTGCTCTTCGGGGGGGCCAGATATCTTTTGCCTATGGACACCTAACCAGGTGTACAAAATGAACCCTTAAAAACTCTAATAAAGACCTCACACAACTCTTACCTGTTCCCAGTTTGGTATTAACATATAAGCTCATGCACAGTGTTGTCACACTGTTAACCATCCATGCATCACAGGCAAAAACAGAAGGACTTGGAAGACACAAATAGTCTATTTAAAAATGAGATGTTTACTTAAAAATAGATAAGAATGTAAAATGTAAAACACAGAACCATATATCACAAAACATACAAATCACTTAAAAAAACAGATTTAAAAGTGCAGACAAAATCTCCTACCACAGTACTCTTAGAATTGTCTCTTCTAAGGTATATTCTTCTAACAGTGCCTGATGTTGCTTTTTCAGAGTCTAAACATTTGTGTGATCTAAATGGAATACAGACTACAGTTTAAAACTGGCTTTGCCCACCTCATTGCATGAGGTCACCTAGCTCCTCCCTGTCAGAATATAAAAAAATATATCTATACAAAACAGGATGTCTAACCAAAGTATTAAATCCTGTGACCTCAGCACAACTCATTTTCTCATATGACCCTTTGATGTAGACTGTCTTCCTGTTCTTCACAGACATCAAAGAAACATTTATGACTTTGCACCAAAGTGACATAACCTGTATTCGTTCTCTAAACATCATAAAAGTTTATGATTCTAGCGGAACCCATAATTTAGGGTGTAGTTTTTTATAGATGGCATCCACATAACCAGAAAAGCTGAGGTGCCAGTAAAGCCAGACCCAGAGGTACTTAAAGGAGGGGACATCATTGATCACGAACCCATCAAGGGTGTGGAAGGATGGGAGGTCAGCAAGCCTGGAGAGCTTCTGCCTCAAGCCAAAGGTCAAGGAGACTGTTTTCTGGCATTAAGGGACAATTGAGTGGATGGGTGGGGCATACCACTGGACACCAATAAGCTGTGCCCTACGTGGTGCAGTATAACACTAAAAGATATATACTAATTGGAGGGTGGTGGATGCCACTGGTCACCATTGGTGTAATAACATTAAGAGGGACATGGGAGGGTGGGGGTAGCACTGGACACTCAAGAGCTGTGCCCTACGTGGTGCAGTATAACATTAAAAATATATAGAAATTGGAGGATGGGAGTACCAGTGGACACCAATGTATGGAAAAAGAAATATGAGAATCAGATGGTGGTTGGGGGTGTACCACTAGACACCAGGGTTATACAATAGAGAGATGGGAGGAAGGGGGCTGCCACTAAACACCAATTGTACACTTTAAAATAAAGGGGATGGCTTAGTTAGGATTGGAGATACCACTGGACACCAGTGAGCTGTAAGCTTCACCTCATGCCTCTTGGCACAACTGGGGTTCAATTCCAACAGCAAAACTGCATGGGAGTGCAGGTTCTGAAGGACCCTATGCTCCCACAGCCAAATAAGGATACTGTTATACTATCTCAAAAAATAAGGAAATAAGTTGCAAAAAACTTAGTTAATGCTCCAGTTTGGGTCAAAGTGACAAAAGTTGGGAAATGTGTTTTTTCCAACTCTAACACCCCCCCCCCCAAAGCAGGCAGGAATGCAGGTGTGGGGTATACCTTCAGCTTCTCAAGCCTAAAGCTCATTCTATTCTCATAAAGGCTACACATTTGATCCTATTTACAGATGGACTGGTGTGAGTGTTAGGCTTGAGAAGCCAAAGGCACACTTCACACCTGCTCTCCTGTCTGCTTTGGGGAGCAGGGTTAGGGTTGGAAACCCTAATGCCACATTTCCCAACTTTTGTCACTTTGACCCTAACTGGAGCATTAACAAAGTTTTTTGCAACTTATACACATATACCAGTATATTATAGGATGCAGTAGTGCCCTATATTTAGGGTTGGACAGTCACTTCTATGTTAATCCCCAAATTTTTCCACTTTAATAACTTTGCAACCATTTATCAGATTTGCCTGAAATTTTGCATGCACCATCTGGTACCATAGATCTGGCAAGTTTTTTTCCAGTTGGATATGCAGTTGCAGATCTGTGGATTGCCAGATGTGAAAAATACCACTTTTTTGCAAATTCTTTGCTCAGGGCTTTGGTCAGAACAGTTTGGGTGTCTGGTCTGAAATTGTCAGAGTATATGGGGTCTAGGTCACTGATGCACCTTTTGAAGGTTTGGTTAAAAATATTAATCCTTTCAAAAGTTATTAAAGTTAAAGTTTCCCATTCTAGCCTATGGGAAAAAATATATGCATGACTCGAAATAACTTTTTACTTTCGCAAATGGGTTTTTTACTTTTGTAAATCCACCATCTTGTTTTCAGTAAGCAACAGCTGAAAAACATTGTAATTCAATAAATACTGTCCCTTGGTAAACACCAACAGTTGTGTTTACCTAAACGGGACCTGTAGAACATGATCCTGACATTAGTTTTTAAAAATAATTGTTGGAAATATGTTTTTTTAATTTTTCAGTTGGAAGTGTCACAGATTGTGAAAGTTTTCAAGCCTAATTTCATAAAATTTGCCAATGTTTTGCAAATTTGTGAAAGTACCCCCCAAAAAAACAGTTTCTTTGCTACTTCATAGTAAATAAACAGTTAAGACTTTTTGGGTGAAATTTGCAGGGTAGAAAGGACTTGCACCACAGATGTGCATTTTGCTGGTTCGATGAAAACATTTACATTGGTTCCATAGTTATAACATTCAGAAGTTTTGAAATTTCCCATAGGATAACATTGTGGCATCTGTGCCACCTTTTGATGGCTATATCCTGAAAACAGTTCAAGATACAGATTTTTCATTAAGCACAGCTTAGTACACCTGTACTAAGCATCTGTGCAGGTTGCCAGGTCATGATTACAACTGCAGTGGAATTGTTTCTAAGTTCCTATGGTTACTGAGGTATTGCCACATTTGCAGCACAAGGGTTACTTGGAATGTCTCTAGGCCTGTGCTATGTCTCTATACTTATGGGTAGATGGAAGTGCAGGGAGATGAGAGTTCATTAAAATGCCTCTACACTTATATATAGATGGGAGCACAGAGCCTGGAGGGCACTGCACTCCCACATGAAAATCAGAGACAATTACAATATGCATGCATTATGGGAGTGCAGGGTGACACAACCACATTTGAGTAACGTTACAATTTCTCAAAAAGAAGGGAAATTTTTTGCAAAAAATTATGTTGATGCATCAGTTAGGATTGATATTACAGCAACAAAAATCTGGAAAATGTTAGGGTTGCCAGCCCTACCACCCAACCCCTCCCCTCAACACAATAGGCTAGAGGTGTGCCTTGAGTCCTTGGTTTAACTCTCACCCCATTCTCCTATACTGTATAATATCAGCTTGTTCACAGGAATGGGGTGAGAGTTAGGCCCACGAACTCCAAGGCACCTTTCAACACCTATTGGTGTGGAGGGTGAGGAGGTGGGTGGTGTTAGGCTGGACAACCCTAACACTGAATTTCCAAACTTTGTTGCTGTACTATCAACCCTAACTGATGCATCAACAGAGTTTTTGCAATGAATATATATATATATATATATATATATATATATATATATATAATTGCAAAAACTGCATTTTGGGCAGGATGTAAAAAATGACAGCTGTATAGTTCATGAGGTGGAGTGAAAAAATGGCTATGTTAAAAATTTAGCGTGAAAAGATTGAAAAGTACCAAAGTATGTGCATGCGGAGAAAAAATTCAATGGACGCATGTAACTCAGGCAATTTTAGGAATTATTTCACCACATTTTCAACATGGCCTTTTGGGGACCCCACCTTCTGAGCACTGGCATTATTATTTTGTTACTCAGTCCTGAAAGGTGATTTTGCACAGCAACCATGCCATTATGCATCACAGGTGTGAAAACAAATTTCAGGCAGGATGTGAAAAATTACAGCTACACTGTTTATGAGGTGTTGTGATAAAATGGCAATGTTGAAAATCTGGAGTGGAAACATTAAAAATTGGCAAAGTTACGAGCATGCATAGAAAATTTTCAACAACTGCATGCAACTCAAGTGTTTTTTGGTATTTTTGCACCAAATTTTCATAATGGGGGTTTTGGGACCCCACCTCAAGAACACTAGCACTGTCATTTCATTAATCAGTTCTGAAAGGTGATTTTGCACAGTGACTACGAAATTCCCTTACAGGCCCGATTAACGAAATGACAGTGGCAGTGTTCATGAGGTGGGGTCCCAAAAAGCCCATGTTGAAAATGTGGTGTACAAATAAAAAAAAATGGCTGAGATATCAACATACATTCAAAACACCGTTGACAGCCATTATATGGCACATGCTGTACCTTGATTCTTCAGTTCGCGGTTCAGCTTTGAAGAGTGCAGACGTGTCCCAGTCCACAGAAGATGACAAAAGAGATCTGCGGTGGTAACTATAGGGCAAGGAGGGTGGGGTGGTGTGTTGCTTCGTGGGAGGGTTGGGATGGGGAGGGGGACGGGAGATGACGAGGGACCGTTTTTTTTTCAGGAAAAAAAAAGAAGACACTGTGGGACGGTTTTCTTCATTACAGAAAAATGTATATAAAAAAATATGGGGACACAGGGGGTGGGTTCCCCAGTGTTCCAAAGTGCTGGGTGGAGGTGGGATAACATTGCCAGCATGGAAAATGGCCCCCCAGAGCTAGAAAAAATAACTAAACAGGGGGACAGGGAGACAAGGGCTCATTTTGTTTTTTACAGGGACAAATTAAGTAATATTTTGTGACAATGTAGGTGGGCTCCCCAGTGTCCCATGGTAGTGGGGAATTCCTGGGGACCCTGGGAGTGGGCTGTCCAGTATCCCATCTTTTGGGGGGCTAGTGCCGACATGGGGATTGAGCACCCTGATGCTGGCAAGAAAAAATCCTCACAATTAAATATTTTGGGCACTGAAAGTGGGCTACCCAGTATCTTGCACAGGTGGGGGGGCTGCTATGCCTACATGGGGATTGGGCACCCTGATGACAGCAGAAACTTTAATTTTAATTAAAACATGCTTCAGCTCCCTTGGAGGCAATTAAAGGATAAAATATCCTTTTATTAGGTAAAACGGGGGCAGAGGAATCCAATTCATGGGTTATTTTCTTTAAATAATGGCCAGAAACATAGAAACATAGAATTTGATGGCAGATAAGGACCACTTGGCCCACCTAGTCTGCCCATTTTCCTACCTAACAGATAAGCTGCAGATCCTTGTTAACCAACAGCTTACTTCCTCATACCCCCCACTAGGACTGCCTTATGACTGTCCCATGCATTCTTGAATTCCCTCACTGTTCTTGACATCACAACCTCCTCAGGGAGGCTGTTCCATGCATCCACAACCCTCTCCATGAAAAAATACTTCCTCACATTACCTCTGAGCCGTCACCCCTCTATCTTCAAATTGTGCCTCCTTGTTCTTGCACATCTCTTTTTCTGAAAGATGCTACCTTCTTGGACTTTGTTGATTCCCTTGAGGTACTTGAAAGTTTCTATTATGTCCCCTCTCTCCCTTCTTTCCTCAAGGGTATACATATTAAGCTCCTTTAGTCTTTCTTCATATGTCTTCTGGTGCAGACCCTGCATCATTTTGGTTGCCCTCCTCTGGACAGCCTCCACTCTGTCTATGTCTTTGTGGAGATGGGGTCTCCAGAACTGTTTTTAGGATTTATGGGGGCTGTTGTCATTTTTTCATAAGAGCAGTGCAGCAAATTTGCGGCACTTTTCTTGCAACAATGCTATTACTTGCACAAAAATTGCCACAAATTGCAGCAGTTTTGCAAAAGAAGTGTGGCAAATTGTGGCAGTAATAATGTGCCAAATGCAAAAAACATACTTCTGGCCACTATTTTGAAAAAATAATACCAGGATCATGTTCCTCAGGCCCCGATTAGATAAACATAAATGTTGGTGTTTACCAAGGGGCAGTATTTTTTAAATTGCAGCATTTTTTAGCCGTTGCTAACTGAAAACAAGATGGCGGCCATGCAAAACTGCAAAACCTATTTGTGGCAGTCAAACTTGCTTTCCAAAAGCAAAAAGTATTTCAAGGCAAACATATATGTTTTTCCCATAGACTATAATGGGAAATTCTAAATGTTAACTTTTGAATGGATTAACATTTTTTCACCAAACCTTCAAAAGGCACATCAGTGACCCAGACCCCATATACCCTGAAAATTTCAGACAAGCCCCCCCAAACCATTTGGGTCATAGCCCCGGATAAGAATTTGCAAAAAAGTGAGGAATTTTCACATTTTATGGCACTCCGCAGCTCCGCAACCGCAGATCCGACTAGAACGAAACTTGCCAGATCCAGAGAGCTATGGTACCAGAGAGCACATACAAAATTTCCGGCACATCATACAAATGGTTGCAAAGTTATTAAAATGCAACATTTTGGTTTAACATAGAAGTGGCAACTTAATATAGTAGCACTACCGTGCCACTATATATATATATATATATATATATATGTATATATATATGAATGTATGTATATATATATATATATATATCATAGAGATAGAGGCAAAATTTATATTTGAAGAGCATATAGCCAGTGAGACTGTTGAAATTTTCAACTGCAGACAGATCGGCCAGCCCTAACTCTCACCCCATGACATGTAAAGCAGCAGAAGTATAGGAGAATGGGGTGAGAGTTAGGACCCACGCATCCCAATTCGCACTTGAATGCCGGTTGGTCCAAGGGTCCAAGGGGTTTTCAACCTAACAGCTTAATTTCCTCACTTTGTCGCCAGGAACAACCCTAACTAATGCATTAAATGGAGTTTTTGCCTCTAATTTCTTCTTTTGAGAATGATAACGAGAAATAGTGAAATGGCGGCGGGAGCGCGGGCCCTAAGGTTCCATGCCTCGCATATGATGTGTTGTGGCATACTAACAGGGACAGCAATGCAAACAGAAATAAGTAACAGTGGCGCATATGGTAAACACAAGCACGAATGAGAACAGAAAGGGTATCTATATGGTGGCATAGACGGGAATGGTCTGCCACGTGATGTGTTGTCACATAGTAACATGGTGCCTGCAAACAGAAATGTCAATGGGCATGGTGATGTAAAGTGAAACAGTAAGATAAACAGTACTGTAGACAGAAATGGCAAAAAATAACAGAAACGCAAGCGCAAATGAAAACGCAAAGGATAACGCACATGGTGGCGCAGACGTCAATGGTAAGTGAAATGGGTACGGATCCGCAAGCGGAAAGGGCAACAGTAACAGTAATGTAAGCGCACAGGCTGGTTTTCCCCAAAACCTGTATTGAGAAAGACAGTGAGTACAAATAATGTATGCAAAATAATGAGTATCGGCGCAGAAAATGAGATCTTGGAATACTAAATACATTATATCTCAGGAACCGTACAACGTAGAAAAAAAAGTTTAAAAGTCATATTATTTACAACTGTCCTGGCTAATTTGTATCTTAGCCCCATATGGGGCTAAGACGTTTTACGATGAAAAGTCTGTATCTCGCCGCTTCCGAGATACGGCCCTGAAAGACGGCGACGCCGTAATGTTATCCTATGGGAAAAAAAGAAAAGTTCGGAGCACCATAACTTTGCCTCCCTGTAATGTTTTTCACCAAACTACTGAAAGGCACATCTGTGGGCTGTTGGCTGTCTTCCTCCAAATTTCAGGAAAAAAGACTAAACGCTATTTTGCAGCAGGGCTCAAATGATTTCTGTTAAGTGTCGGGCGCCGTATGTTATCCTATGGAAACCGCCAATTTTGGAGTGCCAGAATCTCTTGCCGCCATGTGATATTTTTTCACCAAACTACTGAAAGGCACATCTGTGTACTGCTGGCTGTCTTCCTCCAAATTTCAGAAAAAAAGACCAAACCGTTATTTTGCAGCAGGGTGCCAAAGGATTCCTGTAATGCTTCGGTCTGAATGATATCCTATGGGAAAACTGTCAACTTGGAGTGCCATAACTTTGCCGCTGTGTATTTTTTTCAATACAACACTGAAAGGCACATCTGTGAGATGTCCATGCTCCTCCAAATTTCAGCCCAAACTCCCAACGGTTATTTTGCAGTGCAGTGCCAAAGAATTGCTGTCATTTTTCCACAGACTAGAAAATTACTGTCGCACTTATGTAAAGCTTTCAAGAAAATTTGCGACACTTTCATGAGCACGAAGTAATTGTAGAAAGTACTTTTTCAGAAATTTGAAAACATATTTCTGGGGTGTTTACTACAAAATAAAGACATGGCAAGCATCCTCAGGGCCCACTAGGTGAATACAAAAAAATTAGGTTGCTAGAGGGTCCCAAATTTAAATGCCAACCATTTTCTGATCACCAACTGAAAACAAATGGCCGATTCTGCAAAGTAACAGGCCATTTGCGAAAGTAAAATGCATTTGCGAAAGTGTTGAACTTTTGTTAACTTTTCCTTTGACTTATAATGGGAAACTGTTTTTTGAATAACTTTTGAACCGTTTAATATTTTTTCACGAAATGTTTGAAAGGCACATCGGGGACCCCGGCTGCACGTTCCCTGAAGATTTCGGGCCGGTCACGCAAACCGTATGACCTGTAGGCGCGACCACAGAATTCCAGAAAGGCGTAAACGTGCACACAGATCATACTTAATAACTCTGCAGCCGTATATCTGACCAGTACGAAACTTGGCAGATCCCAAGGCCTATGGTTCTTGATCATAAATTCCAAACTTTAGGCAAATACATCAAACGGTTGCAAAGTTATTAAGGTGCAAAATTTTGGGGTTTAACATAGAAATGGCTCATCCTTAATCTATGGTAGCACTACCGTATACTATAATATATATATATATATATATATATATATATATACACACACATATATATATATACACACACACACATATATATATATATATATATATATATACACACACATATGTAACCCCCTGTTACCCGGGTTACTAGAATCCCAGTAAGACCTAGTGGTAGGCAGGGAAGGCAGCTCGTGAAACTCCAGTTAAATGGATTTCACACTGTCTCACTCTGTTCTGAGTCTCAGCTGAGACTGAGGGATGACATCACCATAGAACTATCGCAGCTGCATAAGCCACATTGGAATCTGCAGATGGGAGTTAGATTAGAATGTTGGGAGTTCTGAACAGTGAGTTGGTAGTCTGCACTTGGAGATTGTTGTGAGATGAGCACAGCAGTTCTGTGCATAGGCTCTTGGAGCCTCAGCTCTGAAACAGAGCTACATTTAGGGAAAGGTGTGTGTCTCCGCCTAAAGAGGGACACTGTAAGCTGTTCTTTGAAGTGGTGGAGACCACTGATACGGGTTTCTGTGCCCAGGAAGGTTTGCCTGCTATTCCAGGGGCAACCCCCTGGCTACTGCTAAAGAAGAAGCTGCCTTATGTTTTCCCAAGTGTGTGGGGTACAAGAAGATTTCGAGATTCGCCTGTGGCGCACCTGCAACCGAAGTGTTAGTTCTGCTCTTTCTAAAGGGCCCATGTTTCATCCTGAACTGTGTTAAAGTGGGGATTGGACTGCTGAAGTAGTGGGAGGCCTAGAGTAATGGGCTTAGCCAAAAGTAAAAGTATGTTCAAGTCCAGCACAAAGGGGAAGTCAAGACACATAGAGGAGATGTGATATATGTCTACCCAGTAATCTACATTGCCAAGCTTTCAAAAGAGTTGTTTAGTTTTCAGAGAAATGGCCGGGTATGGATTGTGGGAGCTGGAGGTGGGAGACCCCCCCCCCACCATCTTTAGTAACCAGGTCCACCTCTACGGATTTGCTCTGTGGATTTCTACTTTGCCTCATGCACTTGGCCAGTGATGAGGGAAGTACCCAGACATGGGATTGGAAGGAAAATTTCCCTTTAGGAGTCGATGGCTCTAAGGTGGTTTGGGGAGCCACCAACAGGAAAACTGGTTCATTCCCATATGGACCGCGGATCAAGTGGCCAGCAGGGGAGCTGGGTCATGGGAAAAAACCCAAGTAGTGTACAAGTCGGGTTGTGTACCCAAAGCCGCATGCAAGTTCGGGCTGTGTGCCTGGTGGGTTCAGATCCTGAGGGCTGGAATAATGAAGAAGTGTTTTGTTGTCTCTAATCTGCATTACCAGGAATGTAGCCCCGTTGGGGTCCATCTATGCTTTGTTTGTTCAGTTTGGATGTGAATAAAAGCCATACTTTAGAATCCCATTCCTGGGTTTGGACATTACAGTTATTGCTTACTGTGTTCGGATTTACTTGAGTGCCCCTATGCAGAGTAGCCAAACCTAGCCCCCCCCCGTGGCGAGTACCTTAGTCCTCCCTGAACCCAGTCCCCACCAGGTACTGCTGTCAGATTCAACAGCATGCCACCTGTCATTTTTCAAAAAGGTAGGGGTCTGGGGGTTACAAAAATGGAGGCACCACTTTGGATTTAATTTTGGGAGGAAGGTGCTCGGACAAGGGGTTAGCGTTTTGGCTATCTGGCAGTGGGTAGCCCATAAAACTGAAGCAAGTTAACTAGTGTGTCACTGTGTGCTGTGAATCTTATGCTGCTGTTAAAATGCCAACTGTTTACCAAGGAGCAGTAAAGCTAAAAGAGTGTGCCCTTGTCCTGCATCAAATGTTTACAGCGTTTTTGCCTGTTTTTAAAAGAACTGTGGTGATAAAGAAAAGTGTGGAAGACTAGGGGTAGCAACAGGAACATTGTGCCCTGGACGTTGGAAATGCTTTTGAGTGAGCTGAGAAACTTGCTGTGTGAATGGCCATGCTAAATGGCTGAAATGGGCTCCCGCTGTGGAGTCAGTTCGAAGAAAAAAAAAAGTGGTTTCTGCAGTTTAAATTTGCCTGCTCGACGATCGCCGTGAAGAGAATAGCACTCGTGAGGAAGAAGAGGCTCATTTGCATGGGGTCGTGTGATTGGTGAGGCTGCAATCAGTCCCGCCCCTTAGCCATCTCTACAGTGACTGCCCAGCATTCGAGAGAGAGTGTGAGTGGAATGCGTGTATTGGCTTGCTAGAGGAGCGTCGCAGTGATTAAAAAGCGCTGTAAAACTGTTAAAAATAGACTTTTGTGCTCAAAATCGGGCTCAACCCGCATCTCAATCGACTGAATTGCGAGTGTGGTGATCAGGGAGATGATCGGTAGGACTGCCCACCCGTTTTCTTTCTCAGGCCTCCAAGACTGGCTGCAGGCTGTTTTTCCATCGCAGCTAACAGCTACTGATAACAGTGAGTACCAACAGTAAAAGTTGCTCAAACAGTGATTTTCTGCCAAAAGCCAGCTGAATATGTGTGCAGCAGTGTAGTCGCTTTGTAAATAACGACTGTGTCAAGTTTTACCAGCAAGTCTGCTAGACCATTGACTGTGTGCAAAGTTATGAGTTCAGCATCAGTTTAAAGTTTTAAAGCCAGAGAGAGACTGTAAGTGGTAGCCAAATGTGCAGCATTAGTTTACAGGCAATCCTGTGCCTGAAATCCTGAGGCTTTAAGGGACTGTGAGCTAAAGAAATGTTTTCAGCAAGTGAAGAGTCCATGGCAAATCACGTAAACGTGTTAGAAAAAGAACAGTGCGAGTTTGTGCAGTTTGAGAAAAAGTTATCAGTAGTGTGTGTAAATCGGATGCGCAGTGGCTTGACTCAATTTCTGAATGTTGATGCGCAGGAGTGCTACCGTCGCCATTACAGGGTGGGGTAGTAAAGTAAACACAGCAGCAGAGGAGCCATTTTAAAAAGTAAAGAAAGTGTTCAGTAAAGTGGGACTTTCAGTAACAGTGAGCTTTTGTTTGTTTTCCCTGCAGTTATGGCTTCAGGACTAGCTCGCTACCCAGATCATGCTCGGGCTACAGTAACAGCAGCAGTAAATAGGTTAAGGGACATTGAAAGGTGCTATTATGGAGGACAACTGCCTTCTCATGTGGCAATTCCTGGATATCCAGTGCAAGTGTGTCAAATATGCTTAAATGCTGGAAGGGACATCTTCATGATACCTCACTGTTCTGGGTGCCTAGAAAAATATGGTTTGTATAAAGTGCCCCAGATTCGTTTGGCTCCCACATGGACAAAGGTTCAGGAATCTGTAGTTGGCAGCACACAGCACCAGGCAGAGCCTGTTGAAGAAGGCCCCTCGGGGGAGTGTGGCACAAAGCTAGAGGGTGCAGATTTAGAGACAGAACCAGATGTTGGTGTCTCGGATGCTGGATCTCAAAAGAAAAGTTCAGATAAAGCATCAGTACACCCCTAGGGGGGGGGCCTAGCCCAAGTCTCATAGGAGAAGATGAGATGCGGGAGGCCTTTGAATGGGAAGTGTCGACCTCCGTGCCTAGTGATGAGTGGATAGTCTCAGGAGTGAGGACAACTGCTCACTCCTGGGCTCAGATCCTCACTGAGGAAGAAGATGAGGGGGAACCTATGTGGCCTTGTGAAAAAGAAAAGGGTACACAGCCTCAAGCTCTTGCCTTGGAAGAATGCATGGAAGAGAGTGGTGATGCCACTGCCCTGGCTTTGCAAGAAGGAGAAGTCAGGGATCCGTTTTTAATCTCGTTGAGGATGCGTAGCTGGCAGAGCCAGGACTGGCCGCCCCCAAGCCAGGCCAGCAGTCTCAGTTTGACCAAAGCTAGTAAAGAGAAGAGACTAGTTCGTAGGAAGGCGAATGAGATCTATGGAATGACTTTTCCTACCTTTCCTCAGAGAGTCTGGGAGGAGATTGAGAACAGCAGGAAATCCTGGATCTGGGCCAAAGCAATGAAATGTGTGCATCCTGGTGCAAACAAGCATGTGAGAAACAGACTGTTTCACGAGAAATATACCCAGTGGAAGAGAGGCAGGACACTGTTTATGGCCAGAGTGAGAATAGTGGATGGAGAGGGACGTGAAACCTTCCACTGTGTGAATTATGAGCGCCCAGATGGGGTAATAATTCAAGCGCCTGACCCCCTGTACTATTAGCCTCAATGCAAGGACCTCCCGGCAAATGTGCCCATGCCTACTAGATGGAAAGCTGAGCAGTGGTACTCAATACTGCCACACCAGCCTTTGCAGTGCCTTTGTTGTTCCGCCAGTATGGACATCCAGGATTCAGGTGCCCCACATTCATCAGTTCTACAGTGTACTGGCCTTTCCAGAATCCATCGACTGGCCCACCAGATGACTTCAGATCCAGAGAGGACACCAGCCCAGCTGTATCCTGATCCATCGCCTGGTAATCGGATGACGTCAGACCAGCTGTTTTCCTTTTTGTTCCTGTTCTAAGGTTCCATCTCCAGAGATGACATCACCCCAGCAGTTCCCAGATGTGCCCTCATGTAGTTCCCGGAAGATGTCCGCCCAGCTGTATCGGAAGAAATGCTGCCAGGGAGAGTCTTCGGGTGAGGAGCAGGTCAATTCCTTTAGTTGTTCTGCAAGGGGCTGGTAAGTCTGAACTTTTCTATCCTTATGACATTGCAGTACACACCCTACACTAGCAGACTCCAGAATGTATGAACTGTCCTCAAAGACTCTCCCCTTCAGGACTTTGGCCTGCTAGAACTGTGCTTCACCGGGCTCCAGCCCAGGAGAGACTCTTTAATGGACTAGCCTTGGGGTACTGTGGTCACTAGTTGGGACTTTTAGGGCACTCCATCCCCCAAATGTGTATTGTAAATAATGTCATTGTTTTTCTACTGTTTTCTAGTGTATATACTGTTTTTCTACCTTTTCTAAAAAAAAAATCTTTTTGGGATTCTCCAGTCTTTTGATGGTAGGGGTTTAGGTAGACTGTGTATGCAGATTAGGAGTGTGTGTTGTCTTTCTTTTTCTTGCAGGTGTTCCTGAAGAAGATAGAAGAGAAGACAAGAAGAGGAGGAGGGGCTCATTGGAGTTCCTCACTAGTACTTTAGTGTGTAGAATTTAAAGTACTGTGGTTGTTATTGTTGTTGTTACTGTAGTAACCCTTTTCCTTCCATAGGTGTGGTTGTGGGGGTGGGGAGGCAGTAATGTAATGTAATAGATGGTATTAGTTTCTTGGTGTGTGGTTGCAGGGTGCCCAAGGTCGGGGAGGTCCCTGGGTTGTTTTTGTTTTTGGGGTATTAAGTTAGAGGCAGACAGATTTTCCCTAGAGGGCTGGGGGGGATAGACAGGCTGTGGTCCTGAATGGCCATAGGGACTGCAGTGCTGAGCTATTAGGGCTATGCTCTGGACAGTTCGACCAGAGCCACTAGGCGCCCATAGTAAGTGGGCAGAGTACAGGCTGTTATGTCAGCTAAAGGCCTCTAGGCCCTTAGTGTTGCCTGCCTGTGCTCGCACATGGTAGGAGGGGGCCTGATCACCACCCTCTGCAGGTAGCACATAGGGTGGGATGGCCTAAGCCGGGTAAACAATGACTGAGGACAGTCATTTTCCTGGTCAAGAGTGAGTGTAACCCCACTGATACCTGGGGTTACTAGAATCCCAGTAAGACCTAGTGGTAGGCAGGGAAGGCAGCTTGTGAAACTCCACTTAAATGGATTTCACACTATCTCACTCTGTTCTCAGTCTCAGCTGAGACTGAGGGATGACATCACCATAGAACTATCGCAGCTGCATGAGCCACACTGGAATCTGCAGAAGGGAGTTCGATTAGAATGTTGGGAGTTTTGAACAGTGAGTTGGTAGTCTGCACTTGGAGATTGTTGTGAGAGGAGCACAGCAGTTCTGTGCATAGGCTCTTGGAGCCTCAGCTCTAATACAGAGCTACATTTAGGGAAAGGTGTGTGTCTCCACCTAAAGAGGGACACTGTAAGCTGTTCTTTGAAGTGGTGGAGACTGCTGATATGGGTCTCTGTGCCCCATCCCTGAGGGGATGGGGCAGGAAGGTTTGCCTGCTATTCCAGGGGCAACCCCCTGGCTACTGCTAGAGAAGAAGCTGCCTTATGTTTTCCCAAGTGTGTGGGGTACAAGAAGATTTCGAGATTCGCCTGTGGGGCACCTGCAACCGAAGGGTGAGTTCTGCTCTTTCTAAAGGGCCTATGTTACATCCTGAACTGTGTTAAAGTGGGGACTGGACTGCTGAAGTAGTGGGAGGCCTGGAGTAATAGACTTAGCCAAAAGTAAAAGTATGTTTAAGTCCAGCACAAAGGAAAAGTCAAGACATGTAGAGGAGATGTGATATACGTCTACCCAGTAATCTACATTGCCAAGCTTTCAAAAGAGTTGTTTAGTTTCCAGAGAAATGGCCAGGTATGGATTGTGGGAGCTGGAGGTGGGAGACCCTCCCCATCTTTAGTAACCAGGTCCACCTCTACGCATTTGCTTTGTGGATTTCTACTTTGCCTCATGCACTTGGCCAGAGATGAGGAAAGTACCCAGACGTGGGATTGGAAGGAAAATTTCTTTTTAGGAGTCAAAGGCTCTAAGGTGGTTTGGGGAGCCACCTACAGGAAAACTGGTTCATTCCCATATAGACCGCGGATCAAGTGGCCGGTTGGGGAGCCGGGCCATGGGAAAAAAACCCAAGTAGTGTACAAGTCAGCCTGTGTACCCAAAGCTGCATGCAAGTCTGGGCTGTGTGCCTGGTGGGTTCAGAGCCTGAGGGCTGGAATAGTGAAGAAGTGTTTTGTTGTCTCTATTCTGCATTACCAGGAATGTATCCCCATGGGGGTCAGTCTATGCTTTGTTTGTTCAGTTTGGATGTGAATAAAAGACACTCTTTAGAATCCCATTCCTGGTTTTGGACATTACAGTTATTGCTTCCTGTGTTTGGATTTACTTGGGTGCCCCCGTGCAGAGTAGCCAAACCTAGGCCCCCTGTGTCGAGTAACCTAGTCCTCCCCGAACCCAGTCCCCACCATGTACTGCTGTCAGCTTCAACAGCATGCCAGCTGTCATTTTGCAAAAAGGCAGGGGTCCGGGGGGTTACACACACACACACACACACACACACACACACATATATATATATATATATATATATATATATATATATATATATACATATATATATATATAGATAGATAGATAGACACACTGTATAGTTACTGGGAGTAATTTGTTCCCATTGAGAAGCTGGGTTGTAATTCTGATATTATAATCAGCTGATTGTAACAGCGAACACACGTCCATCTTCCCTAACTCCGTGCCTGCACCAGCCATGATCTTCCTCTTCTCTGTACCATCCCCACTGCCATTCTCTGATGCCAGGTGCCATTCCCCACTGTTACCTACACAGTTCACCACCACTTGGAATCGGCAGTAAGTTAATTTAAAAAAAAAAAAACTACTGTACCACAAAATGCTGCTTAAACTGCCCAAAATAAAAGTAAAGGTTTTTAACAGGAGCAGCGGACCGTGCTGAAACCCGACCAAGTCCACGAGTCTATGGGGATCTCTTTATTTTATATAATTGTTGTGGTGAAAAAATGATCCCCAGCAATTATATATGGGTAGGTGGTTATAACGAGGATTTTACACACACCCTCAGTGTGTGATGCCTTAATAAACCCCTTGAACTTCGTTTTCGGTGTTTATGTGGCATCCCACACCTCGAGGGGGTGTAAAATCTGTGCTATAACCTCCTACCCATCCATCACTCTCTCTCTCTCTCTCTCTCTCTATATATATATATATATATGCACAGTCATGCCCCTATAGTTAGGGTTAAGTAGCCTGTTTGATGTTAAACCTCAAATTTAGTATTTTAATAATTTGAAACCGATCAATGGATTTGTACAAAAGTTGGCATGTGCTGTCCCGTGGGGTAGATCTCTTGATGTAGCAAGTTTTGTTCCAGTTGGATGTGTGGATTCTGAGATCTGGATTGTGCAAAAACCTTAAAATTTGCAATTTGTTTGCAGTTTTTGTCTTATTGCCTTGTGCCCAGACAGTGTGGAATTTTGGAGGGATTTTTTATAGTAGAAACCGCTTGGGTCACAGAACTGCCTTGTGTTTGTTTGGTGAAACAATATTAATCTGTTGCAGAGTTTTCTGTTTTTAATTTCCCATTATTGTCAATGGGAATTTCACTTTCCAGGATAGAGGAATGGAATGAAAAAGGATTTTGATCTCATGAAAAAGGGTTCTCTTTCATGAGGACCCAATCCTTTTTCACCAGAAAACAATTCCTTTTTGTGAGCCGCCATCTTGTTTTCTTTTTTTCCACACAACAAACTGTCATAAAACTATGCAGGGATGTCTTTTACAGACATCCAAACATGTATCTTGCTCATCGGAAGCCAGTGAGCTTCACTTAGTAATTTTTTCTATAGCTTCCATGGCCTCTGAAGATTTTATTTTTAACTATTTAAATCCTTTTTCATCACTTGCTAAGACCTTTTTCATTAATCCTTTTTCATTCAAACAAAAAAGGATCACGAGTCATGAAAAAGGATTCGGGACACACAGAAGAAAACCTTTTCCCAACCTTTCTCTATAATTTTCTATTTCCATAGTGTAGTGTAGTGGTCCCTCCCCACCTCCTTGGTCACTGATCCCATATAAAATAAAAGTTTTCCATAGTGTAGTGGTCTCCCCCCCGGTCACCAGTCCCATATGAAACATTAGTTTTCCATAGTGTAGTGGTCCCTCCCCCTCCCCAGTCACTGACCCCATATGTAATATTAGTTTTCCATAGGGTAGCAGTCCTTTCCCCCACCCCAGTCACTGAACCCATACAAAATATTAATTTTCCATAGTGTAGTGAACCCCTTCCTGGTCACTGATCCCAAATAAAATAGTAATTTTCCATCATTTAGTAGTCCCTTCTCCCCGATTCCATATGAAATAGTTTTCCATAGTGTAGTGGTCCCTCCCCCTTCCCGGTCACCAATCCCATATGAAATATTAATTTTTCATAGTGCAGTAGTCCCTCCCCCTCCTCAGTCACTGATCCCATATGAAATAATTTTCTGTTGCATAGCGGTTCCCCCCCACCTTCTGATTGCGGTTCCCCACTTCCCTGTGTCTAGTGGCATGCCACCACCCACAGATCACCATCCCCATTGCCATTTTCATATTCCTTGGTGTCTAGTGACATCCCTCACCCTTCCAATGTAGCCAAAACCTGAAATAAAGAAAACGGTCCCACAATGTGTTTTTTGTTTACCTGTAAAAAAAAAGTCCCTCGCCAATCAGCCCCACTCCCCACCTCCCACTCAGCACCCCACGCTCATCAGAACAGTTTTTTTCCCCCCAATTGTTTAACCAGGAGTGGCACACTAAGCTGAAAGCTTGTTTCCAAGTGCAACCTGGGAGCACAGGGAAGTTAAGTGACTTGCTCAGGATCACACAGCATGCAAGTGGGGCTGTGGGATTCAAACCCAGATCTCCAAATTTGCAGCTCAGTGCCTTAAACCACTGCACTATACTGCCTCCCACGGTTCCCAGGTTCAAGACCCACTCTCCAATCAAAGACACGTCTTGCTGCTGGAACTGCGACTGTAATATGAGAAACCAAGGTAAAATGCAATTCAATGTATTTCAATGTGGGTTTTAACTTTTATGCATAACTTAGCCATTGTTTGAAATTTTGACCCCAGATTTTCACCATGGCCTTTTGGGGATCCCGTCTCATGAACAATATGCCAGTCATTGTGCAACTCCCACCCAAAAGGTGATTTTGTAGTCAGTTGGCAAAATCACCTTTCAGGCAGGATGTCAATTTTTCCTGATCTTGTTCATGAGGTGGGGTCATAAGAAGGCTATACTGAAAATCTGGTGCAAAAATTATTAAAAATGGCAAAAAGTTATGATGATTCATTACAGTTTTGCTATGCCTGCTCGTAACTTTGGAAATTTAAAACATTTTTACCCCAGATTTTCAACATAGTCTTCTTATTACCCCACCTCCTGTACGACACAGCTGTCATATTTCAAATCCTGACCAAAATGTGTTTTTGCACCTGTGGAACAGAATGGTGTTGCAGTTGCACAGAATTACATTTTGGCAGGGATTCAAAAATTTTCTGTACTGGGTACATGAGATATGGTAATAAGATGACTATTCTGACAATCTGGCCACCACTGTGCTAAAAATGGAAGTGCAGGGCCCCTCCACAGCTACATGCATATACACATAGAGCCACGTATCATCTGAGAACTGAACTCAAACTCAACCAGAACTATTTGATTTTCGCCCAATCCAAACTGAAATTGAACCCTAAAAAAAAACAGATGAACCTGAACTGAACCTGAACCCAGACCATTTGAAATGAGGAGAACCCACATGGCGGCAGTAGGGTGAATTCATTAGAAGTCAAACTCCAACTGATAAATTGAACAAACAAAACCTCAAAGCAAACTGAACTCGATCTCACACTTCTATTTATCAAATCGAACTGAACCAAACTTTAACTATATCCTGCCAAACCTGAACCAAACTAGAACCCTAAAAACATGTTAAACCCTGGCTCTATATATGCATCTATGAATGGATGGGAGTTCAGGGCCCTCTGGGCCCTGCGCTTCCACAGGCAAGTAAGGATACATTTGTACTGTCTCAAAAAATAGGGAAAAAGGAAGGTCAAGGCAGTTAGTGATCCCTGGATCACCATCTGCCTCCTAAACTGGATGGCTACAACATTCATAGATTCATAGATTTAATACAAGTTCAGTAAGCTGAAAGCCCTTGTAAGAACTCACCAACAGATTATAGGTGGTATGTATATTTTTTGTTCCTCATGTAATAATCTAGATGCTTTTTAAAGGTATCCATTGTTGGACTAGTAACCACATATTTAGGTAAACTGTTCCATATTCCAATAATCCTCTGGGTGAAGTACTTGCTTCTCTTAGTTGTTCTTATAAATTCCCAAATTAATCTAAGCCCATTATTTCTTGTGTTGGTTTTATTGTTGTTTAAGATTAGGTCTATAGTTGACCCCAGGTATTCATCATTTAAAGCCTTATATGTTAAACACAGATCTCCTCGGACTTGTCTGTACCCTGTACTAAAGATCTGTAGATTTTTTAGTCTTGTGTCAAAGTCCTGATTCTCATAATGTTTTATCTTTTTAGTATATTTTCTTTGAACACCTTCAATTAGTTTGCAACCTCTTATAGAATATGGTGTGATAAACTATGAGTTATACTTGAGGCAGGGATGTACTAAGCTAGAATATAATGGCATTAATACTCCCTGGTCTCTACTTTTTATATTTGCCAAGATGTAACCTATTATTTTATGGCACTTTTTTACATTTGAAATGGTATTTCTATCAAAGTTAAAATCATTTGTAATTAGGGTTCCAAGGTTTTTCTCTTCTGTTACAACCTGTAGTAATGTATGTCCTAAACAGTAATTGTAACGGGTTATTCTTCCCAATATGCATTACCCTGCACTTATTCAAATTAAACTGCAAATGCATAGTATGCCCCCAAACCATTAATAAATCTAGCTGTTCTTGTATATTAATTTTATCTGCTATAGTTGTAAGAAGGCTCCCTAGCTTGCAATCGTCTGCATACTTTGCAAGAGACCACCTCTGGCACAAAGCTCATGCCACAGGAAGTCAATTCAACTGGGATTGGTATAAAGCCACCGGAAACACTTGTACTCGGGAGAGCAGACAGGCTAAATCTGCATACTACAAAGATGTGCTTTCACACTCTAGGAGCGACAGTCAAAAATTTTGGGATAACCTCAAAGGTCTCACCAGCAAGCCCAACAGATCCCCTCCCACCATGCTTAACATTAATGGGGTAACAATCCAGGACCCGCAGCTAATAGCTGACACATTCAACTCTGCTTTTATTGACCTCAGTGGCGTACTCCCCGCTGACTTCTTTGATAAATCCTCTAGCTCATTTAACCCCACAATGCCAGACTCAGCCTTGAATAACCCCCCTATTTTAAGAAAGTCACACTAAGGGAATCAAAAAAAATATCTCCTGAAAGTACTTGGCAAGTCTTGCTTCAGCAATGACATCCTTGACCTGAAGTTGCTATACCTTACCCTAGACGCGGTACTGCTAGCACTCACCAAAATCCTCAACCTGTCACTTTCCCTTGGACAATTTTCCTAATTGTGGAAAGCTGCAATGGTGAGTCCCATTCACAAGAGGGGGGACAGGGCCTTACACACAAATTATCATCAAATCTCCATTCTCCCACCCCTCTCCAAAGCCCTGGAGTGGATCGTTTCAGACCAGCTCTCTGATTAGCTGGTCAAGTACAGCCTCCAATGCCCCAAGCAGCATGGCTTTAGAAAGGGTTACAGTACCACTTCTGCCCTTATAGAATATACTGACTACATTCATGAAGCACTTGACCGAGGCCACTTAGTGGGACCAATAAACATTGATCTCACTGAGGCTTTTGACACGGTCAATCACACTCTCCTTCTTGAGTCACTCCTGGCCCTTTGGATCTCCAGTGGTGCCATGGCATGGTTCAAAAGCTGCCTGGATAGCAGATCTCAGCAGGTAAAGATCCGTGACACCCTTTCCATTAGCCTCCCTGTATGTTTGGGTGTCCCCCATAGCTTCATACTGGGCCCCCTACTTTTTAGCCTCTTTCTTAATACCCTCCCCAAGTCTGTACCAATAATCTCCTCTACACGGATGATGCAGTTTTATTTACTAGTCAGCCTGACCCACTCCCCCTCGTTAGTAGTCTCCAACATAACTTCTCAGCGTTGAGGCCTGGTTCATTCAGCATAAAATGATTATGAACTACAAAAAAACTAAGACTATGCTCTTTCCTAGTCCCCAAAACAAGCAAAAATCAGCCCCTCTTACCATCTTTAATGATCAGAATGTCCCCATCGAGCAAGTCTCTACTTTTAAATACCTAGGTATTACACTAGACAGTGCTTTGTCTTTTGCCAAACATGTCTGCGCTATTAAAAATGTGATGAACTCCAGAATTGTAACCCTCTACTGACACAAGCATAGCATAACTCCTGAGGCATTACAGTTAGCTGTTACCAGCTCAATACTCTCTGTAGTGGACTATGGATTAGTCGTTTATGGCTCTGCCACTGACACTACTCTTAAAAGAATAAGTAGGGTGCTCATCAAATCATGTTGTCTGGTCTCTTGTGCTCACAGTTGTACCCATACGTGTGACCTATACACCCTGACCAACTGGTTGCACCTTAAAGGGAGGATTTTATATCAGACCTGCCTTCTTGCAAAAATAATCAGTCTAGGGTTCACCCCGCCAACCACCCAGCATCTTCTCATATGCACACCTAACTTGCGTAGCATCAGGAGTGCGTCTAAGCACACCTACCTGGTACCTTTCTGTAGAATCACCCAGGCTCAACATTCTTTCATGTTCCGAGCTTCTAGTGGCTTAAACAACCTCCCTCAGGAGAGCCTCGATGAACCCAAGCTCGGTTCCTTCTAACAAACTCCGACAGCGCCTTACTGCACTTAGCAACTGTGACTGTCCCAACTAGCTTTTTACCTTAGAAGAACACTGCCACCCCATTCCCTATTTTGCGCTGCACCCTACTACCCCCTCCCTCTATCAGCTCCCATTCCTTTTGCCTATCACCACCTCACCACTCTCCCATCATCACCCCCTGACTGCTCCCAGATTTTCTACACTTTCCCTTGATCCTTCTATCTGTCATCCCTATGTCCTCTGTACTAACCTCCCCCACTCTCCCCCCCAATACCACTCCACTCCCCTCCCTTCAGCCCTTGGCCCGACAAAGACACCTTGCTGACTGCTCTACTTTTGCTTCTTCCTCCTTCTTGCTACTCTGTTACTTGACAAAACCAATAGTCTGATTTCTCAAACATTGCTGCGTCACACTATTGGTGCACCAACCTGTTATTTGGATTTTAAACTTGTATTTTCTACCTGTAACTACTCTTACTCGTTTCCCTCTACATGTTTGTGCTGTTATATTCCTCGTTATTTATCAGTTTGCACTGGGACTGGAATTCCATGCTCTTTTGACAATGTCTCCTCACTGATGGCTTAAGTGTCACCTGATGTTCTCATTTTCTGTGCCCTCTATTATCATCTGCACCCCCTGTATCCACTAATGTACACAATGCTAACTCTTACCCAAATGTGTATACATTCGTTCACCACATAATTCTGTCTTGTGATTCAATATCCCATTGTCTGTACTATTTTATTATACTTTGTCTATATTCTAACCTATTGTATGCTCAGACGTGGAACCTTTGTATATGAGTCTCTGACGCAAAGGTTTTGTAATTCCAAGAAAAAATAAATAAATAAATTGCAAAAAAACTTTGTTAATACTCTAGTTAGGATTAAAGCCACAAAACTAGGGAAATGTGGCATTAGGGTTTCCAAACTTAACACTCCACCCTGCACACACCAACAGGTGTTGGGGGTGCACATTGAGATCATCAGCCCTACGCTCATCCCATTTCCCTATACTGTACCCATCTCAGCTTATTTACCTATGGAATGGGGCGAGTGTTAGGGCTGATGACCATAAGTCACACCCTCGACACCTGTTGGTGTGTGCAGGGTGGGGGTTGGGTGTTAGGGTTGGAAACCCTAATGCCACATTTCCCTACTTTTAGCTTTAACTAACTAGGGCATTAGCAAAGTGTTTTGCATTTATATATTATTTGGCGCATGCCTCTATGTTAGGTTGTACTTGGACTTCTCTGTTAAATCAAAATTTTGTACCTTAATAACGTTGCCATTTTTGGCAAAATAGCTCCAAATCTGAAATGCGGTGTTACTCTTCCAGTTTCTCAGGATGCGGAACATTTTGCAATGGCATCTTGTATGATTTTTGAGATATAAAGTGGTAAAAAACTGAAAATACACCTTTTTTCCATTGGATAACATGCGATTTTTTTGCCCTCATCTACAGCTCAGATGGAATGAAATATTTTCTTGAACTTTCCAAGGATGATGGTGTCTGTGCCAAGGATGCGCCTTTGGATAGTGTGGTGAAAAGATGTATCACCAATTTTGAATACTAATGTTTTTTGTGATAGCTGCTAGACAGGCAGGTAAATGAAAACAGTTTGAACTGTTGATTGTTGAGTATTCACTATTCATGCTCAGAGAAATACTGTTTGTGCTTCTGCCATCCTGTTTTTTTTTTTATTTTAAAAACTGATTTCTAAAGAAATCCTTCTTGGCAAGGAATGACCAAGACCTGTATTTAGGTCTCAGTCACATGTTTAGTTCCATTATTGTGCTATTATTTGATAAATCTGATGGCAAATATGTCTTTTAAGGGTGAGAATCAAATTGCCCATCACTCGCTTAGCTAGGAGCAATTGATTGGAAAATAACCATTCAGAGTTCTTTACAGTTCGAGCTTTACTGTTCGACCTGTAAAGACTTTGAACAGTAAAGGTCCAAGACACTTCAAACTGTAACAGCTTCCTGGTGTCTAGTGGTACCCCCGACCTGCCCCATCCCCTGAATAAAATATTATAAATATTCCCTGGTAGTCTAATGATCCCCCCCCGTTCTCCAATAGCCCTCCCCTTGCTGCTGTTATGTGCCCTAGTAGTCTAGTGGTCCCTTTCCCCTTCCCTATTCTCCCATAGCCCTCGCCTTGCTGCTCTTTTGTGCCTTGGTAGTCTAGTGGTCCCTACCCCTTCCCTGCTCTCTGATCAATGTCCGCTTGCTGATGTAATGTGCACTGGTAGTCTAGTGGTCCCTTCCCCTTCCCTGTTCTCCGATCACCATCCTGGTGCTGCTGTTATATTCCCTGGTAGTCTATTGGTCCCTGCCCCCTGTTCTCTAATCACCATCTTGGTGCTGTCGTTATCTCCCCTGGTCCCTCCCCCTTCCCTATTCTACAATCACTGTCCAGTGCTGCTGTTATGTCCCCCTGATAGTCTAGTGGTCCATCCCCTGTTCTCCGATTGCCATCTGGTGCTACCGTCATGTCCCCTGGTAGACTAGTGATCACTCCCCTGTTCTCCGATTGCCATCTGGTGCTACCATCATGTCCCCTGGTAGACTAGTGATCACTCCCCTGTTCTCTGATTGCCATCCCTGTGCTGCCATTTTTCCATGGTGTCTAATGATACCCCCCCTTTGTCCATGTCAGGGTGTTCCTGAAATAAAGAAAACCATCCTTTGCTGGGTTTTTCTTTTCTGACAAAAAAAAAAAAAGAAAATGGTCTCTCAGTGATCAGCACCCCCCACCTCCCATTGAGCACCAACCACTGCACACCCCCCAGTACACCCCCACACATCTTCACTCACTTGAACAGGACCCAGGTTTGAGATCCACTTTCTGATTGAAGACACGTCTTGCTGCTGGAACTGGCAATGGCAATATGAAAAACTAAGGTAGATGCAGTTCATTATATTTCAATAGGGGGGTAAATTTATATGCATAATTCTGCCATTTTTTTTAATTTTGACACCAAATTTTCAACGTAGCCTTTTGGGGAACCCCACCTCATGAACAATATGACTGTCATAACACAACTCCTGCCCAAAAGGTGATTTCACGGTTGCTTGGTGAATTCACCTTTTGGGCAGGATTTGGAATTTTGTTATACCCTTGTTCACAAGGTGAGGTCATAAAAAGACTATGTTGCAAATCTGGGGTCAAAATATATAAAAAAAATCCAAAGCTATGGCCATTCATTGCAATTTCGCTACGCACGGTCGTATCTTTGGAAATTGTAAATATTTTAACCCCAAATTTTCAACAGAGCCTTCTTATCACCCCCACCTCATGTATGTCACAGCTGTCATTTTTCAAATACTGGCCAAAAAGGTTTTTGGCACCTAATGACATAGTAGTTGTGCGTAATTTCATTTTGGCAGGGATTTTTTAAAATTTTCTGCACTGGGTACATGAAGTGGAGTAATAAGATGATTATGCTGACAATTTGGTCTCTGCTGTCCTATAAATGGAAGTGCAGGGCCCAGAGGGCCATGTTCTCCCACAGGCAAATTAGGATACAATTATACTATCTCAAAAAGTAAGGAATTTTTTTTTAGTCTTTGGTAACCGGGTTAGGCCCACTAGGCACAAGTGCCTGTTTTCAGGGGTGACCTGGGAGTACTGAGGTGGTTTAGTGACTTACTCCGAGTCATACAGTATGCAAGTGCAGGTTGTGGGAATCAAACCCAGGTCTGCTCATTCACAGCTCATTACTCTAACATCTAGGCTATACTGCCAGCCCCAAAGAAATTGCAAAAAAACTTCATTAATGTTCTAGTTAGGGTTAAACTGACAAAAGTAGGAAAATGTGGTGTTAGGGTTTCCAACTAACACCCCACCCTGCACACACCAACAGGCATGTCGGGTGTGCCTTGGGGTCATCAACCCTAACGCTACCTCATTCTCCCATACTGTACCCATCTCAGCTTATTTACTTATGGAATGGGGTGAGCATTAGGGCTAATGACCCCAAGACACACCCCTGATGCCTGTTGGTGTGTGCAAGGTGGGGGTGGTGTGTTAGGGTTGGAAACCCTAACACCACATTTCCCTCCTTTTGTCGGTTTAACCTTAACTAGAGCATTAACAACGTTTTTTTGCAATTTATATACAGTATCTATATATTATAGGGGCACAGTCGTGCCCCCATAGTTAGGGTTGAGTAGTCTGTTTAATGTTAAATCTCAAATTTTGCACTTTAATAACTTTGCAACCAATCCATGGATTTGCACAAAATTTGGTATGCTCTGTCCCATGGGGTAGATCTCTTGATGTGGCAAGTTTCCTTCAGGTCAGATGTACTGAGCTCCAGATAGTGCTAAAACCTTAAAAGTCGCCTTTTTGGCAGTTTTTTCCTCATCGCCTTGTGTCCATGCGGTGTGGAATTTTAGTGTGATTTTTTTATGGTAAAGCCAGCTTGGGTAACAGAACTGCCATGCTTAGTTTGGTAACCAAATATTGATCTGTTGCAAAGTTATTACATTTTTAAGTTCTCATTGTTTTGAATGGCAATTGCCCTGTCCAAATTAGAGGAATAAAGTTTGACCAAGGATTGACCTCGCAAAAAAGGATTTGCTCTCAGAAGATCTGTTCCTTTTTGCTGAGGTAAAAATCCTGTTTCATGAGAGAAAAATCATTTTTTGCAAGCTACTATCTTGTTTAAAAAAAAAAAATTTAAAGTCACAAAAATTACATCCTGGAGAGAGACCACGACACCTAGCTGGCTGGTCGGGACTCCCTCAGGTGCAATCTGCACTTCAGTGTTAGAGATATGCCCCCAGAAATGTGTTTTATGTACTGTTAGGAATCCTTTTTCATGACCGTGTGATATGAAAAAAGAATCCCTTTTGTATCATGAGTCACGGAAAAGGATCCTTTATGGTGAATTCTGTGCCATCCGCCATGCTGTAATATGAACATACAATTGCCAGCAGAAACAGGCCTCACGGTCTAGCAAGTCTGCTCAATTGTGCAGCTAGCCCCTCAACTTGCAGCTGCCCCACCCTCCCCTCTTCATAACAACCCCCGTCACTCTGTCCCACCCCCTTTTAAATCCTCCCACTGTTCTACACAATACCACTTCCTCAGGCAGAGTATTCCACTGTCTACCACCCTTTCTGTGAAAAAATATCTCCTGATTTCCCTCCTGAATCTCCCCCCTCCAGTCTCAGCTAGTGCCCTCTCATGTCCCTACCCCTTCTGATCTGAAAAATCCCTTCTGTATTAGTCTTGTTTATTCCCTTTAAATATAAAGGTTTCAATCATATCCCCCCATCTCTCCCATCCTTCAGGGAGTACAATTTCAGCTCTTCCAGCCTCTCCTCATAGGATTTTCTCTCCAGTCCCTGGATCATCTTCATTGCCTATGCTGCACCCCCTCCAGCAATCTGATGTCCTTCTTCAGGAATAGACACCAGTACCGCATGCAGTATTCCAGGTGCGGTCTGACCAGTGACCTGTACAGGGGAAGGACCACCTCTCTGTTCCTGGAGGAAATTCCCCTCACTATGCACCCCAGCATCTTGTTTGCCTTTGCAGCTGCCTTCCTGCACTGAGCTGAGTGGTTCATACTCCCTGTTATATGCACCTCTAGATCCTTTTCCTTGTTACGGTGTGGGAATAACAGACACTTAGGCAGGAGGTATGATGCATAAAATAAATGCACGAATGGGTTTATGATTTTTTATTCAAAATCAAATAAAATTAATATTTACAGAAATGAAAAAAAAACAAGGTGTTAGTCAACACACCAAAATAAACAAAACTCTGAAGATGACTCTTCCCTAGTCACTTCTTCTCTTAATTTTACCACTTTTTAAACCAATTCACTGGTGTGAAAACAAAAACACCTTCCTCCTGCAAGACCAGTAGCTCACTGGCCTACCTCTCTCTAAACATCCCTCTAGTGGTGAGTTTTTATGGCCTTAAGGCTGATGACATCATGGCCAGGTGACCAACATCAAGGAAACAATTAGGCTTTTGTTCTTTTATTTTACAGAATAAATGCATTTTATTTCATGCTTTTCCAAGTCCCTATACTCCTTTACCTGATAATAGACTTTAGTTTAAAAATACCTACAGGTAGGGATCAATAATAGCTCTTTTAGGCTTAATTGGGACTCATTTGGAAGCAAGCCCCTCCCTTGTTCTGATGTCACTGAAGCCTGCATCTTTAAAACCAGCAATTTTGTGGGCAGCCAGCCCTATAGCAAGAACTGCAGGGAAACCCACAGGTAATTGCCACTTTTTTTTCCTTTTCTTGTAGTAACCTTAGAACCATTTCAGCACTCATTTTGTTTAGAAATGCTGCCATTTTACTTAAACCTTGCAAGGGCTCTTACTGTGCTCCTTCAGCAGGCCCTGCCACTATGTAGCACTTTCCTTTACTGCTCTAATGGCTGAAATGTGCAGCTATCAACAAAACATTTAATTTCAGCCTTTCCTAAACCCATTTCCAACCTTTGGCTGTTTCTTTTATTTATCAGCCCGGTCACAACATCTCGGGGCTGTTTTCTTTGTACATGAATGTTTTATTCTTTATCTAGACACTTCTGTTTTGCTCTGGACACTACTGCTAAACTGGGAACACTCCAGGAAACTCAGAGTGTTTTCCCTATTTAAAGTAAAAGCACTACTCATGTTTGGACATATCTTCCACTAGGGAGAGTGCTTTACATTGCACTCAGCCCTATCTGGTGCACCGTAAGGGGTTTGAGAAAAGGGATAGTAAAGTAAGCAATGAGATATGTCAGGTTGGCCACCCTGACATGAAAAAAAAAAGAAAAGGACAGAAGAAAAGATGAAGAGGATAGGACAGTGTGAGAGAAAAAAAGGGGAGGGGTCACCTTTTTATATTAGTAGGGGAGTAAACCTTACAGGGAACAGGGACTCTGTTACATTCCTCCACAGTGCTTTCCAACTGTACCCCTCCCAGCTGATATTTCCGCCCCTGGTTCCTTGCTCTGAAGTGCTGGACCTTGCACTTCCTGGCATTGAACTCCAACTGCCATGTTTCCAACCACTCATGTAGTTTGGTCAGGGCCTCCTGGAACCCCCTCCACCCCTCTATGTCATCTACCACAGCTCTGATCTTAGTATTGTCTGTGAACAGACTGATCTTACTCTGGCTCTCTTGTGAGATATCGGCTATGAATATCCCAAACAGCACCGGTCCCAGTTCTGATCCCTGGGGCACCCCGCTCATAACGTCCCTTGGTGATGAGAGCCCTCCCCCCCACTACCATCCTTTGCTGCCTACCCGTCAGCCGGTTGGTGATCCAACTGACCATTTTTGTTCCCACCCCTATGTATTCCAGCTTTCCCTCCAGCCTCCCATGTGGCACCAAGTCAAAGGCCTTGCAGAAGTCCAAATACAGGACGCCCACTACATGGCCCCAGTCCAGTTCCCTGGTAACCCAGTCATAGTACCCAACTAGGTTTGTCTGGTGGAATCTGCCCAAGACAAAACCGTGTTGATGACCATCTTGGAGACCAGTGTCTTCCAAAAAGGTCACCAGCCTCTCTTTTAGGATTGACTCCATGAGCTTTGCCATGATTGAAGTTGGACTCACCAGTATGTAGTTGCTTGGTTCATCCTTCGGGCCACTTTTATGAATGGTCACCACATGGGCCATCCTACAGTCCTGTGGCATGCATCCTGTGTCCAGTGAAGTACTGAACAGGTCTGCCAGTGGTCCTGCCAGGATCTCTGCTAGCTTTCTAAGTACCCTAGGGTGAATGCTGTCTGGTCCCAGTGCCTTGTCCACCCTCAGCGCCCTTACCTCCATAATCCTGATATCAGTCACCCCCCCGCTACTCCACCCTTTCCATGAGGTATCTGCCACCCCTTTTCCTTTGTGAACACAGAGCAGAAGTACTCATTCAGTGCCTCTGCCTGATCCTCCCCCTTCTCCACCAACCCCCCGTCCCTCTTAATCTTCACAATCTGGTCTTTTTTCTCCTTCTCTCACCAGAGTATCTGAAGAAGTTCTTTTCCCCGTCCTTAATTCCCTGTGCCAGTCTCAGCTATCTGGAAGCCTTGGCCACTCTGACTAGCCTGGTAACCTCCCTGGACTTCGTCATGTACTCATATTTGTTCCCTTGTCATCCCGATTTCCTGATCCTCTGGAATGCTTTTCTCTTGATCCTCACCCCTTCCATGACCTCCTGAGTCAGCCAGCTTGGCTTCTGTGCCCTACCCTTCTTGCTTCGTGTCCTGGTACAAGTCTCAGTTGCCTCTGCTAGCCCTTTTTTAATGATATCCCATTTTTGGCTAGCACCCATGCATGTCTGAATTCCCACCAGATTCTCAACCAAAATTTCCCCCATCCTTTTAAAGTCTGCCCCTTAAAATCGATCACCCTGGTAACTGTTCCTCCTGCTTCCCTGCCCATATTGAGTGTGAACCACACCATGTGATGGTCACTCCCAGCCAAAGGGTCCTCCACTCCCAGATCCCTTACAGCCTCCCCGTTTGTTAATTCCAGTCCTTCCCTCCCGAGTCGGCTCGCAGAACAATTGCACCAGGAAGCTATCCTGAAATGCTTCTAGTAATACCTGCTTCTTTGCACTTGTGGTGGTTGGGGTGTTCCAGTCCACCCCAGGGAGGTTGAAGTCCCCTACCACTACTGTGTTCCTCTTCCTACAGACCCTTCTAATCTGCTCGGCCAACTCCCTATCCAGGTCATCCCCCTGTGCTGGTGGCCTGTGTACTAGCACCACCCTCAGTGTCTTTCTTTTGGAGTCTTGAAACTGCATCCATAGGGCCTCTGTCCTACCCTCCACCCCCTCCTCCCTTATACACCTTATCCCCTCCCCTCACATAGATCGCCAAGTCCCCCCCTTTCCCCTAGTCCTGTCCTTCGTGAATATCCTGTACCCTGGGATCATCATATCCCAGTCCTGGTTTTGAGTGGCCCATGTTTCTGTGATGGCCGCAATGTCCCCCCTCCCCATGCCAAGAGAGCCTGTAGCTCGGCTGATTTATTACCTAAGTTTCCTGCATTCAGTAAGACCACCCTCCAACCTGTGTCTCCCCCCCCTCCCTGGTTCCCCACCTTCTAACCCCTCCTTGTGTCTCCACCCCAAATACCTCTCCAATAGCTTCGGGGGTAAACACGCTCAGCTCCCCTCTCTGGGATCCCTGTCTGCCAGCTGTCCTCACGCCACCCCCCACCTAGTTTAAATCGACCTTTGATGCTATGTGCCCCTCAAACCTCTGCTTTAATACTCCCTTCCCCTCCCAGCTCAGGTGCAGCCTATCCCCTGAATATAGATCCTTACTGTCCCAGGTTCTTCCCCAGTTGCCCACTATCCTGTACCCCTTAGACTGACACCATTCCCCCAGCCAAGTGTTGAACTCCCCAATCCTCCCTTGCCTCCCTGTACTCGTGCAGGATACTGGGAGCACCTCTGAAAGGGCCACTGATTCCCTCACTTCCTCACATAGCCCTCCTAGTTCCTCAGACCTCCTCCTCACTACTTCCACAGTCTCCCTGCCACGTCATTAGTGGCCACATGCACCACTACTTGCGGTTTCTTCCTGACCCTCCTTGTACACTGAAGTACCACCTGCCCCCGCCCTGTCCACCATAATGTATTTTCCTAGTGTCTAGTGGCAGCCTCCTTACCTCCCTGTGTTTTTTGATTATTTTTATATTTTGGCCTGGCATGGATGATTGATCTGCAGATTGCGCCAATCAGAAATTATTGGGTTTGTTATGGTGCTCACTGTAGCTTCGAGACAGTGGGCCACTCACGCCATTCAGAGATGGGAACACGGGGGCAGTTAAGGTGTCTGCATGCAGTATCACAGCTAACTAACTCCAATGCAGTCCTTCTGAGAACACTGCCATTTACCCATAAACACCATCCTCCATACCTATTGTCAGCGGACTGAGCACACCCATTGAGCACAGCAAGTTCTTTGCCAGAGGAGATGTGGGACAGTAAAAACACAGAACACAACTTTGAAGAAAGATATCTGTGATCCTAATAATACTGCCTTTTGTCTACTTCCTGCAGATATGTCAGGTAGCCCCTGATTGGGCAGCTGACTCTCAGAACTTGCCTCCCATGGAGGTCTGCTCTGCATTCCAGCCCACCTCCCCCCGGAGCAAGGTAGCCCCTGATTGAGCAGCTGACTCTCAGACCTTGCATCCCACGAAGGTCTGTTTTGCATTCCAGCCCGCTTCCCCGAAGCAAGGTAGCCCTTGATATGGCAGCTGACTCTCAGACCTTGCATCCCACAGAGGTCTTCTCTGCATTCCAGCCCCCGAATCAAGGTAGCCCTGATTGGGCAGCCAACTCTCAGACCTCGCCTCCCACAGAGGTCTGTTCTACATTCCAGCCCGCCCCCAAAGCAAGGTAGCCCCTGATTGGGCAGCCAACTCACAGACCTTGCATCCATGGAGGTCTGCTCTGCACTCCAGCCCACCCCTGAAGCAAGGTAGCCCCAGATTTGGCAGCCGACTCTCAGATCTCGCCATCCCATGGAGGTCTACTCTGCATTCCAGCCCACCCCAACCCCGAGCAAGCCACTGATCGGGCAATGACTCTCAGACCTTGCCTCCCACAGAGGTCTGTTCTGCATTCCAGCCCACCCAACCCCGAAGCAAGGTAGCCCCTGATCGGGCAGCTGACTCTCAGACCTCGCTTCCCATGGATGTCAGCTCTACATTCCAGCCTGTCCCCCCCCAAAGCAAAGTATGGACCACTGGTGCCCGCTGAAGCAAGGACTTGGTGCCTTTTTCTTTTAAATCGGAGTTTAGGAGCCTATTCACCCTAGGAGTGCTGCTATTCTGAATAAGTTGCTGTTACTTAGCTGAAGTAGATTGCTTCAATCAGATTTTGCAGAACTGTAATTTCTAAAAGCCAACATTTGTTTGTCTAGACCTGTGATTCTAAATGCAGTTATTCTCTTTATCTAGACCTATGCTGTAATCAGTAACTCCCGTGCATCCTACTGCCTCCTGCTTATATTTTTGTCCCTGCCTTTGCCACTCTTCTCTTTGCTAATTTCTGCCTCCATCCTAGGAATTTCTCATTTATTCTCCTTTTTACCACTTTTCCTCTGCCTGCTTAATTTGATCATTCAGGCCAGAGACCTTTCCTGCTTAGCCCTCACCCACTCGCGCCCCTCCCTCTGTTGCCCCCTTCCTCCGATTCCACATCAGTCTGCCCTTTTGTCCAAAAGTGTATTTAATTCTTTCTCCCTTCCTCCCCTAGGTATCCCCTGATTGGGCAGCCAACTCTCAGACCCCACCTCCCACAGAGATCTGCTCTGCATTCCAGCCCATCCCCCCAAAGCAAGGTACTGACCACTGGTGCTCACTGAAGCAAGGACTTGGTGCCTTTTTCCTTTAAATGAGTGTTCAGGAGCCTGCTCACTCTAGGAGTGCTGCTACTCTGAATATGTTTTCGGCCCACCCACCTCCACCCCCAACATTCTATTAAATGTTCTGCTTTGCTCTTGACTCCGCCTCCCTACACAACCCAGCCATCTAGGAAATTCTAGTTAATAATGACACCCTTCAACTCTTAAAGGGTCATTACCCTTTTTCAACCTGCACAGGCTTAACCCCATATCCTAACCCCTTTAACCTGCTCTCTCTCTCCCAGTTAACTCTTCCACCCCCTCAAGTACTCTCAATCAGCCATGGGAAGAGAGAGAAAGAATGTTACCATCTAGTATACTGGGGCCAAACCCATCTTAGGTTCATTTCTATTTCCTATGTCTGTTTCTCATATTGAATAGCCATCCCAAGTACATAAATCATGCAGCTTCATGCTTGTTGGCTCATCCTCTTAGTGTTTGATTTATTTTTGCTGCACACCACTTTACTAAATTCTAGGGTCCATATACCATTATACAGAGACAGATCCCCAACTCTTCATCTGCTCCTGCCATGTCAATATTTACTGGATGTCATCACAAGTGTATGCTGATCCCATCCCCCTTGGGGAGCAGCTACCCCATACCTCCCCCTACCTTCAATTCAATCCCACTTTCTTGCATACCTGGAAGGCAATCCCCCTCCAGATGACATAGTGTGCAATCACTTAAGCTTCTTAAACTGCAGGCAACAAGGATCATTTGGTTACTGTTGCTCTTATCTGGTAACATTCATCCAAACCCCAGCCCAAGATCTCTGGAAGCCAATCCCTTAAGGAAGTCAGGCACTATCTCAATTGCATCAATCAATATCTGTAGTCTCCTGCCAAAACATGATTTGTTGGAAACCTAGGTAATGCAGCATAACCTTGATATCTTGTCTGTAGTTGAGATCTGGCTCATGCCTAGGACCTCAGACACTGATATCCAGCTACCAGGCTATATCTCCTTCCGATTAGACAGACAGGGCAAAAGGGGCCGTGACTGTATAATATATATATAAAAAAATACCTTCAAGGCAGCCTACCACAATTAAAAACTGGGAAAAAATTTCAAATACTACCAGTGAAACTAATCCTTGGAGCGCAAGGCAGGGGTTTAACCTTCATCTGTTTACATTCCTCCTAAAGAACAAGCTGAGGGTTTTAAACTACTCCATGAATACCTTGCTGACCTCTGTACAAATACTGAAGTACTTGTGCTAGGGGACTTGAATATTAATGGTTTGTCTCGGGACTCTGCACACTATAAAGATGCTATCTCCTCAATCAACATCCACCAACTAGTGGACTCACCCATGTGTGCAAATTATCAAACTGGGACCTGCACATTGTTAGATTGGCTGATAACAAATCACCCTGAGCGGATCACGTGGTTAACCATGCTCCCTGATTCTATAAATGATCACTCACCTATCCTCTTCTCATGGACCAATAAGGCTCCGAAACCCCAAGTTCATATAGAGACAATCCATGTCGTAAGAAATGAACAACTAGGACCCCTTAAACAACATCTCATGCAGACGAACTTGTCTACTATCTCCACTGCCATGGATGTCGATGTTGCTCTGGAAAATTGTATTAATATTTTCAACACTGCCTGCTATGTCTTTGCTCCTAAAACCAAGAGGAAGGTCAAAGGAATGCATAAATCATGGATTTCTCCACTCCTTCTGGACCAAATGTGTACTAAAGACAACCTCTGGCACAGGTATAAAAGTTTGGGGCTACCTCTGACCTCCAAAATTATAAGACAGCCTGGAATGCATGTACCAAGCAATCCATCAGGCTTAGGCTAACTACTTTAAGTCTGAGTTAAACAACTCCTAGGGTGACAGCTGCAAATTGTGGCATAACATTAAAATGCTTACCAGAAAACAAGACAAAACTGCACTGACCTTATTGAACTTAGGCGATACTATTACCCAGGATCATAAAATCATTGCTAATGTATTCAACAAAGCATTTTCTGATCTCAGCGGGGTGCTCCCCTCCGACTTCCTTAACCCAGCTCATAGTGATAAGAGGCCCACACCTACTACCTTCTAAATCATACACATCCATTCTACCTAAGACTAATTACTAAAGCGGAAACAAAAAAATATCTCTTGAGAGTGTTAGGTAAAACCAAACATAGTGATGACGGCCTAGACCTGAAATTGCTTTCTCTTACACTAGACGAACTATTAGCACCATTGACAAGAATAATCAACCTTTCCCTTATATCTGGAAAATTCCCTAAATTTTGAAATGCCGCAGTAGTAACCCCTGTTTTCAAAAGTGGTGAAAGGACAAGCCACACAAACTACCATCCAATTTCAATTCTCCCGCCTATCTCCAAAGCCCTAGAAAGGATAGTTTATGAACAAATTGTAGATCCCTTGGACAAATATCAACTGCAATGTCCACAGCAGCATGGTTTTAGAAAACTGCATAGCATTGCTACTGCTCTTCTTGAGTTTACGGGGTACATTCATGAAGTCTTTGATCGTGGACACTTGGTGGGTGCTACCTTCATAGACTTCACCAAGGCCTTTGACACGGTCAACCAGGAACTCCTTCTGACTCAGCTAGGTGACACTGGTTTATCATCTGACTCATTATGCTGGTTCTGGAGCTACCTCTCCGGGCATGAACAAAAAGTAAAAATCTCTAACACCCGCTCAGATACACTACGTGTGAGCATCGGTGTCCCCCAAGGTTCCATCCTGGGTCCACTGCTGCTCAGTCTGTTTTTAAATCAACTTTGACAAACATGTCAATACAAAATCCTCCTCCACGTGGATGACGCAGTATTATACACTAGTCACCTGGACCCCGGCACCCTGGAACAACGGCTAAAGCACGACTTCAGTAAAGTCAGAGACTGGTTCAGTAATGCAAGGTTGCTTTTAAATTATAAAAAAAAACAAAAACTATGCTGTTTGCCCCATCCCACAATAGACACAAGTCATCCACCTTAACCATAAGAAACAAGCAGAATGAAGCTATTGAGATGGCCCAGAACTTTAAATATCTCGGAATCACCCTAGACAGTTCCCTGTCCTACTCCTCTCATGTAGACCTTGTTGCCAGATCTGCAAATCAAAAACTTGGACTGCTGTATACACATCGGCACAGTCTAACTGAAGCAGTCCTTCACCTTGCTATTACTAGCTCAGTCTTCTCTGTCTTAGATTATGGCCTTGTTATTCACAGTGTGGACCCGGACACTACCCTAAAATGTATTGCTATCACCTTAAATAAAGCCTGCAGATTACTTCTAAATGCTCCACGTCTGACTCACACCTGTCACCTCTGTTCCCCAATCAGGTTGGCTAGACCTGGAAAGCGGGATTCAATACCAGGATTGTCTCCTAGCCCTACAAGTGTTCCTAGGCCTGTTGCCACCTGAAACAGAAAGGCTGACTAGAGCTTCAAATTGCAACCAGTTACAGGTCCCTTTCCATTTTACCTCGCTAGGCCAGAGATCCTTTGGCTACCAGGCACTGCTCTGGTATAAAAACCTACCAATCATTGCCACTGTTTCCCTCCCCACATCCTGACCCTCCCACTGAGCACCCACCTCCCCACACCCCCCTTTCCCTACACTTACCTCTGGAAGTCATATGCTGTCATCTTCTGTGAACCGAGACACATCTGCACTCTTCAAAGCTGAACCATGAACTGAGGAATTAAGGTAAGTGCCCTATAATATATTTCAATGGTGTTTTGAACTTATGTTCATAACTTTGCCAGTTTTTTGAATTTTTTTTTTGCCAAATCTTCAACATAGCCTTTTTGGGACCCCACCTCATGAACTGCAACTGTCATTTTGTTAATCGGGCCCAGAAGGTGATGCTGTGGTCACTGAGCAAAATTACCTTTTGGGACCAGATAATGAAATTTCATCATCAGTGTTCATGAGGTGGGGTCCCAAAAAGGCCATGTTGAAAATTTGGTGAAAAAATTCCTAAAAACTGCCTAGTTATGCACGTGCATTGCACATGCATAACTTTGGCAATTTTCGATATTTTGACTCCAAATTTTCAGCATTGCCATTTTTTCACACCACCTCATGAACAGTAAAGCTGACATTTTTCACATCCTGTCCAAAACATGTTTTTGCACCTGTGGTGCAGCATGGCGTTTTGGCATGACTTGAAAAATTTCACCTATGGGGTTTATGAGATGGGGTCATAAAAAGACTATGCCGAAAATTTGAAAAAATGCCAAACTTATGACCATTCTTTGCAATTTTACTATGCCTGATCATAACTTCAGAAATGTTAAATATTTTTACCACAGATTTTCAGCATAGCCGTCTTATTACCCCACCTCATGTATGTCACACATGTCATTTTTTAAATCCTGCCCAAAATGTGTTTTCACACCAGTGGCATGGAATTGCAGTTGTGTAGAACTACATTTTAGTGGGGATTTAAAAATTTTCTGTACTGGGTACATGAGGTGGGGTAATAAGATGGCTTTGCTGACAGTTTGGTTGCTGTTGTCCTATAAATGGAAGCGCAGGGCCCAGCTATATACAAATACACATCTACAGAGGGATGAGACCACAGGGTCCAAAGGACCCTGTGCTCCCACAGTAAAATAAGGATACTATTATGCTATCTCAAAAAGGAAATAAGTTGCAAAAAACTTTGTTAATGCTCCAATTAGGGTCAAAGTGACAAAAGCTGGGAAATGAGACATTAGGGTTTTTCTAACACCACACCCTCCCAAACCAGGAAGGAGAGCAAGTGTAGGGTGTGCCTTGGGCTTCTCAAGCTTAACACTCACCACATTCTCATAAAGTCTACACATCTGACCTTATTTACAGATGGAATGGTTTGAGCATTAGGCTTGAGGAGCCAAAGGCACACCCCACACCTGCTTCTCCTGCCTGGTTTGGGAGGATGGGGTGTTATGTAAACCCTAACATCTCATTTCCCAACTTTTTGTCACTTTGACCCTAACTGAAGCATTAACAACATTTTTTGCAACATATATATATATATATATATTTTTTTTTTGTTTGAGTGCCAATTAATCCGATTACATTATGAGTGCAAAGCCATGAGTGATGCCATTAGGTCAATTGGCATGAGCAAAGAAATATCAACAATATTTCCAGTAGGGGGGTAACATATTTCATTTATGCCACACCTCCAAAAAGTGAAAAAAAAATTATTTTCTGTCATTTTTCGCTGATTAAAAAAAATCTAAACGGTATCTATAAATGAAATACCACTCATTTTGTAAATATGTTTCTGCTGAACAACTTTTCAGCTCAAAGTACCATGCTATCATTTCAAGTTATTTGCATTTGTTTATTGCAAAAAGTGAAACAAATTAATTTTCTGCTGTTTTTTGCTAATTATAAAAAAAACTAAAGGGCATCTATAAATGAAACACCAATCATTTTATAGATATCTTTGTGCTAAACAAATTTCCTGCTCACAGTACCATGCTATCATTTTTCGTTTTAAAGTTATTCATATTTGTTTGTCAAAAAAGGGGAAAAAAATTGAATTTTCTGCTTTTTTTTGCTAAATATAAAAAAATAAATAAATGGTAGCTATGAATGAAACATCACTCATTTTGTGAATATTTTTGTGCTGAACAACTTTCAATCTCACAGTACTGTGCTATTATTTTTCGTTGTAAAGTTATTCACATTTGAATATGGTTAGTACAGTTATTGAAATGCTGGCCCAGTGGTGCAGAGGGTTGAGGTGCTGGATGCCACACCTCACACCATGCTGGTGACCTGGGTTCAGGAATGAGCCCTGGTCATTGGAGGTCAGCAGGGGGAGGGAGAAGGTGTGAGCTGCTGCCGGCTGGCAAACCTCCACCTCAGGAGGGAGAACTAGGTCTCCTCGGAGCTTGGCCAGCCCCTGATGAAGGCCAGAGTGGCTGCGTCACTTCAGAGGAGTGCCAACATTAGGCCTTGAGAGGGCAGAAGGGGCTGGTACTGGAGCTGCGGTGCACATGTGTACCTCCACGCGCATGTGTCACCTCTTCTGGGGCCTTGGGTAGGACCGAACACAGGGGCAAAATGGAGGAAAAATTGGGGGCCACCTAGGATGAAGCCTCCAGGTTGTCTTTGGGATTCCGCTGGCGCGTGCATGGCATCTCAAGACCCTGAGTCCGATAGGTTGGCAGACGAGCTGGAGGCCTGCTTAAGGAGAATATCTAGAATCGTAAAAAAAATTTGTAAATGAGAATACCACTGATATATTTTGCCATACATGGATCTACAGTGAGAATATCACTGAAATTCTCACTGTAGGTCCATGCGTGACAACAGCGACAAAAGCAGGGAAATGAGGTGCTGGGGTTTCCAACCCTAACACTCCATCCCAACCCTGCAGACACTGACAGGCATTGGTGAGGTGTCTTGGGGTAGTCAGTCCTAACACTCACCCCATTCCACCCCCACCCTGCAGACACTGACAGACATCGGGGGGTGCCTTGGGGTTGTCGGCCCTAATGCTCACCCCATTCCATAAGTAAATAAGCTGAGATGGGTACAGTATAGGAGAATGGGGTGAGTGTTAGGGCCAATGACCAGGTTACATTAACAAAAAACTGCAATTGGAGGGTGAAGTGTGCCACTAGACACCAGGGAAACATAAGGGGGTTGGTGGCTTCTAATGCCAACATGGGGATTGGGTGCCCCGATGTCAGCAAATAAAACAAGGGACTGGGGAGGGACATCTGACAAGAGAGGGGCATCCCAGTGTCAGATTAAATAAATACAGTAAAGCAGAAATAACAGGAATTGGAGGGTGGGGGGGGTGCCACTAGACACCAAGGAAACATAAGGGGGTTAAGGGGGTGCCACCATAATTCATAGTTGCGCACATACAGGGAGCCTATTTTTGCACAGGCTCTAAGGGGTGCCAGTATACACCAGATAATCAGCAGCTCACACTTGAGAGTGCAGCTGGCAGCATGTGTTCCAGCTGTGGCTTCAAAGTCAAGAAAATCCTGTTGTTCTCATACAGAGAATGCGGCAGAAGCGGTCCTCTCACAAACCTTGACACCCGGGATATTGGGTGTCCAAAAAAATGCATTTCTGGCCAAAATATTAAAAAACAAACATCAGAATGTGGCTAAATGGCCCCATTTAGAAGAAGAAGAAGAATCAGCATTTATATAGCGCTTTTCATACATCCAAAGCGCTTTACAAGCAATGCTAGACTGGTAGTGAAGTGACCGAATGTGTGGTAGCAGCCATATCACACATCATCACCCACACACAGCCTGGATAATTGCATGAACCAGTTTATGGGAAGGGGAATGTTGGCCAGGACACCGGGAATGTTCCTTACTGTTTGCAAAGAGTGCCCTGGGTTCTTTTACTTCCACCTGGACAACACCAGGATGGGCAGAAGGGACCTCAGTTTAACATCTCATCCAAAGGACGGCACACCCCAGCAGTACAGCACCCCCTAATACTGCACTCAGATGCAAGTCCAATCCCGGAGTGGGACAAGAACCCACAACCTTCTGGTCCAGAAGCAGATGTGCTACCAACTGAGCCACGCTGACACCCACTAGCTAAATTTAGCTAAATTCTGGTGTTTGTTTTTTTTTTCTATTACATTCATTTGTATACATTTTCTTTATTTTGTGCCTGTTGCAAAACAATGAATCAGGGTGGAGCAGTGGATGTGGTTTACCTGGATTTCAGCAAACTTTTGACTTCGTTCCGCACAGGAGACTAGTCAAAAAACTGGAGAACATGGGAATTGGGCCCGAGGTTACAAACTGGGTCAGAAACTGGTTACATGGGCGAACCCAGAGAGTATTAGTAAATGGCACTCTGTCTGTGTAGGGGAGGATGACTAGCTGGGGCCCGCAGAACTCAGTTCTGGGGTCCATCCTTTTCAACATATTATTGTTTATTATTTTTTTTTTAATTTATTTTGCTTTTTCTGTTGCCGGCTGCCTGTTCCCTCGGCCCAGTCATGGACCCTCCTGCTTCCACTGTCATAGTGGCTGTGGCTCCCTGATACCCCGGCTTACCCCCCAGGATGGGGTTGTGGCACTGGGGCCTATAGTGCCACATCCATCAGATTAGGTCAGGGAGCTGCCTGGGAGCTAATTAAGCCAAGGCTAACTTCACTCTATATATGGCCGACAGCATGATTTTTCAGGTTGCCCCAGGGGTGGAGACATGTAATGACATCCTGCGTCCACCCCACCCCTCCTATCTCAAGGCGCCACTCACCTGTGGTTCCCCCGGCCTCCACCAGGAGTTCCTCAAGCACTGGGCATGCTGTCCCACCCTTTCTCTGGAGAAGAAGAGCAGTCCATGGGATGCTCAATCCTTCTCCCCTGGCCTGCCCTCCGGTTCCCTGAATTCATTCCCGAACCCAGGTCTCCAGCATTGCAAGCAGAAATCTAACAGCTGTGCCAGTGGGCCGGCCTCTTCAACATATTCATCAGTGACATTGCAGACAAACTGGAGGGAAAGGTGTGCCTGTTTGCAGATGACACCAAAATTGGCAACAGGGTAGACACAACAGAGGGACAGCAAAGCATGGAAGCTGATCTCCGAAAACTAGAGGAGTGGTCCAAGACCTGGCAACTGAAATTCAATGCCAAAAAATGCAAGGTCATGCACCTGGGAAAGCGTAACCCCGGGAAATGGTACTCAATGGGAGGGGAGCAGTTAGTGGCTACTAGGCAGGTGCGAGACCTAGGGGTGATCATATCAGATGACCTTAAGGTCAGTAGACAATGTGAAAAGGCAGCACTAAAGACTAGTGGTATCCTGGGATGCATATGGAGGGGCATCATGAGCATATGGAGGGGCATCATGAAGTAATCATGCCCCTGTATTGGTCCCTGGTCAGGCCTTACCTAGAGTACTATGTCCAATTCTGGAGGCCACACCTCAGGAAGGACATAGGCTGGACTGGTACAGAGAAGAGCAACAAAGATGGTACAGGGCTTGCATCAGTACAAGGCAAGACTGGATGACTTCAAATTATACTTCCTAGAGCAATGCAGGAATCATGGGGACATGATAGAAACATTTGAATACCTTAAAGGCAACAACAGGGTGCACATGCAGAACCTCCTTCAAGTAAAGGACTACAGCAGGACTAGAGGGCACAACCTTTGACTTAAGGGAGGAAAGTTCAGAAACAATATGAGAAAATTCTTCTTCATGGAGCGTGTTGTGGTACCATGGAACAGCCTGCCAGAGGGGGTGGTGGGAAGCAAGACAGTGGAGGAATTCCAGCGAGCATGGGACAGACACTGTGGGATACACAGGCAGGCAGCTAAGTAGGGGGTAGGAAGCCAAGGGCAGACTTGATGGATCGTATGGTCCCCATCTGCTGACAATTTCTGTTTCTGTGTTTCTATGGCAGACACAACAAACTTGTACAAAAATACAAAGCACAGCCTGTGACACTATGTCACCTTATCTGCGTGAATAAGGTATGCTTCTGCGAACCAAGACTACTGTCCTACAAACACAACATAGCTCTGTGAAATTACACCAGGCTCCCTGCGACACTATGTGACCCTGCCTGTGAAAACAAGATACTTTTCTGTGAAAACAAAAGTATTTTTGTGTGGAACACTTAACTTTTCCCATAGGAAATAATGGGAAAATTAAAAATAACTTTTGAACGTAATAATATTTTTTCACCAAACCTTCAAAAGACGCATCTGTGAGGCAAAGGCTTTCTACCCTGGACATTTCAGACCACAACCTAAAGCCATTTCTGAGAAATGGTTGTAGAAAGAAATGTCAAAAAAATGGTAAATTTAGAGTTTTGTGATGCTTTATATCTTAAAAACCACAAAACAGATTCACACAAATTAGGCATGTACAGATACCTACCCATAGAGATTATGCCTGCCAAATTGTCTGCAACTCCATTGACTGGTTCCAAAGTTATTAAGGTTCAAAACTTCGGGTTTAACATAGGAGTTTGCTCTCACTCTAACTATACTGGCGCAGTACGTACAAGTTGCAAAACACTTCATTAAAGCTCCAATTAGGGTCAAAGTGACAAAGGTGGGAAATGAGGCATTAGGGTTTCCAACCTTAACACCCCATCCTCCCAAACCAGGCAGGAGAGCAGGTATGGGGTGTGCCTTGGGCTTCTCAAGCCTAACTCTTACCCCAGTCCCATAAAGTCTACTCATCGGACCTTATTTACAGATGGAATGAGGTGAGTGTTAGGCTTGAGAAGCCCAAGGCACACCCCACAACTCCTCTCCTGCATGGTTTGGGAAGGTGGGGTGTTAGGGCTGGAAACCCTAATGCCTCATTTCCCAACTTTTGTTGCTTTGACCCTAACTGGAGCATTAATGAAGTTTTTTGCAACTTTTTTCCTTACTTTTTGAGATAGCATAATAATATCCTAATTTTAATTGCTTTAACTGCTAGGCCACCAGAGCAGCTGTCAACAAGTTTTAAATAAATAATCTACAGGACAGACAATCCTTCACGGCTGCAATTTTCTAACTGACCTGAAGCAGGGCTTGAAATGGGGATGGTCTCTCTGGTGCCGAGTACTACCAGTTTTAAATACATGATCAGCGGTATAGCCATGAGCCACAACAGTGTTTAAGTTGGAAGACTAAAGTCAAATAACATTTTGGCTAACTGTCACCTGAACTTTTAGCCAAATGACAAAACCCTTAACCAAACCTTTAAACCAATGATTCTCAAATGGTGATGCCAACCTCCCTGGGGAGGCTCCAACCTGTTTGGGGGGGGGGGGCAGTTCAGTCTAACAATGTACTGTACCAAAAGTAGCAATGCAAGTTATGGTGAACATTTGTGAACTTGTAACATTTTATTTTATTCTAGACCACCCATTTTCTCCCCTCTTATAATATCTTTTGTTACACATGTTTAGTCAGCTTTAACATTTGTTTTAAGCCCTGAAACAAAACAAGTGTTATTTTAACTATAGCTAGCCCCAGGTTTTTATCAGTATTCACAGCTTTCTTTAAACAACCATTATCACATAATGTCACTGAACAGAGACAGCTGCATACTAGTTTACCATAGTCACAAGAAAAGAGATGTTAAATGTTGGGTGTTCAAAAAAAAAGCTGAGAACAGTGCTGAAAGCCTGGGGATAGCCATTCAAAGGAGTAAAAAGGTTAGAGACTACAACAAAAATCTCTGTTACAAGACAGAGCGGAGAAAAGGGTTATTAGAATAGAATAAAAAGGAACAGGTTCAAAATTGTAGTCATCCCATGCCCTGTTGCTTTGAGTTTTGAGTTATTGATGTTTTGCATGAAGAGATGGGAAAAACTGAATGTAAATAGTCCCCAGTGACGAAAAACAGAGTCATATATTCTAAGGTAGCTTAGGTTATTCCCAGTGTATGGGGAAAAGTGTTGCATGAACAATAATACATGTAGTTAAATTCAGAAATGCTTAGCAGAACACCATTGGCTAGTAACTGGATATATACTTGTCACCAGTAGGTACCGAAATCCTGATAGAGATTACTGGCACTTTTGGTATAGTTATGGACAGATTTTTAAGACACAGTTAAAGCAGCATGGCAAAAGAAAATAAACATAATAGAAATAAATATTTTAGGTTGAAAAGGACAGCCTTTCTTCAGGTATGGGGAAGGCAGACTACGGAGGGTTTAAATAGGGAAACTTCAAAGGGTGAAGGCTTTCCAAATGCCCAGTAGAAGGGGAAGTACAGTTTTCTTGAATACAGTACAGGCAAAGCACACCATGATAAGCATGAACCACAGAACAGTGTTTGCATACAGTAGGTGCATGCCTACCTCTCAACCATTCATCACCAAAATGTGTGATGAGATATGACAAAGGGGCAAAATATGACATGACACTATGCTCAGAACACTGAAAATAAGTGCACTAGCATTTATAATGTTTGTTGATAAATGAACATTACACAGTATTATAATCGAAGTCTCAGTGGGAATGTACAACACTGCCTTCTCCCTGTGAGAGAGTTTCCAAGAGGTAATACAAATGACCTAACAATGTGTGACAGCTGAGGAGAGGTATGGGTGAAGGGAAATGCTTTTGCAATATTTTCAGCAAAAGGAACAGACAACGATCATAAATAACAAAAAGAAACAAATCGGGTTCAGCAGCATTTGTTCACAGCAGATACACACATACTGTACACTGTGATACACAACAGATAGTACTGGATGCAATGACAATAACGGTCCCCATGAAACCAGTGTGTGGGCAGACTGGAACAGAACCCCAGCCTAATAGGAAATATTTTTGTTTCCATTATGTTCGCTTATTTTTAAGTGCCAAGATGAGTGCCTTCCCATCCTTGAGCAGCTCCTTAATGAACTTGTTGGTTTTATCCAATTCATTTTCATGCGACTTCAATCTGTCTTTAAACTGTGGGCCATCCAAATTTTTTTTTTCATTTCATTTCATTTATTTATTTAAGTCTCATATTACATATACCTTTGAGCTAAGAGCTCTTTTACAAAGGTTCCACGTCAGTAGAAAGGACAACAGATTAAACAGGACAGTAAAGTACGGTACAATAAAGTGTAAGTAGGAGGTACAAAAATTGTAATGAACACAAAATCATAATGGTCAGTCAATGAAAAAAATGCACTTTTCATAACTTCCATGGATGTTAAAAGAGAAAACACCAAGTACATACACGATCAAAGCTGAACAGAGTATATAAAAATATCTAAGTAAAAAAAGAGACGGCAATCAAAGGGTTGGGGTATCACTAGACACCAGGGACTAACATAAAATAAGGGGGACAGTGATCAGAGGGTGGGGAGTGCCACTAGACCCCAGGGAATAAGTAAAAAAAAACTGAGATGGTGATCAGAGAGTGGAGGGGTGCCACTAGACAACAGGGACTAACAAAAAATAAGGGGGACAGCGATCGGGGGTAGGGGTGCAACTAGACATCAGAATAATACAGGGAAATCATTCTTGAGTCACAAAAAATACCCTTTTTCATGACTCGTGATACAAAAAAGGATTCTTTTTTTATATCATGCAGTCACGAAAAATGATTCTTTAGAGTAAATAAAACACATTTCTGGGGTATATCAGTAACAATAAAGTGTAGATTGCACCTAACGGGGTCTCAATCAATCAGCTAAGTGTGGTGGTCTCTCTCCAGGATGTCATTTTTGTGGCTTTTGAAAAAATAAATTTAAGAAAAAACTGAAACAAGATGGCGGCTCGTGTAAAAGGATTTTTCTCTCCTGAAAAAGGATTTTATTCTCACAAAAGAAGAATGTGTCTTGTGAGACAGTATCCTTTTTTGCATGATCAAATCCTTTGTCAAACTTTCTCTCTCTATCCTGAAAAGTGATCTTCCAATTGAAAACAATTGGAAATGAAAATTTGAATAACTGCAACAGATAAACATTTTTTCACAAAACAAAGCATGCCTGTTCTGTTACCCAAGCTGTTTCTACCATAAAAAGTCACACAAAAATTCCACACCATCTGGATGCAAGGCAATGAGAAAAAACTGCAAAAAGTGGTGATTTTATGACTTTTTGGACAGTCCGGATCTCAGAATCCACACATCCAAATGGAACGAAACTTGCTATACCAAGAGTTCTACCTCATGGGACAGTGAATTCCACATTTTGAGCAAACCCATTAATTGGTTACAAAGTTATTAAAGTGCAAAATGTGAGGTTTAACATTAAGCATGCTACTCAACCCTAACTATAAGGGCGCCACCATGCCCCTATAATTCTTTGCAAAAAACTCCACTAATACAACATTTAGGGCTAGGACTACAGCCACAAAAGTAGGGAGATGTGGCTTTAGGGGTGCAGTCTTCATTGGGGTTGTCAGCCCTAAAGCTCTTCCCATTCTATACATTCCAGAAACATGCACACCGAATGTGGTGAGCTTTAGGACTGACAACCCCAACGAAGACTGCACCCCTAAAGCCACATTTCCCTACCTTTGTGGCTGTAGTCTTAATCCTAAATGGTTCATTAAAGGAGTTTTTTCGTAAATAATTTCTTACTTTTTGAGATAGTATAATTGTGTCCTCATTTGCTTGTGAGAGGCCCTCCATAGACGCTGAGCAAAACAGCAACCAAATTGTCAGCACAGCCTTCTTATTACCCCACCTCATGAACCCAGTACTGAAAATTTTCAAATCCCCGCCAAAAAGTTATTCCATTCCACCAGAACATGATTACGCACCACAGGTGCAAAAACACAGTTTCAGCAGAATTTGAAAAATGACAGTTGTATGTTCATGATGTGGTGTAAAAAGATGCTTATGTTGAAAATTTGGAATCAAAATATTTTAAATTAACAAAGTTACTAGCGAGTGTAGCAGAATCCTGTGGTGGAGTGGGTTAGGGCAACAACAACAGCTTCTCCAGAATAGAGTGAAAGACCATGGTTGTGTTCCTGGTCTCCTGACACATTAGTTTCTCAGTTTTCCCCTGCCAAAATGTACTGTTTTTTTTTTAAAGTCCGACAACTGAAATTCCTTGTTCCCCAAGTTTCACCTTTTCCCTGATATCCACCCCCCCTCAAGTTACGTAATTAAGTTACAGGGGTGCAGGGGCAGAGCCCCCCACATGGAGGGGTGCAGAGGGCAGATCACACAAATTACGAGTGGGAGATCTGTGGATGTGTCAAGTTTCATTTAGGTTGGGTGGGTAGATTGTGAGTTCTGGATAGTGCCAAAAATGGATTTTCAGGCCATTGGTTTTGCTATTTTTTTTTCTTTGAACTTGGCTGCGGTCAAAATGGTTTGGAACAGTGATCTGAAATTTTCAGTGAAGAAAGGGTCTGGCCCACAGATGTGCCTTTTGCATGTCTAGCGAAAAATGATTTCTCTGTTCCAAAATTATTGAATTTTGATATTTTGAAAAATGTGGTTCTGAGTATGTTCATACTCAGGAGAGAGCAATCTTAGACCTGGTACTCTCAAATGGGGATGGAGAGAGGATCTCTGATCTTGAAGCGGTTAGCCATCTGGGAACAAGCGACTACCAAACAGTGCGGTTCACGATAAACTTAGCTGTAGAGTCAAGCCACACAAAAGTGAAGGTACTGGACTTCAGGAGGGCTGATTTTGTCAAAATGGGAGAGTGCCTCAGAAAAGCACTAGCAAACAGGGAAGAAGGTGGTGTGGAGCAACAATGGGGAAGCATCAAAACCGCCGTCACAGAGGCAACAAGCCTTTGTGTGAAGCAAATAAACAAATCAAAATGAAAGAAAAAAACACTATGGTTATCAAAAGAAGTGGTGGAGAAGGTAAGGGAGAAAAAGATAGCATTCAGGAAGTATAAGGAAACACAGAAGGAGCAGGACAGAGAACTGCACCAGTTAAAACAGAAGGAAGTTGGTAAGGCAGTCAGAATAGTAAAGGCCCAAACCGAGGAAAAGATAGCCAACTCAGTTAAGAAGGGGGGATAAAACCTTTTATAGGTACATTAGGGAGCAAAGAAAGACTAAGGCAGGGATACTGAGGCTGAACAAAGAGGAAGGTAGTTGAGCAGAGAGCAATAGTGAAAAAGCAGGGATACTGAACGAGTACTTCTGCTCAGTATTCACAATGGAAAAGCAGGGGGAAATACCTAATCCAGTCAATAGAAGCACTCTGGATAGGGGGGGTAGATATTAGTCCTTTTACAGAAGAAAGGGTTCTGAAAGAACTCTTAAAACTGAAGGTGGATAAAGCAATGGGGCCGGATGGGATTCACCCCAGAATTCTAAAAGAACTAAGGGAAGAACTAGTAACACCACTGACTACCCTTTTTTTAATAAATCATGGGAGGATGATGTGGTACCTGAGGACTGGAGGAGGGCAGATGTGATTCCCCTTCACAAAAGTGGGTGCAAGACAGAGGCAGGAAACTACAGACCTGTCAGTTTCACCTCAGTGGTAGGAAAAATGATGGAATCACTTCTAAAGGAAAGAATTGTTGAGTACCTAGAGGCCAGTGGGGCACAGGACCCAAGGCACCATGGTTTCACAGTGGGAAGGTCATGTCAGACAAATCTAATTGAGTTCTTTGACTGGGTGACCAAAGCAGTAGACCAGGGAGGGGCTGTGGACGTTGGCCTACCTAGACTTTAGCAAGGAATTTGACACAGTCCCGCACAAAAGATTAATAAACAAATTAGCCAGCCTAGAAGTGGGTCCCAGGGTGGTAGCCTGGGTAAAACACTGGTTGGACAGCAGGACACAGCAGGTAATAGTAAATGGAATCCACAGTGAAGAAAGGAGGGTTACTAGTGGGGTACCACAGGGTTCAGTACTGGGGCCGGTCCTTTTTAATGTCTTTATAAGTGACTTTGCAGAGGGACTGGAAGGGAAAGTATGTCTCTTTGCAGATGACACAAAGATCTGCAACAGGGTTGATACACAAGGTGGGGTGGAAAGGATGAAAAGGGACTTGGCAAGGTTGGAGGAATGGTCAAATGTGAGGCATCTTAGATTCAATGCAAAGAAGTGCAAGTAATGCACCTGGGAAACAAAACCCAGGGAAGAGTACACAATGGAGGGTGAGATACTGACAACAACAGAAATGGAAAGGGACCTGGGGGTAGTCATATCAGACAATCCTAAAGGTGGGCCAGCAATGTGAGAAGGCAGTAAGGAGGGCTGGGGGGATACTGGGATGCATAGGGAGAGGCATCACCAGTAGAAAACAGGAAGTTGTTATCCCTCTTTACAGACAGTTGGTAAGACCACATCTGGAGTACTGTGTGCAGTTCTGGAGACTCCATCGCCACAAAGACATAGACAGGGTGGAGGCTGTCCAGAGGATGGCAACCAAAATGATGCTGGGTCTGCATCAGAAGACATATGAAGAAAGACTAAAGGAACTGAAGATGTATAGCCTTGAGGAAAGGGGAGGGGTATGATAGAAACTTTCAAATACCTCAAAGGAATCAACAAAGTCCAAGAGGGTAGCATCTTTCAGAAAAAGTGATGTGCAAAAACAAGGGGGCACAATTTGAAGATAGAGGGGGGATGACTCAGAGGTAATGTGAGGAAGTATTTCTTCACAGAAAGGGTTGGGGATACATGGAACAGCCTTCATGAGGAGGTCGAAGAGTCAAAAACAGTGGAGGAAGTCAAGAATGCATGGGACAGACATAAGGCAATTCTAGTGAGGGTTAGGAGGAAGTAGGATGTTGTTTAACTAGGATCTACAGCTTATCCGTTAGGTAGGGAAATGGGCAGACTATGTGGGCCGAGCGGTCCTTATCTGCCATCAAATTCTATGTTTCTATGTAAATGTAGCATTGCCATTGGTTTTCAAGGATTTTCCCTTCATGAACAAGCATGTTTGCTTGCTGGTATTAGCACTGGAAATGCAGGAGTTAGACAGATGCTGAGTAGGAATGGCAGTGAAGCATTGAACTTCATGCCAACCTCACTTCCACCCTGCAGAGATGGACAGGCATTGGGGCATGCATTTGGGTTGTCTCCCATAACGTTCATGCCATTTCACCTCACCCTATCCTGCAGACACTGACAAGTGTTGAGTTGTGCCTTGGGGTGTTTGGCATTACAGTCACCCCACTCCATAAGGACATACACTGAAATGGGTGCAATATAGAATGGGGTGAACTGTGGGGCTGAAGAGTCCAAGGCACAGCTTGATGCCTGTCAGTGGCTGCAGGGTGGGGGATGGGGTTGGACTAGCATGAGCATTACAGTCGGCAATCCAAAGGCACACCCCTGATGCTTGTCAATCTGTGCAGGGTGGGATGTTATGGTTAGAAACTGTAACACCCCGGGCATGTGTTTGGTATTCGCAGTACAAATTTTCAACATGGGTATTTTGAGGCCCCCACCTCATGAAAGAATTTGGGACCTCTTCTCATGAACAGTGGCATTGTGATTTTGTCAATGTGTCCCAAAATTTGAGTTTCCACAGCGACCGTGCCATTGCGTGCCAGATGTACGAAAACAGAGATCAGGCAGGATGCAAAGAATGACAGCTGTACCATTCATAGGGAGGTGTGAAGAGATGGCAATGTTGAAAATCTGTAGTGAAAGTATTAAAAATGCTCAAACTGTTAAGCGTACGTGGAAACTGCGCAACACATGCGCGTAACACAGTCATTTAGTGGAATTATTTCACCAAATTTTCAACATAGGCATTTTGTGACCTCTGCTCATGAACACTGTCACTATGATTTTCTTACGCTGTCCCGAACATTGATTTCCCACAGAAACCATGGTATTCTGCGCCAGATGTGCAAACGCTTATTTTGGGCAGGATGTGAAAAATAACAGCTGTACTGTCCATAAGGAGGTCTGAAAAAATGCCAATGTTGAAAATCTGGAATGAAAATACTACAAATTTGTGAAGTAACGAGGGTGCGTGGAAACTGCATCATGCACACTTGTAACACAGTCATTTTATGGACATTTGTCACCAAATTTTCAACATAGGCATTTTAGGACCTCTGCTCATGAACAGAGTCACTGTGATTTTACATATGAAAATACATGCAAACATATGAACATACGAATCTGCCAGCAGAGCACACCAATCGGTCTATGTAAGTCTGCCCGAGTGTGCAGCTAGCACCCTAGATTGCAGCTGCCCCAGCCTCCTCCCTCTCAGTTCCTCCCCCACTTGTCCCGGCCCCTGCCCCCCAACTCTTCCTCTTGCTTTATCCTACTCCTTCTTAAAGCTATTGACTGTTCTGCATGTTACCACCCCCTCTGGCAGCGCATTCCAACTAGACACCACCCTCTCAGAAAAGTAGTGCCTCCTCATTTCCTTGTTGAAACACCCTCCTTTCAACCTTAGTCCATGCCCCCTCATCTCTCTTTCACTCCTCAGTTTAAACACCCCTCCCCCGGTGTTAGGTTTATTTACCCCCTCAGGTATTTAAACGCTTCAGTCATATATCCCCTATATCTCCTCTCCTCTCCTCTCCTCTCCTCCAGTGTGTACATGTTCAGCTCCTTCAGCCTAACTTCATATTCCTTTCCTTCCATCGCCTTTAAGATTTTTGTTGCCCTCCGTTGCACCCCCTCCAGTAACTTTATATATCTCCTCAGTTATGGCCTCCAGTATTGCACATAGTACTCTAGGTGCGATCTAACTAATGACCTGTAGAGAGGTAGGATCACATCCCTCTGTCTGGATGAGAACCCCCTTGCTGTGCACACCAGAATCCTGTTTGCCTTCGTTGCTTCTCTCGTGCAGTGGGCTGAGTTGTTCATGCTCCCAGTTACCAACACCCCTAGGTCCTTCTCTTCCACTGTGATGCCCAACCAATAGTCCCTTTTCTGGTTCTTAGCCCTGAAGTGCATCACCTTACACTTCTTTGCATTGAATCCTAGCTGCCACTCCATCGACCATGTCTGTAGTTTGGTTAGGTCCCTCTGCAGTTTTTCCCACCCGTCCTCGTCGTCCACCACCGCCCCCAATTTGGTATAATGTGTGAAGAGACTAACCCTGCTCCCCACTCCTTGTGCTATATCAGAGATACAGAGCCCAAAAAGCACTGGGCCTAGCACTGACCCCTATGGCACCCTGCTTGTTACTGCTCTGGGTGCTGAGAGCTCCCCACCACCACCACCACCACCCTCTGCACCCTCCCCTGTAACCAGTTCTCTATCCATTTAGTCAGCTTTTTTCCCACCCCCACTGCCATCAGCTCCCCCCAGTCTCCCATGAGGCACTGTATCAAAGGCCTTACTGAAGTCCAAGTAGAGGACATGTACCACATGGCCCTTGTCCAACTCCCCTGTCACAATACTCTATTAGGTTGGTTTGACATGACCTCCCTGAGACGAACCCATGTTGCTGCCCATCTTGGAGGCCATTACTGTCTAGGAATGCCACCAGCCTCTCCTTCAGTATTGCCTCCATAAGCTTACCCAATATGGATGTGAGACTTACCGGCCGATAATTTCCTGGCTCCTTCCTATGCCCACTCTTGTGCATGAGCACCATATGCATCACCCTCCAGTCCTGGGGCACACACCCCATTTCCAGGGAGGTGCTGAACAGATCTTCCAGCAGCTCTGCCAATGGCTCCGCCATCTCCCTCAGCACCCTGGGGTGGATGTCATCAGGACTTGGTGCCTTGCCCACCCTTACTGCCCCCTCAGCCGCTGTAGCATCCTACTTCCTGTGATCACTTTGTTCATCACCTCCTCACCCTCTTTCCCCACCCCCCAGCCCATTCTGGTAGTGGGCCATCCCTCTCCCTAGTGAAAACTGAGCAGAAGTACTCATTTAGAATTTCCACTTGCTCCTCCCCCTTTTCCACTTAATCCCCTCCCCGCTTTAGTCTCACGATATGTTCCTTGCACTTCCTCTTTTCCCTGACATACCTAAAAAAGTTCTTTTCCCCTCCTTTATGCCCTATGCAGAACTTAATTGCCTGGAGGCCTTAGCTTTTTTCACCCTCCTGACAACCTCCCTTGACCAACTCCCAAAAGTCTCCTTATCCTCTCCCTTCCCTGCTCTCCTGTACTTTCCGGTATGCAGCCATCTTTGCCTTCACCCCTTGCAGCACTTCCTTGTTCAGCCAGCATGGTTTCTTGTCTCTGGTCTTCTTACTCCTGGCCCTGGTGCAGGCTACTGTGGCCTCTGTTAGCCCAGTCTTTATGACCCCCACTTTTGTTCTGCATCCATCCCTGGCCTTATATCCTGGAGTCTCCCTTGCAGTATTACTCCTATCCCCCCAAAGTCCACCCTAATAAAGTCCACCACCTTAGTGTCCATGCTTCCTGTCTTCCTGCCCAGCCCGACAACGAGCCACACTGTTTGATGGTCACTACCTACTGACGGGTCCTCCACCCTTACCACCCTCTCCGCCTCCCCATTTGCCAGTACTAGGCCCAGAGTGCTACCAAGCCTTGTAGGCTCACTTACCAATTGTGTCAGAAGGCCGTCCTGGAATGCATCAAGGAGCACCTGCTCCCAGGTACTCCTAGTACCCTTCTACGTACCCTCCTTGTCTGCTCTGCCAATTCCCCATCCAGTTCCCTGGATTAGGCTGGTGGTCTGTACACCACTCCGCCAGCAGCGTTTGTTCTTGGAGGCCAGGAGCTGCACCCAAAGTGCCTCTGTCCTCTCCTCTTCTCCCTTGCCCCTTATGCATTTAATCCATTCCCTCACATAGAGTGCAACCCCCCAGTAACTGCTGTATATCCTGTATTCTGGGATTGCCAAGCCCCAATCATGGTACTCTATGGCCCAAGTCTCTGTTACTGCAGCAATGTCCACCTTCCCCTCTGAAAAGAGCACCTGAAGCTCTGCAATTTTGTTCCCCAAGCTTCTTGCGTTGAGAGAGGCCACCTTCCACCCATACCCCTCCTTCTCCTCACTCTTCTCCTCCTTGGCCTGTGTCCCTCCTCCTGGTAGTCTGCACCCATTCTCCTCCTTATTCTTACTGGGTGGTAGAGCCTTCTGTATTGCACTAAGTCCATTCTGCCTGCACCCTCCCAGGGTTACTACGCCTCCGCCTTTACCTATATCTAGGGGGAGTGAGCTCATTAGGCTCCCCTGTCTGGACCTTTCTACTAATCTCAGTCTTTTGGCCACCCCCCAACTAGTTTAAATTCACCTAAGTAGAGATATACCCCTCTAATCCTGCCTTTAATACTCCCCTCCCCTTCCCTTCCTGCTCAAGTGTACCCTGTCCCCTGCGTACAAGTCACTATTTCCCAAGACCCTACCCCAGTTAGTCACTAACCCATAATTTTTGATGTGGCACCAATCATTCAGTCACTTGTTGAACTCCTCAATCCTACCCTTCCTCCCCATGCTTGCACATGGTACTGGGAGTACCTCCGAGAATGCCACTGACTCCTCCACCCCCTCACACTGCTTGACCAACTACTCGAACCTCCCCCTCCCTACTTCCGCAGTCTCCCCCACCAAGTTGTTTGTACCCACATGCAACAGTAAATGAGATTTCTCCTTCCCCCTTGCTGCACACTTGAGCAGTGCCTGCCCTGCCCCTCCTGCAGTCAACCTGGGGATAGCTTCAATCCAAATACAGCTGTGCCTTTCCCCCCTTCTGCCCCATCTCACCCCTTTCAGTATAGGATCCCCTAGGACGAGTACCCCCAGTCCCTTAGCCCCTTTTCTTTCTAATGCCCTTCCACCACCCCAGTATTTGTTCTTCCCTGCCCCTTACCCCCACCAACTGCACCCTCTGTGACTTCTGTATCTGTACCCCCTACTTCTGCCTCACCCCTTTTCTCTGCCTCATTCCTACCATCTCCCTTGAACTCCTTCACAGCCTGACTGCTTCCTACTGGGCTTCCCATGTCAACCTCCCCTCCTCCCCTGCTGATTTCCAACCCCTCTCCTATCCCTGCTGTTGTCGATTTAGAGCCCCCATTCCATTTTACCCTGATAGTGATGCCCCTTCCATCCTTCCCCTTCCTGTAGCCTTCTCTCCTCCAGTCACCCCCTCCTTCCTTACTAGCTCCCCTTCTACCCTTTCATCCTTGCTATCTCTTCCCCTAGCTGTTGCCATCCCTCTCATGCCCCGCTTGCCCCCCTTCAGTATGTTCCTGCTCCCCCCTCTCTTCCATAGCAGAGGCTCGAATCTATTCCTAGTCAATACCTGTCCTACATCTCTTCCCCGATTGGTTCCCTCCTCCTACTTGTTCCCTCCTGTTGCCACCCTGGTCCCACCCCGCCCCTCCCTACCCGCACGCAGCCATCTGCTCTCTCCTGGTACTCCTTGTGGTCTCTTCCTCCCCCAACAGGAGGCTCCCCTCGCCTTGGGCACCCCATCCCTTCTTCTCTCTTTTCTGCTAGTGCCTCTGATACTGGGGTCAGTTTCAGTCCCTAGTTGTTCTTCCTCCATCCCCGCCTTGGCCATTCCCTTCCACCCTGCCAGGATGCCTACTCATCTGCCCTGCCACTTAGACTCCTCCCTAACCTCAACAGTTCCTCCCTCAAACTAGCCAGTCATCTACAGACCATACATCCCCCCATCCTCGAAGCCCAGTCCAGGATCATGGTGGACCCACACCCTGTACACCCCACCACCCTTCCAAAGATGCCAGCCCTACTGAGATGTGGCACCTGCCCCATTTTGGCCCCCATCTTATGTTATGGGTGCTTACTCACGGGTTCTGTACCCTACTATAACTGTTAGGCCCCTATTTACACAAATTCCTGTTCTCCCCCACACTAGTCCCCCTACTGGCCCCTTGCCGACCGGGGTAATTCAGTCTCAGATCTCATCTGTTAGATACTGTATTACTGTAGAAATCCTAAAGCCTCCTTGACCATTTTTCACTCCTCAGCTACCATACTTTTTGTTCTCAACTCTCACATAGTTTCAGTTAGCCCAGTTAGAAATCCTATTACACTCCAAGTATTACTCAGCTCAGTTAGAGAAATAAACAGAACAAATAAATATGTATTATTACAGCAATCATAACAGTGTAGTTCAGTACTTAGCTCAGTCAGAGAAATAAACAGAAAAACTAAATCTGTATTATAACAGCAATCCTCAAAGTATCCAATCATTGCTTTGTCTCCACCCCAGAGACCCTGCTGTAATATAGGACCACAGAGGACCCTGGGCAGGATGGTGGGCAACTCTAAAGTCCTGGCAGAGCTCCAATGAGCTTGCTCACCCCCCACTCACTTGTTCTGTTTCTCCTGGCACTGCAGGCTACCCTTTTGTACTGGGCTCCTGCCTGTGTTGGCGCCTTTTTCTGCCCACAAAGAAATCCACAGTAGTCCTGACAGAGCTCTGTTGAGCTCGCTCACTCCCCCTCTCTCACTCACTCATTCTGTTTATCCTGGCGCTGCAGGCTGCCCTTTTGTACTGGGCTCCTGCCTGCATTGGTGCTTTTTTCTGCCCACAAAGAAGTTCACAGCTGTCCTTACAGAACTCCGTTGAGCTCGCTCACTCCCACTCTCTCACTCACTCCTTCTGTTTCTCCCAGCGCTATAGGCTGCCCTTTTATACTAGGCTCCTGCCTGCATTGGCGCCCTTTTCTGCCCACAAAGAAATCCGTAGCAGTCCTGACAGAGCTCTGCTGAACTACCTCACTTCCCCCCTCTCTCACTCGCTCGTTCTGTTTCTCCCAGCGCTGCAGTCTGCCCTTTTGTACTGGGCTCCTGCCTGCATTGACACCTTTTTCTGCCCACAAAGAAATCCGCAGCAGTCCTGACAGAGCTCCGTTGAGCTTGCTTACTCCCCCTCTCTCACTCGCTCATTCTGTTTCTTCCAGTGCTGCAGGCTGCCCTTTTATACTGGGCCCCTGCCTGCATTGATGCCTTTTACTGCCCACAAAGAAATCCACAGCAGTCCCAACAGAGCTCTGTTGAGCTCATTCACTCCCCCTCTCTCACTTGCCCGTTGTTTCTCCTGGCATTGCAGGCTGCCCTTTTGTACTGGGCTCCTGCCTGCGTTGGTGCCTTTTCTGCCCACAAAGAAATCTGCAGCAGTCCCGACAGAGCTCAGTTGAGCTCATTCACTCCCCCCCCACTAGCTTGATCTTAATCTGTCCCAAACACTGATTTCCCACAGCGACCGCGCTATTCTGTGCCAGAAGAGCAAAAACACATTTCAGCAAGGATGTGAAAAATGACAGCTGTACTGTGCATAAGGAGATGTGAAAAAATGCCAGTGTTGAAGAAAATCTGGTGTGAAAATATTACAAATTTGCAAAGTTACAAGGATGCGTGGAAACTGCACAACGCACACTTGTAATATAGTCATTTTACGGACTTTCATCACCAGATTTTCAACATAGGCATTTTAGGACCTCTGCTCATGAACAGTGTCATTGGCATTTTCTCAATCTGTCCCAAAAACTGATTTCCCACAGTGACCACACTATTCTGCACCAAAAGTGCGAAAACACATTTCGGCCAGGATGTGTAAAATGACAGCTGTACTGTTCATAAGGAGGTGTGGAAAAATGCCAATGTTGAAAATCTGGAGTGAAAATATTACAAATTTGTGAAGTTACGTGTGGGTGGAAACTGTGCAACGCACGCTAGTAAAACAGTCATTTTTTTTTTTTTCACTAGATTTGCAACATAGGCTTTTGAGAGCTCACCTCATGAACAGTGGCACTGTTGTTTCGATAATCGGTCCCGGAAGGTGATTCCGTGCAGTGACCGCAAAATCACCTTTTTGGGATTAAATAACGCCATGACAATGACTAAATTAATGAGGAGGGGTCTCAATAACCCCATGTTGAAAATTTGGTGCCAAAATTCCCCAAAATGTCCAAGATATGCACCAAAGTTGAAAAAACCCTATTTATGCCATTATACAGCTTACCGGCATTTCCTCAGTTCTATGTGTGGGATTTGAAGAGTGCAGACATGTTCCCCGTCCATCAAGGATCATTGCGCTGGGCTCTGAGGTAAGTATGGGTGAGGGAAGTGGTGCACAGAGGGTGGGCACGGGTTGGGGAGGGGCCACCAAACTCAACGAGGGACCATTTTCTGTTTTACAGGTTTTAAAAGAAGAAAAAAAAAGAAAACATTGCAGGAGTTGGTTTTTTTTTTACAGGAACATTTGGCATGCTGGGGTGGGCTCCCAGTGTGCCACCTGAGTGTTTTGGGGGTGGGGAACTGTAGCTGATGGGATTGGCACCCCATCGGCACATACCGAATGGAGGGGAGCCAGGGATTGGGCACCCGCCCGGCACACAGCAAATTGGGCGGACCCATCAGCAAATTGAACCGGAAGGGGGAACTGAAGCAGATGGGATTGGGTCCCCATCGGCAAAGAAAGATGGGGGCGATGATGCCGAGGGAGATTGGGCACCCTCGCACATCAAATGGTGGGGGGGTCACAGTATGCCGATGGGGAGTGGGCTCCCCCATCAGCAAATGTACTGGGTTTGGGGCATGCAGACGGCAAGGTACTGCCCTGCAATGACGGGTCACTCCCTGATCGCAGCAAAATGGCTGACGCTGCAATGATGAGGCGGCCCCTGATTGCAGCGGCCAAAATGTTTGAGCTTGGTGGCACTTCGGCAGAACCAGTGTCATCAGAACACTGGGCCTGCATTTGTCCACCAGTACCAAGCCCCCAAATGCAGTGCCACTGTTGGCTGCCACAGTGCCGCATCTCCACAACCCGCTTCTCTTAAGCTGCCACATAATATTTCTTGAGCATGCGCTCAAGCAAACATAAAAAGGACCTTTTTCATGACTCATGATATGAAAAAATATTCTATTTTCATATCACGTGTCATGAAAAAGATTTATAATATTAAAAAAAAGCATTTCAAGGGCATATGTCTAACACTGAAGTGCAGATTGCACCTAATGGGGTCCTGATCAGTCAACTAGGTGGTCTCTCTCCAGGATGTCATTTTTTGTGACTTTGAAATTTTTTTCTTAACAAAAAATGGAAACAAGATGGTGGCAAATGAAAAAGGAATTTTCCCATATGAAACAGGATTCCTTTTTCGTTTCATGCAGCTATATTTTAATGCTTAGAAACTATTTTTTCAAATTTTTCTAATGCAATAGCTTACAGCTGTCTTATTATTTTTTCACCAGACTAGCAAAAGGCACATCTGTGGGCTAGTCCCTTTCTGCTCTGAAAATTTCAGACCAAAATTCCAAACTGTTTGGGCTGTAGGCAAGTTCAAAAAAAATCCCAGCAAAGTCAATGAATGAAAAAAATGCTGTTTTCACCTCTCTGGAAATCAGAAACCACACATCTGATCAGAAAGTAGCTTGCCACATCCAGAGATTTTCCCTGTGCCATGGTGCATGCAAATTGGTATGCAAATCCGTTGAATGGCTGCAAAGTTATTAAAGTGCAAAATTTAAAGTTTAACATTGAAGTGCCAACTCAACCACAAATATAGGGACACGACTGTGTCCCTATAATATATATATATATATATATATATATATATATATATATATATATATATATATATATACATACATATATACAGTATATATATATATATATATATATATACATATATATAAAACACAATTGCACATACTCCAATAATACAAATCCCCATGAAAGAATTTGGACTGGCTCAAGTTTAAGCAGAATTGCATGGTGCCGGAAGGCCTCATAGTACAGTCAGCAAAGGCTAAGAACAGCAGATACATATACACATATTTCATCCTCATTTGGCTTCATCAGTGTGCCATATCTGTGTCTTAGCCCAGGTGAGAAAGAAAGAGATCCAGCCACCCCTTAATATGGAGGTTATTTGTTTGGGTCATGGGGACCCCATAATAGAGAAGGAAAAGAACTACAAAAGAACCCCAGAACAAATGCCCTGAGGCATGGGTTATCCCAGAGGATATTGGCCTTACAGCTATATTTTAAAGAAAACACAATTGCACACACCCCAATAATGCAAAGCATCATGGGAAACATATGCAAATCCCCTTGAGAGAATCTGGACTGGCTCAACTTTAAGCAGAATTGCATGGTGCCAGAAGACCTCACAGTGCAATCAGCAAAGGCTAAGAACAGCAGATACATACACATATTTCATCAGTTGGACTCATCAGTGTATCATATTTGTGTCTTAGCCCAGGGAGAGAGAGCCAGCCACCCCTTATGGGGGATGTTATTCGTTTGGGCCATGGAGACCTCAAAATAGAGAAGCAAAAGAACTATAAAAGAACCTGAGAGCAAAAGCCCTGAAGATATATATATATATATATTATAGTAGCACAGTAGTGCTGCCATAGTTAGGGTTGAGCAGCCCTTTTATGGTTAAAGTGTGAAACTTTGCACCTTAATAACTTTGCCACCGTTTAATGGATTTGCCTGAAATTTGGCAGGCACAGGGAATAACCATAGTTCTTGGGATCTGCCAACTTTTGTATCAGTTGGATGTACAGCTGTGGAGTTATTAAGCAACATTCGTGCACACAATTATGTTTTTTTGCTAATTCTTTGCTCGTGCCTACAGGTTGCATGGTTTGTGTGACCGATCTGAAAGCATCAGGGAATGTGCAGCCAGGGTCCCTGATGTGCCTTTTGAAGATTTTGTGAAAAAATATTGAACGGTTCAAAAGTTATTCAAAAAACAATTTCCCAAGATAATTCAATGGGAAAAGTTAACAAAACGTTCGACACTTTCACAAATGCACTTTTTAGTATTGCAAATTACCCTAGTAATGTTGCAAAACCACCATTTTTTCAGTAGGTGATCAGAAAAATTCTTGCCATTTAAAATTGGGACCCTCTAGGAACACAATTCTTTTTGTGTTCACCTAGACAGACCCTCAGAATGCTAGCCATGTCTTTATTTTGGGGTTAAACACCCCAGAAATATGTTTTCCAAATTTTTGGGAAAAGTATTGTCGTAAAGTAGTGTCGAACTTGTGACACTTTCGCATATTTTTGCGAAAACTGTTGCAAATCACAACACTGTTTTTCTAGACTATGGCCAAAATGACAGGAATTCTTTGCCACCCTGCTGCAAAAGAGCGGTTTGGTCTTTTGGGCTGAAATTTGGAAGGAAGGCAGCCAACATCTCACAGATGTGCATTTTCAAGGTTTGGTGACAAAATATTGCACAGATGCCAAGTTACTGTACTCCAAATTTCACATTTTTTCCCATAGACTAACATGGTGGCATACGCAGCGCCTTTCAGGGCTCGTATCTCGGAAACGGTGCGAGATACAGAATTTTCATAGTAGAAACCTAGCCAGGAAAGTCATGAATCGTGAAATTTTAATTTTTTTTCTACGTCATACGGTTCCTGAGATATAAGCAATTTAGTATTCCAACAGCTCATTTTCTACTCTGAGGGCCATTATTATGCATACATTCTTTGTACACACTGTGTTTCTCTATGCAGCTGTTGGGCAAAACCAGGGTCTGCGCTTCCATTACTGTTACAGTTAGCATTCCCACTTGCGTTTCCATGTCAATTTCCGTTACCATTCCTGTGTACGCCACTGTGTGCATTACTCTTTACGTTCTCCTTTGCGTACGTGTTTGCGTTCGTGTTTCTGTTTCTGTTTCCTCTGGCATTATGAATGCTGTTAATGTTACCATTTGTATTTCCAATTGCCGTTCTGTGACTGTGCATGTCACGGTTTGCGCTTCCTTACGTGGTTGCATCTTCTTTTGCGTCACTGTTCGCTTTGGCGTCACTTCGTGCTTGTGTTTCCATTAACGTTTGCTTTACCATTTACGTTTCTGTTACCATGTGTGCAACCATTAGCAGTTGCATTTTCCTTGCACTTTCCATTACTATGTCACAAAACAACACGTGGTTTGGGCCCCGCGCTCCCACCACCGCATTCCATTCACTATTTCTACTGCAGATTCTCAAAAAGAAGGGAAATTAGAGGCAAAAAGCTCCATTTAATGCATCAGATAGGGTTGTTCCACAGCAACAAAAGTGAGGAAATTAAATGTTAGGGTTGAAAACCCCCCCTTGGACCCACCCCCACCCTGCCCCCCAGCCAGCATTGGGTTGCGTTGGGGTCGTTGGTCCTATTCTCACCCCATTCTCCTATAGTTCACCACCTCAGCTTCTTTACACATGTGATGAGGTGAGAGTTAGGCCGATGACCCTCAAAGCACACCCAGTGCCGCTGGGGGCAGGGTGGTGGGGTCCAAGGGCGGTTTCAACCCTAACATCAAATTTCCTCACTTTTGTCGCTGTGGAACAACCCTAACTGATGCATTAAACTGAGTTTTTTGCCTTTAATTTATATATATATATATATATCTATATGGGGGCACAGTATATCTTAACTGTGTTGCCATTTTCTGATTAACCCCTGTTTTTAAATGCTTATAACTCAGCTGTCTTAGACCCCAGGACTGTGACATTTGCCATGCATCATCTTAGTCCTAGGATCTACGAATGTTGAAAGTGTTATAGAAATCCATTCTTCATTTTGAGTTATAGAGTGTTGAATAAAAATACATTACTCACTTATAACTGTAGTTCTAGGAGTGATATATAGTTCACATCCACATTCTAGCATTTCTACTGGAACATTCTAATTTGCTGGACATCTTTAAGCTTAGCTCCTCCCACCACCCAGGTGGTATATCTCCCTGACTTCACTCCTTGATGTTAGGTCTTGCATGCTGGAAGGAGGGATCCATATGCCACTTGCCAGGGGTGGCTGGGTGGGTTGTGTGGATGTGAACTACATATCACTCCTAGAACTATGGTTACTGGTGAGTAACCTGTTTTTCTAGGGGCATGGATATAGTTCACTGTCCCCATTCTGGCAGACTCTTAGCAGTTCTCTGGGATGAGCGGGCAAGGCACATGCCCCAATTTGATGAACAGAGACCGAAGAACCACAAAACCAGCATCCCAGGAAGACTCAAGGTCAATGTAGTAATGGGTAATGAAGGTGTGTGCTGACTTCTAGGTAGCAGCCCTGCAGATTTACTGGATAGGGGTGTGCCTGAAAGCAGCCACTGAGGTAGTGGTATGTCTAGTGGAATGATCTCTAAGCCCTACAGGATGCTCCCTACCAGCCAGCCTATAGCAGAGATCAATACAGGATGTGATCCACCTGCCTATCAGCTGCTTTGCTGCCCTTCTGCCAGGCATGGCTTCAGCGTAAGTGACAAACAGCAGGTGAGCCTTTCCACAAACTCCAGTTGTGTGCTTCACTTAATAAGAGCGCTCTCTGCAGATCCAGGATATGGAGCCTGCGATCAGCCTCCAAAGATGGATTGGTAAAGTATACTGGTAAGTTAATCACCTGGTTAAGGTGAAACTCCAATATGACCTTCAGAGGGAACTTTGGGTTGGGGGGGAAGGGTGACTATGTTCCTGTGGAAGACCAAATAGGGAAACTCCACTGAGAGCATATGGAGCTCCCTGTCCTTCTGGCTGACCGTAATGGCCACCAGGAAGGCTATCTTCCATGGCAAGTATGACATCTCACACCTGTGCATTGGCTCAAAAGGCTTGCCAATGAGCATAGCCAGCAATAGCAGTAGGTTCCATGGTGGAAGCAGTTGAGGCACCAGAGGGGACAGATAGTAGTCCAGGATGCTAGCCACAAGGCAGGCAAGGGGATTAAGCTCCTTGTCCTGACACCAAATGGAAAATCTTTTCCATTTAAAGGCATAGAATCTGCAAGTTGACTCTTTCCAGGAGGCTTCGACAACATGGAGCACATCATCCAAGAGAGATACAAGGCCTGGAACTCTAGCCATTGAGAAACCAGGCTGTGAGGTGCAGGGATTGCAGGTCCAGGTGCAGGACTGTCTCCTGAAGTCTGGTCAGCAGATCCAGATGTGGAGGGCCTCCCGACACAAGAGAAGGGAGTGAGTTCTACCCTGCCTGCTCAGGTAGAATATGGTCATGGTGTTGTCCGTCTGAACCTGAAAAACCTGACCCCTGAATATAGGAGCAAATTCAATCAGTGCAAGTCACATTGTGCAGAGTTCCAGCAGGTTTATGTGGTGACAGGATTCCTAGGATGCCCAGAACCCATGGGCTCTGTGGTTTATCAGGTGCGCTCCCATCCCACTGGAGACATGTCCATCATGTGCATGACAGTTGGTTCTAGGTGGACAAATGGGTTTCCTTCCTCCAAGCGTTATGGAATCAGCCACCACTGGATGGTATCTCACAGCAGCTGGGTCACTGTGACTGACTGGCCCAAGTGGCCTAGGCACTGGGACCACTGACAGCCCAACTCCCACTGGAGGTGGTGCATGCCTAAGGAACCATGCTGGCGCAGGGCACCATGTACCCCAGCAGCCTCAGGAAATTCTGATTAGGGTGCGAGAGCCCAATCTGCAACAACTGGGCAAAGGAGGTAAGATCCAGTGCCCAGTCTGCATGGAGGTGGGCCTTGGCCCGCAAGAAGTTTAGTTCTGCCCCAATGAACTTGATCGCCTGTGTGGGTACCAGTTTAGATTTGTCTGGGTTGACAACAGGCCCAAGTTTTGGAAAGTCTGGAGAGCCAGATCTCCGGACCTCTGCAGAGCCTCTTTGGATGAACTGGATAGAAGCTAATAATCCAGGTAGGGGTACACCCTGACACCTACTGTAGGTATGCTGCCACCACTACTATGCATTTGGTGAAGAACCAGAGCACTGAGGAAAAGGCTGAAGGGCATCACCTGGAACAAGCATAGGACCCTTTCCACTCAGAACCAGAGGTACCAGCAGTGGGATGGACAGACTACAATGTGAAAGAATGCGTCCTGGAGGTCTAGGGAGCAAAACCACATGTTCTGCTCTAGTGAAGAAATGCTCTGATTCAGAGTGACTATACGGAACTTGCATTTCATAGAAACATAGAAAATGATGGCAGATGGGGACCAAAGATCCATCTAGTCTGCCCTGAGTGCTACCCCCCCCTTAGGATTTCTTAGAGACAATCCCCTAGTGCCTGTCCCAAGAAGATCTGAATTGCCCTACTGTTTTGGAGTCAATGACTTTTGCAGGTAGGTTATTCCATGGAGCCACCACCTTTTCGGTAAAGAAGAACTTACGCATGTTACCCTGGAACCTCCCTCCCCTTAATTTCATTTCATGACCCCTTGTCCTTGTGGAGCTATTGATCAGAAAGACCTTCTGGGTAGGGACTCTGTTTATGCCCTTCAGGAACCTGAATGTCTCTATCATGTCACCCCTATCTCTGCACTGCTCCAGTGAGTACATGTTGAGTTACAGTAATCTGCTTTCGTATGGCAATTCATGGAGCCCTTGTACCATTTTTATTGCCCGCCTCTGTACTGTTGCTAGTCTATCCAGGTCCTTCCTGAGATAAGACCTCCAGAACTGTATACAGTACTCAAGGTGGGGCCTTATCAGGGACTTGTATAGCGGCATGATCACTTCCCTCTTTCTACTTGTGATGCCCCTTCCTATGCATCCCAGCATCTTGCTGGCTTTTTGCATTGCTTTTTCACATTGTCTGCCCACTTTTAAGTCATCAGAGATGATGACCCCAAGATCCTGCTCCTGTTTGAAGGCTGTTAGCTGCTCCTCTCCCAGATAGTAGACTGTCCCTGGGTCGCTTCTGCCCAGATGCATCACTTTGCATTTTTTTGCATTAAATTTTGACTGCCACACGTTGGACCATTTTTCTAGCTTGAGCAGGTCACTTTTTATTTGTTCCACTCCCTAAGCAGTGTCCACTCTGTTGCATATCTTTGTGTCAACTGCAAACAGACTCACCTTCCCGCCCAGCCCCTCATTAATGTCACTTACGAAAATATTGAATAGTAAAGGACCCAGAAGGGACCCCGTGGCACCCTGCTGTTCACCCTCCTATCCCCTGATGCTGCCTCATTGACCATCACTACTCGTTCCTCTGACTAAGCCAGATCCTATCCCTTATTACCACTTCCTATCCCATTCCTGTATGCTCGAGCTTATTTAGCAGTCTTCTGTGTGGGATCGAGTTGAAGGCTTTGCTAAAGTTGAGGAAAATAACATCCACAGCTCCTCCCTGGTCCACTATCTTAGTAACCAAGACAAAAAACTCGATCAGATTAGGCCGGCAGGAACTTCCCACCATGAATCCATGCTGCCTGCTGTCCAGCAGTCTAGTCTCTTCCAGGAACGTTAAAATTCTCTCCTTTAGTAGGGTTTCCATCATCTTGCCTGTCACTGGAGTGAGACTGACAGGGATGTAGTTACCCGCCACCTCCCTCCTTTATACTGTATATGGGAACCACTATTGGCCTTTTCCAGTGTTGTGGAACAATTCCCTCTCTCAGAGATCTGCTTATGAGATCTGCTAGAGATGCTGCCAAATCATCCTTAAGTTCTCTCAGTATGCATGGGTGGATGCTGTCCAGAACCATGGCTTTATCTGTTTTTAGTTTATTGAGTTCGGTCCTTAGCCTCTCTACTGTGAAAGGGCTTATGTCTACCCCCTTGTGCAGTTATTAACTCCTCTAGTGGTGTGCCCATTTCCAGGCTCCTCCTTTGTAAAGACAGAGCAAAAGTACTCATTTAAGACCTTTGCCTTCTCTTTATCTTCTTCTACCTTCTTCCCATCACTACTTATTAGTCTAACAATCCCCCCGGTTTTCCTTTTGTCACTTATGTACCCAAAGAAGGTTTTTTTTACCTCCTTTTACCCCTGTGCAATTTCCACCTCAGTTTGTGCCTTTGCTGCTCTAATCACCCTAGAAGCCTCCCTCAAGCTGCTTTTGTAAGCGTCCCTATCCTTGTTGCTATTTGAGCCCCATGTATTTTTTGAATGCTAGCCTCTTTGGGTTTACCCCAGATGCCACCTCTCATTTGAACCAGAGAGGATTTTTCCTTTTCCTTATCTTGCTGACCAGTCTGGAAAATTTGTCAGTGACCTCTGCTATTGCCTCTCTTATGTTAGTCCAGCATACTTCCACCCCCCCCAATTTGGTTTAGTCTTGAGGATATCTCTAAAATTTATTCTCATCTGATCAAAATCTGTCCTTCTGAAGTCCAGGACCCATGTCTTAGAGTGATTTGTTTCCTCCTTAGTATTGACCTTGAACCAGACCGATTTGTGGTCAGTTGTCCCCAGGTGGCATCCCAACTACACCTCCTTGACCTTGTTACAGTTTGTGAGCACCAGGTTTAGGATTGCTTTTTCCCTAATGGGGGCTGTGATAAGTTGATTGAGCCCAGCACCTTTCAGGGTGTCCAGGAAATCTCTACTTTTGGCTGTGGATGCCGTACAGGAGAACCAGTCTATGTCTGGGAGGTTAAGTCCCCCATCAGTATGACTTCTCCTTTTTCTGCCATTTTTACTATGCTTTCCAGCAAAGCTTTGTCTGCCTCTGCTCCTTGTTGAGGGGGCCTGTAAATCACTCCCAGTCTGAGGGCCAGGTTTGTGCCAGGATTGAGAGTGATCCAAAGAGCCTCAGGTTCTCCCTGAGCTCTTTGAACTTCCATGGCCTTTATGTCTTCCTTTATATACAATGCAACCCCCCCATGTCATCCCTCTCTGTCCTTTCTGAATAACCTGTAACCTGAGATAGCAACATCCTACTCATGGCTCTCATTTAGCCATGTCTCAGTTACCGCACCCAGTCCACTCCCGCTTCCACCATTGTGGTTGTGAGTTATTGGACTTTGTTAGCTAGAGTCCTTGCATGTGTTACCACTGCCTTCCATACACTGGCATCTTTCTTCCTTTGCTCCCATGAGTTTCATTCCCATGAGTGACATTACCGTGTTCTTTTTGCTTTTGCCTTTGTGGCCAACAGGAGGTGTCCTTGCCTGTCTCTGAGGTGGTGGTGTCAGGGGTACTGCTTTCTTGCCCCCATCCAACCGCCATCTCCCCACCTTCTAGTTTAAACTATTGGTGAATATGTCAAATTTTTGTCCAAGTGTCCTTACACCCTCCTAGGTAAGGTGAAGGCCATCAAATTTAAAGTATGCCCTTTCCCAGAATTAATTCCGGTCGCTGATGAAGGAGTGTCCTTTTTCTAAGCACTACTTGCAGAGCCATGCATTTAGTTCTTTGATTTCAGTGACTCCAACTTGTCACTGCCCCCTCCTTTCTCCCATACTTGGAGTACCTCAGAGAAGGCCAGGGTGGACAAAAAAAGAGGACAGTCTATTACTCAATTGTGAGATGTGCTCCTTGACCTGTTTGATGGACTGGCTGGCAATATATACTGTCAACGAAGGATCTCCTCCTGTACCATCTCATGTCTCTGCACTATTGCATTAAGAATGACACCAATATCTCGCCCCTTGGCTGAGAGTAGTCTGTTTAACTCTGAAACATTGAAATGTAACCACCAGCTTAAACCACTAATTTGTTAGTTCTCCTGAAACTCAACTGTGTTGTTATCTTTGTTGTAAATATCGTTTATTCCTGTTGTGGATTTTGTTTTATGACATGGAGCCTTTGTAAATGAGTCTCTGACTCAAAGGTTATATTTCCAAAATTTTCAATAAATAAATAAACAAATAATATTGTTTATGCCTAGGTGAATGATGATGGCCCTGATATCTTCCTTTTTACGGATGTATTTCTCAAGTTGGACTGCAACCCTTTTTGCTGTAGCCCCAGGGAGACATCAGACCATGATCTACAATTGGTTGATCCCGTTTAGGTGTGGGTCGACCTCTCAAATCATGGAGTCTCCCAGAATAAGCAGTTCCTTTTTTCTCCTTATGGGAGTGTTTGCCCTTGCGGGTTTATTTTATTTATTTATTTGAGGATTTCAGGATTACAACCTTTGAGTCATAGACTCATTTCCAAAGGCTCCACGTCTTGGAGACAAATACATTTGACATACCATTACATTGCCACAGAGCTGGTTACATACACATGTTCTTTTAAAACATATAATACATACAATTACATTGCAACAGAAGCAGGTTACATACACATGTTCATTTATAACATATAAAATTTACATATATCAGTGTCTGTTTTATGTAGTACATTGTCATAATAGCTGTCCAAAGAGAGACATTGTCTTGCGCCCGTGGACCCTGGAGCTGGTCCCAGCAATGTGATGGCCCTGGGCTATTTGGAGCCATGTTGTCTGTCTGCACGGCATCAGACAAAAGAGTGTGGCAGTGGTGGTGGGGGCCTACATTGGGCAGTTGCACATCCGTGAGGTTAGATGGTGGTTTTTCAAGGCGATCTTGAAAGGGCCGAGCTTGGTGTGGCAGGTGAACTGTGAGGGGAGGGCGCTGAACCAGGTGGGGTCCCTGACCAGGAATGATCTCTTTGCCAGTGTTGTTTTGACCTAGGGATGGATAGTGTTGTTTTACTTGTGCTGCACATATTCATAGCTGGGGTGGTGGTTGCTATGGTAGTAGACATGCCGGGGGGGGGGGGTCAGGCCAAGTAGCGATTTTTTGGCTATGAGGCAGGTCTGATATTGTACTCTCTCTTCAAAATTTAAGATCTGGGCAAGTGAGTAAAGGCTACAGGTATAGGTCATCTGGTCAGCCCCAGTTAGCAGTCTACATGCTTTGTTGATTACCTTTAGTTTGCTGGTGGCTGTGGCATCCACTGCTGAGTAAACGAGCAGGCTATAGTCCATTAGGGAGAGGACTGAGGATGTGAGAGCTAGTCTTAGTGCTTCTGGGGTGAGGCAGGTTCTATGGTGATATAGTAGACCGATCCACGCATTGGCAGCAGATGTGAGTGTGTTGATGTGCTCGTAGAAAGTGACAGCCATATCAAATATGACACCCAGGTACTTATATGATGTAACTTGTTCCAGGCGGTGGTGTGAGCAAGATTTGATGGATAACTGGGAATTTTTTAACTTGCTTTGGCAGTGAACAAACAGGAGGGTCTTAGTTTTTTTTAGGTTCAATACTAGCCTAGCCTATGCTCTGTGAACCAACATTCAGTCCGACTGAAAGCAGACTGGAGGTTGCTCTGAAGGGCCGATGGGTTTGGGCTGGAGGCACAGATTACTGCATCATCTGCATACAGGAGGATCTTTTCAGTGCAGTAGGTGGGGAGGGCATTTATGTACAAGCTGAAAAGTAAGGGGCCCAGGATGGATCCTTGTGGGACTCCTGAGCAGGTGGGGCACAAGACAGAGATGGTGTTATTGATCCGGACACATTGGGATCTGGATGATAGATAGCTAGCAAACCAGTCCAGAGGTCCCTGCGAGAAACCTAGTTGTGTGAGGGTGTTTATCAGGAGGGAATGGCTGACTGTGTCAAAAGCCTTGGATAGGTCAATAAACACGGCCGCGGCAATGTGCCCACGGTCCAGGACAAGGTGCACATGGTTAGAGAATTCCAACAGGGTTGTGTTGGTGCTGTGCCCAGACTGGAAGCCGTGTTGTTCCATGCATAGTAAGTTATGTGTATCAAGGTAACCGGACAGCTGATCTGCCACAATTTTTTCTAAGGCCTTGGAGAGTGGGGGCAGAATAAAAATTGGGCCAGAATAGGGTTTGTTCCGCCAATGTGGGTGGTGCAACAACTCCTCCTTTCTTGGGTCCAAGTCAATGTCCTTACATAAGTGTGACTCAGACCCTTGTGTATTCCTACTACTCACATTCCGCTCAGGTTTTGGGTTGATGCCTGGTTTCTGTTGTAGCATCATAGACCTTTGGCTTGAGCAGCAAGTTGGTTCCTTGTATGTGCTTGCCAGCAGGGGAAACCTGTTTCACAGTTGAATCTCTGTTTTATGACTATTGTCAACCTGTTGATCCCTTTTGTGGTGGGCTTTGTCCCTTTGCACTACCTGGATGAGCTGTCATGTGCAGTAAAGGGACAGTATCTGGGTGATGGAGGAGCTGGGGTGGTGACCAGACTTCTGTGGTCTGGTGCAATAACTGATTCAGGTAAGATATTGTTGTCCATGCCTCCTTGAGCTGGGTCCAGAGGTCATTTATGGCCTGGAATGTGGGTCAATGACCTACTACCTGGATCCAGGCCCTGTAATAGAATACATCACAATGATTACAGTGCACTATGTCCATACCTGTCAGTTTCGATGTTATGCGCACTAGGTATGCACAAGGATGATGTTGCCTGTTGGGTTTCAGGGTAATCTGAGATTATGTTGGATGTGTAGGATGAAAGAGTTTTTTTTTTTTATTTAGAATATAGCTTTCCTAAGTATTACCACTGTGTAGGATGAAAAAGAGAGATATTTTTTTAAGAATATAGCTTTCCTAGATATAGCCACTGTTCCACTTTGGCTGGTGCCTGTAGATGGCAATGAATAACTGATAGTTGCTGATTGTATCCTGGTATAAAGGGAGTAGTGTGATTTGGCTTTGATTGTGGATGCTGAGCCCATGTCTCGCATCCAATTTCTGCGTAAACTGGTTCAGATCGTGCAGGTCCAGTATGGGGTGCCAGCCTCCCATCCGTTTCAGGATCAGGAAGTCAAGGAAGTGCCAGGTAGTTAAGGAAGAATAGTGGAGCACATGGGCAAAAATAGCAACACCAGTCATGTATACAGGGAGCCCAAACTCACAAAAATGAAAAAGCATAAAAGCTCTTACTACTTTGCAAGATGCTTAAAACATTTTATTATACATAGATAAAAATTTAAGCAACAGTGGTTACAAACGACTCAAATGTAAATGAAATGTAAAGATGATAACTCACTAGTTTCACTGCACATATGAAACAATTACAATATATGGTATGGGCTTATTATAGAAATCAGTGGCTACTCAAATGTTGTTGTGCACATTCTAAAATTTATTGTGCATGTTCTACAATCAGTATTCATTAATCTCACTTTAATATTCATCAGGCCCATGCTACCCACCACCTGATTGGACAGAACCAACCTGTTCAAATGAGAAATCCAAACAAACATAGCGATGCCACTTAGCGAGCGCGTCACAGGTTTGATTTGAACATGGAGTGCCATAGTGGGCTACATGTTACAAAAACCGCAACGATTTTAAGTTTTTTTTTTTGGTAAAATAAATGCAGTCCTGCTGAATGTTTCAAGGTTCAGGACTGAAAGGGAACTACAGCAATGACCAGGACCTGAGCTGCCGACAACAAGCTGGACCACGAACACAAGAATCCTTGTGAAAATAAACAATTCAGAAATATAACTTTTTTCTTTTAAATCTCGGGACCCATATATTATAAAAAATTAAGTATGGGTGCCCAAACACAACTCGCCCAGGTTTCCATCTTGCGTTGAGATACTACATGGACCTCTCGCTTGGCTCTCGAGGTCAGTATGGTGGTATCTCAACCCCTCGATGGAAACACAGGCTTGTTGTGTATGAGCGCCCATACTTTATTCCTTATATTATTAGTGTAGAAAGTGTTATATTATACAATGGCAAAGAATTTCCTGAACTCTGATTGGTCAGACTGGGACTGGACCCGTGATGTTATCCCAGTACAACATCACGGGTCTAGTCCCAGCACACACATGGCCGCATCAAATGTCACAAAAATCACTCCGATGGCCATTTACAAGTTGCCCACACTTGGCATGTCAGAAGTGAAGTTTGCCAGTACTGTACTTCATCATTTTATTTTAAATCCAACCTTCTCAAAAGCTTACAAACTCACCAAAACCCCTAACAAATGGCACAAGATAAAGCCCCACAAAACCTAACACAATTATTCCCGTGATCTCTTCAACAAACAAAAAACAAAACAATGTCACATGAAGCCGCCAGTGCGATCGGCTTCACTGTTCGCAGTCGGTGCTCTGCCTACAATGCTACGAGTCCGTGTACTCGCTCATTACTCCATTCACTCGCTTTTTCTGCAATTTTCTCTAGCTATAAACTCACCATCTAGAAGCCAAAATGAGACAGGAAACAGATGAACAGGATACGGGGGCTCAATGTGGACGACGACCGCAAACTTAAAATGAAAACTGCCTTCAGCAGCATTCGACAACCGCAAACTTTAAATCCAAACTGCCTTCAACAGCATTGCCCACACTTCACCTCAAAAGAGTGAGCGCGCGTACATTACAGAAGCATACTGTGCTTCACTTGCTTACTCGATTGTCGTTTTCCTGCTTTTTTATTAAAACCCTGTACCGGGAGAAGAATTAACACAGCAGCGAGGATGAGAACTGGGGTGGTGGGGTGGGGGGGACGGACTGCCAGATCAGAGAAGCCATGGCACGGAAAAAGAAAAAGTTGCAATTCTGAGACCATTTTGTGTGTGTGGGCAATCTACAACTTCAAGGGGACAAAAGCCGAAACCGAGATAAACAACAGAGACACGCAATATAACTACAAAACCGAAAGTGCACAGTCCTAATGAGTGTGTCTGTGTGTGTGTGGCGGGGGGGCGTTGAAGTCAAGAATCAAATGCAGCACCACCACCTAATGATAAAACAATAGAACTGCACTACTTTTCCATTATGTATTCCTACTCAATGGAAAAAATCAGTAATAAAACACATTTTAAACATATTTTCAATGTATTTTTTATTAAATTTTACAAACGAGCCATTGCATAATAGCAATAATGCACTCCAGGGTGTGTGTTGTGCTGGGATAACGTCACTTCTGGGGTGATTAGTCGCACTCGGCCGCATTATTGCTTAAATAATACCTGAAAACAGACTTAATAATAGCCATCTTCCTATTTAACCTATTGGATAATCTGCAGTCAAAGTAGGGCAAGACTATGGTGACATCATTGCCTGTCAGAAGCCTAAAACACATGGCTGCCCCCATCCCTTAATTACAAGCTGATTTATATAAAAATAACTCTTGACTGCTAAAACTTAGAGGTAAGAACAATAACTCACTCAAAATAGCTTTTTATGGGCTTTTAGACATTAAGAAATCCTGAAGGACACTCTTGTCAAACCAATATGATCGACTTTTTTGACTGGGTCACCAGAGCAGTCAACCAGGGAGGAGCAGTGGACATTGTGTACCAGGGCTTCAGCAACGCCTTCAACACTGTCCCCCACAGAAGGCTAGCTAGCAAATTAGAGCATACAGGAGTCGGTCATAAGACAGTGAACTGGGTCACCAACTGGCTGCAAGATAGGATGCAGAGAATGCTTATCAATGGATCATTATCAAGGGAAGACAAAGTGAGCAGTGGCATTCCACAGGGGTCTGTGCTGGGACCTATCTTCTTTAACATATTTATCAGGGATACTGCAAATGACTTGAGGGGGAAGATTTGCCTGTTTGCGGATGACACAAAACTCTGCAACAGAGTAGATGCGCAGGAGGGAGTGAAAGGTATGGAAGCAGACCTGAAAAAAACTCAAGGAATGGTGCAGGGATTGGCAGTTGAAGTTTAATGCTAAGAAGTGCAAGGTTATGCATATAGGAAAAAGAAAACCAGGGATAAAGTACACACTGGGAGGGCATCAGTTAGAGGAGACAAAGACAGAAAGAGACCTTGGAGTAGTCATTGCGGATGACTTAGAGGTTGGAAAACCATGTGAAAAGACAGCACAGAGGGCGAGTGGCATCCTTGGATGCGTTAGTACGGGAATTGCAAGTAGAAAGAGCAAGGTTATCATTCCTCTCTACAGGTCCTTGGGGAGGCCACATTTAGAGTACTGTGGTCAGGTTTGGAGGCCCCACCTCAAAAAAGACATAGACCGCCTAGAGACAGTACAGAGAAGGGCTACAAAGATGGTGCATGGACTGCATCATGAGCCATATGAGGCAAGACTCAGGGAATTAAATCTGTACACCCTTGAGCAGAGAAGAAACAGAGGGGACATGATCGAAATTTTTAAGTACATTAAGTGAATCAACACAAGCAGGGAAAACCTCTTCCAGCAAAACAGGGATATGCATACAAGGGGGCACAACTTGCATCTGGTGGGAGGCAGGTTCAAAAGCAACCTCAGGAAGTACTTCTTTACAGAAAGGGTCATAGACCCATAGAACAGCCTACCTCAGGAGGTGGCGGAATCCAAGACAGTATGCGAGTTCAAACTCGCATGGGACAGACATTGTGGACACATCAGGGTGCAATCTAAATAGGGAGGGGACAGAAACATAGGCAGACTAGATGGATCACGTGGTCCCCATCTGCTGACACAATTCCTACGTTCCTATGTTTCTAATCTTATAGCCCAAGATCAGGCGGAATGCTTGCAATTCCTCCAGGAGGACCGGAACAGAGCTTTGGGAGTCACTGATAAAAAATAGAGTTGTCCAGGTATAATGAGATTTTTTTGTTCCAGTTGCACCACTCTCACACCCTGAATGTCTGCATATGCTCTTACTGCCTCTGCCAGGTGCTCCATACAGAGCACAAGGAGTAAGGGGGGGGAGGGGACAATCTTGACGTGTGCCTCTATGTAGGGGAAATCTGGACGATAGGACCCCATTCACTCTGACAATACCCTCCCGCGGGGAGTACAAAGCTGCAATGCTAGCAATGAATTTAGGGCTAAATCTCATTGCCTCCAGAGTGCGGAGGAGGTAGGCCCTGTCAAACCAGTCATAAGCCTTTTCAGTGTCCACTGACACAGCCATTTGGAGTGTATTGGCTGGGTGCTGTGCTGTAAGAATATTGAGAAAACAGCTGGTGTTATCGTGAAGATTTTGCCACTTAATAAATCACATTTGGTCCGGGTTGACTAAATGTTACACTACACCCTGCATCCTGGCTGCCGTAATGGCAGTGAAAATCTTGGGGTCTACCTGAAGTAGCGAGATTGGACGATAGGATTCGCAGGCCATGGAGTCCTTTCCAAGTTTTAAGATGACTGACACCTGTGTCCTGAGGCATGTTCATGGGATACTGCCCCTCCAAGTATTGACTGAAAGAGTAGGGAGATCTCAGGGGTCAGCGAGTATTGTGGATTTCTATCTACAGCCAGAAGTGTATGTGTATGTCATTTGATGTGCATGTGTGTCCCCGGCTGCAGAAGCACTGGACTCTGATGCTAGATGTCTTTTGTGTCATCTGGAAACAATTGCATGTTGTTTGTATTACCTGATGATGACTGTGGTTGCTTGTGAGGTCTTGTCCTTTTGCTGCTCGGGAGGAGGGGGAGTTAGGGTTGGAAAACCTAATGCCATATTTCCCTATTAAGCAGAACCCTAAGTGGTGCATAAACACAGTTTATTTTTTTTTTTTTTTGTGTTGAATACAGATAGATTGACACTAGACAAGGCTTCCTTGGCTGCTCCTCTCCCTCTCCCTCTTGGTCCCCCCCCACTCTACTTTTCTTCCCTCTGCCCTGATTCAGGTTTTGATTAATGTGTATATAACTGAAGCTCAATTGTCTTTTACTTTATTGTAATCACATGTACATCTGTTCTGAATTATTCTGTGTGACTTGTCTGTTTCCCTGTAACTGTTTGTAACCCTACCTACTGACGTGGAACCTTTGTAAATGAGCTGCCTGGCACTCAAAGGTATTGTAATTCCTAGAATGAATAAATAAAATAAAATAAATAAGATAGATAGAGAGACAGACAGACAGACAGAGACAGACAGATGACCACAAACTTCATTAATGCTTATTAAGATTGTTACCACACAAAAGCAAACTACAGAAAGGTTGTAAATAAAATACTAGGGTCAGAAACACAATGCCCACACATTTTGGAAATGTACTATTAGGGTGCTTCGGTCTAACTCCCACCCACCCAATCACGTTCCCTACCCCCATGATCTAAGGACAGGCTACAAGTACAAGGCCATACATCAGTGTTATGGCATCTCATACAGGGCCAACATGGCTGGCAGTATAGCACAGAGGTTAGAGTAATGAGCTGTAAATGAGCTTGGTACAGCCAGCAGCCCTGATTTTGATTCCCACAACCTCCACTTGAATAATGTGTGATCCTGAGCAGGTAACTTAACCATCCCAGTGCCCCTGGGTTGTTCCTGAAAACAGGCATGTGGGCCTTACCCAGATAACAAAGAATAAACAAAATGGTAAAATTGGACTTCTGAGGAGGGGGACACAGCAGTCCTCCTGTGGACTGTTAAGTACCATAATCCCCTACTCATGTTGGCTACGGACCATTTGGGCCTTTGAACTGAAAGCTAAGTGCCGTCAGACATTTTCTGACATGGTATATGTTTGAAGCACATGATATATTTATTTTCAGGTGATATCTGGCTGACATCAGTTAAAACTGTACAGAATGCATGCAGCCGACAGTAACCAGAAGTAGGGCTGCTCAGACAATCTGTTTTAAAAACACATAGTTAGAATAAGTGTTAAGATATTAGGATTTTAGGATACTAGTCCTCAAAATGTGATACCCTAAAATGGATGTAGGATATCAGAGTATCCAATATCCGATATCCTAAAATCTGAAATCCCCCCTCCTTATAATAAAATAATTGATGCCTTCTGCCCTTGCTAGATTCTGCTTCCCCCAACCTTTCAGCAATAAATAACAAGCCCCCACCGCATCTCTGGATCAGAGCAAAACACACCACCCAACACACCCACTAGCCCCACACCTCCCTCTTCCCCCTCCTCCTTATAATAAAGTACTGTAATGGTAGAAGAGTATATTCATTGATGCAGGCTGCACCTCCAGAGCCTGCCACCACCCCTGCCAAAATCCTATATCTCCCCCCACCTTTGTACAATAGACTCAAACCACGCCAGCCCTGAATAAGAGCAAAACACCCACCAAAGACACCCAACACATTCACTAGTGCCAACCTCCCTCCTTCCTCTCCTCTTTATAATAAAATAATAGTAGAAGAGTAGTGATTGACTGACATGCATTGTCAGAAGCCTTCATTCATCCTCCCATCGCTCCCTCTACTTTAACATCTCTTACAAATGCTTTTCAAAGCAAATGCAAGGTAGGAAAATGTTTCTACTGCAAATAGTAAAAGTATTCGTATTTTGAGTAGATTTTGTAAAATTACGAACACTTTTCATACTGCATGCATAGTAGGACAGACATCCTACAGCAAATCTTTTCTTTTTTTTTAATCAAGGTTGTATACTCCTGGGCTAAGGCAGACTAGACTCCCATTTGCTCTGTTCCCACTGTCCCCCACTGGTGATCACCTGCGAAGGACATACCTAGTCCAACTCTTGTTCCCCCATTACCTGCCCCCCCATGGAGGGGTCAAGAGAGGGAGAGCTGACCCACCCCCAGAGTGTCACATCCAGATCCAGGTTGGAAAGGTCCTGGTGGTAGCCAGCCCATCAGTGTAGCGGTAGAGTTACTGCTTGGGACAACAGTGACCCGAGTTCAATAGTGAGCTCAGGGTGTTGGCCGACTGGCAAGGGGGAAGAGGCTCATGCAGCCAGAGGACTTCTCTCCTCTTCCAGGGGTAGAGACTACAGTGCCTGGTGCATGCCTGCCCCCTAGCACTTGCTGGGAGACAGACACCCAGGTTTGCCTTGAAAAATGGGCAGGAGGGATGGGTGGATACCGACACATGCCACTGAGCTGCACATCTTGGCATCATTGCACACTGTGCCCCTCGGGGGAAGGAAACAGGGAAAACCTCTCGGCGGCAGGATGACACATGGACCCTCGCAAGCCCTGCACCTGTTTAGCTGGGCTCACCGGTGCACTACTGGATCCGGTCTCACAGCAGAAGATTGGGGGGCAAACCCTGGGGGTTCTGGACATCAGTAAGTCCTGGTGGATGTCATGGTGACAGGGCTGGGGGGGGGGATCCAAGCAGATGGGGGTTGATTGGGATGTAGTGGGAATAAAAAGAATATGGAAGTGTCCTGGTAGTGACAAGGGTGTAGGATCATCACAAGGGTGTCACATGCATCCGCCTCACCTTTCTTTTTCTGCTTGTTTGTTCCCCTACTCTAGCTGGAGCAAGCACATCAGAATGTGTGTGTGTGGAGGCACACATGCTCTGCAGAATCCTGCAGCTCCCTCTGTGTCACTCCTGTTCCACACTGTCACCAGGCATCCACCTGGTGGCAGTCTATCGGTGGAGCCAACATACCCTTCCTCTCCAGGAGAGGAGAGTGGTCTGTCGGACGTTGGATCCTTTCCCTCCCACCTGATCCCCAGCAACCCGTGTCTTTACTCAAACCCAGGTAGCCGGTGTGTTAGCAGGTAAGGACCTCAGTCCTCCATGCCACTGGGCTGGCTTCCTATAGCAAATCTTTAAAAATGTTCATACTGGGGGCTATACGCTATGCACGACAAATGCATTTGCCTAGGCACTGCAGTGCAGCCCTACAACTGCAAGTCATGCACTGGGAGTCCTGCAGACCCCGGCAACATTCATGAAAAGGGCACATTCTGCACTCGCAGACAGTCTGGGGGAGTGCTGAGGGCGTGCTTGCACTCCACGTTATATAGGAAGGTGCAGAGTGCTGGGTGAAGGTGCACAAGATACAGCAGCAGGGACCCTGCCATATTTGTTGCTCATACCCGACAGAGTACCCCTGCCAGATTCAGGACAACTGTGACTGCCCCCACTCCTGCCTTGCTCCAGCCCTTTGGTCAGGCAGAGAGGGCTGGGGGCAGCCATTTGGGCACCCACATGATGATTTTGAATTTCAGGATCTGTGCTGTCCCACACTCCCCTGTTCCACATGGAGCAAGGGTTCTATTGCAGGACCAGGACAGGTATCTGACTGGATGCTCGCCTGTGTCAGCTGATCCACCCCTGTGCACCAATATGCTGGGTGGGCAGGGCCATGGACAGGCAGCCTTCAGTGGCTGGTGATCATGAGTGCTGGACACCACACACCTGTCCATGGGTGCAGAGCTATGTGGGCCAGGTATCCTGCACCCGTTGATATGTAGCTCCCATTTTGAGTAGATTTTGTGAAAAAAAAAAAAGGTTTACTTAGCGATCATTTTTATTTTTAATTAATCATAAGTAACTACTAATTAATTTTTGTAGTTAATCTCTTTTCTCCTTCTCTACCAGTGCAGGCATCACTCCGACTAACCCCTCCAGCCCTGTCACTCGATGTCCCAGGGAATTACCATTGATCCTGGTGCTTCCTTCATGGCTTATTCCCTGTGGTGGGGGTCAGTGTGTTTCACTCACTGTCAAATGGATCCGGTTCCAGTAGCGGGCTGTGTAGCTGGTGTGGAGCTTGTGGAGGGTTGGTTTGTCATCTTATATTGGGCCTGGCCATTTTCCACTTCGTTTTCTCCCTAGAGGAACAGATGTGCAATGACGTTCATATATACCTATGAATGCTTCTGTGTGCAGGACAGCACTCATTGCCATTCCTCCATTCCTCCAAGTTGTGGTCCCTGGCTGCCTGTACTCCCAGCCACCATTAGAGGCTAGATGTGTGCTGAGCACTGTGTCACTCCCTCCCCAGAGGAGGAGAAGGAGAGCAGTCCATCAGACTCTCAATCTTCCTCTCCCAAGCCAACCTCTAGTGACCCAGGTCCGTTCCTGAACCCAGGTCACTGGTAAGGTGGCAGGTGAGGCAGTGTCTCAGCCCTCCATGACACCAGTCTGACCCTACTAACTAGTTTATTTAAACAACAAACTACACTGTGTACCCCTTCCTCACAAACACTTAACTCTCGCCCTCTGCCTTTAAGTTTTTAAAAGGCTACATTACCTTAAAGTTTTTGTTGATGTCGAATTTTAACAGGGGGATAGTCTGCATGTAATTTTAGCTATTTTTCTTGGTTATTTTTAATGCACGTGGGTGACCAATTAATTACAATTAAAGACTAATTACTGTGCCTGGATAATATATAGAGAGACATAGATAGACAGAGAGATAGATAGATAGACAAACAGAAAGAGAGATAGAGACAGACAGACAGACAGGTACAGTAGACAGACAGATACAGTAGATATGTAACCCCTAGGTGGTGCTATCCCAAGGGCTACTACCCCTGCCTGTTTGACTACGGACAGGTTGAGGGGCCTAGGTCCTATGCTGGGTGCGTCCACCCAGAGGTCAGGGTTTGTAGTGGTTAGACTAGCTTGGTCACAGCCCTCTGGGACACTGAGACCCCCTTTTATTCCCTCTAGTGGCTCACAAGGTACACTGGAGTTACAGCCCCAATACCCCACGTATACACACTGTTCACTCATATAGATACCACTTACCCTCGAGACTGATTCTGCAGCATGTCTCTGAGGACCCCCTGTAAAATAAGGTTAAACAACATACACAGCAAACACAATACTGTTTCCATAAGTACCAACACCACAGACAGTATATAGTATAACAACAACAAATCTGATTTATTTAGGGGACAGTAACACGGGAAGGGGAAATCAAGTTAATTGGTGGCATTAAATCACAGTACTGTGCACACATACACGGTCTGAAAAGTCATAGTCTGGGTACCCAGGTTGGTGGGGGGCTAGCCAGGTCCATTGCCTGGGGTTGGCTGGCAGGTGCAGATGGACAGGGCCCTGTAGAAGAAAATATATGCACAACACATAATTGTAATCCGGAGCCGGATTGCTCAGTCCATGAAGCAGTGAAACAACAAGAATTAGATGACACACTTGTGATTGAAAACAGGCTGCAGGGGAATACCCTGACCTGTACTCACAATACCCAAGCTGAGAACTGGATGATGAATATTCTTCTGGATTGCCAGAACAACAAGGCATGGAGACAAAGTCCTTGTGAATGGACCCCACTGCAGTTGATAGCAAATGGATTTAGTCCGAGACAAGCTGGGGTTTGCTTCCAGCTTCAACACACAGCACACAGCACTGGGGATTGGAAATAGCAATTCCCCACAAGCACTACGCACATTCATATGTAAAAAGAAAGTACTATACCAGGCAGGCTGCTCCTCAATCCCGATAGCAATTACTGCAAGATACCCGGGAGCACACACAGCAGCTTCAGTTCCTGACAGACCGAGAGCTATTCAGCAATTTCTCCAGTCTTCTACAGGGTGAGCCTGGTTTCCACACTTCTAGTGCTTTTTCCTCCTCACAACTCGGATTCAGTCCAAACTGGCACTCACAAAGGCTGCAGACCCAAACTCAGGGCCTCACACGCACCTCCCACGTGAAACTATACACTGCAGAAGCACAGAGCTCCTTCTCTCTTCACAGTCACAACTGATCTAATCTTTCCAGTCACAGAGCAAGGCATTTCCTTTAGCTCCACACCATTCTGTTGGCTGTTTCGGCTGGCACTTACAATAAGACTCCCTCTGTTGGTGGAAAAAGGCACCAAGGTTAAAACTACATTTCCCAGAGTCACTGCCCATACAATCCCCTTGTGGCTGGCTCAAAATTGAGAGTCCAAGTTCCGATTCATCCACAGGCTCCATTTTAGGGTCTCCCTATCATCCTGATTGGTCCAAGTCAGCTATTCAGGACCAAAATTAAAGAGTTACACTGAAACAGTTTGTGCTGAAAAGAAGACAGGTTAGACAAACTACATTTTCTCAGTCACTCTAAATGATTTCTGGGAAACAGTTTTATCTTTCAACAAGGCTCCCTCTGCACATGTAGCAACGGCAGAAACGGAGTGAATTGACAGCAGCCAGAGCGGGATTCGAGCATTAAATACACAGTCCCCCCATACAAACTAATTAAGTCTGCAAGCAGACAGCTCTTAAAGAGCCAGTACGTGGAGGCTCAAATAGCACTCACTTGGAACCACATTTAAACAGCTCAGATGCCAAACACCGCCCAGACTTGGAGCATTTAGGCAAGCTCCTGGAAGACTTTTGGGAACCCCCATTTGCAGGGTGGTTACACCCTTCCTGACCTGGAAAACTTGGACTCCACATCAAGTAAGTTCCCCCATAAGTTTCAATACAACCATATGCATTTTCATCAGTATCACATTAGGCTTATACATGTAATCATCAGTCAATATATCACTTTACCAGGAACACATTTCTGAAACTTTGCAGTGCATCACTCTTTACACAGTATTACACACACATTGTACCATAACTCAGGTTATTACCTCCTGTACATGAAACCTGAAGAGAGGGGACCCTTCCCTATCAGCTACCTTGGGGCTGGATGGGGCAGGGGCACCATACGAAGAGGGCAACACAAGTAACTTGGAGTTAGCACTGATGTCCAGTTTGGGCAATGAGCTCGGGGACACATGCACTCTTTTATGGACAACATTGAGAGGCAAGTCCACAGGCCTCCCAGGGGAATCATAACTGAGGTGCACCACAGGCTTTACAGCTCGACCAGTCTTTCTAGGGGGAACTGTTACAGTCTCTGCACCCTAAGCCTCATTTTCAGCATTGTCCTCACTTGTCAGGGGAGTCTCCATTGGGGTAAAGAGGCTAGAACTTGGGGCACTTTCAGCTCCAGGAGTTACAATCTCTGAGTCCACAACACTTGGCTCACATGGGGAGTTTTCTGACACTGACAGTGAATTATCAGGGCACTCTTCTTGTTCTGGTATATCATCAATTTGTTCCAGTCCATCATTTTCCTCCTCTGAAATCTCAAACAGTTCAACCATACACAGTGATTCCACATCATCTGACTTCATGCTTTGCACTTCACTTTCTGGGAGCATTGGCTCCAGGGACAAAGCTGGGGGCTTAGACAGTCCAGAAGGCCCAGCTTCATCTCCAGGATTGACTAGGGGATTGCCCCGAAACAATTGACTCAGTTTGTAAGAAGGGTAGTATTCAAAGCCACATTCACTTTCCTCTGACATGGACTGACAGTCATGTTCAACTGGGACTTGTAGAGGGGAACACTTTAACTCAGCTTCTGTAGGTACAGGCTTTCTTGATTTTTGCTTAGCAGCAGCTCTAGTCACTGGTCCAGAGGGGGCATTTTCTGGGGGTTCATACTCAATCAAGATTTGTCCAGTGGGCAGTAAATGATTTCTATGCATTGTTTTCACATCTTTTGAATTATTCTCAGGCCTTATTTTGTACACAGGCAGATCATCTAGTTTGCCCACTACAATGTGAGGGAGATGGTGCCATCTGTCAGCAATCTTATGTTTGCCATGCAGTCCCAGATTTCTTAGCAATACCTGGTCTCCCTCCTGGAGCTCCTGTGCTTTCACCTTTTTATCATACCTTTCTTTGTTGGCCAGATTTCTTTTGGCAGCCATGGTTTGAGCCAGTTGGTACGCATGATTTAGCTGGGCCTTTAACTTTTGCACATACTGTAAATAGTTGTCAGCTTGAACCCCATCAGGAGAAACTCCAAAACATACATCTACCGTCAGTCGAGCTTCTCTTCCAAACATCAGGCGGTAGGGGAGAACCCAGTGGCATCACTTTTGGTGCAGTTGTAGGTATATACCGGGGTGTTAATTTGTTGGCTCCATCTAGGCTTGTCCTTTGGGTGGAGGTGCCCAGCATATCTAGTAAAGTGCGGTTGAAACGTTCAGGCTGCGGGTCCCCCTTGGGGTGGTAAGGGGTGGTTCTGGACTTTCGCACTCCCCACAGAGAAAGCATCTCTTTGATCAGACAACTCTCAAAGTCTCTCTCTTGATCAGAATGGATTCTTTGTGGAGCCCCATAGTGAACAAAAAAGGTTTCTACAAGTACTTTTGCCACAGTGGATGCCTTCTGGTCCTTGGTGGGGAAAGCTTGGCCATATCTCGTAAATGGTCAGTGACCACCAGCACATTACTAATATTTCTTTGATCTGACTCCAAACTCAGGAAATCAATACAGACCAGCTCCATGGGGGCACTGGTGGTGATGTTAACAAGGGGGGCAGCCCTCTGGGGCAGGACTTTCCTCTGTAAACAACGACTACAAGTTCGAATGTGTTTTATTTAGCTTTTTGTTGACTGGGTAAGTGCACTAGACAAATCCTGCCTATTTTCAGGTACGACCCGGGGGAGGGGGATACAGATGAATGCCAACTGACCTTGAACCAGATTAAGCTGTTGGTGGTATTTTTAGTGAATGAGGGAAATTTGGCCAGGACACCGGGGAAATTCCCCTACTCTTTTCGATAAGTGCCATGGGATCTTTAACATCCACCTGAACTACCACCAATCCAGGCAGATGGGACCTCGGTTTAACGTCTCATCTGAAAGACAGCACCTCAGAAATGCAGCACCCCTCTCATGCTGCATTACAGTGTCAGTACTGGGATATTAACCCAAGTGCCAGATGTGGGAACTGAACCCACAGCCCTCTGATCTCCCAGCCTCAGAAGCAAGTGTGCTACCTACTGAGCCACTGACTGTTGCTCAACATCAGCTCCCATCTTAGGCCAATAGAATCTGGATCTCACCAAGTCAAGTGTTCTGTCTATACCAAGGTGCCCCATGTGGTTGTGTAAGGACCTCAGTACTGAGACTCGAAAGGCAGTGGGCAGCACTAGTTGTTGTTTGTCTATTTGTCCCCCTCTGTCTACTGGTTCTCTGTATAACAGTCTATTAATCAGTTTCAACTTAGGACCTTCCTTGTATAACAATGCAGTTTTCAAATAAGTGGAGCGTAATTTGGACGCATTTTTCCCTGCATACAGGGCTTCTAAAGCTGATTTGATCATGGGATCTCGGGATTGAGTCTGCTGAATGCTGTCATTGTCCAGCTGAGGCAGTGCACCAATGTTTATTGCAGAAAAGTGGCAATAAGCAGCAGGTATGCAATTCTCAGAGGGTCCCAAACAATCCACCATATAGTCCACTGTGTCCGTGTACATTTGTTCCTCCCTGTCAAGCTTCTGGCAGAGTGCTCGAATATCAGGTTCTGACAGTCTGACCCAGTCATTCTGGGGAACAGGCCTCCGGGAGAGAGCATCAGCATCTATTGGTTCAGGCCTGCTCTGTATTCAACAGCATAGTCGTATGTAGATAATGCAGAAAGCCACCTATGGCCAGTGGCATCCAACTTAGCTGAAGTCTGCACATAGGTCAAAGGATTATTGTCAGTTTTTACTAGTACCTTAGCCCCATACAAGTACTCGTGGAACAGGTCAACAATAGCCCACTTCAAAGCTAGGAACTCTAACTTATGTACAGGATAGTTCTTTTCGGATGGGGTCAGGCTTCTACTGGCAAAGACCACTGGTCTCAGGCCATTCTCATGCTCTTGGTACAATACAGCCCCCAAGCCTTGCAGGCTAGCATCAGTGTGCAAGACATAGGGCTTCACTGGATCTGCATAGGCAAGGACAGGAGCGTGGGTAAGTTGATATATAATCTCATGAAAAGCAGCTTCACACTCAGGTGTCCATCTGGCTCCAAATACTTCATTGGGATGGAAATACACTCTCTCAGGCTCAGAAGAACCGACCTCTTGTATTTTTTGTGGGTGGGAGGGTAACCTTGAGTAAGATTAAGTAAAGGACGGATCACTCTTGAATAGTCCTTGATGAAATGGCGATAGTAGCCACAGAATCTCAGGAATCTTTGCAGTTCTTTTAGATTGTGGGGCTGTGGCCAGGTGGTCAAGGCCTCAACTTTACTTGGTTCAGTCTCTGTTCCCTCAGTGGAGACTATGTGTCCCATATACTTCACAGATGTTTGGAAGAATTGACATTTATCGATGGACAGTTTAAGGCCAAAGTCTTCCAGTCGGTCCAACACCTTGAATAATCTGCTGTCATGTTCCTCCAGTGAGCTGCCAAACCCAATAATATCATCTAGGTACACCAGGCACTCTAATAAGTTCATGACCCCGACCGCATGCTACATCAGTCGTTAAAAAGTGGCTGGAGCACCTGAAATCCCTTGAGGCATCCTCATGAATTCATAGAAACCAAGTGGGCAGATAAATGCTGTCTTCTCACGGTCTTCCGGGGCCATCGGAATCTGGTAGTACCCACTGTGAAGATCCAGCATGGAGAACCACTTGCTACCGTTCAGGCAGTCTAAAGCATCCTGAATGCGGGGCACTGTATACTGATCAGGGATAGTCCGCCAGTTCAAGGTGCGATAATCCACGCACATTCTTACTGTCCCATTCTTTTTTCTCACTACCACAATAGGTGAAGCATATGGGCTTCTGGATTCTTGTATTATACCAGCAGCAAGCATCTCTTGCAGATACAGTCTCAACATCATCTATGTCAGCAGGGGCCAGGCGTCAAGACCTCTCATGAAATGGCCTTTCATCACGCAGCCGGATGTGGTGCTCAGCTCCTTGCACACATCCTGTGTCCCATTCCTTTAAAGAAAAAACCTGGTCTCTCTGGGCAAGTTTTTTACTAATTCTTATCTTCCATTCAGCTGGCAACGGGGAGTCCCCAAAATCAAACAAGTCGGGCATCACTCTGTCATTCTCCCCCGAATACTTGTTACTGGGCAGCACTGCAGTATCTGCACAATGTACATTAGCCAGGGTGTAACCTCTATTTACTCAAATATCTCTATCAGTCACATTATGAACTTGAACCTTCACCCTTCTGGCATAAGCATGGGCTCTGGTAGGTAAAATACTTGGCCTGACCAGCAGTCCTTCTGGCAATTTCCCATTGCCTGGTGCATCCAGCATGAGGATTTTATTCTTGACATCCTTTCTGATATGGACTTCCCCCCTGTAAGGTACACTGGGCATTTGGCGCCAGAATCAGAGACTCCAGATCCTTCTTCCAGACAATTCCAACCGGTTACTCTGGGTCCACTTTTTCAGCATCTCTCTGTGCCTCATAGGCCTTCTTGATCAAGGCCAGGATTCTCAAAGCTCTACCAGTCCTTGACCCTTATTTCTCATAACACAACTGTGCCAACCGTCCAAACATATGAGCATTTGTCCCAATTAGTAGAGGAATCCTATCATACAGTTTGGTAGGGGGACACACTAATGCCAGGGTCTCTACTTGCTCGGCCACTCCAGTCACGGAGGTAGGAAAAGACAACCAAATTTGGATATACCCGGAATAGGAGTAGGTCTTCTCACTTAACCCCCAGACATGCAGTCCTTCCAACGGTTATAAGGGTCCATCAGACAGGTGCGTCTGATACCAGTCCTGAAACATAATTGTCACTTGGGAGCCACTGTCAAATACAGCTCTTGCAGACACTCCATTCACCCTCACAGTGGTTTCCATGGAGGGACCCACTATTCTGGACCAGTCTGGAGAGGCGGTAGCAAGGGCCTGGGCAGATGATCTAGCCACAAAGGGACGTGAGTTAGCATTTCTGGGACCTTCACTGCAGTCATTTCGTGCACCTCTTAACCACCGTTTTGTGCTCCAAAGCTCTCCTTGTAGCTGGCTTGCCACTCTCTCTAAGTCTTTCTGAGACCGGCATTCCCTCTTCATGTGCCCATCCTTCCCACAATTATGGCAAAATATGTCTGCTGAAGTTTTGGGGGACTGAGGCATCACATTGGGGGCTGCGGCATTGGTACTATCAATAGAAAACCTTAGTGCCACCTCAGCCGGTGGTGGGTTGGACATTTGGAGATATCTCTTCGGTTCCCTCACCTCCATAGCCAAGACATCAAGTTTTGAGCTGTTGTCAGTAGGAGGTGCCTGGGTGGGCACCCCCACCCCATAGCAGAAGCAGTTGGGCAAGTGTCAGGGCCTGTACTCATAGGAGCAGCCTTCGTGATGAGACTGTCTGTTGCTTTCCTAATCTCCCTCAGCAGTTCACCCATGGCAGAACATCGGTAGCCATCCCTCTCTGGCTGGGGCCCCCTTGGCTGACATTTGGGTCTCGGGTTCTGTCATGTGATTTCGGTGATTCCAGACCATCAGCGTCTGACCCCACACCTGGGGCAGGGGATGTAGCAGCTACAACAACACAGGGCTCTGAAAAACCTTCCTCCTCAACTTCCCATACCTCCTTCATCAACACATGGAAAGGCAAGGGACCAGATTTCCTTTGATGCAGTTGCAATTTGAGCAACACACAGCTAGAGTGCCGGGCAGAGCAGAGTATATGATCCAGTCTTACCCGGTCCACTGCACTACAGGTCCAACCCCCCTTTCGAAAAATGGTTTGCAAGATTCCCTCTAATTGATCCATATAGGCAGATAACAATTCCCCCGGCTGTTGTCTAACATCTTTAAGCTTCCATTTCAAGGCCTCAACACTAGTGGTGCCCCCAAATACATTTTCAAGGGCAATTAGGTGCTCTTGGGCTTTGGCGTCAGAGTCAGAGACCCTCAGGGAGCGAAAAGTTCGTTGGGCGGGTCTCTGGAGGCTCTCCCCCAGGCGAGCCCTTTTTTCTGCCTCGGAGCATTGCCAGTCTTGTACCGCAAGGGTAGCAGAGTCTATCCAGGTTTCCAGATCGACCTCCCCACTTGGAGTGGGGTGGATGCCAGAGAATACTTTGAGCTTGCGGTAAGAGTCATGACTAATGACAGGTACAAACATAGGGGCTAGCACTGGCACAGAAGGAGGGGCAATAACGGGTGCAGGAGGGGGAGAGGGTGTTAGGGAGGAATGCCCCCAGGTGGCAATAATAGTTTCTTTAAATCCTCCACAGTTTTCCCTTCCTCCAGCAACAATTTAGCAAATTTCTCCTCAAAAGTTTCAGTTAGTGGGGCGGAGTCATTCCCCCCCCCCGGGTCTTTACTGTCCTTAGTTACCACTCTCCAGACAGTGAGGGCTCCCTCTGGGGTAATAGTCTGTGGCACTTTGGAGCTATCTATGGGGTCCTTATACTCTACTAGGGCCATGAAAGTGTGGGTGAGCAGATTAGCATGTCGACCCGCCACCACAGGGTTTTGTAAACCTTCCACCTTGGAAAGTACTCCCTTTACAGTGTCCATACTGGTACCCAGTGGGATATCCAAGATAAGTATAGCATTTTGGGGGTCGATCTCCTGCCCAGTACACCAGCCCACCAACTGGTGTACAGCCACTTCTGTTCGGGTATCCATTTATTTTTAACAGTAATTCGTAAATGTGGCCACTAGTGGACGCTAATCCCAGCAGTGCCTCCAAGATGTAACCCCTAGGTGGCGCTATCCCAAGGGCTACTACCACTGCCTGTTTGACTACGGACAGGTTGAGGGGCCTAGGTCCTATGGCGGGTGCCTCCACCCAGAGGTCAGGGTTTATAGTGGTTAAACTAGCTTGGTCACAGCCCTCTGGGACACTGAGACCCCCTTTTATTCCCTCTAGTGGCTCACACAGTACACCAAAGTTACAGCCCCAATACCCCACGTATACACACTGTTCACTCATATAGATGCCACATACCCTCGAGACTGATTCTGCAGCACGTCTCTGAGGACCCCCTGTAAAATAAGGTTAAACAACATACACAGCAAACACAATGCTGTTTCCATAAGTACCAACACCACAGACAGTATATAGTATAACAACAACAAATCTGATTTATTTAGGGGACAGTAACATGGGAGGGGGAAATCAGGTTAATTGGTGGCATTAAATCACAGTACTGTGCACACATACAGGGTCTGAAAAGTCACACTCTGGGTACCCAGGTTGGGGAGGAGCTAGCCAGGTCCATTGCCTGGGGTTGGCTGGCAGGTGCAGATGGATAGAGCCCTGTAGAAGAAAATATATGCACAACACCCAATTGTAATCCGGAGCCGGATGGCTCAGCCCATGAAGCAGTGAAACAACAAGAATTAGATGACACACTTGTGATTGAAAACAGGCTGCAGGGGAATACCCTGACTTGTACTCACAATACCCAAGCTGAAAACCGGATGGTGGATGTTCTTCTGGATTGCCAGAACAACAAGGCATGGAGACAAAGTCCTTGTGACTGGACCCACTGCAGTTGATAGCAAACGGATTTAGTCCGAGACAAGCTGGGGTTTGCTTCCAGCTTCAACACACAGCACACAGCACTGGGGATTGGAAATAGTGATTCCCAACAAGCACTACGCACATTCATATGTAAAAGAAAAGTACTATACCAGGCAGACTGCTCCTCGATCCCTATCGCAATTATTGCAAAATACCCGGGAGAACACACAGCAGCTTCAGTTCCTGACAGACCGAGCGCGATTCAGCAATTTCTCCAATCTTCTACAGGGTGAGCCTGGTTTCCACATTTCTAGTGCTTCTTTCTCCTCACAACTTGGATTCAGTCCAAACTGGCACTCACAAAGGCTGCAGACCGAAACTCAGGGCCTCACATGCACCTCCCGAGCAAAACTATACACCGCAGAAGCACAGAGCTCCTTCTTTCTTCACAGTCACAACTGATCTAATCTTTCCAGTCACAGAGCAAGGCATTTCCTTTAGCTCCACACCATTCTATTGGCTGGTTCGGCTGTCACTTACAATAAGACTCCCTCTGCTGGTGGAAAAAGGCGCCAAGGTTAAAACTACATTTTCCAGAGTCACTGCCCATACAATCCCCTTGTGGCTGGCTCAAAATTGAGAGTCCAAGTTCCGATTCGTCCACAGGCTCCATTTTAGGGTCTCCCTATCATCCTGATTGGTCCAAGTCAGCTATTCAGGACCAAAATTAAAGAGTTACACTGAAACAGTTTGTGCTGAAATGAAGACAGGTTAGACAAACTACATTTTCTCAGTCGCTCTAAATGATTTCTGGCAAACAGTTATATATTTCAACAAGACTCCCTCTGCACATGTTGCAATGGCAGAAACGGAGCGAATTGACAGCTGCCCGGACGGGATTCGAGCATTAAATACACAGTCCCCCCATACAAACTAATTAAGTCTGCAAGCAGACAGCTCTTAAAGAGACAGCACGTGGAGGCTCAAATAGCACTCACTTGGAACCACATTTAAACAGCTCAGACGCCGAACACTGCCCAGACTTGGAGCATTCAGGCAAGCTCCTGGAAGACTTTGGGAACTCCCATTTATGTGAGGATAGATAGAAAGAGAGAAAGAGAGAAAGATATCTGTATATAGTTAAATGAATGGGCATCTCCTTAGACCTTAGACCAAAGCCATAGTTACAGTTTGATAATCTGTCACATAGACTAGGAAAAAGCAAGAAAATATCCACATTTGAATTTGAGAATCAGACAGTAAATATAATTTTGTATTTTGCACAAACAGGGGCTTTTATGGAACATAAGGATCGCATCATCAGCCCATGGCCACACCCCTAACATGCCCCCTGCTTGGTACATATAGCCACAGAGCTACTATTGATGTTACTGAGCAGCTGTACAGCTCTTTTTAAACAGTAGACATCAGATATCTTGTAACCTTGATCCAAAAGATAGCTAAAGAGTTAATTACAAGATACTTGGGGATACGTGATAAAATCATAAAACCCGAGTTTTGGACCTTTTACAAATATTTACAAGGGCTCAAACAGACACCATATATTAAAGTACATAAATTGTGGTGTCCAGTTGAGCCCTTGTAAATATTTGTAAATGGTCCAAAACTCTTATTTTATGGCTCCATGCTGAGCCAATGAGTATCTCCTAATTAGCTACTTAGCTGTCTTTTGGCATAAAGTTAAAAACAATCTGAACTCTACCGTTAATGTCAGTGTCATCTGCTAAAAGCTGTGTTCTGATTGGTCACGCAAACATGAATTATCAGCTAGTAAATGCCAGGAAAATAATCCAATAAAAAGTATGCAGCTGGTTGCCATGGTCACTACAGAGAACCTAGTAACATCTAAAACAGTTTTATCAGCATAAGAAGTAGCCCAGTTGCCTGAACGGGACATCCTGTTGTGCTAGGAGAAGAATGAGGGGAGTAGGCTCAGGCCTCAGAGAAACTGTGACTTCAGACCGTGCATCACTGAGCATTCACACTTAAACACTTCTAGCAAACTGAACATAATGTTTTTGTCCACATTCTAAAATCACGGTCAATACAGTGGGTGCAGCATTTTTATTTATAGCACCAACTACAGGTTGGGCAGCCTGTCAGCAGTTTAAAACCAGTATAATTCATGGCATTGGCTGTATCACTTATCCCAGTCATGTGATGTAACACGTATTTCAGTGCTTACATGATTTACTTGGTTTACTAGGATGGATGTAGACATAAGTAGGCATGTGCCCATTGGGAATGTCTCCCACTTCCTGGTGGGTGAATCAGTCCACAAGTCCATTTTATTTTATAACATGGGTTCCTCTGAGCGTTCAATGTGATTTGAGGAGTCCCTCTACGGCCAAGTGTCCTCACAGCACCCCAGGCATACATTAAATGCCTATAAACCCACACCCTGTCGTGGGTTATTTCTTATTTATAGCCCAGTTACAGACCCTGAAACAAAGCTCCCTTAAGTAAACTGTCTCCACTCGCTAGTATATTTTATTGACTCCAGATGGAATCAAACCTCATGGCAGCTTCTCACAAACAACACTTATCAGGATACCTTGTGAAGTAGTGCAGGGGGGCCCAAACTCCACTTCTCCTCCACACTCTGTCCTCCACAAAGCACCTCATTCCATGGGGATCACAGAGACTCAAACTCCTGTAATAATAGCCAGACTAATGGATACCACTTATGGGCCACAAAGTGGTCCCTGGGCAGATGACCCTTCCCCAGCACCCTGTTACTTTGATGGGGACTGCCTCTCAGTGGATTCTTTTGCCTTTGAACAGATGTGATACCACACTGCCAACCATCTTTTCATCTGGGGTCCTTTCATCCAACCACAGCTGGGGTCCTCTTGGTGCCAATGGGGTGGTGCACATTAGACCTGATTACAGTTAACAGGCCCTCATCTTGAGACCTTTCTAGGTGGATAATTCACAAGTGAAAGGTTCAGAACTCATTCTACCAGGCATTTTCACACTAGAAAGGCCCTTAAAGGAGAACTGTGCTGAACCTGCATGTCATTTTATTGGTAGAAACTATTTTTTAATACATGTTACAATTCTGTTATTGTTCCATCTATACAGGCTTTTTTACTTACCCCACTGGGAGTTTCTAATTGTTGTCACAATACACCTATGTTCTGCTGCAGAACTCTGGTTAAGAGGGACATAAACTACATCAGAGAGTTCTAAAATGGTTCTTACCACCAAAGCATAAATTAGAAACGCTCACTGAAGTTACTAAAAGGCCTGTATATAGTAGATGGAGCAATAACAGAAATGGAAACAGTATTCAAAAAAAGCTTGTATTGGGAAAAATAACTCAAAACAATCACAGAGCAGCTCCCCTCTGTCCTGAGTGTTCTATCTCCCTATGTCGGCTTGCAGGGTGCTGGCAGCCTTTACATTGTAAATATTTTTAATGTTTGTTCCAACATGTATTCAGCTTTGAAATATAAAGTCCTTTTGAACACATTCATGTGGTGAGTACATTCTTCTTTTTATAACTGGGGATGAGTGTTGTCCCCTTGTTGTTACCGGCAAGGAAAAATAACTTTTAGGTTCAGCACAGTTCTCCTTTAAACTTATGTCTTGTTGCTTAAATAGATGGACAGTTATGTACAACAAGGTTCGCAATGAGGGGATCCTTATGACATCATAAACCACGAGAACATATCTTGTGTCCTCTAGGATGTCCCAAGGATCCCTGAGTTGGGAACTCACTCAGCCTTGTCGGACAACGTTTGCAACCGATTACTTATTTTTGTAGTGTCAGTCTGGTCACTTTAAGAAGAACACAGGCATTTTAGGTAAATTAGGGAATCAGAAATATTTCAAAATAACTGTTTGTTGTTTTAGGCATTTCATTACACTGTTTATTTGCTGTGTGCTGTTTTCTGTCACAGCAAGTGACAGCTAAGTTTAAATGTCCATGGGAACCCTGCCACTTGCAACGCTGGTGACCCAGGTATGGAAACAAACCCAGATCCCCAGAGGCCAGAGGGGAGGAGGTTTGAGCATCCTACAGATACTCACCTTTCTGGGAGGGGTTTCCTAACACTCACTGCTATAGTGCCTCCTGGGGGAGCTCAGGGAGTGTGTGTGTGTGTGTGTGTGTGTGTGTGTGTGTGTGTGTGCAGAGTGGCAGTTTAGGGGTGAGGAGACATTCCGGCTATGGCTGTGTGCATGCCTGCTGCATGCATGTGCAGCAAGTTGATGCCAGTAGCTTGAGGGGCTGGAGAACAGTAGAAACAGCCAGCCCAACAGGATAATGAGTCCTCTGTTCAACACACTTGGCCCCGCAGCACCCATCTGCCCAGCACAATGACCAGTGCTGCACCAGATTCGGACACTGGAGGAGCATGGCCACCCCCAAAGACCCTTATCATGAGGGGATATTTATGGTGGCAGCAGTTACACTGGTTTCTGGGGTTCCGGTGACTAAAAAGGCTGAATGGTGGTTGGAGAAAGAGGGCGCAGATGCGGGTTGCCACTAGATCTGAGAAACAGTCATTTAAAAAAAAGTCTGTGCAAGCATGACTGATGCCAGGATGCTGCTGTATCATTAATCTGATGGCAAAAAGAAGGCACAACAGCATCCTGACATCAGAACGATGTTTTGCTTTTTTTTTCCTTCACCTTGGCCCCCCAGAGCCTCAATCCTTCAGGTTCCCATGCCTGTTCCCTCTGTCCCCAAACTCAGCCCCCCTGCCATCTGTTATCTCCAGGCTCCCCGAGATCATCTGACACCCCTCGTGTTCCAGCTTATCCCTTCCTAGCTGCCAGCAGGGAGGAAGCACCTCTGACACCATGGGTGATGGTCGGGGGAAGGGGGTAAGGAGTGGATGGTGCATTGGGCAGTTGGTGGTGAGGGGGGATTCACAGAGGACTGTCATGTGGTGCTCCATAATGTGCCATTTTCCCATTTTCTCCCTTCCATCTGCCCCTCTATGTGATGGCTGCACATCATGGCATCCTAAGAAAGATGCATGCCAGTGTGTGTGTTCACCTAATCCACCAAGTGCACCTCACCCAGCCTACCACCAGGAACCGCTCAAGAAGCAGTGCAGGCTATACCCTCCCCCCATGGAAGAGAGCATCTGCACAGATGCTCCTAACCCTTCCCACCAGTCTCTGTTCCAGTTGTCCTGGGTGTGGGGCATAAAGCCGGGGCTCCAGCATGCCATTTATGTATTTAGAATTTTTGCACTTCAGGATATCCATGATTAGGTAGGGTGCCTAGTTTTCCAGTGGGTCCATGGAGGGACAGTTACAACATCAGCAGCAGGAGAAAACTAACAACTGACTACAAGTGTGAATGATAAACAAAATTGCAAATACCTTCAGAGTAATTCAGTGGTACGGCATGGCTGTGATGTCACTGTTTATGGGAACAGTGGTCAGTCATGTACTCTCATATAGCTCAGCTGTCCCACATTATGAGTGACTTCCCTCAAGACTCCCTTCACCTCTCACAGAGACCCCAGCCTGTCCCACATACATAAGGTATTGTCCCGCATTGTGCTTTGGGATTTTAAAACAGAAATCCATGTTTTAATCTGTATTTCTCAAGCTGGAGCAAATAATACTAACATTAACACACTGATTTCAACCCAGTTCTGACCTTCAGTCTCCATCCTATGGTGAGGTGTCTGGGTGCCCCACATGCTTTCCTCATTTCCATGGTGTCTCATATTTTTGTGATGAAATGTTGGGAGGCATGTGCGCTATAAAGCAAAGCATTAGACAAGTGTGCAGATGGCTCTGATGTTTATTTGCTGGTTACTCTCAGCAAACATTAAACAAGGCTGTTCATTGGCTCAAGAACATACCCCCACAGTCCCCCACTTGCATACTGTGTGACCCAGAGCAAGTCACTTGACTTCCCTGTGCTCCCAGGTCGCACCTGTAAACAAGCTTTCAGCTTAGTGTGTCTCTCCTGGTTAAATAAGTTAAGAAAGAACATACCTCTCCACAGTCCTTGATTTTCATGAACATTGCTGATTTTGCTTCAAAAAACAAAATTCTTTGTCCATCCTAAAAATTGATGTTTCTGTCATAAAGTGCAGATTTGAAACACAAAATAACGTCAAATGTTAATGTTACAGGCTAGTTCCCCTTCATAAAATGTGATTTAAATTAAGTTATGAATTCTCTGGCCAGGATTTTCAAACTGCACCCAGAAAGGGCGCAAGTGTGTGCTTCGCACAACTGAGTTGCGCCGGAGCACAAATGTGCTATATTGAAACGAGATGCGCAGTGCACATCCCATCTGAATATAGCAACAGATGCGGGCGGTGCACATGGGGGCCACCAAAGATGCACCGGCACATCCCCCTGTGTGGTCTGAATACCTGGAATGGAGATGTGCAGCTTATCTTGAGGCTGTGCTGGGCGCAGATTCCATCGGGCCATTTGCATGTCATTATGGTGCCATTTGCATGTCTGGGGCAGGGATTCACCCAGCACTGCCGTGTAAAAGAAAAACACCCCACAGCTCCCTGGTAGTCTAGTGGCCCCCCTCCTGTCCCCAAAGTATAATAAAATTAGTCATCCCTGTTTCCCTGGTTGTTGTCTAGTGGTACCCACCTCCCATCCCCGAAGTATTATAAAAATGAATCATCCCTGTTTCTCTGGTGGTCTAGCATTCCCCCCCAGCCCCAATCGTATAATAAGATAAATCATCCTCTTTCCCTGGCATTCTAGTGTCCCCCCTCTCAGCCCGATCATATAATGACATATATCATCCCTTTTACCTGGTAATCCAGTGTCCCCCGTCCCCAAGCAAATAATAAATAAGCATCCCCTTTTCCTGGTAGTCCAGTGGCTCCCCACCCCCACCCACTCAGCACCCACGTCCCACCCTGCTCCCCCTGTCCCAGCAGTGGTACAGAGTCAGTTGACAGCACAGTTCACCTGCACACCACCATGGCTGCCCACTGACTGAACTGTCATGAATGACAGCGTACTGTACCTATTACAATCCTATTGGTCGACACTGTCGACCAATGGGTGCAGTGTGTACTGTAGCTGTCATTCACAATTTTCACAAAGTTGTGAATTTGGCTGATAGTACACATTGCAAGCCCATTGGTCGACAGTTCAGTCGGCGGGCAGCCATGGTGGTGTGTGGTGGCTGTGCTGCCTGCCAACTCTGTACCACTGCTGGACAGGGAGCCGAGTAAGACGGGTGCTGAGTGGGTGGGGGTGGGGCCACTGACTACCAGGGAAAGGTGATGATATCTGTCATTATAAGATCGGGATGGGAGGGGAGGACACTACACTGCCAGGAAAGGGATGATTCATCTTCTTATATGATCGGGCTGGGGATGCTAGACTACCAGGGAAATGGGGATGATTAATTTTATTATACTTCAGGGATGGGAGGGGGGTACCGCTAGACTAACAGGGATGATCGGGGGATCATTTTAATATTTGGATGGGGTATGGGTGGGGGGACATTAGACTACCAGGAAGAAGTGGGGTATGATTCTTTCTTTTACGATTGGGGCTTGGGAGGGGTAGCCATCCAGGGTCTGGCGGCTGCTGTGTTGTTCTGTGCAGTACAGCAGCCCCCCTGTGGGTGGCTATGACTTAGGCATGGTTCTTCCATGCCTAACTTTGCGTGGCACATCTCCGAGATGTGCAGGCAGCTGCGCCACACTTCTCAGTTGAATATGGAGATGTGCTGCATATGCAAGCGAACGCCCCCTCCAGATGCACCGCATATATTATCTTTGTGCTGTGGTGCATCCAGAGTTGCACGGCATATCCCTACCCTTTGAATATGGCCCAGGGGCGCATTTCAGAGATGCGCCGGTGCAACTCAGTTGTGCCGGGTGCATCTCCTTTGAATATCTGGGCCTTTAAGCCTTCTGAGTTGATATTATCATTTTTATAGTGTTTGCTAGCTAGGGATGAGCATAGCCAGGGTGGATTTGGATTTGGTTTGGATTTGCCAAACCCAGGATGAGTTTGGATATGGATTTGTAAATGATTTGGATTTACCAGATACAGCCTATATATATATATATATATATATATATATATATATATATATATATATATATATATATATATATATATATAATTGAAGGAAAGGGGTTATCAAGAGAAAAGCACCAACAAAATGTCAGTGCAGTGACAGAAATATTAAAGGGGCCACTGCTTGAGGTATATTGGAGCCTGCTGTTCAGAATGTTAATTTCTGACCAACCTGCGTATTTTGACCCCAAATCTTCAACTTGGGCTTTCTTTTACCCCACCTCATGAACTAGACAGGTGTCACTGTTCAAATCCCAGTAGGAATGTCATTTCACAGAACGATAGTGAAACTGCATTTCTGATGGGATCTGAAACATCACACATACCTAGTTCGTGAGGTGAGGTGAAACAAAGCATGTGTTGAAAATGTGGGGTCAAAATCTTTAAAAATCTTGAAGTTATGAGTGTAAGTTAAAATGAACTGAAAAAATCCTAAGTGAGAAAACTGTTTTAGACTTTGCTTTTTCTCTGTTCGGACTGGACGTGGTTCAAGAGGTCACATGCAGTTATAAGAGAGGAGTACCACGAGGGACCTTATCGGGTGAAGTGGGTGACTGGGGGGTGAGGGGTGCTGGGTTGTTGGGGGTTGTTGAGGGCTAGCATAGGTGGGGGGGTGGGAGATGTGTCAATAGACCATTTTTGTTTTACAGGTTAGTGAGGGGAGGATGAGGACAGCGGTGGACCATTTTCTTTTTGCAGGATTTAACTTGGGTTGGGGGAGGTGGGTGGCATGGGTGCTAAGAGGATGGGAGAAGGTGGGGTGTTTGTTTTATTGGTCACCAGGCTTAGGCAACCCAGTGGCAGAAAGGGATTGGGGAGATCTGTGTGGCCACCGGGCTTGGACAAAAACTGGTGGTGTGTAGAAGTCTGTGTGGCCACCGGGCTTGGGCAACCCAGTAGCCAAAAAGGAAATTGGGGGGAGCGTCTATGTGCATACCTCTCAACTGTCTCTGATTATGAGGAACATCCCTCATTTTTCCCCTCAAAATTGCTCTGTCCCTCATTTGTCCCTCATAGAAAAGGTACTGTCCTCACAGACAATGTACTGTAAATTAAGTCTTTAAAGCAGAAATTCATAATATTTTAAGATGCTAAATCAAATGAAACTTGTACAAGTAAACAAAATGCTTTCCAGTGTTCTGAGCTTGTATCTCTGTGCTTGAGGATGTTTCCTTTATTATGAGGGTCAGTGTCCCTCACTGTCCCTCATTATGAGCAGGGCCCCTAGTGCTCTGTGGCAGATTTTTCTGATTTCTGCAGCAGGGCTCCTTGGCTTCTGCAGCAACATTTTATGATTTCTGTGGCATGATTTATTAATTTATCTGGCAGAACGCAGTCCTGCCATTGGCTAAATATGATGTGATGTCATTGATGACGTCACATGCTAAGCATAGAGGAGGGGCCTCAGGATAAAATAGATGGGAAAGAAAGCCTGACACTATGAAAAAAACAGTATATCTGAATGAAAACTTACCAAAAACAATGAATTCTGTGGCACTATATATTTTCTACGGCATAATGCAAATTTTGTGGAAAATTCCGCAACCGTAGAATCACAGAATTCCAGTGGCCTTGATTATGAGTATCTGTGTCCTTCAGTGACAAGATGGTAGAGAGGAGGTATGTTTGTGTGGCCTCCGGGCTTGGGCAACCTGGTGGATGAAAATGAGATGAGCGGGCCAGGGCATTAGGGGGCATCTTCTATGTGGCCACCGGGCCTGGGCAACCCAGAGACCAAAAGGAAAAAAATCACACCATGTGTCCGAGCCTCTGCAGTTGCCAAGAGACCCCGTTCCTCCCTCCCATGCAGTCCCTATTAGAGTGGCATGTTGAGTAACTGCACCATCTGCTATATACTGAGTTTGTGCCCATGCGCAAACTTGGTATATAGCTGAGGCATGCGCTGCTCAGGCACGCTCTAACCTCTTCCCCAGCATCCTAAGCCTGTCACATGACAGGGAATAAGCCTGTCACATGACAGGGAGACTGAGGAGTGTGCGATCGAGCTGAGCCGGTTGTATTCGGTTCGGGTCTCACAAAAACCGACCCACTTGCATTCAAAGTGGCTCAGTTTTCAAGGGAAGGCTTTGGTCCAACCCTATTGCTAGCAAGCCTATATCTTAGACTCACTCTGTGGGTTTTGTCAAAAACAAGAGGCAATCAATAACCCACAGCAGGGCATGGGGTTATGGTGAATAATGTAATGGGTAGAAAAAATGCTGGCTCCTGACTGGCCAAGGGGTACTTTTAGCCAGGCCATTATCCCAGCACGACAGCCCAGCTGAAAGTAGCTCAACAAAAGTATGTTTAGAAAAACAATTACAAATTACTAAAAAGTGCCAGTTTCATAACCACAATAAGGCATTCTAGGGGGTTTGTTATGGCAGACTAATGATCCTTCTTGGGTGGTGGAAGCACTTGGCTTTGCCTCGTAGTTGAACTCACCCAAGACAGGCCATTATCCCACTATAACGCACATCCTAGCGTGCCTTATTGCTTAATTGATGCACAACCAGGTGCACTGTGAGGTGTGTGGCCGAAGACCGAGTGCCCTCCAGCACCCTACAAGTGCATTAATTCACCATAACTACATGTCCTGGAGTGGGTTACTGCGCTTATAAAATTGGTTAGTTATTAAAAAAAATTTAGAAGAAAGTAATTTTTTAAGTGGAAAATTTAAAAAATGTATTGATCCACCAGGTAAAGTTATTTGTTTAAACTAACAGTCAAAACATATGATGTGAACATGACAACTCTGTAAGTTTATAGACTGTTACATGACTCAAAAACGTGTCGTGATATTGTTTTTGTTACATATGCAAATCACCACAGAATGTTAGGCTGGTACAACTTTAAGCAGAATTGCATGGTGCAGAAAGGCCTCTCACACAGTTTGCAAAGGGTGCGAACAGATGACATAGACACGTGTTTCGTCCTACCAGGACTCATCAGTATGCCTTGTCTGACACCCCAGTGGACTGAACCAGCTACCCTAAGACAGTGTGTCTTGGTTACGTTGTGGTGAACCCATTAAAATAAAAAACTATTTAAAAGACAAAGAACCTCTGTGCGCAAACACTGAGGCAAGGGTTACCCCAAAGGGCATTTGGTTGGGAAGCCAAGTTTCAAGAAAATACAAAATCACACATGCCCACACAATTGCAAACTGTGTGAGGGGCCTTTTGGCACCATGCAATTCTGCTTAAAGTTGAACCAGCCTAACATTCTGTGGTGATTTGCATATGTAGCCCATGATGCTTTGCATTGTGTGGGCATGTGTGATTTTGTATTTTCTTGAAACTTGGCTTCCCAGCCCAATGCCCTTTGGGGTAACCCTTGCCTCAGTGTTTGCGCACAGAGGTTCTTTGTTTTTGTTATGTAACTTCTAAACGAAGATGGCAAGGAGTTCGGTTGCCTAACTGTGGATTAAATAGGAAATTTAGTTAACAGTTAGGTGATACTGTTTGACCAATTAGGGTTTGAATTTTTTCTACTACCCATTTTATAAGATTATTTAATGTAGGGCAATCTTTAGCATGGAAATGGGACATTGGCAAATCTCACTAACCTCTTCTACCTCCACTGTGCCTATCAGTAGGTCCTGGAGGGATGTCATTGTGTTGTGTACAATAATTTCCTGCATGTGCTCTGCCTGCAGTGCCTTGGAGCAAGACAGCTCAGTAATTTTGTTTCTGGCTGTGGTCAGGAGCATAACCAAACACATCACCCGCTCCCCTCCTCTGCGCTCTCTCCCACCCTCGCCCTCTGTTCTCCCAAAATACACCTACCCCTCCCTCTGTGCATGATCCCATCCTTGCCCTGCATTCTCAGCCCTATCAAACTTAAATAACTCTCCTGCTTGCTCCCTCTGCATGATCTCCCACCCTTGCCTTCTGTTCCCAGATGCTGGTCTCACTAGATTACACTCTAGATTCCTCTATAAGCATGTTCTTTCAGCCACCAGCCTCCATTCCTGGCCCCCACTTTCACTAGATAACCCTACAACTCCATCCCTCTTTGCGTTTTCCAGCCCCACCGTCTGTTCCAGGCACTTGGTCTGAAGTTCACAGACTTTCTTGCCCTGCCACAGATGACGGCAATATCAATGAGCCCCAAATGGGCCTTCTTCAGTGCTGCCAATGGCAGTGGCATGCATCGGGCCCAGACCAGATCTCCTTCAGTCCTGCTGATGGCAGTGGCATGCATCGGGCCCAAATTAGATCTCCTTCAGTGCTGCTGATGGCAGTGGCATGCATAAGACCCAGACCAGATCTCTTTCAGTGCTGCTGATGGCAGTGGCACGCATCGGGCCCAGACCAGATCTCCTTCAGTGCTGCTGATGGCAGTGGCATGCATTGGGCCCAGACCAGATCTCCTCAGTGCTGCTGATGGCAGTGGCATGCATCGGGCCCAGACCAGATCTCCTTCAGTGCTGCTGATGGCAGTGGAATGCATCGGGCCCAGACCAGATTTCCTTTAGTGCTGCTGATGGCAGTGGCATGCATCGGGCCCAGACCAGCTCTTCTTCAGTCCTGCTGATGGCAGTGGCATGCATCGGGCCCAAATTAGATCTCCTTCAGTGCTGCTGATGGCAGTGGCATGCATAAGACCCAGACCAGATTTCCTTTAGTGCTGCTGATGGCAGTGGCATGCATCGGGCCCAGACCAGCTCTCCTTCAGTGTTGCCTATGGTGGCAACTCTAACTGGCTCAGTTGGTTCTTTTCTAGTGCAACAGAGGGTGGCTACTAGTGGTCTGTCCAGGCCTTCTCTAGTGCTGCTGGAAGTAAACTCCCTCCTACTGCAGGTACTCACTGTGTAACGTTGGGCAACTCACTTAATCTTCCAGTCCATCTCAGCTGGGCTTTCCTGGGTAAATTAAGTGTAAAATAAAAAATGGAATCTGTACTAGTTGAGTATCATTATTGGGAAGGGCATGAAAGGTAAGAAAAAAGTATGTGCATCTGTGTGTACATGCATCTGTATTTAGTGTTGTTTGTGTGTGTGTGTGTGCGTGCATGTATGTGTGTGTAGTGTAGTATGCATTTATCTGTGCAGGTAGCGCTATGCGTGTTTGTGTGTCTGTGTATGTAGTGCTCTGAGTGTACGTGCATCTGTATATACTGCTGATACTAGGTTTCATACTAGGTACTAGAATGGAAGAAGGCACTCAGGCCTATTTTACCATTCCCCGAAATGCGGGCTCATTTACATCCTCAAGCATGTTAGCTTGTCTAATTCTCTTTTGAATTGTTCTAAACTACTACTGCTTACAATATAATTTGGTAAAACGTACCATATTCTAGCTATTCTCTGGACGAAGAAAAAATATCTGGAATTCTTTTTAACTATTTCCAGTTTTATTTGTAACCTATGTCCTCTAAGTCCTTCTGGTTTCTTCACAAATTCTATTCCTAATCCTTCCATTAGTTCAGGATCTTTCATAATTTTAAAGAACTGTAATAAGTCCCCTCTTTTTCTTCTATCCTCTAATTTAAGCAATTTTAATCTTTCCAGTCTTTCCTCATACACTCTACCTTCCTCAGTCTTTATCATCCTAGTGAATGTCCTTTGGACTCTTTCCAGCATATTTATTTCACCTTTTGCATATGGATTCCACACCTGTGATCCATAATCCATATAGGGCCTTACATACGCTCTATATAATGGCACCAGACATTGTTTAGATCTATTTATAAAACTTTTTCTGATGTTTTTTATCACATAATTTGTTCTCCTTATAACCTCTGACCTTTGTGCCTTAAAAGTCAATTTATCATCTATTATTATCCAACAATCATTTTTCCTATGTGTTACTTCCATCCTAGTGTCGTTCAAGAAGTACACTTGTTTGGGGTTCTTGTTCCCCATATGCATCACTTTACACTTTTCTATACTTAGTGGCAATTTATTGTCTTTTGCCCATATCTCAAATTATTTTAAATCAGCCTCCATCTGTTTGATTTCTTCCATGGAGCCCACCTGCCCCCCCAGTTTCACATCATCTGCAAATTTTACTAATATTTATGTTTACTTTGTTGGATGTCTCCTATATATAGGGAGAACAGTGTGGGACCCAAGACCAACCCCTGGGGAATCCCACTCATGACCCCAGCCTCCTCTGACAATACACCTCTTAATCTCACAACTTGTTTCCTATCTGTCAGCCAATTTTGCACCCACCTAATCAATCTACTGTCAATTCCCATATTTACCATTTTAACAATTAATTGATGATGTGAGACCTTGTCAAATGCCTTCTGAAAGTCAAGATAGATGACATCAACTGTTTTTTTTGTTATTTAATTTATTTATTTATATATTCATAGAAAATTAATTGATTGGTCAAGCATGACCTATTTCTTTTAAACCCGTGCTGGCTGGCGTCTTTCACTTTTAAAGCTATTAAGACCTCCTCTAACTTTTTCTTTAGCACTCTCTCTGCCACCTTACACAGCACAGCTGTCAGGTTGATTGATCTGTAATTTGTCATCAAGGTATTTAATCCCTTTCTTTTATATATTGGTATTACTATTGCATTTTTCCAATCTGCTGGTATCTCTCCTGTACTAAAAGATAGACTAATCAAGTTTGCCATAGGAGGTGCTATCTGCTTACTGACTTCTTTTAATAACCTTGGATGCAATGAGTCTGGACCTGAAGATGTATAAGGTTTTAATCCTTTCAATATGTTCTCTATATCTTCCTTATTTACTTCCAAAGCTAATTCTTGTTTTAATATTATCATTTAGCTGGATCTCTTCATTAACCTTGTCATCATATACAGAACAGAAGTATTGGTTAAAATGTTCTACCATTATTGGTACCTCGGTTACTTCTCTCCCATTAATGTCTAGGGATCCTAATTGTCTAACTACGTTCTTGTTATTATTGATATAAGAATGAAGACCTTTTCCATTATCTTGTCTATATATTAAATTCATTTCCAATCTTTTCCTTTCTGTTTTGATTTTAGTTTTTAAACTCTTCAGTATTCTTTTATAATTCATGATAGCTTCATCTGTACCCAGTTTTTTCATAGTGTCATAAGCCTTCTTCTTGTCGTTACATAATTTCATTATTCCTTTAGTACACCACATTGTTTTTTGTCCCCTTTTAGTGTATAATTTCTTAGTGGGGACATATTTGTCTTCTAACTGCTTTATCTTATTTTTAAACATCACCCACATTTCTTGTACTGTTTTACCCTTAAATGTACTCTTCCAGTCCCATTCTTCCAATTTTGCTTTTATACTTCCACAACTTGTTTCCTATCTGTCAGCCAATTTTGTACCCACCTTATCAGTCTACTGTCAATTCCCATATTTACTATTTTAACAATTAACTGATGATGTGAGACCTTGTCAAATGCCTTCTGAAAGTCAAGATAGATGACATCAACTGTTTTTTTTTTGTTAATAAATTTATTTATATGTTCATAGAAAATTAATTGATTGGTCAAGCATGACCTGTTTCTTTTAAACCAGTGCTGGCTGGTGTCTTTCACTTTTAAAGCTATTAAGACTTCCTCTAACTTTTCCTTTAGCACTCTCTCTGCCACCTTACACGGCACAGCTGTCAGGTTTATTGGTTTGTAATTTGTCATGATAGTATTTAATCCCTTTCTTTTATATATAGGTATTACTATTGCATTTTTACAATCTGCTGGTATCTCTCCTGTACTAAAAGATAGACCAATCAAGTTTGCCAGAGGAGGTGCTATCTGCTTACTGACTTCTTTTAATAACCTTGGATGCAATGAGTCTGGACCTGAAGATGTATAAGGTTTTAATCCTTTCAAGATGTTCTCTGTATCTTCCTTATTTACTTCCAAAGCTAATTCTTGTTTAATATTATCCTTTAGCTGGATCTCTTCATTAACCTTATCATATATAGAACCGAAGTACTGGTTAAAATGTTCTACCATTATTGGTACCTCAGTTACTTCTCTCCCATTAATGTCTAGGGATCCTAATTGTCTAACTACGTTCTTGTTATTATTTATATAAGAATGAAGACCTTTTCCATTATCTTGTCTGTATATTACATTAATTTCCAATCTTTTTCTTTCTGTTTTGATTTTAGTTTTTAAACTCTTCAGTATTCTTTTATAATTCATGATAGCTTCGTCTGTACCCAGTTTTTTCATATTGTCATAAGCCTTCTTTTTGTCGTTACATAATTTCATTATTCCTTTAGTACACCACATTGTTTTGTTTTCCCCTTTTAGTGTATAATTTCTTAGTGGGGACATACTTGTCTTCTAACTGCTTTATCTTATTTTTAAACATCACCCACATTTCTTGTACTGTTTTACCCTTAAATGTACTCTTCCAGTCCCATTCTTCCAGTTTTGCTTTAATACTTCCAAAATGTGCCTTATTGTAATTTCTAGTTAATGTAATCCCCTTTTGCCCAACTGCTCTTCTTTTTAGGTAAAATTGGACTATCCCATAATCACTATTACTCAAATTATCTATAATGCTTATTTTAGTTACTATTTCCTCACAGTTTGTTGCAATCCAATCTAGAATGTTTCCTCCTCTAGTTGGCTCACAGTATTTACCAGTTGTGTTAATTCTACCTCCTCCATAATTTCTAAATATCTTCTGTGGGCAGAATTCTTCGCTGTCTTTCTCATCCAGTTTATATCTGGTAAATTAAAATCCCCCAATACAACAATATCACCCTGCATTAATATTTGTCTAATCTCTTTTAGTATATAATCATCATTTATTTTACTAGAATTAGGTGACCTATAAAATAAACCCAACAATAGTTTCTTTTGTGTTTGTGTTTGTTGTATAGATACTCATAGAGATTCTAAGTCCTTCTATTTATTATAATCACTATACAGAGTTCTATTGATTCCCTGCCTTATATAGAGATCAATACCTCCTCCTTTCCTACTACTTCTCTACTTGGAAAACATTTCATAGCCTTCTATCTCTCTCTATTCCAACTAGAACCTTCTTCCCACCATGTTTCAGTTATACTACATATGTCCACTGCTTCTGTATTTAGTCTTATTTCTAGTTCTGCTTTCTTTCCAGGATTTAGACTTCTAGCATTCAGGGACCAGACCTTAAGTCCATTATGTGTCCTTTTTTTTATTTCTCTAATTCCTAAATATTTATGCTGGTCATTGTTTTTTTTTTATTTGACCACAGAAGCAGATTTAAGTTTCTTTCCCCCCTCCCTGAATGTATTAGTTTAAATGTTTATCCAAAACTCTTCGTATGTCTGATCCTAACTTTCTACTTCCCTTTTTAGATAAATGCAACCCATCTCTACAATAATAACTTGACTCATTTACAAATTGTTCCCAATGAGTCAAATATCCAATCCCTTTCTTTAGTGTCCATAGTCTTATCCAGTTGTTTAGTTCTTTTATTTTATTCTGTCTACTCTGATTTTCTCTTGGCACTGGTAGTATCTCAGAAAAATATAATTTACACCCAAGTTGTTCTGCTTCCTCTCTTATGTTCATGTATTCTTGTTTTATACTCTTTATACTTTGTTGCTTAATGTTATTTGTTCCTAAATGTACTAATACATTTTCTCCTGTTTGATCTTTTATTATATTAGGTAACATTTCCTGTACATCTCTAATTTTTGCTCCTGAAAAATAACTAGTCATCACCTGTTCCTTGTTTCCCCATGATGTGTATCTGTCTGTGTATTTTAGTATTGAATCTCTTAACACATAAGCATTTATCTGTTTAGTTGATTCTATAATCATTTCTTCTCTCCCTTGTGGCTCAAGATCCACTACACCTTCTATGTTTCTTCCATCTTCTCCTAAAACAATTCCATTTTCCTGTATTATATTCTCTTCCACTAATTGTCTGGGATCTCCTATTTCTTGTATGATGTTTATTGAGTTACTATTGTTCTCAGTAATCCTTTTGTTAGTTACAGTATGTCACTGTCAGCTTTTTTTTTATCTTTGCCCCACTCTTTTAGTCTCTCACAATTATTTTCATCTTCATTTATGGTACCCTCTGTCTGTATATTTAATTGTGTGTTGTTTTCTTCTTCTCCTTGTTTTGGTTCACAACTATCCATCCCTTTCTCCACTTCTGACATATCTATTGCTACGTGTAATTCTCCTTCATCCAAATTAATTAATTGTTCATAACTACTTTTGTTTCCAAAGTAAATTTCATAGCTCTACATCCTTTCTTATATTTTCTGGTTTCCTTCTCCCACCCTTCCCCTTCAATGTCTCTATTTCTTTTTGCTCTGGCTTTTGTCGAAGTTCCTTTATTTATTTCCATAACGTGATCCTGTTTATTACCCAGTTCCTGAGCTTGCTGCATCATTTTCTGTTGCTGCAGAGTTATTAATTTCATTTCCAATACAATATTAGCTTGTCTCAGTTCTTTAATTAATGTACATTCCTCACATGTATAAACTAACATTTCATTAGCCACTTCTGTAGATATCTTTCTGCATAATAAACATCGTAATCCAAGTTCTCCCCCTTCCAGTCTTACCATATTAGTGTCCATACAATTCAGTGTTCTTAGTCTATAATAAAATCTCTATGACTTCTTCTGATACTTAATATGTATTTAAACCCTTATAACAGATCGACTCTAGCAATCAGCTCACTCCAGCCCTAGTTCTTATCAGTTTCAGTACCCGGAAATAGAGTGTCTCGCAACCACACTCTGTTCTAGTGTGCCAAAGCTACTCTATTACTAGTAACTTAAAATTGCTGTCTACTGAGCTGCAAGATAAAAAAGAAACAAAATGAAAGGATACGTTTCAACTACTCATTATTGTTAAGTCTTTGTTATAGATCTTCAATATCCTCCTGAACTTCATGGCAAGCTGTAATGGTTTATAACAATTTAATCCTTGTTTAACACTGCTGCAACTAAATTAGCAATATGTGTGATTTTTATCCTCCTGTCCTAGCTTGTTTCTGCAATCAACGGCTACACCTCACAACTAGTGGACTTAACAGGTCACAATATTATACACATACTTTACAGTCCCTACTTGGTCATATCCTATTCCTTTTCTTGGTAGCCTGTATCCTAACGTATCTTTTTATTCTTGGCTCTTACCCCTTTTCCCCATCTAACGCCGACAGACGTCACTGGCCTCTGCCCATGTTACCTCCACTGTGTGCTTGGCTCCGCTCGCTAGAGCTGAGCAAGATATAGTGCTTCTGCAGTGACATCAGCCTGTTGCCAGGTAATGCTCACTCCCCAGTTACCTCCCTGCGTTGTCTTAGCAATGCATAAGGCTGCCTTTAAAAAGGCAGTCTAGTCAACACTTGAATGGTCGAAAATTCCTGTTCAATGCACCGCAGTGCCTGCCTCAAAAGACCATCTCAGGTACAATACCTCGTTAGAGTGCTCACTGACACTAGCACCTCAGTGCGTCTATCCACACAGTCAACTGGCTAGTTGCCAGAAAAAGATTACAGGCTCGCTACAGCCGAGCAAGATATAACACTTCTGCAGTGACATCAGCCTGTGGCCAGGTAATGCTCGCTCCCCAATTACCTCCCAGTGTTGTCTTAGCAATGCATATAGGCTGCCTTTAAAAAGGCAGTCTAGTTAACACTTGAACGGTCAAAAATTCCCGTTCAAAGCACCGCAGTGCCTGCCTCAAAAGACCATCACAGGTACAATACCTTGTTAGAGTGCTCACTGACACTAGCACCTCAGTGTGTCTATCTATGCATTTGACTGGCTAATTGCCAGAAAAAGATTGTGTGCATGTGTCTGTGTAGGTCAGCTATGACTGTACATCTGTGGAGACAGTACTGTGTGTGCATGTGTCTGTGTATGTAGTGCAGTGTGCATGCATCTGTAGAACTGTGTGTACACACCCTTTCCTCTCTCTCTGGGTTCATTATCCCTGGACTAGGTAGCATGCCATCCTAAGAGCCCCCTCAGCTGTGGTCACTGCTGATTGTCCCTTCTTCTTTCAGCTGGGGGCTGACACCCTATGATAGCCCTCTCTGAGTGCCAGGTGGGACCCTATGTGTGTGGTATAACCCCAGCAGTATCCTCAGTGCCTAGGGTTATGCTGTTGCTTGCTCGATGGAGGCCTCCCCTTTAAGTCACTCCAATAGTTCCACTAAATGCAACATTCTTACTCCTTTCCCTGTTCACTTCTGAGTAAACTTCACTTAGGTCCAGTCCTATGGGTATAGCAATAAACACTATGATGTGTTTGATGTTGTTGTCACAGTTACTAACATACTAACAGTTACTCCCATGGTGACATGGTCCACGAAGCACTCTCCTTGTCAGCACTGCTAAGACGGGCTATATTCTGACTTCAGACATAGGTCAGAAACTCAGGGTCCCTTACGTAACAGTGGTTCCCTTTCTCACACACATAGAGCCCATGGCTCCCATTATTCCTTACTTTTTACCATGGGTGAGGTCATATCTCAGTCAGAGCCTATCTACACAGCATTCTGAATTTATCAGATCTCTGATCTTGCTATTCACTTTGGGTTACACTCATTTTCACACATACAAATGACACCTTGGCATCAGGTCAGCTGATGTGCGGGAGGCAGCACCACTGGTGAGACTTTCACTCAGATGTACCTGGCTAATTGCCACCCCCTTGCTGGGTGGCTCACATTAACCAGATTCTTACTAAGCTGGCCCACCAGCATAGTGGTAGCACCGTTACTCACGATGCCGGTGACCTGGGATGGGAACGAGCCTTGGTCATTAGAGGGCCAGCTAGGGGAGGATAGTTGAATGTCCCAGAGGATGCTTGCCTCCTTGGAGGTAAGAGGGTGCCTAGACTCTGCTGTGACACTGCCACTTGGGTGACCACAGGTGGTGGAGCAAGCTGGAGCTGGCCATCAAGGGATGGTGACATTGGCACTCTGATGCACATTGCATGCTGTACATATGTTAATGCATCAGCCAAGGGCCTCCTGACATCTGTGGGCTGGGGAACGAAACACATGAAAAATACCTCCAACTGTGCAGGATGCCATGCACCACCCGCCACAGGTCCTGCACTGCCAGCCAGACTCCTGTTCCAGCACCAAATCCAAACTCTGTCAGAGGGAGCTGGGTCTGACCTCCAGCAGCCCTTTCCATGGGGGTCATCCATGGGGGAACATGGAGCTGTGGCAAACCCTTGAGAAGGCAGGTAATAGAGCTGAGCAGATCAGTTCCGATGCAGGCTGGCTGGGTGCAAGGGCATAAAGCATATCAAATAAAAAATAAAGCAGATCCTTACTCTTATTGGATGATCTAACGAGTATAACTGTGGACCTCAGCCAGTCCTCTGGCAGTGGCTGGCAATCTCCCCGAGCCCTTTGTTAGAGGCAAAATCTCCAATTCACATCCCAGCATGGTATTCCCTGAAACAATAGTAGGCATACCTCCTACCTGAATCTGAAGCTCAGCTACTGTCACCAGAGCTCTCACCATCTTCAGCATCACTGGCAGTTTCTTTGTCTGGGACTGATATCGCCCCCACCACAGGGTAACACCCACTTCAGTGAAATCCTCCATGTGCCACAAGGTTACTAAGAATTTACCTTGAGTGGCAGTCCCATAGGATATTTGCTCCCTGCATGAGATCCCTTACGCTCTGACCAGAATTAGTAGTGATCTACACTAAATGGCCCCAGACTCCAAATCCCTAGGGTCTTCACTGCTGTCCTGGTTTCTGTCCCAGGAGGCTGCCAGATGGCCAGTCAGTGATTTCTGTTGTTCTCTTACACACTGGCTCCACAAACAGCAGCTTCTAGTGAGGGACCCCTGCCTCCTCAGATAGTCTGGCAAGTAAACTGATGTAAGGGGGCCCCAGAGACAAATCTGTACCTTCCTATCACTTTTCCATTTTGACATTCATCTGCTAGCAGCAAACAACTGCCACTCTAGCCCCACCCGCTGGTTGTTAGAGTCTCTACCAATCAGTAGGCTCTGTTGTCTGGCATTCTAGTGACTAATCCCTCTCCCCCTGCTGGCAGGAGAGGGCTGTTACATGTGTGTAATGCTGCTGTTATTGTTTATTGAAAATTCTAGAGAATTACTTTTGAGTACAAGTGCTTGTTCACAAAGGTTCCATGTCAGTGTCAGAGATTACAAGATAATATAATTTATTAAAAAAAGCATATCTCATTGGAATGTAGTCAAGCATGTACACAACATGCAGGATAGATCAACTGAGCACAATTTTACAATAAGACAAGTAAACAGAAACAGTGTAAAACAACCATAGTAACAGTACATGGCCACAGAGCCTGAGTCTGACACAGCTCGAAGTGTACACCAGGAGGGACCTAGACATTAGGATGATTAGCGGTTATAGTTGCATGGCACAGTTAGGGTTGCCCGTAGTAATCTCTTGAACTGGTCAAACATAGGTCAGTTAGGCAGGGTTTCAGGCAGCTCATTTAACCAGTCAGCACCCTTTACAGTGAATGACCGCTTACCCAGCTGAATATGATGAAAAGGCAATTTAAGGGCATTCCGAGCCATGCTCCTGGTGTTGTGAAGACTAGCAAGATGGAGGAAGCAGTGAGTAAGGGTGGGGGTTAGGACCAGAAGTACCTTTTTGGCTAGCAGACATGTCTGGAACTATATTCTGCTAGGTAGGGATAACCAGTTAGTTAGAGTGTAGAGGGTGCAGCTTTGGGTATGCTTGTTTGCCCAAGCACAAAGTGACAAGCTGTATTGCAGATCAGTTTTATTCTGCTGAGAACCAAGTCACAGGCAGTTGAATAGATTGGGAGGCCATAGTCAACTAGTGACATCACTGAGCTTGCCACTATGAGGCATCTAGCATCAATAGTGAGGTTGATCTGGTTATAGTACAAGGCTCCCAAGTTTCAGCTTGCCATGGACGTTATGTGCTCAACATGGGGATCAAAAGATAAGTTATTGTCCAGGATCACCCCAAGGTATTTAAAGGTTTCCACTTGTTCAAGTTCATGTCCCAGGTCATTGTGGATGATGGAGGATACCTTTTTGTTCAAGTGTGGGCCTGTGAAGAACATGATCTTGTTTTGTTTTTTTGTAATATAAGACCAGTTTGCTAAGGGAGAACCATCTTACAAGGACCCTGAAGCTACCCTGGATGATGGAGGTGAGACTGCCAAGGTCAGGGTTCTTGGAATAGATAACAGCATCATTTGAATAAAGAAATACATTTGCAGACTGACAGGCATCAGACAGGTGGTTTGTGAATAAGCCAAATAGAAGGGGGTCCAGAATGGAGCCCTGGGGGACACCAATGGATACATTTCTAAGATCAGACAAGGAGCCCTCTATCTTCACACACTGAGTGCAATTAATGAGATAAATCTGGAACCAGGTGACTGTGTCTAGTGCCAGGCCAAGGCCAAGGAGTTTGCTGAGAAGACGCTTATGACTGACCAAGTCAAGGCTTCTGTCAAGTCAATATAGATGGCGCCAACCTTGTCTGCATTGTCAAGGCCTCATGTATGAAGCTGGACTACTGCATTAGTGCTGTATTGGTGCTATGTTTTGTATGCTGTTGTGGACACTGGGTTTCGTATTTTTCAAGATATTAGATAATTTGATTGGACTCAATTCTCTCAAGGGCTTTGGACGGGGGGAGAGAATGGAAATTGGTCTATAACTGTCAAGGTTAAAATGGTCACTGTTTTTAAAAATTGGTGTAACCAGCATGGATTTCTGCTTTTTGAGGAACTGGGAATAGTACAGAGAGAAGCTAAACATTTTGGAATTGGGGTAGGAGGAACAACCTGGGTAAATAACTTCATATCAGTTGAATCACTACCAATTCTGGTTTTACTAAGCACTTTTCTAATACAATCAGAGGCATCCTTAACTGAGACAGGTTTAAAATAGGATTTAGGATATCCTGGCTTAGGGTGCAGTGGTTGGGTGTCTACAGGACTAGGACCTCTGCAGGAGGGTTGGTCCAGCAGGATGGGGCTAAGCTGAGCGAAGGCAATGTTGAATTTGTTAGCAATTTTGGTGGGGTCAATTACCTCATGCCCATCAACCATGAGCATTTTTGTTGAGGTTTTCTCACCCTCACCAAAGAATTTCAAAGCATTCTCCTATAATTCCTTTACCATTGCTCCAATTCTGGGTTAGCTGGGCCTTACCGTAGTTGGATTTTGCCAATCGAGTCCTAGTAGTGCATTTATTCCTGGCTTCCTTGTATTTTTATAGATGGACTGGGGATCCAGACTCCCTGCCCAGTGCCCACAGATTCATATTCTCTCTCTCTCATATATATGAGGGCAAGGAGTTCTGGGGTGATCCATCCAGAGGGTGTACCTCTCACCTTGCGCTCTTTGAAGAGTACAAATTTATTGCAGGCAAAAAAAAATTCTAGGGCTGAAACAATGTGAGGAATGGTAACAAGGAAGCTCCAGTCTAGTTAGGGCCACATAGGATTTGAAATCTATCACTCTTCTTTTTCTTAGGATGGCTGTTATGAAGTGGGGCTGGGCTGTTTCACTGCCCACAATCATTGCACCACTGAGTGGTCCCTGAGGGTATCATGCAAATACTTTTACATTTTTTACCCTGTTTGGGTGGGTGAGTTTCTAGTACCCATCTGAGTAGTGTCTTAGTGCCTGATTTATAGTTAGTTCTGATGTGCTCAGTGACAATTTGTGTTAGAAATAGACTGGCGATCTTATCTCTGTGACTAGTCCTGGACTTGGCAGTCCAGTTAATATTAAAGTCACCAGTAACTATGAATTCCCAGTTCTGGTTAAATTGTTTGAGATAGTTAGAGAAGGACTCCATACCCCCTAGTTGTTTAGCAGGTGGGATATAGACTGTCAGGTGGACAAGAGACTTTTGACATCAGCCCAGCAGCAGTTTAATGGCCAAGCATTCACAGTCCCCAGCCTGGTCTTTGATTTCAAGTTTTGAGACTAGCTCACTGGGTATTACCGGTGAGTAATACCATCGAGAGGTTTTTTGCAGGCAGTCCTACCTTTTTGGGTTTTTCGGTGAAGGCAGGCTCAAGTTTTGTGGTATGGTATGGTATGAAAAAAAAACAAAAAAACAGGGACATTCCAAGGACTGGACGCGATTCAGTCTCACTAAGTGAGACTACCGCTGCCATGTTTTACAACTTGTTCTGCCTGCCCACCAAGGAAAAGGGCCAATTAAAAGGCACAATTTGGAAGAAGTGGTGCAGCAGACTTGTGGTTGTGCTGTGGAGTTTAAGTGATAATACTATCGTTCAGGTCCCAAACGATAGTATTATGGGTCCTAAACAATAGTATTATCAGTCATGAAAGGTGCTATTATCTGTCTGGCACCAGTGCTATTACCAGAAAAATTTTATATGCTTTACAATAGTATTAATTTTACAATCCATATATTAAAACCTAATAATGAGATGGTGGAGTCAGGTATTTTGGGGTCAGGCCAGGTTTCAGTAAGGGAAATAATTCCAGTTACACTAACGTTCTCCCTCACCCCCCGGCCTTCAAACTGAGCAAGGTTATGTAGGAGAATACCAATATTTAGGGATACTATGTTCAGTTTCCCTTGACTTTCAGAACCATGCCCAGGGCTATCTGCAGGGCATGGGTTGTAGTAGACCTTCCCAGACAGCAGATGTAGCATTAAAGTTAGGCCCCTGGCAGCTCTGAGGCAGTGTTTCAGTCTCCAAATCTTTCTCTTAGGGAGACAGGACATACCAGTGATCCTGGAGACACAGCCATAGCATGTGATCCCAATGCATTTACATAATACCACTGTGATAGGTCTGTTTTGCAGTGGATGTAGGGTGTGGGGCTTGGGAACTGAGGGGCAGTTCAGGAGGATCATGTAGCCATGGGTTCAGCATGAAGTCCAGTAAGAAGGCCACCTTAGCCAAAGAGGGCTCTAAAGGTTCAAGGAACAATGAAATGGGTAGGTGAGTCAACAATAGTAGCATTGCAATAAACATGGTTACGGTAGAACTAAATAAGTAAGTAAAAGTAAGTAAAAATTATTTTTGAGCGCACCATCCCAGAGGCTCTGGTTGCTGAACAAGTAGATATGTAAACATACGTTGATAAATAAACATTAAAGGAAAACAAACATAAAATTGCAACAATTTAAAAGATAAAATTTAAAAAGAGTAAAATATTTCAGCAGTTTAACTAACATAAACTATCTGGAAATGCTTTCCTGATAAGATGTGCCTTTAGGCCCCGCTTAAAAGCCTCCACCAATGGGCCCTTCCTCAAGGACCTTGGTAGCGAATTCCACAGTACAGGGCCCGCCACCTCAAAAGCATGATCTTCAGAGGATTTAAGATGGCCCCTGGGAACCACTAGGAGGCCCTCAGTGGAGGAGCAAAGTGAGCGCGCAGGACAGGCTGGTGTCAGGACGTCATTTAGGTAGCCAGGGCCCGATCCATGTAGGGCATTATAGGTGAAGATGATTCTTTTACCTAGCCAGCAGACAGTGCAGTTCATGTAAAACTGGGATCACTTAGGGCCTCAGAAGGCCCATCAGTAACCTGGCTGCTGGATTCTGCACAAGCTGCAGGCACCAGAGAACCCTTCCAGTGACCCCGAGGTACAGAGTGTTGCAGTAGTCAAGCCTCAATGTCACAAAAGCATGTATTAATGAGGGCAGGTTGTCAGACGGAATCAAGACTTTAATCCGGGCAACATTCCTCAACTGGTAGAAACCACTCATGACGACAGGTAACACCTGAGCTTCAAGCGCCAATCTTTCATCAAGGATGGCGCCCAGATTTTTCACCTTGGTGGATGCCACCAGGGGGGTGGGGCCAAGGAATAATCCTGTTCCCATCCCAGCAGTGTCCACATCCTGCTGACAACCAGGCTCAATCACTAGTACCTCCGTCTTGTCAGGACCGAGTCTTAGCCAGGTAGAGGCCATCCAGTCCTGTATCTTGGCAAGGCATTTATTTTGCACTTCTAAAGCGCCATCCACCTCGGGTGCAAATGACATGTACAGCTGGGTGTTGTCTGCATAACAGTGGAAACCCAAGTTGCACTATCTAATGATCTCACCCGGGGAAGCATGCACACTGTGAACAAGGCAGGCGACAGGACTGAACCCTGGGGAACTCCATGAGGCAGGGGCTTTGGACCCCTGTAATTATTAAATTAGATTCACCCAGACAGTGGAAGTAATGCAGGGCCTCAGTATTGGCAGGTAAAGGACAACTAGCTGAACAGGGCACTCAGTCCACCCAGATAGGGTGTTGGCAGAACCTCAATATAAGCAGGGCATAGTTGCAGGCAGGGTATGGTCAACTACCCAAATAATTCAGTCCACCCAAATAGTGTAATAGGCAAGGCTTCAGTATGGGCAGAGTTTAGGCAGCTGTCTAAACAAAATACTCAGTCCACCCAGATTGGGTATTGATGAAGCCTCAGTACGTGCAGGGTCACAGTACAGGCAGGGAGTGGCAACTTGCTAAGCATAAAACTCAGACTCCACCAGAATAGGGTATTAGCAGTACCTCAATAGGAGCAGGGAAGTAGCAGCTAGCAGGTAGTGCAATAAGTTCTAGTTTGTTAATAATGGAGCAGGATTTCAAACAACCAGCAACTAGTAAGTAAAACAGCACCACCCGTTCAGACGTAGTCAGAGGAACAGGAATTCAAAACAGCTTTCAGTAGGGCAGTTAGCAGAACTTAAGCAAGTGGATAATTATAACAAATCCTAGCTGCAGTTTAAATGACTTAGAAACAAATCAGCAACATAGAGACAGAAGCAATGTTATGCTATAAAGACCCCTCCAGTTAGGAACCAGTGTACCTGAGTAACAGTATGACTATTGGGCTGGCAGCATAACATAGAGCTTAGAATAACAAGCTGTGAATGAGCTTGGTACCTAGAGGTCAGAGGGGCACAAGACCCAAGGCAGCATGGATTCACAGCAGGGAGGTCATGCCAAATGAATCTAACAGATTTCTTTGACTGGATGACCAAAGTTGTAGATCAGGGAAGGGCTGTAAACATGGCTTACCTAGACTTTAGCAAGGTATTTGACTTAGTCCCACACAAAAGATTAATATACAAGTTAGCCAGCCTGGGAGTGGGTCCCAAGATGATAGCCTGGGTAAAGAATTGGCTGGAGAATAGGACACAGAGAGTAATAGTAAATGGAGTCCACTTTGAAGAAAGGGGGGTTACTAGTGGGGTGCCGCAGGGTTCAGTATTAGGACCGGTCTTCTTCAATGTCTTTGTAAGCAACATTGCAGAGAGAATGGAAGGAAAAGAATGTCTCTTTGCAGATGACACAAAGATCTGCAACAGAGCTGATGCACAAGGTGGGGTGGAAAGGATGAGAAGGGACTTGGCAAGGTTAGAGGAATGGTCAAATGTATGGCATCTTAGATTTAATACTAAGAAGTGCAAGGTAATGCACCTGGGAAACAAAAACCCAGGGGAAGAGGACACAGTAGGGGGTGAGATACTAACAACAACAAAAATGGAAAGGGACCTGGGGGTAGTCATATCAGATGACTTAAAGGTGGGCAAGCAATGTGAGAGGGCAGTAAGGAAGGTTGGGGGGATACTGGGATGCACAGGGAGAGGCATCACCAGTAGAAAACAAGAAGTTATTATCCCTCTGTACAGACAGCTGGTGAGACCCCATCTGGAGTACTGTGTGCAGTTCTGGAGACCCAATCTCCAAGGACATAGAAAAGATGGAAGCTGTCCAGAGGAGGGCAACTAAAATGGTTCAGGGTCTGCACCAGAAGACATATGAAGAGAGACTAAAGGAGCTTAATATGTATAGCCTCGAGGAAAGGAGGGAGAGGGGGGACATGATAGAAACTTTCAAGTACCTCAAGGGAATCAACAAAGTCCAAGAGGGTAGCATCTTTCAAAAAAAGAGGTGTGCAAGAACAAGAGGGCACAATTTGAAGATGGGGGGGCAGCTCAGAGGTAATGTAAAGAATTATTTTTTCACAGAGAGGGTTTTGGATGCATGGAACGGCCTTCCAAAGGAGGCTGTGGAGTCAAAAACAGTGGTTGAATTCAAGCACGCATGGGACAGCCATAAGGCAATTCTAGGGGATGGGGTAGAAAGAAGTAGGCTGCTGGCTAACTAGGATCTACAGCTTATCCATTAGGTAGGGAAATGGGCAGACTGGGTGGGCCAAGCGGTCCTTATCTGCCATCAAATTCTATGTTTCTATATCCAGCAGGCCTGAGTCCGAGTCCCCCAACTTCCACTTGCACACTGTGTAACTCTGACCAAGTCACTTAACCTCCCCAGTGCTCCCGTGTCACCTCTGAAAACAGGCACTTGTGCTTAGTGGACCTTACATGGTAACCAAAGAACTAAAAAAACAAATAAACTTGGAAGTGAAATTACAGCCCAACTAAATGCATACACCATTATCTGTTCACCGTCCTAAACCTCGGTTATCAAAGTAAATGCTATAAGTACTCACATTTCCTTACGTTGAGGCAGACAGGGATTGATGCCATGTGGCTGGCTGACTCCTGGCAGACTCCTTCCCTGTCCTTTGTGCTGCCGTCCTTAGTGATCTGGACTGCAGCACTCCAGACCACTGGGGATAGCTGGGATTTGAGGGCTGGACTGGCTGGAAAGAACAGGGCAACCAATGTGCTGCTGGAGTTGGTCCCAGTGGTAAGGGATGGCATTCGGCATTTCTGAGGGGGAGAGTCCCAGATGACATGAAAGTGATGCACAGGCACGTCTGATGTGCAGTGTGCATGCACTTAATAAGTGCATGCATCTGTGCATGTAGTGCTGCATGTGTGCGAGCATCTGTATGTAGTACTATATGTATCTGCATCTGTATGTAGTGTTGTAGGTGTGCAGGTGTGTCTTTATGTAGTGGTCATGGGTGCTTCTGTATGTAGTTCTGTGTGTGTACATCTGTGTATATAGTGCTCTGTGTGTGTGTGCATGTGTGTAGCAGTTTGTCTGTTTATGTGACAGCATGTGTGTACTGTATGTAGTACTGTCTGTGTGTGTCTGTACAGATACAAAGATACACAGAATATGTCGACAGTAAAGGACTGCTTGGTCTGCCCAGTCTGCCCAGTTTTCTTCTCTGCCTATTCTGTCCCAGCAGACCCTAACTGTTCTCCAGCAGCCCTACCCCCTTTTTATTTTACTAGTGTTCCTCTATATCAATTTCATGCATGTTTGAAACCCCCCACAGTTTTTGTTTACTACCTCTTGTGGCAGGCTGTACCAGGCATCCACTACTAATTCAGTGAAGTAGTATTTCCTCACTTGCCTTATAAATTTCCCCCTTATAGCTTTGTTGCATGTCCTCTTGTTCTATTGCACCATTTCAGTTGAAACAGACTCCCACCAGTACCCTGTTCACTCCTGTGAGGTACTTGTAGGTCTCTATCATGTCCTTGCTGTCCCTTCTCTCCTCCAGGGTGTACATCTTGAGATCCTTCAGTCTGTCCATATTCGGTTTCTCATGCAACTCATGTGCAATTTTAGTTGCCCTTCTCTGGACTGCCTTTTCACTGTCAGTATCTTTTCTGAAATGCTGCCTCCAGAACTGTACACAATACTCAAGGTGTGGTCCCACCAATGATCTATAAAGCGGTAATATCACCTCCCTCCTTTTGCTTGTGATACCTCTCCCAATGCACCCAAGCTATCCACTGGCCATGCCCATTGCCTTGTCACACTGCCCTGCAGCTTTGAGGTAATCACATTATAACCCCTAGGTCTTTTTTATGTTGATTGCGTGCATGCGCAAGAAACATATTGCGTTAGCTTTCTCCAAAAGCAGGTAGTGGAGGCGTGGCACTGTTGTGCCCAATGCCCCCACAGCCTGCAGAGGCTTGTCCTCCGTCCCCCAATGCCGTGGCATGCTGCTGCTGACACTAGTTCAGCCAGCATGCCACAACCTTCTAAAAAAATAGCAGCTGCAATCAGGGGCCACCTTGTCATTGCAGCATCAGCCATCCGCTGCAATGAGGGAGTGACCCGTCATTGCAAGGCGGGATGTGAAACCCCCTGATGTTGTTTGTGAACATGGTGGTGGCTTGCCCTCGTGTTCACAAGCAATATAACCCCCTCCTCCCCACCATGTTTACTTGTTGCCGACGGGGGAGCCCTAATCACTGTCTGCATTCTGTAACCCCCCCTCCTTTTGTTCCTGCCAACGAGGTGCCCAATCCCCGTAGGCATAATGACCCCCCCCCACGGTTTTGTTCCTGCTGACGGGTGCCCAATCCCCATTGGCATAATGAACTCCCTGCTTTGTTTCTGCCGACAGGTGCCCAGTCCCTCGTCGGCTACTGCTTGCCCCCAAGCCTCTGATGGCATGCTGGGAGCCCACCCCAGTGTGCCAGACACCCCTGTGAGCAGAAAATGGTCCTGCAACATCTTTGGTTTTGCCCTGAAAAGAAAACTGTTCCTTACGCCACCCTGCTCCCACTGCAACTCCAGACCCACCCACCGCGCACCCCTGCCTCCCCACAGCCCCCTCACCTATACTTACCTCCAGAGCTCAGCGCGATGATCTTCGTGGACCGATAACACGCCTGCACTTTTCAAAGCCGAATCGCTAACTGAGGAAATGCCGGTAAGCTGTATAACGTAATAAATAGGTTTTTTTCAACTTTAGTGATATCTTGGCATTTTTGGGAATTATTTCACCAAATTTTCAACATGGGATTTTTGGGACCCCACCTCATGAATTTCTGAACTGTCATGACGTTAATCGCCATGAAAGGTGGTTTTATGGTCATCAGCGGAATCACCTTCAGGGATGGATTAATGAAATGACAGTGCTGGTGTTCATGAGGTGGACTTTCAAAAAGCCTATGCTGCAAATTTGATGGAAAATCCTAAAATGACTGTTTTACTGAAGGCATGCTGTACAGTTACTAGTGTATGCTCGTAATTTCAATGAATTTGCAATATTTTCATGCCAGATTTTCAACATTGACATTTTGTCACACCTGCTTGTGAGCAATACAGCTGTCATTGTTCACATCCTGGCCGAAATGTGTTTTCACACTTCCAGCGCAGAATAGTGGGATCACTGTGGGAAATCAGTGTTCAGGACAGATTACGAAAATGACAGTGACACTGTTCATGAGTAGAGGTCCTCAAATGCCTATGTGGAAAAATTGGTAATGATACCCCATAAAATGACTGTGTTACAAGCGTACGTTGCGCAGGTGGCATACATGCTCGTAGCTTCGTGAATTTGTAATATTTTCACTCCAGATTTTCAACATTGCCATTTTCCCAGACCTACTTATGAACAGTACAGATGTCATTTTTCCCATCCTGGCCGAAATGTGTTTTCACATGTCTGGCGCTGAATACAGCGGTCGCTGTGGGAAATCACTGTTCGGGACAGATTAAGAAAATGACAATGATACTGTTAATGAGCAAAGGTCCTAAAATGCCTATGTTGAAATTTCGGTGATGATAGCCCTTCAATTGACTGTGTTACAAGTGTGTGTTGCGCACTTTCCACGCACCCTTGTAACTTCGCAGATTTGTAATATTGTTACACCAGATTTTCAAAAGTGTCATTTTTCCACACCTCCTTATAAGCAGTATAGCTGTCATTTTTCACATCCTGACCAAAATATGTTTTCACAGTTCCGGTGCAGAATAACGTGGTCACTGTGGGAAATCGGTGTTCAGGATAGATTAAGAAAATGACAGTGGCACTGTTCATGAGCAGAGGTCCTAAAATCCCTATGTTGAAAATTTGGTGATGAAAGTCCATAACATGACTGTGTTACAAGCGTGTGTTGAACTGTTTCCACGCACTCTTGTAACTTCGCAAATTTGTAATACTGTCATGCCACATTTTCAACAGTGCATTTTTTCACAACTCCTTATGAACACTACAGCTGTCATTTTTCACATCCTGGCTAAAATATGTTTTTGCACTTCTGCCAGACAATAGCATGGTCACTCTGGGAAATCAGTGTTTGGCACAGATTAAGATTGACCGAGCGAGAGGGGGGAGTGACCGAGCTCAACTGAGCTTTGTTGGGACTGCTGCGGATTTGTTTGTGTTCAGACAAAGGCCCCAACACAAGAGCCCAGTACAAAAGGGCAGCCTGCAGCACTGGGAGAAACAGAACGAGAGAGCGAGTGGGAGTGAGCGAACTCACCGAAGTGCTGTCAGGACTGCTGCGGATTTCGTTTGTGGGCAGAAAAAGGCGCTAATACAGGCAGGGCCCAGTACAAAAGGCCAGCCTGCAGCGGCCGGAGAAACAGTACGAGTGAGTGAGACAAGGGTACTTAGTGAGCTCAATGGAGCTCTATCAGGACTGCTGGGATTTCTTTGTGGGCAGAAAAAGGCACCAATGTAAGCAGGAGCTCCGTACAAAAGGGCAGCTTGCAGCACCAGGACAAACAGAATGAGCGATGAGAGGGGGAGACTGAGCGACCTCAACAGAGCTCTGTCAGGACAGCTGCGGATTTCTTTGTGGACAGACAAAGGTGCCAATGCAGCCAGGAGCCCCATAGAAAAGCATAGTCTGCGGTTCCAAGAGAAACAGAATGAGCGAGTGACAGAGAGTTACTGAGCGAGCTCAATGGAGCTCTAGTGTGACTGCTGCAGATTTCTTTGTGGGCAGAAAATGTGGTGACACAGGCAGGAGCCCAGTATAAAAGACCAGCTTGCAGCGCCACCAGAAACGGAATGTGAGAGTGACAGAGGGGGAGTGAGCGAGCTCAGTGGAGCTGTGTCGGGACTGCTTCAGATTTCTTTCTGGCCAGAAAAAGTCACCAATGCAGGCAGGATCCCAGTACAAAAGGGCAACCTGCAGCACCAGGAGACACCGAATGAGCGAGTGAGGGAGGGGGAGTCAGTGAGCTCCACGGGGCTCTGTTGGGACTGCTGCAGATTTCTTTGTGGGCAGAAAAAGGCAGCAATTCATGCAGGGGTCCAGTACAAAAGGGCAGCCTGCAGTGGCAGGAAAACCAGAATGAATGAGTGAGTGAACTCAACAGAGCTGTATTGTAACTGCTGCAAATTTCTTTGTGGGCATAAAAAGGCAGCAACGCAGGCAGGAGCCCAGTAGAAAAGGGCAGCCTGCAGCGTCAGGAGAGCCAGAATGCCTGAGTGAGACAGGGGGAGTGAACGACCTCAACGGAGCTCTGTCAGGACAGCTGTTGATTTCTTTGTGGGTAGAAAAAGCCACCAACACAGGCAGGAGCCCAGTACAAAAGGGCAGCCTGCAGCGCCAGGAGAAACAGACTGAGTGAGTGACAGAGGGGAAGTGAGCCACCTTAATGGAGCTCTGTCGGGACAGCTGCGGATTTATTCCTTGGCAGAACAAGATGCCAATGCAGGCAGCAGCCCAGTACAAAAGAGCAGCCTGCAGCACCAGGAGAAACAGAATGAGCGAGTGTCACAGGGGCAGTAAGCGAGCTCAACAGACCAACGCAATCAACATTCGGCATTGACAAATGCTTGTTTTCTCTTGTGACTGACAGTAATTCCCCTCCTATTTCATACTTAGCTCCTGGGTTTCGATGCCCCAAGTGCGTGATTTTACACCTTTTTGCACTGAACCCCAGTTGCCATACCCTAGACCACTCCTGAAGTTTTCTAAGGTCCCTTCTCATTTTCCCCACCCCAACTTGAATATCAACCTTATTATAAATCTTGGTGCTGTCTGCAAAAAGGCATACCTTCCTTTCAAGCTCTTCTGTGATGTCACTTATGATGATGTTGAACAGGACCAGCCCCAGTACTGAACCTTGTGGCACCCCACTGGTCACGCTCTCCTCATTTGATTGAGTGCCATTTACCACCACCCGCTGCCTCCTATCCATCATCCCGTGTTTTTACCCAGTTAACAACTTTGGCTCCCACTCCTAGACTATCCAGAATCTTTAACAGTGTCCTATGTGGCATAGTGTCAAAGACATTGCTGAAGTCCAAACAGGCCACATTCACTGCCCTTCCCTTATTTAGTTCCCTGGTCACCCAGTCAAAGAAATGTATAAGATCTGTCGGACATGAACTCCCCCTCATTAATCCATGTAGTCTTTGGTCATGCAACCCTCTGGATTCAAAATATTCCACTAGCCTTTCTTTTAACAGGTTTTCCAGTAATTTTAACAACTATATCATGCCCTATAATCTTCCCTATGTTATCTTGAAATAATCAATTTATTTTGCTTTTATTGTATTACCATTGGCAAAGCAAGCCTATTGGCTGTGCCACTTTTGATAAAGATGCGTCCCTGATTTTGGTAATTTGTCCTGGATGTTTTTCAAGCCCTGTATCCGATTTGCTAGGGAAGAGGTTGAGAGTTGTGCTCAAGTTATCAATAAATGTATAATCCTATAACAAAAGTGACAGGAGAAAACTCTTCAGTGTTGGTCAAGTGGAACATGGTAGGCACTAAGACCCAGAGATCACAGTTAAGGAAGTGGGAGGGCAGTGAGACAGAGAGCTGGAGGGACTGCAACAAGTTTAGAAAAGTTTTCTAACCATTCATGGAACATCTAGCCGGTCTTTTATGATGAATCACTGAGCACACAATCCTTCTGGCGCGCCAGTCTGTATTTAACAGTAAAATTAAAGAAACATGGAAGACGTCAAAGGTAGGTAAAGACCTTTCTGGTGGGTTTCTGTTTATTATCGTCAGGGTTTATTAATACACATTTTACATTAGCATACAGTTTGCAAGAAACACACAATGTGCACAGCTGCTGGAGCTTCACAGTAATGATGATGTCACTTGTGGTAATTGTTACTGTCAGACTGCAGGTCCTTCTGCTGTGGTTATTCTCCCTGTGTTAACTATAATCTAGAGTCTGTGCTGTGCTATGCTCTCTAGGATAAATATAACTTGTATTCTGCACAGGGTATTTTCTCTGTGATAAATATGATCTTTATTCTGTGCTGTTTTTTTTTTTCTCTCTAGGATAAATATATGCTCTTGTCAGTGCAGAGATATTCTCTCTGGCATAACCTGTTATCGGTTATTCTTGCTGAAATAAATACAATCTCTGTTCAGTGCTAGGTTATTCTCGCTGGGATAAAGATACACTAATACATATTCAGTGCTGGGTTAGTCTCTCCGTGATAAATATAGTATGTATTCTGCCTTGGGTTATTCTCTCTGGGATAAATATAATCTGCATTCAGTGTTGCGTTATTCTCTCTGGTCAGATATCATATTTATTCAGTGCTGGGTCATTCTTTCTGAAAATAATTACAATATGTATTTAGAGCTGGGGTACTCTTTCTGGGTTAAATATAGTATGTATTCAGTGCATGTTTTTTTCTCACTTGGATAAAAATAATCTGGATTTTGCATACGGTAATTCTCTGAGTAAATATAGTCTGTATTCTGTTCTGGGTTATTCTCTCCAGGATAAATAGAATCTGTATTTAGTGCTGAGTTGTTCTGTTTGGACTAAATATAATCTATATTTAATGCTGGATATTTATTCAGTGCTGGCAAGGTCTGCCTCTTCACAGACAACACAAATCTGCTCAAGGGTTGACACAGAGGAAGACATAAGGGAACTCTAGAGAATCTGGGCAGGTTGGAGAGCTGGTCAAAGAGTGGACAGCTGTACTACAATGCAAACAAATGTAAAGAGATGCACATCGGAAAACAAAACCATGAGTGCAGTATGAAATGGGGGGGGGGGGGTGCTGGAAAGCTCCAAGGAGGAAAAGAACCTAGGATTCTTGATATCAGAGAGCCTAAAACCCGCAGCACAGATGATGTAGGAAAGGCAAACAGGGTGTTGTAAAGGGAAGGGGATAAGCAGCAGTCAGAAGGTAATCTTTCTACTATACAGGTCATTGGGGAGACCACAAACCCCATCTGGAGTATTGCACAAGGTACTGGAGTCCACACCTGAGGAAAGATTGTGACAAAGTGACAAAGTGGAAGCATTGAATGCAGGGCAATTGAGATGGTCCAGGGACTGGAGGGAAAGTCATAAGAGGAAAGGCTGGAGGACTTGGGCGTTCACACTCTTGAGAAGAGGAGGGAAAGGGTGTCATGACAGAAATGTGCAAGTATGTGCATGGAATAAACAGGGCTGATGCTGGGGAACTCTTCTCCTTAAACTCAAACACAGGGACAAGGGGGCACTCATGTGAGATTCATGAAAGACCTCCACAGGCATGTCTTCGTGAAGCGAGTGGTGGACAATTGAAACAAGGAAAAAAAGTGGTAAAGGCCAAATCAGTGAGCAGTTTCAGGCAGGGATGGGACAAGCATATGGTCTTAGTCAGAAGAGGGGTGGGCAGAAATTAAGTGGCGGGATGGCCACTAGGGCCTGTGAAGAATAGTTAGGTACTATGGGCAAACTAAAGGGGCCAGTATATCTTTTTCTGCCTTCAGTGTCTATGTATCTATATTATTCTCCATGGGTTAACTTTAACCTTTGTTGCTGGGTTATTCTTTTTGGGTAAATATAATCTGTATTCAGTGCTGGGTGATTATCTCTAGGATAAATATAATCTGTTAAATATTATCTGTATTCAGTGATGGGGGTTTCTATTGAGACTATATATATCACCAGGATTCTGAGCTGGGTGATTTTCTGTGGGTTAAATATAATCTATATTCAGTGTTTGACTATTCTCTTTGGGTCATATATAATCTGTATTCTGTGATGAGTTATCTCTGTGGGTAATATAATCTGTTTTCAGTGTTTGGTTGTTCTCTTTGGGTAAATATAATCTATATTGTGTTTCACTATTCTCTCTGGAGTATATATAATCTGTATTCTGTGACGAGTTATCTCTGCTGGTAAATATAATTTGTATTCAGTGTTTTGTTGTTCTCTCTGGGTAAATATAATCTATATTGTGTTTGACTATTATCTCTGGATTATAATCTGTATTCTGTGAAGAGTTATCTATGTGGGTAAATATAATCTGTATTCAGTGTTTGGTTGTTCTCTCTGGGTTATAAATAATCTGGGGTCTGTGATGGGTTATTCTCTCTAGAAAAATATAATCAATGTTCAGTTATTCTCTCTGGATTAAATAAAAACGGGATTTTTTGGTACTTGGTGGTAGAAATGGAAGGAGACAAGTGTGCCCATCATGTTTTTAGGTCCATCCCCCACTTCTAAGTGGAAATAGTATTTGTTGCTCCAAGACTCATATAGGAATACAGGATATTTTTGAAAATGTCTTGTGAGCTAGATTCAATTACCTGTTATAGTAGTGTATTCCATATGTATCCCAACTACCCTTTGCATGCAGTAGAATTTAGGCACCTCACTTTTGAATAGCTTGAAGTCAAAGTGAAGAGTCTACCCTCTTGTATTGTAGGGTATTCATTTGTAAGTCATTTTGAGGTCAACTGATAATGCCTTATCTATCATTATACTACAGGTACAGTATCTAGTCTCAGCCAATCAGAACAGAGGACAACTGGCAGTTATTCTCCCACAATCTACCCCCAACATGCCCACAGTAGTTTATTCACCTATGACCATGCCCACAGTCGTTTATTCACCTTCCAAGAGTAGTTTATTCATCTGTAACCATGCCCACAGTAGGTTATCCATAGTCTTCTCTACTGCCCACAATACCTGCTCAGTTTAAAATGTGCTCACACTCGTGCGCCCCCCACACACACTTTCCACTTCTGCAATACAAGCAACTTAATTATTCAGCAACATTTGTCACAAACTGTTAGCAAATCACACCAACAGGAGAGAAGGACATGGAGCAACCAGCCACTCAGGATTTTACTGTTGAAGTCTGCCGACAGGAAGCATGCGACACAATGGCAACACACTTTACACGTTTGTCAATTCGGCTCACAACAGGCCAGCAACACTAATAAATCAGAACTGTATCTGTTTTAATCTTTACTTCTGACACATACAATTTAGATTTTCAACATTATTAATTTGCCATGCTTACCAAAACAGATGGACCAGGGAGACTGAGTTGAAGGGGAGCACACACACACACACACACACACAATGTTCTTCCTGAAGTTCATAGGTCGTGGCACAAAGACGGAGACTCAAACAGAGATAGAATTTACACAGACAAAGAGACCACTTTGTTTATTCAGCACAGAATAGGACAGCAACACCATCAAACTCAACAGTGTGAAAACGGACTTTCAAGATTGAAACCACGACTCTCAGTACGCATACTACTTCCGGCACTAATGTGCGTGCCCAGACTCATGGCTTTCCTTTCACAACTTTAGTTTGAACCTGTAGCATCGCTCGTTTTTTACTAGGGTTTTCATACAAAATCTATCCAACTCCTTCTGGTATAATAGTAATAACATTCAATGGCAATAACCAGCTTCTGTGTTGATTAAATGCCTCGGCTTTGCCTCTGCATTTAATCATCCACAGAAGCTGGTTATTGCTTCGTATACTTCTACAAGATGAATCTTATCACTTTATTCTATTAAGTAAAAATAAATAACTCCTTGTTTGTTGTCTCTTGAGGTTGTAGAGGTTGAATGCAGTTAATCTCTCAGTGAAGCTGATATCACTTAGCCTATGCACCACTTTGGTGGCTCACTACTGTATACTTTCAATTTGCCTTATATTGTGTTTATGGTATCGATTACAAAACCGTAAACAATAAACAATGTGTGGTTTAATGTGGGTCTTATATAGTGGCGAGATAATATTGGATGATCTGCTTTTAAAAGCTTTTTCATGCACCCTAATACTTTTCCTTCTGTTATGGTTGTCTGTTTACAGTGTGCATGATTTTTAATGTCACAGTCTATATAAACTCCTAATTCTTTTTCTGTGGTAATAGCATTACTAGCCTTGCCATTTAGGAAGTATTTTCTTCCAGTGTTGCTTGAACCAATGTGCATTACAACACATTTCTCAATGTTCAGTATCATACCATTTTCATCTATTCACACCAACATCTTGACTAGGTCGGTTTGTAATGAACTTTTGCTAATCGTATTTTCTGCATATCCTTCAAATTTAATATCATTGGCAAGTTTGTTTGTCCACCCCATAACTTGTCCTGTCATGTCACTCATGTAAATGGAAAACAGAGTGGGCCCCAGGACTGATTCATGGGGCACTTCACTAGCAACCCTCCTTGCCCCAGATACAGTTAAGGCCCACGGCTTGTTGTTTTTCACCATGGTGCCAACCGGCAGATCCTGCAACACGCAACACAACAGACAAGTACTAGAACAAAAGTTCCTTCTTGTTCTTTAAGTACACCATTCCTCACTGTGCTACCATCAATCAATCAATCTTTATTTAACCAGGAGAAGCACCATTGAGATAAACTCATTTACAAAGTGGTCCTGGGTGGACAAAGCACATAAAATAGACACTCTGAAAGAACAAACTTAGGAAAATAATATACAATAAATAGATACAAGGAAGTCAGAATACAAAATATAAAATATACAATAAATGATATGTAACATGAGATATTCAATAAACAATATTTACAATGTGTACAGCCTAGGATGGTGGAAAACAGAGGGAAGAAAAGAAAGTATGGGGGCAACAATTTAATAGGGGAGGAGAAAGGAGGAGAGGAGCCAGATGAAGATACAAAGCGAGTAAGTGGTGCTCGGAAGAGGGTAAGCCAGGAGGGAATGGGTGAGGTAGGGGGAAGGGGGCGAGGAGTGTATAAGACTAGGTGAGGGTCATCGAGTCCTACCTAGAAAAGTAAGAGAAGAGGGTAAGTGGGGATAAAGTTCACAAAGGACTCCAGTCTAACTTAGAAGAATAGGGAGGCAGATGGGCTTAACCAATGAGCATGCTAGAGTTCTATGGCTTGTGGAAACAGTTGCAAGTTTCTTTCAACAGATGGCAAAGCAACGTTTTGAAGGTAGGCATACTAACAATTTATGTGAGTTTTAGGGATTTTGGATACTATTCCAGATGGAAGGAAGCAAATAACTTAAAGAAGAGATACCATGCTGAGTTCTGACTCTGGGGATGTCGAATGAGAGGCAAGAATATCGTCTAAGGGAATAGGACCCCTTGGAGCAAACTAGGAAATTAGAAATATACTGGGGAAGCTTACCCAATATGGCTCTGTAGATCCAGGTTAACAGATTTTTGTTCTCATTTTTAAGGAATGCCAGCCAAGTTGGGCATAGAGGGTGCAATGATAGGTGTTGCATGGTGCATTAATGATGAATCTGAGGGCTCTGTGGTACAGGGTGTCCAGTTTGGAAAAAGAAGTGATGGGACAATGACTGTAGAGAAGATCGATGTAGTCCAGGAGTGGAAGGGTAATTGTTTGAACTAGCCTTGTTTTTGTCTCTACAATGAGAAGATGCTTGATCTTGTAGAAAATTCCTAATCTTTGTCTAACTTTTTTGGCTAATTCTTCAACATGTTGTGTGAAAGAGAGCCTACTATCAATCCAGAATCCAAGGTATTTGAATTTATCTACTGGCTCTAGAGGTTCACTTAGGAGGGTTGTGATTAGTGGCCTAGCACCTTGAGGATGGGTGACTGTGGAGTTAGCTTGGGGGGAAAGAAACATGACTTTGTTTTTTTTGGCATTGAGCAGCAGTTTGAGGTGCAGTAGGTTGTGCTTCCGCAGGCAGAATTCTTTCTGTAAATCTGAACAGACCAGTTCCAAGGATGGTTTAGCAATGTACAGTATGGTGGCATCTGCAAAGAGGTGCATGTTTGCTGAGGAGATGTTAAGGTTGATGTCGTTAATGTAGATCTCGAATAGGATGGGCCCCAAAATAAACCTTGGGGGACTCCTCTCATAAGAGTTTTTAGCGGGGAGAGATCACACTGAGCTTTAATCTATTGTTGTCGGCCAAGTAAATAAGAAGTAAACCATTTGAGGGAGGTGTTGTTTAGGCCAATGTTCCACAACATTTGCAGGAGGAGATCATGATCTACCATACTGAATGCTTTACTTAAATCTAGAAATAGAGCACAGATATGGTTCTTGACATTGAGCGCTGATTGCCAGTCATTGGTTACTTTGGCTAAAGCGGTTATGGTGCTGCGTTTGGGTCTGAAGCCAGATTGAAGGGGGATTTAACATGTGTGTTTCAAGGTGTTCTCTGATTTGGTAGTTAACTAATTTTTCGAGTGATTTGGAGAAAATTGGCAATAGGGATATGGGACTGTAATTGTTTAGGTCACTTGGGTCTCCTGATTTAAAGTGAGGGACGATGTGTGCTACTTTCCACTCATGGGGGAGGACTCCTTCAGAGAGAGAGATTTGTTAAAGAGATGAGTGATAGGGACAGTCAGTACTTGGAAACCAAGTTTCAAGAAATACAGGTCAATTTGGTCTGCCCCAGCACTCTTAGTAAAGTTAAGGGCTAGCAGAAGGTCTTCCACCTGTTTAAAAGTGATTGGACTAAAACTGAAGGAATTTGCATGGGACAGGGCCCTAATAGGGGAAGGGGAAGGGAGGTGTCTGAGTTAAGAAGAGAGGAGCATAGTGTACTGGCAGCAGATGAGTCGAAGGCAAACCTGCCATAGCAAAGTGATTACTTAGAAGGTTAAGGATGTCATTTTTGCTAGTGGTTGTAATGTTGTCAGTGGATATCTTTACAAGGAGGGTAGGAGGAGTGTTCTGGCCTTGTATTTCTCTAAGGGTCTTCCAGAATTTATTCAGGTCATTGAAGGATGAGTCCAGGGCTGTCTGAAAGTATTTTGCTTTTTGGGCTCTGATTAAATTTATGCAGAGGTTCCTGGAGGCTCTAAAAACTGCCCAGTTGGCTGGTAATCTAGTTTTACGTATCTGTTTCCAGAGGGCATCTCTTTTGTGTAGGGCTAACTTAAGAGAATCATTAAACCAGGGGCAGAATGTTTTCCTAGTTCTGATTTTGACTACTGGGGTGTGTTCATTGATAACCTGTAGGAACCTGGTTTTGAATATGGTGTAAGCTAAATCCAATGAAGGAGCGAGGTAACGGTCTTGCCATCTGATGTTACTGAGATCTGACAATAAGTGAGCACAGTTGAGGACGTGATGGCTTCTTTTGCAGATATAGGTAAAGAGGAGATGGGTTTGGGCAAGTTTGTCACACAAACGATGGCATTATGATTGCTTATATAGTTAAAAAAAACTGTACTAGTAAAACTGTGAAGTTTGTTAACCAGAATGAGGTCCAGTAAAGTACTCTTTGTTGGGGTTTTTGGAATTAATACTAGTGGCCTCTGTGAATAGCTGGGAAAGCCCGAGCGTATCACAGAAAGCTTTTAAGGGTGATGAACAGGGAGAAAACCAATCCAGATTCAGGTTACCCATAATGATTAATTCTGAGGTGTGGGGACCAAGCAAGGATTGGAGATATTGTAGCAATTCAAGCCCCCCCCCCCGAGGTGGCCTGTAGCAACCAGAAATAATTAACGACTCAGTTGGGGAGATACTAACCTTAATAATAAGACATTCAAAGTCTCTGTGTACAGAAGTGGAATTGATGAGCGAGACCAAGAATTTCTCTTGCACATATATTGGAACCCCCCCCCAACCTCTAGAGGATCTGTCAGCCCTGAACACATTATATGAGGGGATATTTAAGACCTGATTAGGAGTATGAGATTTTAGCCATGTTTCAGAGATAACTAAAACATCTGGATTAGTAAGATAGACCTAGGCCAGGATGGCATCCAATTTTCTTAGGAGACTGCAAGCATTTTTGTGCATAAAGCTCAGACCTTTAGCCTGGGCCAAGTCAAAAGGGGCTAAGATGGGTGCTTGAGGGCCAGGGTTTAGCTCCACGTTCCCTGAGCATAGTAAAAGTAGGAGAAATAGTTTCTTAAGGGCACATAATAGGAATTTGAGGAACCAGACCCATCCTTGTTTGGACTGAGTACCATGGTGGCCAAGCAGCGGAAAACAAAATGCCGCTGGCCACAACTGTAGGTAGCCATTTATCTTCACTCTGGAGTTCTGTTAGTAATATGCCCTCTTATCAATTTTATGATTCTTTTATTTAACCCTGTTTTATCAGTTTAGTATGGGGTACATTGTCAAATGCTCTGCTATAGTCTAAATATGCTGACAACTACATCTCTATGATTATCTATCCATTACTGACATTTCTGAAAAATGATAATAAATTATCAGGCATGACCTTCTGCTAAGAAACCCATGCTGAGTTTTGTCCCTTAGGCCACTGGTTTCCATATAGGTATCCAGATAATTTTTCATGATGAATTCCAAAATATTGCCAGGTATTGAAGTTAGGCTTACAGGCCTGTAATTGCTATTATTTTAATTTGTTGCCTTTCTTGAACATTGGCACAACTGTGGGTTTTGTCCAGTCCTCGGATATGCTACTTGTATCACTTGAATTTTCAAATGGTATACATAGTGGGTCCACTATTAATTCTGCCAATTTGTTAAGTAAACTATTGTGAAGATTGACTGGGCCCGCTGACTTGCTTATATCCAATTCCTTTACCTTCCATAGCACCAATTTCCTATCAATACTAAATGCACTCTCAACATTTAGTTGACACTCAGTAATATATACCTCTGTGTTGGCAAGTAGCTGGTCATTACTGCTAAACACTGAACAGAAATGTTTGTTGAAAGCAGAGGCCATCTGAACTGGTTTGTCCTGTATTAATCCATTCTCTTTAATGGAGTCCGTGGCTGAATCAGATTGACTATTACTATTTACGTACTTATAATAATATTTCTGACTGACCTTGGAATGTGCAAGTTTAAACTGTATTTGACTTAGCTTTTCTAATTTCATATTTGTATTTCGTTAGTGCTGCCTTGTGTCTTTTTTCATTATATGGTGTAATTTTGTCTTTCTTTTAATTGCTTCATTCAGCTTTAGGGGTAGCCATTATGTTTTTTCCTCTTTTTTATTGTATAGTTTGTGTTTGGAAATAAATATATTTAGTAAAATCCAATAATTTCACTTTTGAGCAGTTTCTGTTTTTCAATATCTAGTTCTACAATCTCCAGTTTCCAATTCCTACCTAGGCGGTTGTTTTTGGAAATGTCCCCAGTGTTAGATGAAATGTATTGTACTACCTTTATTTCTATCATATTTTCCAGATACAGTAGCTTCAGCCATATTGTGATTGCTTGTCAGCAATGACTCACACACTTTTGTTAGGGATGTTGGCTAGGATAAGGTTGAGGGTGTTTTGTTCCCCTGGATGGTTCCTTTACCAGTTGATTTAATAAAGTCTGATTCGATTGCACTGATTGCTGTGTTGGTATCCCAGTTTATACGAAGGTAGTTAAAATCCCCCATGAGTGGGAAACTGGATGGCTCAGTGGATTGGTAGTGGGTTAAAAAGCCTTTCGCCTCTAAGTCACTGCTTCAAATCCTGCACAGGTTGCTAGTAGCCAAAAGCCATTATCACCTGAGGGCTGTTCCAGTGGCCAATATAAAATGAGCTATGATGGTCTGACTCAGTCCTGTTCCCAGTCGGCAGGTGTCCACATCACAAAAACACTAACTGGCACCCTTGTTGTCAGTCTTTCATGAAAGGCCAAGGACTGAATGGGCATGGATTCTGAATTACCCTCTCACCTTTTTGGTAGTCTCTCCATGGCAGGGTTGAGGCACAGAGGCAGGTTAGAGAAGACTGCACTGTGATCACCCCTGTTGTACCTGTCATGTGGATAAGCAGAGGACTTCAGGTTCCAGTGCTGTCAATTCAGCAACATTCACTAGCACTAAAATTTACACATAGGAAAAAAAATGTTAAAAATTCATCCATGTAGGGTGGAGATTTATAAAATGAATATACTACCCAGATTCCTATTTTTATTCCAGAATGTACCCATCCTGGTTCCTAGAAAAGACTGGAAAGAAATTGTAGACACAATGTGGACTTTCATATGGCAAGGTAGAAAACCATGGATCAAATGGCAGCTTCTAATGAGAAACAAGAAAGGGGGAGGCTATGGGGTGCCTAGTCTCAAAGAATACTACACAGCGGCCCAGTTGGGAGACCTGCTTGATCTCACAAACACACACAAGGATATGGTGTGGAAGGCCATCGAGGAGGGAACAAACCGAGGGATACATCTAGACAGCAGGATATGGGAAATACAAACGTAGTCAGATCTTGAAGGCATTACGAACAGGTGGACTAGACACACATATATAAAGCATGGGTGACAGTTAAGCAGAAGTCAAACATCAACCAAATGTAGGAACTTTGGATACCAATTTGGAAACAAAGTGAGATCATACAAACCAAATTAGACAACACATTTAAGACATGGGGGCACAGGGGGCTCAGGCTCATAACACAGCTGATGACGAGACAAGGGATGAAATCATTCAAACAGCTATAGAGGGAATTCAGACTCCAACATTCAGATTTATTTAGGTATTTACAGATTAGATCATACATAATGGAAAAAGGGCTCCATACCCAATGGAATATAACCCAGCATCCATTAGTAGAACAATTACACAGGCTCACCCAAACACCAGACACAAAATGGATGGTATCAATCCTATACAGCAGACTTAATGAGGATACTGGGGCAGGGGAAGCAGATAAAACCCAGGCACAATGGGAAAAAGAGATGCAGAGGTAGCTCCAGCCCAAAGAGTGGTCACATATATGGAACTCTGTACATAAAAACCACCCTTTCAGCCAGCTGGAGAGAATTCAGATGGAAGATGGTCACTAGATGCTTTCTTAGGCCAGCTAGAACCAAACATTTTAAGGTAGGGGCTCCCAAGAGCTGCTGGAGAGGTTGTGGAATGGTAAGTAACCAGACCCACAGATTCTGGAAATGTAAGGTACTAGACTCATTCTAGTCAGAGGTGCGCAACAAGATAGCTAACAACTTGGAACTGACAGAGGCCCCTGGAGGATGGAATCTTGTGATAGGCCTCTACCCTGGACAAGTATGGTGAAACACCGAGAAATACTTTTATATTACCCTAGTGGCTGCAGCCAACAAAGCCATAATCCAGAGATGGCTAACCAACTCACCACCTGAGCTGCAAAACTGGCTCAAAAACTGTAAAAAAAATAAAGGAGATGGAATTATTAACAGCTAGGCTCAACCTTAAGGTTGAAAGATTTAATTCCAGATGGCCACCATTTTTCCACCTGATCAGAGAAGTAGAGGGGACCCCTATATTAGACCAAATGGCCCAAGAGTGAACATAGTCTCAGACCGTGGCACCTTGGAGGCTTAGGATTTCCCCATTTTCTATCAGACAGGGAGACGGAGCCAAGGAGTGGACCCTGGTTTCAGTTACTGCCCCCGCAGGTTGGGAGGTTTTGCACTTCACTCGGGGATCCCCCTCCTAGAAAATCAAAGAGACCCCTGGTGAAGGAGGTGGGACAGGGGCTGCCCCCTCCCTCACAGAAGGGATTAAATATATAAACTTTCCTCTCCCATTCCTCTGGTCCTTAAACGGTCAACTTAATGGCCACCAAGACAGGAGCCTCCAGGGGGTTACAAGGTAATAGACTGACTGGTATTACAGGAAAGACCCAAACACCAACAGAGTTAGTGGTAAGAGTTACCTAGCACATAAAATAGACTAAATGATTTGCACCTTTTGCATGAAGTTGTCCTGGAATTAGTTCATATAGTTGTTTTATCTTTTAACATTTTAAAAATTGATTTTTCCTCATTTTTTTTTATTTTCTTAGTCTGTAAAAGTCCCTTGATTTTAAGGTAAAATGAATAATTGCTATACAGACAGAGGTCATAAGATGTTACTCTGATGAAGTAAAGGTTCTGTAAAATTGTCATGGGCCAAATGTTGCTGCTGATTTCTGTAACACAAAGACCAGTGTTCGCTTTTGCCTGAAATCAAATGGCATATAAGTCACACACAAAAAAAAATCACCCATGAGTATTATTGTCTCCTTTCTCCAACGCTGCTTCAATTTCAGTATTCAGTACTCTATGTGTTGCATTGTCTGATATGAGTGGTCTAACAGACACATGTGCTAATGCTTTTGCCCTTTATACATCCTAGTTTCATTCAAATACTCTCTACAAGATTATTCCCTTAATACCTGTTGTTTCTGAGTGAGCTGTTTATGTATAGTGTAACTACTGCCTCCTTTTTTGTTTTTCCAGTTGTGTTTGTAGAGGCTGCATCTCTAAATGTTGTTAGACCAACTGTATTCATCTTTCCACCTGGGTTCTACTACATCAATCACATCAAATTCGTCATCATGTACAAGTAATTCTAATACAGATTTTTTTTTTTTGTAATGTTCAGGCTGCTTGCATTGATTATCAGTAATGTAATATCCTCCCCTACATGCTTAACATTATTTGCTGGTGTATTATTAGCTTTTACTTTATTACCACCTGTAGTCTCTCTTGCCATGCTATATCTTGCTTCAAGACAGGTCTTATTTGCATCCTGAGCCCCCTTATCTGGTGTCTAGCTTAAAAGTCATTTTAAATCATTTTTTAGCCTGAAACCAAGTAATCCATTCAATTTCATGTTCAGATGAAGTCCATCTCTGCTATACAGGTCATTTTTCATGTGGCAGCTGTTCCATTTCCTGACAAATGTATGCCCCTTTTCCGTTGCCCACAATCTCAACCAGTTATTCATCTTTTTTATTACTGCTTGACTTCCTGGGCTGGCTGTGGGTACTGGCAGTATATCAGAGAAGGCTACTAAACATTTGATATCAGCCAGCTGCTTTTCTAGCTTGATAAAATCCTCTTTTATATTGTCATCAAGTTTCTTGCCTATGTCGTGTGTGCCCAAATGAATAATTGCTGCCAGACTAGGGCCCATGCAATCTAGGATCTTATTTATCATTTTTCAGTGTCATTGATCTTGGCACCTGGAAAATAATTGACTACTCTGTTTTGTTTATCATCTTGACATGCGTGTGTATCTGTATATTTTGTAATAGTTGCTAAGAAGGCCTTATTGTGCACAGTGCAATGTAGATTAACCAAGTTAATCAAGGGTTATGTAACTTCTATGTGCAAAGGCTGTCCAAGCTGAATTTGTTTTAACTAGAATACATGAGAATGCACAGAGACCTGATTATGGTCTACAGGGCTCTATATGATGACCTTAGATCATGTGTGGGGCTTGAATATAAGAGCAGCATTTTCCTAAGTACAGCACGTCTATTTTAAATGGGGGAAGGGTTAAAACTGAGAGGGAATACTGGTTTAGCCACAGTCACCTTAATGTGGAATACGCTTCCATCCAGTATAATTGAAAGTAGCACCATACAGAGTTTTAATGTATATAAGGGCAGCACGAGTATCAATGGCTATAAACACTCTAAAGGAATACTGTCAGCCCTTTTTGTGTCATATTATTTCTAGCTGAAAACCCACATTTTATGCTTGCTCACTTTTTCTAAAATTAATTGATGTTGCTGGTTGTTTTTTCTCTCTTTTCTTAGTAGAACAGAAATTCATACTAATGGTGTAATTATACCTAACTTTGCTTTGTTTTAAATCCTTAATCTATTCTTATTGCATACTTTATGAACATTAGGAATGTCCCCAAACAGTTCGGTCACTCATGATGCAATAGTCCTCTCTCCTCTCCCTGCATCATGAGTGGTTAGACTGTATTGAGGGTGTTCTCACATCCAGGAAAAATGCAGTGGATGTTGATCAAGAACTCTAAACAAACAATTCCAATTTGCTCCACGAGCTGTCTTGGCAGACTAAATACTGGTATCATGGGGACTTATTTCCTACACAAGGAAGAGGCACATACTCCTTGGGGGTCTGAGGGTGCCGCCAGTGATGCCTCCCACTCTCATCCAAGACTTGAACCCAGTGGGCAGAGAGTTCAGGTCCACATTAATACTTCTTAAGGCTTTGTCCCAACATGAGGGGATTCACAATTTAGGAGCAAAGGGGGGAGAGCAAAGGGGGGAGGACACCCCCTTGGGGTTCAAGACTGCCACATGTGCCACCCCCATCCTCTAGACATGACCCCCATGAGCAGAGGCTGTCAGAACAAACTGATGCTATAGGGCATACTTTCAAACCCTATTGCCTGCTGCAGGGTGGGAGGGCACTGCTGGGTACCCTATGCAGTCCTGATAATTCAGTTCAATATTCACCTCCATTTCTGTATTGCACATTGCTGCTAGTTCTTCAGATGTCTACTTCTCTTCTATCAGCCTTGAACAGGTGAAATGCATGGGAGATTGCCCCCTCTGGGGGTCCTTGCCAACAGCAGCTGCCCCAATACCAGTGAGATTTTTCTGATTTATCCACACAGAAACAGAGGTTCAGCAAGGGAAGCAGGCACACATGCCTAGCAATCACTTTCTCAGACTGAGGTAACTTCTTGCAACTCTGTCAGCTACTGTCAGCTTGACTCCTCCCATCAGAAGGCTGGAGCAGACCAGCTGGACCAACCCACTGAGACACCAGGGGATTCACCCTTTAGAGGGTCTAACATGTCTCATAGACTTACATAAGTAGCAAAGATCCTTATAAGGTCTACATATTGATTTCGCAAAAGCATTTAATTTGGTCCATCATCGACACTTATTACCTTAACTGGAGAACTGGAATCCCTTAACATGGATAAAAAGCTTTTTGGCTGGGAGACAGCAGTCTATTGTTATACAGGAAACAGCCAGCCCCCTTTGTCTATTTGTTCAGGAGTTCCACAGCGATCTGTGCTGGGCCCACTGATGTGTTTGTTATTCATAAATGAATTCTCCAACGTTAGCAAATACAGTGGAGTGTATTTATACATAGACACCATGGCATTATACCATGCTGCTGATTCACTGGCAGACATGAATAACACTTTAAAATCAGATTTTATTAGTCTAGGGAAATGGTTTCTTGAGACTGAATTGACACTTTAATGAATTCAAGACTAAAATAATGCTTACGTTCTTAGCTCAAAAAAACTGGCAAGATCACAAAGGCTGCAAATGAAGTGAAACCATCAAACGGGTACAAACTGGAGTAGGTAAAGATTTCTATGTAATTTGGATTAATAATTAATCTTAACTTATGCTTTGAGGATCATATTACATGTCTAATGAAGAATAGGAATGCCAAACTGAGTGCCTTGTATAGGAACAGTGCACATCGGAATCAACAGGCAAGGACAACAACAGTGAAACAGCAGTAATCTGCCATCGAGTACGGTGACAGTGTGCATCCACACAGTACGAAAACATTGCTAATGAGGACTGATGAATGATACAACAGGCTGTGTAGGATTGTTTTTCATTGTAAAACAAATGTACATCACTGCGACCTATATAGTAAACTTGGATTTCTATCCCCTAGTAATCATACAAAAATACATTGGCTGTCTAACATGGGGAAATGTGTACTCAACCTCATTCCAAAGTAATTAACCAGTATGTAAAAAATAACCACTGCCCAATACCATTTCTGTTCTCAGGATGCACGTTACTCTAAAGTTCCTAGATGTAAAACATCTATGGAGGTGAACACTTTCAGTCATTACGCATCAGATTGGAATACTCTGAACAAAAACCATCTGTTACTAAATTGCCTATTTTAAGAAGGAAGTATGCAATGTGTTATCCACGCAATATAATTGTTATTAGATGTACAGTGGAGCCCACCAGGATGTAATCCAACTCTGCAGAATTCTGCAGCAGAGTTACTATAGGAAACAATGCAATTTCAATGGAAGACAATCTCTTCTGTCATACAGGAAACTGACACTGCACTTCATCCTGGCAGGCTTCACTGTATGCCCTTGTCTGTTTGGACTGGCTGTGCCTCAAGTGGACAAGGCTCTGCCACCAACAGTGGATATGGCTCTGCCACCAACAGTGGATAAGGCTCTGCCATCAACAGTGGATATGGCTCTGCCACCAACAGTGGATAAGGCTCTGCCATCAACAGTGGATATGGCTCTGCCACCAACAGTGGATAAGGCTCTGCCATCAACAGTGGATATGGCTCTGCCACCAACAGTTGTTAAGGCTCTGCCACCAACAGTGGATGTGGCTCTGCCACCAACAGTGGATATGGCTCTGCCACCAACAGTTGTTAAGGCTCTGCCATCAACAGTGGATAAGGCTCTGCCACCAACAGTGGATATGGCTCTGCCATCAACAGTGGATATGGCTCTGCCACCAACAGTGGATAAGGCTCTGCCACCAACAGTGGATAAGGCTCTGCCACTAACAGTGGATATGGTTCTGCTGGCAACGGGGGAAAAGGCACAGTCACACTTTATTTTTAAGTGTCAGTTTCAATGTAACTGCGGGGTAGGTAATAATTAATTATGGGTAACAAAGGTAATTATGCTGTAGTTACATGTTGTTGCATTTAGCATCAGCACATCATCATTAGCTGTCACACTGAGCAGGAGTGATGTTGTAACGCAGTACTTCTTGTGTTTGAGTAGGTGTCCTGGGAACCCTTTTGCCTGGCAGACCTACCAAGATTTGAAAAACCTGCATGCAATGTCTTCATTCCCATTGTATACATAATTCATTCTTTAGCCAGTTTTTGTATTGGTAAACAGCAAAGTTGTATCTGATATGAAAATTCTATGAGGGTACTGCACATCAACTGTAATAACAGCACTTAGTGGCCATAACCACAGCACACTTCTTCAGCAGCAGCTGGTGCAGCCCCATGGGTTCCTTCCATAGGCTTAATATGTTTCATATACAGAACTTGCCATCAGCTCTTTTGCCTAAAAACAGAACACTTGTACTATGGGTAAAAAAATAATGGTGTGCCAATATTGCTCAAACAGTGTAAGGTCCTTGATTCCAGTCTGCTCAGGACAGGAGTACCTTCAGCTCAATCCAGGGCAGTAGCTCCAGGCACAAACAGGTAGAAGAATGCTGAGTACACTTTTCTTTCAAGGAAAACTGCACTTTGATGGTAACTCACAATTAAGCCTAAGTGCCCCAGCACTTTAAAATGAAACAAAGTGTCAGTTATAATAACAAGCAGTTGTCAATGCTGAATGTTTGCTTGCTGGTATCAGCATTGGAAAGGCAGGAGTTAGACAGATGCAGAGTAGGAATGGCAGTAAAGTACTGAACTTTACGACAATCCCACCTCCAACCTGCAGAGATGGAGAGGCATTGGGGTATGCATTTGGGTTGTCACCCATAACATTCATGCCATTTCATCTCACCCTATCCTGCAGATACCGACAAGTGTTGCGGTGTGCGTTGGGGTGTTTGGCTTTACAGTCACCCCACTCCATAAGGAGATACACTGAAATGGGTGCAATATAGAAGAATGGGGTGAACTCTGGGGCCGAAGAGTCCAAGGCACAGCTTGATGCCTGTCACTGGCTGCAGGGTGGGTGTGGGGTAGGGGTGGAATGGCATGAGCATTACAATCGGCAATCCCAAGGCACACCCCTGATGCCTGTCAGTCTGTGCAGGGTGGGACGTTATGGTTAGAAAACCTAACGCCCAGGGCGTTTGTTGGTATTTGCACTACAAATTTTCAACATGGCCTTTTTGTGACCCCCACCTCATGAAAGCATTTGGGACCTCTTCTCATGAACAGTGGCACTGTGATTTTGTCAATGTGTCCTGAACTTTGAGTTCCCACAGCGACTGTGCCATTGTGCATCAGCTGTACGAAAACACAGATCGGGCAGGATGTGAAGAATGACAGCCGCACCATTTATAGGGAGGTGTGAAGAGATGGCAATGTTGAAAATCTGTAGTGAAAATATTAAAAATGCTTGAACTTCCGAGCATACGTGGAAACGGCGCAATGCATGTGCGTAACATAGACATTTAGTGGAATTATTTCACCAGATTTTCAACATAGGCATTTTGTGACCTCTGCTCATAAACACTGTCACTATGATTTTCTTAATCTGTACTGAACATTGATTTCCCACAGCAACCGTGTTATTCTGCACCAGATGTGTAAATGCATATTTCAGGCAGGATGTGAAAAATGACAGTTGTACTGTTCATAAGGAGGTCTGAAAAAAATGCTAATGTTGAAAATCTGGAGTGAAAGTATTACAAATTTGCAAAGTTATGAAGGTGTATGGAAACTGCACACTGCTCGCTTGTAACACAGTTATTTTATGGACGTTTGTCACCAAATTTTCAACATAGGCATTTTAGGACCTCTGCTCATGAACAGACTCACTGTGATTTTACATATGAACATACATACGAATATACGAATCTGCCAGCAGAACAGACCAATCAGCCTATCTAAGTCTGCCCGAGCATTCAGCTAGCACCCTAGATTGCAGCTGCCCCAGCCTCCTCCCCCTCAGTTCCTCCCCCACTTGTCCCAGCCCCTGCCCCTGACTCTTACTCTTACTTTATCCCACTCCTTCTTAAAGCTATTGACTATCCTATATGTTACCACCCCCTCTGGCAGCTCATTCTAACTAGACACTGCCCTCTCAGTGAAGTAATGCTTCCTCATTTCCCTCTTAAAAAGTCCCCCTTCCAACCTTAGTCCATGCCCCCTTGTCTCTATTCCACTCCTCAGTTTAAACACCCCTTCAGTGCTAGGTTTATTTACCCTCCTCAGGTATTTAAATGCTTCAATAATACCCCCATCCCTCCTCTCCTCCAGTGTGTACATGTTCAGCTCCTTCAGCCTAATTTCATATTCCTTTCCCTCCATTCCCTTTAACATTTTTGTTGCCCTCCTTTGCACCTCCTCCAGTAACTTTATATCTCTCCTCAGGTATGGCATCCAGTACTGCACACAGTACTTCAGGTGCGGTCTGACCAATTATTTGTAGAGAGATAGGGTCACATCCCTGTGTCTGGATGAGAACCCCCCCCCTTGCGATGCACCCCAACATCCTGTTTGCCTTTGCTGCTGCTCTCCTGCACTGGGTTGAGTTGTTCGTGCTCCCTGTTACCAACACCCCTAGGTCCTTCTCCTCCTCCTTTGTGATTCCCAACCCCACCCCTCCAACCAATAGTCCCTCTTCTGATTCTTAGCCCCAAAGTTCATCACCTTACACTTCTTTGTGTTGAATCCTTGCTGCCACTCCACCAACCATGTCTCCAGTTTGGTTAGGTCCTCCTGCAGTTTTTCCCATCTGTCTTCTTTGTCCACCACTGCCCCCAATTTGGTATAATCTGTGAAAAGACAAACCCTGCTCCCCACTCCATCTGCTGTATCAGAGATAAAGAGCCCAAATAGCACTGGGCCCAGCACTGACCCCTGCTGCACCCCATTTTTCACTGCGCTAGGTGCCGAAAGCTCTCCCACCACCACCCTCTGCACCCTCCCTTGTAACCAGTTCTGTATCCATTTAGTCAGCTTCCTTCCCACCCCCACTGCTGTAAGCTTCCTCCCCAGTCTCCCATGAGGCACTGTATTAAAGGCCTTACTGAAGTCCAAGTACAGGACATGCATCTCATGGCCTCTGTCCAACTCCCTTGTCACCCAGTCATAATACTCTATTAGGTTGGTTTGACAAGACCTCCCTGACACGAACCCATGTTGCTGGCCATCTTGGAGGCCATTACTCTCTAGGAATGCCACCAGCCTCTGCTTCAGTATCGCCTAAATAAGCTTACCCACTATGGATGTGAGACTGACCGTCCGATAATTTCCTGGCTCCTCCCTAGGCCCACTCTTGTGTATGGGCACCACATGGGCCAACCCCCAGCCCTGGGGCACACACCCCGTTTCCAGGGAGGTGTTGAACAGATCTGCCAGTGGCTCTGCCAACAGCTCCATCTCCCTCAGCACTCTGGGATGGATGCCATAGGGATCTGGTGCCTTGTCCACCCTTACTGCCCTCAGCCCCTCTAGCACCTTACTCCCTGTGATCACTTTGTCTGTCACCTCCTCCCCCCCCCCTCCCCCCCCAACCCATGCTGGTAGTGGACCATCAATCTCCTTAGTGAAAATGGAGCAGAAGTACTCATTTAGAATTTCCGCTTGCTCCACCCCCTTTTCCACCCAATCTGCTCCCCGCTTTATACTCACAATATGTTCCTTGCACTGCCTCTTTTAACTGACATACCTAAAAAATTCATTTTTCCCTCCCTTTATGCCCTGTGCTAACCTTAATTCCCTGGAGGCTTTTTTCACCCTCCTGGCAACCTCCCTTGACCAGCTCCTGTAAGCCTCCTTATCCTCTCCCTTCCATGTTCTCCTGTACTTCTGGTATGCAGCCCTCTATGCCCTCACCCCTTGCAGCACTTCCTTGTTCAGCCAGCATTTTTTTTTTTGGCTCTGCTCTTCTTACTCCTGGCCCTGGTGCAGGCTACTGTGGCCTCTGTTAGCCCAGTCTTTATGACTCCCCATTTTTGTTCTGCATCCATCCCCGGCCTTATATTCTGGAGTCTCCCTCACAGTATTGCTCCCATCCTCCCAAAGTCCACCCTACTAAAGTCCACCACCTTAGTGCCTGTGACTCCTGTCTCCCTGCCCAACACGAGAATGAGCCACACTGTTTGGTGGTTGCTACCCGCTAGTGGGTCCTTCACCCTTACCTCCCTCACCACCTCCCCATTTGCCAGTACTAGTTCCAGAGTGGTACCAAGCCTTGTAGGCCCACTTACCAATTGCGTCAGAAGGCTGTCCTGAAATGCATCAAGGAGCACCTGCTCCCTGGTACTGCTAGTGGCCGGGGTGCTCCAGTCAACTCCTGGTAGGTTAAAATCCCCCACTATCACCACACTCCCCCCTCTACACACCCTCCTTTTCTGCTCTGTCAACTCCCCATCCAGTTCCCCTGATTGGGCTGGTTGTCTGTACACCACTCCCAGCCTCAGCTTTTTGCCCTTGGAGTCCAGGAGCTGCACCCAAAGCGCCTCTGTCCTCTCCTCTTCTCCCTCGTCCCTTATGCATTTGATCCCTTCCCTCACATAGAGTGCAACCCCACCTTCCAACCTCCAGGTCCCTGCTGTATATTCTGTATCCTGGGATTGCCAGTCCCAATCATGGTACTCTGTGGCCCAAGTCTCTGTCACTGCAGCAGTGTCTGATGGACTGCACTTTTGTTCCCCAGGCTTCTTGCTTTGAGAATGACCACCTTCCACCCATGCCCCTCCTTCATCTCAGTCTTCTCCTTGGCCTGTGTCCCTCCACCCGGTAGTCCGCACCCTTTCTCCTCATTATTCTTACTGGGTGGTGGTGGTGCCTTCTGTATTACACTCAGGGTACTCTGCCCACTCCCTCTCAGGGTTACTACGCCTCCGCCTTTACCTATATCTGGGGGGGGTGCGCTCATCAGGCTTCCCTGTCCAGACCTTTTTACCAACCTCAGTCTTTTGGCCATCCCCCCCCCCACTAGTTTAAATCCACCTTAGTAGAGATATACCCCTTCAATCCCACCTTTAATACTCCCCTCCCCTCCCTGCTCAAGTGTAGCCTGTCCCCCGTGTACAAGTCACTATTCCCCCAGACCCTATGCCAGTTAGTCACTAACCCATAATATTTGGTGTAGCACCAATCCCTCAGCCACTCGTTGAACTCCTCAATCCTACCCTTCCTCCCCATGCTTGAACATGGTACCGTGAGTACCTCGGAGAATGCCACCGACTCCCCGCACACCCTCACACTGACTGCTCAACTCCTAGAACCTCCCCTTCTCTACTTCCACAGTTTCCCCTGCCAAGTTGTTTGTACCCACATGTAACACTAAATGAGGTTTCTTCCTCCCCCCCCCCACTGCACATTTGAGCAGTGCCTGCCCTGCCCCTCCTGTAGTCAACCTGGGGATAGCTTCAAACCAAATACGGTTATGCCTTCCCCCCTTCTGCCCCATCTCACCTCTTTCAGTATAGAATCCCCAGGATGAGTACTCCCATCCCTTACCCCCTTTCCCTTCTAATGCCCCTTCCACCATCTCAGAATTCATTCTTCCCATCCCCTTACCCACACCAGCTGCACCCTCTGTGACTTCTGTATCTGCACCCCCTACTTCTGCCTCACACCTTTTCTCTGTCTTTTCCCTCCCATCCCCCTTGAACCTGTTCCCAGCCTGACTACTTCCTACTGGACTTCCCATATCGACCTCCCCTCCTCTCCTGCTGATTTGCAACCCCTCTCATATTCCCGTTGTTGTCGATTTAGAGCCCCCATTCCCTTCGACCCCAATAGTGATGCTGCTCCCATCCTTCCCCTTCCCATAGTCTTCTCTCCTCCAGTCACCCCCCTCCTTCCTTACTAGCCCCTTTCTACCCTTTCATCCTCGCTATCTCTTCCCCACCTGTTGTCATCTCTCTCATGCCCCGCTTGTCCTCCCCCCCTTCAGTATGTTCCTGCTCCCCCTCTCTCTCCCATAGCAGAGGCTCAAATCTATTCCTAGTCAATACCACTCCTTCATCTCTTCCCCATCGGTCCCCCTCCCACGTGTTCCTCCATGCCCCCGGTCCCACCCCTCATTCCTCCCTACCCACAGCCATCTGTTCTCTTCCTGGTACTCCTCGTGGTCTCTTCCTCCCCATCAGCAGGCCCCCTCCCCGTCACCTTGGGCACCCCTCCTTCTTATCTCTTTCTGCTAGTGTCTCTGATACTGGGGTCGGTTTCAGTACCAGTTGTTTCTTCGTCCCCCCCAGCCATCCCTATTTCCCCAGACAAAATGCCTACCATAATTATCTGCCCTGCCACTTAGACTCCTCCCTAACCTCCACAGTTCCTCCCTCAAACTAGCCAGTTGTCTACAGACCATACAACCACCCATCCTCCAAGCCCAGTACGGGATCATTGAGGACCCACACCCTGTACACCCCACCACCCTTCCAAAGATGCCCACCTTATTGACAAGTGGCACCTGCCCCATTTTGGCCCCCATCTTATGTTACGGGCTCTTACTCCCAGTTTCTGTGCCTTACTACAATTGTTAGGGCTCTATTTACTCAAATTCCTTTTCCCCCACACTAGTCCCCCAATGGCCCCCTTGCCGACCAGGTTAATTCAGTCTCAAATCTCATCCATTAAATACTGTATTACTGTAGCAATACTAAAGCCTCCTTGTCCATTTTTCTCTCCTCAGCTACCATACTTTTTGTTCTCAGCCCTCATAGTTTCATTTAGCACAGTTAGAAATCATATTGCACTCCATGAATTACTCATCTCAGTTAGAGAAATAAACAGAACAAATAAATATGTATTATTACAGCGATCCTAACAGTGTAGCTCAGTACTTAGCTCAGTTAGAGAAATAAACAGAACAACTAAATCTGTATTATTACAGCAATCCTAAAAGTATCCAATCATTGCTTTGTCTCCACCCCAGAGACTCTGCTGTAATATGGGACCACACAGGACCTGGGCAGTTGCATGGGCAACTCTAAAGTACCAACAGAGCTCTGTTGAGCTTGCTGTCTCCACCTCTCTTACTTGCTCATTCTGTTTCTCCCGGCACTGCAGGCTGCCCTTTTGTACTGGGCTCCTGCCTGCATTGGGCCTTTTTCTGCCCACAAAGAAATCCGCGGCAGTCCTAACAGAAATTCATTGGGCTCGCTCACTCCCTCTCTCTCATTTGCTCATTCTGTTTTTCCTGGCATTGCAGATTGCACTTTTGTACTGGGCTCCTGCCTGTGTTGGCAACTTTTTCTGCCCACAAAGGCAAAAGGTCTGGAGACCCCATCTCTGCAAAGACATAGACAGAGTGGAGGCTGTCCAGAGGAGGGCAACCAAAATGATGCAGGGTCTGCACCAAAAGATATACGAAGAAAGATTAAAGGAGCTTAATATGTATACCCTTGAGGAAAGAAGGGAGAGAGGGGACATGATAGAAACTTTCAAGTACCTCAAGGGAATCAACAAAGTCCAAGAGAAAAAGAGATGTGTAAGAACAAGTGGGCACAATTTGAAGATAGAGGGGGGACGGCTCAGAGGTAATGTGAGGAAGTATTTTTTTCACAGAGAGGGTTGTGGATGCATGGAACAGCCTCTCTGAGGAGGTTGTGGAGTCGAGAACAGTGGGGAAGTTCAAGAATGCATGGGACAAACATAAGACAGTCCTAATGGGGGGGTAGGAGAAAGTAAGCTGTTGATTAACTAGGATCTGCAGCTTATCTGTTAGGTAGGAAAATGAGCAGACTAGGTGGGCCAAGCAGTCCTTATCTGCTGTCAAATTCTATGTTTCTATGTTTCAAAGAAATCTGCAGCAGTCCCGACAGAGCTCCATTGAGCTCGCTCACTCCCCCTCTCTGACTCAGTCGTTCTGTTTCTCCCAACGCTTCAGGCTGCCCCTTTGTACTGGGCTCCTGCATGCATCTTTTTTTTTTTTACTCCCCTCTCCTCGCAGCTCTCCCCTCTTTGGGAGACACCTACGGCCTTTTCATCCCTCGCTCACCTACCTGGTGACCAGTGCAGTCCATCCCTCATGAAGCCGTGGTTATTCCCCCAGGCAGGTACGGCGTAGGGGCCCTTACACCCCGATGCATAAATGTTTCATCGGAACGCTGTCTCTGGGCCAGTAGGGGCATTGAAGGTCAGGGCCTGGTGCTCCATCTACTGCAACGCTGCACGGTTATTTTTGCGATGTTCTCTCGGTGTGCCATGTCCCCGGACATCAAGGCACTGAAGAACCGACGTCTGGCACGTCACCCCTCTGTTGAGCGTCGGGCTTGCTGTACCTCGGGTCTCCGCCCGGGCCAGACACCAGCTGAGCTCTGGTCCCTCCGTCTCGGAGAGGATGAACAGTCCTTAGGATGCTCAAGTCCTCTCCCCTGGCTGGCCCTCTGGCTCCCGGGCTCGGGTCGCTGGCGTTGCAAGTGGAAATCCAACCACTGCGCCGGTGGGCCTCCTGCCTGCATTAATGCCTTTTTCTGTCCACAAAGAATTCTGCAGCATTCCCAACAGAGCTCTGTTGAGATCGCTCACTCCTCCCCCTGCTCGTTCAGTTTCTCCTGGCGCTACAGGCTGCCCTTTTATACTGGCTCCTGCCTGCATTGGCACCTTTTTCTGCCCACAATGAAATCTGCAGTAGTCCTGACAGAGCTCCATTTAGTTTGCTCATTCCTCCTCTCTCACTTGTTTGTTCTGTTTCTCTCGGTGCTGTAGGCTGCCCTTTTATACTGGGCTCCTGCCTGCATTGGCGCCTTTTTTCTGCCCACAAAGAAATCTGCAGCAGTCCAGACAGAGCTACGTTGAGCTCGCTCACTCCCTCTCTCTCACTCGCTTGTTCTTAATCTGTCCCAAACACTGATTTCACACTGTGACTATGCTATTCTGCACCAGAAGTGAGAAAACACATTTTGGCCAGGATGTGAAAAATGACAGCTATACTGCTCATAAGGAGGTGTGAAAAAATGCTGGTGTTGAAAATCTGGCAAGAAAATATTACAAATTTTAGAAGTTGCAAGGGTGTGTGGAAACTGCGCAATGCACGCTTGTAACACAGTCATTTTATTGACTTTCATCCCTAAATTTTCAACATAGGCATTTAGGACCTCTACTCATGAACAGTGACACTGTCTTTTTTTAATCTGCCCCAAAATCTGATTTCCCACAGCGACCACGCTATTCTGCACCGGAAGTGCGAAAACACATTTCGGCCAGGATGTGTAAAATGATAACTATACTGTTCATAAGGAGGCGAGGAAAACCAATGCCGAAAATCTGGAGTGAAAATATTAATAATTCACGGGTTATGAGCATGTTTGAAACTGCACAACGACAAGCTTAGAAAACAGTCATTTTTGATTTTTTCACTAAATTTGCAACATAGACTTTTTGAGACCCCAACTCATGAACAGTGGCACTGTTATTTCATTAATCGGTCCCAAAAGGTGGTTCCACGCAGTGACCGAGAAATCACCTTTTGGGATGGAATAACACCATGACAGTGACTGAATTCATAAGAAGGGGTCCCAATAACCCAATGTTGAAAATTTGGTGACAAAATTCCCAAAAATGCCTGAGATATGCACCAAAGTTGAAAAAAAACTATTTATGCCATTATACAGCTTACCAGCATTTCTTCAGTTTGCGGTCAGCTTTGAAGAGTGCAGATGTGTCCTTGGTCCACTGAAGATCATTGCACCAGGCTCTGGGGGTAGGTATGGGTGAGGGGACTGGGAGAGGTGGGTACACAGAGGGTGGGCATGGGCTGGGAGGGGCACTGAACATGTCTAGGGACCGTTTTCTTGTTTTATAGGTAAAAAAACAAAACAAAAGACAACTCAGGTCAGTTTTCTTCTTTTGCAGGTGTGTTTGGTACACTGGGGTGGGCTCCCAGTGTGCCACCAGAATTTGTGGGGAGGGGGACCAAAGCTGATGGGGATAGGGCCCCCTGTCGGCACAGAAATGGGTTGGGAAGATGCATGATGCTGAAGGGGATTATACACCCCCTCAGCATACAACAGAAATTGGGGGGGTGGGGACATTATGCCGACGGGGAGTGGGGACCCCCATCAGCAAATTGAACTGGGAAGGGGATGATTGAAGCTGACAGGGACTGGGCCCCCTGTCAGCAAAGAAAGACTGTCTGGGGGGGACTCATGATGCTGAGGGGAATTGGGCACCCCCTCGGTACACAACAGAAATTGGGGGGCAGGGACATTATGCTGACAGGGAGTGGGTTTCCCCGTTAGCAAATTAAGTAGGTCAAGTCATGCAAACGGGGGGATTGGGCACCCCCATCGGCTTTCATGGGGCTCTGAGGTAGCCGCATGGAGCTGCCATGTTCCTGGTAATGTTACACCAAGCAAGGTACCACCCTGCAATGATGGAGTGCTCCCTCATTGCAGCAGAATTGCTGATGCTGCAATGACGAGGTGGCTCCTCATTGCAGTGGCCAAATCATTTCAAGTTGGTGGCACTTCTGCAGAACCAGTGTCATCAGGACACTGGGCCTGCATTGGGTGCACACTGCCAAGCCCACAAATGCAGTGCTGGCATTGGCCACCAGACTATCGCACCTCCACAACCCACTTCTCTCCTAAGCTGTCGTATAATGTTTCTTGTGCATGCGTGCAAGCAAACATAAAAATGGTCTGGCACTACAGGTTAGAGTAACAAGCTGTGAATGAGCTTGGTACATTCAGCAGACCTGGGTTTGATTCCCACAACTCCCACTTGCATACTGTGTGAATCTGAGCAAGTCACTTAACCCTCCCAGTGCTCCTGGGTTGCCACTGAAAACAGGGATTTGTGGGTGGATATTGTAGCCTAGAGGTTAGAGTAACTTGCTATTAATAAGCTTGGTACCTCCAGCAGACCTGGGTTTGATTCCTACAACCTCGACTTGCATACTGTGTGACTCTGAGCAGCAGAGTCACACAGTATTCAGTGTTCCCGGGTTGGCCCTGAAAACAGACACTTGCACCTAGTGGGCCTCATCCAGCTTTTAAATCTGAGCTCAAAACTTATTTGTTTTATCAGGCTTTTTCAGAAGGCTTTTAAAATGTTAAGTATGTTTATTATTTGATTATATTGTTTATTCATTTTACTGTTCGGTGCCTTGGTACTTGAAAGGCACTTAAGAAATAAAGTTTTACTTACTTACTTACTTACCAGTGAATAAAACAAATAAATAAAATGCAGTTTGCCTTGAAAAATGTATGCTCAGCGTTTTTGTATGTGAATTTGGCTCTTAACACTAACACCTGCATTAAACTAAATGTGCACTGGCTTCTGTGTTTTTTCAGTAGCTGTAGAGCATTTAGTGCTACAGCCCCTTGACAAAGCAGGTGCTAGCTCTGCTACAGAGGAGGCGCTGCAGTCCAAGGGCATGGAAATGCTGACTAAACACAATTTGCAGCCTTTAGGGAGTCCACTTCCTACTGTTCTCGGAGTTGGGAATTCATGGATTCCCCTTTTTCCCAGGAGTTTTCATGGTTCATTGTTCTGTAACAAAACATTTCCTCTCAGTAAGTAAATGGGATCAGCTGAGAAAGGAACCGGCAGAAGTTCCTTTTAAGGAAACACCCCAACTTCGGAGTCAGTTACACAAAAAGCACAGATAAAACCTGTGCTAGGCTGTTTTCACTGCTAGCACAATTGTTGATTTACTAACGTTCATTTAAAATATTTCTTGATGCCATATTCAAATTAACAAAAAAAACTACCTCACATTTGCAACATTCTCAGATTTGGACTTGAAAGATAACCCCCCCTTACTGGCATGGAGGTGGCCCCCTGCTCTGCAGCATCTGCAGGCTGTGTAGGACCTCCAAACTCTAGAAGAGTAGGACTGCCTCAAGGGTCCAGAGGCAGTATACTGCGCAGTCGTGTAGATTACCGGAGCTAGCGAGCAAACTCTGATCTCTACATTGGGGGTCAGGCCAGGACAGCTGATGGTGGGCAACTCGCCTCAGCCAGAGAAGGTTAGCAACGTGTGATTACCCCTGTGGGTGGGTCAGGGAACTTGCTTCCTCCACAGGGTTATGCTGCAATGTCAAGACTGATGTGCATGGCTCATGCCAGGGGGATACAAAGTGTTTGGTTCCACCCAGATGCTTGCCTTCACTGGGGGAGTGGTTTACCGATCCTGCCAACTGTCTGCCCCTGGTGGCCAAGTGCTAGTGCATCACTGCAAAGTGGAAATGCAACTGGGTCATCCTGATGTCAGAAGTGACAGCATGGATGACTTTGTCTGACTGCATCAGGGAGGGAGAAGATTGGGAAAATGGGCCATTCTGGGCACCAAAACCCCCATGCTCCCCCACCATACCAAGCTGGGATGCCTTGACTCCCTGGGTTCTACTCTGACTGAATTTGGCTTGGATGGATTGTAGGGAGAAGCTGTCCTCCTGAATGGGAGGAGTATTCCCCTAAAACTGGTCAAGGGGTAGATTAGATTGCAGGGAGAAAATGGCACTCTCCCTGGTGGCATAGGTTCTGGGTGTTTTATGAACATGCAAACATATGAAAATTGCTAACAGAAATTATGCCTCTAGGTCTATCTAGTCTGCTCAAGTGTGCAGCTAACATCTTACTTTACAGCTGCCCCTTCCCCTCCTCTACCTTCCCAAATACCTCAACTCTCACCCTGTCCCACCCCTTCTGGAAACTACCCACCATCCTACAGGATACCGCCTCCTCCGGCAAAGCATTCCAAATTGCCACTGCTCGCATTGTGAAAAAGTGCCTCCTTATTTCCCTCTTATACCTACCTCCTTCCAAACTAAATCTTATACCCTCTCGTATCACGTGCCAGCAGTAGGAAATTTTGATATCTCAGGTAGGTGCTGGGATAAAAACTAAATAAGAAACAATGGAGCAGGAATAGTGAGGCCCTATAAGGAGGCAAAGAGCTGTAAAACTGTGAACTGAAACAGTGGACTTAACTTGAATAGAAATGCCAAAAATTGCAGTGACAAGTGAGGTGTGAGCAATCAAATGAAAAAATGATCAATCTATCCTATTCGACAAGTTTGGTATTCCTGCATAGCCCTCTAATAGTTATGCCTTACATGCGGTCATCCCCATTCCTTCATGCCTATGATGGGGCCATTATAGTGGAAGGCAGGCCAGCCTAGGAATGCAATCTGGCCAAAAGAGGCTGCAAAAGTGGAGAGGTTCAACTCAAGAATGCCATGGCTGGCTGTTGTTTTTCCCTTTGTTTTTTTCTCTCCACAAAGGTGGCAGTTTGGACAAGGGCATAATGCAGTCTAGGATGTACTGACATACACTGCTTAGTCAGGCAACCCAGCACCAGTCTTTAGGTAGGGCAAAGGGTAGACTGGAAAGGCCAATCGGCCTTCTTCTGATGACACATTTCCATGTTTCTCTCTCTACCAGACTTCAGCAGCATGGCTAACCATGGTCACCCAAATGGTGGTGCAACCAGGCCTGCCCTCTCCCCCCCCCCCAGGAGAAATGCATCTTCTGGGACTCTCAATCCTCCTCCTCCTCCTCCTGATGTTCTTGGTTTATAAACTATTGATTTATTAAAAGCCTTTTAACTGGCCCGACTAGTGGCACAGAGGCTGAGGTGCTGAAGACCACACTGGCAGCCTGGGTTCAGGAATGGATTTGGGCTGTTGGAGGTTGGCTGGGGGGGATTAAGAGGACTGAGTGTCTGGTAGCCTACTCTCCTTTCTTGGGGAGGGGGGCTTGCTGCACCGCTGCAATGCTGCTGCCGCTTGGAAGTGTGGTGGCAGGGCAGCAGTTGTGCTTGCAATGCGAGACATCTGCCAGCTTGATGCACAGTATATGTGTGGCTCTACACACTTGTGCAGTTGCGTTGCTGCACGCTGCTGGCAGAGGGGAGAAAATATGGAACAGAGCCAGCAGATGACGCCTGGCTTGCTGCCAATCTGCGCTGCTGCCCAGTGCTCCTGGGCCACATTTTTGGACTCTGGAGGTGGAAGGATGGCTCTACTACTCCAGGTCCAAGCACGGGGAGCCATGGGGCTACATAGCTGGTGAGTAGTGGGGGAGGCTGGCTGCCAGTTGGGGGCAGGCTAAAGCAGCAAGGACTGACCAGGCTCAGAGGCAGAAAAACTACTAAAGAAAAAAAAATCCTTTTATCTGCGCTGACAGGCTACCTATAATACAACATCTCACTGAGCAGGTATAAGAGGTATGTGTGTGGGTGGGGCGACTAACATATTTGTACAGGTGGTCTAATGCTGAAATGAGATCGACTTGAATATAGGCCATTCCACTCACAAGTGCTTACCATCGTTAGCTGGGGTTTATGTTGGGTGGGTTCTGAGTTTGACTTTCAGAAGACAATAGTGCTGCTCTACTGGCTTTGTACAGGCTGCGATGACATCAGCTATAATGCCAACACCTCCAAAAAGTGCACCCTGTGTTGTCCATTTGCCATTAATGCTGCATTAACGTCTCTGAGTGGAAGTACTGCAGTGATAACAACTCAGTTGGGTAGCCCTCTCCTTGCACGGCCTGAAGGTTATCGTAGGCTCAAGTCTTATACAATGGTATGGACCATATACAGTGCTGACACACTGTAGTGCAGTAATGCTGGGGTGGTGGGGAGCTGCCCTGGCCTGTTGGGGGTGCCATGCTTTGGATGTGACATAAGCCCAATGTCCAGTGTCTCTTTCTAATGGATATTAAAAGATGGCACTTTATGAAACAATGTAAGGGTTAAGCTCCGTGTTTCAACCAACATTCCCTGGGTCAATTAATAAAATGGGTGAGAGGCTGGACCAGTCACATGGCAGCAGTGTGCTGCCACCTGTTAGAATTAGGGATGAGAGAATAGTTAGGATAAGTTCAGAACCACACAGAATCTATACCATTTGCAGTAAAAGAATTCAGAACCACACATAATCTATACCATTTGTTGTAAATGAATTCAGAACCCCACAGAAAGAATCTAATGCCATTTGCTGTAAAAGAACCTTATCAGAACCCTTTTTTCAGGTTCCGATAAGGTTCTGATAACTTAGACCCCCACAGAAAGTCTTTATTTAGTAAGAAGGCTGGTGGCTGTGGTGGTGCTGGTAGAAAGATCCAAAAGGAGACTGGAGGCAGTGTAGTACCACTCCAAGTTGTTTGTAGATTCCTTTCACTTTAACAATAGCTTAAGGGTAGACAATAGTAGTTAAAACATTATTGTGCTTTACACTAAAAGGAACTTACAAGTTGCTTACATCTGCCATAGACGGGACCTCAGCGGGAGAACAGGCCTCCAAAGGCGTACTTCACATGACTAAATGGGAACCAGAGGGGGAGGTGGGCCAGGAAGCCCAGGTGGCATAATGCGATGACAGGGATATCACCTGCCCCAGGTCGTCCCGCCATCTTTTTCACTAATAACCCTATGTCATATACCTCCCTTTTGAGCAACCCAGCATTTTAACTATCAGGGCCATCAGAGTGGTAGGTGAGCCCCAGCTCTCCTCTGGAACTCCCCTGCCAGCCCCTCTCTAAGTGTGTAGTGTCTCCACATCAAACACTAGAAAAACTGGGTGTATGTTAATAGAAGTTTACTGAGTTAGGGACTCCTCTTTCCTTCCTGGACAACACTCACTCCCCCAGGTCACCAGGGATAGTTTTGCATTTGAAGGAGGATTCCCTCTGTTCTGCAACATCTGTAGGCTGTGTCAGACTTCAGCCTGCTAGAACAGCAGAACTGCCTCAAAGGTCCAGCAGCAGCACGCTGTGCTGTCATACAGATCTGTCTTGAGTGCCGCCACTTGCAGGAGGCACCCAAAATGAATGCTAGCACCCTTCCTCACCAGTTGGCACCACATGTTCCAAGCCTGGGGTGTAAACACAGATCATCTGGATGGCAGTTGGTAACACTACCACTGCGCTAGCACAATGGCCCTATTTAAAAAAATGTTGGTCCCACAAGAAGTGACAAAAATAGCAGACTGAAGATATCATTACCTTTTAAAAATAATCATAGAATCATAGAATAATAGAAGCTTGATGGCAGAAAAGGACCACACCGGCCCATCTAGTCTGCCTCCCTCCCCACATCTCCCCCTTCCTGCCAGCCCCCGCCTCCTCCAATACTCAGCCCCATATGCTTGTCCCATGCCCTCTTGAATTCTTCCACCAATTTAGCCCCCATCACTCCATCTGGTCGTCTGTTCCAGGGTTCCACCACCCTCTCCATGAAGAAATGCCTTCTCACATTACCCCTGTATCTTTTTCCTTGCAGTCTGAGGCTGAGCCCTCTAGTTCTGTCCCCCTCCTTCCCCTTAAATAAACCCTCTTCTCCTACTTTATTGAGCCCTTTTACATATTTAAAAGTTTCAATCAAGTCTCTCCTTTCCCTCCTTGTCTCCAGCATGTACAGATCCAGCTTCTTACACCTCTGCTTGTATGTCTTTCCCTGCATACCCTGCATCATCTTGGTTGCACTTCCCTGAATCCTCTTCAACGCATCTCTCTCTCTCTCTGTCTCTCTCTCTCTCTCTCTCTCTCTCTCTCTATATATATATATATATATATACAGTATATATAGAGCTAGTGGTTACTTTTGATTTCTGAAATATGTTTCTGTTTTCTTTTTCTCATTAGAAGATTTTATACCTGACAGCATTAGGTAAGATGTGCAGAGCAATACCTTACTGGGAGGCAGACGTATCTGCTTCTATTTCCCTGTACATCATCAGCGTTGTAACCTCATTCATTGTGAAATTACTAGTCACCAATTCGGCAGCATTGCAGTGGCTCTTCAGTTGTGGTGTCACAGCCAGTGAGGTCACAATGCTAAAGAGGCATAAAGGGAACTAGAACTAGACATGCCAGACTCCAGGTAGAGTACTACTCCACAATATACATCAAGGGAATGTCATGCTCTCAGCCAATCACAGTGCTCCTTTTGCTTGTGTGTGAAACACTTGTATTTTGATAAGAGTGCTTCACACACAACACCATGGTAAAGGATGTTTGCCTGACAGAAAAGCTGGCCCATGTCTGTAAAAATAAAGTACTTTGAAAAAAAAAAAAGTCCCAATCTATACTATGTTGATATCTCTCCTGTCACCACTTATTGTAGGATAGGAATGGTTTCACATGCATTTATCGTATGTCAGAACAGCTCGGGTTCATTTTGCTGTTCTCACAAATGGTGAACACGCGTGAAACCACTCATCCTGCACACACTTATGCACCTAGTACTGTCACATACGACATCTTCAAATTAGTGAAAGGGAAAAGAAACAGCACTTCAGTTATAACAAGTGACCATTGAGTTCTTTTAAAAATGAATATTCACGCTGGCCCGGTGGCACTGAGAGTTGAGGCACTGGATGCCACACCTTGTGCCATGCCGGTGACCCGGGTTAGGGAATGGACTCGGGTCATTAGGGGTCAGCAGGGGAGAGAGGGGATTGAGCATCCCAGATGACTGCTCTCCCCTCCCAGGGTGGGTTTGGGGGCATGCCTTGCTCCCTAGAGGCCCCTGATGGAGATCAGGGACCCTGCAGGCAGTGATGCTGTATTCAAGGGGTGGAGTGGCAGCAGATGTCAGCACATAGGTGCTCAGACATCATTGCATGTCCACACCCCAAGGGGGAAACAAGAAAAAACATCGGAGGACCAGGGAGGTGATGAAGACGTCAGGTACTGATGCCCACATGCCATCCCCAGACCATCCCTCTACCAGCTCTCCTGAGCTCCTTGACTTGGACCAGGACCGTTCCTCTAATCACAAAAAAGGCTGCCAGGTAGGTGGGGTGGGCCCTCTCCCCGAATGGGTCTGTCGGTTCGGGACGGGGGTGCTCAGCAATGTGTCTCCCAGGGAGGGTGGTTTCAGGCTGAGAGTAGAGGCCAAGGTTGAGTGGGTACTCCCGAGAGATGCCCTGGTCCACCGGAGCCAGAAATAGAATGTATAAAAAAAAAAACAATGAATATTCATTTAAGATAGAGGACCAGCTATCAAGGTCCTCAACAGCACTCGTGTGGTTGGGAATGGTTTCACTTGCATTCTTATGATGGCAAACCTGTTCACCTTTGGTTCCTAGTTCTTAAACCCCAAGCAAGTGTGTGAGACTCCTCTTAATTAATAATCATCAAATGAGTAGGAGAATCCCTGAAGTCTGATTGACTAAGAACTATTCCAAACTGTGGCAATATCTCATGACAACACCACATCCTAGAATATGTTCCTGCCATTGAGTTCTTTATGTGCCTATAATACATTTTATAATAGCAATATTAATAGAGGTGTGCAGAACTTCTGGTGGCAAAATGAAGCCACACTGAACAGAGGTGTCTCGATTTTAACAAAACACAAGCCACATTTTACTGGTTTGGTTCAGATTAGGCTACGGCTCATTTTCCTGTTGCTGCTGTTTCAGTAGGCTCAAGGGCCAAGCTGAAAACAGTGCAGATAACTGCCTGAGGTTGAGTGTTGAGAAAAGTGATGATGTCTCAACGTCATATCATGTAATGTGCAGTGTGATGTGTGGTGCACATCTGCCAAGCCCGACCATGCTCACATGATGTGCTCTATTGTGCTAATTTATCAAGGGTGGCCCACAAAGAAGAGAAACGAGTGGGTGGAGGACTCAACTGTGCATGCCCATCACTAAATAATACACTTCAGCAAGTGTGTTTAGCATAATGCCACTTCTTGGGCAGTTAAAGGCACTTGGCTATGCCCTAGGCCTCACAGTACACATGAGGTGTGGTGTTATCAGACAATAACACACACCCTGCTCAGTATTCTTGCTTCTTAAATAACCTTTCTTTAGCAAGACAAAAGGACCGACTGAGATTAAATTCTCTTTTACAAGGATAACCTGACTGCTCACAATGCCAGCAATCCGGGTTCTGGAACTAGCCTGGGTCATCATAGGCCAGGCAGGGGAGGAGGACTGAGCATCCCAGTGGATGCTGTCCTTATCTGGGGAGGAAGAACAGCTGTCTCCATTGCAATACTGCCACCTGGGTGACCACAGGTGGCAGTGCAGTGTGGAGCAGCCTCATGAGAGGGAGGACATCAGCTGGTGCCATGCTAGGTATCCCTATGTATGTGCGCATGCACACCCTCACTGCCAGCATCCTGAGGGTCTGGAGTAGGAAAGCAGAACTACACTGACCAGGCAGGATGACTACGCTGGCCCCCCCAGAGGCCCCGAGCTGGGTGAATTAGGTACCTTCTCCAACACAATCCTGTTCGTGATGGGAATTGATGAGCTCCTCCATTCCTGCTGGGGGGTAAGTTCTGAGGGAATGGAGCAGAGGGTAAGCTTGGGAGAAGCCAAGTGATGGGCCTGGGGAGGCCAGCATGATGGGGGCCTCATCAGAGATAGAGGATGACGAGGATAACTAAAAACAACCAAGTGTAAGCCTGGCCAAGAAGCCACTCTGCAATCTAATTACCTCTTACCAACTATTCAAGTGCTGTCGAGGGACCTATAAATGTATCACAAAGGATAATTGGGAGGATTACTGAGACGAAGACTCATTTTCAGTGGGGTCCTTGGAGTGGCAACAAGTTACAGACAGATATCACTGCATATCATAACCAAAATACTTAAGTCCAAAAGATAAAAACATAGAATTTATTAGCAGAAAAGGACTGCTTGGCCCACCCAGTCTGCCCAGATGGTCCCTGCCTAGTCTGTCTCCTGCTCCACGGACCCTAACTAGTCTCTGGCAACCCTCCCTCCTCCCTGCCTATTTACTAATATTCCCCTATGTCTAGCCCATGCAGTCTTGCAGCCCCCTACTGTTTTTGCCTCCACTACTTTTGCAGGCACTCTGTCTACAATTCATAAGTGAAGCAGTACTTCCTCACATCCCTCTTAAACTCCCACCCCCAGCTTCACTGCATGCCCTCTGGTCCTGGTGCTTTTTGTCATTTGAAAGAGACTCCTGTCCCCTCCTGCACCCTGTTTACCTCTGTGAGGTACTTGTAGATTTCTATCATGTCCCCTATTGCTTTCCTCCATTCCAGGGTGTACATGCTGAAATCCCTCAGTCTCTCCTTGTAGGGCTTTTGGTGCAACACTTGCACCATTTTAGTTGCCCTCCTCTGTACTGACTTCACTGTCTACGTCCTTTCTGAGGTGCAGCCACCAGAACTGGGCACAATGCTCCAAGTGAGGTCTTACCAGCAAGCAGTGGTTGGTGCTTTCAAAGAGGCAACCCAGAAAACAGTATAGGTTTGCTTCTCCAGTGAGCAGAAGGAGACTTTCAGTACTAGACATCTTCAGGGGGAACCTTGCCCTGCTGAAGGCAGGTATACACACCTGGAAATTTCACAGCATTTGCCCTTTAACCTGCTAGGTTTACACCTGGTAATTAGTTTCACAGATTTGCCCTTTGACCTGTAGGTTTACATAACTCCATTTAAGCACCATGAAGTCACTGTGAAGCCTTGCCTATATATTTCCTTCACAGTTATAACCGGAGGTGGTGTTGGAAGGGGAAGGGGTGACAGATTCAATGGAGACTCCATTTAAGCACCATGAAGTCACTGTGAAGCCTTGCCTGTATATTTCCTTCACAGTTATAACCGGAGGTGAGGTCGGAAGGGGAAGGGGTGACAGATTCAATGAACAGAATGTCAGACTGGGATAAAAGATTGTCTGTGAAGAACAAGTGCTAATCAGCCCCACGCAGCTCAGGTTCTTAAAGACACAGTAGCCCTTGCTGTCTTCAAAGGCCAATTTCACAGATGCCAGACCACACTCGTTCATCAGGATAATGTCATGCAATGTTATCCCCTTGGGGGAAATGTCTTTCACTTCCACAGAGCATTCCAGGACTGGGATGTGACATAGCCACCTCAGGAGGAGCTGGGCTTTGTTTCAGAATCATGTTTTCCCTGTTTGGTAGCGGGGATTGTTCATGTTTCTCCCTTCAAAGAAAATATGAATTTGTTTCCTCTGCAATACTTTATTTGTTTATTTATTTATTTATTTAATTCAGAGTAACACCTTTGAGCAAATATGCTTGTTTACCGAGGTTCCAAGTCAGTTACAGGTCAAAGGGGTACATCTATGGACTACAGGATGCATAGGTAGAAAAACAATAAGAAACAGCAAGGAACCGTCATGTAGTGAGTTACTACACAATTAAGCATATATCAAGACTATGCAGCATAATACAGATAGTAATTGTTTATATTTTGAAGGTCACCAATCATGAATTTGTCAGTGTGTAGAAGTAGTTGCAACTAGAGAGGGGTTACAGGAAGCTCCAAGAGCCCTTGTCACTCTATTGATGGTAGGATCAAAGGCATTGACAGGTATCTGGGGTGCAGGTAGATGTCTAAGCTGATTCTTAAATGGTCCAAACTTATTTAGAGTTAGAATGGCATTTGGTATCTCACTTAGACACTGGGGGGGGCTCTAGCTGCAAATGCCCGTGACGCCTGTACCATTTTGTGGAAAGGAATGCTAAGGGTGTTGTTATTCATGGCCCTAGTAAGGTGTGGGTTTCAGAAGAGTGCTAGAAGGTTCTGCACCCCAATGGGTATGAGGCCAAGTAGTGCTTTTTTTCTGAGTTTGCAGGTGTTGAATTTTATTCTGTCCTGTAAGGGAAGCATGCCGGAGACTGTTTAGCCTTCAAAACAGCAAAATTTGTTAGTCAGCAAAAAATGACATCATATAGTTTTTTAGTAAAAATATATTTCTGACATCCTTAGATTCATCCTTGGTGTATGTTTAGTTTGTTCATGTATTATTAAAACAGCTTTTATAGCTAATTTTGTAATCAGTGAAGTTGGCTGCCACTCATAGTTTTTAAAAATCTCTTCTGCTAATGTATATTCGTAATAGGGACGTATTAGGATGGTGCTACCACGTTTCTGATGGCAAACAACACAGCACTGTACCAAAATATTTATTTTTTCATGACAGGAATGGCATGGGAGTGAGAACTTTTAAAAACTGGCAGTAGTGTACATTTTCTCCTGCTTATTGCTATTCTATACTGCTGACTACTTCATAGCTATATCCCTAACACACCCTCAGCTGCACAGTGAACCAGTCTTCCCACACTTTTTGATCCCTGAAACCCTACGTGTGCATCTTCTCTTTCCCTGTCTCTCTAAGCATCGTGTTGCATATCTTGGCTGATGGTTCCACAGAAGGCTGCGAAGGTCTTCTGTTACCACTAAATTCATGAAGCGTCATCTCTTTTCTGCAATCAGGCCCTTCCTCCTACTTCTACTCCTTTTAACTCTAGTGGGCGATATGGAGCCCAATCCTGGCCCCTGTCATTCCTACCCTCGCTTCCCATGCCCCATCCTCATCACATCAACTACCAAAAGGGTTGAAAATTGCACATTTAAATGCACGCAGTCTTAGACCTAAAATGCCCGAGCTCGAAGCCTAGGTTAATCAACATACCCTGGACATTTTGGGTATCTCTGAAACTTGGCTGAAGCCAAGCATCAGGCAACATGAGGTTGCTTAATCTGGATACAAGTGTTTTAGGAAGAATTGGTTGGGTAAAAGAGGGGGATGGTGTCCTAATGCATGCCAGGGATAATTTAGATGCTACCGAAATCCCCGTGCCTTGCCCGGAACTCTCTGCTGTTGAATCACTATTCCTAACTCTCACACTTGGCATCGTCAAAAAACTGTTGTTAGGATGTGTATATCTGCCCCTCAAGGAAGCCTCTTCCTGCCTTCCCTCCTTCATTACCTCCCTTGCTAACCTTCCACGCCATGACCTTGTACTCTGTGGAGACGTTAATATCGACTGGCTGAACCCTAACTCTCTCAAAGTGCGTGCCCCCCTTTCAGATTCCAACTTGGTTCAACTTATTGGTGACCCAGCTTGTATTAACAATAAGTCAGGTAATCATACTTTGCTTGACTGGGTGGTCACTAACTGTGCCTCTAAAATTAAGTCAGTGGGAGTACTCTCCGACAGCATAAGTGACCACTCTCCAACATTCTGCATCTGGCACAACTTCCCAAACCCCCCACCTAAGGTCATCCAGGTATGGGATATGTCCAGATTTGACCCCAATGTTTTATTGCCACAATCTGTGATACTGACTGGGGTCCAATAAATATCCTGCCGGACATCAATAAAGCTCTCGACTTTTTTTGTGTCCAGGTTCACTGAAATTGTTGATCATCATGCTCCTATGAAGAAATGCCAATCAAAATGAATGAAAGCACCTTGGCTTTCCAAGGATCTCAGGAAGCTCATGTCCACTCATGACAGAGCCTGGAGGACATACAAGGATAGTGTGCTACCCTTAGATTAGCAAACCGATAGGCAGCTAAGGAACAGCTGAAAGAACTTCGTCCAGAAAGCTAAACATCAGCATTTCAAGAGACTACAGATTGAGCATCTTCGTAACCCAAAGGATTTCTGGAAACAGGTTAACTCCCTTTTAAAGGGAAATACCTCTGAGATCCCTAGTTCCCTTGATGCCCAAGGCACCATACTCAATGACTTCCCCTCCATAGCCACTAGCTTTAATGAATACTTTACTGATCTGCATAAGTACACATCACCCTTTTCCAGTTCTCTCCCCCCCAATTTAACCCTCTGTCATCTGAAGATTCCATGGCCCGCCCCTCCTTTCACCCGAAACTAGCAACCCTCAACGAGGTACATCAACTTTTCAATCTGAAAGCTGATAGCTCACCAGGTCATGACACCCTCAACTCTAAATTTCTTAGGCTGGGGGCTGCTGCCCTTGCCCGTCCCATTCATGATCTGTCCAATCGGTCCTTCCTTACTTGTACTGTCCCTGAGAAATGGAAAGTATCGGTGGTTGTAGCTATCCACAAGGAAGGTCCCAATTCTACCGTTGAAAACTACCGACCTATCTCGATATTTTGCCCACTAGCTAAAATCCAAGAGTGTATAATCTATGACCACTTGCAGGATTACCTGGACCACCACCATCTGCTCTCATCCTTCCAGCATAGGTCCAGAAAAACCCACAGTACCCTTAAAGCCCTGATAAAAGTCATCTCTGATACATTCCATGCTATGGGCCTTGGCCATGCCACCTGAGCAATATTCGTTGACCTGACCAAGGCCTTTGACTTGGTCAGCCATGGCCTCCTGCTATGGCAACTGCACCTCTTTGGCCTTGATGCCAGTGCCCTAACTTGGACCCAACGTTACCTCCATGGCCACATTCAAAGAGTTAAGTGAGTGGGTCTCCTATTGGACCCTAGATTCATAACCCATGGTGTTCCCCAGGGTTCTATCCTGAGCCCATTACTATTTTCACTGTTTATTAATGATCACCTGCATAACTGTAGAGGGACCTCTGTTCATCTGTATGTGGATGATGCTATCATTTACCTTTCTTCTTCTGATGTAGGGTGGATCAACTCTATGCTAGCCTCTGACTTTCACACTCTCAAAGATTGGTTTTTACAGAAGCAGCTTGTCCTTAATACTAAAAAAAAACAAAGTGCATGTTGTTCTCCAATTCAGTTACACAACCCTCCCCCCTGTGGTTGTACTATCAGGCACTGGGGCTCTCCTTGAATCTGTCCAGTCCTTCAAATACTTGTGAGTCACCTTGGACTCCTCACTTTCCCTGGACATGCAAGTCACAGTCCTAACCAAAACTCTAAAACCAAAACCTTGACATCCTATATCATATCTGTCCCTTCCTCACATCGACCTCCTGCTGCAAGATAGCACTCACAGGGATGGTTTCTGTTTGTTGCTAACATTTTATTGCTTTATTTTTCTCTGATTCAAATTGTTGTTGCTGAGTATACCTTCTGTTGCATTATTACAAGGTGTGCCTAGAGGTGTGTACTAACAGATTACTGCTGTAATCTTCTGATTCAAATTGTCTTTTGCAAGGTATATCTTCTGTTACTGCTTTATTTTTCTCTGTAGCAAAGTGTTTCTTACAGGGTATATCTTCATGAAATTATTACAGATGGTGCTTTACAGGTTTTACAGTTTTATTTATCATTAGGTTAAGCTTTCAGGGTTACTGCATTTGTTGCTGACTGACTGTTTCTGCACTTACCTCCTTGTTACTTTCGTCCGTGGTTCTTCTTTTTTCGTCAGGGGAAGGGCCCAGCCACCCATCCCCATCTGCAACTACCCCACAATACACTCCTTTTATAGGGTAGCACAGTCGTGACATTTCCTGTGGCAAAGCAGGAAGGGGCGAATCAGTGGGGTATCCACACGGTGACCTCATTTACAGGGGTACTAGTAATTTAACTTGTTATAACAAGTTATACAAAAACAAACAAACAAAACACAAAATCAAACTTTTGTTTTCATTTTCTTCCTTCTAATTACTCTGACCAGATTATAAACCCAGCAACTTATCTGGAATGGATATCATTAACTGCAAGTACTACGGAACACTTTTCAGAAGGGCAGTTTTACAGGATTTAGGGCACTGTCCTACATGCTGGGCCATTGGAGATCTTAGGGCTCAGCTCAGCTCCAGGCAGCATGGGCAAAGACTGCGCACCTCAAATTTCATATTTCCCCAACATCCAACAGAAGCACCTCAACCGCAGAGGGAAGTTGGTCTGGGAGGTTGGCAGGTGGTTAGGAAGGGCAAATCGGTTGCCCCATCACTCGGAGCTCTCCAACATATTAGCTCCACAAACCATATAAAACCTACAAACATATATCTGCCTCTATTTCTGAAATCAAACAAAGGGGCAGAGGACACTGCAGAGCAGGACACTGCAGCACAGGAGCTAGCACAACAAAACTCGCCCAAAACAGGAACCAAAACAAAAAAAGCAAAAAGCAAATCCAAAAACCTCTGATCATAGGAGACTCCATGATTCGGGGAGTTGACACCTATCTCCAGCCAGGAGTAATGGTCAGATGTCTCCCAGGTAAGTCAGCGTGGAGAAACATTGACCACATTGCTAAAATTGTTCAGGAAGCAGGATAAAACATTAACATCCTGGTACACATAGGGACTAACGATCTCGCCAGCCATTCAGTTGTGGAGACCAAGGAACACCTGATCAGGCTGGGTGACGAACTATCATCCATTTCATCTGGCATCTCCTTCTCTGAGATACTGCCAGTCTGGGAGAGGGGGGCAGATGGACGGAAGGTCAAAGAAGGGAAGTTAGGGGAGCTAAACACATCGCTCAAGGGCTGGTGCCAGGAAAAAGGACACAAATTTGTAGGTAACAGGCAAAAGTTTTGGGAGCGAAAGTTCTTTAAATTTGATGGACTGCAGCTGACTAAGGAGGGAGTCAGTGCACTGGGGCAGAGGTTTGATGTCTTTGCAGAATATTTAAACTAGCAAATGGGGAGAGGGGTGCAGCACCCCATACGTCGAATAGGAAGGACACCCCTCCCCCTCAGCTAGTGGTCAAACAGGAGTTCAGCATGTTTCCAGTTCATTTGCATCACCAGGTAAGGAAAAAGGTCCAGCTCCCCATACGACGCACAGGGGAACACCAGACTTCACCCAACAACTAACACACCGAAATCTGGCCAATGGAAAATCATGTACACAAATGCTTGCAGTCTGGGAAACAAGATCCCAGACTTGCAGGCAATAATGACAGAGGCTAAACTGGACATAGTAGCAATTAGCGAGATGTGGTTTACCAGTAACCACACTTGGGAGACTTCAGTACCTGGCTATGTACTGTTCAGAAGAGACAGAGGTGCAAAGGGGGTGGGGTGGAGTGGCCCTGTATGTCAATGAAAATATCAAAGCTACAGAAATTCAGAATACACATAAGGAGCCAGAAGAACTATGGGTCACCCTGGAAACAGGAAATGGGACAGCCATAAGAACTGGGGTTGTCTACAGGCCCCCCAGACCAGGGGGAGGACATAGACACATTACTGTTAGAAGATATACAAAACATGACAGCTAAAGTGGAGGTTCTGATAATGAGAGACTTCAACATGCCAGATACAGATTGATCAATACCAGCAGGGACATCTGCCAGGACTAGACAAATGGTGGATTCCCTGCAGGGGGAGGGACTCAAACAACTGGTACAACAACCCACAAGAAACAGGGCTATCCTAGATCTAGTACTAACAGGGAAAGGATCACAGATCTCCAGGTAGAAGGTCACCTGGGGGCCAGTGACCATGACATGGTATGGTTCAGTTTGGCCACTACATCTAAATCATCCCATTCCAAGGCAAAAATATGGGACTTCAGAGGAGCCGATTTTGATAAGATGGCCAACAGAGTTAAGCTAGCCCTGGCAAAAAGAAATACAGGTGACGGGGTACAGGCAAAGTGGGCAAGCATTAAGGATGCAATACTTGAAGCAACTTCCTATTGTGTTGGAGAGAAAAGGAAGTGCATAAGAAAAAGGAAACCACTTTGGTTCTCAAAAACAGTAGCAGAAAAGGTCAGAGCCAAAAGGCTGGCCTTCAGGAAATATAAGGGAAGGCAGCAGAATGAAGATAGGGAGGCATACCAAACTTCCCTAAGGGAAGCAGGGAAAGCAGTAAGGCAGGCAAAGGCCCAAACCGAGGAAACACTAGCACAAACAGTAAAAGAAGGTGACAAGATTTCTATAGATACATTAGTGAAAGGAGAAAGTCCATAGTGGGTATTGCTAGGTTCAAAAGAGATAAGGGGGCGTATGAGGAAGAGGGCCATGTAAAAGCATCTATCCTAAATAGATACTTCTGCTCAGTATTTACTGAAGAAAAGACAGGGCAAGGCCCACAGATCAACACCATGGACACAAGGGGGAGGGAGGTGAGCACTAGTCCCTTCACAAAAGAAGGGGTCCGACAAGAGCTTGATAAGCTCAGGGTGGACAAGGCAGTGCAGCCTGATGGCATACATCCCAGGGTACTAAAGGAACTAAGGGTGGAACTAGCAGAGCCATTATCAGAACTGTTTAGTGAGTCTCTGAGCACAGGAGAGGTCCCAGAAGACTGGAGAAGGGCTCATGTGATCCTGCTCCACAAGAGTGGTAGCAGGGAGGAGGTAGGGAATTACAGACTAGTCAGTCTTATCTCAGTAGTGGGCAAGATTATGGAGGCATTCCTTAAGGAAAGGATAGTACAACACCTGGAATCCATAAGAGCACAGGATCCAAGACAGCATGGGTTTACAAAAGGAAGGTTCTGTCAAACTAATCTCATAGATTTCTTTGACTGGGTAACTAGAGTGGTGGACCAAGGGGGAGCAGTTGATGTCACCTACCTTGACTTCAGCAAAGCTTTCGATACTGTTCCACATTGAAGATTGGTTAATAAGCTGGGTAGGCTTGGGGTGGGTCAGAAGTTGGTCAACTGGGTAGCAAACTGGTTGGCGGGCAGAAAACAGAGAGGGTGGTAAAGAATACAGTCAGAAGAGATGCAAGTCACAAGTGGGGTACCCTAGGTATCGTCCTGGGCCAGTCCCTTCAATATCTTCATCAATGACATTGCATATGGACTGAAGGGTACGGTTTGTCTGTTTGCAGATGACACCAAGATCTGCAACAGAGTAGATGATCCAGATGGGGTGGGCAGAATGAGAAGAGATCTGGATAAACTAGCAAAATGGTCGGAAGAGTGGCAACTGGGGTTTAATGCAAAGAAGTGCAAGATCATGCACATAGGGAAGAGAATCCCTGAAGCCACCTATAGGATGGGAGGGGAGTTGCTGGCAGTCACAAGGAAAGAAAGAGACTTGGGCATCATCATCATCGATGACCCTAAATCATCCAAGCAGACCACTAAAGCAGTAGGTAAGGCTACAGGGATGTTAGGGTGTATTAGTAGGGATATCACAAATCAGAAGAGGGAGGTAATAATCCCTCTTTACAAGACACTGGTTAGGCCCCATCTGGAGTACTGCGTGCAGTACTGGAGGCCACACCTTCACAAAGACATTAACCAAATTGAGGCAATCCAGAGAAGGGCAACCAAAATGGTGCAGGGACTGCATCAGAAAACATATAAGGACAGATTAACGGAGCTCAATATGTATACCTTAGAGCAAAGGAGGGAGAGAGGTGATATGATCGAAACATTCAAACACCTTAAGGGCATTAACAAGGTGAAAGGGTCTAATATGTTTCAATATAAGAAAAATAGCAAGACAAGAGGACACAGCCTGAGATTAGAGGGAGGCCGATTAAGGGGTAATGTGAGGAAGTTCTTTTTCACAGAAAGGGTGGTGGATGCATGGAACGGCTTACCTCAGGAAGTGGTGGATATGAATTCAGTGCAGGACTTCAAACAGGCATGGGATAGGTATAAGGGAGCAATACAGATGAGCATGAATAGATAGGCCATTGACAGAGCAAAGGTCTGATGGTACATTTATAAGGTAGAAAAAGAAATGGGCAGACTGGATGGGCCTTGCAGTCCTTATCTGCCATCAACTTTTATGTTTCTATGTTTCTATGATCCCTGTACCAATCTTGTTATCAATGTTTTGCATTGTCAGTGTACTGTACTCCCTGGGTCACCTCTGAAAAAGGGACTGTCTTGTCTCAGTGGGCCCACCCGGCTACCAAAATTCAATAAATAAAATAAATTCCCATATCTTGGTTCAGGGATGTAAAAAAATGAAAAATAAAAATTACAATCTTGATATTTTTGCCAGAAAAAAACATTACTGCTGTAAAATCTGTATTGTGATTAATAAATATTGCTGCATTAAATGGTGCTTTTCAGCCACTGTATGTCCAAAGACTGTACAGGCTGACAAGCTGAATACATGCAGCACAGTCACTGTGTGCACAGGCAATGGTAGCAGCAATTATTTGCTCACTCTCACAGCTATGGACAGTTACATTAGCCACACATGCCAATTACTGTATCTCCACCAATTTTTTTTAATATCTATTTATTTACTTTTTGTTGACTGGTCAGGTGTACTAGACAAAAGCTTTGCCTATTTTCAGGCACGACCCGGGAGGGTTACAGACAAAGTCAACATCAGATTACAATATTAACAGACACCAAACATGATTAGCAAGATACTGGGGCAACAAGTAACATTTGAGCAGTACAGGGGCTATAAGAAAGCAACCAAATAAGTGCTACAGTAACATGAGATCCATTCCAACTACACCAAGAATCAGGTACAGGAGCATTTATCATTGACCAGAAGTAGTTTGCGGAGATCATTCTTGAAGACCTGATGAGACTTAACACATCTAAGAGCCATTGGAAGAGAGTTCCAGAGCTTGGGCACAAACACTGAGAAAGCATGTTCTCCCATCACATTTGTGTCACATTTAGGGATTACGAGAAGAGATTTGTCGGTTGACCTCAGGGAATAAGCCAGTGAGGTGAGACTGAACATGCTGGCCAGCGACTCTGGTACACTGGCTCTAATAATAATATCTATGAAGCATCCAGCAGTAAACAGTTGGTGAAAGGAAGGGGAAAGCCAGCCAAGTCTAGCATAGAGGACACAGTGGTGGGTTTAATCGACATATATTGTTATCTGAACACAATATTCTAAAATTCTGCAGCATTTCTTTTTCAGAATTTACACCTTAATTTTGCATGTTTTCATACCAGATGTTTTGTTGTAGTGTCAGATATTTACATAAAAATTGGCTGCTGTGAAACAGTATGCAGCACAGGAGCTCTTGCCTAACTATGGAGCAGGCTTAATAGTGACATGGTCCTGGGCATGTATCAGTATCATTGGTGCTTTCAGTAACCACTGGTAATGCTTGGATTGACAAATAGTGTAGAATTTACACAGAGATGTTCTTTCACTGCATCCGAAAGTCCTTTACAGTCAACTGTTTTACACAGGCTGCATAGCTGAGATACTGTATATCTCATTTCCACTGTGGTTTGCTTCTGCAAAGGGACAGCTTGACACTTTTCAGTACCTTTGATACCTTGATCAATGTTTCTTCCAGTGTCTTGGTACTGCTGGTGTGATTGTTTTCCAGTGGATATTCTGACAGATTATTACAGATTTCAGCATTTAACAGTACACAAAGCACATTGTTAAGGATCAGATGAAGCATATGTGGTGCATACATGGCAGAACAATGGCATGTATCAAATCAGGATTTCCAAAGGCAAATTATATACTAACATACTAAAAAGCCAGGAGAATAGGTCTAACGGTCTCTTGAGTCTGCTCGATTTTCAGCACCCTCACTGATATACAATATACAAAAGGAAACTTTTCTTTTTTTTTCATTAGTCTGTTTCTCCCCTGCCATGTTGCAGCCTAGCCCTCCACCGAAAAGGGAACTTTTCTATATGATATAAAGATACGGCATATTTACAAAAATCACAGTGCAGTAATGAATAAATCACTTCTCAGAAAAGGTGCTATTTTAAAGCGTTTATTTAAACCTGGGGGTCTAAGTCGCCCTGACAGAAACATCCAGTATGATTTGCATTTGAGGAGGAACTTGTTATGGTCTCCTCCTCCAGGTCCCAAACTGACCACCTCAATCATCTTATAACTGCAAGTATGGTTTCCCCTCCCCTTTGTAAATCTGTTGTGGGCTGCTAGTATATTTTTGTATCTTTTGCAACAATATCTCTAGCATGTTCACCCACACATTGTTTGAAAGGTCATATAGTTTTTCCAATGTAAAAAGTTCCACACTTATAACAGGCTAAGTACCACACTTGGAGTATTGAAGGTTACTGAATAACTGATCTCATACACTTTGTTAGTAGATGGATGTACAAAGTTCTTCTCTTTTTTGTTATACCTACAGAATTTGCACCTGCCTCACAGTGCACATCCAATTGGTTGTGATCCTAGCCATGTTTGAGTCTGGGGTTTGTGAAGGGGCTCGAGAGAGTGTATCAGCATAGTGCCTGGTTAGTTGGTATGTTTGTACACCATTTGTGTGGGATCTTATATGCTGTTCCCTAGTATTGGGTCTGCCTCTATTACTCCTCAATTTTTTAAAATTATATTTTGAATTTGTTGGGCCTGTGTACTATATATGATGATAAATGTGATTATGTACTGTGTTGTGTTACTGGCATTAACTCTGGGAACCAGGAGGGTTGATCTGTCTTGTCCTCTCACCCGTCTTTCTGCCTCTCCAACAACATTTCTATTATAGCCCCTGTTGACAAACCTAAAGACGGTTTTGTTTGCTCTCGTGTCATATGTCTGCTCTTCACTACAAGTCCTGCAGCTATGCAGGAATTGTTTCATGAGGTATTTTTAATTAGGTGTTGTGGATGACAACTTGAGGAAAGGAGAACTGAATTTCTGTTGGTCTCCTTCCTGTAAAAATCAATCACCCCATTTCCATTTGTACCCTTTGCAATCTGAAAATCAAAAAAAGTTGAGCTATTGAAAATCACATTTCAAGGTAAACCTGAGATTGGAATTACTTCTCTCTAGATATTGTGAAAAAAAAAACCAACATATGTTAATCATTTCAGTACCTCTCCATACCAGAATAAGATCATCTATATAGCGTTGATGTAAGTCCACATACTTATAGAATGGGTTGTAATCTGGATGCGGATAGTGTACTTGTCCCACAACCCGAGATATCGGTTAGCATAACTGGAGGCTAGAGATGCCCCAAATGCCATACTGTATATCTGTAGGAAATGGCTACCCATGGAAATGAAACTGCTATATTTCAAAGCATACATTATAGACTGTGTCAGGAAATCAGTGAACACACTCTCAAATTCTCCAAAGTACTATAGGTAAGGTAATATCATATTGCACCCAGGCCATCCTCATGTGGAATGTTGGTATACAACACTTCCACATTCAGGGTGGCGAGGAGGCAATCAAGCTACAAATCTAGGGAATCTAGCATATGCAGGATATCTGCTGAGTCTCTAATGTAAGATGGTAACCTGGAGAAAAGTGGTTTGAGAAAGCTGTCCATGAACCTAGACAAGGGTTCTGTGAGAGACCCGATACTGGCTATGAGTGGGTGTCCCGAAGGAAATATTAGGGACTTATGTATTTTAGGTAAAACATACAGGGTCACTAGTACTAGATGTTCTACCACTAGAAAGTCCCTAGTTTTCTTGGCAATCACTCCCTTGTGACAGGATGCTTTCAGAACTTTGTCTACCACTTTGAATTTTTTGGTCGGGTCACTGTTAAGTTTTTGAAATGTTTTGGCATCATTCAGTTGTCTTCCAATTTCATTCTCATAGATCGTCATGTCCATAACAACCATGGAACCCCTCTTATCTGCTACTTTTATAGTTATGTTGGGGTTCCGTTGCAAGTTGTCATGTGTTAGCCTTTCCTGTCTACTTCTTATTTTGAAAACGTTGCACTCTCCTTTCTGCAGACATCTGATTGAGATCCCTTTCACGCAGCTGTTCAAAAGCCACTATGGCTGGGGCTGCTGGTGGGCAAAAGGTCTATTTGGCCCTGAATTTAGTAGTATCTGATATAACTGGTTGTGAAGTCCTAGGTGTGTCCTTATTATTAGTAATTCAAATGGTTTTGCACTAGCAGTGGGAGCAAAAGATAGACCCCTGTGAACTAAAAGTAAATAAAAAAAAATTATACTGCAGTTCTTGGTGTTTTGCCTCTTCTTATCTGGGTTTTAGTGAGAGTATAAGGTGTTTTACTGGTTTGGAACATTCTCTACTTCATATGTTTTCTTCTGCAAGACTGAGGGCAATACTTCCTCACATCTGTGCCAGTCCACTTCCATCAACGGTGGAGCCCCCAGATGTCACAAGATCCAGCAGTCTTTGCTCAAACTCCATCTTGGTTGCCTCCACTAGAGGCCGTACAAGACTTACCTCCCTGTGGTGGGGCCCCGAGGAAGTCAACAATCATGTATCAGATTGGAGGAGGCAAACTAGGGAAGAAGCCAACTATTAGAAGTATGGAAACTTGTAGATAATCATTGGACATGGGGTGGAGCTGATATCTTCTGTCTGCCTCTTCCTCAGTTTCATCCACTGTATGCTTCCACCCCTATCCCACCCTCAGGGGCATGGCTTGTGGTAGCATTCTAATTAACCAGATAGACTGGGACAAACCTTACACACAAGCCTGGTCGCATGGTGCTGACTCTCTCACTGGATGTTAATGTCCTAGTGTTGGCATCAGTGTGTGCATGACATTAACAGTGATTAGCGATGAAGACAGAATGTGCCCAAAACAACTGCTTCAGGATCTGTTATATGTCTGTTCTGTCATGGAGACCACTTGTACGGTTATAAGAGTGGTATCATGTGCATTCTTAGAGAACATGGTTCTGATAACCTAATAATGTGAAGTTACTCCTGTAACCATAGGAGTGGTTTCCATTGCAGTATCAACATATTTATTGATAGAGATTGATCAATAACATATTAACATTTTAAAAACTCCCATGAACTGACCCATTTGCAGGGTACTTACACACAAAGCACTCTTTACAGGATAAGAGTGTTTCATGTACAGGGGAATGGAGTGCTTCCATTTGTCAGAAGCACTGCCTCAATCTAATATTTCCAGCTGAACTGATCTGGGATCAGTTTGTGCTGTCACTGAGTTTCATTGGGTATACCCCCTCCTGACAGTGACACCAGGGCAGTGACCAACATTGCTGCTGACAAAATCAACTGTTCATTGACAGATCACTATATTGGTGTGCCAGAGACAGGGGTACACTGTCTCCTGGTCCTGCACCCCTTCCTCAAATCAACTCTGACTCGGAGTTGATTGCAATTAGAATGGGGGTGAAGTCTGGGGGATAAGTCTCTGACAGAATACCAGACCGGGAGTCCTTCGGGATTTATACTGACTGCAACTTGTGGTTGACATAAATTCCGTCGCTGTGATGCCCGTTGACGAAATTGATGACGAACCGGCATCGTAGAGCCATTTCATTGTACAGAATGTTCCATCATACATAACATAGAGGATAATGACTAGGTTTTGGTTAATAACTGTGCTGTAATCACCTCAAGTGGTTGCCAGGACAAGAAAGTAAACCTCGAGAGTGCAGATCGAGAGACTTATTGTTGCCCTGGCAACCACGAGAGGTGATTTCAGCACGGTCATTAACCGAAACATAGTCATTATTTTTTATAGTGTATGGGCAAAAACAGCAAAATCTGGACTGAGCACAAGTTTAAAAGAAGATTGTTCTTACTTTTTTCTTGTTTCCCCATAGCATGCTCTCCCTTAGGGCCAGCTTTCACCACTGCGGCCATTCGTTGAGAAATGCTTCTTCAAATCTGCACATACACAGATACACTCCCATTGTTATGGTATCATTGTGACATAGTCAAGAGGGATTAACAACCTCTTGATGTCACAGTGATACCATAACAACCCTGAAAACAGTTTGATTGCAGTTGGTAATAAGGGCTCTCCATACATTATAGACATTCTTAACCAGTGGGAGAACATTTATGACAATACTTGATAACATCACAGAGATCTTGTGCTCTTGTCAAATATCAGCAGCTCAGCTGATGCAGAAACTGCTAAAGTGGAAGGAAATTCTACAGCCTAGTAAGGACGGATTTGGAAATGAGCTGTTTGTGTTCAGTATGTCTTCTCTGGTGAAATTCTTAAATAAATAAATAACTAAAACAAAGCCCATTTCTCCCTTTTTTATTTAAAAATATTTTGACATCCTAGTCATGAGTTTATAGTCTAGAAATTGGGAATATGCCATTGAACAAGCTAATTTTCATGGACTCCCAGCAATAGCAATCAGTGAAAACACTTAAATACAATAGTTGCAAAATGTATAATATGCAGAAATATACAGCATGCAAAAAAGATTTCAATAAAAAACTCAAATAATTTTTTTTATTTATTTAATGATGTTTCTCTTCAGGATATCCAGAATTTAGGCTAGTCCCTGGTTTACAAGTGGGTCGGGGGGAGCAGTTCAGAAGCTGCAGTTGTATTGACTAAGAATAATTGGCTAAGCATAAGCAACACAAGAACACTAATATGCACAGTATATACATGATTACATACAATGACATAAGGTAATTGTAACTCCTTGTTACCCGGAGTTACTAGAATCCCAGTAAGACTTAGTGGTAGGCAGGGAAGGCAGCTTGTGAAACTCCAGTTAAATGGGTTTCACACTGTCTCACTCTGTTCTCGGTCTCAGCTGAGATTGAGGGATGACATCACCAATAGAACTTTCGCAGCTGCATAAGCCACATTGGAATCTGCAGCAGAGGGAGTTAGATAGAACGTTGGGAGTTTTCAAAGGGAAGAGTCAGTCTCCAGTTTGCCTTCAAGTAAGAAGGAGCAGTTCCAGTTTTGTCTTCAAGTAGGAAGGAGTCTGTGTCAAGTGGTGGAGACTGCTGTTCGGGTCTCAGTGCCCCCTCCCTCTGGGGGGGAGGTAAAGATCCCCATGCAGATTCCTGGGGCAATCCCCTTAATTCTGCCAGGAGGAAGAAAAAAGCTGCCCATTTCGGTTCAGTCTTTGTTTTGAAAAGTTGGAAGATTTGTGATTCGCCTGTGGGGCACCTGCAACTAAAGGGTGAGTGTTTGCTCTAACATGAGAGGGCAAAAAATATGTTTCTTCAGCTTGGGACATGTGAGGAAATCTAGGAATTGAGCTACAATTTGGGAAGCCTATAGGACTAGGTCAAACAAATGGAGTAGTGTCAAATGCTAGAGTGCTATCTGATTTCAAGTAAATTGTAGAGGGGATGCGACAGTTCATCTACCATTTAATCTACATTCAAAAGTTTCAGTTTTCCAGAGAAATGGCCGGGTATGGGCTGTGGGAGCTGGAGGTGGGCAAACCCCCCATCTTTAGTAACCAGGTCCACCTCTACGGATTTCTGCTCTGGTTGCTACTTTGCCTCATGCACTTGGCCAATAATGGGGGAAGTACCCAGACGTGGGGTTGCAAAAGGGAAAATCTCTCTAGGAGTCGCAGACTCTAAGTGGTGTGGGGAGCCACAACAAATGTAAAGAAGAATTCTCTTTGTGAGATCAGAGTCATAAGAAGTAAGGAGGAAATCTCTCTAGGAGTCGCAGACTCTAAGTGGTGTGGGGAGCCACGACAGGATAACTGGTTCATTCTTCAAATGGACCATGGATCAAGTGGCCGACGGGGGAGCCGGGCCAGTCGGGCTGTGTACCCAAAGCGCGTGCAAGTCCGGGCTGTGTGCCTGGTGGGTCCAGAGCCTGAAAACAGTATAATTGGTTAATTCCTCAAATGGACCGCGTTGTAGTCTCTAATCTGCATTACCAGTAAATGTAGCCCCATGGGGGTCCGTCTATGCTTTGTTATGTTCAGCTAGTTTGTGAATAAAAGCCACACTGTAGAATCCCATTCCTGGTTCTGGACATTACAGTTATTGCTTCCTGTGTTCGGATTTACTTGGGTGCCCCTGTGCAGAGTAGCCAAACCTAGGTCTCCCTGTGCCAAGTAACCTCATCCTCCCCGAACCCAGGTCCCCACCAGGTACTGCTGTCAGCGCCAACAGCATGCCACCTGTCATTTTGGCAAAAAGGCAGGGGTGAGGGGTTACATAATACTAAATCCATACCACATAGATACAGCTAGAACATGTTAGATCTGGGACATAGGACATGGGGAAAGGGTACACTAACCAGAGACCTTGGCAGCATGGTCAGTGAGTTGGCTAGCTAGAAAGGACTAGAGGTAAATGCAATGGGTTGTAACTGACTGTATATAGAGTGTTTGAAGGCACGGACAGTTGGGGCACCTTGACATTGTTAGAGAGCACATTACAGGTGGCAGGTGAAGCCACAACAATGGCTTTGTTCCCTGTGGATTTGCATGCCCTTGGTGTACGTAACCCAGTTGTGGCATAGCATTCTCAGCAACTAGGGTTGGGTAGGTTTGAGTATTTGATTGCTTAAGTCTATTAGGAAGAAACCCCACATGCATTTACATGTCAAGTTAGCCTAACGCAGATAATGTCTCTTTTCTTGTGAGTGGAGACTGAGGCCAAAATAGAGCTGGCAGTGTATATGTTTTTGTCACATCCCATTACAAACCCACAGACTAGTAAAGGTCACAGGGGTCTTGTGGATTGATGTTGCTGGTGTGGTCCTGTAGACATTACTTCCATTTTCTAGCACTGGGAGCCATGACTATTTAAGAACAAAGTTTTTAACTGCTGGCAGCGGGCAGTTTCTGACCTGGTAGAGAGTGTCGAGTTTTTGGTGCTTTCCCTCACTACCTTGGTAATATATTCTGTAATGCTTAATTTCTAGCCATAGTCCCAGGTACTTGAAGGTTTGGACCAGCACAACAATGATCTGGCAGATCATGCGAACAGCTGACTGACCGGATACAAAGAGTAATATCTGAAAAACAAGTACAGACATTTCGTAGTAATAAATCAGATTTGAGGGGAGAAAACATATCAGCAATGGCAGACACATTTGTTACACTCAAGTAGGAGGGCTTTTAATCCTTTCTTGAAGCCCCCAAGTGAGGGGCAGTCTTGGAGGGTGGGTGGGAGGTTGTCCCATAAGGATGGGGCAGCAGCACAAAGGGCATTTGCCCCTTATTGGACCTTACCCTAGGAACTTCTTGGGGTGTTCATTTGGAGGACTGGATTAAGTCCTTCACTGAGGCTTAGCAATCAAAACATCCTTCAAATCTGGAAGAGTAGTACCTTTTATTGCAGTAATTTAAATACCAAACTGAGCAGGAAGTACTCTAGTCTACCCTCTAGTGTGGGCCACTTTAGTGATTTTAGAACATTGTAATGATGCACCCTGGGTGGAGCTGCAAAAGAGCAAGTTCTGTGGTACAGCATTTTGAGCTTTGGCATTTCAGAGATCTGGATAGATTTGAGGACTGGGGCACCATACAACAGGACAGGAAGCAACATGCTATTTGCAATTGCTAGCCATGACTCTTTTGTGAGGGAGTTATTGAGGCGGTAGAGGAGCCCAATTTTGTGGAACACGGACTTCAGTAACAGTTCTACATGGGGTTTTAATGTCATTTCTTGTTATGGATGTAACCCCAAGTATTTAATAGACTCCATCACCTTGATGTGAGACCCAAGCAGCATAATAGGGGCAACAGACGTCTAAGAAAACATAAACTGAACTTACAAGCTCAAATGGGCAGACTGGGTGGGCCACAGGCCCTTATCTACTGACACTGTCTATGTATCTGTGTAGCAAGTGCTGATGTACTGAACCCAAGTGTCTGGGGCCAAACTGGATAGCCTTAAGTCTTTTTAGCATTTAAAACCAGTTTGTTAGCCATAAACCATGTTTCAAGCTCTTGAAAATCATTTGAAAGCTGACAGTTTGTTGGGTTGGTGTCATTGTAACATCTCCAAAGTACCAGGTCATCAGTGTAAAGCAATAGGGTTGTCCCTCCATAGTTCCTTGGCACGTCATTTACAAAGAGGAAAAAGAGAAGGGGGCCAAGGATAGATACTTGTGGGACACCATCCATAATCAGATGTAGCCCCGACTAGGCATCCTTCCACTTCACCAGCTGCATCTTGTTAGAGAGATAATCAGAGACTCACCGATGGGACAAGCTGTCAAGGCCCAGGTATTTTAGCTTATCAAGCAGAAGGCTATGACTGACCAGGTCAAAGGCTTTGGCGTGGTCTAGAAAGACTACAGAGGACAGCTGCCTCTTGTCCATGGCACTTCAGAGTTCCATGGTCAGTCTGACCAAGGCTGTGTCTGTCCTATGGTTCTTTCTAAACCCATGTTGTCTGTCAGTTAGTAGACCTCACTGCTCAGCGTAGTCCTGGAACTGATTGCATACTAATCTCTCCTAGACTTTGGCCAGAAAGCAGAGGAGAAAGGGGTGGTAGTTTTCAACAGGTTCTTTTGAGCCACTCTTGTGTACCGGTACCACAAGAGCCACCTTCCATTTAGAGGGTGTTTTCCCTTCTGGAAGGGATCTGTAAAAAACATGGGGGGAGGGCTATTACAGGGACAGCCAACTTTAGCAGTTTTTGTTCAAGTTCATCATACCCAGTTGAGCCTTCTACTTGAGTTGCCTTAGCAGTTTGAGCACCTCTTTATGAGTTACCAGCATAAAATGGAATTCAGGGACTTGGCTCATTGGGACTGGTTGGGCAAGGGGATGCTGCAGAAATCCAGGTGATTGGTACTTGAATCTTTCAGGGTCAGGGAAAAGGGTATTTAGTGCATTGGCCAAGGCTAGTGGGTCGCAGTAACTCTGACCCTCTGCCACAATATCACCTCCGGAGGGACCTGGAACAGCCCTTTAAGAGGGCATTGACCTGCACCCAGAATTTTTGGGGGCCAGGAAAGTTCTTATCTTGAAGGGTTCTAAGGTACTTCTTTGCAGCTTTGAGGTCTTTTTTACAGGCATTTCTCAGTTCACTGTACTGTTGCCAATCTGCCTTGAGGCCAGAGGTTTTAAAGTGTCTCCATGCCCTGTCTCTCTGCTTCATGAGCTTCCTTAGCCCCTCACTCATCCATTTATGGTGTTGCCTTTTGACTCTGAGTTGCCTACGGGGGGGCATGTTTATTGGCTGCTGAGAGGAAGCTATTTATAAAGAAATTAAGGGCAGAGTCTATGCTGGGGAGTTCCTTGATCATGGACCAATGAACCCCAGATAATGTAGAGAGAAAGGAGACTATGGTAAATTTGATGACGTCCCAGGCCCAAAATATCCTAGGAGGAGGGTTGGAAGAGTTATTTTTCCAAATACAGAAAACTGTGGCATGGTCACTGAGGGAGTCTGCAAAGATACCAGCAGCTCTGATTCTATCCGGTTTTGAGACAAGAACCCAGTCAAGGAGAATACAATTTTCTTGTTTTATGGTTGTGATGGGTGGGTTCCATGATAATTTGGGTGAGCTCAGCTTTGATTAAGGCTGCTTTTGTGACTCCCCCATCTCAGGAGTCCAGTCAACATTAAAGTCTTCAAGGAGTATTAATTCCCCAAGGGGTAGATCAGAGAGTGCCTCAGAGTGGATTGCATGGTCCACTGTGTTGAAGACCTTTGTAAGAAAAGGTGGAGGTTCAGGCCATTGAAGCTTGTGCTTTTTGAGGCATCTAATTTCTTCAGTAATTTCAGGATCTCATCCCAGCTGATATCAGTAAAGATAAATGGGACTGTTGATGTGCTGATGAAAAGCACTTGGGCACAGCATCAAGGACAATGGTTCAGGTGTTTTGCCAGGCAAAAACAAGCAAGTATCATCCAATATCTGCATTTATGCAACACTTGAAGGGTTCTGAAACATCCTTAAAAGATCAACTCATTCTGAAAACATTTAATGCAGCAATTTGAATAATCAAAAGATCTGAAATGTTTGGAGTAGCTTGCCATAGTTAAGGACCCACATATGGGAAAAAAAACATATTCTACAGTACATGAGACTTCATAGAAAAAAAAAGATGCTATTCAAGACCTCTAAATGATTCAAGATTGTTCCTTGAGGTTCTGAGGGTCCTGTTATGTAGTAGGGTACATTGTCTTTCACAATTTTGCAAACAAAGTACATCATATGTATATGTCTATGGCCATTTAACTTCAAGTAGTCCATCTCTCTACACAAGAGTCTGTGATATCTTGTATGCATTCAGGACAATGTGGACAAACAAGTTATAAACAATGTCCACTTTCACCAACTCCCTCCAGGAAGTGGAACTGTATAACTGATCCCCATGATTAATAATGGTGTAATCATAATGATTATCAGGTAAAGACGATTTTTAGAGGGAGTGCAAGCTTTTAATTTTTTTTATTGTTTTGGCCCCTTCCTGGCCAGTCCCCTATCAGTTAGACTACCATCTAGTTCTGTTGCCAACCCAGACCCCAGGGAGCCCACTTACTTTACCTGCCCCCTTGGGAACCTTCCCATGGTAGAGCATTCAAGAGAAGGGGGAGGGTCTTGCCCCTCCACCTCCGGTCTTGATGAATTCAGGGCTAGGGTGCTCCTCATGCTGGGTGAGTGGGCAGCAGAAAACCCGAATGTGCCAGTGTCATCCTGTCAAGCCCAGGGATGTTGCCATTTTTTCCCTTCCTTGAAGATGTGCCAGGTTGTAAACATGCAGTGTACACAACATAATCAGCATATGTGCCATGAAGCCACTGCATTTCCCCTCTCATTGCTCTCCCCAACAGACTCATTCCTTCTGATTACCCCCAAAAGGTGCTCAAGCTGTAAGGAATGGTTTGCCTCATACCTTGAGTAGACAAGCATCCTATGGGATGCTGACACCACTTCCCTGCAGGCCCTCCAGTATCCTGAGCTCTTTCCTGGACCTGGGTTCCGGCATTACAAATGGCAATCCTACTGCTGCACCAACAGTCCAGCTACAATCTTTTAATTAGTAAAGGGCCCCTACTTTCATACATCACTTTTTTTACTAAATCACCAATACAAATGTCCCACTTAAATTGGGAATCAGTCCTCATACCCAGGCATGTATAGCACTATACTAATTTCCAAAAATGAGAATCCAGTGTAGTTATAGTTAGGGGATCATTTAATTCTTTTTAATCTGTTCCAAACAGCATTATTTGGGATTTATTTGAGTTATGAAACAATTTGTGAAACTGAAGTTGATCGAAACCATCCTGTAATGCAACCTGAACAGAATCAGTAGATTTACTGCTTATATACAAGACAGTGTTATCTGGGTTCCAATGATTAACAATTTATTTACTATTAAAGTAAGTAAGTAAACATTTAGATAGATATTAAATAATAATGGCCCCAAAACGGAACCTTGATGAGCACCTGAAATAATTGGATGGAGATGGGATTTCACACCTTTCTTTTTTATAATCATAGTTTATTGAGCTTTTGTCATAGGAAAACAATAACCGAACATGCAAACATTGTCAGCAATTGTGAACAGTTACAGTACTTGACCATACAGAGGTTTATAGTGCACATTATCAGTTATGTAGTAAATACATTACAGCTTTCCATATCTGTGGTGTACTGTATGATATGTCTACAGGGATGCGAGAAGACATGCTGTTGTCTGTCATTGATGTACCTATGGGGAGCGGCAGACACCACTAATTTGGTCGACTTAATGTACCCTCTCTAAACACACACACATCATACATCATTTGAAAGCATATCATGTCTACTTTAAGATGCGGTATGATGTGGAGCTGTCAAGTAGTGCCATTACAATGAAAACAGAGCTAAACAATGACACTCTCAACACGTTAGAATGACCACTTTGAAATATTTGCATTTGTTTCTGTTAGTTTAATAACTCTATGTATTATTTCAAGAGATAAAATAAGATTTCTTTGTGACCTCATAGCATCACAATTTATTTTTTTATTTTCTATTTATCCCTGCCCCATCCCAGCACTGTCACCCGACTACTTACTTGGCGCTGCCTCTTCCCTTCAAGACTCCCTCCATGGAGCCCTGGCTATCACCTCAGTTAGATACAGTGTGGGGTACCTTGAACCTCCCACAGGAATCAAGTCTTTGTCAGAAAGCCCCTTCGGCACTGCAGCCACCTGTAAGTGAGAACCCCAGATCGAGTCCTCATGTCTGTATCGCGATGGGAGAGGCATTTTTCATATACACCCTCCCAGAGCATGATGTGCCACAACGCCAAGGCTTGCGCCGGCATCCTTCACCCTCTCCCCCTGTTGTTGCGGGTATCAGGGCTGCAATACCTCGGGCCACCCCCAAGCCAGTGTGCCCCCTCCCACTGGAGGAGCTGAGCAGTCCGATGGATGCTCAGTCATCCTCCCCCCGGCCAGCCATCTGGCTCCTGGGTCCGGTTCCGAACCCAGGTTGCCAGCGCTGCAAGTGGAAATCCAACCGAAGCGCCGATGGGCCTGCTCACATCAACAATATAAAGGGTAAAACAAAATCTAATAATATATTTGTACAGGTATCACTGAAATGTAATAGTGCTGGTGACATTTCTAGTTAACATCATTATCATCATCTTGTTCATCAACATGATCTCACTTGAGAGCGCATGGTTTACCACAGTCTTCATTGCCTTGGCATGTACACAGTTCAGTGCAGGCAAGATTGTTCTGACTCCAGACACAGTTGATTGTGCAGCGACCCCTACTGGTACAGGCACAAATAAATTCTTGTAGAAGCTCAGATGCCATTGGGTCCTTGAAGAATACAGGAAGTAGTTCATCATCCACATGTTTCCATCTATGTTGCAATGATGATCCAATATTTGGTTTACCTATGTGCGAAGACATCAAAATCTTTGTTTGCCAAGATACTCTTTTGACATGCTCTTCAAAACTGTCTTCACATGGTGGGAGTTTGGCCAGTGACTTGTCCTTTTTGATGGCTAGATTAAGGCACAAGCAATTCAGGTCCCTGTGGGGTCTCCTTTTCTTTCTTGCTCTGATCATACAGCACTACTACTAACTTCCTTGCAGCAGAAATTGCAGCTTGTTTGTCATTCTCTCTCAATTTGGCAAGATCTGTGAAGCGGTAAGCTCCCTTTGTTTTGACAACATTAAACACAGATTTTTTTCTCAATATCAAATAGGGATGACACAGAATCACATCCTGTTAATGCATGTACAGCAGGAAGTATGTTGAAGAAGTCAGGAGTGAATGCATCACAGACTGCATGCACAGGTATGAAGTGACACTTGCCAGTTGTGCTGGTAATGGTGCCTGTTTCTATCCACATGTTATCTATGTGTTCCATTTTTGGAAAGTAGTGAACAGCAAAGACCAAACTATCTGTATCAGGTGACCTAATTACTAATGTTCCTTTGAAACCAAGAGACCCAAAAGCCATATTGGCACATACAGCATGCAGAAGCATCCTTGTGTCCGCTTCCTTTTGAGTACTGTACAAGTCTTGGGCTTCTTCAACACCTCTACTGGTGATGGACTTTGCTACTTCTCCATTGGAAAAGTCTCCAGCAAGGAGTGTTTGTGTTGGGTGTGCTCCTACTCTCTCAGGAGCATTTTGAACCATATAGTCACAGAGGAATTTTGCAAATGACTGCTTGTTGGATGCTACATTTAGAAACTTTTTCCATGAAGGCACAGGGCATCCACCAATCACCTGGTATTTCTTGCAACCAACTTTAGATATTGTCCAGCGCTGTCTTTCTGAAGGTTTCACAGAGTTACATATCTGTCAAAGACTTTGATTATAGAATTAGCTTTGTAAAATCCTTTTAGGACCTGCCTCAAGTACTCAGCAGCCAATTCATTGAATGTGTGGGTAACCCCCCTACAAATGGGGGTTCCTGAAAAGTCTTCCTTGAGCTTGCCTAAATGCTCACTGCCAGGTTGCTGTCCTGCATTTTAGCACTTTAAATGTGATTGCCAGAGAATGCCTATATAGCCTCTGTATACTGTCTCTTTAAGAGCTGCCTGGACTGCAGTCATAAGTAATCTGAGAGGGAGCGCTGTTGAAAGATGTAACTATTTGCTGAAAATCATTTAGAGTGCTAATGACAATTTAGTTTGTCTAACCTGCCTTCTTTGCAGCAAGGACTGTTTTGTTTGTCTCCACTATCTTGGTCCTGGAGTGCTGAATTGGACCAGTCAGTCTGGTGGCAGCTAAAATGGAGCTGGACTACAGGAGCTGTCTGGAGTCAAAATCTGTAAAATTGTAGTTTTGGGTTTTTGGCACCTTTTTGCAACTGAAGGGGGAGCTCTTGTTGTGACTGACATAACAGATCAGCCAACTGAATCTTTTGGATCTTGGGGAAATCCCAGACTGCTTGCAATTTTCAGTTAGTTCTGAGCTGGGAAGTGAAATGAGAAGAGCGCAAGTGTTTTTTGAGCAGCAATCCTGAGTGGATTCGCATGGCAGAACTGTGAAAGGGCTAAAATTGGCCTGCGTATCTGTCTGCTGCCCCTGAGAGGGAGAAAAGAGAATGATTTCCGACTAAATCTGAGTTTGTGAGAATGAAGTAAGGCACTGATTTTCTACCAGGCTCATACCTGAAGAAGATCGAAGATTTTGCTGAATGCGATCGGCCTGTCAGGATTTCCAGCTGCTTTTGAATCCCCGGTTTGTGCAGAGACTTTGCGATCATGACCGGAGAGCAGTTTGCCTGGTACAGTAGAATTTCCTTACATGGAAATGTACTGTGAATTGTTAGTGGGTCGTGATTTGGTCCCCCCACTGTGTGAACTGTGTTCTGCTTGCTGGGAGCTGTATCCAGCCTAAAACGGACTGTATACGAATTTGTCTCCATTTGGCTGGGGCCTTGCCACACTGGCCCAGCCAGACTACCCACTGCACAGAGAAAGCCATTGACGAGAGACCTGCCTGGGGATCAACCCCCTGCTCCACGTTTGAACAGGAATGACACCTCGGCGATTCCTGTGGGCCCTACTTCTCCTGGTACTCCAGAGTAACCACCTGCTGTCTCGATTCTCTTCCAGCCTGTATCCAGTCTTCTGTATCGTGATTAATCTTCAGGGTAGCTCCCTTCAGCAACAGCCTAATGTAAAAGTGTGTCATCTGACTGTCTTGTTGTTTTCTTTTCACGAACTGAGCCCTCCGCCTGTGGATTACAAACAGTGTGTGTTGTGCATATTGTCTTCTTCTATCACAGGGCCCCAACCAGCTGCAACGTTCCTGGCTAGCTCACTGTACTCCATCTGGGTACCCAAAGTGTATGACTGTTTATGGACCCTGAAGTGCATGCATACCTGTTTGAATGATAGAGTCTCTAAGCAAATTAGCCTGATTATGCCCCTCCCTTGTTCAACTCCCTTAAATAAATCAGATCTAACTCTTTTTTTGCAGTTACCCTGACTGTGGTTCCAGTTTGTGCAAGAGTACTGTACTGCTGTTATTTGCTGTGTATAACCTTGTTTTACAGGGAGTCTCCAGGGCCGAGCCAGAGAAAAGCCCTGGTGGTAAGTGCAAACAGTGTGGTGTATCGGGGTATTGTGAAAGTGATTATTGTGTCTTGTTCCGGCCACTAGTAAGTAAAGAGGGGGGTTACAGTGTCCCGGAGGGCTGTGCCCAGGTTAACTTGACCACTACCAACCCTGAACTCTGGGTGGAGGCACCCATTTCAGAACTCAGGCCCCTTAACCTGCTACTAGCCCAGCAGGCAGGAGTAGTAGCCCTTGGGATAGTGCCACCTAGGGTTTACATGTGGAATTTGTCTCCAGCCATCAATTGAATGACAGCCATTGCATCTCTGATATTCGCTGGTTTCTTGGTTGCAACCTCGTAGCTCATGGATGCTTTCAACTTTAAGCTCCAGCTGATGCCCTAATTCAGCTTTGTCTGTTTTTCTCATTGTTCTATCAGCATGGAAGAGGGACATAGGCACAGGTCTTATTGGGTGACTAAGAACAGATGCCATTGAAACATCATCTCTGCATCTTGCTAAGGACAGGGCTCTGCGGAAAACAATTTCTGGACTGATAGCTGCTGTGATTGTCTCTCCCTTGCCAGACTTAAATTCGGTCTTCTTGGCCATGTCAGCAAATGTTTTGATGCCAGATTTCATGACAGGGCTAAAGAAGCTACATGTCCCATCAGAATCAAGTGCACCTGTCACAAATCTGTCCATTTGTTCTTCACCAACATCTGCTATTTTCAGTAGAGACCCTTGTACATCTGATGTTACATGCAGTCGAGTAGATATGCTGATAAGCACCTCTGGATGTGATTCAGGGTCATATGGGTTTGTCATATTGTTGATAACATGGTTGGTAAGGGCTGTAACATGCTCTTCATCCCTTTTCAGTGCGGAGGCAAGAACTTATTTGTGGACTTTGTCTTCACTACTTGTTGATAGGCTGCTTCTTTCTCTCATAGCTTTTGCATACTCATTCAGAACGTGTCTTGTGTGGGTCCATCTGACAAGGGCTGACTTCTTTCTTGTCAGTCCTACAATCCCACTGCTGCCTTTGAGTCTTTGATGACAGTTTTCTCTGTTCCCATGTCACTCCAAATTCCATTGAAAGAACCAGGAGTCTGACACACAGCAAATTCCCTAGATTTCAAAGGCACTGTGTACTTCTTTGAGGAGATTTAGCATAACAAGAATGTAGACTGGAACCCACCTGGCATAGTTGGTCCAGTTTGCAGAAAATAGGTATGGAAGTATGACATGCTGTGTGTGTAGGTGAAGTTTCCAATCACCCTCCCACTCTGCATGGACATTTAGTAGTATCTGCATAACCTGGGGAAAATGATCCTAGAACTTGAATGTAGGAGAATGGGCATACCTCCATGCCTGAAATTTCTCCAGTAGTGGTAGCATATGCTGAGCTAGAGCATCATCAAGATCTTTAATGACATCTTGTAAGGACTCAATGTCTTCAAACTCAAACACCTTTTGAGTGTCAGCCAACATTTGCCAGACAAATGCTGGAACTCCATGAGTACTTCCTCCCTGCTCGGATCTATGTGATAACGGTGATCACAGAATAGTGACTGCCTTTCCGGTGAATGCACATTGCCAAAAAAATATTTCAGCGATGTAGTCCCCGGTGCACAGAAAATGGGCACCATGGACTTACAATTCTAATGTTAATGCGGGGAGCTGTGCCCACGCACTTCCCCATGGGGGCTTCACCCCTAGCACCCCTGCTACTTAAGGATTCTCAATCTGGGGCATTGGGGGCAAAAGATGAAAATAAAAAACATTTTGGGCTGGTGCAAAAAAGGTACCTGTGCCCGGCCCCGAACCTGGCACCATGTGCAGCGAAGTCTGTACCCACCCACCATGCCACAGGAGCAGCTTGCAGCTCACCGCAGCACTACCCTTCACAATCCCTCCTCCCAGCTCCCCTCAGGCAGGCTCGCCTCCCCATGTGCGACACATGTAGCAGCAGGATGTCACTATATTCGTGCACCCTCATCCGGTCACCCTCTCTCCCTGGTCACTGCAATGTGAGGCACCGTGATTGAGTCGCCATTTCAGTAGGCACCCAATTGTGGTCGCCACTCCCACAGAATGCCTCCCTACTCACACCATTCAACAAATGAAGAAAGTTTCAGAGCACTCAGGGCCTCAAATGCTAGAGTCAAGCCACATAGAGCATGGTTGATTTGCTTACCAGCAAGCATTTGTTCTGCAGTACAAGCTTCATACACATCAGAATCAACAAGAAGGTCTAGCAATCCTGCATCTCCCCAAAATTTCCCAATACATGCAATAAAACAACACAGGGTGTAAAAACCACCCAGAGGAATCACATTGGTACCAAGTTCATTTGGAGAGTCCATTTTACTTGCTGAGCAACAGCATACAGCTGCTGATCCATGGTCTGAATGGCATGCTTCTGGCCTAGAGCTGCTGACATTTCCTTACATCTCAGCATTGTACAGTTGTACAGACTGTGGCCATGTCAGCTGGTTTGACATCCACACTAGGTGCATATGCAACCGCTGTGTAGGTGCTCTTCTTTGTGGCAAGCTTGTGGTTGAAACCAGTCCAAAATGGAGTCATCCGAGTGTGAACAGTATCAAGATCATTTGGTATTGGTAGGACATCACGAGGTAGTTGTCTTAAAAGACAACAGGAGAGATCTCGGACAGCTTTCACTTGTAGGTGACAGAAGTCTATTTTCTCAAGTACTTTTTCATGGCAAGTCGATTCTGGAGGTGTTCTAGGTTTTTCAAATGCTGCACACTGCGTAAAGGACTCTGATTGCCTGGGGAGAGTAAGTGACTTTTCTTTTCCATGCTTCAGTGATATTTCTTGTGATGCTGGACTTTCTGCAGACTGTTCTTGAAATACAACTGTAGCAATTAAATGGAAGGTATTCTTTCCATCAATGGTCTCTACGTTGATATCTATATTATTATCTCCTTCATGAATGACTGGGTGACAAGAGAGGTAAATCAGGGTGGGGCAGTGGACGTCACCTACCTCAGTTTCAGCAAGGCCTTCAACACTGTCCCACATAAAAGGCTGGTTAGCAAGATGGGTAGTCTGGGCATGGGCCACATGGTAGTAAACTGGATAAGGAACAGGTTAACAGACAGGAGGCAGAGGGTGGTGGTAAATGGGATCCAATCTGGGGAGAGGGAGGGTGACTAGTGGGGTACCTCAGGGATCAGTCCTTGGGCCAGTCCTGTTTAATATCTTCATTAGTGACATAGCAGAAGGGCTGGAGGGAACGGTCTGCTTGTTTGCAGATGACACCAAGATCTGCAACAGGGTGGATACTCCAGATGGGGTGGAGAAAATGAGGAGGGACCTGGGGAAGCTTGAAAAATGATCTGAGGTTTGGCAACTGGGGTTCAACTCAAAGAAGTGCAAAATAATGCACCCAGGATGGGAGGGTGGTATTGATGATCACCAAGGAGGAAGTGGATTTGGGGGTTATCATTTCAGATGACCTAAAAGTGTCTAAGCAGAGTACAAGGGTAGCAGGGAGGGTCAATAGCATGCTGGGGTGCATCAGCAGAGGTATCACTAGCAGAAAGTGGGAGGTGGTGATGCCATTGTACAAAACACTAGTGAGGCCTCACCTGGTGTTCTGTATGCAGTTCTGGAGACTGCACCTTCATAAGGACATCAACAGGGTGGAGGTGGTCCAGAGGAGGGTGACAAAGATGGTGCAGTGCTTGCACCAGAAAACAGATGATGAGAGATTAAAGGACCTCAATATGTTCTCGCTGGATAAGAGGAGGGATTGGGGTGACATGATAGAAACATTCAAGTACCTTAAGGGCATAAACAAGGTGCAGGGGCGAGACATCTGCCAATACAGGAGGAGTACAAGAATAAGGAGGCATGACATGAAAATGGAAGGTGGCAGGTTGAGGGGAAATGTGAGGAAGTTTTTCTTCATGGAGAGGGTGGTGGACACATGGAGTAGCCTGCCACAGGAGGTGGTGGGAGCGAGGACAGTTTAAAGGAGGAGCAATTTAAACATGTCTAGGACAGGCATAAGGGAACCTTAGAGGTGGGAAGGGGAGGTGAAAAGCCTATGATCAGGTAGGGTCATAGGCCACATACAAGTGTAGGACTTATGGGCAGACTGGATAGGCCCCTGCGATCCTTGTCTGCTGACAATAACTATGTTTCTATGAGATTTCCACCAGCATAAAATCGTACAATTACATTTGGAATGAACACAGTTCCTTGGAGCCTTTCTATTTCAGTTTTTGTAGCACTAGTCATGAACTGCCTCAGCTCATCACAATTGATGCAGAATCCATGAAGGTGTAGTATGTCAATTAAATTGCAAGACCCAAACTCATGGTGTAGCTGTGCAACAAGGCTTATGTGCAGTGATGTGATAATTTTGGAAATGTTAAATACTATGCACTCTGCAATTGAGAGGCACCTTCTTTGAATGCCTTCTGAAGGATGATACTCATTGCTGGCTGAATTATATACCTCTTTATCTATCAACCAAAAGGACAAACTCCTGCACCAGTTGGGGCACAAAAGTAGCTGACCTCTGTAAACTACAATCCCCTGGCTTTGGGTAATATTCTGAGGGTTTCATTTTTGCTATTTCAGACAAAAGGATTGAAGCGGCATTATACAAAACCACATGTTCATTTGAAAGCTGTTCCTCAGGCTCACTCGCTAGAAGAACATCCACAAAACATTTGGATGAATTAAGTTCCTACTTTAGATTACTAGCAGCGTGGATAGCATCAGCTAATGTTATTGCGCCGCATAAAATAATGGTAGACTTGCCTTGTCCATGCTGTGCATGGAATGAAATTGCAGAACCATAGTGTTTTTCTAATCTTGCCTGTAATTTGCTACTTGAATAGCTTTCAGTTTCTACATCTGAGGGAAGCAGGGCTTTATATCTTTGTAGCAGCTTGGACAGGAGAAGAGCCTTCTTGTTGTACATAAGTTCATTGTCCATCTCTTCAGTCAGCTGATAAAATGCAATGTCATAAGGTGATTGTATTGTTTCAGTGGAACTAGATGGTATTGCTTTCAGATTTGTTTTACTCAAGTAGGAAGAAAGGCATGTTGAGTGATAAACTTCATCCTTAGCAATCAAGTCTTCCTCAGATATTCTGTGCAACATGTTGATATCTCCTCTTTGAAGTGCTGCCTCCCTTAGACTGGTTACTCTCTCAAATGTTTCAATTTTATGAAGTTTCTTGTTTTTCTTGCATGTTTTTGTCAAGCAAACAATGCAACAGGACCAGTCTCTGGAAGGGTTTTATCATGCTACCACAACATCTCCCACGGAGACATCCCCGAAAGCGACAGCCACAGTGCCAAATGTCGGCAATGCAGTGTCAGGGATGCCTCCATTTTTCTATAGGGTGCCGTGCCCCCCAAACCCCCCCATGTGGGAGGCTCTGCTCCCCCACATCCCTATGTCTCTATGATTCTAACTCTGAGTCGGAGTTGGACCGGGGTGGGGGCAATACACTCTGCGACGCAGTCTCTGGGACTTACAGAGACCATCACAATGACATGCGGATTTTGCCTCAGTCCTGTCTCTGTGATAGTCTTCATGTTCAGAGAGTCACTGCGGTGTTGGTATACCCTCTAGAGGACGTGCTTGCTCTGGTGGCTATAGAAGCAGGTGAACATGGTGCTATCTGATCGGATTTAGTCTGTTTTCTTTCCTGGGTTGAATACAACTCTGACATGTGCCAAATTCGACTTGCTTGTGTATTTCTGAAAGCAACCCCTGTGATAGAGTATTGGTGGCACATCATGTAAACTAGGAAACTCATCCAGTAGCCACCAATACCATTCATCTCTCCTGGCTTCTACTGCCAGCATCAGAATTATGTCAGACACTGGTGGCTTTTGACAGTTTTGAATTCTGTTGATTTTCTTGACAAATAACATTTTTCAAAGTTTGTGGAGAGTCTTTTTCTCTTTGATGTAAGTTTTAACGGGCTTGTATCCTCCATGTCTTCATATACTGTAACTTCCCTGTGGAGGTAAAATTCTGAAAGTATATTGTTAGCTTCACCACCACCACCACCACCATTTTTCATTTTGTACAAGTATACAGATTTATCCTAAATTATATATAACTTACATCTATATTTTAGCATCAAACCTGCCATTTTTGTTCAGTGAGCACTTTGACTGAAGTCCAATATGAAGCTGTCTATTTTCACCTATAACACTAATACTGACCTGTGCATAAATGTCACTGAATTAAGAATCTAGTTTCTAAAATATTTCAGAGGCTAGTACTGCATGCATAGTCAATTACAAATTAAAACCTTCTACCAGGCAGACTAGATGCTTCATTGTATGTACAAAAAATTACAAATGGAGAAGCAGCACATTAGGAATTCATGTACATTTATATCTACCCACTGTGCAGTACAAACTATGGGCATGCAATCTACTGCTACTGGTGCACAACTTTCAGTGTGAGACTGATCTGGGCAGCACATTTCAATTTAAAATACAGAAAACTATTTAATCGCTTGTGAGACACTTTGACCTCAAGTACCTCAAGGGAATCAACAAAGTCCAAGAGGGTAGTATCTTTTAGAAAAAGAGATGTGCAAGAACAAGGGGGCACAATTTGAAGATAGAGGGGGGATGGCGCAGGGGCAACGTGATGAAGTATTTTGTTCACAGAGTGGGTGGTGGATGCATGAAACAGCCTTCCAGAGGAGGTAGTGATGTCAAAAACAGTGGGGGAATTCAAGAATGCATGGGACAGACATACAGCAATTCTAGTGGTGGGTAGGAGGAAGTAGGCTGTTGGTTAACTAGGATCTGTTTGTTTGTTGGAACTGGCGCCGACTAAAAGAAAAAGCATATTGTGCTACTCCAATGACAAGAATCAATGCTTGCTTCTAGTATTTCAGTGCAAAAAACTCTTTATTCTTCATGTATGCACCAAAGCAAATAAGCACTCCAAATAACATATCCAAAAAATTCCAAAGATATCAAAGAAGTCCATTAAAAGTCCATAAAAAGTTCAAGCCAGAAGCAAAGACTGGCTGGTAGACTCACTTCGGTAGCAAGAGCAAGAGCTCCTCCTTGGTGGGTCACCTGACGCGTTTCACACTTAGCTTTTTGCAAGTTAAAGGTGCACTGTCAGCTTTGTCCCAGCGTTTTTGCTCATTTCTAGTCAGTGTTCCCAGAGGCACGTACTAAACAAATTACTAAAGTAAAATGGTTTGCATGTGCCAAAGTAACAATTTTACTTATTGTTTTTTTTTTCATTATTTTATATAACTCGACAGTAAGTCGATTTTCGTGGATCTATCTTCGACTACACGCTATTTTAACAGGCGCCGTTAGTCGCGTGGCAGTTTTAGCTGTTCTCATAACCTAAGCACTTAGGTTGTGTATTTTGTTTGCCTTGAACTATGCCTTCGTATAAAGCAGTATTTATACTAAAACACAATTGAAAGTGGAGCGAAATCCCAGCCATGTGTACTAGTGGCTTGGAGCAGACACCATGGCCTAGTGCGCACGCACGAGATTTCGGCTCCACTTTTCAATTGTGTTTTTTAGTTATAGTACTGCTCAGTTTTTGTTATGAAAGGCATAGTTCAATTTCGCCTTAAGAAATACACAACCTAAGTGCTTAGTTTATGGGCATGCTAAAATTGCACCTGCGACCGCGCCTGTTACAATTGGCAGTAGTCAGGATGGATAAAGCTCGGAGGTTGGCTTACTTGCTCGGACCGCTTGATATAAAATAATGAAAATAAAAGGTAATGAGTGAAAATGATGACTTTTGGCACATGCAGGGGCATTTTACTTTAGTAATTTGTTTAGTACATGCCTCGGGGAACACTGACTAGAAATGAGCAAAAACGTTGGGACAAAGCTGACAGTGCACCTTTAACTAGGATCTGCAGCTTATTCAAATGGTAGGGAAATGGGCACACTGAGTGGGCCAAGCAGTCCTTATCTGCCTTCAGTCTATATTTCTGTGTTTGACAATTAAGAATCTGCAATGTTGAAACATCTCATTTTAGTATTTTGCAAAATGTTAATATTCATCATTTTTGCCACATGCTAATCAGTTTAATCATTTCTGAAAAAGAAAATACTAGCCAATGCAAAACCAAAAAATATATTTTAATACATAGTCGCTTGGTAGCTTTGACCAATAAACATTACATTAAGGTGTTGAAATTAACTTAACCAGTAAAAACTGCCGGCCCGGTGGCATAGAGGGCTGAGGTGCTGGTGCCTTACCTTGACCCACACCGGCAACCTGGGTTCGGTAACAGACTCAAGATGCCGGGTGCTGGCAGGGGAAGGAGAGGATCGAGTGTCCGGAGGACTGCACTCCTCTCCTGGGGTGGGTTATGGGCTGATGTTGGTCGGCAGCGGTCTCTGGTGGAGACCAGGAGCACTGCATGATGGCATAGGAGGAAAGCATACCAGAAAAGCAGATAATGCTCCATGTTATGCCGGATGATGGCTGCCCGGCTCCCCGAGGCCATCAATGCCCCTGCAGCCATCCACTTCAGCAGCACCTCAGGGCCAAGATGTTGCGCTGGTCTGCCCTGTCGAGGCTGGTGCCTTCCCCCTCAGAGGAGAGGGACCCACCCGGTGAAGAGTTATGCCGGGTTACCCTGGGGTGACTGTCATCTGAGAGCGGGGGCTCAGGGGACAGAATGGGATGGGAAGAGTCCTTGGCAAGCCTGAAGGAGTGGCTAATGTGGCATCATGATGGGGGAAAAAGAAATAATACAAAAAAAAACCAGAAAAGTAAAAACTGGAGTCATAGTCATGTTGTAGTGTTTCTGGAACAGCAAAATATGACACTTTCTCATTTTGGGTACCATTGCTCACCTACAGGCTTATGGTTCCACTCGACAGCTCCACATCATACCTCATCTACACGTACATAAAATAAGCTTTCAAATGATGTATGATGTGGGTGTGTGTACTGAGGGTACATTAAAATCCAAAATGATGGCCCTTTTCGGAGAATTGTCACACACCTACTTGTGAACCATTTTAGTGAGCCATCTTTCAGTTCAAAAGAGCTTATTTGGATAATAGTATGCCATGGTCCAGGGTATCAAATATCTTTGATAAGTCAAGGAAAATAGCTTCCACAAGGAGTCTCTTGTAATTGGCATGTTGGATGTCCTTTACCACTTTGGCCAGGCAGTAGTAGTTCTCTGCTGAGCACAAAAAACAAATTCGTAAGGATTTCAAAGATTGAAGACTGCTATTTATCAAATATAAAGTTAACTGCAAAGCAATATGTTTTTACATGATTTTAGGAATAGCAGGTAAGAGAGAGATGGGACGGTAGTTATTGATCTCATATTTGGATCCAGATTTACTGAGAGGTATAACTCAGGCCTTTTCCCAAGATTTGGAAAGCTCCCCAATGGAAATAGACTTATTGAATGAATATGTCAATGGTGGAGCAATAAAAGAGCAGCAATTCTGAGTAAGTTGTACAATATATTATCAAGCCCTGAAGTTTTATTAGAATCTAATTACAATTGTTCCTTTAGTGCTTCATCAACAGTTATGGGAGACAGTGTAAAGGAAGTTGTACGTTTTGATTGCTGATCAGAAGAACAGGAGGAAACAGAACCCATGTGAATAAAGAATTGATAACATTTCTCAACATCTATGGAAAAAACTGAGACATATTTGCAATTAACAAGACAAGTATTAGGAATGTCAGAAATTCTAGAATTTTGCCATTTAAAGCAGCAGTGCAATGAAAAGAATTATTCCAAAAAGCTAATTTTCTGCTAAGGGTATGAAAAATATTGGCAGAACTGTTGATTTGGGTTTTCTGGATGCTTCCTTTGCTGTGTACTGTACATTTAAATTTTTGTCTGGACGCTTAACCTCCTCGGGTCCTCAATATTATTTCTATGCAAAAATGAGGCGGCCATCTTTTTTTCTTGAGAAATAATTATTTTAGAACTTTCATAAAATTCTTAAATGATAATGAAAACTGAATATTTCACCACCAAAATAAACTGAAAGACATGTGGCATCAATTAAGAAGAAAAAAAGGTGGGGTCAAATTTTAACCCATTTTCGTTGCACTGCTGCTTTAATTACTCTCTGGTATTTTCTTGAACTTGATTGACACTCAACTGTGCTGACAAGTACGTTGCTTTGGTCAACCTTATCATCTACTATAACTGTTCCAGTTAGACTTTAGGTTAGTTTTCTGTGATTTCTGCCAGGCTCTGTTAGGAATATGTCAACATTTACAAAGTAAAATAGACTATCACAGTGTGTTATCAAATGTAATTAATTTAGAACTAACCAAGGCATGTTAATTGCAGAATGCCAATAACTTGTGCCTGAAGAAAGACAAACCATCCTCAACTGCGGGAATACATTCTAAACTAGACTAGTTAACTAATTCAAGGTTAGCCATAAAATGAATGCTATCAAATTTCTTAAACTATCTAAATAAAATAGATCTAAAATATCCCTTCCTTTTTCTACCTGTCTTAAAAGACCACTTGGTGATTGAAGTTGGGTAATACACTATTCACTGAAACATTTTCTGGGCAGGATATAGCTATGACTTTGAGAATTAATGAAGTTGAGGGGCCTTGAAATTATTTCAAGCTGAATCATTAATAAGTTGTGTCAAACCCAAGTTTTTTACCAAAGCATATGAGTACAGGCAGTAGTAATCCAATTAATATTCATATCGCCCATGAACACTATTTCGTGTCTTATCCCCAAATGGATGCAAAAGATCTTGTAAAATAAAAACCACATTAATGTCACGTCATGGTGAATGATGCCCCTACTAATAATAGGGGTTTTGAAGAAGACAGCATTACTTCAAAGGATAACAATTTAAGGTTGAAGGCATCTTGGCCTAAGCTCATTTCATTGACCCTAATGTCAGAATGCCTGTAGGCTAATCCCCTGTCATATTCCTGTCCTCTTGCCATAACTGTTAATTATCAATTGAAGACTTACTTTCCTTGAAATTTCTATTTTTATCTGGTTCATGCTGTGCATACACACACTACCAGCATCCAGATGCATATTTGTTCCTAGAATCTCCTGTGGATACCTCAATCACGGAATCAGCTGCAAGAGAATTCAATCATAACCCACCTGGGATGGGGATACAGCAGCTGTTATGCTGCCCACTGTGCTGGTGCCATGCTCCCTTCTTGTGCCATGTACCTAGTATTAGAATAACACAGGCACCTACAGGATGAGTAAATGGAGAAGCTTTTTCTTTAATCATCTGTTTCTGCCACCTGTACCTCCCAGCTGTCCCCCTTATAATGTCAATCCCCAATGCTGTCACCCACTGTCCTAGGACTAACCCCACCCTCTTGTAACCACCATCAGTGGGTGAGTGCCACATATAGTGGTGCAGAGCTTGTGGGGTTGATGTCTTCAATCTGGCAGTTGAGGAGCTTTTCCCTCCCAGTTTCATCCTTCCCTGAGGTCAGCATGTGTCCCATGACATGGATGTATGACATAAAGATTCTGCACACACTCAACATCTATGCCCAACACTCCAAAAGGCATTTGCTTCTGTGCCACTTAACCTTTTGCTAGGTGGCAGCCAAGCAGCAGCATGCACTCACCCCCCTTCCCAAGGAGCCATCTATGGATACTCAATACTCCTCCTTCCCCCAGCTGGGCCCCCAGTACCCTGGTCCATTCCTGAACCCAGGTCACTGGTTTGGTATGGGGTGCATCAACTGACCATGCGACTGGGCCAACCTTGGAGAGGCTTCTTGAGTTCATCTGGCTGAGCTGCAGTACTGTAAATGCACAGGTGCCCTCATCCATGGCAGTTCTGTACCATAATGTAATCATTACATTTAACAGCTAGGCATCAGGAAATTGGATCAGCTGTGGCTGCTGCAGAGACCTGGGAGGATGACAACCAAACATAAGTGATACCCTAAGCAGACAGTGCAGTATGGTACTGGGGGTGCTGCCCAGCTGGAGTTGTAGGCCTGTATGTAGGCTATGAACGCCATCTGCCTGAGGCATTGGGTTGCACTCCTGGAGCGAGTGGGTATCCCCTAACAGCCCACACCCCATTGAGTTTTATCATTTACATGTTGCATATGGCTGCAACAGACACCATCCTATCCAGATTAAGGGTTTTGTATAATAAATCCTGGCAATTTCCCCTTGATGTTCACATGCTGTTCGTATCCATCAGTGTTGTGTATACACTGAACCTTACTGGCTCCCAAAGAATTTAAAGCTAAAATATTATGAAGGCTTAATTAACTAGAAGATTTATTTTCAGCTCTCCCTTGCCCAGCATTTGCTCTCCACACCCACCCTCCCCAATTTATGGTATTGTTCTTGCCATGTATGTCTACCACTTTGCACATTTGCAAATTTATTTAACCTTCTCTGCCTTGTTTATTGTATTTCTCTGCACTTGGTATTTGCCTTTTGCACAATTATTAATTTATTCTACTTATTGCACCTTTGGCTATTGTACTGTCCCCCCCCCCCCGCACAGTTCTGGAAATGAGCCGTTACCAGCTCAGCGTGTCTTTTGCGGTAACACTTTTGAAATAAATAAACCACACTGACAGCGGTGTTGCTCCTCTCATGTTACTCAACATAAATACGATCCGTGATTGATAAGCTCAGTCTAAGGCCTGGTCTAAGGTCTGTTTCTGAGAGGCCATTTTCATACCCTTTCAGGAGGACGTCTTTGGGCGACATGCCTTTTGCTATCACGGTGTAAAACTCTGGAATTTCCTGCCCATCAATATTTGGAGTTGTACAACATTATGCTCTTTTATGAAGTGTTTGAGACTGCACTTATTTACCTTATTGTTGATTTTGTAATTCTTGTTTGTATGTCATGTTTGTTATTTTGCTACATATTAAATTTGGGATATACCCTGTCCAGGACCATCCTTGAAAACTGGCGGTTTTGATCAAGAGCATATTCAGTTATCAATAAACAAACAAATAACTATCTTCTGAGCAGAGACATTCCTCTTCCTCCGAAGTGTTTATGAATAACATAGTGTTATGGAGGTTGATAACCAAAGATGTAAGGTATGTCTTTGAAAACTGTGTCACGTGATGTCACATCAATTCAGGGGAAGCAAGGGATGACGAACCTTCCAGAATTAATCATTAATGATGAATCTGCTTTGTGGGTTGTGGCCTCTTTTTCTAATTTTTTTACTTATCTGTTTATCTCTCTTGCCCTTACTTGCCTCCATGTTCCTCCTACTTCAGGCACCTAGTCTTCTGGTTCCTGCCAGCTGCACAGTGAGGCTTCAAACTCTGGGCCAAGATTGCTCACCCCAATCAACAGCCTAGTGAGAAAGCCCTTTCCTGGCAGGCCTCAGAGTAGCGAGGTACCTCCAGGCCTCACAGAGGTACTTTGGGGCATCACATTGTCCTAAGATGTGGTGGATGGACAGAGTTTGGGGGCTTGATTGTGGATAAGTATATTTCACTGTCTGGCGGTTCAGTGCTGACCTAGAGAAATTTGGAACTATGAGTTTAATTATTTGGCCATTACATATACAGTATCTCATAGGGGGCAAACTTATTAAGGTGTACTGCAAATCTATAATTTTCATTCTAATCAGTTCTTCTGGGTTCTGCATGACAATTTCACTACTAAACTTGTGAACTTGGGATGCTCAGGCACTCTCCACAAAAATTCAGAGGCTCGGTCCTTGTGGTATTCACTTTTGCAAACAGGCTCTCTTCATTTAATTGTGTAAAACAGTGAGTACTCACAGGCACTGCAGTATTATAACTAATGTTATTACTTTAACTTTAGCTTCTGCATTATCTACGCCCAACAACAATGCAGCAAATACAGGCAAGCAAACATTCATCATCGCCCAGTGCTTGTTTTCTTTTGGGGAACATTTACTTGATGGTTTTGTAATGTTATTTGAAACCTATTGAGTTACACAAATTAAAATCTAAAAAGGGGGGTAGAATGGAAACAAGGACACTGGAAATAAACAGATACATCATAAAGCCTTGGTACCATAGGTACCAGGCATTCCCTGTCTGTTTTTGAATCTCAGTGTATAGCATAGGATCCCTACTCCCCCCCCCCCATTAGAATCTTGCAGGATACTCTGTGGTTAAAAGCATGAGTGCCCCTCTCATATGGGACATTTGGAAAATATGTTCATAATTCATTTTTCACGGCTTATGATTAGTCTCTTTCAGAAGAAGATGCTGGTTAGGAAAATAGGAAAAAGAGACCACAGCCCCTATTTGCAAAATTTAATTTGTGGTAACACATATGCTAATTGCTGAATAGCTGCATGTTTATTATGAGGTTTGTTTTTGTGGGGGGAGGGTTTCATGAAGTTGAGAATTTGGTTCCATATGAAAGAAGGAAAGGGGATGGGGTGGATTGAAGGAAGTCACAGGGGGGTCGATGGTTTGAAGCTTTTCTAGCTGACACAAGCCAGGAAAAGACTGTGTTCTTGTATGAGGCCCTAGAGTTTGATTTATGAAAGTGTCTCTCAGCTTAGGCAAGAGTTTTTGACAGTGCCCATAATTGCAAAGGGAACTTTTTTGCCATAAGTGTTTATTGAATTTTTCAGTTTTTTCAACAACAAAGTACGGATACCAGAGATAACATATACATGTAACATGAGATTGTAACTGTAAAACACATACTGTAGTTGTCCTAGTGTTTATAACCAGTCCTATGAATAGGTTTACTAAGTAATACAATGGTACATGGTTCTACTAATAATGTTGATCCACAAGTTTTATGTCTTTGGAGTAATTATATTGGTCTATTACAATGCAAGGTAACATTCACATCAATGTAAAGTATTCTAACTAGAGGTGCACAAATTTCAAACAAAGGTACAATACTATAATTACATACATATATATATATATATATATACATATGTTGGTACATTAGGGATAGAAGAAAGGATAAAGGAGGGATAGTGAGGCAAAGTAAAGGGGGGGGAGTGGGCGGAGGGAGACCTAGAAAAAAATGAGATCCTGAACAAATACTTCTGCTCAGTATTCACAAAAGAAGGGGAAGGGGAGGGACCCGAATTAGCCAGCAGGTACACACAGGGAAGAGGGGTGGACACGAGTCCATTCCTGGAAAAGAGAGCCCTAAAGGAGCTCTTGAAACTGAAAGTGGACAAGGCAATGGGGCCGGACGAGATACATCCCAGAATACTAAAAGAACTCAGAGAGGTACTACTGACACCACTGACAGCCCTATTCAATAAATCATTGGAGGAGGGAGTAGTACCAGAGGACTGGAGGAGGGTGAACATGATACCCCTTCACAAAAGTGGGAGCAAAGTAGAAGTAGGAAACTATAGACCAGCCAGTTTGACCTCAGTGATAGGAAAGATGATGGAATCACTGTTAAAGGAAAGGACTTTAAAATATCTAGAGGCCAGTGGGGCACAAGACCCAATACAATATGGATTCACAACAGGAAGGTCTTGTCAAACGAATCTGATAGATTTCTTTGACTAGGTGACAAGGGTAGTAGATCAGAGAGGGTCGATGGACATGGCCTACCTAGATTTTAGCAAGGCATTTGACACGGTCCAGCACAAGAGGTTAGTAAACATGTTGGGCAATCTGGAAGTAGGTTCCAAGGTGGTAACCTGGGTCAGAAATTGGCTTAACAATAGGACACAGAGGGTGGTGGTAAATGGAGTTCAATCTGAAGAAAGAGGGGTAACCAGTGGGGTGCCACAGGGTTCAGTGCTGGGACCAGTCCTCTTTAATGTCTCTATAGATGATATTGCGGAGGGACTTGAAGGAAAGGTATGCCTCTTTGCAGATGACACCAAGATCTGCAATAGGGTTGACACTCCGGGGGGGGGGTATGTGGAAAAAATAAGAAGAGACTTAGGTAAGTTGGAGGAGTGATCAAGAGTGTGGCAGCTCAGATTCAATAAAAAGAAGTGCAAAATCATGCACTCGGGGAACAAAAATCCAGGGAAGGAATACACAATGGGGGTACTAACAACAACCAAACTGGAAAGGGACCTGGGGTGGTCATAACAGATGATCTAAAGGTAGCCAAACAATGTGATAAGGCAGTGAGGAAAGCCGGTTGGATGCTGGGGTGCCTAGGGAGAGGTATCACCAGTAGAAAACAGGAGGTGGTAATGGGCCCAGGTCACTGGAGGGCTGGCCGGGAGGAGAAGGATAGAGCATCCTATGGACTGCTCACCTTCTCCGGGGGGAGGGTGGGAAAGTACCTGGCATGAGACGGACCCCTGGTAGAGGCCAGGAGTCACGAAGCTACCGGCACTAGCATGTACTGGAGATGGGGCAGACTCTGGACATCACTGCACATCCCCACCTCCCAGAAAAACTGGAAAAAGGGGGTGGGTTCTCTGTCTATATGAAGCCCTCCCTGGGCTTCAATTAGCCACTGTCGCCGGAACTCCTAACTAGATATGGGTTCTGCGGTGCCAGGATTCAGGGAACCAATGCTGCGGCCCTGCCCTCAGGAGGGCAAGCCAGGGGGTGACTGGGAGATGCTGGCAGTTGACGGTAGGTGGGAATCTGGGGGCCATGACTAGGGCAGAGCCTGATGGAGGACCTGCCAGAAAAAAGAGGGAAAAAAAAGAAAACAGGAGGTGGTGATGCCGCTGTACAGGCAGTTGGTGAGACCTCATTTAGAATACTGCATGCAGTTCTGGAGACCTCATCTCCATAAGGACATAGACAGGGTAGCGGCAGTCCAGAGAAGGGCAACAAAAATGGTGCAGGGACTACACTAGAAACCATACAAGGAGAGACTGAGGAACTCAATATGTATACTCTGGAGGAAAGGAGGGAGGGAGGGTGGGATATAATAAAGACATTCAAATACCTCAAGGATTAATAATAATAATAATACCTTTATTTATAAAGCGCTATTCACAATGTACCAAAGCACTATACAATCTATACAGTATCAATTTAAAGAAATAAAAATTCAAGAGATCTTAAATCCAGTCAAATATGATTAAAAACAAAGATTACAGTAGTCCAACATGAATTAAGTAGTTTCTCCAAAAGCTAGCCCAAATAAATAAGTTTTTAATGCAGTTTTGAAGCTCTCCACTGTCAGACACTCTCATATCCGACGAGGCAGAGAATTCCACAGAATTGGGGCTGTGAACGAAAACACCCATGATCCAGAAGTTTTTAACCGTACCCTGGGAATCTCCAGCAAGCCCTCATTGGCTGAGTGGAGCTGTTGGAGTGGGCAGTAAGGGTGCAGGAGATCTTGCAGGTAGCTCAGACCCAGCCCATGTAGGGCTTTATAGGTCAGCATGCCGACCTTGAAGGTGATCTGCCACTGAACTGTAAGTCAGTGCAGTTTGCGCAGCAGAGGTGTGACATGACTGGATTGAGATAATCCAGACAACAGCCTGGCTGCTGCATTCTGCACCAGCAGCAGGTGGCGGATATCAACCCCCGGAAGCCCTAGGTAAAGGGAGTTACAGTAGTCCAGGCGTGAGGTCATGAAGGCGTGGATCAAAGCTGGAAGGTTGCCAGATGGAACTAGGTGCTTAATCTGGGTGATATTCCTCAGATGGTAAAAAGAGGACCTGATGACAGCCGACACCTGAGAATGAAGTGTCAGCCCATCGTCAGGTATTACCCACAGATTCCACGCCTGTTCAGAGGTCAGCAGCTGGGCACCCCCAAGCCAAAGCCCTGAAGGACATCCCGCTGCTGACCCCTCTATCCAGCAGCCAGGATCCACAACCAACACCTCAGTCTTGTTGGAATTCAGTTTTAGCCAGCTGGTATTCATCCAGTCCTGGATTTCAGCGAGGCAGTTGTTAAACACTGAGAGCGCACTATCCTGGTAGGGCACAAAGGACAGGTAGAGCTGAGTATCATCTGCATAGCAGTGAAAACCCAGCCCATACTGCCTCACAATGTCTCCTAATGGCAGCATGTACACCGCGAACAACATGGGGAACAGCACGGAACCTTGCGGCATCCAACATGGCAGAGGGAATGACTCGGAGGAACAAGTCCCTGATATCACTCTCTGCAATCTGCCAGTGAGGAAAGAATGAAACCATGTGAGGACCATACCAGACAGGTCACAGATGACTCAGACATTCCAGCAGCATCCCATGGTCCACGGTGTCAAAAGCTGAAGAGAGATCTCAGTGTACTAATATGGAACAGCACTTCTGATCTCTCGCATTCAGGAGGTCATTGAGTACCCAAACCAGAATGGTCTCTGTGCTATGCCTCTTATGAAATCTGGACTGGAGAGGATTGTAGATGTCATGGATGGTAAGATGGCTCTCCAGCTGCAGTGCAGTGACTTTCTCAATTACCTCTCCCACAAAGGAAAGGTTAGAGACCAGTCTATAGTTGGCGGGGCAGTTTGGGTCAAGTGAAGGTTTCCTGAAAAGGGGAGTTACCACCACTTCTTTCAGGGAGTTTGAATACTCACCCAACTCCAGAGAACACCAGACTGTCTCCACTAGGACAGGGCTGATGACATCAACACACCCTATTAAAAGGCGGGTTGGACCCGGGTCCAAACTACAGCAAGTCAGCCACATACTTTCGAGAATCCGCATGACATCCGTGATCTCCAGCTGATAAAACTCCATCCAACAGAACCAAGGAGAAGCAACACAACACACTGACCCCCCCATAGAGCGTGCTAAGCAGATCTCAGACCTGATGTCAGCAACCTTATCAGCAAAGAAGAGAGCAAACTCCTTACACTCATCTTGAGACAATGCTCTTTGAACTTGCAGACAGGCTGTATTGCACAGTCTGTCCACAGTTTGAAAGGGCTGAGCTGGTTGATTTTGAGCTGCAGCAATCTCCCCAGGCAGCAGTTCTGCCTTTTTATGGGAGATTCCCGACTGATAGTCTCTGTAATGTTCCATCAGTCTAAGTCTGTTGGCACACCAGCTGGATCTCTGCCAGCATCATTCTAACCTTCACCCTACTCGCCTTGGCTCCCTCAAGGCCCCATCAAACCAAGGGGACTGAGGGTGAAGGGTGAGAGGGCAAATGCGGACTGGAACCAAGGCATCCAGAGCCCCCGACACTGCTTGATTATAAGCCTGTAGCAGGTTCTTGGGACCCTCGCTTGCACCTGGTAATCCCGATAGGTCCAACACCACCAAAAGACCTTCTGGGGTCACTCCCCGTAATGGGCAGTATCAGACTATCTCCACAGGGGCAGGCCTATAGGGGGGAACCAAGAGACTGAACCTTATAGTGTGGTGATCGGACCATCCAACCGGTTCCACCACCAAGTCGGAAGTCTCCATCCCCAAGAGGAAGATCAGGTCCAATGAGTGACCATAATTGTGAGTCGCAAAGGCACCTGCCTGTGTGAAGCCCAACGAAATCATAAGTTGGAGGACATCCTGACCAAACTGCGAGAGGTTGTCGTTGACCCAGGCATTGAAGTTGCCCAGCACCATCAATCTGAGGGACTCCAACACCATGTCAACAACGAAATCTGCAACTTCCTGCCGGAACAACTTCTCACATCCAGGTGGATGGTAGATGAGGATGATCTTGTACCCCACACCTGTGACCACAGTACACTCAAAGGACCTGAACCCCTCAACTGGCACATCTACAAGGCTCAATTCCGATTTAAAACAAATTGCTACACCGCCGCCCCTGCAATCCAGTCTCACATGGTATATCACCGAAAACCCAGCCGGCATCGCTGCCGCCAAGATGGGGCCAGCATTCTCATCCAGCCGGGTCTTGGTGATACATGACAGATCTGATGACCCAACAAGATTGGCTACAATAGCCATCTTGTTTTTAATAGATCTGGCATTGCACAACACCGTGCCATTTACCAAGGAGCACTTGGGTATGGGCACCAGACAAGGCGAACCTCGTTCTGGATTCCATTTCACCCCAGGGCATCTCCTGGTCCTCACTACCCCAATCCGGCTGCTCAGCTCTCTCCTCCTCCCAGGTCCAGGACCCCCCTCTGCCTTCTACTCACTATCCCCAAAGCCCTGCAGCAACCATAAATTGCTGTGGGCAGTGGGAGGCAATTAAAAGGGCGGAGGTCCCAGAGCTCAGAGGGAGAGTAGCGCCTGACAGGGAGAGCAGCCTGCAAACACATGCTAACTAAAGTCAGAACACTAACCCCCACTAAATCAAAGTAACACTATTAACCCAAATCAAACTAACAAAAAACTCACAATTAAATTAACCAAAATATAAATAAAATCCAAACTCCCTCAACCCCTATTTAAAAATAACCCCCAAGCTAAACTTAATTATTAACTCTCCCCCAAATCAAACAAAAGAAAAAGCAGAAATACTGTATATGTAATGATGCAAGTTCAAAAAGTAATCCAGCTGTTAAAATGCTTCACTGAGGCTTTCACCCCCAGCAAGCAAAGTTTTTAAATGTCCAATAGAACACACCAGGCTCTCATTCTGGCCGTTCAATTATCAATGCAGTATGTGACACAAAACTTTTTTAGAAGCTCCTCTCACCACCTTCGTCCATAAAACAAGAAGACAGAAGTGGAATAGTCAAATTCGCCACCACTCAGGACAATACGTTATACACCATCCAAAACTCTGTGAACGCATCCAAATTGAAGTCTCCATCAATGATCAAACCTTAGCCAGATGGCCAGGGCAGGGAAGAAGCACCCCCCTAAAGGACCGGGCCCCCAAAAGGAAGCCCACCAGCCACCAATTAGGGGACACCTCATGGACCAAGGCCCTATCGTCCTCCGGCCACAGCCCCCTGATACCTCACCCGGAAGGCCGCCCGACGCAAGCCCCACCACCAGGTCAACACTCCAGGTCGCAGCTGCCTCCAAATCCAACCAAGCACCATGGTCACAGAGATCTTTACTGGCCAAACTAATGCCCACCAATGGGGGAGATGCTAATGCTACCATTGGACTATCGGAGTCTAGGGCCTGACTCCCTGGCCATCCACCAACAGCCACACAGCCCAAGCCCCTTCACCACCAAAGCCCCCGCCTTCCAACAAAAGATTCTGTTTCAAGAGGGCAGCATCTTTCAGAAAAGGAAATGTGCAAGGACAAGGGGTCATAATATGAGGCTGGGGGGGAAGACTCTGGGGAATGTGAGGAAGTATTTTTTCACAGAAAGGGTGGTGGATGCATGGAACAGCCTCCCTGAGGAGATTGTAGGGGCAAACACAGTAGGAGAATTCAAGAATGCATGGGACAGGGAGAAGGCAACACTAGTGGTGGGAAGGGGGAGGTATGCTGCAGATCAAATTGGATCTGGAGTTCATACATCGGGTAGGGAAATGGGCAGACTAAGTGGGCTAAGCGGGTCTTATCTGCAGTCAAATTCTACGTTTCTATAACAAGAGGCCAAACACTAAGGCTCCTTTTCATATCTGTAGGTGTGGAGTGTACTCATATTCCTGTTATGAACTAATCCTCTCTTCTCATTGATAGTAATTCTAATAGAGTGGGAGTGACAATGGGTCCTGGGCCAGTTCCCTTGGAAATAAGAGGTATGAGAAAAAGAGAGGAATGTTCTTATGCTGTTAACATTGGGGCACCCCATAGGATCCATAATGATGTCCATGGGGATCCATGGTAGGGGGAAGATGGGGGGAAAACTTTGTAAGCTTCAGGAGCTAGGGGAGCCCCTGAGAGCCACATCTTTAACTTCAGCCCCCCCTTCCCATTGTAAATCAATAGCAGTAATTCATGAGCTGCCAGGGCTGTCTTCAGAGCTAGAGATGCTGAGCCCTAGTGTGCCTCCCTGTAATTCCAACACTGGCAAGTGGTGAAATGAAGGGGAAGGGGACGAAGAGAGTGGAGGGGAGAAAGGTGGTGTATCATATGTAGGTTCAGTGAGGCCAGTGGCATCCCCCAGGGAAGTATAAGGCCCACCAGCATAACAGTACATGCAGCACAAAGGTGCAGAGGACATTGTAAGTATCTCACAATTTCACATATAAGGAGATATGAGCAGAGCTTTCTGTGCCTCACGATAGGGGCCCCAAATTGCTGAGTACTTTTCTAACTTATTTAGGGCTGCATGGGACAGTCTTTCATATTTAGCAATGAGAGCAGGCAGATTCTCCATTCTTTGCATATGGGTGGTTCAGGGTCCCTCCATCTATGTAGAACCCACTTTTCTACAGAAAGGGCACTGTTAGTCCAAGTGGCCTGTTCTGGGGACATTTTCATATTGGCAAAGGGGATGTCTAGGGCAGCCAGTTTAGAGTCTCTTTCTCATGGAAGGGACACTATGATGTGGCAGCCTGTCCAGACCTCCTCCCAGTATTGGTCCAGATTGGGACAGGACCACAATATGTGGGTAAGATTAGGCTGGGGGAGGAGCACCTCCAGCAATCACTGTGGTGTAAAAGTCTCATCCAATACAGGGCCTGTGGGGTCCTGTATGCTCTGTGCAAGACTTTAAATTGCAAGGTCCTTGCCTGGAGTTCACAATTGGCATAATGGGCATTAGTCCAGACTGTATCCCATTCTTCTGGTGTTATGGGGGCATTGAGTTCCTTTCCCACTGCTCCCTCGGTCCTGCAGATAAAGTGTCTCCTATATAGCTGATTCAGAGTCAGAAAAGGTGAGCGGTCATGCGTTTCATCTAGGTAAGGGCCTGGAGCCACCGATCAAGTGGGTTGGGTTGGGGAAGGTGTAGTGACAGAGTTAGTCATACCCCGAGAAGTTCCTTCATTTGGAGGTACTGCCAAAACAGAATGGGTGTCTCTTCTGCTGCACTTTTAAGAATAGTGTAGGAATGGAAGACCCCTGTATTGTCATCATGTAGATCTCCCACTGTGTCAATACCTGACTGTTTATAGGACAGCAAGTCTATTTGTTTGTCACCAATTTTCAGCGAGGGGTTTCGTCAATAGGGTCTGAGTCTAGAAGTATGTATGGATCATCCTAGGAGTTTAAGTGGGTCCACACTCTTCTAGCATGGGAGGTGCAGCGTGAGGTTGGCTTGGGCAAGGGCCAGTCAGGGTATATCAGGGCAGCAGGGGTGGGCACCTTACTTTCCAGCGTGAGCATAGGTTGAGGGGTCAGTAAATCAGGTCTACAGTATATTAGTGCTTGGCAAACCACTACACATTGATGAAAACATCTGAAATCTGACATGCCCATGTTTTTATTTATTTATTTATTTAGTTAGTTAGTTTTTGTTAACCAGGTAAGTGCACTAGCCATAAAATGACTATTTTCAGGCACGGCCCGGGAGATTACAACAATCAAAGACAGGTACATAGCATGAGTACAGTGAAATTACAATAGTATAGGTCAAAACCTATACTATACCCTAGCCAGTCAGTGCTGTATCCTCCTCTATGTGGATGATGCGGTTCTCTTTTCTAATGGCTCGGACCCCACTGCTTTTGAGCAACAGCTACAACGTGACTTCACCAGCATTGAGTAGTGGTTCAAAAATCATAAATTGATAATGAACCACAAAAAAACCAAAACCATGTTGTTCACCAGCCTTAAAAACAAGCACAAAAACTTCCCACTATCAATATGTCACAGGGGTGGTGTTCCTCTTGAATGTGTTCATCACTTCAGATATCTTGGAATCACTCTTGACAGCTTGCTCTCCTATGCCCTCCACATAGACATCACAGCTAAAGCAATCAACAAACACGTAGGGCTACTTATCGCCATAGGCAGAGCCTGACCCCTGAAGCCCTCAGCATAGCAGTCCACAGTTCAGTGGGTTCCCTAGTGGACTACGGACTGCCAGTATATGGCTCTGCCACAGATACTGCCCTCCAGTGTATAAAAACTGCCCATAACAATGCCTGCAGGTTCACCTTAGGGGCACACCGACTAACACACCTGCGATCTCTATGCAAAGGCTCACTGGCTAATGCTCTTTGGTTGCTTAAAATATCAATCTTGCCTCTTGGCCATAAAGATCTGCCTTGGTCAGCTCCCGACTGGGGTCCAACAACTCCTAGTTCCCAGCACTAATCCCAGGCCCACCTGAAATTCAGAACTGCAGTCCTTCTTGACTCCAAAATGTTGGACATCTCAAGGACAAAGGTCCTTTGCCTATCGGGCACCGTTGTGGTTCAGCTCCCTCCATGAGAACATCATTAGCCTGCCCACTCTGTGGACCTTCAAAAAGAACCTAAAGAACCATTTAATACAGGAATCTCAATGTGTCTGCCATCGCTAACACCTAGCAAAGGCATCTCCTACTATCTGCCCTCTGTCAAACAGCTCTCCTCGGGCACCCCTGCACTTGGGGCTCAACCCCCACCCGCCTCTCCAGCACTTCTATGTGCTAACCCCCTCATGTTGCTGACAACTAACAGGCTCCCTGTTGGGCACAGTTATTTAGTCTGTTCCTGTATGTATCTGACTGTGTTTACTTATTCCAGTTTTAGTTTTCGCTGTATTTTTTGCATTCCTTTGTTTAAGGACCAAATGTACCTAAATGTTCTCATTCTAATCCTATTGCCTTGTTTGTCTCAATCCTCTGTATAATCACCTACTTATTCTAAATGTACTAACGCGGAACCTATGTAAAGAGCTCTGAGCTCAAATGGTTAATCCGAGATCTGAAATAAATAAAAAAAAAACAGTCAGTAGTCAAGGAAGAAGGAAGCAGGGAGGGAAGTCAGAATAGCAAAGGCCCAAACTGAGGAAAAGATAGCCAAATCGGTCGGTTAAGAAGGGGGATAAAACCTTTTATAGGTACATCAGGGAGCAAAGAAAGGCAAAGGGAGGGATAGTGAGGCTTAATAGATTGGACGGTGGGTGGGCAGAGAGGGACAGTGAAAAGGCAGGGATACTGAACGAATACTTCTGCTCGGTATTCACAAAAGAGGAGGAGGGGGAGGTGCCTAATCCAATTAACAAAAGCACTCTGGATAGGGGGTTGATCCCAGTCCTTTCACAGAAGAAAGGGTTCTGAAAGAACTCCTAAAACTGAAGGTGGACAAAGCAATGGGGCCTGATGGAATTCACCCCAGAATTCTAAAAGATGACACCACTGACTACCCTTTTCAACAAATCATGGGAGGATGATGTGGTGCCTGAGGACTGGAGTAAGGCGGATGTGATTCCCCTTCACAAAAGTGGGAGCAAGACAGAGGCAGGAAACTACAGACCTGTCAGTTTGACCTCTGTGACAGGGAAAGTGATGGAATCACTTCTGAAGGAAAGAATTGTTGAGTACCTAGAGGCCAGTGGGGCACAGGACCCAAGGCAGCAGGGGTTCATAGCGGGAAGGTCATGTCAGACGAATCTAATTGATTTCTTTGACTGGGTGACCAAAGTAGTAGACCAGGGAGGGGCTGTGAACATGGCCTATCTAGACTTTAGCATGGCATTTGACACAGTCCCACACAAAAGATTAATAATCAAATTAACCAGCCTGGGAGTGGGTCCCAGGGAGGTAGCCTGGTTAAAACATTGGCCGGGCAACAGGACACAGAAGGTAATTGTAAATGGAGTTCACTCTGAAGAAAGAGGGGTTACTAGTGGGGTACCACAGGGTCCAGTACTGGGTCCAGTCCTTTTTAATGTCTTGATAAGTGACATTGCAAGGACTGGAAGGAAAAGTATGCCTCTTTGCAGGTGACACAAGGATTTGCAACAGGGTTGCTACACAAGGAGGCATGGAAAGGATGAGAAATGGATTTGGCAAGGTTGGAGGAATAGTCAGAAGAATGGCAGCTTGGATTCAATGCAAAGAAGAGCAAAATAATGCACCTGGGAAACAAAAACCCAGGGGAAGATTACACAGTGGGGGAGGGGGTAGTAGCAACAACAAAAATGGAAAGGGACCTGGGGGTAATCATATCAGATGACCTTAAGGTTAGCAAGCTATGTGAGAAGGCAGTAGGGAAGGCTGGGGGGATATTGGGATGTATAGGGAGAGGCAACACCAGCAGAAAACAGGAAGTTGTCATCCCTCTGTACAGACAGTTGATGAGACCCAATCTGGAGTACTTCGTCCAGTTCTGGAGACCCCATCTCTGCAAGGACATGGACAGGATGGAGGCAGTCAAGAGGAAGGCAACTAAAATGGTGCAGGATCTGCAAGAGAAGCCATACAAAGAGAGATTAAAGGAGCTTAATATGTATACCCTTGAGGAAAGGAGGGAGAGGGGGGACGTGATAGAAACTTTTAAGTATCTCAGTGGAATCAACAAAGTCCAAGAGAGTAGCATCTTTCAGAAAAAGAGATATGCAAGAACAAGGGGACACAATTTGAAGATAGAGGGGGGACAGCTCAGGGGCAATGTGAGGAAGTATTTTTTCACAGAGAGGGTGGTGGATGCATGGAACAGCCTTCCTGAGGAGGTTGTGGGGTCTAAAACTGTGGGAGAATTCAAGAACGCATAGGACAGACATAAGGCAATTCTTGTGGGGGGTAGGAAGAAATAGGCTGTTGGTTAACTAGGATCTGCAGCTTATCTTGTAGACAGGGAAATGGGCAGACTAGGTGGGCCAAGCGGTCCTTATCTGCCATCAAAGTCTATGTTTCTATGTTTCTAAGTAGTAATGAATACATGCAGCCAGGACAATAACAAGCATTTGTCAATGCCGAATGTTTGCTTGCTGGCATTAGCAGTGGAAGTGCAGGAGTTAGATGCAGTATAGGAATGGCAGTGAAGTACTGAACTGACGCCAACTCCACCCCCACCCTGCAGAGATGGACAGGCATTGGGGTGTGGCTTTGGGGCATCGCCCAGGACGGTCACGACATTTCACCTCCCCTACCCTGCCGACACTGACAAGTGTCGATGTGTGCCTTGGAGTGTCTGGGCTTTACATTCACTTCATTCAATAAGGAAACATGATGAAATGGGTGCAGTATAGGAGAATGGGGTGAACTGTGGGGCCAAAGGGCCCAAGACACACCTCAATGCCTGTCACTGGCTGCAGGGTGGAGGTGGAAGTGGAATGGCATGAGCATTACTGTCGACAATCCCAAGTCACACCCCTGACACCTGTCAGTCCCTACAGGGTAGGGTGTTATGGTCGAAAACCCTAACGCCCTGGGAGTTTCTTGGTATTTTTACTCCAAGTTTTCAACATGGGCTTTTTGTGAACCCACCGCATGAACAGTGACACTATCAGTTCATTAGCCAAAAGCTGATTTTGCACAGTGACTGCGCCATTTGGCGCCACAAGTGCAAAAACACATTTCAAACAGGATGTGAAAAATTACAGCTGTACTGTTCATGAGGGGGTGTAAAAAATGGCAATGTTGAAAATCTGGAGTGAAAATATAAAAAAATTGGTGATGGCACGAGTGTGTGTAGAAACTGTGCAACGCACACCCATAATGTAATTAGTTTGAGGATTTTTTACAGCAGATTTTCAACACAGCCATTTTGGGACCTCCGCTCATGAACAGTTTCACTGTGATTTTCTTAATGTGACCCGAACACTGATTTCCCACATCGATTGTGCTATTCTGTGCTGGAAGTGGAAAAACACATTTTAGCCAGGGTGTGAAAAATGACAGCTGTACTGTTCATAAGGAGGTGTGGAAAAATGCCAGTGTTGAAAATCTGGACTGAAAATATTACAAAATTGTGAACTTACGAGGGAGCATGGAAACTGCGCAATGCACCCTCGTAACACAGTCATTTTATGGACTTTTGTCACCAAATTTTCAACATAGCCATTTTAAGGCATCTGCTCATGAACAGTGTCACTGTGATTTTCTTAATCTGTCCCGAACATTGATTTCGCACAGCGACCTCACCATTGTGCGCTACCTGTGCGAAAACAAATTTTGGGCAAGATGTGAACAATGACAGCTATACTGTTCATAAGGAGGTGTGGTAAAATGACAATGTTGAAAATATGGAGTAAAAATATTAAAAATTCTCGAAGTTATGCGTGTGCATAGGAACTGTGCAATGCACGCTTGTAAAACAGTCATTTTGGTGAATTTTTTCACCAAATTTTCAACATAAGGTTTTTGGGAGCCTACCTCATGAACTGTGACACTGTCTTTTCATTAATCAGTCCCAAAAGGTGGTTCCGAGCAGTGACCACAAAATCACCTTTCGGACGGAATAACTAGATGATAGTGACCGAATTCATGAGATGGGGTCCCAAGAACTCCATGTTGAAAATTTGGTGCAAAAATTCAAAAAAATGCGTGAGGTAATTGTAACAAAGAATGGTCCTTGTTGACTTTCTTTTTCAACTCATTACTCATTTCAGCATTACCTTCTCGACACCACACTTATACATCGATCTTGTTGATCTATCTTCGTGACCGGGCATTTCTTCGCCCCGGTTGGCTTTGAAGATCGCAGACATGTTCCCGGGTCCACCAAGATCGTTGAGCAGAGTTCCGTGGTAAGTATGGGGTGTGGGCTTGTGGGGAGTGGGGTGGAGAGGGTGGTGGGTTGGGGCAAGAGAGTCAACAAGGGACCATTTTCTTTTGTTACAGGGTTTAAAAAAAAGATGACGTGGGACTTTTGCCACGCTGGGTGGCCTCATGCGGCACCTGGAAGTTTGTTTGGGAGGCAGTGGAGCCAACGAGGGATTGGGCACCCCGTTGACTATACAGTGTGCGGGGAGCACATGATGATGTGGGACTTTTGCCATGCTGGGGTGGGCTCCCAGTGTGGCACCTTGAAGTTTGCTTTTTCAGGGGGCACTGGAGTTGATGGGGATTGGGCACCCCATCGGACATACAGTGTGCTTGGGGGGGGAGTGTGCATGTGCTGAGGGGAATTGGGCACCCCCTCAGCACACAACAAATGGGAGGGTGCATCATGCTGGGAGATGTAGTGGCGTACAGCTGAAAGAGAATGACTGCTAAGGTGGTGACGTTTAGGCAATTTGAATACTGCTGATGGCATGGCAGTATGCAAATTGCCTACACATTACCACCACTGATTGTAGCGGTCTTTCTCTTTCAAATGTATCATAGACAGCTCGGACATTCATTGGTGCTTTGCCTGCAAAAATGATCAGGGCATTGGAAGCGGGGGTGCCACACCTACGAAAACTCTTATGGTGGCACTATGTTTCTTGCACATGCGTGCAAGCAAACATAAAAATCAATGAAATTCACATATAGGGCTGGATATTCAAACTGCGCTATTTTGTAGTGCAAGCCCTTGCACTGCACAAAATAGTTGAGCAGGAGTGTGTCCAGAGCGATATTCAAAGGAGTTGCGCCCTTGAGCAACTCCTTTGAATATCACCCCCTGGCCACAGCCACTGTGCATGGCGCAGTGGAACTTGTGCCACCGCAAGTGGTCAGAGTGGAGCATTCAACTTGCGGTGGCGTTAAGTACCATTGCGCCATGCACAAAATCCCCTATTCAAAAGGTGACATGCAAATGGGGCCATAATTCATGCAAGGTGCAGGGGGGGCCATTTGCATCTGATTATGGCTCCATTTGCATGCCATTAGCATGCAGGTGCGCCGATCCCCGAGGACTTGCGCCTGGCACCCTGCCAGTCAGCGGCCGTCGAGGGGACGCGCCTGCAACCCGATCGCGGGCGGCCAGTGTATAATCCCACCACCACCCCCACTGGCCCGATTGCGGGCCTAGTTTAATCCCCCACCAGCCCGATCGTAAGGCAGCAATGTGGCTCTCGAACGTATCCCTGGTGGTCCAGTGGACCGTAAATCCCGATTCCCTCTCTCTTATCATTTTACCCTCATTTTAGGCACTCACTGCACTTTGTTTTGTATAAACCTTTTGTTGCTAATGCCTGTTTCACTCACCATGTAACTCTAGTTGATTATGTTACCTAAATGTATCCTCCAGTTTTGCCTCCATTGTAACACTCCCCTATATGCTCCTAATGTGTACTGCTCATTGAGTTTATAGTTCCAGTTGTTGTTACTGTCTGCATTCCTCACTGTGTTCCACCAATTTCATGTGCTGCATCATGTTTGCTTCATTTAGTGTGTTTTAAACTGTCTTCTCCCGGGTCGTGAAAATTGCCTATGCCTAGTGCACTCACCCGGTTACCAAAAGCAAATAAATAAATAAATAAAAGGGAAACTTCCGCAATCACATTCTAGTAGATGATTGTTAATGCTTTAAAGGTTTTGCCCACGATTCTTGTCTTGACCCAGATAAACCAAATGCAGTGTCCTAGAGTTTTTCCCCTTGGGTTATAGGATAGGAAACAATATTAAGTCGTGGTATCTGTCAAATAAATAAGATTAGATTTACATAGGATGTGGTAGCTAACAGCAATTCATACTTCAAGTTGACGGCTATACCTTTGTCTACAGATAAACAAAAATCAGTTAAAGTGGAGAATGTCTGTTTGTCAGTGTCCATACTTCAGTCTGTCCTGTGATGTCTCAATACCACAACCCACACCACTATTTTCTTTAACTGGCCCACATTACAAGGTCCTGTGTATCTTTTTACTCATCGGAAGCCCATACCTATTATGGAACTGTATTCCCCATTCTACACTAAGACTGTAACGCAATAATTCAATTCAAGTTATATATGGCGCACAGTGAACAGAAACGTCTTTCCACACTGTTGCAAGTCTGTAAGTGTTGATGTTTGCCTGTGCCCCTACACTTTGGGGAACAGGGTCTGGTTAGGGTTATCAAAGTGTTAAGAGGCATCCACCCTAGAGCTGTTTCCCAAACTGTGAGGAGAGATTGTTGTACTCTCTTGGAGGTGGGGAGAAGCTGCCATCCTTTGCCCATGGTGACACACAGTCTTCCTGCTCTGAACTTTCCAGTTTCACTGCAGTAACTTCAGAACCATTTGGTGCTCCCCAGAGGTTTCGGGGTCTCTCTGGATGCAAAGGGAAGGTGCAGATGTCTGGCAGTGCTCACCCCAGGACCATCCCTATGGAAGGAGGAAAATCAAATACCCATATTATCATCTATAGCCACACCCCATCCCACCACATGAAAGCCCCAGAGCCTTTCCATATGCGTGCATGAAAGCAATCTTGTCTTTGACGTTTACTCAACAACTTGAAATTGTGTTCCACTTCTAAGGTATCCTTGTATCTTACACACACACACACACACACACACACACACACACACACACACACACACACACACACACACACACTTGTTTAAGTGTCCCAATGATGACAACACTATGGATTTTAGTATATGCTAGTTATCTGGCTATTAACAGTTTCCATTGCTTTACTAATTTCCATTAAATCCAAAGATTGGCAAAAAATGGATGGATTCCCCAGGAAGACCAGAACAGCTTAAGAAAAAATAGGACCTGTAACCTTAATTAGTGGCGTTTGATTTAGATTGCATGCTCTAGACGCTTTCCAGCTAAAACTGTATAAGTGAATTATGTTCACAAAACAAAAAAAAACAAACTTTCATTTAGATATTTACTACAAGTGCAAAACATGGCCAAGTTTTGTCCTGACCGATCACCCACAGGATTCATTTTTAGCTTGTTTGTTTGTAGTCTAATGATGTTAGATAAAATAATGTTAATAGGCAAATAGCTACAGTGAGTAATTCAGTCATAACAAAGAAGATTGGAAACAGCACAGTGTATTGACTTACTGCATGTGAATAAAATGAAGTCTGCATTTCACCTGGATACAAGATTAATTTTGGAATAGTTATTGGATGTTATTTATTCACCCACCAAAACAGTATCATGATTCTTTGCCGAGCTGTTTGCTTGCGCCACCCTCCCCCCACCGCCCACCATCATGTATCATCTGTAATGAGGTTAAACTTAGAACTAAGTAGAACAAGGCTTGTGAACAGAGAGGAATGGGACAGGAGTGAAACTCTATCTACTGTCTTCCTTTAAATAGAAATCACATTTTAACCTGCATGTTTTGAGTACACATGCCCCCAAAAAACTCCCTTGATGTTTTGGAAGGGCTATTTTCTTTTTGCATTTGTGATGAAAGTAGTCGAATGAGATGGCGATGCCCCTCTAGTTCCCCATATTTGCAGGTCATTTTCTTGTCTGTGTCATTCCATTTTTCTTGCTCTATCCTTCTCTCAGACTGTCAGGACCGGTTAGCAGGCACCAGGTGCGGTGAGTTGAAAGGCGACCTCCTGGAGAAGGAGCAGCTCCAGCAGCAGCTCTGCCCCACCCCGAGCCCTGGGCAACAGGCGGCCCTGATCCGAGGAGGGTGTGGGAGAGGGCTCCTGGGAACTACAAGTAAGGAATGAGAACGAGAATCAGCAGGGTAACATGAGAGCTCCCACAACACCTAACGGGCTCCACTGATCTGCTGTACTATTGCAATTTTGGACAAAGTTTCCCACTAAAGATTTGATCTGGATTTTTCCCTTGGTATGCCTCTCGACTGATCTTGCTGTCCACAAATTGACATTTGCACTTTTGCGAACAATTACAATAAATAAATAATTCCTCTCCTTGTTGCCAATTTTTGCATTTGAAGTCAAGTACCAGTTCTAGTTGATAACCCTGCTCCATTCTAAAATCCCAAATAACATCAGTCAGTAAAACTGCATATTTGAAGTGCTCTTTAACTGCCAGTCCCTGCCTGTGCAAACCGATGTTCCACATAGCACCACATAACATACCACTCTGCCGATTCTTTACTTTGTAAATGACTTTCAGACAGGCAGATATGCCAGAGTACTGCATGCTGCATTCAGAAACAAGCTAACTAACTAGCTTACTAGTTAACTAACTAACTGGGGGTAGTGGCTTTAGTTTGAGCAGAGCAGCAGTGCAGGGAGGGATTCAAGTCTTCAGCCAACCTGTACAGTGTCTGCTGCTACAGACTTGAAGTGGGACTGAAAAAAAAAACAGTTAGTGCGCCTGTACAGGTCAGAGCAAATTGTTGTCAATGAGTGATTCGAGCTGTCAGAACTGGGCAGTGTGTGAAGTATATGTTGCCAGCAAGACAGAGCTGGAGGGCAAAAGCAGCTCTATAGCGTCAGGGAGACTGAGGAGGCAATCAACAGGAGAGGTGCTGCCAATAACTGAGCTGACTGCAACTCCCACTGGCACCCTCCCTCTGCAACTCTCTCCAATTCTAGGCTCGTTCTACCTGTTACAGGTAAAGCAGGGAATGACTTGCGAAACTTTGAAAGAAAGTTCCTCACTCACAGAGTTTCTAGTGCTGTAGTGGGGAATATGCAGTTATATTGTGCATAGTATGTGCATATTCAATGTGTGCATGTCCTATGTATATTTTTGTTTACAAAACTGCTACATGCATTATAAGAGTACCTTTTACAGGTGGTCTGAGACACTGCACATTTAATCTAATACAAGGAAATATTTTTCATAGCTTCATAGACACGTGTCAGCAGAAAAGTACGTTCCTGGCCCATCGAGTCTGCCCATTTTTAAATATATATATATATATATTTGTAATATATATATATATATATATATTTAAAGATATAATTCTTCAGTCAGGAATATGAATGGCTTTGTGCATTAATGTGTAGTTGTGGAACATGTTAGCAAACAGGAGTTGCCATCTTTTGCTAAAAGGGATTTCCATCAACATGTTTTTCTTAACACACTTTTCAGCTATCTATTCCCATGACACAAACTAATCTGTATCTAAATTACATCAGACAGTCGCCCCATGTCCTTTGAAAGGCAAGGATGTATTATGAAAAAAGTTCCACACAACATCTGAAACTCACACTTGTTTTATAGGGCAGATGCAACATGAAATCAGCATGCTACTTAAAAGGATTGTAATGTAAAATTTGAAGGGTCACCCTTTATACAAGATGGTATGTTGGTATGGAAATGATCTGAGTGAGAAGAATGTCATTCAGCAATTTATTTTTTGCTAGTTGCCAAAGGACCTGTGAAATTTTAAGCAGAAAAATATTATATACCAGCGATGTTTTGTGTGATTGTTCAATGTGTATTCTTATGTTACTGACAACCTGGTAATAGGGCATCGGGACCTAAGCCTTTTATCCACTTAAAAAATAAAGATATTTACTATTATTACTACTACATGTTCGGACTATCATCCTTAAAATGGGACTTATGCAAGTGTTGAAGGTGTAATAAATGAAAATACATACGTAAATCAAGAACCTAGTCCAGTGGAAAACACTGACAGGAGGATTATGCAGGGAAGTTATTGACTAGCAATCATTGCAATGATATATATATATATATTTAATTATAATACAGTCAATGTCTCTAAAATAAACAAAACAGCATAATGTTTTATAGACCACTACACATTGACAATAAATATGAAAATTAATGTAACTCAAGAAAGTGAACATGACAGCATGTATGAATCAAAGTTCTACAACTGACAATTTTTAACTGTAGAAGGCAAGTACTGAATAATAGAAACATAGAAGTTGATGGCAGTTAAGGACCGCAAGGCCCATCCAGTCTGCCCATTTTTTTCTACCTTATGAATGTGCCATAGGCCTTTACTCTGTCAATGACCTATTTATTCATACTCATCTGTATTTTTCCCTTATGCCTATCCCATGCATGTTTGAAGTCCTGAGGTAGGCTGTTCCATGCATCCATCACCCTTTCTGCAAAAAAGAACTTCCTCACATTACCCCATAATCGGCCTCCCTCTAATCCCATGCTGTGTCCTCTTGTCTTGCTATTTTTCTTATATTGAAACCTGTTAGACTCTTTCACCTCGTTAATACCCTTCAGGCGTTTGAATGTTTCGACCATATCACCTCTCTCCCTCGTTTGCTCTAAGGTATACATATAATGTGGTCTATTCCCCCCATATTAGTAGGGGAAGTAAATATTATGGACAAATAAAGCATATGCTAAATGGAATGACTGCTATTTCACACAGAGCACCACATGATAAACTGAAATTAGAAAAAAAATATTATTTCATTTTATCGCGAACATTTTTCATTTTTAGTTTACTAACCTATTGGAGATGTTGTCATTTCTAATTTTAAAATTAACCTTCAGCTTATCTATAAGGTGCAAGCATAAATATATCCACCAAGTAAGGCACCTCGTAAAATATTTTAGACTGTAGCCGACCTCCTATCTTTGCAATTTTTTTTCCAGGCATGTTTATTTTGCTGCATATATTGTAAGAGTGTATAGCTGGCAAAACATTGTTGTCTCTTGAATGCTGTGCATTATAAATGTGCCCTACCTTCAGAATCCATGCTATATTTAGAGAACAAAAACACAAGGTTAACCTTTGCTTCACATAATTTGAATACATTTACCTTTTCCTATTGATGAAAATACTTTACCTATAGAGTAAATATAACATTACTTTTCTCCAATTAGAAACTATCACAGATGCTGCAGAGGTACATACCATTTAATGTTTTTCTCAGTCAGTTTACCAGCATATAATATTTCAAGTGCCAGGTAAGGGCTTGATCAAAACTGGATGACTATTATGTATAATTTCAAGGGGCAGTACCCAAGGCTGGAAAGGATTTTAAAACATTAATACTCAAAATCAGAAAGTGCTATTTCTTTTGGAATGTTGTACCCTGTTGTAGTAACAAAGGTTTACGGTGTGATTGCGCTTTATACTCCATTAAAATAAACGGCACATCACCCAAAGTACTACTGAGCTACATCATGGATGTCGGAATTTATTGAAATTCTGTCTGTTATAGCTTTTCCTGTAGGCAACAGATAATCTCATTAGATAAAATATTTTTTTTAAACACACTGCCTCCTGAAAGAACACTGGAGCGAAAAGTAGTACACCCTATACCCCCTCCCAATAACAATATTTGTAGAATTTAGCTTAATCAGTATTCATTTGGTAATTACTGGCACAGTATCAGAGTCACTGTCAAGACATCAGAACACACTGTTATGAGAATGACAGAATGTAATTTAATTGGTCCCTGGAATATCGGAGAGAGATAGAGAGCACCCACAGGTATTCCAGGGGCATGGCTCAAGTTCCCATTTAGATCACATTATTGCTTTCTCATTTCAGTGGTAATTTAAATTCACTATTTGAATGGCGACTTAGTAGGAACAGGAACGAGCTGTTCAAAATTAACAGTTTCTTATACTACTACTGTGTAACTGTCCACTGTAATTAGCTGTTATTTCCATTCATTGTTTTTTTCCCCTTAATTGCATGGGGCATACTTTTTAAAAAAAATTGTTATGGAGCATTAATAATTTTGATGGCTTGGAACACAACATCAAGCGACCACCCCATTATCTTCATGCAGTAGCACAAAATATGAATGCTGAAGCAAGTGGAATGACATTTAACTAATTCCCTTCTTTTGACTTTTAAGTGCCTCTGGTTTGGTAGGTAGCATTCTTTTACCATGCAGTTTGTTGAAGTGATACATACCGGATAAATGGGAAGATTACCATGTTAACCTATATTGGAGTAAAAGTCACCTCTGACAATGGCCAGCTGAATGAGCAGGGTCACAGTTTTCTGAAACTCTTGACAGTTAAACAGCTTATCAAAAGTAATTGAACAGTTTTGAATACCCAATACTTTTTTCCCACATTTAGACCAAAATATAATATCTGTGTTAGATTATATTTAACTCGTTTATTTTATTTATGTGTTTATTTAGTTTTTGTTGACTGGGAAAAGAGGGCTATGTACTCCTGGTTATTTCAGCCATATGTGTGTGTGTGTGTGTGTGTGTGAGCGATGGGGGTGGAAGGCACAGATGGAAACCAACTTAAACTTGAGGGTGTGGGGGGCACAGATGGAAACCGACTGAAACTGAGACACATTTTAGCTGTTGGTTGTATTTTTAGCACACAGGAAAAATTACTAGACTCTTTTCGAGAAGTGCCATGAAATCCTTAAAGTACGCCTAAGCAATCACTAAAACAGGCAGCGGGGACCTCAGTTTAAGGTCTCATCCCAAAGACGCACCTTGGGCCTCAGTGGTGAGTGGGATTGGTATTGTTGGATGAGACATTATTAAGTCGAGGTCCAGTATCCCTTTTTTGGTGGTTGCTCAGGTAGGCATTAAAGATACAATGGCGCTTCTCCAAAAGAGGTGTTCTGGCAAATCCCCCTTCAGGAAGCTGGAAATAGGCAGGTGTGTAGCCTTCCTTTCCCTATCAACAAAAGCTTGAATAGATAGATAGAGGTCTGTCACAAAAGGCTAGTTAGACAGGGCGAATACAGATAAAAGAGGAAACTGAATAGTGCACCTAATGAAACAGCCAGGAAGATTTGGGATTTGTTAAATTACAAATGCAGTAATGCCTGCCTAACTGAGACTTCTCAGCATCTAATTATCAAAATAATATATGCCACATAGTACACCACATAGGTGGCCAAGTTCTCATTTGTTTTTATTATTATGTGATTGTGGACAACAGGTTGAATTAATTGATTCGATTAGAAATATTCTATAGGAAATAGTAATACAAGAATCAAAGGTTGACTCATCAGGGAAAGATACTGTATATATCACTGGGAAGTACGCTGGTATATTTTTGGAATGGAGTGTTCCCTTATTGACAAATGTGTTTAGTAACTTAACAAATGAGAAGTTTATACTTGGCTAAAGGAAACTGAATATGGTCATTCCAGTCCTCAATGATCCTAACGGATAGACCAGTTAGCTTATCATATAGTATTTCAGAAATATTGGCAAACTATTAGGGCAGACTTAATGGGCCTTCTGTTGTCAAATCCTATGTTTCTATTTTACAAAACAAAATGATACAGTGGCTAAACAATAATCTAATCAACACATTTCAAGCAGAATTTCAGAAAGCTCATTTGAGGGTCGATGGCTGCTTGACACTTTCTCACTTGATTAACTTATATGCTAAATTAAGCAACAACAACTATGTATGGCCGTTATAGACCTACAATTTGCTTTTGATGCAATATCTGAGAAACTCTATGAACTTTAATGATGGTGATGGGCAAACCCAGTGAACCGCTGACAAGCTAATGATACATGAAAATACAATGTCAGCTGTTAGATGCCCAGCAGATACATGGATGATTAATATATCTCTTTGATTTAGTTTACTTCACCAATGAAAGGCCACTGGAATACAAAGAACCCCTTTTCAGGGACCACCTGCACTTCAGTAAGAGGCACATATCAGATACTGTACATACATAAATGTTAAAAAAAAGTACACAAACTACACAAGCATAACATGGGGTAAAGCAAGGATGCATTTTGGCACCTCGTTATTCAATATATATATGTATACACATTAATAATATTTTTGTCCAGTGTCAATGATTATTTATTTTCTCTTCATCAACTTTCTGCTTCAATGTCCAGTAATGGCATTTGCAAATGATATGCAGATTTCATAATTAGTGGCAAAGATTTTCAAAGTGCCATTAATAAGTCTGCATTCTTGTGCAATCAATAGAAGTTAACTATACATGCAATTAGACAAATGTAAAGATAGCTGCCTTCAGCTGTAGGAAACAATAAAATGATCCTTGAATAATAACAAGTGGAAATTGTTCATAAATATGTGTATCTAGGGGTGAAATGTTCAGCAAACATTAGTGGACTAAACATATTCAGTATGTCAATACCAAGACTGACTTGGTATCCATCAATTTAACTCTAAAATCATAAGTAACTCTTTAACCTCTGTGATAACAATTTTGAAGGCAAAAATAAATGTCAAAGCTTGTTACTGGTGTGAGTGTGGGGCTATGATGCCAACAATGAACAGGGTAAAAAAGTCAATATACCGTGCAGATTGGTATTAGGGTTAGGCCCTATTGTACTAGATGCATTACTTATTAACTCTTAGACCCTGTACACATTAGCGCTGAAGATTTGCACTGGTTTAAAAAACGTTTTAAAAAAGGTTTTAAACTCACCACAGCAGCCCGTCTGGATCAGTCTTCAACTGAGTTTTAACTCAGTTATACCACAGCCGACTCCCGTCTGCATCTGCCTCCAGTAACGTTTTTTAAAACGGGTTCTCCACGACCCTTAACACGCTTCCTGGAGGAGCAATATGCAGATGCCCATCCACACTACAGGGTAACATGCTTTCTCTCATAAAACCATTTTTAAAAATGGACTTGAGACTAGCTCGCAGCAGGGTTTAAGCACGGTTTCCTAACACACTTTGAAACCGTGCTTAAATGCGGACGGGCACAGTGTTTACGCTAGTTAAAACGTTTTAAGCACCTTAAAACGTTTTAATTAGCCTGATGTGTACAGGGCTAAGAGTCTTAAATAAATGGTCAGTAGTGTAGTTTATGGCAGGATGCCAAAAAACCTGTTTAATATAAAAAGTGCTGTATTGAGAGAAAAAGACAGCATAGATGTCTTAAACATACTATTGATAATATTGCTTTGCATTCTTTATAAAATTATCTGTTTCCTTCTGTATATTTAAAAGGAAAATATAATTTCTAATAGAATGCTGGATATGGCAAAGCAACTGGACGGGGCACAGTAAGAAAACAATTTATAGTACATGGCTAGCAAAAATGAAAACAATACAAATCTTGGACTATTAACTTCCCACCTAATAACATATCCAACTTACGCGAAACTCATAACAAAATGCAGGTAACTAACCTTTCAAAGTAACATGTCTAATGCAAGATTTGATAAGTAGTAGAAGTAAAAAATGTATTGTTCAACCATAACTAATAAATATGTTCTAGTCATAACAATCCAGTTACTTAAATACAAACATCAAACAGACAAAACCATGTGAGTTTAACTACAAATCTACTTTGACTTTGCAAGTACCATAGACTTTGACGGCAGATAAGGACCGCTTGGCCCACCTAGTCTGCCCATTTCCCTACCTAGAGGATAAGCTGCAGATCCTATTTAACCAACAGCCTATTTCTTCCTACCCCCCACAAAAATTGCTTTATGTCTGTCCCATGCATTCTTGAATTCTCCCACAGTTTTAGACCCCACAACCTCCTCAGGAAGGCTGTTCCATGCATCCACCACCCTCTCTGTGAAAAAATACTTCCTCACATTGCCCCTGAGCCGTCCCCCCCCCATCTTCAACCAGTTGGACCTCACAGTCACAGACAAGTCAAACATGATTTACAGTATGAGGGTTGCAGCCCTATGCAGGGTATCATAAATAAAATTACCAGCAGTGTTTCTAGCATGTAAAATTTAAAGAAACAAGGTTATAAGTAAGGTTATATGCATTTGATTCATAAAATGCATGGAAGCATGTAGTGTTACTCCATTAAGAAATGCCTTCATAGGACATTTAAATCCATAATAATATTGCTGGGAGGTTGGGCCCTTCTACGAGTAATCATCTTCAAGGGATAATCTCTATACAACAAGGAAGCTAGTTTAATCAAACATGGGGATATCACTGGGCCCCTTTCAAGTAAAGTTGACCCTTATTTTCTATATTTTTTAATTAATGCAATATAAAAACTTATAGTAGCATTTGCACCCTTTCCTGAGGAAAGGCACTGCAAAAAAATAAATATCTACGACGCTGGTTCGGCCAAAATTTTATCGACTGGCATTACACTTGTGGGGGGAGGGATAAGGGAGGGGCTGACCAGAAGCCCTCTCATCCAGATGAGAGGAGCAGCCTTCAAACCCAAGGGGGGAAGGGGAAATAGACTGGGGAAGGAGGTTTCAGGAGGAGCAGAAGGAGGATGGAAGTATAAGGAACCTGAGTGGGGTTCGACAAAGGGGATCAGGGGTTGGGGGTGGTATTAGTAAATGCCAGGAGCTTGGGAAACAAGTTACCAGAGTTCCAGGCCATGCTGTTCGAGGGGGTGGGTGGATGTGGCGGCGGTCACGGAAATGTGGGCCAACAAAAACCATGATTGGGACCTAAACATGCGGAGGTACACTATGCTTAGAAAGGATAGAAAGGAGGGCAGAGGGGGTGGAGTGGCTATGTTCATTAGAAATGACAGAAATTGCTAGGGTAGAAAAGGCAGAGGGAAATGTGGAGGTCTTATGGGTCACCTTACGACCCCCAGCAGGAGGTAAGGTCAAGCTGGGTGTAGTATATAGGCCCCCCAGGATGGGTGATGTTCTGGAGGATGGTTTGCTGGACAACATCATTGCCCAGCGTGGACCAAAAGGGGAAGGAGTGGTGTTGATGGGGGACCTTAATATGCCAGGTACAAACTGGGGAACCATGTCCTCTAAGGTGGTCAAGGAGCAGAGGCTGCTGGAGCGGCTTCCAGGATGTGTTCTTAACACAGCATGTGATGGAGCCCAATGGAGGGGATGTCCTGGATGTGGTTCTGGTAGATGGGGATCTGTAAGGACCTGGTTGTAGAGGATCCTGACTGGGAACGGACCACAATACTGTCTGGTTTCAAATAAGCATGGAAGGGGAGAGATCTAGGACACTGGCAGTGGACTTCAGGGGGGCAGACTTTGTGGGCATGGGAAATATTCTCAAGGATCACTTGAAGGGGATTACATCAATGACAAATGTGGAAAAGAGATGGGAGGTCATAAAATGGGGACTTCATGAGGCAGTTAGGACCTGCGCTAAGGTGAAATGTAAGGGAGCAAGGTCACATAAACCATGCTGGTGGTCCAGTGAGGTTTGGGTAGCAGTCAGAGAAAAGAAGGCGGCCTACAAAAAATATAAAACAACAAGAGGGGATGGGGAAAAGGAAATGTACCATCTTGCATCTAGAAAAGTCACTCAGATGGTGAGGGGGGGCAAAGTCCAGTAAAGAGCAGCAGCTGGCACAGGGGATGCATGGAGGGGAAAAGGGGTTCTTCTGGTACATTGGGGAGCAGAGAAAAACTAAGGGCCATCTTGGCATATTGAGATCAGAAGGAGGGTGGGTGGAAGAGGCGAGGGACCAGGCAGAGGTATTAAATGAGTACTTTGCCTCTGTGTTCACTAGGGAGGGGATGGATATCTACAAAGCAAGGCACGATGGGGATAGAAGTGAGTGAGGGACAGCAACAGAAATGGAGCAAGAGGGAGGGAGAGGTACCCCAGGGGTGTCACATCAGGATAAGGATAAAAAGGCCAGTAAGGTGGAGGGGACAGATGATGCTATCTCCACTGAAAGGGTGTGGTTAGCCCTCAAGGCCCAAAAAAAGATAAAGTTCCTGGGCAGGATGGCATTCATCTGAGAGTACTATGGGAATTGGCGGACATCCTGGCAGGGAGGGTACCTAGGGATTGGCGAGAGGCACATGTGGTGCCAATCCATAAAGGGGGGTCGAGGGAAGTACCAGGTAACTATAGACCCATCAGTTTGACCTCGGTTGTGGGAAAATTAATGGAGAGTATACTAAAGGAACAATTGGGGGTGTACTTGGAGGAGGTGGGAGGTCTGGATAGTCAGCAACATGGGTTTGTGCCAGGTAGATCATGTCAAACCAATCTTGTGGAGTTCAATGAATGGGTGACATCAGAACTGGAAAGGGGAAAGCCTGTGGATGTATTATTCTTGGACTTCAGCAAGATGTTTGACTCTGTCCCCCACAATGGTCTGGTGGAGAAACTGACAGGGTTGGGAGTAGGCCCTTTGATGGTCAGATGGATTGAAAACTGGCTAGCTGGACACATCCAGAGAGTAATGGTCAGTGGGGAGCTCTTGAACCCTAGAGAGGTCGGTAGTGGGGTACCACAGGGTTCGGTCCTGGGTCCGATCCTGTTTAATGTATACATATCAGACATCAGGGAGGGTATAGGGTGTGAAATGAGTCTCTTCACTGATGACTCCAAGATGGGAGCAGTGGTTGAGGAGGAAGAGGGGAGGTTGGCCCTGCAAGGGAATCTGTGCACCCTGGAAAGCTAGGCTCACACATGGAAATTAAATTTCGATATCACCAAGTGCAAGGTGTTACCTCTTGGGTGGGGAAACCCTAAACACAGGTACACCCTGGGAGGGGCAGTGTTGGAGGCCTCAACAGGGGAAAAAGACCTAGGGGTCATGGTGGATGCATGTATGAATAATTCTGAGCAGTGCAGGAGAGCGGCTAGCAAGGCAAACAGGATGCTGGGATGCATCGTAAGGGGGATCACCTCTAGGAGCAGGGAAGTGATTCTGCTGCTGTTCAATGGACTGGTTAGACCACACCTTGAGTACTGTGTACGGTACTGGAGACCACACTTGAAGAGGGACATACAGCTCCTAGAGAGGGTACAGAGGAGGGCAACTAAGATGATACGTGGACTAGGGGATTTGACATATGAGGACAGACTTGAGGAGTTCTGCCTGTTTTCATTGGAGTAGAGGAGAGGAGAGACAGGGAGGACATGAGTGAGGTCTTCAAGTACTTCAAGGGAATAAATAGGGTAAACATGGAGGGGATCTTTAGACTAAAGCAGGGAGGTATCACCAGAGGGCATGGTTTGAAGTTGGAAGGTGGAAGAGTGAGGGGGAGAAAGAGGAGGAGGTTTTTCACTGAGAGGGTGGTGGACCCTTGGAATGCACTGCCTGGTGAGCTGGTTCAGAGATCCACAGTGGAGGGCTTCAAGAGAGGGTGGGACAGAGACAGAAAGTGGATGTATCAGATGATGGCCCGGCCCAGGGGGGTGGGTATGGATGATAAGGGTTTCTGGAACACAAGGGGGGGAGGGCCTCGGCACCCAACTAGGGATCTGAGGTTCGAGCAGACCTGATAGACTGTAAGGCCTAATCTGCTGGCAATTAGTATGTTAGTATGTTAGTACAGTGACAGCTTTATGTTCAACATAAATTGTGGTTGGCGTAAAGACGTCAGGTAAACTGTTTGTTTCTGAGTTGGAGATGATTCGGGGAGGGGATGCGAGACCAGGGAAAGCAGTGCCATGGTCCTGCCGGTACATTACAGTGGCAACATCAAAATGGTGCTGTAATTTACTTCGCTTTCAAAATGTCACTGTTCAATCAGCATACCAATAAATAATATATCATGAAGGTTATTGGCATAAATTTTTAGATTGTATCCAATATATTGTGTATAGAGTGAGGGAATCTTGTCAGGCCATTCAGGCCACTGATGGATTAATTGTCTCTGTGGTCAGGAGTTTGTGGGGCTCTGTTGGGACAACATAATAGCTGCCCTACATCCTAGACTAATTTCCTCAAATCAGAGCTTTAGAGGGCATAAATCAGCTACTGAAGGAGCACTTTCCAAACAATGCTCACATTTACATCACTGTCAGCACCTGATCTCATTCAGTGAGGGAGTCTTGTCAGGCCATTTGGCCAACTGCTGGATTAATTAATTGTCTACGTGTTCTGGTGTTTGAGGGACTTTGCTGGACCAACATAATAGCTGCCCTGCATCCTGGACTGATTTACTCCAAATGGGAGCTTTTCAGCTGTAGTAGGCATTCTCAGCTACAGAAAGAACAACTTTCAGTCCTACCTCCCTAGTAGCCTCTCCACTCTGCAGCCCTCCACACTAAGGACTGAGTGCAAAGGACAGGGAAGGAGTCTGCCAGGGAGTCAGCCAGCAGAGACAGCTAGAAGCCAGGAACTCTGAATGTAGCAATACTGGTAAATATATGTATACACACATATATATATGTATGTGTATATATATATATATATATATATATATATATATATATATATATATATATATATATATATATACACACACACACACACACATATATGTACCTTAATGACTGTTATGAGCGTGCATTGAGCAGTTCCCATGCATGCTTGTAACTTCAAGAATGTTTAATACTTTCACTCCAGATTTTCAACATTGCCATTTTTCCACACCACCTTATGAACTGTAGAGCTGTCATTTTTCACATCCTGCCAAAAATGTGTTTTTGCACATGTGGCACACAATGGGGTAGTCACTATTTGAAGTCTACATTTGGGACAGATTAAGAAAATCACAGTGACACTGTTCATAAGGAGAGGTCCCAAAAAGCCCATGTTGCAAATCTGGTTAACAAATTCCAAAAAATGACTGTGTTACCAGCATGCGCTGCACAGTTTTTATGCATGCTCGTAACTTTGCCAATTTTTTATACTTTAGATTTTCAACACTGTCATTTTTGCACAACACCTTATGAACAGTACAGTTCTTATTTTTGACATCCTGTCTCAAACATGTTTTCGCACCTGTGGCACACAATGGGTGCGGTCGCTGAGCGAAATCAAAGTTTGGGGCAGATTAATAAAATCACAGTGCCAGTGTTCATGAACGGGGGTCCCATAATGCCTATGCTGAAAATCTGGTATAAAAAATCCCCAAAATAATTGCATTACAGGTGTGCATTGCACAGTTTCTATGCACGCTCGTGACTTCAATTATTTTTCTATTTTCACTCCAGATTTTCAACATTACCATTTTTTTACACCTCCTCATGAACAGTACAGCTGTCATTTTTCACATCCTGCTCTGAATGTGTTTTCGCACCTGTGGCGCCAAATAGCACAGTCATTCTGCAAAATCACCTTTCGGCTAACAAACTGATAGTGTCACTGTTCATGCAGTGGGATGATAAAAATCCCATGTTGAAAACTTGGACTGAAAATACCAAGAAATGCCCAGGGCATTAGGGTTTCCAACCATAACACCGTACCCCGTAGGGACTGATAGGCATCAGGGGTGTGACCTGGCATTGTAGACAGTAATGTTCATGCCATTCCACCCCCACCTATGCCCTGCAGCCAGTGACAGGCATCAAGGTGTGCCTTGGACTATTCAGCTCCAACGTTCTCCCCATTCTGTTATGCTGCACTGATTTCAGAATATTTCCTTATGGAATAGGGTGAGTGTAAAGCCCGAACACCCCAAGGCACACCTCAACACTTGTCAGTGTCTGCAGGGTAGGGGGAGGTGAAATGGCATGAGCATTATAGGTGACAACCCAAAGGCACACCCCAATGCCTGTCCATCTCTGCAAGGTGGGGGTGGGGTTGGTGTCACTTCAATACTTCACTGCCATTTCTATTCTGCATCTGTCTAATTCCTGCACTTCCAATGCCAATGCCAGCAAGCAAACATTTTACTACTATGGCGATCTCTTTCTTTCTCTGTCTCTGTCTCTCTCTCTCTCTCTCTGTCTCTCTCTCTCTTTGTCACACACACATGCACACACACACACACACACACCATCATGTTGCAAGGGGGCTGAGAGAGAGAGAAACAGAAAATAGTTCAATGCATTCCTTTCTGAATGGACCTGAAGTTTACAATAGAGATTATCTTAGTGTTCCCTTCCCTATTAGGTCAGTGATGCACACTTAACAAATGAATAGCAGTTGAGGTTTTCACAGTTTATGATAGCAAATATTTTTGTTTCCCTGTGTGTTTTGTTACAATGACATGACAGACGGCTGCAAATAACAGCTTTGTTACATCACAGTTAACTGACTCAATTACAGTAAATGACCAGACCAAAAAAGGAGTCTAGCTGTTCCACTACTTGCAAACTTCTATGCCCAGTGCTGCACATTAGGGTGCATGCTAAATAATAACCTAGGACCAAACTGGATTTCATCTGATAAATAGATAGACTTGGTACTTAACAACCAGGGCCCTGACATTTATTAAGTTTATATTTGGGGAAATTGTTTAACCAGAAAATGCACACCAAACCAGAACTTGCTTACAGATGCAACCTGACAGCACAAGGAAGTTAAGTGACTTGTTCAGGGTCACACAGTATGCAAGAAGGAGCTAATGGGATTCAAACTGACCTCTCCAGGTTTGCAGCTCACTGCCCTTAACCACTATGCTATAATGACTCCTATTTCATTTGGACCTTCAAAGTGGCCATTATGAGAACTGTGCAAGCAACCCATATTAGGCATGCTTTATATTCTTTAATTTCCTTTCTACTACTATGCCATGGTTTTCTATTTTTAATAGACAAAAAAGAGTCAAGACATGAAAACAGCAATGATGTCATTTTTTGCATTACTATAAAACGCAGTAGGATACCTGCAGTTTACCATTGGCAGAAACAGACTGTTAGCTTTAATAGCTCTTTGTATGTTCATGCATGCACACATTCTGTATTCACAATAATGATGCTGAGAGACATATAAGCCACAATATAGTCTGATACAATGACGTGTTGCTAATTGTCTTACTTACCTCTACTGTCACTGTGTCCTGTGCGAAGACATGTCTGTCCTACTAATGTTGCACCCCTCCACATTGTCCTTGTATACCTCCTTCAATACATTGTTTAATACATATAACATATATTAATCAAAACCATTACAGTACATGGCAGCACTTCTGGGATTGTCATGTCTTCCTGACTTACTAATGCTATTCATGTTTTGCACTAGGCTAAGACAGAGAGACCCCCCTGTGTTTCAAATGTAGACCTCGAGAGATGCATCAGGAGATAGAAACACTGTAGCCATAGACTGCCTGTCTGATAGCATGTCATAAAACGTACAAAGTATCACTTTCTGCTGCTTTTCAATGCTACAAAGTGCTCTATAGTATAATAAGTCTACAGATAAGACACATCAAAGTGCAGCACTGGTCTCAAACCATATTTACAAACTTAGACATCCAGAAAGAGAAAAGGAAATCCGCTGCCCTAATTCACAAGGCTGCTCAACCCAAAAAAAGAGCACCAGCTTCAGTGCTCTTAATTAATAAATACTACTGCCTACTGTGTTATTGGTGAGCAAATTCACTGGTTTTCAAATGGTCGGGGAAAAACCCAGAAAAAAAACTTTCTATAGCACTTTAAATAATGCAAAAAGGATTTATTTTCCACAGCTTAACTACAAATTGCAATACAGTGCTTACACCAATTCAGTGTAATACAAAAGTACAGTCTCCTACCATACATATGCCCCACCTGAGTCCAGGGCACCTAGGCACTAGCCGCACTACTAGCCCCTGCGCTTCGCCGCTGCAGCTTCCTGAGGAGGTGCGATTCCATGTCCCCTTCATTCTTCAATACTCAAAGTGCATGTGCAACATAATTAGAAAATCCTAAAATTTAACAACTACCTTAATCACTTAAATGCAACTAAATTTATCAACAAAGTGGCCATTAAAGCTTGTGTTCCATTTATATGTTAAACATTTCTATTGCAAATAAATTTAAACATTGCTCAAAGTTCTAAAAGAATAGACTGTTCACATGAAATGTATTCACAGCATATGCAGTTCAAGAACCTGTGCCCTGCTATATGTATGATTGCATTGTTATACACTTTAGGTTCACAATGTGTATACAAAAATATATGTGCATAACAAGACGTCCCATTTAATATAGCCTCTTACACAAATGCAATACCATGCCATATCAACCATTTAAATAAGCAGCTATGTTAATTCTACTGTTCCTAATTCTAAAACAAATACAGAACTCCAAATGCACTATCATAGTATAACTGCCACTCAATTCCATATAATTTACTAATGCTCACCACTGAATGGGCTCGCCCATAACAAAGTCAGACTGCACTCATTATTGATGCTATTTACTCGCTAAAACGAGTCACATGCAAATCTTATCCAATTCATTTGCAGCCCATAATTAAGGCTTCAAATTCATATTTATCGATCTTGACAGCAAAAGAAAAAACCTAAGAATAAGGACAGCCAGAAGTAATACATGATGAAAATAAAGCGATTTGATCCAATGTTCAGTATTTCTTGCACTTTAAATGTTATGCTTCAGTTCTACATTAAATTGTATGTGATTGATTGAAAAGAAAGAACAAAAGTGTTTTTTCCCCAATGGTTTAACCAGGAGAGACACACTAAGCTGAAAACTTGTTTACAGGTGTGACCTGGGAGCACAGGGAAGTTAAGTGACTTGTTCAGGGTCACACAGTATGCTAGTGGGGGCTGTGAGATTCAAAGTCAGGTCTCCAGATTTGCAGCTCAGAGCCTTAAACCACTGGGCTATACTGCCTCCAATGTAAACTATTTATTTGTATATTTGGCAATTTAGTTAATTGCCCAGCAATTTTAGCATAATTGAACACTATGCCTTGAATAGTAACAGAGCCACACTACACCCTAGCAACTTTGTGCTTTGATGGCAGATCAATAAATATAAATTTGAAGCCTTAATTATGGGCTGAACATGAATTGGATAAAAATGTGCATGTGATTCATTTTAGCGAGTAAATGCTGTCAATAACGAGTGCAGTCTGACTGTGTCATGGGCGAGCCCATTCACTGATGCACATTAGTAAATTGAATTGAGTAGCACTTATAATACTATACTCTGAACTTGGAGTTTAGTATTGTTTTTAGAATTAGAAACAATAGAATTAACATAGCTGCTTATTTAAATAAATTGATATGGCATGGTACTGCATTTTTTCTAACAGTGCTATATTAAATGGAATGTCTTCTAACAGATATATATATTTTTATATACACATTGTGAACCTAAAGTGTATAACAATGTAATCATACATATAGCTGAGCATAGGTTTTTGAACTACATATGCTGTGAATACATTTAATGTAAACAGTCTATTCTTTTAGAACTTGGAGCAATGTTTAACTTAGTTTACAATATAAATGTTTAACATGTTTTTACCAAGTAAATACCATCAATAATGAGTGCAGTCTGACTCTGTTATTCACACTTCACATGCAAGTATTGGAGGGAATGGGTTGACAGCTGATCTCTTACTATACCTGCACACTGAAGCAGACTTAGATAGGCCAAGTGATCTGTTTCTGCTGACACATTCATATGTTTGTATGTTCACCATATACTGCAATAAATATTCCTATATGGTATAACTACATTCTTAACATTACTATCTTTATCATACCTCTGCATTCCTATGCTTTCTATTGCAAGCCCTGCTCTGCAAAACCTTCCCTGTTCCCCCCTCATAAGTACCCTTCCCACCCTCCACTCCCTCAGTTGTTACTATCTCCCCTCACCTATGAACATCTGAAACTGTCTGCCATGACTGCTACAGCCTATGATACAAAGCCCCCCCCCCCCCAACACCTCTCACTCTCTGCAAGGTAGGGGTGGCAGTTGGCATTACTACAATATCTCACTGTCATTCCTATTATGCATCTGTCACTCCTGCACTACCACTGCCAATACCAGCAAGCAAACATTCAGCATTGATAAATGCTTGTTTTGTAAAAGTTTTGTAAGGGGCTCACTGAAAGATAATGGAAGTTAACCTTTGTCTTGTGCTTCATTAAACGCAGTGGTCCAGCAAGGTGCTAACATGGGGGAAAGACCAGATAAAAATCAGAGGGAAATCCATCAGGGTCAGGAGATTTGCCTGTGGCCATGGAATGTATTGCAGAGGAGACTTCTGCCACTGTAAATGGTGCTGTAAGATTACTGTTTACCACCTCTGTGACGTGTGGAAGGGAAGTATCAGAATATAATGTCTCAAACTGTTTCCTTAGTGGGGACACTTCTGACGAGTAAAGGGTGGTGTAAAATTCTAGAAAGTCAGTATTGATATCTTGTGGTGTGGTCACTACCTGATCAGAGGATTTTTGGATTAGGGGGATATACTTCTCCGCTTCCCTCACTCTCAGGTGCTGCACTATGAGTCTCCCTGGCTGATTGCCTGCCTCCAAATATGATTTGTTAAACCTGAATAGGATGTACTATGTGTGGTACTGCAGGAGGGATTCTATAGTGGAAGTGGCCCTAATTCCCTCAGTCTGTGGCCTAAGAGTAGAGGCCTGGTCAGGGTGATGAATGAGTTGTTGTTCCAGGGATTTCAGTGTCCCTGCCTGGATGCATAAACATCTATCCCTCTCTCCACAATTTAAAGGAATGTACAATCAATTTTTCTCTGATTATCACTTTTAGTGCCCCCCCCCCCCATTGGGTGAAAACTGAGCTGTTGGAAGTTTCATTCTCTTCAAAAACAGAGATGGATTTCTTGTTACAGTCAGGTACAAAACTCTACATTATGGAGAAGGGATGTGTTTACCCTTCACTTATTATGGGGGCCCCCGAGCCCCTTCCCCACACAAGGGAGCAAACCACGGGGGCATGGCAAGAAATTAAACTATTTCCCAAGGACCTCCCCCCATGTCCTGGCTACCAATTCTTGAGAGGTAAAGACTAAATCTGTGTGACTGTATGTAGGCCAAGGAGTCAAAGGTAAAAGGTAAAATCCCTTTCTCCTGGATGTAGGCCACACCACACGTCCCTTAGTCCCTGTGTATGGTGAGCATGCAGTAGTTGTGCTGCTAATGTCATTTCCAGTTTGGGCCCTGTTTCTGTCCTATCCAGGTTTGGTTGTAGAGCCATTTCAATGTCCCCTCCATGGACAATCCCTGTTTGTGCAGAGGGCAAGCACTGAAGTACTGTCAGATAGAAATTAATGTTCAGGACATTGGGGCATAGAGGGATCCTAAAATAATAGGGAGGGTCTGCTATTATATTATGTGTCCCAAACTGTTACCCTTCCTGATGAGTATGGCCACTCCTTTTTGTTTAGTCACAGTGGAACTATTGTATGCTGACCCTACCCACATGCATCTTAAATGGTCAGCTTCAGGAGCCAGCTGGGAGATGAGTCTCCTGGATCAAGGTGATGTCACAGGACAACATGTCATGCAATTTTGTTAGCACCTTCCATTTTTAGCTGAATTGCTCAGTCCATTGGTGTTTCAGGATATCACCTTTAAGGTATCATAATTACCCATGTGGGGATGGCAGTATAGCCTAGAGGTTAGAGTAACAAGCTGTGAATGAGCTTGATAGAAACATAGACTTTGACGGCAGATAAGGACCGCTTGGCCCACCTAGTCTGCCCATTTCCCTACCTACAGGATAAGCCACAGGTCCTAGTTAACCAACAGCCTATTTCTTCCTACCCCCCACAAGAATTGCCTTATGTCTGTCCCATGCATTCGTGAATTCTCCCACAGTTTTAGACCTCACAACCTCCTCAGGAAGGCTGTTCCATGCATCCACTACCCTCTCTGTGAAAAAATACTTCCTCACATTGCCCATGAACTGCCCCCATCTTTAAATTGTGTCCCCTTGTTCTTGCACATCTTTTCTGAAAGATGCTACCCTCTTGGACTTTGTTGATTCCACTGAGGTACTTAAAGTTTCTATCATGTCTCCCCTCTCCTCCTTTCCTCAAGGGTATACATATTAAGCTCCTTTAGTCTCTCCTGGTATGGCTTCTCTTGCAGACCCTGCACCATTTTAGTTGCCCTCCTCTGGACTGCCTCTATCCTGTCTATGTCCTTGCGGAGATGGGGTCTCCAGAACTGGACGCAGTACTCCAGATGGGGTCTCACCAACTGTCTGTACAGAGGGATAACAACTTCCTGTTTTCTGCTGGTGATGCCTCTCCCTATGCATCCCAGTATACCCCCAGCCCTCCCTACTGCCTTCTCATGTTGCTTGTTAACCTTAAGGTCATCTGATATGATTACCCCCAGGTCCCTTTCCTTTTTTGTTGTTGTTACTACCCCCCCATTGTGTAATCTTGGGTTTTTGTTTCCAAGGTGCATTATTTTGCACTTCTTTGCATTGAATCCTAGCTGCCATACTTCCGACCATTCCTCCAACCTTGCCAAGTCCCTTCTCATCCTTTCCACGTCTCATACTTTTCCTTCTGGTCCCTCTGCAATGTCACTTATAAAGACATTAAAAAGGACTGGACCCAGTACTGAACCCTGTGGTATCCTACTAGTAACCCCTCTTTCTTCAGAGTGGACTCCATTTACAATTACCTTCTGTGTCCTGTTTTCCAGCCAGTGTTTTACACAGGCTACCACCCTGGGACCCACTTCCAGGCTGGTTAATTTGACTATTAATCTTTTGTGTGGGACTGTGTCAAATGCCTTGCTAAAGCCTAGGTAGGACATGTCCACAGCCCCTCCCTGGTCTACTACTTTGGTCACCCAGTCAAATAAATCAATTAGATTCGTCTGACATGACCTTCCTGCTGTGAACCCATGCTGCCTTGGGTCCTGTGCCCCACTGGCCTCTAGATACTCAACAATTCTTTCTTCAGAGGTGATTCCATCACTTTCCCTACTACAGAGGTCAAACTGACAGGTCTGTAGTTTCCTGCAGTTTCCTGCCTCTGTATTGGTCCCACTTTTGTGAAGGGGGATCACATCCACCTTCTTCCAGTCCTCGGGTACCACACCATCCTCCCATGATTTGTTAAAAAGGGTAGTCAGTGGTTTCACTAGTTCTCCCTTTAATTCTTTATGAATTCAGGGTGAATTCCATCAGGCCCCATTGCTTTGTCCACCTTCAGTTTTAGGAGTTCTTTCAGAACCCTTTCTTCTGTGAAAGGACTGGGATCTACCCCCCCTATCAAGAGTACTTCTGTTAATTGGATTTGGCACCTCCCCCTCCTCTTTTGTGAATACTGAGCAGAAATATTCATTCAGTATCCCTGCTTTTTCACTGTCCCCCTCTGCCCACCCACTGTTCATTCTATTTAGCCTCACTATCCCTCCCTTTGTTTTTCTACGCTCCCTGATGTGCCTATAAAAGGTCCCTTCTCATCCCTTTTATCCCCCTTCTTAACCAAGTTGGCTATCTTTTCCTCAGTCTGGGCCTTTGCTATTCTGACTTCCCTTCCTGCTTCCTTCAGTCTTAGCTGGTACAGCTCTCTGTCCTGCTCCTTCTGTGTTTCCTTATACTTCCTGAATGTTATCTTTTTCTCCCTGAATTTCCCCGCCACCTCTTTTGAGAACCATAGTGGCTTTTTCTTTCATTTTGATTTGTTTATTTGCTTCACACAAAGGCTTGTTGCCTCTGTGATGGCAGTTTTGATGATTCCCCATTGTTGCTCCACCCCTCCTTCTAGCTGGTTTGCTAGGGCTTTTCTGAGGCACACTCCCATCTTGCCAAAGTCAGCCCTCCTGAAGTCCAGTACCCTCACTTTTGTATGGCTTGACTCTGTAGCTGAGTTTAACGTGAACCACACTGTTTGATGGTCACTTGTTCCCAGATAGCAACCCATTTCTAGATCTGAGATCCTCTCACTGTCCCCATTTGAGAGTATGAGGTCTAAGATTGCTCTCTCATGAGTGGGTTTCGAAACTAGCTGTCTGAGGCATGCCACCTGTAGGGCATCGAGAATGGCCCTGCTCTTGGATGTGGCTGCATCAAATGTGCTCCAGTTAACATCTGGCATATTCAGGTCTCCCATCAACAGTTTCTCCCCTTTCTCTGCTATCCTAAGAATGCTTTCTATCATATCCTTGTCCATTCCTTCCCCCTGACATGGGGGTCTGTACACAACCCCTGTACGGACTGTGGTGCCATTTCCAGTCTCCAAGGTGACCCACAGTGCCTCCTCTCCTCCCTGTTTACTCTTTTGTTCAGTTGCTTTTATCCCTTCCTTTACATAGAGAGCTACTCCTCCCTCTTCTCCCCTCCTGTCTCCTGTAGGTTATGTACCCTGGTATGTTAACATCCTAGTCATGGTTCTCTGTGTACCATGTTTCTGTGACTGCTACGATATCCAGGCATCCCTCTTCCATCAAGGCCACCAGTTCAGGGAGCTTGTTGCCCAGACTACGGGCATTGGTACTCATTACCCTCCATTTCCTGATGGCCTTACTCCTTTTTGCCCCATCCCTGTCCTTCTTGCCTTTGTCACTTTCTCCATTTACCCCTTCCCTTCTCCCTATCGACATTTCTATGTTGGAGTTTACTGCACTTACTACCGTGACTTTTTGGGGGGATAGAATTTCCCTGCTCCTTTCCAGTGCCTCCCCCCTTGGCTAGTTTAAATGCTTGCCAATGAAGCATTTAAACCTATCACCTAGGATCCTGGTTCCCCTCCTGGACAGATGCAGCCCATCATGCCAGTATAGGCTTGCATCACTCCAGGTGGACCCCGGTCCCAAAAGAAGCCAAAGCCCTGAGCTCTGCACCAGTTTTTCAACCACTGATTGAATCCCATGGTGTGGAGCACCCTAGCCTCTCCTATGCCATAGACAGGCAGCACCTCCGAGAAGGTTACCGTGCGTGCTACTTGTCTAAGGCCCCTTCCCAATTCCACAAACTCTTTTTGTGCTGCTCTGATCCCTTTCTTAGCCAGGTCATTTGTCCCTAGGTGGACAATGACATCCAGCTCCTTCCCATGTGCAGCTGCTCTGGCAATCCTGAGGATTCGCTCCCTGTTCCTCCAAGACATGGCGCCAGGCAGGCACCTTATCTCCCTCTCCCCTTCCTCCCCCAGTTCTACTTTCCTAACAATGGAGTCCCCCACCAGGAGTTGTTTCCTTCCCCTGTGGGGTCCCATGCCACCCTCCTGTAGTTCTTCTTTATGGAGGCTCCCAGCATCCTCCTTGGTCTCCACTGCGGGTGCCTCCATTGAGGAACCACACTTTGCCAGAATGGCATAGGAATTGTGGAGAGGTACAACTGGAGGGATGCACCTCTGTTCCACCACCCTCACCCTTCCTGAGCCCACTGTGGTCCAACCGCTCCTCTTTCTTGGCAACCTCTGAGGCAGTGGCAGTGGCCCTGGTGGTCCCTAGATGGAAGAGGAAGTCCCACAAATCCTGGCCAAATCAGTCTGGAGATGAGCAACCTCCCCCCTCAGCCCAGAGAGGTGTCTGCAGATGGGACAACACTGCCTCCTCCAGAATGTCTCCCGGAAGACTGCTGCTCCACAGCCACTGCACTGCACCACTCCCATCATGTCTTATTTCTGGCCCCTTCACTATTGTTTGGAATCCTTACTCTTTCCTCTGTTTTTGTTTTTGTTTTGTTTTTTTCCTTCCTTCTCTCTCTACTTACTTACAGTTACTGTGCCTTTCAAGCTCCTGATTGTCCAGTTCTGAGACAAGAAGATCCTTTATTTCTCAGTAGACGCCTTACTTGCTGAGAGGCAGACCTCTAGCAGCTAGAGGGGTCCGGAGAGCTACTCTTGCTGTTCTAGGATGGTGCATCTTTGGTGGCTCTGTGATCGCTCACTTCCTGCTCCCAAACAGGAAGTTCCTGTTGTCAGTCAAATCCTGTGCCTATAAAAGTAGAACTAGCTTTGGGTGGAGGGGAGGGAAGAAAGGCAATATAGTCCCAGAAGAGAAGTACAGTCACACAGTCACACAGCACTCCTTCCTCCTGGTGTCTTCTGCAACAGACCTGGGTTGGATTCCCACAACCTCCTCTTGCATACTGTCTGACTCTGAATAAGTCATTTAACCTCCCCAGTGCTCCCAAGTCACCCCTGAAAACAGGCACCTAGTGGGCCTTATCCGATTACCAAAGACTAAAATAAAATAAATGATGGGCCAGAAAGAAATGTTTGGTGAGGAGAAACCCTGAAACAAAATCAAGTCAGGCCCCTGTGGGAGCCCCAAATACACACCAACCCAGAAAACTGTACAGTACATCAACCAATAATGAAGTCCTGTGTAACTGTAATGTGAACTGACTTAGTTTCATGATAACATAAATTGAGAAAGAAAACACAAACAATACAAATAGAGCATTCCCAGTAGTCGCACTCTTTACCACAGACACAAAGGAAGCCAGCAGGGGAAAAACGCTCACATAGAACCCAAAGAGACATGATCAGGAAAGCTTGATGATCTCCTTCCCCCACCACCTTGGCAGACCACTGTAGTAGCTAGCAGGCTCTGTGATGTGCCAAGTAGGCAGGCTAGCAATAAAAATGGTAGGGGGCTGACTCTTAGACTGTAAGAAAGTAAAGCAGTACATGTCCAAATATCAACCCATTGCCTCACATACGGTTACCGTCAGAAAGAACATGATAAGTTCAAGTTCAGGAAAGAGTTAGTCTGCCTGCAACTCTTGCCTGCTTCTGTTTTCCTCGTTGGTCTCTGGCTGGGCTGGTGACGGAAAAAATATATCACAGCAGACATCCCAGTAGAACTCCATGTTGCTAGCTGACATGATGGATAGCTGTACATATGCCCAGTATGGCAGGGCCAAAGTTAAATGTTATGGCTGTGGTTACTCTTTCACGGTAAAGGTCTAGATAATTTGTTCCACAGAAATAACAGTGGCACAGGAGAAGTAACATGTGATAGGAAGAGAAAAAGGAATAATGAGTCCAAGCATGCACCAGATAATACAGCAGGAGTTTAGGGGACCACCTTGATTAACCGAGGTGGAGGGGGATAACTTGAGGAACAAGGCAACAGTGCCACTCAGACTGTAGGTAAACAGATAAACAGCCCTCCCCAAGCTTAATTTGTGACTGTGTCAGTCAAAGTTGAAGTACTCACTGGGTCTCACCCATCACTGGATTGGCTGACTGCAGTAGGTGTCTCCATCTCCATCAGCTCCTCTGAACTCTCTGGGTCTGGGTGGGAGGTGCATGGTGATTTGAGGGCCTGCTGAAAGTAGGCATCAGCTTCAGCGGGTGTACGGAAAAGGAGTATTTTCCCATCAAAAGTGACTGAGGGAGTAGCTGGGCACAATAAAGAGTAGCTGATCCCCCAGTTTCTTAATCCAGATTTTACTTTACCGGAGGCTTGCCATCTGTCCAGAATGCTTCTGGGGTAATCTGAGTAAAAAGAAATGTTAACACCATTCTCAGTAGTATCTCCAAATTTTAACACCATTCACAGTAATATCTCCTAGTTCTCTCACCCGTTTAAGCATAAGCTCCTCATCTTGAAATTGGAGGAGCCTGAATATGGGATGGCACAGTCTGGCTTCTGCTGGGCTAGCATTTTTACCCTTTAAATCCTGTGTGCTCTATCTAGTTCAAAGTCAGATTCGGAGGCCTCCAACTGCAGCCACTCTAGGAGTATCTGTCAGTGGTAAGCGACTGGATCTTGGCCCTCGAGACCCTCGGCCAGCTCGAGTCACAGATTTGTTTCTTCGCCCACAGCCCTCGAGTTCCTCAAACTTCCAGGCTAGCCAGTCTAGTTGCTCCTCTGTGGCCTGGAGCCTCTGAGCTGCCTAGTAGTGTGCTGTGTCTAGTTCCTCAATTCTGTGCTCTGAGCCAGCCCGGTGGTGCTGAGGGTTGAGGTGCTGGATGCCACACCTCATGCCATGCCGGTGACCCGAGTTCAGGAGTGAGCTTGGGCACCAGGGGTCGGCAGGGATGGGTTGAGGACTGAGTGCCTGCAGGGTTTCTCTCCTTCCCCGGGGGGTGGGTGGGGAGAGCTCAGTGTACCCAGCAGCTCTCAGTGGAAATCAGGGGTGCTGCAGTGCATGGCTGCATGTCATACAGCGTGGATGACGCTAGCAGGGCTGCCTTGCACAGAGCATCATGGCAGTCTATGCAGAGGAGGGGCACCAAGAACAAGGAAAACCCGGCCCTAGGAGGAGCTTCAATGGCACCTGACTCCCTATGCCCACCGCCGGATCCACCTTGCCTGGCCTTCCAGGCTCTCTGCCCAGGGCCCACTCCCTCAGCCAGAGTCTATGTGTGTGAGAGCGCCCAATGAGGAGGGGTGGCCCAACCCCATAAGGGTTAAGCTGGTGGGGGTGCTGGCTGTAGGAGGGGTGAGGGAGAGAGGAGGCACAGGTTCAGGGGGACCTCTGGTGGGCAGGATCAGGCAGGATGCCTGAGAGATGTCTCCTTGAGCTGTGACTGGAGGGAAAAAGAATCAACAAAACAAAACAAAAAATTCTGTGCTCTGCAGTGCTCACCCAACCAGTTAAGTCAGAGATGGCAGTTTGAGCCTCAGTAATAGTCTGCCTGATGGATTCAACATTTGTGGCAAGTTTCTCTAAAGGAGCTCCATGTTTGTCAGGATCTGCTGCATGGATCATGTGGGAAGCAGGCACTCCATCCATCTTTGCTGCAGGGATGAGTCGGGCTGGGCAGTAATGTACCAAGGTCCTTTTTTCTCTTTTGTGAGTGGTTGGAGTTTCAAAAGTCACCCTGTCTGTTGGCATGCTCTGCTGGCTTTGATCCTGAAGAGACGATTGGTCCTGCACCGCTGCAAATCTACTGATGGCAGTAGATTAGGGGAGAGACCACATGGAGCTGAGGAGCTAAGCGGCCATCTTGCTCAGGCACACATGTGGGTGGTTCAAAGGGAAATTTTCATAATTTTTTAAAAAGATATTTCCCTGTCAGTGGTCCCCATCTGCTAACAAATATGGCTGCCTTGTGTTTTGCTATCCTATTGCTCTGGGGAAATTATGCTATTGCCAATGAGGAACAATGAGCACACCAAAATCATGTATGTCTTACCCTTCTGAGACAGGATTTACTGTGGGATGTGGCTAGATAGACAGACAGACAGGCAGGCAGTTACATGTGCACCGCTTCACCATAGATATCCAATGGCTAGTCATAGACGGTTGAGGGGGCTGAGTCATTAATTCCTGTGGAGATTTGTTACCCAAGGATGTTAACAGGGTAAGGTTGCATGGTATGAAATGGCACTCCAGTGTCACAAAAGAGGTCGAACTCCAACAGGTAAAATAAGCAATTCATCTGTCATTCAAACTTACAAACGATCATGGTGCATGGGACCGTATACCATGATCGTTTGTAAGTTCGAGATGACTTGGATGAATTAAACACTTGTTTTCTACCTGTTGGAGTCTAACCTCTTTTGTGACACTGGAGTGCCATTTCATTCTTTGCTGGAATTATTTTTCTGGAGGGTGAGCTCCCTCTGACTACTGGCACCCACTGGGATACCTGTGATGCACCTACTAACACTGACCCTAAGGTTGCGTGATGCCACCACCCAGGGAAATTATGTGGGCTAGGAGGTTACAGACTAGTACTAACCCCATGGGAAACAGCATTGGGGAAACTGATTTTCTGTTTTCAGAAATAAGAAAAAATCCCAAAATCAGTTTACTCCTTTTTTCTCCAAAACTCACAAATCAGCATGTTTTGCACTAAAAATGTGATGCAAAATAGGGGTGGATTTGGTGCCAAGTATTGTTGTAAACGAGGAGCGAACAGGCCTATTATATGGAAAATTGACTCTTAAGTGGTGATTACAAATGGCAAAGTCTGTCTTTAATTTGTTTTCCATTTTTGCGGATAAAGGCTGACTCTACAGTATCATCCCACCATGTTCCCCACTGGTACAGCTCTCCCAGTTCTCACACAATGCAGTAACAGCTGGTTCCAACAACAATTTAACACTCTACAAATAATAAGCTAGAGGATCAGAAAGTTAAGCAAATCTAAAAGGGATCTATTGGGGTAAGGAACGAGATCCTAACGAAAGGGAAAGGCAAGGGTTAAAGCAAGTGAAAGTACTGTACATATGAGCAGTGCCCCAGCAGTTTATTTATTTTATTTTATTCATTTATTTATTTGGTAATTTGGATACAACCTTTGAGTATACACTCTTTTACAAAGGTTCCACGTTAGGATGTAATACAGCAGAGACATAACAAAAACTTGACAGTTAACACAAAACATAAGATTGTTATGTAATACAGAAAACAGATAAATAGTACATTTGAGTAACCTAGACAACTGAAATTAAACGGCGGGAGGGGATTCCCCAATTAGCAACGTATGGCATAGTTGCCCCAGAGGGGCCTGTCAAGGTAGAGTACCGGAAAGGGTAGGAGAAAGCAAGGGGGGAAAGTGCGAATGAGGCTTCCCAATTAGCAGCGTATGGCATGGCTGCCCTGGGGGGGCTGTCAAGGTAGAGTATTGGAAAGGGTAAGAAAAAGAAAGAGGGGAGAGTGTGAATAAGGGGTAGATTTGAGAGAGAGAGAGAGTGAAAGAGAGAGGAGAGAGAGAGAGAGAGAGAGAGAGAAAGGGATTGGGAGAAGGAGAATGTGCACGTGTGGGGGTGTCCAATAAAGTCCAGAAAGCAGTCAGGATCCAATACTTCAAAATTTATTAGAAGCAGAAAAAAATAAAATGAACTTAAAGCGGAACTTGTACATAACTTTCAAAAAAACATAAGGCACAGGAAATCATATCTTTAACAAGAAATAAAAATTCCTGCCAAAAAGGCACCTAGAATCTGGCTAGGCATCTGGTAGGTTTGCCTTCCTACCACACACTGACTCAACACTTCACATTCACTCTGCTTTTATACAAGTGGAGGAGCACATGACTTGGATAACTCCTCCCCCCCAACTTGCATCATAAAAGTGGGTCAACAAGGGCCGCTCAGTCCTATAAGGAGTTTGGACTGAGAGGAGGCTGGGAGCACTTTACAAGAGAGTTGTAAGTCTATGCTTTTCTGGATCACATTAGGAGACTTCTAGTCCTTTTAAGATAAACATTTTCATCTCTCTCCTTTTAAATGTGGCATGCATTGACTTTTCTCTTTTAAAAGTACTATTTTAACCTTTTGATTAAACAAACAAACAAACACCACATTTTAAATGATTCTCAGTTACAATTCTGATATAAACCATAATTCTGAGCTTATCATACTAAAAACTAGCAAAAAGCTGTTAATTTGTTCAGACTTCACCAGATAATGAAAACACCATAACAAACTCTTTTTTCGGCGTCTTCGCACATTCGCACGATCGCACAGTCGCACAGTCGCACTGCGTGAACGTGCGCACATTCGAGAAGGAAAAATTAATCATCACAGCTTGTACTGCAAGCACAGAATGTTCTGAACATTGGGACTTTAATATTTAATGAAAACGAGCTGGAACTAAGGAAAGGGACAGAAAGACTGCTCAAAGGTGGCCAAGCTTGAGTAGGGGAATGACAGAGAAGGAGCAATAGTAAAAGGAAGAGATTAGAAGAGCAGGAGACTGTTGCAACAGATTTTTTTAATATTTTAGCCCACAATGTTCTCAAACTACCTCCAATACACAGGCAGGTAATTACATATGCTCTGTATCCATGTGAGCATATCAATGTTCGGGGGGGTCCACTGACCCTACCACAGAGAATATTTAGGGGGGGAGAGTGGGTGGAAAGGGGAGGTGTTAGGGGAGTATGGAGGGGAGGGAGTTGGAGGGAGCTATGCGGGGGTGGCAAGGGATGGCAGGTGGGGGTCCAGGGTAGGTAAAACAGGAGGAAAGCTCAGACAGATGAGGGGGTATCCGGGTTGAGGATATGGACTCAGGTAAGGGAGTCAGAGGTGTTTCAGAGTGGGTATCCAGGTTGAAGATATGGATTTGGGTAAGGCAGTCGCAGGTGTTTGAGTTTAGCAGGTACTGCTTCAGTTCTCTTTTAAAGGACCGAATATTTTTTGTATTAAGAGCTGCAGCAGGGATCTCATTTAGCCATAATGGAGCTCGGTACATGAAGGATCTTTGTCCCAAGGAAGTTACACGAAATGGGACATCAAACTGTGTTGTCACTGTTCTTAGTGTGTTGTATTTGGAGCTTGCTTCCTTTACCAGGTCTGCAATACAGGTAGGGGTTAGGGAGAGCATGGTCTTTCTCCCTAGCAGGCAAGTTTGGTATCTGATTCTGGACTGAAGTGGTAGTATGTGGGCCAGACCATACAGGGTACATGTGTGCGTGAAGCGGTCAGCATTTATCAATAGTCTGCAAGCCTTGTTAAGGGCAGTGGCAACCCTTCTGAGGGCCGTATCAGTGGCAGCGCCGTAAACCACCAGCCCATAGTCGACCAGGGAGAGGACAATGCTGGAGACTGAGAGCCGGAGGGCTTCAGCAGTTAGGCTTTTCTTGTGCCTAAACAGGATCCCTAATTTAGTGTTTACAGCTTTCACCAGCATGTCAGTGTGCTGAACTTATGAGAGGGTATCAACCACAATGACACCCAGGTACTTGAAGGAGTGAACCTGTTCCAATGGGGCAGTCAGGTGATTTGTGATTGTTAGTTCTGGGCACCTCCTTTTTAGTTGGGGGCTAGAGAGGAGCATCACCTTGGTTATTTTTGTAGTTTAGTAGCAACCTTTGGGAGTAGATCCAGGTCTCCAGTTGCTGGAGGGAGGATTGTAGCTTGGCCTGTAGGTACTCTATGCGAGAGTGACAGCTAAGTAGGGCAGCATAATCGGTGTATAGAATAACTTTGCTGGTGCAGGCATCAGGTAGGTCATTCAGGAACATGCTGAAGAGCAGTGGACCCATGATGGACCCTTGAGGCACCCCTGGAGAGACTTCCTTGAATGCAGATACAGAGTGAACTATCTTGACCCTTTGAGACCGGGAGGTTAGGTAGTCCTGGAACCATAGAGCGGCATTTGGGGAAACACCAAGGGCATGCAGTTGAGACAAGATGAGTGGGTGGCAGACTGTGTCGAATGCCTTTGTTAGGTCAATGAAGATGGACTCAACCAGTTTTCCCCTCATCCAATGCCTTATGGAAATACTCAGTGAAATCCACCAGTGCAGTGTCCATGCTGTGGAGTTTCCTAAATCTGTGCTGCTGGGGACATTGCAGCTGGTATTTGTGAATATAGTCAGTAAATTGGTCTGCCATAATCCTTTCCAGTGCTTTAGAGAGGGGAGAGAGCCTAGAGATGGGCCTGTAGTTTGCGATCAGTGACCTATCACCTCCATTATGTACGGGGGTCACCAGCGCCTGTTTCCAAGAGGAAGGGAATTTGGCGAGCCGGAGGGATTTAACGAAAACTGTAGTGATTCGAGCAACGACTTTGTTGTTTGCCAGCGCCAACAGTTTTATGTCAATGTTTTCAGACCCCATTCTGGTTTTCCCCAGGACCTTTTTAACATAACCCAGTGTTTCTTTGACAGTAACTCTCTTGAAGTAAAATTGAGGGTGCGAGTTGATGTCCGGTGGGTGTCTATTATCAGCTTATATAGGCTTGAGGTATTCAGCCGGTAGAACAGAGCTAAGATCCGTGAAGGTGGAGTTGAACTCTTCGGCAATGGAGTGAGGGTTCATGGTATTTGTGCCATTAATGTTTAGCAGTGATGGCTGTGTTTTGTCGTTCCTCCCTATGAGTGCCTTTATATTGTCCTAAAACTGCCTCCCATCACCCCAGGTTCTTTGCAATTGATCCTTGTACAAATTAGCCTTAGTATTCCTGATGAGATGTGTGCATTTGTTTCTGGCTGCCCTGTATCTTTGAAGGTCACTGGGCTTACCAGAGGCCCTGGCTTGGTACCAAAGTTTGTCCCTTGTCCTCATGTGATCTAGAAGGTCACTAGTAATCCACCCGTTGTTATGGCCACATGTTTTTCCTTTTTTGAATGGAGCAAATCTGTCACAAATGCTGTTAAAGTTATCAATAAAGTACTGGAGTGTTTGTCAAGGTCATGCAGCGCCTTAAGGGGAGACCAATTAATCTGAGAAAGCACCTCCTTGAAAGGTGAGAGCTGCCCTTTCCTGAGAATTCTGCTGTTCACAAAGACAGGTGGTGCTTTTTTGAATTTATTGGACCACAGACAGGTGATAGGGGAGTGGTCGCTTAGCGAATCTGGTAGTACCAAGACATCGGTAATCCTGTCAGGTGAGCTTGCAAGGAACCAGTCCAGGAGCGTGTACTTACCGGTCTTATGGTTCATTCTAGTGGGCTCCGTGACTAATTGCCTGAGGAGGGAGCTGGCTATGGTATCCTTCTGGTTGGTCAATTCATTACTGAGTCAATTGATGTTGAAGTCCCCAGTCATGATGAGCTCACAGTTGTTGTTAACGTCAGCCAAGGGCCCTAGTAGTTTAATTAGACCGTCTTTGCCCATTTTTGGTGGGAGGTAGACACATGCAATGACCAGAGATTTTTTTATGTTCACCAAAAATGATTCTAACTGCAAGGAGCTCATGGTCAATGCTTCAGGTTGTGATGGGGAGCACAATGCCTTGTAGGGTGTTCCATAAATAAATGAGACAGCCGCCACCTCTTTTCCCATTCCTATCACATCTAAAAGTATTGTAACCTGGGAGCACTATCTCATTATCCCTGACCCGGGTGGATAGCTAGGTCTCAGTCAGGCAAAGTATATCAGGATTATGTAGGGCGGCCCACGCCTGCAGTTGAGGCATCTTTTGAATTAGGCTGCAGATATTCATTGTAGCAAGTTTCTTTTTTTTTTTTTTACTTTATGTTTATTGTTTTTACAAGAACATACAGTTATTTTCCTAACAATCAATCTAGCATTCAAATTAATAAGCATGAGAGCGCCACTTCTCTTAATACAATCAATGTGTGCATTGAAAGTTATAAGATACATCAATGGGGAGTAATTCTAAACATGAAAGAAAACATTTTATAGCAAAAAGCTGTTACAGAACCCATGAGCAGCATGGTGATACTTTAAAGTTATATTGTTCGCAAAGTCTCCAGTTCCTAACCCTACCAGAGGGTATGAATACTTGTATTCACCATGTAAGTTCCTAATTAGTACACCAGAATGGTGTTCACCTTAGAGCTATTGCTCTTACTTCATCTCCGTAGGTCTTACAGGCTCCAGGTTAACCAGTCTCATCCCCAGACAAAATATTAGCCGAAGTAGCATAAGCAGAGAAATCTTTAAACATAACCAAATTCTAACTATCGAGCAGTAAAAGCACTCTCTTACCTCCTAAGTGCAGCAACAGGCTACAATTAGTATTAATTTTAAACTTAATACGAACATCCAACACTCCGAGAATTTCAGACAGTTTGTTTTAAATTGTTCGGTAGCAACAAGGGAATTTTAACAAAAGAGTTCAATCGGGGAAAACTCTGTCCTTAAATGTACCTGACTCATCTCAGCACATTTATAGAGGCACTTCATGTTTGATCGTCCTCTTCAGATCCCGATTCCTCATCCTGGCGCCTACGAATACGATCTTGGGTGTCCCTCTGGGCCCATTTCATGGCATCCGTAACATCTGTGAAGACAAAAACCTTCCCCTGATGGGCAATATGCAGCCTTGCTGGAAAGATTAGGCCGTGAGACATTCCGGTCTCTCTCAGTATGGCTCAGACCCCATTGAAGCCCTTATGCCTCTGCCACGTGGCATAACTTAAATCGGGGAACATCTTGATCTGTAGGCTGTCCTGCATTAAGGATCTCTTGACTCTGGCCAGGACTAACAAACGATCTCTCGAGCCCACTCCATCCGTGACCACCTCTACTGTCCTTGGGGCTTCTGGATTTTCAGGTCGGCCCCTCGGAGTGATGCGATAAGCTTTTTGGAAGCGCTATACTTCAAGAAGCATTTCCTCTCCTAATTGCTGAGTAAACCAGTCTCTTAAAAACATCAAAAGATGATCTCCCTCGCAGCCTTCCAGCAATCTGATGAGACGCAAATTGTGGGATCTTGCTTGGTTTTCCAAGGTTTCTAATTGAGACCGTAGATGAGAATTTTCTTTTATTGTCTTGACTGCTGTACCCATTGCAGATTCCACTGTACTTTTAGCTTCTAAAGATGTGGCAGCAATCGTATCAATCTGGGTCTCCACAGCTGTAACCCTGTGAGTAAGGGCATCAAACTTGTTTGACAAACCGGTAACTGATTTAATTAGTACATTCAGTTTAGCCCCTAAGGTTTGCAACATTTCAGTTGGAGTCTCCTCAGCTTGTTCTTGGTCTCAGGCCTGTGCCACCCGCGTGGTGGGAGCTCCCGCTACATTTTTGGTAATTGCTCCTTCCCCTTGTCCTTTGTCTCTCCAAGGATGTGGCATTTTAATTATTCAAAACTTACAAAACAATATTTCTCTGTTTTAATTGAAATTTGACCATCGATAATGTTCAATAAATTATATTTTTGAAGCTGGATTTCGGAGCTCTAAAGACCCACATCCATATCGCTCGGGATTCACAGTGCCCCCATCGTAGCAAGTTTCAAGCCATTTCCCTTTGGCCCAGTATACCCTGGCCCGCTCATGGGGTTAAGTTGCACTCTTGATGTAGTAATATTAAACCATGCAGATAGTTATGTTCAGGAATATGTAATATAGTAATCTTGTCCAAGGTACCAGGAGTCAAATGATGAAAAATAATCAAATCCACAGGAAATGGTAAACTACCGGGGACCAGTACACTATTGTTACTGTAGATCAAAGACCCAGAACGTGTTAAATTCCTGAAGGTGATGAACATTGGCCTGGGGTATATGCAGGATGTAAAAATCCTTTGCTAGTGTCTTCAATTTGTTCTCCAAAATGGTTGTGAATAGACCGCAAAGACAAGTACAGGTCCTTTAGGAAGAAGTCAGACAGAAATGCGGATGGCTTCCAAAAAAGTTGATTTATGATGAAAATGCTAATATCTGGCGGTGGTATTTTACAGTTTCTTAGTCCAGGAAATGTTCATAGATGTCATGTCCAAGAATGGTCCAGTTCCTCTAAGCAGAAACGCATGAAAATCCACAAAAACTAAACTACTGATAGAGACAAACACAAACAGCCAGCCATATCTTTGCATTTATTGCTGGGTTTAGTTGCTTTTTGTCTGTCAGTGCAGCCTGCCCCCAAAACAATCACAGTGCCCCTGTCCAACTGTACTGCTGGCACTACTTGTGCACCTAGCTGTCGATGCGGTGTAGGCCCATCACAGTTACAGAAGATTGGCCGGCATCTTTGTAGCAAACCCCCAGATTTGTAATCTTGGCCTAATGGCCTTGTTTAACAAAATTATAGCTAACCTGAGGCCTTGTAGCAACTTTATACAGGGTGTGTGTCAGAACCAGTGGGCTCTGTTTAACTACTCACAGTTACCCTTGGTTTTTAAAGCACTAACTGGCTTCCCCTCTCCATAGTCCTAGCTGGATGTGCTGGCTCCTCACATCTGCAGAGTGGATCACACCTCCGAATTCTTACCTCTCTTGATTGTCAACCTTCACAACTCACTGATCAGCTGGGCTCTCCCTCGGGGATCTCACTTTCTTACTGGTTGGGTGGATGAAAGGCTGTGAGCACACCCGCTGCTGGTTGTCACTAGTCAGTGATGACTGGCTCTGTGGCTTCTAGGCCTCTCTGGTGCAAGTGCAGACAGGCCACTCTAGTCTGAGTGGAATAAAGTCTGTTGGTTTCCATCTCCTCTCTTGATTGAGACTACAGGGCGATACCCTCACAACCCAACAGCTTGCAGCTGACCAATCAGGATCAGCTGATCAGGTTGCAGTATTTCTGGATTGAGCATCTCCTTCTCAGTGGCTGAAAAAGTCCACATCTCCATGGTTGGTCTGCTTCCTAAGACAGACAGAAATGCACTTTCCAAGCTGGGCAAGTTTTGTGAAGCCAAATCTGAGTAGATACCCCAATTGGTCATGGTTGCATGCCAGTTGCAGGGAGGGCTTGTATGTCCGCTCCTTGTTAGCTGATTGAGTTCCCAGGTGAATAAATGAATTTCTTTGGTAGCCCATGCGCCCTCTTGTGGCTCAGGGACAGGCTCTAATATTTGATTGGTTGCCTGCTGTCCTCAAATTCCGATTGGCAAACTGACAGGGATCAGAGTTGCAAATGATGGTGGTGGCTGTCATTCCCAAAGGCACAACCTCCAAAAGTCCTTTTTTAAACATCTCTGGCCCTTGGAAACTCACTCTGTGCTCCATCCCATGTCTTGCTCATCATGAGTTTTGGCCTTGCTCGTCAGAAGTGGCAGTGAAAACTATTTGATTCTTGTACATAACAACTAGTCCAGTTGCAGGAGCTGCTAAAGGAGTTGGACTACTCTTTACTCTCTCCATGATCCCCACTATTACAATCCCCAGTCTCGGAGTGCACGAGAGGCATTAAAATGTCCACAACATAAGAGGGCTGCATGCTTAACAGGTAAGCCCCACTGATGGGAGGGTTACAGATAGGTAGATAAATAGATCGATTGATCGATAGATATGATTGAAACATACAAGTTCTTCGGAGGAATCAATAGGCTGGATTATCAGGATTTGTTCACAACAAACAAGGGCAGGCGCTACAGGATGTGGTTAGAGACTGGTGGAGGGGGACACGAAGAAGCTCTGCATGGAGTGAGTGCCAGGTGGTGGGCAAATGAATTAGACTGCCTAGACAGATCTTTGAAGCCAAGACAGTGATGGGGTTTAAACTTGGGTGGGACAGAAGGCAAAAGAGGCAAAGGGATACCCTGTAAAAAAGGTTGGTGGTCAGCCATTAGGGCTGTCAGATCTCTAAATCCAGCCCAACATCAGACTGAACATGGAACAGGCAGGGAAATGGGCAGACTGGATGGACCTCTGGTTCTTTTTCTGATGACACTTTCTATATATTTATGTTTCTATACTGATATACAGTATATATATATATATATATAGAGAGAGAGAGAGAGAGAGAGACAGATTAGATAGTTGAATTAGATAGACAGAGATAGATGGACAGATAGATAGATAGATAGATAGATAGATAGATAGATAGACTGATAGACAGAAGACAGACAGATACTGTAGCTAGACAGACAGAAAGACAGTCAAAATGTAGAGATAGACAAATGATAGATAGACAAATGATCGATAGATAAATAGATAGATAGATAGATAGATAGATAGATAGACAGACAGACAGACAGACAGATAGATAGATGGACAGAGACACAATAGATAGATGACTGGATGGATGGATGGATGGTTAGATGGATAGACGAACAGATGGTGTACAGTGATATGAGCAAGTATTATTGAGTGGCTCAGTATGAGCCACTCAATAATACTGCTTGTACTGAGAATGAGTGGTAGGAGACATCAGTATATCCTGTATAGCAAGTGTAGCAGGGAGCTACACTCACTACAGCAGGATATAAGATGTTGTTTGGCCATGCCCTGCTGAGCTGATCATTTAGCATAGTGGTGTATGCCACTACCTGCGATGCCAGCAGACCTGGGTTTGGGCCTGGTTCTAGGGGGAAAAGATTTGTTTTCTTTTTTTAAATATTAACTTTCCCTTGGGTTCATGACCCTCGTGGAGTTGATTATTTTTAGTTTGGGGGTGCAGGGGGGGCATAGCCCCCCCATAACAATTCTTATTTTGGTTGTTGTTTGTAATGCACTAAGTGGCCATTGCTATTTGCGACAGTCGTTGTAATATCAGTTGCCCTTTTGACGTTGGGCTCTTTTTTCTATGGTCTTTGTGATTGGCGGAGTTTAAGGCTCGCCATTATCACATAAAATCAAGACAGATAGGTAGACAGATACCGTAGCTAAACAGACAGAAAGACAGACAGTCAAAATACAGAGAGATCTTCTGCGAGGATATCTTTTGAAGAAGATCACACATTTAGGAACATCCAGCCAGAGGATTTCACCAGCACTTGACCTGGAACTGCTCACAACAACATCATGTGCTGTGCTGTAGGATATATAAGCATGGGTGGTCCAAAATCCTCCTCAGTTCTTTTCCCACCACTGACCTGCATGCTGCACCTCCAAAAGGAGTATAGTCACAGTCGATGAACTACTTCAACGAGTTTACTTAAATTGTTAGCCGTTACAGGTGCTTCGTGGAGGAGCACTGCATCTATAACCAATTGATGTCTTCCTTGGACTCACTATTTAGGCTGTACACCTATGGACAAAAGCTTGCCACAGAGGATCTATATGAGCTCTGCCTTTGTTGCCTAGGTCCCTCGCATGACACTCACACTTACATCTTGTGCAAAAGATTTAATAAAGCCACTAAACAACAACATCTTCAAACACTGGGGGAGTTCTTGATGAAGCAAAAAGTCTCCCTCCTAGAGCAGTAATGCCAATCTAAATTGTCCTGCACCTCCTTCTCATCCTCCTCCAGTTCCCATCATTTTAATCAGGAACATTCGTTGACAAATAAAGCAGACCACAGGGAGAAGCATAAGCACTCCCACAAGTGGAAAAAGCAGCACTCTCTGTTGACAACATCATCTCTGGCAATCACCTCACTGCCTAATATTGTAGCCCAGGCAGTTTTAAATACAAGAGCCATCTTTTTGGCTCTGTCAATGGGCCTTGCCCAATCTTCTAGGCCCCAGTCAATGAATCCAGCCCCCTCTGTTTCTCCAGTCGACAACACCACTGGGAACGCCAATACTTCAGTTCCCTCTATTGCCTGCACTGTCTTGGGGGACCTTGCACAACCCTCCCTTCAGGCCATATTTGGTCGTCGATGGCCATGACCCCAGGAGATGGGCATTACCTCCAGGGGGTTGGGAATTCTTGCCCTGTTGAAAATGGCTTCCTCATTGACGAGCCATTTTCCTGATGTACATTTGGTGCCTCAACCAACACCAATTCCGTCAGTTCTTCCAATAGGGCCTACTACTACTACTGCCTCTTCAAGTGCCATGCCATCCCAAATGGCAATGGTCAATATCCAGGCTTTGGTAAGTGCCATCCTGGGCTTAACCCAGAGGGCCACCCCAACTACAAGTATGTCTTCTACGGTTCTGCCTCTGGCCCTAACAAGGTGTCATTCAACCTCCCTTACCGCCAGTGCCTCTTTGGTTTCTCCTGCTCCTTCCCCAGACATTGACATGGAAGGGGAACAATATAATCAGGACTGGGATCAAAAGGAGGAAGAAGAAGAAGAAGAAATGGAGGAAGTTACTGCATCCTCAGCATCCACTGCTTCTTCACTGTGGGAGGAAAGACTTAATAACTCCCTTGCTCACTTACTGATAATCCCAGTTTCACTGACATCATGCAACATCTCCAAAATACATTTGGCTTCGAGGAAACCAAACAGGATGCTTCCAGGAGAAAATTAGCCCACTACTTGGGACTACCACACAACCCCCCCCAGTAATTCCACCTTTGATGGAGGCCTATGAAGGTGCCATTCTGGCAGCATGGAACCAACCTTACAATATTTCCTTGGCAGCTAGAAAAGTCAATAGGATATATCAGGCTCCAGCAGGACACCCATATTTTGCTGCACTTCCACAGACAGACTCTGTGGTTATCTGTGTTGCCCATGACAAGTCAGTGCAACCTAAGCAGTTAAGTGCTCTTAACCCAGACAAAGAGTCTAGGAAATTGGATGCCATGGGCAAACGAATGTTCTCCTCATTGACCCTAATGTTGCAAATCTTGAATTATATGGGCCACCTTCTGAAGTATCAAGAAGAACTTTGGAAGGCAGTCCAGGGCTTCCATACAAGCTCTTCCAGATAATGCATCCAAACAGGAATTGATGAAAACATTAAAGACTGTGGGCAGCGTATGATGCCGTCAACGCCACAGCTCAGGCATCCACTACTGTCATATGTCTGAGGAGACACTCATGGCTGTTGGTCTCTGGATTTGCTCCAGATGTACAACAATTCATACTTAATGCTCCTTTTAAGGATCACAAACTCTTTGGGGCCCCTACTCAAGATATATTGACTTCCTTGCAGCTGTCTGGACACACCCTAAAATTGGTACACTCCTTGTACCATACCCAACCAAAACCATTCTACAAAGGCTCATTTTGGAAGGCCAACACCAAACAGAGACCCACTTCCAAACAGCCCGCCAAGTGAAAAGCCACAGTCTTCCTGCCAGGACCTACCCCCAGCCACCAAGTCCACCCACCCTGACCCAACAGTCCCTCCCCATGACCTGCCACTGCATGAGGATTTCCTTGAGCCTGTGATCCTTGGGCCCCAACCCACGGAGGTAGGGGAAGATTCTCCCTGTATCTTCATTGATGGCAGTCAATAACAACTGATGCCTGGGTGTTCCAATTCATAGAGTCTGGACACACCTTAGACCTGCCATGTGCACCCCCCAGCATGCTACCAAAACAAACCACCTACCCACCCAATCAGAAGACAGCTCTACACGCACAGATCCCAGCACTCCTAAACAAAAAGGCCATAGAGCCAGTCCCCTCCTTAGATAGATAGATAGATAGGTAGATAGACAGATAGATAGATAGTTCGACAGACAGACATTCAGAAGACAAGTAGACAGGCAGATAATAGACAGGTGGACAGAAAGATAGGCAGGCAGATGCCACACACTGGCCCACAGCTCTGGGCAGCCAGCTGGAAGAAGTGCTGCTGATGGCAGCCCATCCCAGCCTGGTGGAGAGGAGGCAGCAACAAGCTGCCATCATAATGAAACCTGCTGGCAGGTCAGGGAGCTCTCTAATTGCAGATGCATGTTGCCTGCATGCAAGGCCAACAGAGGATGTGTGCCTGCCACAGTAGGGTTAGGGACCCAAGGGAGAAAATGTGCAACACTGGTGACCCCCAAGGTGATGGCACCAGACTACTCAAGCTCCAAATCGTCCATTCTGCTCTCACAACCGATGGTGCTCCATTGAGGAGCTGGCCACAGGAAGGAGGGGTCATGGAGGAACCAGTAAAAGGGCAAATTGTAGGGGTCTGGATAGTTGCTGGAGGTGGCCAGAGTGGGGGCATCTGGTCAGAAAAATAAAATGTATATGGAATAACAGACAACCAATGGACAGAAGACAGATCTTAGTAGAATTCTGAAGTAGCATAGTTGCAACTGTTATGAAGGCAGAAGACAAATCAACTTGATGGGCCACCAGCCTGATTTCTTCTTGCTGCTCTGAGGTTCCTACGGAAAAACTGGATGAGATTCATCTAAACATAGAGATATATGCAGGTGGATTTATTTCAGTTCTTGGAGTTTAACACAAACACATCCCGTTCTCTGACATCAAGCACTGACACAACTACTCTGGTAGCAACATCACCCCACTTCCTTCCTCCAAATGGACATTGAGGCTGTCAGCTCATTTCCCTCCAGCCGCAGGTGAAGGCCATGGAAGGGAGGGAGGGGGGCTTGCAATTGTTGTAGCCAAAATAAAACTTCCTGCATTACACAGAGGTGGGGGGGAGGGGGAGGAAACAGCATAGTTGTCTTGTCTTTAAATATGTTTACAGGAATAACAAGATTTTTTAAGCCTAAATAGAAACTGAATTGACATTTTTAGAAGCAGCAAGCTTAAATTCTGCCTGCTCTCATGAAAGCACAGTTCTTTCCTCACTGCCTTTGTGGGGCATTTCTAACATTTGAATATTTGAGGTGTTTGAGCTCATTCCCAAAAACCTCAACCAATAGGTGGGGGAGGAGGATCTGGGGGTCTAATGGCTCGCAGAAGCTTTAGGGTTTTTTTTCTGTGTTGGAAACAGGAAACATTACAGCAGAAATCTTCCACCTTTGATGTAAGATTAAAAATACTGTACCTGACAGCGAGTCTGGGGAATGTTTCCTTATTTACAGTATGTTGCAGTTTTTCACTTTATTTAGTCAGTTTATGCCTTTATGAGGCTACAATTTACACAGGAGCAATTTCTTACCCATGTTGCTTCTGGAACTGAGTCAGACTTTTAATTTCAGTCTAGGAACTGAGTTGCTATGGCCCTTCCATTTCCACTTGTGGGTTTGATGCTATTTGGGGGTATTTGTGACTGAGGCTTATTTTGCTACCTTTTGCATCACAGATTGGCCATGCATTTTGTAAGGGATGTAATAGGAGTTTTGTGCAAATGGTACAAAATATGTTTAGTTATGCAAAGCCTCAATTGTGTGACCCTAAATGAGTCACTTAACCTCCCTGTGCTCAGCTACCTCTGTGCTGTTTGAACATTCCTCTTTACTGAAAGTAGCAGCAAGCTAGAACCACCTCTCTGTTCCCTCTCCTGAGATTTGAGCACTTTGGGATACAGTCACTTTCTCTACCAAAGAATGCAGTGTAGCCAAGTTGTAAGCATGCTGAGCTAACCATGCGACCCCAGACAAGTCACTTGTTTTTTTATTTTAAAAGTTTCTCCAGGAAAGACATACTGAGCAGGTAACAGCTCATTTCCAGATGTGTCCTGGGGGAGGGGGAAGGGAGAACAATGAGGAACACTAAAAACAATAATACAATAATATAATACATGGTAGTGAATCAGCATCATAAATAATTGTGCAAAGACAAAGGCTGTGAGTAGTAAATATCTAACTATACAGCAAAGTGCTGGAAGATAACGACATTGCAATGTGCAGAGGCAATACTGAGTTAAGGATGGGAACCTCCCTGTAATCAGTACCACACCACTATAGCATGCAACTCACTTCAAATATACATCTCTGTCACTCTGTGCTCTTTGAGGTATACTGATGCCGCAGCAACTCCCCTACTGCGAAGACCACCACAGCGACAGGATTTAGGCAAAATCTGCATGTCCCTGTGATGGTCTCTGCAAGTCCAGGAGACCTCCTCGCAGGGTGTTTTGCACCCCACCCCGGTCCAGCTCCGACTCGGAGTTGGAATCCTAGAGACCGGAGGTGTGTGGAGGGCAGATTCCCCCACATGGGGGGTTCGGGGCATAGCCCCAATAGAAACATCGGAGGCATCCTGACACTGCATATGCGACACCGGCACCGCGCTGTCACTGTGGGGATGTCTCCGTATCGGGATGTTGCTGCGGCATGGTAAAACCACTGTTTGATATCCCACAGAACTGAATAAGGTTGCAGGAAAGGATTTTAATGCACTTTAAGTTGTTTTGTCCACAGCTGGCCCATCAGCCAGTGGTAGGACTATTGCTCATAATGCTGGTGATCAGGATATGGGATGGACCTTTGATGATCTGGGGCCAGCTAGGGGGAAGAGGGATTGAATGACCCAAAGGATGCTTTTCCTCTCTGGGAAATGAGGCTGTGCCCTGCCAGTACCTTAGCACCACCTGGTTTGACCACAAGTGGCATTATAGTCAGGGGATACATTTGGGGTAGCTAGGATGCTAGCCAACACTGCACAGCCCCACTCTTTCCGTGAGCGTCTGCGCTTGGTGCCAGAAGCAGCAGGCACCCTAGAGAAGATGGGCTGAAAGCATAGGGAAAATGGCCATCTACCTTTGGACGATGGACACTGGTAAATTCAGGTTCTGCACTTCCACCACCCACTAGCTGACAATGGATACTGTTGGGGATATAACCCTGCTACCCTGACCCCATCAGAGAAGCTTTCCAGGGCATGATGGAGGCAGGTGAGTGTGGGGTAGAGGTGCAGGGGGTTGTGGTATGCCCTGGGGTTCCTGAGCGAGGCAGGCATGGAGTGAAGAACAGGGGATAAAATCTGGGTTAAAAAGAAAAGTTGTTTATCCAGCCTAGTAGAAGCAGAAGAATCAGCATTTATATAGCGCTTTTCATACACAGTATCCCAAAGCACTTTACAAGCAATGCTAGACTGGTAGTGAAGTGACTGAATGTATGGTGGCATCCATATCACACATCATCACCCACACACAGCCTGGATAATTGCATGAACCGGTTTATAGGAAGAGGAATGTTGGCCAGGACACTGGGAATGTTCCCTGCTCTTTGCAAAGTGCCCTGGGTTCTTTTACTTCTGCCTGGACACCCACCAGGATGGGCAGAAGGGACTTCGGTTTAATGTCTCATCCAAAGGACAGCACACCCCAGCAGTACAGCACCCCCCAATACTGCACTCGGATGCCAGCAATTTTTAGGTGAAAGTCCATTCCCAGTGTGGGACAAGAACCCATGATCTTCTGGTCAAGAGGCAGATGTGCTATCAACTGAGCCACGCTGACACCTATGCTACCATCCAGGAGGAGGTATAGTCTCAGTCAGAAACAAAGAACAGGGCTGGGTCCCCATACACAGTTGCAGTGGTGGGTGACGTTATTCTGAGTGCACTGAGCTTTTTTAAAAGCAGCCAATTGATTGGCTGTTGACCTGAGACATTTGATCTGCAACACCCATCCACTCTGCTTAGCTAATGTGATGAAGAGACCCTACCTGAGGAGGAGCAAGAAGGGAGACAGGGGTACAGCACTGCAAGTCAGTAAGTGAATGAACACATGGCAGCAGCAGAAAGAGCAGCAGCATGTGACAGTGGGAAGGGCAAGGCTTTTGCATGCTTGGATGTATTGCTCTACTACCTCTGAGTCAGCAGCACACCTTGGTAGGTGGGCACAGGCACAGGCAGAACAGTTTTCTAGCCCTGCCTTTCATGCTTCACCATCCTGATACCCATGAGGAAAAATGCTAGTGCATGTACAAAAAAGTATGTGCTACAATAGATTTGGGGCTATTAATTCAAGACTCTGGGCTGCAACCCTGAATGCTCACCCCTAGCAATGATCCTACTGCCAATGTGATTGATGACTTCAGGTCAATCTCTCTTTCAGTCTTCTTGTTCCTCAAAACAAGGTTTGGTATCATTTTTTAAAAGCTGCAAAAAAGAAAAGTTGTATTTGTTTTTTAAAGAGGGGGTTAGGTCACTAGTAGAAACAAAGATGTTGGCATCAGCAGACGCCAGTTTCCAGGCATTCCAAAATAAAATTGGATTTCCAGTTACTGCTGTTATTACTAATCAAAGTGGGCCCTATGCACTACTGCTATGAGATGCTGTGTAAGCAGTGCCAAATTCCAACTGCTATGCAATGGGTGGTCCAAAGGGACTTCCATGGGATGCACAATGCAATGCACCACCGAACCCGCTCGCACCCTCCGCCCCCCAGTCCCTGTGGTCATGCACAGAAGTATACGCGGCTGGGCTGTGGGCATAAGGGAAGTGGCCTCATTACACAGCATTCATAATACCAGTTATGTGAGATCCAGGGAAGCATGGGGGTGTATACAGTATGCTGGGACAGCCCGTAATGAATGGCAATGGCCAATGCTGAACCACCCCATGCTCCATAGCATACAGGGCATGGCCTGGCTGGTAGATGACTGCTCAAGCTGTGTAAAATTCACATATCCCCTTTCCATAGAGGATTTGGCAGTTCCTTCCATGCCCTACCATATACCAGGATCCCCAGGGTTTGCGCGGCAGGGGATCCACTGGGTGACTGGACTGGGTTTCTAACTGGATGCTCAGTATTCAACCCCAGTCCACCCCCCCTTACTGTTCCCTCCACTTGTGCAGAGCAACATGTGCATCAGGCCAGCCAGGGGTTGTGTATGCAGGCCCCACATGACAGAATAGGGCCAGGTGTGCAGCACATACTTGCATGGCCCAGTACGCACCTGCCACTCCACTTGTGCAGAGTAACATGTGCATTGGGCCAGCCGGAGGTTGTGTATACAGGCCCCACATATCAGAATAGGGCCAGGTGTGCAGCACATACTTGTGCGGCCCAGTACACACCTGCTGTGGCATGTACCAGGCCGGTTAGTGCATACAGCCCATAATGCTTAACCCCTGTTCTTTACAGATCAGTTTGTCCAGCTGCTGTTCAGGAGCCAAAGTTGTAACATTTCTCTTCTTGTGACATCATAGTCTGCTGCAATGGGACAGACTTTGAAGTCACAAACTGAGAACTGGGGTCTCAGCCCCTGAACAGTATCAGGATAAAATGAACTTCAAAGGACAAGGCTCATGTTTTGATGCACATAATCTCTTTTTTATGTTGGCGCGCTCACGCAGCCAATATCTTGCGGTAGTGGAGATTTGGGGGCACGGTCACTGTTGGGCGAATGCAGGGCATGCACCAGTAGGTGCGTCCCTCATTCCCCAATCAGCCTGCATGCTGGCACCACACCATGCATACTAATGTGGTGATCACATCAAAGGAAAGGTCCGCTGCAATGCGAGCAAAGCTCGTCACATGCAGTGGACCTTCCTTCATGCCTCACCAGCTACAAACATGGCGGCACAGTGGTGGCCGCTAAACTACCGACAGGTGCCCAATCCCGGTCAGCTTACCCTGCCCTCATGTATGTACAACGGGGAGCCCACCCCTGGCATAATGTATCCCCTCCTTTTCTGCTTGCTGAGGAGGTGCCCAATCCCCCTCAGCTCATGCGCTCCCCCACTTTTGTTGTTTGCTGACGGGGGTGCCCAATCCCCATCGGCATCTGCCCTCCCCTTTCTCACTTTAATGTGCTGACGGGGAGCCCACTTTCCATTTGCATGATGTCCTCCCCCTTCTTCTGTGCTGATGGAGTTCCCAATCCCCTCAGCTAGTATCCCCACTCACTATGTTAAGATGAGTGCCCAATCCCTGCTGGCTACTGTATCCCCCAAAACCTGTAAAAACAAACGTCTGCTGGCGTTTTTTTAACACCTTTAAACAGAAAATGGTCCCTTAGTCTCCCACCCACCACCAGCACTCCACCCACTATGCACCCTGCCTCCCCACACCCCTCACCTTCTACTTACCTCCGGAGCTCGGCGCTATGATCTTCGGTGGACCGGGAACACATCTGTACTCTTCAAAGCCGACCGCGAACTGAGGAAATGCCAGTAAGCTGTATAATGGAATAAATAGGTTTTTTTTTCAACTGTGATGCATATCTCTGGCATTTTTTTGAATTTTGTGCACCAAATTTTAAACATGCATTTTTTGGGACCATTCTGGCACTGTTATGACGTTAATCAGTCCCGAAAGGTGATTTCGCAGTCACTGCGTGGAATCACCTTTAAGGACCGATTAATGCAAGAACAGTGGCAGTGTTCATGAGGTGGGCTCTCAAAAAGCCTATGTTGCAAATTGGTGAAAAAACCCCAAACTGGCTGATTCATGAGTGTACGCCAGTGCAGTTGTTATGCACACTTGTAACTTCTGTAATCTTCGCAATATTTTCATGCAAGATTTTCAACATTGTCATTTTCTACACCTCCTTGTGAACAGTATAGCTGTCATTTTTCACATCCTGGCCGAATGTGTTTCCGCACTTCCAGCGACAGTTTTTTTTTTTTTTTTACCAATTATTTTACCAGTGGTGACACACAATTGCGCGGGTCGATGTGGGAAATCAGTGTTCGGGGAGATTATGAAAATGACAGTGACACTGTTCATGAGCAGAGGTCCTAAAATGCCTATGTTGACAATTTGGTGATGATACTCCATAAAATGACTGTGTTACGAGCGTACGTTGCGCAGTTTGTACGCATGCTCGTAACGTTGTGCATTTGTAACATTTTCACTCTGGATTTTCACCATTGGCATTTTTCCACACCTCTTGATGAACAGTACAGCTGTCATTTTACACATCCTGTCCGAAATGTGTTTTTGCACGTCCGGCACAGAATAGCACGGTCACTGTGCGAAATCACTTTTTGGGACAGTTTGAGGAAATGACAGTGACACCATACATGAGCAGAGGTGCTAAAATGCCTATGTTAAAAATTTGCTGCCGAAAGTCCATAAAATGACTGTGTTACAAGCGTGTGTTGCGCATTTCCCACGCACCCTTGTAACTTCACAAATTTGCACTATTTACATGCCACATTTTCACCACTGCCATTTTTTTACACCTCCTTATGAGCAGTACAGCTGTCATTTTTCACATCCTGCCCAAAACGTGTTTCTGCACTGCACTACCAAAGCCAATGCCAGCGTAACAACATTCGGCATTGACAAATGCTTGTTAGATGACAGAATGACTTGAAATTCAATTTTATTTATTCATTTATTTTTGTGGACTGTAAAAGTATTTCTAGGAAATACTTTCTGTTTTCAGCCTCATCCCAGGGTATGAATATGTGTGTGTGTGTGTGTGTGTGTTGTGGGGGTTAACAGGAATAAGTCTAATTAAATATTCATGAGTCTAGAGAGGCTCCTGATATTACTGGATTGGTCATTAATCTCTTAGAAATGCTTGACCCAGCTGCCAATCCACACTGCAAGCCAGCAGCATATGTTGCATGAGACCATACCTCTCAACCTTTTGTCACTGAAATGTGGGACATGGACCAGCAAAATAAAGGACAGTAAGGGACAGTGACCCTCACAATGAGGGACACATCCTCAGACAATGAGATACATGCTCAGTACATTGTGGAAACCAATATGTTTACGTGTGCAACGTTCCTTTTTGATTTAGCATCTTAGAATAATATACATGTCTGATTTAAAATCTGAATTTACAGCACATTCTCCCTGTGGGCAGCACTTTTCCATGAGGAATGGATGAGGGACAGAGCAGTTTTCAGTGGTAGAATGAGAGATGTCCGTCATAATAAGGAACAGCTGAGAGGTATGCATATGACATCCTCATGCTGCATGGTTCCCTCCACAGTACTCAAAAGATCAACAAACAGTAAGCAAAAAAAATATTGAAAAGCAAGGCTGTCATCACGATTAGACATTATCGCAATAACAATCTTGAGGCCAGTCATTTCCTAGGATTAACAAAACAATAGACTGGTGGGAGGTGGCCTTTGGTTGTCACTCAGGTCGCCCATCCCCATCTGGTCATTAATCACTGGGAAATGAATGGCTTCTCTGTCGTTATTGCATAAGTATTGATTGATAGTGAACCAGGTTAATCTGTTGATGAATTAGTGAATGGGGGATTTGACCAGGACACAAGAAATTCCTCATTTCTTGTTCTCTAAGGATTCAGGTCCTGCATAGTCAGAGTTGGGAGATGAGTAGGCTTCTGATAAAAATGTCACAAATGGGACCGTGCCTGGACCTGTTTATGCAGACCTATTCTAAAAGAAGGTAGAACCAGCCCTAAGGAAGAATGTGATGCATCTTCAGTATAGAGGTGGGATGGTGAGGTGTCCTGACCAGGTATTTGTTGCCAGACAGCTGTTAAAAGACTCAGCATGTATGCCTCAGAAATTTATGTCCTGATACATACCTCAGGCAAAGAAAGCTTTGATGTCAGTTTTAAAACTCCACAATGTCCAGAGAGAGTTTGGCTTAAGGACAGTACAATATTGGGGAAAAAAATTGTTGCAGTATTAAATACTTTAAACTAGATTATTGGGGGGAGAATTGGAAAGGTCTTAATTCTCTAAAAAAGAACAAAATAAACACTGATTTTCAAACAAATAAATCTTGTAACATTCTATCTTTTAATGCTAGATTGTTGAATAAGATAAACATGGCTGAATTAAACTGTAAATGTAAAATATTTGATATAGGCATTATTGCTGTAACTGAAACCTGGTGGGACCCTGCTTCTAAATGGGTAAAATAGTTACCTGGTTATAAACTGTATTATAAAGACCGAATAAATAAAAGTGGTGGAGGGGTATGCTTATTTGTGCATAATGATATTACATAATCTGAACTAATTATTAGTACAAATACTGAATCACTCTGGGTAACAGTACAATTTAAGGGTCAACCAAAATTAGTTATAGGAGTCTGCTATAGACCCCCCCCCATCTGATTTAGATTATACAAAGGATTTAATAGCCAAATAACAGAAATTGCAGATAAAAATAATGTGATTATTATGGGAGACTTTAATATGCCTGGAATTAACTGGGAAACACTCTCTGGCTTAACTGCACAAGAAAAAGTATTAACAAACTCATGTAGCAATCTGGGTCTAGAACAATTAGTAAGATTCCCTACTAGAGGTATTAATATACTCAACCTCATTACGACTAATGTAGAAAGTAACGTTTCAAATATTAATATCTGTGCTCCTATAGGGAATAGTGATCATAGTTCAATCTTATTAAATATAGTTACTACTAACTGTAAATCATCATCAGGTATTTTACATAAAAATTACAATAGAGCTAACTTTAAACAAATAAATCTCACACTAAATCAAATAGATTGGCTCAACAAGTTTAAGGATAAATCTACAATTCAAGCATGGGAAATATTTAAGCAAATCATATTTAAGTTAGAACAGATATATGTTCCCTTCAAAGTTAAATATAATAAAAAGTGTAAAATTCCCATATGGTTTTCTAAAGTTATACATAGACAAATACAATTAAAAGAGCATCTATTTAAGAAATTAAAAACAAACTACATGCAAGGCACCAAGGTTAGATATAAAAATGCAGTATCTCATTTAAAAAAATTAATTAAACAAGCAAAATCTAAACTTGAATTTACTTGGCCCATTCTAAGTCTAACAAAAAATCCCTTTATTCTTACATAAATAGTAAAAAGGGTGATTCAAGAATAACTGGACCAGTAACGATAGACAAGAATTTTGTTAAAAATGATCAAAAAATAGCAAACATATTTAATGAATATTTCTGTTCTGTCTTTTATAACAAGGATGTTTATCACCCAGTGTGTAAAACAAATTTATTACACCCAATAATAAATAGGCAGGAAGTAAGAAATGTTATATCACTCCTTAAAAAATCAACTAGTTCAGGACCTGACAATATTCAATCTAGGTTTTTAATGGAGACAATTGATGCAGTTACTATTCTACTAACCTTAATATTTAATGAATCTTTATCAGAAAGCAGTTTTCCTGATGACTGGCGTTCAGCGATTGTGGTCCCAATTTTTAAAAAGGGTAATAAAACAAATGTGCAAAACTATAGATCAATAAGTCTTACATCGTTAATACGTAAGGCTATGGAAAGAATAGTTATGTCGCATATCGATTTTGAAATCAACACGCTTAGGATTCAAGATCCATTTCAACATGGCTTCAAACCAGGATCATCTTGTACTACAAATCTTATTTCCTTTTATAATAATATTAGTAGACACCTGGATAACCATATTCCCTCAGATGTTGTACTTTTAGATTACAGCGAAGCGTTTGATAAAGAACCCCACTCATTACTCATTAAGAAAATGTACAGGTTTGGTTTCTCAGAATATTTGTTAAATTGGGTATCGCAGTGGTTATACAATAGATTTCAGGTACTTAAGGTAAACAGCTTCTTGTCAGATTCACGAAAGGTGACCAGCGATATTCCACAGGGCTCTGTCCTCGGACCAACTTTATTTAACATATTTATTAGCGATCTGACTATATCTTCCAGTAACTTTATTTCCAAATTTGCAGATGATACCAAATTAGGTGGCAGAGTAGATACAACTCAAAATATTGCTATTCTTCAAAATGATTTAATGAATATAGAATCATGGGCAAAAACTGACCTCATGGACTTCAACACTGATAAGTGTGTGGTCCTATATTTTGGGAGTAAAAATCCTAAGACTACCTACTGGTTAAATAACAAACAACTTAAACATTCTGAATGTGAAAGAGATATGGGCATCTTAGTGAATAACAAATTATCGGCCAGTTCACATTGTAATAGAGTGGCTAATACTGCAAATGTCTTGCTGAAATAAATAAATAAAACATTTGTTAATAAATCAGAACAATGTTTGGTCACTTTATATAGATCATATGTTAGACCATATTTGGATTACGGTTCCCTGTATTGGAATCCATATCTTAAAAGAGACATTCATAGAGTGGAACAGGTCCAGAGAAGACTGACTAAGATGATACCAAGATTAAAATACAATTCTTATGAAGCTTGTTTGTCAAAAACAGGACTACACTCCTTACAACAAAGGTGACTAAGAGGAAATTTGTTGTTTTTATTTAAAATAGTAAAATGCCCTACTCAAATGAATCAGTGTGGACTGACATACGCCAAAAAACACATTGCCGGTAGATCGCACAATAAACAAATGTTGAACAGGTTAATACTAACAAAAGAGATAATTTTTTTTAGTGTTAGGGCTCCAAAACAATGGAATTCACTACCTAAATATACAGTTAACTCAGAAACTACTGAGTCATTTAAAATCAAGTTAGACAGTTGGTTAACAAAACATGAAGGAAATTGACCCACTTTTGAGGGGGAAATTCTCGATGGGCCGACATGGCCTTCTTTTGTCCAAACTATCCAGTATCCAGTAAGTATAACCAGATCAAATCCAAACCATTGTGGGTCCTTTTTATAGAAACAGAGACAAAAACAGCAGAAAAAGACCAATGGTCCATCCAGTCTGCCCGAGTGCCGTGCTTAGCCCTGTGACCTATTGTCCCTCCAGGGTCTTAGCCCTCCCCATCCTTCCCCCATTCCCCTCCCAGCTATTGCTGCCCTGAGCAACAACTATACCCTTCATTCTATCCCAGCTGTGCTTGAACCCACCATCAGCTTTAGCACCCACTCCTTCAGCAGGCAGCAATTCCCCTGACAAAGCCCTCTATTAAAAATGTGATGGTGATTTTTTGAAATGAGGCGGTCAGTGTAAGGAATATTTACGACTGGTTGTGGCAAAGATGTGAGATTCTGGGATCACCAGAGCTGATAATGGACACTGAGCAAATATGGACAGGTGGATGGCGATTCAGAGTAAAGCTACGAATGTCAGAAGCAGGAGTGGTCCCCCTTCCTAATAGTTTCTTTTTAGGAAGAGATAGGGGTGTCTGTTTTTATGCAGGCCAGCCCAAAGCATATTATAAGTGCAGAGCTAGGCTGCACTTATCCAGGACGTGTGACCAATTAAGATGTGGACTATGTGAAGAATTTGAGCATGTGAACCTTATGCGCAGGAACTGGTATTGTAAACTATGTGAAGAGAAGGGACATTCTTTTCAACATTGCCCTTGGGCTGCTCAGACTCAGTCTGATCATTTTGACTAGGACAATATCTTATGAAAAGCAAAGCAAGCAAGCAGGTACTTCTGAAACCTCAGCCTGTTGGGCACAGGCCCCATCATCTTCTGACAATATTGTCACCCCCTCTCAAGCAAAACCCAAGTCTAATGAAGAGCCCCGATCATCACAGTTGACATCAGACAACCAGGATAGTACAACAAGACATACCATGGATGTAGCTGAAGAAAGAGAACCTGGGTCAGACCAGTAGGGGATTGGTGATTCACCAACAGCTGCTCCTGCTTTTTTTTTAGTATTATACTGCCTACAAAGGCATTGGAACAGGAGCAGGTGCCTCCTCCCCAAGAAGGCATGGTGGTAGTTCCATGAATAAGTTCAAGACTAGTGAAACAGCCAATGGACCCAACATAAGTGCCTCTTATGAATAAATTTGAAATCTTACAGGAAAAGTGGCACTGGGGGGATTCAGATCCTGGCAACATGGATTCTGATGCATCTTTCATACCTTCCCAGCAATCATGTCCAACTTTTGAGAAGGACACGATTAGCACCAGGAAGAAGGGAAGCCTGGAGGTTGGTGTCAGCCAGGTGAACAGGCTTCCAGTTGGAAGCCTGTCTGGCTCCAAAGAGGATCCTCTGCTCTGTGGGAGCAGGGATCATGGAATAAGGAAAACAGTGGCTAGGAGTGCTATATCCCCATTGGGGTTTGTTTTTTTACATAAAACAAAAGCAAAGCTGGTGCAATGGCATCCAATTCACCATGGCTAGGAGGAGGGCTGGGATTCGTAGCAGTGGGGCCCAATCATGGCCTCATGATTCCTGTCATGGGGACATGGGGGTATACAATGGTTATGTCAGCTCCCTGGCTGGCTTAACCTAGGCCTCCCCTGACACTGAACTGGCACAGCATAAACAGATTCATGCATGTCGCGCTCTACTGGATCCACCCCTGACACACCCCACCCCGACCCTGTCCCCAGCCCTAACGGCAGTTCTGCCATGCATGTTGAAGTATGGGCGGGGCTTGGAACAGCAGTGTGGTAAGCAAGGGATGTTAGTACATCCACAGGTGTCCAAATATAAAACTCAGCTCTACATGCTGCATATCTTGGCACATAGGGCCAGTTCCGCTTGGTGTATAGAGCCAATATTCGGATGCATGTCAGGTTATATTTCAAATGTTTTACATATTTAGTTTACCCTTTTTCTTTACAACTATGTACATAAAACATGAAAACAGGATCACTGTTACACTATCTGCTCTGACTGCTGGTCTTTACTGGATATCATGATCCTCTTCTTGTGACATCATAATCGTTTCCTCTGCAACAGATTGTGATGTCACAAGCAAGGGACTATAATGAGATGTGTAGATCAGGCAGCAGAGCAGATGACAGTTAGGGGACAGCGATCCTGTTATCATGTTTTGTTTTCTTTTCCAATCTACTGTGGCAGAATTTTTTGGCAGCAAAGGACCACTTGGCCCATCCAGTCTGTCCAGATGTTCCCTGCCTACTCTGTCTCCGAAGACCCTAACTGGTCTCCAGCGACCCTCCCCTCCCTGATTTGTAATATACCCCATGTCCATCCAATGCAAGCTTGAAGGACCCCCCTCCACTATTTTTGCCTCCACCACTTTTGCTGGCAGTCTGTTCCAGGCATCTACCACCTTTTCGTGAAATAGTGCTTCCTGACATCCCTCCTGGTGTTCTTTCTCATTTGAAAGAGACTCCCCTCCTGCACCCTACTCACTCCTGTGAGGTACTTTAGGTATCTACCATGTCCCCTTTCACTCTCTTGTCTTCCAGGGTGTACTGTTTCTCTCCTTTCTCCACTGACCTGCCCCCATCTGGACTGGTGCCACCAGCCACATCAGCCGCCATCCCTGACTCTGACCTTCACTTTGGTGACTGGGTTAGAGATGTCCTGTCTCCAGCATGGTGCTTGTGGTGGACAGGGTGATCATTCAGACACAGATGGGTTTTCTTCCTCTGTTTTTCTCCCTGGGACAACTCGCTTGTGATGAAGTGATGTACGTCCTCCTCTTCCTCTTCAGAGAAGCCCATGGTATCTGTGTGTGTGAGCCCTTCCCAATTGGTCCCACTGTGCTGCCACCCAAATTCCTCCAGGGGGCAGCAGTGCAGTAGGACATGCTAATCCCACTTCCCCAGGGAGGAGAGGTGTCTAAGGGATGCTCAGTCCTCTCTCCCCTGCCCAGCCCCCGAGCGGCCCAAGTCTGTTCTTGAACTCGGGTCCCTGGCATAGCCGGCAGTAGCTCTACTGCCCAACGGCAGAGCCAGCTACTGTTTTCACGTTAATATACAGAATTTATTTTAAAACAAGCATTTGTCAATGCTGAACATTGACTGCTTGTTAAGCAATTTGTATTTTGCAATTTTGACCTCAAATTTTGAAAATACTTGTTTTAGGATTCGCCTTATAGACATGACATGTGCCATTTATAGTATATTGGCCAAAGTGTCATTTCACACCAGAGGTGCAAAAACACATCTCATCCAGAATTTTTTTTTTTGTTGTATCTTTCTGCTTTGCCGGCTTTGTCTCCAGAGGGAGCCCCCAGCCCCGTCCCCCGGCGTACACCATCTGGCACAGGCCCAGCCCCAGGGCTTACCCCCCCGGAGAGGCCAGTGGGGTTCCCAACCCCCACTGGAGACCAGAATCAGAGGGCCAGTGCCTTGGCTGGCTGGGAGTGGAGTCTGTGAGGAGCCCTCCACCATTCTGCCACGGCAACTTGGTTTCCTGGATTTTCTCCCCAGGAGTTGAGGCGTGCAATGACACCTGTGGACAGGAGCGTGCATGCATCTGCATGTGCTCCCTCCAAGCGTCTGTCCCAACTCCTCCCCCTTCTACAGCATGGTGCCCTGCCCCCCAGACTCCGCTAGAGAGCAGACAGGCACTGACCTCTGAGAACCCTCCCTCCCCAGAGAAGGTGAGCAGTCCATCAGACACTCAGTCCTTCTCCACCCCGTCGACCCCCAGCAGCCCGTGCTCATTCCCGAACACAGGTTGCCAGCAGTGTGCGATCTAAGGTGTCCAGTGCCTCAGCCCTCAGTGCCACTGGGATGGCTCTCATCCAGGATTTTAAAAATGACACATGTCACATTTATGAGGTGGTGTGGAAAAATGGCTATGCTGAAAGGTTGGAGTCAAAATATTGGAAACAAGTGAAGTTATGAGCAAACATTGATATGGTGTAACATTCGATCATAAGCTAGGCATTTTACCGTATTTGTACACTAAATGTTCAGCATAGCCTTCCTATTAACCCACCTAATGAATGCAGTAGGTGAAAATGTTCAGATCCCTGACAAAACATCATTCCATGCCTCAGCTATGAAACACATTTTGGCCATGATTTGAAAAATGCCAGCTGTCACATTCATGAGGTTCTGTGAAGCAATGGCTATGTTGACAATTTGGGGTCAAAATATTAAAACTTACCAGTGTTACAAGGCTGCATTCGCAAACTTCAATGTAGGATCAAACCTTTGTTGTTTTTTAATATTTTTATGCCCGATTTTCAACATAGTCTTGTTATGAACCCACCTCATAAACAATAGTGAGGAAAATATTCAATTCCTGCCCGAAAGGTGATTTCGCAGAGCCACTGCGAAATCACCTTTTGGGATGCGAAAACGCATTTTGGCCAGGATTTGAAAAATGACAGCTGTCACATTCATGAGGTGATGTGTAGAAATGGCTATGTTGAATGTCTGAGGTTAAAATATTGAAAATTACCAAAGTTACATGCCTGTGTTCATAAATTCCAACATAGGCTCATAACTGTATTTTTTTTAACATTTTTGCCCCAAATGTTCAACATAGCTTCCTTGTGACCCCACCTCATGAACAATAGTGGAGAAAACTTTCAACTCCTGCCCGAAAGGTGATTTTGTGCAGCCACTGCGAAATCAACTTTTGGGATGAGAAAACACATTCTGGCCAGGATTTGAAAAATGACAGCTGTTACATTCATGAGTTGCTGTGAAGAAATTGCTATTTTGAAAATTTGGGGGCAAAATATCGAAAATTACCAAAGTTATGAGCCTGCATTCCAAACTTCAACGTAGGCTTGTAACTTTGTTGTTTTTTTACTATTTTTATACCAGATTTTCAACATAGCCATCTTATGACCCAACCACATGAACAAAGGTGGAGAAAATGTTCAACTCCTGCCCGAAAGGTGATTTCGTGCAGCAACCGCGAAATCACTTTTCAGGACAGAGTTAACTAACATCACTTGCATTGTTCATTGAAGTGGTGACCCAGAGATGGTATGTTGAAAATTTAAGGCAAATACATTGAAAAATGCACAATTTATGCTACTAAGTTCAAAACCCCATTGGACTACATTGAAATGCATAACTGATTTACTCAGTTCACGGTCAGGTGTTGAAAAGTGAAGATGTGTCTGCAGTCCAGAGAAGATTACAGCATCAGACTTCCGGTGGGTAGGTAAGGGCTTGGGGGGTATGGGTGCTGAGTTGGAGGGTCGGGTTGGGGATAATAATGGTGCAACAGACAACAATGGACGGTTTTCTGTTTTACAGGTTTAAAAAAAAAAAAAATGATGAGGGATGGTTTTCTATATTTCAGGTGATGACACTGGGGGATTGGATACCCCCAGTGTCCGTGTTATGTTTAAGGGGGTGGGGTGGTGGTTGCTGAGAGGGAGGTTCAGGTAGGGGGAATAGTTAAAAGAAAAAAATAGGAGGGACAACACTGGGGGACTAGGCACCACCAGTGTCAGTGTTATTTATGTTGGGAGGGAGTGCTCAGAGGGAGGATCAGGTGGGGGGAGCAGTTACAGAGGCCCAGCTACAGACATCAAGGAACAGTTTTTTCTGTTACAGGCAATAGGTAAATAAAACTAAAAAAAAAAAATACAAGGTAATGACACTGGGGGAATTGGGAACCCCCAGTGTCAGTGTTATGTTTTGGGTGTGGCAGTGGGTACTGAGGGTGGGTGTGGCAGTGGGTACTGAGAGGGAAAGTTGCACTGGGGGGCAGTTACAGGGAGGGCATAAACAGACATTGATGGATGTGCTTTTTGTTGTGTGTGTGTGTTTTTTTTTTTAACAAGACTAACGATGACAGGCTCCTTTGAAAGTCACTCAGCTATTTGCTGACAGCTTCATGCAAACCAAAGGACCGAAGCCCGCTCTGATTGGAGCGTCTTCAGTCCTTTGAAATACACAAAGTTTCAGCCTACCAAGCAGACAGTGATGTCAGGACCACAGCCTGTTGTCATCGGTGTAGACTGCCGAGCCCTTGCTTTTGTGAACTGCAATGGGCTTGGCTGTGCCACCCTCCCAAAATCCCTATCATTGCCACCAAACGGATGCGCAAGTACAGCCAACATAAAAAGGAGGAAACTAAATAGACTATATGCAATATAAACTGAATTGTGTCTTAAGATCATATTTTTTGACGTGTCCTCTGAGATGTCAAATGTTCTTTTAATTGGTTAGGCAAGGGTGGAGTGGCATTCCACTTCTATCTATAACAGGGATTCTCCACCCTTTTCCTTTTGAAGAGGTTCAGCACTAAAATAGTAAACACAAAACAAAAACGAAAAAAACAAGAGTGGGCCAGATCTAACAATAGATGTCTGGAAATTAGCATGGTGTGTATTTTTTATCTGTTTTGTTATGATATGGTGTGTGTTAAGATGGAGTGAGTTGTTATAACCCACATTCATGGTACCTCTAATTGTTAAACTTGATCCACACTTGTGTCACAATAATACATCAAATGAAGAAAAATGTTGCACATGAAGCTAGTGCAGAAGTACGTAGTTGTCTCTAGATACATACAGGTACGCAGGCACAGTGACACAGCATCAGACACACACAGTAAGTCACATATACAGAAAAATAAAGCCACCACACACTCTAGGACAAGGAGACACACACACGCACACACACACACACACACACACACACACACCAGCATCACCACCATTTTCTTTCACCTTCAGTTCATGGATTATAGCGCATTCTGGGACAAAGTGCTGCACCCCACTACCCTCTCCCGACACATACACATAATAGCACCTTATTTTCCACCTCACGGATTGTGGATCATTTAGTGATACCATGCCAGTCACCGTTCTCATCTGTGTACACACACACACACACACTATGGCAGTTGCATTGTCTCCTTTCCATCTCATGTACTCCAGAGCATTTTAGAATAGTGCACTGGTCCCATCTCACTCCCACCCCCTCTTAATGGCAACAGTATCATCTCCACACCATGTTATTGACTTGAGATACTGTTAATTTCCACTTCCTCCTCCGTATCAGTAGCATTGTCTCCCATGTCATGGGTTGTACGGCATTTAGGGGCAGTGCTTCAGAGACACCACACACACACACACACACACACCAATGTAACAGCAACAAGCAGTGCAAATGGTTTTCAGAACAACACTCTTAAAGTTGCCAGTAGTTTAATCAATAATGTATTAAAGATTCAACTAAGCAGCAGCACCCACCCCACTAATCACTGTTTTGCTCTGCCCACCGGAAGCTTTACAGCCTTGACAGTGCTCCCTGTAGGCGGAGCGAAATGTTGGTGATTACTGGGGTAGGTTCTACCGCTCAGTTGAATCTTTAATAAATTATTGATTAAACTACTCCCAGATTTCAGTGTGTTGTTCTGAAAACCATTAGCACTGCTTTTTGCTGTTACATTGGACTGTGCTACAGTAGCTGCAGTTTGTTTATCCCGTGCTTCTTCCCTGGTTCTGTCACACACACACACACACACACGTACACACACACACACACCAGCATTATCTCCTCTCTCTTATCATGGATTGTGGTGCATTTCATAATACTGTGTTTGTTCCCACCCCCACATGCTCCCTGAGTGCTGTCAGTACCTGCTTTCGTACTCTCTGACCTGCAGTGATTACAGGGTTCTGCTGGTTCATATCCCTCTCTTCAATCCCTTCCTGTAGCGCTCAATCAAATTTGCTAGCTCCACAGCACTGTGGTCATTGGTACTGTCAATATGCCCTCTTTCTCACTGTACTGTTGCATGTGGGTTCTTCCCAGCCATGGAAGTTTGCAGCCAGTCACACTGCCTAATAATGCCGCATGATGATCCTGGTTCTCCTTTTATCACTTTCAGGTGAAATATCAACATTATAGGCCCAATAGCACACTGCACATAGCAAAACCAATTCCACATCCCTCCCCCACCTGCTTTTCCTCATTTCTCAAACCATCAACATTTGAATCACTAACCTCCTTACAACTCCTAACCCTTTATGACGAGGTATTAATTTATAGTGTCCACATGTGACAGAGAAGTCTGCAGCACTTGCTTCCCTTTCAGCAGGATACTGAGCCATGACTAGAATGACAGTCTGGCTCACCACAGCTCGGGGCTGTCAGACCAGATAGTGGTGAAAGAACCCTAAGGAAGCAACATGAGTTTAAGGGGGCATGGAGGCATGGTTCTAGGGAAAAACGGCTCTGGAAAAAAAGACACAAGGAAAAAATGTCACCTGGGAAAAAAGGTACAAAATGCAAAAGTGGAAAAATGGCACCTATACAACACAACAGTTGAAAGTGTTCAACAAATGCACACAAGTAAACATACCTAGAAAGGAATATACAGAGTAAAAATCACCAGCAGGGTATATGTGTGGCTCAGAAAATATAGTGGACAACATTTGTGATGTATACTGTGGGGGCTCTGCCCCCCGCACCCCCTGTCATACATATATAACCATCTCCCGAACTGGAACAAAACACAGTACTAAAGAATATTTCACTATCTGGCAATAGTGACACTGTGACGGACATGTGACTAGACTGATCTGTTAATTTCTTTTTTTATTTCTTTTGTTAGTGTAGTTATGCTTCTGTTATATAAGTTCTGCTATTTGCAAGTGGACACAAAGATGGCTTCCAGAGTCACATGTCCAGGCAGGTCTCATGGGAAATATTGGCCACCTCAACTGCTCAGTATAACTTTCTCATGGGAACTGAGCTACAGATCCTGAATGTCAGATGTGAGAGTGCAATGTTGAACACCTCAGACATCCTGTAAAACAGGATCGTAAACCTGGACAAAGGCTGTTGGAGTGTGAAGTAGCCAGTTGGCTTAGGAGATGACCTTTACCATGGGGACAGTGGGGAACTGTCACTTAAAGGGGTGAGACCACTCCTCACAGCTGTTCGGCTCGGATGATGTCATTTATTATGTGGACAGTGGGGAACTGTCACTCAAAGGGGAGAGAGACCCCTCTCCACAGTCAAAGGGTAGAAATTAGGGAGCAGAGGTTCAGCTGCCTCTCTTGAACCTGCAACATTTAAAGACCAGAGCCCTGTCATAGGAATTCAGCTGAGTGGTGAGTAGAGATTACTCTAGGGAAAGTGTCTATGTAGTTAGTGGGCAGGTTAAGAATTTGGTGAGGGAAGCTCAGTTTTTTCTGTCTGTCAACTGTCTCTGTAACATCCTTTATTTTCTATTCTGAGTAAACTTGTAAACTTTTTGTCTCACTGTAAATATATCCTGTTTGTAAATACTCATTGTTCTCTAGTAAATAATCTATTTTTGATGAGCCCAGTGACTGCCTGTTCATTTTAAAAAGGTAAATTTACTATTTCTGCTGGACTCTGTTGCACTCTGTCTCTGAAGGGCACTCTACCCACAGTTATTGTGTTGACCTTCCTGACCTTGTGTAAGGAGAAGGTAAGAAGCAGGTTTCCTGGCTCCTGTTCTGTTAAATTCCTGGTGATGGCAGTGAATTAGAAGTCCCTGGTGTGGGATTTTCATTACAGACATGTTAGAAGGCATCCTTAGAATGGCAGAAAAAGGGGAGATTTTGTTGATGAGGGACCTGAATATGTCAAATGTTAACTGGAGCACATGTGCTGCAGCCACATCCAAGAGTAGGGTCATTCTCGATGCCCTGCAGGGGGCATGCCTCAGACAGCTAGTGTTGGAACCCACTCAGGAGAGAGCAATCTAAGACCTGGTACTCTCAAATGGAGATGGTGAGAGGATCACAGATTTAGAAGTGGGTAGCCATCTGGGAACTAACAACCACCAAACAGTGTGGTTCACTATAAACACATCTGTAGAGTCAAGCCATACAAAGACAAAAGTATTGGACTTCAGGAGGGCTGATTTTGGCAAAATGGGTGAGTGCCTAAGGAATGCACTAGCAAATGGGCAGGAAGGAATGGTAGAAGAACAATGGGAGAAAATCAAAACTGCCATCACAGAGGCAACAAGTCTTTGTGAGATGCAAATAAAACAAAACAAAGTAAAAAAAACACTATGGTTCTCAAAAGAGGTGGTAGAAAAGATTAGGGAAAAAAAGATAGCATTCAGGAAGTATAAGGAATCACAGAATGAGCAGGACAGAGAACTGTATCAGTTAAAGCAGAAGGAAGCAAGGAAGACAGTCAGAATATTTTTTATTTAGCTTTTGTTTACCGGGTAGGTACACTAGACAAGTAATATGCCTATTTTCAGGAATGACCCGGGAGAGTACAGAACATACAAGATACATAAAAGGCAACTTAGGAGGAACAACTTATTACAGGAGGTACTAACAATTGTAGTAAAACAAATACACAAGCAGCAGTTACACCATATAACAGGATTGCATAGATTGACATGAGTGACAACAGGGTTCATCAATAGTGAATGCACAAACTGAGGAAAAGATAGCCAACTCTGTTAAGAAGGGGGATACAACATTTTATAGGTACATCAGGGAGCAAAGGAAGACCAAGGAAGGGATAGTGAGGCTTAACAAAGGGGAGGGAAGGTGGGCAGAAGATGACAGTGGAAACGCAGAGATATTGAAAGAACACTTTTGCTCAGTATTCACAAAAGAAGAAGGGGGGGTACCTAAACCAAGCAATAGAAACACTCTGGATGGGGGTCGATAACAGTCCATTCACAGAAGAAAGGGTCCTGAGAGAACTCCTAAAACTCAGGGTGGATAAAGAACTGGGGCCTGATGGGATTCACCCCAGAATTCTAAAAGAACTAAGGAGAGCCTAGTGACATCACTGACTACCCTTTTTAACAAATCATGGGAGGATGTTGTGGTACCTGAGGATTGGAGGAGGGCAGATGTGATTCCTCTTCACAAAAGTGGGAGCAAGGCAGAGGCAGAGAACTACAGACCTGTTAGTTTAACCTCAGTGGTAGGGAAAATGATGGACTCACTTCTGAAAGAAAGAACTGTTGAGTACCTAGAGGCAAGCAGGGCACAGGACCCGAGGCAGCATGGATTCACAGTGGGAAGGTCATGTCAGATGAATCTAATTGATTTCTTTGACTGGGTGACCAAAGTGATAGACCAGGGAGGGGCTGTAGATATGGCCTACCCAGACTATAGCGAGGCAATTGACACAGTCCCACACAAATTAATAAACAAGTTAGCCACCCTGGGAGTGGGTCCTAGGGTGATAGCCTGGGTAACAAATTGGCTGACCAACAGGACGCAGAGGGTAATAGTAAACGGAGTGAACTTTGAAAAATGGGTGGTTACTAGGGGGGTACCGCAGGGTTCAGTACTGGGACCGGTCCTCTTTAATGTCTTTATAGGAGACATTGCAGAGGGGCTGGAAGGAAAAGTATGCGTCTTTGCAGACAATACAAAAATCTGCAACAGGGTTGATACACAAATGGGGTGGAAAGGATGAGAAGGGACTTGGCAAGGTTGGAGGAGTGGTCAAAAGTATGGCAGCTTAGATTCAATGCAAAAAAGGGCAAAGAAATGCACCTGGGAAACAAAAACCAAGGGGAAGAGTACACAATGGGGGGAGGTGGGGGAGGCACTAACAACAACAAAAATGGAAAGGGACCTCGGGGTAATCATATCAGATGACCTTAAGGTAGGCAAACAATGTGAGAAGGCAGTAAGGAGGGCTAGAGGGATACTGGGATGCGTAAAGAGAGGCATCACCAGTAGAAAACAAGAAGTTGTAATCTCTCTGTACAGACAGTTGGTAAAACCCCATTTGGAGTACTACTTGCAGTTCTGGAGACCCCATCTCCGCAAGGACATAGACAGGATGGAGGCAGTCCAGAGGAGGGCAAGTAAAATGGTGCAGGGTCTGCAACAGAAGCCATATGAGGAGAGAGTGAAAGAGCTTAATATGTATACCTTTGAGGAAAGGAGGCAGAGAGGGGACATGATAGAAACTCTCAAGTACCTCAAGGGAATCAAGAAAGTCCAAGACGGGTGCATCTTTGAAAGAAAGAGATGTGCAAGAACAAGGGGGCACAGTTTGAAGATAGAGGGAGGACAGCTCTGGGGCAATGTCAGAAAGTATTTTTCCATGGAGAGGGTGGTGGACACATGGAACCACCTTCCTGAGGAGGTCATGGCATCAAAAACAGTGGGGGTATTTAATAATGCATGGGACAGACATAAGGCAATTACAGTGAAGGGTAGGAGGAAGTAGGCTGTTGGTTAACTAGAATCTGCAGCTTATCCAATAGATAGGGAATGGGCAGACTAGGTGGGCCAAGCGGTCCTTATCTGCCATCAAAGTCTGTGTTTCTATGTTTCTACAGAACTGAGAATATTACTGAAAGAAATACACAGGACACGACACCTACCATAGCTCTCCTGCAAAGGTTTATTGCAAACAAAAAGGCATCTGCGCCTTTTTTTCCTGTGCCATTTGTTCCATGTGCCGTATTTTCCATGTGCCTTTTTTTCTGACAATGTTTTTTCCTGAGTCTTTTTTCCCTGGTTACCTGAAAGCACTGCATCCCAGATGCAGGCTGTAGGGAAGAAAATCTGGTAAAACAAAATGCAGTTTGATGCTGAAGTCTGCTTGTGTGCAAGCCCCTTCAGCACTTGGTGGATGAGAAGCTGTGAAAAATAAAAATATCAGGCCATCATTGGACCGTATGTGATAAGAACAAGGAATCATGTTCGAGGACCTGAGTTTTGTAAGTCACACGTGCATTTTGAAACATTCTTTTTTTAGAAAAGTGAAGTTATTTGGTGCTGTGGAATTTTTTTTTTAACTCTATAAATAGGAGATAAAAAAATTAATATGTAACGTTCTGTATAACAGCACTCCCTGTGTTATCTACACACACCTTTCTTCTGACACCTCTGGCCAACAAAACATCTGTTTCTATCTGACTTTGAGCATTGTTTTTATTTTAAAGCACATCAAAGCTGGGGAGTAGATATGATTGGCATCTTCACTAGATTTATGACACCCAGAGCCTCCCCCCAACCTGTGATTGTAGGATGGAGTACAGGGTTAAAAGTAATCCTTATTCTTTCTTTTTAAGTCAGATTAGGTATGCGCTAGACCCCAGGTTCAGACCCCACCACTGACACTGACTCATTGTTACCCTGACTCTTAACTCAGTCGCACCACCTCCTGCCCCTCTCTCCACGTGGAGAGAAGGTGTTGTCCAATGAGATTGTTTAAAAGGAAATTAATGTTAATTTTTAATGTTTTAAAGTTTTAAAACCAACTATATTAATAACAAATTAGATCAGTACTATAGCGTGTCCATTTCTGAGCTTGAAACTCCACATTTGATGGTTTGTCTCTGATATCCCGCCAGTGTTCCACTAAAGATTGAGAGATATGAATGACTTAAACCATTCAAATCATGCCACCACCACCATACTAGTCTGTGCCTCAGTCTCTCCCAGTTAAAATGTAGTAACGGAACCCACCCCCTTAGCAAGGATGCCCCCATTTATTGAACTTTACAATGTATGCCATGATAACCTGCGGGAACAGTTACAGACACAGAGTACAACAGTAACAAGGTAAGTCAACACTGAAGATGAAAGCTTTTACTATGACATATGAAAATTATGTATTTGCATTACAGCAGTTACAAATATGCAACAAAAACTGCACACTTGTGGATAAAGTAAGAAAACAAAAAGGAATCTTTGAGATTTAGGAGGCAGTATAGTGCAGTGGTTTAAGGCTCTGAGCTGCAGACCTGGGTTTGTATCCCACAGCCCCCACCTGGATACTGTGTGACCCTGAGCAAGTAACTTAACTTCCTTGTGCTCCCAGGTCACAGATGTAAACAAGCTTTCAGCTTAGTGTGTCTCTCCTCGTAAAAAAAAAAAAAAAAAAAAAAGATTTTCAGGCTGTGCTGTGCTGTGCTGTGCTCTTACCTGAGATTCAGAACTTAGAACATGTGCATCACACTTAGTGCTGCAGCTGCAAAGGGACTTGAACAGTGCACAGCCAAGAGCCAAGATGTGGCTCTGTTGTTTCTATCTCCATCTTTTCAAAGGGACCATGGAAACTGCCACAGAGCCACAGCTCTGCTGTTTGTGATCCTTTCTCAAGGGAAATCAGAGGGTCACACAGCTTTTCAGCATTATGAAGGGGACCAGAGGAGTGAACACCGCTGATCATGATTGTGTGCCCCCCCAAGGGAGACCAAGAAGCTGGAGCCACCAATTGTGGCTAGGTGGCTCCCTCTACACTGAGGAGGACCAGAAAAGCTGTCCCGCTGATTCTGGATGTGTGTACCCCCTCTACCAATGGGGACCAAGAAGCTGGCGCTGCTGATCACAGCTATGTGCTCACCTGTATCGAGGGGGCTGAGGAACTGGTGCCGCTGATCATGGCTGTTTGCTCTCCCTCTAGTGAGGGTACCAAAGAGCTAGTGCTGCTGATCACCACTGTGTCCCCCCTCTACTGAGGGGGACCGAAGACTTAGTGCTGCTGATTGGGGCTATGTGCATCCCCTCTACATAGAAACATAGACATAGAAACATAGAAGATGTCAGCAGATAAGGGCCTCATGGCTCACCCAGTCTGCCCTATTACCTCTTTCACGCTATCGTGACCCTACTCTGCCTCCGGTTCCTCCCCCCACTCCCTTTTTTACTTCCAAGATCCCTCTGCACCTATCCCATGCCTTCTCGAATCCTGTAACTGTTTCCAACCCTACCACTCTACCAATAGGCTGTTCCACTTGTCTACCACTCTTTCAGTGAAGAAGTGCTTCCTCACATTTCTACCGAGGAGGACAATAGACCTAGTGCTGCCAATTGTGGCTGTGTGCCCCCCCCCTCTATTAAGCGGCACCAGAGTAGCTGCCGCTAGTGATCATGGCAGTGTTGTGTGTCGAACCGGAGGAGTTGGTGAAATTATTTGACAACTGGGTCAGCAAGGGGAAGGGGTGTTCACACAGCGGCAAGGATTTTTTTTTTTATTTCATAAAATTTTTCAGTAAATTGAAATAGTTTTGAATGTTTTTTGGTACCTTAAGCCTTATTGTGACATGGAAGAATCTAGAATTCCATGAGTTCCGAATCTATGAAGAAGGGAAAACAATAAAGATGGAATGCCGGACAGATGAGGTAAGGTGCTATGTGCATGTTAGTGCTGTAGCCTCAGATAGTAATTGTGATAGTAACATTGAGTAAAATGCCTCTTCCTGCTTTAGAAGAGTGGTTTATAGTGACCCCAAGAAGTCTGTCCTGACTACATCAAGCAACCTTAAAAAGTGCTTTAGAAACCAGATATAAAATGCTTATATTTATTTATATTCATGCAGACAAAAAAAGGTAGCAGAGAGATACACAGTGGATGCAAACTCATCCCTGAAAACATGAGATGCAGAGAAAAAAATCTCAACATTTTGTGGTCTCTCGATCGCAGCTGTTTTCTTAAGAAGTCTCAGAAAAGTGGTAGACTCTAGCAACTACGAAATGTCTATTTTTTTCCTCTTCATGTCGTGCCATAAGAGATGAGCTTGAGTGAGTCCACCATATATCTGTGCCACCTTTTTTGTCTGTGTGAGTATGAATTCTTCTAAGCACTTGTACTTTATATGATGTGGTTTCTAGAGTCCTTTCCCTTTTTGGTATGAGTTTGCTGTTTCTGCTATATCCAACTACGCAGCCTTTCTTGAAAGCACCAGGTAGAAAAGTATACAGCTATTCTCCCTTTTGTGTGCTGTTCTACAACACTAAAATAGACTGCACACATTGAATGGTGTCTTTCATTTGTTTCACTTGAAAGCTTTTCACCCAGCAACTGCAACTGCTCAAGCGAGATGCAGCAATTAATTTATGGAGACATGCAGCATGCATCATCATCAAGGGAGACTGTCATCCACAGGTTCAAGTAATGAACCCAAAGATCTTAGGTATGCATCCCATTGTACCCAAGGCTCCCCACGTGACTTTGAGCAAAGTCTCTTGACCTCCCCGGCATCAATCCTGCCAGAGGCACATTTATTGATTGATTGATTGATTGATTGATTTCAAGAGTTTCTCCAGGAAAAACATACTGAGAGAACAGCTCGCTTCCAGATGTGCCCTGAGCAGGACGGGTTTTAGACCTAACAGCACCCAACCAGAAATACTTGTGGTGCCCTTACACTGCTTCCCATCTCCCCCTATCCTTCCTTCTTCCCATCCCATGTCCAAAAAGTGAAAAGAATTCTATGAATATGGGTGATGACAACAGTTAGGGTTTTTAGACTGACACTTTTTGCATTTCAAGATAATTTCTGCTTATACGTTCTACTTCAGTGTGCGCCTTCTGTGCTGGTGCCCCACATGGCCGCTTGGTTCGCTTGTGCCTAAAACCACCTCTGGTCCTGAGGGGAAGGGGATGTGGAGAGTGCAGTAATAAGTTATACCAGTAATGTTACAATTATAAAACAATAATAATGACTATACAAAGTATGCAGTCATCAATTGAGAGGAAGCGCAAAGCAAGTAGTGCAAAACAGCATATCTCAACAGCATATCAATAGCAACAGTTTTGCAAAGTGCTATTGTGAATACAATACAGGACAAGTCAAAGGGAAAAGTGGACCAATAAATCAGGACCGTAGAAGGAGGGAGGGAGTGAATGCAAGAGGAGCAGTGGGATTAGCCTAGGATCAGCAGCAGGAGTGAGTAGTGAATTCACAGAGGAGGGGGATTTTAGTGATAGGGAAGAGGGAGCATTCAGAATAGTAACAGGGAGGATGCTCCACAGATTGGAGAAGCAGAAGGAGAAAGAAGCTTGACCAGCAGAGAATTTTACAGGGGGAGGGTAAGAGAGCCAATATCAGAGCTGTAAATGGAGTAGGGGGTGGAAGGAGGGGAGGAAAGGAGGGAGGAAAGGTGGAGGGGGGCGCCCCATCAGAATTTGAAATGGAAGCTGGCACAATGAACGAGGTACCTGGCATCAAAGGAGGGCAAGAAGAGGGAAACAGTGGTGGGTTCTGGGGAGACAATCCAGAGTTTAGTGGCAGAAAGAGTGAAAGAGGGGATCCAGCCTGGCAAGGGTGGATTTGGAGGCAGTGCTATATAAAATATCTCTGTAATCGAAGATAGGTAGAATGATCTTCGTGACACACTCTCTACAAGCAGGACACAGAATACTTGCTTTGTTCCTGTAAAGTGACCCATGTTTAGGGTGCAGTTTCTTGTGGATGGCGTTCAGATGAGTAGAGAAGTCCTGATGGCAATCCAACCATACTCAGAGATATTTAAAGAGGAGGCATCCTCAATCACAGCACCAGCAAGGATCTGAAAGGAGGGGAGAAGGGAGAGCTTGGCAAGTCTCTGCCCAGTGCCAAAGGTCATGGAGACTCTTTTTTGGCATTCATAGACAGCTGCTTGGCCTGAAACCAGTGCTGGATGTTCTTGAAAACCAGTTGGAGATGGGTCATGAGGTCAGAGGCAGAGGAACCAGAGGCACAGAGAACTGTGTTTATCACAGGAGGCAGTTACAGCACTCTAGCAAGAAATGCAGTTCAGGAGTCAAAAGTAAGTTTTAAATTTTTGTTGTGGCATGGCATGAATTGCCGACTAAAATCCAATGCCCCAATGCTTCAACCCAATCTGGGTCTTTGTCAGGGAGTGGATCTTTGAACTGCATTTCTTGGGGAATGCTGTTACTACCTCCTGTGATATTTGCGGGCTTTCTGCCTCTTACAGCACCCCCATTCCTGAAGCATGAGTTCTTTCCTTTTTTTGTGGAGAACTCTGTTGTTTGCATACATATTAATGAGTGCAGGCAAGAGGAAGGTCATGTAGGAAAAGAGAGACTAGGGTGGAGGTAAGGATGGATCCCTGGGGGACACCAGAGCAGATAGGGAGAGGAAGGGAGATGGCATAACAAATATGGACAGTTTAGGTCCTACCCTCAAGGTATGAGTGAAATCACTCAACAGAGGAGGAGAGTCCAGCTGCTTTTAACTTGTCCAGAAGATGTGGTGGGCAACAGTGTCAAAGGCTTTGGCCAGGTTGACAAAGACGGTGGATGTGACCACACCCTGGTCCATGCAAGAAAGGATGGTGCCAGTGAGCCTAAGAAGGGAGGTGATGGTGGAGTGGGACTTCTTGAAGCCAGACTGGAAGGGAGTGAAGGAGAAGCCACCAAGGAAAGTGGAGAGTTGAGAAAGGATCAGGTGTTCCTGAAGTTTAGCCAGGGAGGGAAGGAAGGAGGGAGATGGGATGGTAGCTGCCAGGGAGGGTGAGGTCACCCCCTTTGGGATGACAGTGAATGGGAAGGGTAATATTCAGGGCAGAGAGAGAGAGAGGATTTCAGGATCAAGGTCACTGGAGCTCCTTCCCTTGTGTGGGTTGAGAGCATGGAGGTCCTTGAAGGTCACAGAGGGAATGGAAGGGGAGAAGGAGAAGGAATGGTGGGGAGGGGCTGGTTGGTGCAGAAGGGAAGGGGATTTGAGGAGGTGGAGGGAAGGAGGGAAAGGGCACTGTGGAAACAGGTGGTGAAAAAGAAGGTGAAAGATGAAGTGACTACAGTGGGATTGGAGATGGGGGAGTCAAACTTGAGTTTTACTCAGGTGGGGGTGATGATTTCAAGCTGGCAGAAAATTAGAATTAAAGAACTCAAGAGCCACGTTAATGTTGCTGGCAGTTGATATGGGAGACCAGTCAGTTGCCATCACATTAGCGAGTAATAAGGGTTGATCCAAGGAGTGAAAAATTCTAAGCTGGATGAATTTAGGGGAGCTTTGGGGTGGTGGATCTTGCACATGTGGTAGACCATATGATGGTCACTGAGAGCTTTAGGTAGAGTACCAGTATCACAATGCGGTGGGGGTGGGAGGACAGGATCCAGTCCAGAAGGGAGTGGTTTGGGGTTTTGGAGATGAGTCTGCTGGGATCTGAAAGCAGCTGGGTAAGCTGGAGCAATTTTACATTTTTGCATAATTAATGGTGGGAGAATGATAGCCAGATGAAGTTGAAGTCACCTAGGATGAGCAACTCACCGGAGAAGGCATGGCAGGACAAGGTGGTGAAGACCTCAGTGATAGAGGGAAGGGATGTGCCAGGGCAGCAGTAAACTCCAGCAGTGACTATGGGGATGGAGAAGGAGTGGGAGAGGGAGAGTTTCAGCAGGAGCATTTCACAGGCAGAAGTGGAAGTGACTGGACAGCACAGGCTAAAATGGGTGCCAGAGGACAGATAGATGGCTATGCCTCTGCCCCTCTCAGTACAATCCTGTCAGATGATTGAGAAGCCAGGAATTGTTATTGCAACATCAGGAATCTTGGGGGAGAGCCAAGACTCTGAGATCACTAGGAGATCAAAGTTGAGGTTTACCACTAGTGGTTGTAGAAGATCAATTTTGGGGAGGAGGCTGCTGATTTTAACATGGGCTACTGTCAACCCTTGGGGTAGAGGAGAGACTGTTGGCTGGGCAGGACTGGGGTTGAGTTCAACATCGAAAAGTAACAAAAACTTTGGAAAGTAACAAATGGATTAGGTCCTTAGTCTCTCTCTCACTCTCTCTCTCGGCCTCATGGGAGAAAATCTGTTGAGAATATTGCATTTTATACAACAGATGTAAAAATAAATGTTGTGGGATAAATACATTATCTTGACACACAACTTACAAGGCAGCATATTATCTTGCATGCTGGGTATCTCACAATCACAGTCTTGAGGGCTGAGTACATCACAGTGGAATACAAAACTAATCAGACAACAGACTTCACAATGTTGGTGACACCACAATAGCCCTGTCAACATTGAAGAAAACAGTTCAGATCACGTACAGAAGTAAATCTTCACACAGATAGCTGATTTAAAAGTTGCAGCTAGTAAACTGGTGTTGCATAAACTAAATGCACAAATGCTTGACTCACAATACGCAGTTTATCACTTGTGAATGGGGCAGGACTTTCATAACTCACTCAGGGCTCTGCCACTTGTGAGTTGTGGTCCTGTCTCTCACATATGAAGACAAATTGCATATTTTGAGTCAGTCCATTGCATATTCCCCCATTTATATTCCCCATTTAACAGTGTTGGGTAAGTTACTTTTAAAAAGTAATCAATTACAGTTACTAGTTACTTTCAAATAAATGTAATCAGTTATAATTACTTATTACTTTTATATCAAAAGTAATCAGTAACTGTAACTTTAATGCATATTACTTTGTATTACTTGTGATGACATGGTTGTATTTACTCATTGAACAAACTGTAGTTATGTGCCCATTAAACCCTGAGAAGTGCATAAAAGAAATTAAAACAGATTCTAAAGAAATTAAAGGAACACTATCAGCCTGTTTTGCATCATATTATATCTAGTTAAAACTCCACATTTTATGATTGCTTACCTTCCACAAAATTCATTGATGATGCTGTTTTGTCTATCTGCTTGTTTAGTAGAACTGAAATGCATGCTAATGATTATTTGTAAACAACTTTGTTTTGTTTCAAATCTTGTAATTATTCTTACTGAATATTTCCTGAACATTAGAAACACCTCTAAACAGTGTCATTTATGGTGCACTAGCCTCCTGAACTTCCACTGCATCATGAATGCCTAGACTATGTTGGGGATATTCCCAAGTCCAGGAAACATAGAAACGTAGAATTTGATGGCAGATAAGGACCACTTGGCCCACCTAGTCTATCCATTTCCCTACCTAACGGACAAGCTGCAGATCCTGCCTACCTCCCACTAGAATTGCCTTATGTCTGTCCCAGGCATTCTTGAATTCCCCCACTGTTTTTAACTCTATGACCTCCTCAGGAAGGCTGTTCCATGTATCCACAACCCTCTCTGTGAAGAAATACTTCCTCACATTACCTCTGAGCCATCCTCTCTCTATCTTCAAATTGTGCCCCCTTGTTCTTGCACATCTATTTTCTGAAAGTTGCTACCCTCTTGGACTTTGTTGATTCCCTTGAGGTAATTGAAAGTTTATATCATGTCCCCCCTCTCCCTCCTTTCCTCGAGGCTATACATCTTAAGCTCCTTTAGTCTTTCTTCATATGTCTTCTGGTGCAGACCCTGCACCATTTTGGTTGCCCTCCTCTGGACAGCCTCCACCCTGTCTATGTTTTTGTGGCGATGGGGTCTCCAGAACTGTACACAGTACTCTAGATGTGGTCTTACCAATGGTCTGTACAGAGGGCCAACAACTTCCTGTTTTCTACTGGTGATGCCTCTCCCTATGCATCCCAGTATCCCCCAGCCCTCCTTACTGCCTTCTGACATTGCTGGCCCACCTTTAGGTCATCTGATATGACTACCTCCAGGTCCCTTTCCATTTCTGTTGTTATCAGTATCTCACCCACCACTGTGTACTTTTCCCCTGGGTTTTTGTTTCCCAGGTGCATTACTTTGCACTTCTTTGCATTGAATCTAAGCTGCCATACATTTGACCATTCCTCCAACCTTGCCAAGTCCCTTTTCATCCTTTCCACACCACCTTGCATATCAACCCTGTTGCAGATCTTTGTGTCATCTGCAAAGAGACATACTTTCCCTTCTAGTCCCTCTGCAATGTCACTTATAAAGAAATTAAAAAGGACTGGCCCAGTACTGAACCCTGCAGTGTACCCCACTAGTAAAACCCCTTCTACACTGTGGACTCCATTTACTATTACCCACTGTTTCCTGTTGTCCAGCCAGTGTTTTACCCAGGCTACCACCCTGGACACCCCCTGGCTGGCTAATTTGTTTATTAATCTTTGTTCAGGACTGTGTCAAATGCCTTGCTAAAGTCTAGGTAGGTCATGTCCACAGCCCTTCCCTAGTCTACTACTTTGGTCGCCCAGTCAAAGAAATCAATTGGATTCGTCTGACATGACCTTCCCACTGTGAATCCATGCTGCCTTTGGTCCGGTGCCCCACTGGACTCTAGGTACTCAACAATTCTTTCCTTTAGAAGTGATTCCATCATTTCCCTACCACTGAGGTCAAACTGACAGGTCTGTAGTTTCCTGCCTCTGTCTTGCTCCCACTTTTGTGAAGGGGAATCACATCCACCCTCCTCCAGTCCTCAGGTACCACACCATCCTCCCATGATTTATTAAAAAGGGTAGTCAGTGGTGTTACTAGTTCTTCCCTTAGTTCTTTTAGAATTCTGGGGTGAATCCCATCAGGCCCCATTGCTTTATCCACCTTCAGTTTTAAGAGTTCTTTCAGAACCCTTTCTTCTGTGAAAAGACTAATATCAACCCCCCTATCCAGAGTGCTTCTATTGACTGGATTAGGTATTTCCCCCTGCTTTTCCATTGTGAATACTGAGCAAAAGTATTCGTTCAGTAGCCCTACTTTTTCAATGTCGCTCTCTGCCCAACCACCTTCCTCTTTATTCAGCCTCAGTATCCCTGCCTTAGTCTTTATTTGCTCCCTAATGTACGTATGAAAGGTTTTATCTCCCTTCTTAACTGAGTTGGGTATCTTTTCCTCGGTTTGGGCCTTTGCCGTTCTGACTGCCTTCCACGCTTCCTTCTGCTTTAACTGGTACAGTTCTCTGTCCTGCTCCTTCTGTGTTTCCTTATACTTCCTGAATGCTATCTTTTTCTCTCTTACCTTCCCCGCCACTTCTTTTGAGAACCATAGTGTTTTTTCTTTCATTTTGATTTGTTTATTTGCTTCACACAAAGGCTTGTTGCTTCTGTGATGGCGGTTTTAATGTTTCCCCATTTTTGCTCCACCTCACGTTCTTGCCTGTTTGCTAGTGCTTTTCTGAGGCACTCTTCCATTTTGACAAAATCAGTCCTCCTGAAGTCCAGTGCCTTCACTTTTGTGTGGCTTGACTCTACAGCTAAGTTTATCATGAACCACACTGTTTGGTGGTCGCTTATTCCCAGATGGCTACCCACTTCAAGATCAGAGATCCTTTCTCCGTCCCCATTTGAAAGTACCAGGTCTAAGATTGCTCCCTCCCGAGTGGGTTCCAAAACTAGCTGTTTGAGGCATGCCCCCTGTAGGGCAATGAGAATGGCCCTGCTCTTGGATGTGGCTGCAGAAAAGGTGCTCCAGTTAACATCTGGCATATTCAGGTCCCCCATCTCCAATATCTCCCCTTTCTCTGCCATCCCAAAGATGCTTTCTGTCATTTCCTTGTCCATTTCCTCCCCCTGAGATGTGGGTCTGTATACAACCCCTGTGTGGATTGTGGAGCCATTTGCAGTCTCCAGGGTGACCCACAGTGCTTCCTTTCCTCCCTGTTTACCCTTTAGTTCTGTTGCGATGATCCCCCCTTATATAGAGAGCTACTCCTCCTCCTCCTCTTCTTCCCTCCCTGTCCCTCCTGTAGACTGTGTACCCAGGTATGTTGACATCCTAGTCATGGTTCTCTGTGTACCATGTTTCTGTGACTGCCACGATATCCAGGCATCCCTCTTCCATCAAGGCCACCATTTTGGGGAGCTTTTTACCTAGACTATGGGCATTGGTACTCAATAGCCTCCATTTTTTATGGCTTTATTTCTTTTTGCCCCATCCCTGTCCTTACTGCCTTTGTCTTTTTCTCTATTTACCCCTGCCCTTCTCCCTATCAACTGCTCTATCTTGGTATTTACCTCACTAATTACCCTGATTTTTTTCTGGGGGGGGGGCTAGGATTTCCCTTCTCCTGGAGAAATATGTAATAGGACTTGACCAAGGAATGTAAAAGAACTTGTTTTGTGTGGTAATACCAGAATGGTGGGTATTCTGTTTTTTACTTTTTAAAAGAAAAACAAAATCAGAATCAAACTACCAGCTACATCAGCAAGCTTTACAGAACATTGGCAATTGTAAAATGTGTTTTTTAAACTATGGACATTATGAGGCCTGAAGGGGTTGACAGTGTCCGTTTAACATACTCGTGTTACCTATTACCCAAACCCACCTGAGGGCATGGCTGACCCAAAATGCATACTACTGCAGTCCATGCCTGTACTATCGCTGTTTTTCCTACCACTTGTTGTAACTCATCTGACATTGCCAGTCAAAACAGTCCCTTTACATTTCCATAAATAAGAGCTCTATTAAAAAAAACAAAAAAAAAACTCAATCACACACCCTATGGTGGCCCAGTGGCACTGAGGGTTGAAAGAATGGAAGCCATGCCTTGCTGCACGCCAGCAACTCAGGTTCAGGAGCAGACTCGGGTCGCCGGGGAGGAGAGGATCAATCTTATGGTGGACTGCTCTCCTTTCCTGGGGAGGGAGGGTGGTGCACCCTGCAGTTCTGGTGGCTCCCAGTGGAGAGTGGGAGTATCACAGCTATTGGGTGCATGTACATGGGGTAGGGGTATGTCAGTGGACATCCTATGCATGGGTGAGGGAGTGCACCCATCATGCACTGGACATCACTGCACGTCCACGCCCCCGGGGAAATGGAAAAGTGGAAAAAACACTGGCACCCAGGTAGGTGAAGGTGGGACCCTAAGGATGGCACCCACACTCACCATCAGCCTCCAGTTGTCACCCTCACTCCGGCCGTAATCTAGATTCTAGATAGAGCACCAGAAGAGTTGTGGTCCCTCTTCAGAGTATTCAGAGCCGGGGGGGGGATGGTAGGTCAGGGTGAGACATGAGAGCACCCCAGGATGGAGATTGGACCTGAGGATCTCAGGCAGAGCTGGAGAACACCATGCCCAGTGGTCCACGTTGGAGAGAGACCTATGGGGTCAGTGAGTAGGAGGCATAAATACACATGAAAAAAAAACCACACCATGCATTTACTGCTGCCCTCTGCAATCTTTTCCCTCCACAGCTGAATCCTTGCTTTGCCAGCCATTTCTGTCCTTGGCCTTTCTCACTTCTATAACACCCACAATCCCCCTCCAACACACACACCCTGCATCTACTGCCATTGCCCTTGGCAATCTTTCCATACAGGTGTATATCCTGACAATGCCAGCCACAACTACCCCTTTATGTCCCAGCCTTACCCCACTGCTGCACACCTTGCTGCATCTTGTGCACTTGACAGTCTTTCCCACGTCTAGCCTGTATTCTTCTCCTGACTATGCAAGAGCCACAACTACCCCTTTAAATTTCTATAATAAAATCTCACCCTCACATAGCTCCCCCTATACTCACACACATGAACATGCACCCTGCAGATCTACTGCCCTTCCTTGTCTTGGTGCTCTTTTCTCGATTCCCCACAGCAGCCTGAATCCCAACTTTGCCATTGCCAGCCACAGACCCACCCCACCCTACATCGCATACAATAAATTCCACCAGCACACACCTGCTTACCCCAACACACAATCTGAACACTCCCACAGCGGAACCTTGACTTGCCATGGCCACTGAGACACAGTTATAATTATAAATAAGTCTGCCATGACTGTTATGCAACTGCCAGTATGTCACAACTGAAGTCAGACAGTGTCACTTACAATCAAATTATCACATAACACAAAACACTTGTTGCATTCCAGTACATACTCCTTTGATGAGGAGTTTCTTTGAGATGGGGCTGGTGATGGTGACAGACCTGGCAGGTGGGCAGACGGACAATCAAGTGACCTGCTGTGGCAGTTTGGCACATGTGGTGTTGATGGAAATAGGTCCTGAGCCCTGCCTGCAAATGGACTACTTGTCTTTTTTCCTTACAAGAGCTATTCTAGCCCTAATTCCCTCAGGGTTCACAATGGCTACTCTAGAGGGCCACAAGTGACGACATGCATGGGTGTAGTAAGCTATCTATAAATTGTACATCAACTGGCCAATCTATTGCCCCCCTCAGACAAATTTCTTCAGTTCCTATAGCAATTCTTAGCTGTACCATGTAGCGGAGCATACGTAGTATAATTTGTATAAGCATACGTAGTATAATTTGTATATCAAATACAGCAAAATGATATATTTAATAATAAACCAACAAATAAAATGATGTTTTCTGACTTTTCTTTGCACAGCACGTTACATATAGAAAATATAGATATAGAAAAATATGCTAATATTAACCTTTGCAGGGCCACAGACTGATACATCAGTCCAAAATTCCTATACATTCTAATTCTGTTGGCAGTCTAAGGGGTAAATGCATGCTAAAATAGAAAATTTAGTTAGAATCGATGTTTCAACCATAGGTCTTCTTCAGGAATTATGTAAAAGAGAAAAAAAGCAAGTAAGGGAAATAATAGAAATATATGTGAGGAAAGAAAATAGGAGGCTGTAGGAGAAATATAGAGTAATACATGGGTTGGTGTGTTTAAAGAGATTTTACACACACATGAGGTGTTGGATGCCACATAAACCCCGACAGCTAAGCTTGATCGGTTTATTTAAGCATCCAACACTGAGGGTGTGTATAAAATCTCGAGTTAAACACACCACCCTATGTTTTATTTTACATAATTACTGGGGAGTGTTTTTTTCACCACAGCAATTATATAAAATAAAGCCACATCCCCGAGCAGCTGCCATTCCAGGGTTTCAGTACAGTCTATTGTAAGAGCTTTGCTGCTGAAACATTTTGTTTCCCCCTTTTTCATTGTTTTTTACAGCTTAGACTTAATAGTAGACATAGGCCAGTCGCACTGTCCCAGGCAGAGGATAAGACTTCTGCTGGGAGGTGGTTCCACTGAGCAGCCACTGTGGCTTGGTGGACTGAGCCACTGTAGCAAGAAACCCAGATGCTGCATGTGGGACTGGGTTTGATTCCTGGTCCTAGAAACCTTTATTTTATTTTTGCAATTTGGAGGTGACCCCTGCTCCCCGGAATGGAGAATCCTTATTGGGGGAGTTCAGGGGGCACAGCCATCCATAACAAGGGGTGCAGGGGCAGAGCCCCCCGCAAATTAAAAGAATTATGTTGCATGCAACAAATCACGCTGCATTGGCAGTGCAATTTTTGCATGTGGCATAATGTCTTGCGACATTATGACCCCGTGCCAGTTACAGCATTTACTTTTTAAGTAAACTTAGCACCTAGTGCCAGTCACAGTGAAGTGTGCAGGAGTGCAGCGCTACAGAAAGGCAGAGAGGGAGAGAAGAGCAGCGACTGGCATGTGTGTTGATCAAGGGAAATCCAGTGCATGTTCGCTGATATAACCCCTGGGTTATAATGGCAAATTATAACCCGGTTTTCCTTAGGGAAAAAACACTAACCAGTTATTATATATAGAATAATGCATGGAGTGGTGTGTTTAACGAGATTTTACACACACCCCTCAGTGTTGGATGCCACATAAACCCCAAGAGCAAAGCTCGAGGGGTTTATTTAAGCATCCAACACCAAGGGGTGTGTGTGTAAAATCTCGAGTTAAACACACCACCCCATGTTTTATTTTATATAATTGCTTGGAAGCAATTTTCTTGCCATAGCAATTATATAAAATAAAAATACGTCAGTGTTCGGCTGTGGTCAGGTAGGCATAAGGCACGGTCCGCTGTTCCTTGGCTGCCGAAAACTTTCCAGGGTTTTTTTTCTCCTTTTTTTTCCAAAGATTTACTCAAGGAGCCACCTGTTTAAAGAAGATTGGTGAAGGTTACTGGTGAGAGGCAACTGTTTTTTTTTATTTACTTACCATTAAGAGTGCTGCTGGCGGTGAAGTAGACAGTGCCAAGAAAGGGAGGAGTGAAGGTTTGCGCAGGTGTGGAGTGAGGGAAACCCATTGCATGTTTGCCGTTATAACCCACAGGTTATAACAGTGAATTATAACAGGGTTGCCCAATAGGAGAAAATGCTCCCCAGTTATAAAGTTATAATAGTTAAGGTTTGAATAGAATCTGGAAAATGAAAAGGTGATGACAGGTATGAAAAGGCACAGTAGAAGTGAATGAGCTGAGGAGTCCTTAAGTGGGGACTAATTAACAGGACCTAGTAAGAAGGCTAAAAAGTGAAAACTATGTGTGCACACTCATTTTCATTTTCTACAGATGAAAGAAAGATCTGCGACAATTGGTACAAGGACACCTCTTCAGAGCCATGCAGTCTAACAACATTTTCTGTAATGAGACAACTGGTGAAAACAACCCACCTTACAGCATTTTCTGTAATGAGACAACGGGCCAAAACAACCCCAACACACAAAGGCAGTGAGACTGTAACCATGTAGAAAGTTGTGATGCGATAAATGAGGCAATCTTGTAGTCGTAGCCACTGTGTTAGAGCAAAGATCTCGTAGGCTAAACCAGTATTAGGTGAAAAGTTCCAGGCTAAATGCTACAAGGCTGCATGTTTTTACGTACACTTGCGCGCATGCGCAAGGAACGTCTTGGGAGAATGGGACACTTTGGAGGTGTGCCTCTCCTGAGCAATCCCCTGCTCCCTTGAGCAGGCGTAGCGGTCCTGCACCAATCCGCACCGGTGTTGAGTATGACAGCGGTGGTCTTCTCTTCAAAGAAAACCACCGCTGTGTGCTTGCACCACGTCACGCCCCAAATCTTTGCTGCCACAGGGCCACCCCAGCGTGGCAAAGCGTCCCAGCGTCAGTCTGCCGGCGGGGTGCCCAATCGTCGGCTCCATGGCCCCCAGCCATCCTTCTGCCATGCTGAGAGCCCACCCCAGCGTGGCAAATGTCCCGCATCGTCTGCCGATGGGGGTGCCCAATCCCGTCGGCTCCACGGCCCCCCAGCTGCCTCTGCCACGCTGGGAGCCCACCCCAGCGTGGCAAACGTCCCCGCTATCTGCCGAGGGTGCCCAATTCCCTGTTGGCTCCACGGCCCTCAGCCATCCTTCTGCCATGCTGGAAGCCCACCCCAGGGTGGCAAACGCCCCGTTGCCAAAGTACAAAAAACCTGTAAATTAAAACGGTCCCACGCAGTCTCTCTGCCCCTCCCACAACCCGCACCCACCCACTGTGCACCCTGCATCCCCACACCCCCCACCCCATACTTACCTCCGGAGCTCGGCGCGACGATCATCGCTGGACCGGGAACACGTCTGCACTCTTCAAAGCCGATCGCGAACTGAGGAAATGCCGGTAAGCTGTATAATGGGCTAGATGGTTTTCAACTTTGTTGCATATCTCAGGCATTTTTTGGAATTTTTGCACCAAATTTTCAACATGGGGTTTTTGGGACCCCTTCTCATGAATTCTGTCACTGTCATGGCGTTATTTGCGCCCAAAGGGTGATTTCGCAGTCACTGCACGGAAATCACCTTCCAGGCCTGATTAACGAAACAACAGTGCCAGCGTTCATAAGGTGGGCTCTCAAAAAGCCTATTTTGAAAATTTGGTGAAAAATTCCAAAATGACTGTTTTATTTAGCATGCTGTACAGTTCCTATGCACGCCGCAGAAGTTTGCAAATTTTCAATATTTCACCCAGATTTTCAACATTGCCATTTTACCACTCCTTATGAGCAGTGCAGCTGTCATTTTTCACATCTTGCCCAAAACGTGTTTCCACCCATGTAGGGCACAATGGCACAGTTGGTGTGCGAACTCAATTTATGGGACACATTAAGAAAATCACAGTGTCACTGTTCAGGAGCAGAGATATTAAAATGGCTATGTTGAAAAGTTGGTGAAAAATTCCTAAAATGACTGTTTTACTTTAGTCGCTGCTAGCAGTTCCTCACGCACGTCAGAAGTTAGTGAATTTTCAATATTTTCACTCCAGAATTTCAACATTGCCATTTTACCATGCCTCCTTATGAGCAGTACAGCTGTCATTTTTCACATCCTGCCCAAAATGTGTTTCCGCCCATGTAGCGCACAATGGCGCAGTCGGTGTGCGAAATCAATGTATGGGACACATTAAGAAAATCACAGTGACACTGTTCATGAGCAGAGGTCTTAAAATGGCGTTGAAAATCTGGTGAAAAATTCCTAAAATGACCGTTTATCGAGCGTGCTTTGCGCAGTTCCTACGCACGCTCGTACGTTTGCAAATTTTCAATATTTTCACTCCAGATTTTCAACATTGCCATTTTACCACACCTCCTCATGAGCAGTACAGCTGTCATTTTTCACATCCTGCCCAAAACATGTTTACGCCCATGTAGCGCACAATGGTGCAGTCGGTGTGCGAAATCAATGTATGGGACACATTAAGAAAATCACAGTGATGCTGTTCATGAGCAGAGGTCTTAAAATGGCTGTGTTGAAAATTTGGTGAAAAAATTCCTTAAAATGACTGTTTTACGAGTGTGTGTTGCGCAGTTCCTATGCACGCTTGTAAGTTTGCTAATTTTCAATATTTTCACTCCAGATTTTCAACATTGCCATTTTACCACACCTTCTTATGAGCAGTACAGCTGTCATTTTTCACATCCTGCCCAAAACGTGTTTCCGCCCATGTAGTGCACAATGACGCAGTCGGTGTGCGAAATCAATGTATGGGACACATTAAGAAAATCACAGTGACACTGATCATTAGCAGAGGTCTTAAAATGGCTATGTTGAAAATTTGGTGAAAAAATTCCTAAAAATGACTGTTTTACGAGCTTGCGTTACGCAGTTCCTACGCACGTTCGTAGGTTTGTGAATTTTCAATATTTCCACTCCAGATTTTCAACATTGCCACTTTACCACACCTTCTTATGAGTAGTACAGCTGTCATTTTTCACATCTCACCCAAAACGTGTTTCCGCCCATGTAGCGCACAATGGCGCAGTCGGTGTGCGAACTCAATGTATGGGACACATTAAGAAAATCACAGTGACACTGTTCATGAGCAGAGGTCTTAAAATGGCTATGTTGAAAATTTTGTGAAAAATTCCTAAAATGACCGTTTATCTGCGTGCATTCGCAGTTCCTCTACGCCGTAAATGCGTTTGCAAATTTTCAATATTTTCACTCCAGATTTTCAACATTGCTATTTTACCACACCTCTCATGAGCAGTACAGCTGTCATTTTTCACATCCTGCCCAAAACGTGTTTACGCCCATGTAGTGCACAATGGTGCAGTCGGTGTGCTAAATCAATGTATGGGACACATTAAGAAAATCACAGTGATGCTGTTCATGAGCAGAGGTCTTAAAATGGCTGTGTTGAAAATTTGGTGAAAAAATTCCTAAAAATGACTGTTTTACGAGTGTGTGTTGCGCAGTTCCTATGCATGCTCGTAAGTTTGCTAATTTTCAATATTTTCACTCCAGATTTTCAACATTGCCATTTTACCACACCTTCTTATGAGCAGTACAGCTGTCATTTTTCACATCCTGCCCAAAACGTGTTTCCACCATGTAGTGCACAATGACGCAGTCGGTGTGCGAAATCAATGTATGGGACACATTAAGAAAATCACAGTGACACTGATCATTAGCAGAGGTCTTAAAATGGCTATGTTGAAAATTTGGTGAAAAAATTCCTAAAAATGACTGTTTCACGAGCTTACATTTGTCTTTTACAAAGACTTTAGGTTTGTGAATTTTCAATATTTCACTTCAGATTTTCAACATTGCCACTTTACCACACCTCTTATGAGTAGTACAGCTGTCATTTTTCACATCTCACCCAAAACGGTTTCCCCCCATGTAGCGCACAATGGCGCAGTCGGTGTGCGAAACTCAATGTATGGGACACATTAAGAAAATCACAGTGACACTGTTCATGAGCAGAGGTCTTAAAATGGCTATGTTGAAAATTTGGTGAAAAAATTCCTAAAAATGACTGTTTTACGAGTGTGCATTGCGCAGTTCCTACGTACGCTCGTAAGTTCGCGAATTTTCAATATTTGCACTCCAATGAGTTCCAAATACCTAAACAGCACATAGAAGCAAGCAACATTCGGCATTGACAAATGCTTGTACTTCTTTGTCACTGATTTTTTTAAGCCATGTCCAAGTGCCAAATACCACTGCAAATACCTGCAAGCGAACGTTCGGCATTGACAAATGCTTGTTACTTCAGTTGTTGTGCCATGGGTTTACGCAACCCCATACCTCTGGCAGCTCATAATATTGAGACACTGTGACTACTCAAACCAGAATATCAGCAAGGCTACAAAAAACAGCACCCAACAGCCATGAAATGTTGCCTAAACTTTTTATTGCAAAAAAATGCAAAATATGGTTGGCAACTTGCATTCAATGGGCAAGGTGAAAATGCCAGGAGCTCATGCAGTGCTTGTCAGAAGGCAGTTTTTAGCCTGATGTAATAAATCGAATACACAGCCAGTTGAGCAGCCTTTGTTTACGCTGAAATCTGACTATCAAGACACCTGCACACTCTCCAGATTTCTGCGTTATCATAAACCTCTTGAGCTTCACTCTTGAGGTTTATGAAGTCACAAGAACCCCTTTTTATTTATTTAAGTATTTATTTATTTGAATCTAGGATTACAAGTACCTTTGAGCCGAGGCTCTTTTACAAAGGTTCCACGTCAGTTGAGGTACAATTCACACAAGACATTGAATAACAGTATAACAGAGGGTTACAGGCAGTTACATACAGTTTTATACATTCAATATAGTGGCAAAAATGCCAGAAGGAGGTCTGGTAACAGGGTTGACATGATATGGAGGAGAGACACACTAGTAGGGTGCGGCTGTAGGCACTTGTCAAAATATCAATTAAATTGCTAGTGGGGGTGGGAAGGAGGGTGGGAGGAGGGAGGTGAGGGGTGTATGGGAGAGGGAGTTGAGGGGGAGAGGTTAAGTGCTAGGTGGAAAGAGCAAAGAGGAGAGGGGTGAACAATTAGGAAGGACAGTCACAAGAGCTAGATGCAGACAGGATGTGATGGAGACTGGATTTGAACGAGCCAAGCTTTGGCACTGAGGCGATGTCAATGTTGAGACCATTGAACCAGCTGGGAGCTCTGTGCGCAAACGATCTTTGCCCTCGTGTGATGCAAAAATGCAGGATATGCAGAAGCTGGGATTCAGAGCCCCCTGGTGATGTGAGTAGTCCGCACTGGGCAGAGGAGAGCTTGGACACCTGGAGGAGCAAGGCCTAGTGTTATTTTCGTTGTCATAAGGCAGGTTTGGTACTTGATCTGGTTTGAAAGTTGAAGCCACCCAGTCTGTGCATAGAGATCACACGTGTGGGTGAGGCAATGGGAAAGCTTTGTTTAGTGCAATGGATATGCACCGGAGGGCAGTGGCAGAGGCAGAGCCATAGATGATCAGGCCATAGTCGATTATTGAGATTACTGAGCTCTGTACTGCAATCCTTAAGGCATCTGAGGTAAGGCGTTGCCTGTACCTGAAGAGTAGGCCAATGCGAGTATTAGCAGCCTTGGCAATGTTGTCAATGTGCATAGCATATGACAGGTTACAATCGATGGTAACTCCTAGATATTTAAAGGATTGAACCTGTTCGAGGGTTGCACCAAGGCAGTTTTTGATCGTGATGGGACTGAATCTGTATTTGTTGTGCAGGCTGCAGAAGAGCATGGATTTGTTTTTTTTGTAGCTGAGAACCAATTTATGTGTACTAAACCAAGTTTCAATTGAGGTGAAGGCAAGCTGGAGATTCTTTTGAAGGTGGCCCAGATCCTTGTGAATGGAGAGGATGATGGCATCGTCAGCACAGAGGAGGAGGATTTGTGCTGGACACAATTGTGGAAGATCATTCAGAAAGAGGCTAAAAAGAAGTAGCCCAAGAATGGAGCCTTGATGAACTCCTAAGTGAACAGGATGTGCATCTGAGAGAATATCAGCTATTTTCACTCTTTGGGAGCAGTTCTCCAAATAGCTCTTGAACCAGGTAGTGGACTCAGGTGAGAGCCCAGCAGAATGTAGCTGTGTGATTAATAGAGTACAATGTACAGTGTCAAAAGCCTTGGTCAGGTCAATGAAGACCGACCCGGTTAGGAGGTTGTTGTCCAAAGAGCTGTGGATAGCACCAGTGAATTCAAGGAGGGCCAATATAGTACTGTGACCTGGATGGAAACCATGTTGTTGGGGTAGAGGATGTTGTGTTTGTCCAGGTATTCCATTAACTGGTCAGATACCATACATTCAATGGCCTTAGAGAGTGGGGGAAGTATGGATATAGGCCGGTAGTTCACATGCAGATCCTTGTTCCCCACTTTTGTGGACCGGGGTTACTGTGGCTGATTTCCATCTGTTGGGGAACTGGCTGAGGGCGAGGGAGAGGTTGAAAATTTTTGTTAGTGGAAGTAGCACTTCATCACGGGGTGAGGGACACCAGCTTGAGGTCGAGCGAGTCCTCACTAGTTCTGGATTTGGCAATTGCATTAGAGACGTATTTACAGACCTCATGCACCCTGACTTCCTTAAAGTAGAACGGTGGGTGGTTGGAGGGAAGGGGTTGTGGGCTGGGGGTAGGAGAAGGAGGATGGTCATCATTGATGAAGTCCGAAGGGAGAACACTACTGAGGTCAGAGAATGCAGTATTGAAAGTATCTGTAATTGCGGTAGGGTCAAGAGTTATGCCACCATCAGTGACCAACATAGTAGGTGAGGTTTTTGGCTGCTTCCCAGCTACTTCCTTAAGATTGTCCCAGAAGGATTTTCCCTAACCCCAGGTGTTCATGAGGGTATCTCTGTAGTATGCATTTTTCTTCTGGAAGATTGATTTAGTGCAGTCGTTTTGCGCCCTTTTGTAGTTCTGAATATCGGCTTGATTGCCAGTGGTCCGTGCCCGAAGCCAGAGGAGGTCCCTTGCTTTCAGATCCGTAAGTAGTTCAGCGGAGAGCCAAGGATTGTAAAGGCCTTTGATTTTACACCTTTTGAAAGGGGCATAGGTGTCACAGGCAGCATTGAAGGAGTTGATGAAACAATCCATGGCTGAGTTGACATCAGAAGCATTGAATACAGGAGACCAGTTGAGCTGTCGGAGGTGGGATTTGAGGTGTTTCAGCTGAACACGTGGGAGAACTCTGCTATTGATTAAGTTGGGGGGGCTTGCAGAATTTATTTGACCATTTGCAGTTGACTGGGGAATGGTCACTTAGTGTATCTGGAAGGACGGAAACATCCGAAATGCGGGAGGGATGGCTAGTCAGTATCCAGTCCAGGAGAGTGCTTGTACCAGTTTTATAATTATGTCTGGTGGGGGAGACTACCAGCTGTGCCAGGTTGGTTGCTGAGATGGCATCCTTGAGTACCCCTGCATCAGTGGCTAGCCAATTGATGTTAAAATCTCCCATTAGGATCGACTCCGAGTCAGGGGGTTGGGCACGGATGAGGTCCATGACTGAGTTGAGGCTTTTACCTTGTTCTCTTGGAAGGATGTAAACAGCAGCAACAGTCAGTGCTTTGTTACGAGCCTCCAACAGAATTTTAATAGGTAGGATCTGTGTAGAAGAATCCAAGGGGGGGGAAGGTAAGCGGTGACCCAGGAGGGTATCTTTAAGATATAAAGCAAAGCCTCCCCTTCTTTTTGTACTCCTGTCAAGTCTGAAGACATTGTACTGTGGCAGGGCAATAGCCGTGTCTGGAATTTTGGGTGATAGCCAGGTTTCAACGATTGCAAGGGTATCAGGGTTGTGTTGGTTAGTGAATATTTGCATGGCATCAAGTTTAGGCAGGAGGCTGTAGATGTTGAGAGATGCAAGGGTGAGAGTCCCAGGGTGCCTCGATTGATGGCCGGGGCAAGGAATTTTAGGCCCAGGATTTGGGTGAACATTCCTAGATAGCAGCAGCAGGAGTAGCAGAAATTTCAGAATGCACCATCTTAATTGTTTTAAGGCAGATTTGTGTACCCGTTTCATGCACAGTCTGTTGCAGTGATTCTGTCCTAGGTACCATACCTCTCAACTGTCCCTGATTTTCCGGGACGCCCCTGATTTTGCCTCAGAATTTTCCTCTGTCCCTCTTAAAATTTGTGTCTTTATGACAGAACAGTGGGGACTGTAAACGCAAAATAATGTCAAACATTAGAATTACAAGTTTGTTCTTCTGCAGAAAATGCATCTTACACTAATCCCCTTATTCTGTCAGCTTTCTGAATGAATAATATCAATTTTTAAGATGTGTCCTTGATTTTGGGTCTTTGTCCCTGATTTTATTTAAGCTTTGTTCCTGATTTATGAGGAAAGAAGTTGAGAGTTATGGGTCCCAAAGTGAAGTAATATGAGCAAGTGTTGAGAACGGATTACAGCAACCATAACAGATGGATGCCCATCTGTTATCTATTTTTATTACTATTTATATTACAGTAACTAGTTACTTTTAGGGAAAAGTAATGTCATTACAGTTACTTATTACTTCATTTTAAAAGTAATCAATTACTGTTACTAGTTACCTAGAAAAGTAATCAGATTACAGTAACTAGTTACAAATAACTGGTAATTTACTCACCTGGTAAAGGTGATTATAGGAGCACCTTCTTACAGCACTCTGAGTCTCAGCACATGGGTAATAAGCACTCTCCTCATAGGCTGATGCACAAAGGAATCCCAAAATTTGAAATTCGATCCCTCTCCTTTCCTTGTTGTTCCCAGAATCCTCAGTATGATATCTTCCAGAGTTTGTTTCCCTCCTGAAAGTATAATGTTAAAGACCAAAAAACACTACCCTCCACCGGTCCTGTGAGTGACTATTGGGTAGAAGAATACACAAGTTGATGTTATATACATTCTTTACTACGTCTGTTATTTATACGCATCTGATAGCATGTTACATTGCTAGTGACTGAGTGGGGCATGAGTCCCGTCACTGTATACAATTAGTGATTTAAATTTTTTTTATATATTCTAGATGCTTTTCTTAATCTCTAACAGCTGTATATATATATATATATATATAATATATATATATATATATATATATATGTTCCTCTGCAATGGGTGCTGTAAAAGGTGCTCCTATAATCACCTTTACCAGATGAGTAAACTACCGTTATCTATCGCACCTTCTTACAGCACTCCGAGTCTCAACACATGGGTAATTGTACAGCAGACCTTATCCTGGGTGGGAGGAGGAACTTGAATCAAAGATGTCTGGAGCACCTTGCGACCAAACTCTGAGTTCCCTGTTAGGTCGGTGTCTAACTGATAGTACCTGAAGAAGGTGTGCAGGGATGCCCAGGTAGCTGCCTGGCAAATCTCTCTGACAGAGGCAGAATTGCATTCTGCCCAAGATGTGGCTACTGCTCTCGTGGAGTGTGCTCTGACGTTTGTTGGAGGGGTCTTGCTCCTGGATCTGTAGGCCTTTGCTATAGCCTCTCGCAGTCATCTAGCAATCGTGGATCTGGATGCTGCTAGACCCTGTTTATCACCTTGGAGTAATTCGAAAAGCTTGTCTGTCCGACGCAAACTCTTTGTTCTGGCCAGGTAGATCTGGATTGCTCGGGCTGGGTCTAGGCCGTGAAGGGTTTCACTGTGAGGGTTCCCTATTTGGTGATCTAGGGGAGGGACTGTGATCTCCTGGGAAGTGTGGAATGCATTGGCCACCTTCGGAATAAAGGATGGGATGGGTCAGAGTATGACTCTGTCTGGGAAAAAGCAGGTAAATGGCTCCCTGCACGACAGAACCTGTAACTCGCTAGTTCTCTTGGCTGATGAGATTGCTACTAGGAAAATGGTCTTCATGGTGAGTAGGGATAAGGGAATTGATTCAATGAGTTCAAAAGGTGCAGTGGTGAGGGCATCGAGCACCAAGTTGAGGTGCCACGGAGATGTTATGGACCTTTGGGGGTGTGTGTGATAAGATTTGCAGCCTTTAGGAATGATTGAACCAAAGGGTGGGCTCCGGGTAAATGGCCATTGATTTCCCCCATTATAGCCCCTATGGCAGCTGTCTGCACCCACAGAGATGCGTCTGATAACCCTTTTTCCAGTCCCTTTTGTAGAAATTCCAAAACATTTACAATGCTATATTGAGTAGCCCTTAAGTCCTGGTTCTTGCACCAAGAAGCAAAAGCCCACCAGTGTCTGTTGTAAGTTCTGTTGGTGGACTCCCTTCTAGCTTGTACCAAGGTGTCCACCACCTTATCTGATACCCCTAGCTCTAACAATCTAGACCTCTGAGCGGCCAAGCCATCAGTTTCAATGGTAGGGGGTTTTTGTGCCAGATCGGGCCTTGTCTGAGTAAGTCCTGGTGGTGTGGTAGCACCATTGGATTGTCTGTCAACATTTTCCTGATGAGGGTGTACCAGGTTCTCCTCAGCCAGTCTGGGGCTATGAGTACTATACTGCTGCCCGTGTCCCAGATTTTCTGTAGTACTGCTGGTAGCATGGATAATGGGGGGAATACATATGCCCTTTTAAAGTTCCATGGGGTAGATATGGCATCCACTCCTATTGCTCTCTTGTCTCTGAATCTGGACATGTAGATCAGGAGTTGAGTGTTGGCCGCTGAGGCCATGAGGTCGATGTCGAAGGGTCCCCATTTCCTCTGGATCTCATTAAATATCCTGGGATGGAGTTGCCATTCCCCTTGTTGTAGCGTTTGCCTGCTCAACCAGTCTGCCCTTGTGTTCAGGCTGCCTGCCAGGTGGACTGCTGTGAGGCTGAGTAGATACTTTTCTGCCCATTGCAGTAGGATTTCTGCCTCTTGAGTCATGGCTTTGCTTCTTGTTCCTCCCTGTTTGTTGATGTATACCATTGCTACTTATCTGTCGGTGCACACCCTTACATGGTGCCTTTCGATTTGAGACTTGAAGTGTATGAGGGCTAGCTGGATGGCTCTTGTCTCTAGTACATTGATTGGGAGTTTTGACTCCCGGTTTGTCCATTTTCCTTGAATCGACTGCCTGTCCAGTACAGCACCCCTGCCTAGCAGGCTTGTGTCTGTTTCGAGGGTTCTTGTTATATCTCTCTCCAATTGTGCCCCCTGCATGAAAGTGTGTGGGTCTGCCCACCATCTAAATGATTTGTTTATTGATGTTGGAATTGTCACTTTCTGGTTGTAATTCTGCTGACTGTAGTTTCAGTTGTCCAGGAGTAGGCATTGTAGTTGCCTCATGTGTAACCTGGACCAGTCGTGTAGGTCTATGCAAGCTGCCATGAGACCCAATAGTTGCATAAGGTGCCATAGTGTTGTTGAGTTCTGCATAATTGTTCTGCAGTTCGCTGTCAATGCACTGATGTGTGTCTGTCACAGTCTTACTGTGCCTGTCACTGTGTTGAACGTTGCCCCCAAGTGGTCTAACAATGTGGTCGGTGTTAGGTGGCTCTTTGCTTTGTTGATAAGCTACTCGTGTTCAGTCAGTAGTTGCTGGGTTCTGTGGGTTGCTGTCCTTGCCTGGTCCACTGTTCTCATGCGTATCAACCAGTTGTCTAGGTATGGGATCACATGAATACCGTCCATGCGTAGTTTTGCCACTAGGGGTGCCATGACCTTGGTGAACAGTCTTGGGGCCGATGCCAACCCAAATGGTAGGCACTGGTACTGGAAGTGGTAACCCAGTATACTGAATCAGAGGAACCTCTGGTGGGAAGGTCTGATAGGTATATGAAGGTACGCATCCTTCAGGTCTATGGAAGTTAGAACATTGTCCTTGTGTATGCCCGCAATGGTGGACCTTAGGGTTTCCATCTTGAACTTCTGGTACCGTACAAATCTGTTGACAAACTTTAGGTCCAGAATTGGTCTGAGGTCTCCGGTCTTTTCTGGGACTAGAAAGAACATGGAGTAGATGCTGGAGTAACTCTCCTGATTTGGAATGGACTTTATGGCTCTGCTGTGTAGTAATTGGTTTAGAATGGCTCGTACTTGTTGCGAGGTTGCCTTGTCCCTTGAGATGTGAGATTCTACATATCTGTCCTGCCTTGGGACTGAGTTGAATTCTATGGTGTAGCCCTCTGAGAGGATCTCCTTGACCCATTTGTCTTTGATTGATTTGGTCCAGGTCATGGTGAACTGCTGTAGTCTTCCGCCCACTGTGTTCGTCTGGCCCTGGATCGGCAGATTCTCATTGGTGGAATCCCCTGTTTGATTTGTTTGTCTTATACCCCTGTTTGCTATTGTAGTGTGAGCCTCTGCCCCTGTTGCCCTGAAAGTTCTGTTTGTTGTTGAAAAAGTTTGGTTTGAACCCAAACCCGCATCTATCTTGCCCCTGGTACCCTTGACCCCTCTTGGCTCTGCCTGAGTAGTGACGAAATTTGTTGTTTCGAAAGGATGGAAGAGTACATGGCCCTCCTTGATCCTTGTCCTCCCCTTTCTTTACTGTGAACTCCTCTATGCTGGGCCCAAACACCTTGTCTCCTGAGAACTGTAGTTTCATTAGTCTTGATTTGGACACTTGATCTGCATTCCATAGTTTGACCCAGACCTGTCTCCTGGCTCTATTGTTGGAAGCTGCTGACCTAGATGCCATCTTAAAGCTATCAATTGTGGCATCGGCTACAAACTTCATGGCTTGAATGGCATAGTCCATGGTGAAGCCATGGGCACTGGTTTTGGGGACGTCTTGTTGGACCCCTTCCAACCATTTGAGTACAGCTCTTGTCTGAGTAGGTGGCTGCCATGGATACTCTCATATTCATAATCATCATATTGTGGACTTTTCTCATGAATTCGTCCACCCTTCTGTCCAAGGGGTCCTTCAGGGCCGAGGCTGACTCTGAGGGTAGTACAGTCTTGTTGCTCAGGAAGGCGACCTCAGCATCTACTCTTGGGGCAGTTGCCCAATGTTTTTCCCTTTCAGCAGGCAGTGGATATCTTCTTTTGAAGGTTCCCTTCTCCCTTGTCTTAATTGGATCTGGAGCCTCCCATTCTTTGAATAGTATGCTCTCTAGTGCTTTGCATACTGGGAAGAAGGTGGAAGATTGCTTTCTTTCCCAAACTAGAGGGTCTAGTCTATTGTCCGGCTGCTCCACCAGTTCATCCATTCTAAGTGTCTCACAGACGACTCTTGTGAGCTTGGGGATGGCATCGAATGGGCATAATCGTGCCATCATATCCTCCTCTTGCTGCTCCTCCTCTTCCTCAGAGTGTTCGTCTCCCGACACGTGTGATGTGTCATCTGAGTTTGGGGCACCCCAGGGTGCTTTGGGTGAGGGTTTTTTGTGGGTGACCTGGGTCTTTTGTTTGTCCCCAGGGAGTCAGTTCTGTCTAGGAGCTTTTGGAATAACTGCAGCACCACGCTTTGCGAAGCGGTGGAGGCGTTATCATTTAAGGGGTCCTCATCCGTGGATCCTGAATTATGGGTGAAATCCCTTGGCTCAGAATCCACCAAGCATAAGGAGCAGAGCTCCCTCAGATCTGAGGTAAACAAGTTGTTGGGGCATTTCCTGCACAATCTTCTGGTAGAGGACATTCTGAAAAACATAATTACATGGGGCTTGCTCAGGAGTGCATATCTTAATTGTGTTGTCTTGAAAAGACTCCGACTGTAAGAGCATTGAGGCTATACATCAGGTTCTAACCATTTTTAAAAATATATATCTCTCCTGTAGACAGTCTTCTCCCTAGAGATAAAATATTAGGGGTTTAGCACTGATACGCAACATATATTGCACTATTACTTCTGTTTATGTAGTCCCTGTGTACTATGTTGGGGAGTACTGGTGCTAAAAGGCGATTCTCAGGCACATCACGCCGAATGGAGCTGTTGTGCCTTTAAGAAGAGTGGCTGGCAAGCAGACGCCCTGATGTAAATGGGCGGACGGCGCCACCATTTTGAGAAGGGAGCTGTCCTTTGAGAACTCACTCTGACATCCTGCAAGATTTCAACCGCTCAGCTTGTGTCGTTACTCATTTAAAATGGCGATGCCAGAAGCAAGGGGGAGAAGGAGGCACCCCATGGAGAAGGTGTGGAGACCAGGAAAGAGTAAGGAAATGCTGCTTCTCGTCTTGTACCGGGAGGGAGGCGCTGAGTGGTCTGAGCGGGTGCTTGTTGTGACTTGCCTGGTAAGCAACGCTTCCCTGAAGTATAGCACAAGTTGAGAAGGGAGCTGGGGGAGGGAAGGAAGTAGATTATGGGTCGCTGTGGTGGTCGCGGTTGAACAAGGTAAACCGCAACCCCCAGGGCATGCAGTGCACTTTTCTTGAGCTACTAACTGCAGTGTTCGCCGTTTCCCATGTCGGCTGAGTGAGATAAGCCGACCGGGGTAGCCTCAGAAGCCATTTTGAGTTCAGAGCTTCCTACCCCTCCTCGGCTGAACGAGGTAAACCGAGGGGGAGGAGTAAGTGGATTAGGGATGCACCAAAGATTGAAAAACATTTTGCTGCTATTAGAAACAGAAAACACAGTTGTGCAGCCTTAGAGAAAAACTTTTAAAAATTAGCCCTGTGCCACAGAGACTAACCTGCTCTAACATACAGTGATCCCTCAATTATCCGCCCAACTTGGGACCACAGTTTTTGGGTGGATAAGAGAGGGTGGTGGATAATGAAGGGTGCCTGAAAATAAAAACCTAAATATTGTGATTTTAAATACAGAACACTGTATCCGGTAGCAGGGTGTTATGGTGGTGCCAGTGACACAATGGACACATTTTTTGATTTTCTGCATATAAATTATATACAGTTATCTTTATTTTGTAATCAAAATTTTTAAAAACAGTGCAATAAAGTGCTGCTCAGTGCTAAAAGCACAGCATAGCAGCTTATTATTGCAAAGCAGTACGAGGTTCACAATTACAGCATCATAGTATAGCAGAGCAGTATGAGGTTCAGAATCACAGCTGTATATTTTTAGTTACAAACTGGAGTTATGTACGCTTGAAGTAGTCTGTAATAGACATTTGCTTAGCTCTCACAGAAGCAAGTTGTCTTATCTTGCAATGTAGGAAAAGGCACTTCTGAATATCTATCTCGTCTGCAAGCTCATAAGACTCAAAAAATCTAAGCACAGTGTTTATTGCATCCCTTGCCTCCACTACAGAAGGAGGTTTTATCTCCTGTTCTAGGGTGTCATCATTTTCATCTTGTGATTCTGTGGGTTCTAAGAAATCATCTGGGACCTTTAAATTTTCCACCATTGTTACAATATCATCATCAGCGACACTTTCAAAAACATCACAATCATTTTCAAAAGACACATATTCAGCAGCTGAAATTATCATTTCTGTTTTAATAGCCATTGCACCAGATACAGTTCTTATCGGATCATTCAATTCAGTGCATTCTTGTTCTGTAACTTCTGGCATCAATCTTGGCACTGACAAGGGCCTAGGAATTATGCCAGTATGAAACCAGCAGTTTTGAACCGTCTCTGCTATAACAGAATCCCAAGCGATTTTAATAAACCTAATGACATCACTAAGGAGACATGCCTGTGGTTTACCAGAGTCAGTGCATTCAATTAAATGCTGAAGGTGCTGCCTTCCGTAATGACATTTAAAAGACTGACTAATGCCTGCATCTAGAGGCTGAAGGTGGCTTGTGGTGGTTGGTGGGAGAAAAATAATTTTTACATTGCCAAAACATTTGGGGATGATATGTGTTGGTGCATTGTCCAGAAGCAACAAAATCTTCCTTTTTTTTTCTCATTGAAATGTTAAGCTCATTCAACCACTGTGCAAAAATGGAAGAGTCCATCCAAGCCTTTCTGTTTGATCTGTATTCTACACAAAGACCAGCGTTAAATGATTTGAAGCACCTGGGGTTTGCAGATTTTGCTGTAACTAAGGGTTTCAGTTTTTCAGCGCCATCTGCATTGCAAGTTAGAGCAACTGTAATTCTGTCCTTGCATCTCTTGACACCTTTCTTGAAATCATTGGTGGTCAGGGAACGGTCAGGCAACATTTTAAAAAAAAGTCCAGTTTCATCCATGTTATAACAGTCCCGAACTTCATACTGCTCTGCTACACATCTGGCAGTAAGCATGCCTTCACTGATAACCTCTTTACTAACGCCTGCACTCTCTCCAGATATAATGTGGCAAGCAATATTATTTCGGCTCTTAAATTTCTGTAGCCATCGATTTGAGTAAGAAAAATCAGACACATTTAATTGACCCCTGAAATACATAGCTTTGTGCTGTAGGATTTTGTCTGTGACCGGAATATTGTGTGCTGTGGTGTTGCTGAACCACAGGAATAATGCCTCCTCCAGATCATCGTGTTTTGGTGTTCTCTTCAACTTTTGGTCAGCGGCAGCAGCTACAGCCTTGGGCCACTCATCTCTGCGGGAAAGGACATCTCCAATGGTCCGTCGGGCCATGGGCCGCCACCACCATGTTGAAAAATTACGAGCAACCTCCTGGTGGGTTGCTTTAGGGTTATCAACAGAAAACTTAACAATCAGGCTCTTCTGAGCCACCATAAGAGCAAGCCACGATCGCTTTCCACTTGCTGACTCTGCCATCATTTTACCCAGACTGACCGACACATTCATTCACCAGACAGCGAACTGAAGATCATCAAATGCTTACAGACTTTATAAAAGACAAGGGCTGACGGGGGCTGACAGGATGGACTAACATGCATGGCTAACAAAGTGGGCTAAACAATTGATACACTAATGACTTCACCCTACACTTCATGCTAGACCCAGCTAGTAAACTTTCAGCCATCAGCTTTAACGCTGTACTATGCGGGTAATTTATTTGATCACTTGTTCACGGTACAAGGGCTGACAGGGTTGACAACACACTGTGAATTTTTGATGCGATGGCAATGGCGGAATAAAGAGGGCAATTTCTATTACAATGTGGGCGAGTGGGAAGATTAATGAACGGCGGATGGTGGACAGTGAGGGAGGCGGATTACAGAGTGCAATAACATGGACATACAATCGGGACGGGAGGTAAGAATGGCAATAACGGAGGGCGGCAGATAATCGAGGGGCGAATAAGTGAGGGAGCACTGTAGTTAGTAAAACAGTCATATTTTTATTCCTTCCTTAAGTCAGGACATCCAAGGCTAACTGCCCATTGACGTAGGCACTGAAATATTTGTTGTCTGGGATTTAAATATATAATTCAATATGGGATATAAGAGCTTACCTTTAAGCTTGGTACAGAGCCAGATGAAAACATGTCCAGCCTGGGAAGATGCACAAAGAATAACTGAGGATTCTGGGAACAACAGGGAAAGGAGAGGGATCAGATTTCAAATTTGGGGATTCCTTTGTGCATCAGCCTGTGAGGAGAGTGCTTATTACCCATGTGTTGAGACTCGGAGTGCTGTAAGAAGGTGCAATAGATAATGGTTACTACCCAACACTACCATTTAACTATAAAGGCTTCACCAGGAAAGACCTGCAAAGTAATGTAGCTGAGGACAGTCCATTGCCAGAGTGGGAAAGGGTAAAGGGGAGAAACAAAGAGCAGAACTGTACAGTATACTCACAGTGCAAACAATCAAGTGTGTAAAATAAACAGTGCAATAAAGTCTGAATAGTGTAATAACCAGAATGTGGTCCTTTATTGTAGACTCCCCCTTCCCCGGCTAATGAACAGGTTGGCGCTTGCAGCTTTCGCCTAGTCCTGTCTGAGCTGTAGCACATAGGGTCAAGTGCTGTTTTGGTTATTCAAGGCTCATGGGAGGAGATGGGGTTGGGGGGTGGAGAGCATATAAGGCCTGAGGGAAGAAAAGACAATGAAGGATAGTGAGTGGGATCTGGGATGGAAAGCTCTGGTGCAACCACATGCTCATGACCAAAGGATCAAGTCTTGGATGTGTAAAAGAGAATATTGTCTCAGGCCTTTGGGCGGGGTTCCTGCATCCTTGCATCCTTGATATGTCAGCAGCCTGTCAGAACTCACATTTGTCAGCATGTTGTATCCCTGTGATGCCCTACTGACATTTTTTTAAATATATTTTTTGCCTGCTCACACCCCTTTGTCTCCACAGCTCAACATCAGGGGCCAGGCGGGGAGGGGGGGCACGCATCCCGGCATGGTCCTCAGCACCATCCTGTCTCAGATTACCCCCCAGGAGGGGAAGTGAGAGAGGGGACTACCGCCACTTGTTGGGACTCTGATCAATCAGGTCCACACCTCCCCCTGCCAACCCCGTAAGCAGGTGAGCCGCAGGGTCATTTTTCCTTTTTCTTTCCTTGATACCCCCTGAGGATGTAGGCAGTCAAGGGGGTCTGTAGAGAAGGTGCACGCTGTGATGTGACACCTCTCTGCACCCCAGCCAATGTCCTCCCCTCCCACGTGGCGCACCTCTGCACCTCTACCCATGTGCACCCAGGTGGCGGCATTGCAGTGGGAGCAGCATCCTCCCTCCCAGAGGAGGAGAGCACCCCATGGGTGCTCAATCCTCCTCCCCCACGGCTGACCCTCCAGCTCCCTGAGCTCATTCCCAAACCCGGGTCGACAATGTCGCAAGTGGTAGCACTTCCACTGCGCAGATGGACCACCCCCTGCTGACATTTAAGATTGCACATGCCGCTGCATGGTGCCCACCCACACTGCACTGGGATATACCTCCAAACGAACACTGCTTAACTTCCAGAATCTGGTCTCAGATTTTTTTTTATGTTGGGAGCCCCACTTGGACCACCTTATGTCAAAAAGTACTGAGTCGGAGACATACTGTACCAGGCTTCCTCACTTTGGCAAAACCAAGAAATAATTTAATTTGTTTGAAGGGATGGGGATTGTTTTTATCCTCATTTTTAGGACTGCAACAGGTGAAGCCCTGCAGACCTCTTGCTTTGGGAAAAGGACTCAGTGCATTCCTTCTGACTGAACAACATGTTGGAGTTGCACCACAGTCGCCTCCACGTCCATGGAGCACTCCACTTGTTCCCAGTCGCACTGCACTATTTTTCTGCATCCGTGGAGCACTCTGCTTGTTGTTCCCAGATGTACTGCACTACTTTTCTATGTCCGTGGAGCACTCTGCTTGTTGTTCCCAGTTGCACTGCACTATTTTTCAGCTGATCATAACACTGGGAGATTGGGCAACACCAGTGTCACTCTTATGTTTCTGGGGGGGGGTTGGGGTGGTGGGTGCTGAGAGGGAGGGTCAGGTTGGGGGGGATATGTATAATTTAAAAGAAAAAAAAATTGGTGGGTCATGGCAGAACATGGCACACTCCACCATGTCCAAGATGGCCGCTGCACTCTACAGCGCATGTGCTAGTAGTCACGCATGCGCAGTGGAGTGTGGTGACCATCTTGGACACGGCAGAGTGTGCCGTGTTCTGCCATGACCCACAATTGTTTTTCTTTTAAATTATACATATTCCCCCACCCAATCCTCCCTCTCAGCACCCACCACCCCACCCGACCCCACTCAACCCCACCCCACCCCCAGAAACATAAGAGTGACATGGGGTATGCAACTCCAATGTCGCAATCAGGATGCCGCTGTTTTTTTGATTGTTATATATATCCCCCAACCTGACCCTCCCTCTCAGCACCCACCACCCCACCCACCCCAGAATTAACATAATAGTGACACTAGGGTGCTCAATCCCCAGTGTCACGATCACCCTTTTTGTGATCCCCCATCCACTATCACGCATGAGCTGTTGTTTTTTTTGTTTAATGTTTTTTTATCACCCACCTGACCCTCCCTCCCAGCACCTACCACCCCACTCCCCTCCAAAAAAGTAATACCAACACTAGGGAGTGCCCAATCCCTCAGTGCAGGAATCCTCATTTTTTTTTTTATATCTGTAAAAAGAAAACCGTCCATCAATGTCTATCTTTTGTGGCCATTAGACTCCCCCCACCGACCCTCCCACTCAGCACCCACCACCCTGCCCCCCCAAGCCCTTACTTACCAATTGGGGGTCCAATGCCATAATCCTCTCTGAACCACAGACACGTCTTCACTCTTCAAAGCCAGACCGTGAACTGAGGAAATCTGGTATGTGGTTCAATGTATTTCAATGGGGGGTTTGAACTTAGTGGCATAACTTGGACATTTTTTGCATATATTTGGTCCACATTTTCAACAAGCCTTCTCTGGGACCCCACCTCATGAACAATTGCACTGTCATTAGGCAGATCTGTCCCAAAAAGGTGAATTTTTGATCCCTGCACTAAAATCACCTTTCAGGCAGGAGTTGAAAATTTTCTCTGCCCTTGTTCACGAGATGGGCTTATAAGAAGGCTATGCTGACAATTTGGTATAAAAATATCAAAAAAACAACCAAGCAATGAGCCTACGTTGACTTTTGCGAACACAGGCTTGTAACTTTGATAAGTTTCAATTTTTTTCCCCCAAATATACAACGTAACCAAATGTTTATAGCGCCTCATGAACGTGACAGCTGTCATTTTTCAGTTCCTGGCCAAAATGTGTTTTTACATCCCGAAAGGTGATTTTGTGGTCCTTGCACGAAATCACATTTAGGCCAGAAGTTGAACATTTTCTCTGCCCTTCTTCATGAGACAAGGCTCATAAGAAGGTTATGTTGGAAATTTGGTTTAAAAATATATATATAACAAAAATGAGCCTACGTTATATTTTGCTAATGCAGGCTCATTACTTTGTTAATTTTCAATATTTTCGCCCCAAATTCTTTGCATGTAGCCCTATCGGCTCTGGTCAGAGTTTTTTTTTTAATGGAGCTTCCTGTCTCACACATCCAGGACTGGGATCATCACAACTGCGCTCTTTCTCCAACCAGTGGGCTGACTAGCTGCTGTCATTGGAGCCAATATCAATGTCTCTCCATGACTGGCCGTCAGGAAACTGCTGTACACCCCTAGGCAAAGTAGGGGAAGTTCCTTTTTAAATGTAATAATAAACTGGTTACATTTAAGTGAAAGAAAATTAAAAATAATGTACATAACAGTTTCTTACTACTTTTTTCTAGAAAGTAATTAAGTATAATAGCAATGCCTGTTACTTTTTACGTTGCTTTATATTACTTTTCATTATGTGTCTTTTGCAGGTATAAATGTGACTTTTACTAACGAAAACAAAAGCGGTGGCAGCTATTTTGGAATAACAGAAACATGTAAGTCCTGGATTCATTGCATTTCTGTCAGGTGCAGTAAAGCATGTGTGAATACAGCCATAGAAGGACTTCCTAGTAACTAAACTAGTAAAGGACTTCCTAGCAACTAAACATTTATATTATAGGAAACATAGAAACATAGAATTTGATGGCAGATAAGGACCACTTGGCCCACCTAGTCTGCCCATTTTCCTACCTCAGATAAACTGCAGATCCTAGTTAACCAACAGCTTACTTCCTCCTTCCCCCCACTAGGACTTCTTTATGTCTGTCCCATGCATTCTTGAATTCCCCCCACTGTTCTTGACTCCACGACCTCCTCAGGGAGGCTGTTCCAAGCTTCTACAACCCTCTCCATGAAAAAATACTTCCTCACATAACCTCTGAGCCACCCCCCTCTATCTTCAAATTGTGCCCCCTTGTTCTTGCACGCCTCTTTTTCTGAAAGATGCTATCCTCTTGGACTTTGTTGATTCCCTTGAGGTACTTGAAAGTTTCTATCATGTCCCCTCTCTCCCTTCTTTCCTCTAGGGTATACATAGTCAGCTCCTTTAGTCTTTCTTTGTATGTCTTCTGGTGCAGACCCTGCACCATTTTGGTTGCCCTCTTCTGGACAGCCCTACACTCTATGTCTTTCCAGAGATGGGATCTCCAGAACTGCACACAGTACTCCAGATGGGGTCTCACCATCTGTCTGTACAGAGGGATAACGACTTCCTGTTTTCTACTATTGATGCCTCTCCCTATGCATCCCAGTATCCCCCCAGCCTTTCTTACTGCCTTCTCACATTGCTTGCCCATCTTTAGGTCATCTGATATAATTATCCCCAGGTCCCTTTCCATTTTTACTGTTGTCAGTATCTCACCCCTCATTGTGTACTCTTCCCCTGGGTTTTTTGTTTCCCAGGTGCATTACCTTGCACTTCTTTGCATTGAATCTGAGCTGCCATACATTTGACCATTCCTCCAACCTTGCCAAGTCCCTTCTCATCCTTTCCACTCCATCTTGTGTATCAACCCTGTTGCAGATCTTTGTGTTGTCTGCAAAGAGACATACTTTTCTTTCCAGTTCCTCTGCAATGTCACTTATAAAGACATTAAAAAGGACCGGTCCCCGGACTGAACCCTGCAGTACCCCGCTAGTAATCCTCCTTTCTTCACTGTGGACTCCATTTACTACTACCCTTTGCATCCTGTTGTATAGCCAATTTTTTATCCAGGCTACCACCTTGGGACTCACTCCAAGACTGGCTAACTTGTGCATTAATCTTTTGTGTAGGACTGTATCAAATGCCTTGCTAAAATCTAGGTAGGCCATGTCCACAGCCCCTCCCTGGTCTACTACTTTAGTTACCCAGTCAAGAAATCTATTAGATTCAACTGACATGACCTTCCCATCGTGAATCCATGCTGCCTTGGGTCCTGCGCCCCTCTGGCCTCTAGGCACTCAACAATTCTTTCCTTCAGAAGTGATTCCAGCATTTTCCCTACCACTGAGGTCAAACTAACTGGTCTGTAGTTTCCTGCCTCTGTCCTGCTCCCACTTTTGTGAAGAGGAATCACATCTGCCCTCCTCCTAGTTGCTTTTAGGAAAAAAAGTAATATCCTACAGTTGCTTTTTAATTTTCCTTGGCAGTTATCTGTTACTATTACTAGTTATCTATTACCATTACTAGTTACTAAAAAAAAGTAATGCTGTTGAAGCACTCCCCCAACACTGACAGGGTCAAATCCCCACACAGCCACCTACTCAGTTTATGACCTTCAGCAAGTCACCTGAGGCCTCTCTGCTGGGTAAATGAAGCAGGATTAAAAGAAAGTGTGTATGGTGTGGTCTCGCAACTAAAACACAGAACTATGAAGCAGGAACTCACAGGCTCAAATCCTACCACTGAGGGAGTTTGTATGCAGCTGACACTGCGCTATGCTACACCATGCTGCACTACAGCGTTTACACGCAGCTAGTACGTGTCACGATATTGTTTCCATATATTTTAGAAAAGCTTTACAAACTGACTTCATTTCTTAGTCGTGTTTATTCATATTAGTGCAGGTTTACGAGCCGAATCACATTCCTATGTTTTGAAAGTATACCTTATTGTTCTTTAGAAAACTTGTCATCCTTGTTATCATTGTACATCAACAGCTTGTAAACCGCTGGCAAATGCCTTTTTATATATAGTTGACATTCACTGGCAACTGCAATTAGTGTTTTATGCTAAAAAAGTGAAGGAAACATACAAATTAGCATCAAATGTAATTCCACTTGAAAACCAATATCGGGAGGAACAAAGAAACAAAGAAGCAGACCTAGCTTTTAATGTTTTTCTATAAGCTCTGCTTGTACGCTTTTTGTGAAATCTATTCACAACATGTAAACCCTAGTGTGTAGTACAGTGTAGTATAGTGTAGTGTCATCGAGAAGTAATCACCCTTGTTATCACTGCTTTGCGTTGTGCATGTCCTGACCAAGTCACATTGTTTCCCTGATCACAGTCCCTCCCAGCTGTAAAACTAGGTGAAGCAGGGACCCCAATGTAACTGAGACATTGTTTCTTGGTTGAGCTATCCTGAGTTAATAAAGTATGAAAAACAACTCTCAAAACAGAGGACGTTGATTTCCTGTGCAGTCAGTCAGCCATGCAAACAAATGAATTTAGGAAAGAAAGATTGCCATTGGCCAAATTAGTTCTTCGCCCCATCAGCTCAGAGGGAATTCCATAAAACCCGTTCATGCAATCATCCAGGCTGTGTGGGTGTTGATGTGCGATCTGGCCACCACTACACATTCAGTCACTTCACTACCTACCAGTCTAGCATTGCTTGTAAAGTGCTTTGGGATACATTATGTATGAAAAGCACTATATAAATGCTGATTCTTCTTCTTCTTCTTCTTCTTCTTCTTCTTCTTCTTCTTCTTCTTCTTCTTCTACCCTGCTACTCATTTTTCTTCAAGGTTCTTATCCAGTTTAAGCTGGAAGGTACAGTAAAAACCATGTCAACTGACACAACATGTTCTGAACGTCTGTTTCAAAGGTCCACCACTTCATCTGTGCAGCAGTTCTTTCTGTCATTTCCCTTAATTATTTCTCCTTTCTGAGACAGTATGTGCCCTGTTGTTCTTTCCCACTTGTATATCCTAAAAAGCTGTATTTGGTTCCAGTCGCTCACCTTTCACAATCACTAAACTCATTACAGTTTGGAGAAGCCCACACTGACTGCACTTGCATACATGATACTGCACCTGTGACCAAACGGATAGTTTCAGTCTCCAGTGCCATCCGTCTCTCGTCGTAACCAGAATAAAATAGTACTTCACTTTTACTCTGAAACAAACTAAGAATAGGCCTGAAGCTGACTGTTTGACACTGCCCCTCGACAAAGGAATCCTTCCACAAATTGTGCGCAGAAATATTTCAAACTGCTCCTTTAAAAAACAAAATATGTTTATAAAATGCACAGTTTGGACAAATATAGGCATGTTTGCAAATTTTGCACATAAAACTTCCAAAGTGTCCATTTTTACTACAAGCTGGGTTTATTAAATACACAGTTTAGATATAATAAGTGATCAATGAATTTATGTAGTTTATGCACAGTTTGGCAAAAACATCATAACTGCAAATTTGGCAATTTTGCAACTGTAATTAAAATTCAGCACAGCATTAGTCTGTTGCCATACTGATCCCTGTAAAACTAGACACATGGGATATTGTGGCGCCTGTTGGTCCAACATTGACATCGTACTGTAGGTGTTGTAGTACACAAGCTTTTGAAGCCCATCCTACAGGAAAGACCCACTCTTCACAGCGGCACTTCAGTCCTAATGTCTGCAACTGGACTACTGGACTTCTCCTGTGGCAGCATTTATTTCTGCATCGGGTATGGTTCACGGCTGTGTCAAAATGCAGTTCAGCCATTGGTTGAGGCATCACCAGCTGAGAACAGAGGAAGGACTTCAGGATAAACCAACAGTAGAAGGGAAGCCAGGCCTATGGAACAACAGTACATTTAAAAAAAATCATAAAAATATTGAATTCTGTGACACTTCAGATATTCTGCTACATGCATACAGGTTAGGTTGTAACTTCTGCTTCAGTGGTGTCTCCATTGGCACAACAAGTGAAGGAAGAAATTATTTTTATTTTATTTTTTTACCTAGTAGGTGCACTAGACAAAACATTTGCCTATTTTCAGGCACAACCTGGGAGATCACAACAGTGGAGACTGACACAACAACATACAAAAGAAAAGGAGGGTCTATACAATTGCCTAGAAGTAATACAGAAGAATAAACAAAAACAAACAAACGGATGCAGTATGTGGTAAACATGATGCAAGGTACAGTGCAAGGCACAACATTAAAATACAAATAAGAAGTACTGGAATACAGTAGGTTTCGTACAGTTTTGGAGAAGGAAGGGGGCATTACACCTCTCTTTTTTTCTTCTCACTAGGACATGATGTCATAGGTAGATTGCCGCTACTGTGGTACCCCAATGTTGTTCCTCTCCATTGTTTCTGCAGGGAAGGCTTACTTCCTCCCACACACACTCTGAGAGGCAACCAGGGAAATCCTGCCTCTCCAGAGTATGGAGGGTACATTGTTCCACTCCCCCCCCCCCACTGGTCCCAAAGCACAATAGCCTTTCTAATGTACAGTATAACGGTCACCCATTCTTAAAGCACACATAGGAGGTAGGTATGCACATAAAGAGAAAAACACACACATACACCTATTGTTTGAGTTTGGTGATCTTGGCCCACTTCCAGCGACCACTCACCCACCCATTCAGGAACAGCTCAGCACAATTGTCAGGCTTTGTTCAAACAGGCTCCTGAATTTACCCTCCCTTCCCACTTCCCCTTCCCCCAAAAGGTCTTTACTGCTAGTCTGTGCTGATCATGCACTTTGGTGGAGCAGAATGGGGGAGCATGCACTGTACCTGCTGCCCACCCACGCAACCCACATCTGCAGGACTCTGTGATTGGTAAAAAAAATAACTATTCTTCATTGCTGTGTCTTTTAGCTCTAGTCTAAGGTAGGGTTGTGCCATGTTAGCCCACACAAAAGCAGGAGAGAAGCAAAAAGAGAATCTTTTTGCTGGGTAAAGATAATACATTTATTAGGCTGACAAAAAAGTTAAAGATATGTAAGCCACCCCTCTCAGGGCTGACTTACTATACCATATTCTCCCCTGTTGGTTAGGTTCCCTTTAATGGGAATTTCCACATTCCACCCCTAGGGGGGCACTGCACCATGCCCGGATTTAAAAGGGGGAGGGTTTCCAGAGAGGGGGGAGCTGGCAGACTGGATGTAGGGCAAGTTGGGCTGGAGTTTCAAACTGCTGGCCCAGGAGGTACCAGCTTCTGCTAGCGTTGATGGCTATGCTGTTTCACCTCCGATGGGGAGGGTGATAGGAGTATGTAGACTTTTGGGAATTGGGGTCCTGGTAAGATCAGTGGCTGGGTAGACAGCAGCCTAGAGGTAAGCCCATCAACATCTGGGTTCAGGAGACCTGGTGCCTTACAGAAAGGTATGGCAGAGGGGCTGTCGTGGCAGGGCTGCAACAGGGCCCCTTGGAGGTGGCAGCTCTGAAGTGGTCATTTTCATGGCGTTGCATGCTGCTTAGGTGAGTTGGGTGGATTGCATTTCAGGATCTCATTTTATCGGGCCTACAGTGCCCGTGTCTGGGGCAGGTCCTGTGTCAGGCCCATTAAAGGAATGCAGAGAAAGAGTAACTGCAAGGATGGCGCCGAGTCGCACATGCTATAGTTTAATCTAGCATCCTGTCTCTGTTGGAAGAGGGTTACAGATTGGTGGATTCTTTGGCAAGGTTTTCAGGGTGGTCACGGTGCGGTTAAAGCTACATCCCCAGTATTGGTTACTTTGGGGTGGGGAGTAAGGCACTTCCCAAGTACTGGATTAGGTCATGTATGGTACCCTCTATTGTCTGAGCTTTACTCCAGCTCCAGTTATCTGCGTGGAATCTGCACCTGGTTGATTATTTTAGGCCTGTTTGAAGCATCTGTATCAGCCGGTACCGTGTGTACCTCCCACATTATGCCCTGCAGCCTGTTTTGTCTCCCGGCCCCATTGAGCTGCACACTCAGTTTATTCATTTATTAATTTGAAATAGAAACCAAATTAAATTTCTTTATTTGTTCTCTTACTACATGTGTGCTGGGACTATTGAATGAACTAACTACGTTCTTCCTCTAAAGTAGCCATTCCAGCCTTTGTCCTCCCTGGCCTGGCCTGAAGCTGTAGCTGTTGGTAAGGTATAGCCTGTTGGGTGTGAGAACAATCTGCACTGTTTTTCCCTTGAGTTGTACGCCTTATACCTGGAAGGTTTCCCGGTTTGTACTCCCCCCAGGTTACCATCAAGACCCCTTTACATAAAAGGGGGGCAAAGTGGGGTTATAGATACAAGCTATCGAAGCCTATAAGCCTCTTGTTCAGGTAAATTACAATGCCTGCATGGTAGTATGCCTGAAAAAGAGGCTTATTGGCCTTGAAAGCTTGCACCTTTAATTATTCGTTAGCCTTATAAAGGCATTATCTTTACCCAGAAAAAAATATTCTCTTTTTGTTTCTCTCCAGCTGTAGTCTAGAAATTATGAGTGTTTTGACCTATATTGTATTTCTGTTGTTTCCTTGTTTTTTGTACTCTAAATGTGAAATGTTTTGAGATAAGACCTGTATTTATTTATTTAGTTCAAAAATATGACCAGGGAAGGCAGACTGAGCTGGTAACAACTTGTTTCCAGATGCATCCCGTATCACAGATGTTATCCAAAATAAAGCATATGGGACTGTATGACTGGTTTATTCATTTTTATTTGGTCACTGGATAAGTGCACTGGACTACTTATCCTGTTTCAGGCCCACCCAAGGACATATATGTCGTATTTATTACATAAATATCATGTATGTCTTGTGATTAACAGTAGGCAATGCAGCCTATAGTCGGTCAGAGTGCAAAACTGTGAACCAGGAGATCTCAGTTTCAAAGCCTACCAGAACTACTTACTCACTGTGTGACCTTAAGCAGTTCAGTTGACCTCCCAGTGCTATAGCCCACCCAAATATAATATGAGTAGAAGCAGCAAGACCCCCCCCAAAAAAAACCTGTGATGTTGCATCTCAGCTAAGCTCTTGTAGGTAAATATGTAATTGTCCACCTGGAGACAAATGACCTGGTAAGAGACATGGTAGGGGTAGTGCAGGGTATCTTCAGTTCTTCAGGGAGTTGGTGAGGGGTCTCAAGCAGGTAGCACACACAGTGGCTTTTTCCATGGTGTTACCGGTGTGTGGCCAAGAAGATGCATGAGTACTCCACACCAGGATGTTTAACGACTGGTTAAAGGTATGGTGCATGGAGGAGGGCTTCAGCTGTATCAGGGACTGGGGGCCAGCCTGAGAGAATATGGGTCTCTATAAGGCAAACGGCCTTCATCCTTCTGAGATGGGCACCCCAGTCATAGTGTGAGGTTTAAATGCTACTTTGATGAGCATTTAAACTAGCCAGGGAGAGGCAGTAAAACAAAGGGAGGTAAAAATTGTGCCCCCCCTCCGACAATGACGCAGCAGCAGCAGGGAGAGAAGGTCTGGGGGAGAAAACTCCTCTAGGGCAGGGTCACAGAAAGGCAAGGATGGGGACAAGACATTAGAAAAGGGAGGTAAAACTCAGGAAAAAGAGAGTAGAGGATTGAAGGAGACAATGAGAAAGGAAATTAAAAAGGTAGCAGGAAGGTCAGGGGGAGCTTTAGGGAAAAACAGTGTTAGGCATGGGATAGGAAATGGGGCAGTGGGTGGGGGTAAGGAAGGCGTGTAGAGCCATGTGCTACAATGTAAGGAGTCTTGAACAGCTTCCACTTGCAGACTGTGTGACCCTGAGCAAGTCACTTAACTTCCTTGTGCTCCCAGGTCGCACCTGTAAAAAAGCTTTCAGCTTAGTGTGCTACTCCTGGTTAAACAACTAAAAAAAAAGAAATTCTAGACCTGGAAGCCATCATGATGGACTGTGACCTGGATTAAGTGGCCATTACAGAGTCATGGTGCACTGGGACATAGCCAGATTAGGCTACTCTATGTTCAGGAGAGGCAGGGCAGGGAGGATGGAAGGAGGGATTGTTTTATATGTGAGGGAAAGAATCAAGGTCCTAAGGTACAGGGGCAGCAGGTGGAAAAAGAAGGGCTGGAGGTGCTGTGGATCACCCTGGAGACAGGTTCCAGGGCCACTGTCTGCATAGGGGTAGTCAACAGGCCTCCAGCACACAGAGAGATGTTGGATACAGCACTTGGGGAAACCATTATCAAAATGGTGAGTGTGCTACTAGTTGCTGACTTCAATCTGCCACCTGTGGAGTGCAGCCTTCCAACTGCAGCTTCTGCAAGAAGTGGGCCATCCTTGACTCTCTACAAGAGGATTTTCTCAGGCAGCTAGTCAAAGAACCCACTAAGGACAGGGCAGTATTGGATCACAAACAGACATCACAGTGGAGAGGCACCTGGGTACCAGTGATCACTGTACAGTGTGGTTTAACATTACGGTACCTCAGCCAGCCCGGTGGCGCTGAGGGTTGAGGCACTGGATGCCACACCTCACGCTACGCTGGCGACCCGGGTTCAGGAGCGAGCTCGGGTCTCCGAGGGCTGGCCAGGGAGGAGATGATTGAGTGTCTGATGACAGCTCTCCTCTCCTGGGGCATGGGAGGGATGCATCTCCCAGCGCTAGTGACTCCCTATGGAGGCAGGGATCACTGCACTTGGGAGCACTCACAAAGGCTGGGGAAGTGCTGTGCGCAGACGTCCTTGCTGAAGTGTGCAGGAGCGCGCACACTGGTGCTACACATCACTGCATGCCCATGATGCTGGGGGGGGGGGGGGGGGAGCGCAACAGAAAATGGAAAAACCCAGCTCTGCAGGGTAGGTGATGGCACCTGACCCCCATGCCCACCGCTGGATCCCACCCACCTAGCCTTCCAGTTCCTCCATCCGGGCCCTCACCTGCAGCTTGGCCAGAACTTAAGAGAGCCCAAAAGAGGAGGGGTGGCCCCACCCCAGAGGGGTTAAGCTGGGGGTACTGGCTGCAAGAGGGAGGGGAGAGAGGAGGCTCGGGATGGGGGGACCTCAGGCAGGCAGGATCAGGCCAGGATGCCTGAGAGAGGCCCCACAGGCTGCGACCGGAGGGAAAAATAGTTGAAAAAAAAAAAAACAATACCTCAGTATCAGTGCTCCAAACAAATGGAATGGACAGATGAGTGACATGACATTCTGATGGCTTTGTATTAGCACACATGTATCAACAAGATGAGAGGCCACAATCAGAACTTCTCGGAACACACAGATCCTTTGTCAAGGGTTCCATGGTATCTTGCAATGCAATATAGTGTGGCTGACTAATACCTGGTGCATATAATTTGTATGTGTTAGATTGTGTGTTTGTTTTTGGTGTTTTTGGTTTAACATTAAGACAGGAACAGAGTGCAACCCCTAGGTGGCGCTATCCCAAGGGCTACTACCCCTGCCTGCTTGGCTAGTAGCAGGTTAAGGGGCCTGAGTTCTGAAACGGGTACCTCTACCCAGAGGTCAGGGTTGGTAGTGGTCAAGCTAACCTGGGCACAGCCCTCCGGGACACTGTAACCCCCCTCTTTCCCCTCTAGTGGCCTGAACACTGTACAGTAATCACTTTCACAATACCCCTGGTACACCACACGAGTACCCACACTGTTTGCACTTACCACCAGGGTTGGTTCCTCTGGTCTGAACCCTGGGGACCCCCTGTAAAACAAGGTTAAGCACAGCAAATAGCAACAGTACAGTACTTTGAGCATAAACTGGAACCACAGTCAGATTACATGCAGAAAAAGTTAGATCTGATTTATTCAGGGGACTTGAACAAGGGAGGGGCAAAATCAGGTTAATTAGCTTAAAGGTTATATCAATCAAGCAGTTATGCATGCGCTTTGAGTCCCCCCACACAGTCCACCTCTGGGTACCCAGGTAGAGAAGAGATGGGCTAGCCAGGACAGTTGCCTGGAGTTGCAGCTGGTTGGGGCCCTGTGATGGAAAACACAACATGCACAATACACAATATTTGTAATCCGGAGCCAGAGGGCTCAGTTCGTAAAGGAAACGAAACAGCAAGACAATCAGATGACACACTCAGATTAAGCTGTTGTTGTAGGGAGCTACCCTGGTATTTACTCACGATACCCAAGACTGGACACAGACTGGACGAAAATTGAGACTGCAGATGGTTGATCTGGAATGCCAGGAGAAGCAGGGCCCACACAAGTCACAGAGGTGTCATTCCTGTTCAAGCGTGGAGCAAGGGGCTGATCCCCAGACAGGTCTCTCGTCGATGGCTTCTCTGTGCAGTGGGAAGTCTGGCTGGGCCAGTCTGGCAAAGCCCAGACCGCATGGAGACAAGTTCGGAAGCAGTCCGTTTTGGGCTGCATACAGCTTCCAGCAAGCAGAACACAGTTCACACAGTGGGGAACTAACTCACAACCCACTAGCAGCTCATAGCACATTTACATGTATGGGAATTCTACTGTACCAGGCAAAGTGCTCCCCAGGCACAATCGCAAAGTCTCTGCACACACTGGGTGCTTAGGGGTAGCTGGAACTCCTGACAGGCCGATCACATTCAGCAAAAATATTTGGTCTTCTTCAGGTTGAGCCTGGCCCACTTCAGTAGCTTACTTTAGTCACACAAACTTAGATTTCATCCAAAATAATTCTCTTCTCTTCTCTCCCTCTCAGGAGCAGCACACCGGCATGCAGGCCAAAAACTTAGCCTTTTCAGAGTTCTCCCATGCGAATCCACTAAGGATTGCTGCTCAGAAACACTTCAGCTCCTTCTTGCTCAGCTTCCAGCTTAGTTCTAACTGAAAACTGCAAGCAGCCTGGGACTTCCCCAAGATCCAAAATATTTGGTTGGCTGATTTGGCTGTCAATCAAAGCAAGAGCTCCCCCTTCAGTTGCAAAAAAGGCGCAAAAAAACCCTCCAAACTAAAGTTCCTACAGATTTTGAATTCAGACAGCTCCTGTAGTCTGGCTACATTTTAGGTCCCACCAGTACTCTTTGGTCCAATTTACAGTCCAGGACCAAGATAGTGGAGACAAACAAAACAGTCCCCGCTACAAAGAAAGCAGGTTAGACAAACTACATTATCATTATCACTCTAAATGATTTTCAGTAAATAGTTACATCTTGCAACAGAGCTCCCTCTCAGATTACTTAAACTGCAATTAGGCAGCTCTTAAAGAGACAGTACACAGAGGCTATACAAGCTCTGATAATCACATTTAAACTGCTAAAACGCAGGACAGCAGCCTGGCAGTGAGCATTTAGGCAAGCTCAAGGAAGACTTTTTGGGAACCCCCATTTGTGTGGGGGTTACAAGAGGCTAACCACACAAGGACAAGGGTCCTGGATTTGAGCAGGGTAGATTTCAAAGAAATGATGGACTGCCTCAGAAACTGCCTAGAAAGAGGGATTGCGAGGGAGGGGTGAAGGCACAGAGGTCAAAAATAAGGAAGGTATAACTAAAGCAACTAACCTCTACATGAAGGAAGTGAGCAAAAGCAGAAGGAGGAAAGGACTGTTGTGGTTCTCTAAGGAAGTGACCAAGGTGATGAAGGAAAAAAAGAGTGGCATTCAGGAGATATAAGGACACTCGTAAGGAGGAGGACAGGGAGGTATACCTATTAAAGCAGAGGGAAGTAGGCAACATGGTGAGGGGAGCAAAGGCTCAGACAGAAGTAATAATCACCAAACCCTTAGTAAAGGGGATAAGATGACAATTAGATGTTTTTTGGTGCAGTATTAACCACTGTTAAGTAGTGAGGAGAAATAATGTGACGTACAGGGAATTGAAAGTAGGCCCCCTGATTCTGTCCCAGTGCTCTAGCCACTGAGCAACAGGCTCACATGGTTGGACCTGGGCTTCTCGAACACATTTCCTTTCTCTGGTATTGCATGTCCTGCAACTAGGAATAATTAAGACAATTAGATGCTTTTCGGTACAGTAATAGCCACTGCTAAGCAATTTAAATCACAAATAGTAGTGAAAAAGAAATAATGTGACCTACTGGGAATTGAACCCATGCCCCCAGGATATCGTTCTGGTGCTCTAATCACTGAGATGCAGGCTCACATGATTGGACCTGGGGTTCCTGGACAAGACAGACAAGATGAATCCTGGATAAGAGGGATAAGACTTTCTTTAGGTACATAAGTGAGAAGAGAATAGCAAGGGGTAGGACAGTGAGAATTAGAAAGGAGGATGAAGAGACCATGTAGAAGAGGACAAGAACAATCAGATATCCTGCACAGGTACTTCTGCTGAGTCTTCACAGGGGAGGAAGGGGGACAGACCACCAGAGAGTAGCAGCAATGGGGGGAGGTGGACAGAAGTCCATTTTCAGAAGAAATAGTCCAGAAGGGACTTGCAGCTCTGAAAGTTGTAAAAGCTATGGGACTGAACAAGATACATCCAAGGGTTCTAAAGGAACTCAGGGAGCTGCTAGATGCCCCACTGACAACCTTGTTTGAAAGCTCACTGGAACCAAACATGGTTCCAGAGGACTGGAGAAGAGCTGATGTGGTCCCACTACATAAGAGTAGCAGCAGGGAGGAGGCTAGCAAGAATCGGACAGTCAGTCTTACATCAGAGGTGGGGAAATTAATGGAAACCCTGCTAAAAGGAAAGACTGGTTGAGTATTTTGAATCCAATGGACTCCCAAGATCACAGATGGCATGGATTCTAAAGGGGCGAGATCATTCCCAAAAAATCTGATAGATTTCTAATGGATTTCTTTGACTGGGTGACCAGGGAAGTAGATCTGGGGAAGGCAATAGACATGACCCACCTGGACATCAGCAAGGTCTTTGACACTGTACCATGCAGGAGGCTGATAAGCTGAGCAGGATCCAATGTGCTGAATTGGGTTAGGAACTGGTTAATGGACAGGAGACAGAGGATGGTGGTAAATGGCACTCACTCAAATGACGGAGGAGTGACAAGCAGGGTGCCACAAGGCTCAGTACTGAGACCTGTCCTCTTCAGTGTCTTCATAAGTAACATTGCTGAGAAACTGGAAGGGAAAGTATGCCTTTTTGTAGATGATCCCAAAATCTGCAATAGAGTGGACACTCAGGAAAGGGTGGGGAGAATGAGCCGTGATCTGGGGAAACGTGATCTAAAGCATTACTGTTGGGGTTTCTTTTTCTTGTGCCTTCCCAGCACCCCTTGACCCGCCACTCCTTTTAGGCACACACCGTTCCTTCTACTCACCAGTCTCACCCTCCGCTGCCATCTCCTACCACCTGGCTCCCAGGCTATCCCTGCAACTTGGGGGGGGGTCTGGCTTATCCCTGCTGGAGGTCCCCTCCCGAGGGCAGAGGAGGGAAGTAGCATTCCTGAGGGGGTCCTCTGAGATGACAGGAGCTGGGGGATAGGAGTGGTGCTCATGGGGGACTGTGGCATGGGGGACTTGGCAGTCGTCGTCTGGTGAGCCAAGATGGGCTTTTTCTTCCATTTTCTGGGTCTCATCCCAACTGCATGAACCACAGTGACACCTTGGAAATGGAGCCAGCTGATGCATGGTCACCCATACCAGCAGCTCCGCACACCCCACCAGGTGTCACTCCCCGAATGTTGCTGCACAGCACACCCCCCCCCCCGAGGACAGCGTCCACGTGGATGCACTGTCACTCTCCGTGCCAGTCTTCACTCCTGTTGTCCCGGGCTTGAACCCAGATCAACAACGTGCCAAGTGGCTGTTCTACTGCTCAACACCATGGTGTCATCCTGGCTGTTGAGGCTTAATGCCAAAAAGTGCAAGATCATGCACAAAAGGCATAAGAACCCAGGCGCGGAGTATGGGATGGAGGGAGGGAAGGTACTGACAGTCACTAAACAGGAAAAGGACCTTGGGGTATCATATCTGATGACCTCAAGGTTGCAGAGAAATAGGACAGAGCAGTGGGTAGGGCTAGTGGGATGCTGGGGTACACAGGAAAGACTATATCCAGCAGGAAGAGGGAGGTGGTGTTGCACTGTATCACTCACTGGTGAGACCTTACTTGGAGTACTGTGTCTCATTTTGGAGGCCGCATCTCAGAAAAGACATAGACAGAGAGGCCCAGTGGAAGTGCCACACACCTCTGTGTAGATGACCCAGGTTCAGAATCAGACTGGGGAAGTCGGGCAGATGGTGGGGTTGGGGTAGTGCTGCTGTGCGGCAGCACTCCCAGCCACGGGAGGGAGGGAAGCACCCTGGTTCTGGTGCCATAGCAACCTTTGCAGTTAATCAAGGGAGACTGGCTCCCCTGCAGGATGGCACAACCTGTGACCAAGGTGGCATGTGTGGGGATGCACGCCCTGTGCCAGGGATTGGGGTGGGGGTGACGAGAGAGAAAAAACAGAAAACCTATGTGCACCAGAGGCCATGAATGATGGCACTGGCACCCTTGTGTTCCTCCCCATGTGGATCCCCGTCAGAGGAACATCAGTTGGGACTGGAGGTGCAGGATTGAAGCCTGAAGGCAGAGTTAGCTCCAGTGGCCAAAATGTTCGATAAAAAAAGAAAAAGGACATAGGTTGGAGGTAGTCCAGAGAAGGACAACTAAAATAGTGCTGGGATTGCGAGAAGCCCTATGAGGAGAGACTGAGGAATCTCTCAACATGTACACCCTGGAGGAGAGGAGGGCAATAGGTGACATGATGGAGACCTACAAGTACCTAATAGGGGTGAACAGGATACAGGAGGGAAGTCTCTTCAAATTAGATGGAGCACAGGACCTGGGGGCATACGATGAAGCTGGGGGAGGAGTTTAAGAGAGATGTGAGGAAATATTTCTTCACTGAAAGGGTGGCAGATGCCTGGAACAGACGGAAGCAAAAACAGTGGGGGGCTTCAGGCATACATGGGATAGACATAGGGGCATGTTAGAAAACAGGCAGGGAGAAAGGAGGGTCACTGGAGACCAGTAAAGGTATGTGGAGACAGGTTAAGCAGGGAACATCTGGGCAGACTGGGTGGGCCAAACGGTCCTTTTCTTCAGGTAAATTCTGTTACTATGAATCCGGTAACCCTAGTACCCATTGCTTTCAGTCCTTCACCTTTCACCCTGCGGAATCACTCCTCTGAGTTTTGAAGTATATTCAAAACTGAAACTGGTTTTTTGACACTGTCCCTTTAATATGTCCAACTTCATAATCACTTTTGATACATATTGTTCATAAATAGCCACAAAGCAGCTACTGTTCGCAGACAGAGCCGGAGGCCTGTAACACAAGGGCTGCAAGTATCCCTAGAAGGGGGATGGGAGGTTGTGCATTGCCTGTATTTCAGCAGTGTGAACAGACATAATTAAGCAGTGAGCTCATGTAGAACAGTCACTTGCACCCACTTGCAGAACACCCCCTTGTGGAAGTGCCTCCACGCTGATACTGAAGGCTCCTTTTGTTTTGCAGAGCTGAGTTCAGCTATTTTTAAAATCAAAGTGTTTGGGGAGGGTGGGGGGAGGTTTGGATTGGTGGATGGCTGGAGGGCAAGTAAGAGTGGCAACAGTGCACAGAATGGGTCATTGATCTGAAGTAGGCTCTTTATCAGGACTGGAAAGATCCACTTCCTTATTCATTAGCCCATGGTGGCCCTGATAAGAATGATGCGTTACCAGTGTGGGTGGGGGAGGGACTGTTCAGTTTGGAATATGCAGACTTAAATTGAATATGCTAGGGTTCACTGAGGGGTGCAGACACTCCCTATTTGGCCAGTCAAGACACATAACAAGAAACCAGTCATCCACCTCCCACAGAACCATCCACTGAAAAAATGAGCATAACTTTGAACAGATTAGAGTTAGGAATGTTGTCACATTAAAACTGTATTGAAATGCTGTGAATTATATCACTTCCTACTGTTTGGCTGTGCATGACATTTTATATAGGTTTCTCTCACAGTGCAGACCTGTATCAATATCTGCTTCTGTGTGGTGTTGCTTAATTGGGCTAAGCCTTTTTCACTATATGGGCAATCCCATTTATGTGTTTCTGTATCATCTTCAACATCCCTTCAGATGGTTACTAATAAACCTGCTTTAATTTTATGTGAAGGAAGTGCTTTTTGTTTTTTTGCACCCTTCCTTGCATCCTTAAATGCAGTATCATAGTTCTTTGTTTTGAGGGGAGACCCTCCAATTTTTCCTGTATAATGTCTCTAACCCCCAACCCACCAAGTATACCAAACTAAACCGCTGGCTCCCCTGCTCAAAATGAATAATCAACTCACAGCTGACTATACTCTGGTAGCAGTGAAATTCAACTCTTATTTTGCTTCTTGCACATCCACTCTGTTAGCCTCCCTCCCTTCTACCTCACCCCCCCGCTTCCTCCCACCTCCGACAATTAGCAGAGAGCTGTACCTTCTCACCCATCTCTCCTAATGACACCTTAAAAGCTGTCCTCTCCATCAAACCTACTAAAAGCAACTCCCTGATGGCCTTGACCCAAAGCTGCTTTACCTATCTGCTCCTGTTATTTCCCTCCCTCTAGCTGATCTCCTCAACCTATCCTTCCACACTGCGTCCATCCCAGATGCCTGGAAACATGCTACTGTTCTTCCTGGGTATCTCTCATCCCCAGGAACTACCACCTGATCTCTCTTCTACCCACCCTGGCTAAACTTCAAGAACACCTTGTTCTCTTTCAACTCTCCTCCTTTCTGGATGACTCCTCCTTCTTCACTCCCTTCCAATCTGGTTTCTAGAAGAACCACTCCACAACCACCTCCCTACTCAGACTTACTGACTATCCATTTGGACATGGATAAAGGTCGCATTACTTTGGCCATCTTTGTCAACCTTGTAAAGGCTTTCGACACTGGCTCCCATTCCCTCCTCCTCGAAACCCTCTCGTCAGCTGGCTTGTCTAAGCCTGCCTGCAACTGGTTCCATGCCTATCTGGTAGGTAGAACTCAGTCTGTTAAAATAGCTGACTCCACGTCTCCCCCTTTACCAATCACTACTGGTATGCCCCAAGGCTTGGTTCTTGGCCTACTTTTATTTTCAATTTCCTAATGTCAGCCTGCTCCTCGTCCCTTATCCACATGCATGCTGACGACATGGTCTTGTTCATCTCTGGCCACTTGCCCTCTGATGTGACTATCAGACTTCAGCTTGACTTCAATAACATTCAACGCTGGCTAAGTTCACATCAACTCTTCCTCAATGCCAAGAAGACAGTCTCCGTAACCTTTGGCACTAGGCAGAGACTCTCTCGGTTGCCTTCCCTCCCCTCTTTCCACACACATGACAAGACAACACTAGAGGATACCACCTCTTTCAGATACCTAGGCATCTGGCTTGATCAACACCTTAACTTTTCTGAACATATTGATGCCATCCTGAAAAAACTGCGCCCCAAGCTTGGTGCCCTTTACAGGAATCGTAGTTCTTTACCACTATTGGTAAGGTGCGATATTGTTCAGAAAATTACATTTCCCCATTTTCAACTATGGTGACATTATCTGCAGTGCTGGTCCCATGTCTTCCCTTACCAGGTTGGACACCTTCTTCAATGCCTTCTGTCGCTTTGCTCTTGACTCCCCTTCCCACACACATCATTGCACCTTGTACCACTCTCTAGCTTTCCCTTCCCTGGAGTGCAGGTGCCTCTCACACTGCACCAAGTTCACCTCTAAATTCTGATTTAGGACTCTTCCCTCTTACCTCTCCTCCTCACTAACTGCCCCATCTCCCTCCTCCTGTCACCTCAGATCCTCTGACTCCCGCACTCTTGTTATACCTCATTGCTCCACCTCCGTAGGCCAGGAAGCTTTCTCCTATCACTTCCCAAAACTCTGGAGCTTGCTTCCACCTCCTATCAGATTTTGCTTGACCTCTTCCTCTCTCTCCTTAGTCCTACACAACTTCTACTCCCCTAACTGCACTTGCTTATAGAACCTCCACACCCTCCCTACTCTAATACTTCTCCCCACTCACCTTCTCTCTTCCTCATTCTACCTGATTCTGTCCCCCTTGCAGAGTTCTCAGCATCCTGAAGTGGTATAGACCTACACTGTCTCTCATCTCTTCTCTCCCCCCTGCCCCCTCTCTTTCTACACTACCAGGTCTCTATTCCTATCTTCTCTTCCCCACAGTCCTATAGTATCTACTACTCCACTAACTTTGCGGGCTAGCTCCCCTTTCTCAATCCTTCCCACTTTAGCACACTATCCTCTTTCTCTACATACATGACTTCTTTTATTCTCCTTCTATCTGGTTCTATCCCCCTTGCAGGGTTCACAGCATCCTGAAGTGGTACAGACCTCCACTGCTCTCCCTCTGCTACTCCCTCCTGCCCTCTCTCTCTCTCTCTGACTTTACTCTACCAGGTCTCTATCCCTCTTCTCTTTCCCACAGTCCTAAACTATCTACTTTTCCACACTCTACTTGCTTTTAGCCCCCTTCCACAACCCCTGCCACTTTAGCACACTATCCTCTTTCCCTACATACATGACTTCTTATGACCCTAACTAACTGTCCAGCCCCTGCAGTCAACTCCCCACTCTCCTTCCCTACATACATGACTTCTTTTGACCTTAACAGTACCTGTCCAGCCCCTACTGACAACCCCCCACCTTTGCCCTACCCTTTATCCACGTTTCCCTGCCCCATTCCCCAATCCCCCTAAATTGGCTCTGTCCTCTCCCTCTGCCACCTACCCACTCTATAACCTTCCCATTGTGCCTACTTCCCCCTTCCCCATCACTCACCTCTCTCATTCTACCCATCACTGCCAAATCCTGCTCCCCGCTCCTCTTCTCTCTCCTCGTTACCTGTTAGGACCTGTCCTCCTTATGGGGTCCTCAACATAATGAAGGGGAATAGCCTGTGACTGTCTCCCTCTGTCTCCCCTCCTGCTATCCCCCCCATCTCGTGTCCTTTGCCCTCCTCATTTCCCTTTAACTGCCTTCCCTTGAGTTTACTCTAGCACTTGCTACCGTACCAAGTCTTTTTACTTCATCACTTCAATGCACTATCTGTCCACCGGCCCAGGCTCTACGACTCGTGGCGTGGTTATGTAAGCTTTCCCACTGATGGTTATGCTTCAATCTTGACCTAGCTACCATGAAAGTGTAATGTGCCATTGTTTGTTCTGTAAGTCTACTTCACTCTAATTGTACTAGTATTTTTTCTGTACAGTTAGCTTTATATTGTATTATATTGATTTGCTCTCCCATCTCGTGTAACCCCCTCCTCCAGGGCGCTTCTGGAAATGAGCTGATTCACAGCTCATGTTGTCTTTCCTGGTGAAACATTTTGCAAATAAATAAAATAAAAATAAATACCAGTCATGAGGGATGAGGGTATGTGACTATCTTCAATCCAATACAAAGTACTGCTTAGGATTTGACTGGCATGTGATTTACACCCCACCCTGAAGAGTGAAGATAGCTCCCAATCAACAGATCCACTGTCGACTAGTCGAAGACAGGCAAACCAGAGGTGGTGGGGTAGCTATTTACATCAAGGATAAATTCCCTGCCTCCATAATTGACTCAACCTCTGTCCCAAAAGAATTCGAAAGCTTGTCATTAAAGATTGAAATTGCCACTGGTGTCTCATTATGTATAATAGGATGCTACAGACCCCCCATGAGCTGGACTACAGTTGTTAAAACATCTCAGAAACATCCTGGGTTTGGCATCTTCAGAGTGTATCACACTAGGGGACTTCAACTTAGACCGGCTCACCAGTGCATCCACCCCACTTAAAATGTTCTATGATTCTCTTGGGTTGTCACAGCTAATAAACGAATCTACTCATCCTAACAAGCTCAACCCTAATAACAGTACACTCTTGGATATCATTTTAGTTAACAAACCCCATTTATTCTCCCACACTGGCGTCTTTTTCTCTGATATTAGCGACCATTGCTTCATCGCGTGTGTAAGATCCATTCTTAAATCCTCAACTGCACCAAAATTCTCCTTTAAAAGGTGCATACGCAACTTTGATCTCCAGGGGTATATATTAGACCTAAGAGACTCCATGCGATGGCAGGACTTCTATCTAGCCAAGTCCCTGACTACGGCTTATGATATTTTCTCAGAAATTGTGCTAGGGGCTCTCAACAAGTATGGTTCCATAGCAGAGTTCATGCAGAAACAAATCTTGTCGGTGGTTTACAGAAGACCTGAAAGATGCTTTCATGGAGTAGGGATGTACCTGGAGAACTGCTAGGAAAACTAATTTAATAAATTACTTGAATTCTTCTGAGGATGCAGGAACCTCTGCACCAAAATGGTCAGAGAAGCTAATGTTAATTTCTACCGCCTCAGCTGGAGAGCCTCAAGAAATGCCTCCAAATTCTGGAGGACTATCAAAGACATTGAAGGTCACACCACTGTAAATTCCCTACCTACTAAATTATTGATCGACAATACTGTCATCTCCGACAGACCGTCTGTCCTCGATGCTCTCAATAATAATTTTGCCACTGAAGGGCTAGCCTTTGACTCCTCTCCCGCGAATATCCTCCGCCAACAACTTAGATTGGATACACAAGAAAAACCCATCCCCAGTCAATCCTTCTGTCTGCAGCCTACCTCCCTGAAAGAAGTCTAAGATCTTCTCCTTCAGCTGGACACTAGGAAAAGTGTTGGGGCCGACTTCATTGACCCGTACTACTTAAAGGTTGGCTACCATGTCCTCGCAGTCCCAATTATTCATCTCTTCAACTTATCCTTGTCCCAGGGTGACCTACCGCCCATTTGGAAAAATGCACTTGTGGTCCCTTTATTTAAGTCAGGAAATCCTAGTGACCTCAATAACTACAGGCCAATCTCCCTACTTCCAATCCTGTCAAAGATGCTGGAGAAAATAGTGAACTCCCAGCTTCGGAAGTACCTGGAATCAGAGAAATTGCTCAACCCGTTGCAATCTGGTTTTAGAGCACAGCACAGTACAATCTCTGCTCTAGCCAAGGTGACAAACGACTGGCAGCTTGAATTAGACAAAAAAACCTTTGCGCAGTTTTCTTGGACCTAAGCAAGGCATTCTATACTATTGATCACAGACTGCTTCTGTCATCCCTCCAGGACATTGGTTTGGATTCCCTATCCCTTAGATGGTTCTCCAACTACCTCTCAGGATGACTTCAACAAGTAAAGGCAGAAGGGAAAGTTTCTCCACCAAACTCCTATTGAGGGGTGTACTGCAAGATTCCATCCTTGGTCCCTTGCTCTTCACCATTTATATTAACAAAAGTAGATGCCCCTATCAAAGAAGCACAAATTCACCTATTCGTGGATGACACAGTACTCTATGCTAGTAGCCCCACACCTGAAGCGGCCTGTAAAGCCCTTCAAAACGAATTTAATCTACTGCAACATCAGCTTGTAAACCAGAAACTGCTCTTAAATGCAAAAAAAAAAAACAAAGCAATGTTCATCTCACCCCTTCAAAATGCAATAAATCCTGCAATTGCTGGGACACTCCCGCAGATCACTACCATTCTAGGTGAGTGGTTGGACTACATACCAAAGTTCAAGTACCTGGGGGTCTGGTTAGACCATAGACTTACTTTCACAGATCACTTAGAAGAACTAGCAAAGAATCTTTGACAAAGACTTGGTCTGTTCTTTAGGATTAATAATCTCCTCACAAGAGATTCTAAACTGAAACTGGTTCAAACTACCTTAATCTTTCCCTATTGGATTACGCAGACTTTCTATATAGTCAGGGACCTGAAGGTACCCTCACCAAACTTGATACGCTTTATCACAGAGCCATAAGATTTACCACAGGTCTTCCATACTCAACCCACCACTGTGCATTGTACACGGCAGTGGGATGGTCATCCCTTGCTTACAGACGGTAAAAAAATGCTGCGGTTTGGACATACAAAGCTATCTCAAATAAACTGCCCCAGTATATCTCTGTCTGTTTACCTTTGTGCACTCTGGGAAAGTATGCCCTGAGAAGCACCTCGTATATCTACCTTTATGTTTACAAAGCAAAATCTCGCATTGGCAGAGCAGCCATCAGCTTTGTGCTTCCTTAACTGTGGAAAAAGCTGCAAAAAACTTTGAAATTAACTCACCCCATCAGCCTAGCAGCTTTTAAATCTCTATACCTACATCATAAGGAGTCCTGTGCCTGTCTACCCTAAATAGTGACTCCTATAAGTCCAAACACACCACTGCTGTTGAAAGACTGAGCACATCTATAATCGACTCTTTCCTCTCCCTTTTTCTACCCCCATATCTGTCCCTTCCTCATTCCTTTAACCCTGGTTCCAGCTCTAAATTCTCCATACCGTATCACTATATATCTTTTTATGTTAGGTTTTATTTGTGTTCGGTGCACCTGATATGTATATTTCTTCACTTTCATGAAAAATTGTGTCCTACCCAAATCTAGCTGTATCTTCTGTTCCAAACATATACTACTGTCAATGCTACCTGCTGATACTTTGTATATACTGTATTATTGTATCTCACTTTATTTGTATTATTACTATTTTCTTGTATGTTGCATCCCATGTATATTGTCCCTTGTTCCTTGTTAACAAACCCAGGTCCACCTCGAAAATGAGCTTGCTCAATGGTGAATGCATGGTTAAATAAAGACTTTGATTGAATGATTGATTGATTGATTGAAGGTATGAGAGAGTCTAAAGTTCTTATAGCACACTGCCGCCCTATGTCTGTCTCTTCTGCTCATGCAGACACACCAAGAGCCCTAGCTGGGAATCAAACCTGGGACCCTGAGTCCCAAAGGAAGCAGCTCTCACTGTGGGAGATCCATGTGCTTTTTCTGACTTTATACAGAGCAATCCCAATGACCATCACTAGAGGTCTCTTTGCTGTTACAATTTCTCAGCTCTGTACAACTCTTATATTTGCATTTCCTCACCTATAGATGGTGCTGCTTTTCCCAGACTACTATTTACCACAAGCAGGACCACTGGCCCCGAGGTTGACTGTCAACTGCACTGTACGGGGGGTGGCAGGGTCTGAAGGTCTCATAGCACATTGCCCACAAGTTGAGGTGGGGAGCTGAACCTTTCATGGCACGCAGCCACCAATGTGGGAGTATCTGAAAGTTTCTAGCACACTACACACTTGTTGGGGGGGGGGGAGTCAAAAGGTCTCATAGCACACTGCCCACCATTCTGAGGGTGCTAGCATTTGAAGGTCTCATAGCACACTGCCCTCATTCTGGGGGTGCTAGCATTTGAAGGTCTCATAGCACACTGCCTAGCATTCTGGTGACGGGGTGAGAGTCTGAAGGTATTATAGCACACTGCCCACCATTCGGGGGGGGGGAGGTTAGCATTCGAAGGTCTCATAGTGCATTGCCCACCATTCTGAGGAGATGGTGAGAGTCTGAAGGTATTATAGTACACTGCCCAGCATTCTGGGGAGGAGATGAGAGTCTGCAGGTATTATAGCACACTGCCCACCGTTCTGAGGAGGGGGTGAGAGTCTGAAGGTATTTAAGCACACTGCCCACCATTCTGAGGAGGGGGTGAGAGTCTGAAGGTATTTTAGCACACTGACCACCATTCTGAGGAGGGGGTGAAAGTCTGAAAGTATTATAGTACACTACCCAGCTTTCTGGGGAGGGGATGAGAGTCTGAAGGTATTATAGCACACTGCCCACCATTCTGAGGAGGGGGTGAGAGTCTGAAGGTATTATAGTACCCTGACCACCATTCTGAGGAGGGGGTGAGAGTCTGAATGTATTTTAGCACACTGCCCACCATTCTGAGGAGGGGGTGAGAGTCTGAAGGTATCATAGTACACTGCCCACCATTCTGAGGAGGGGATGAGAGTCTGAAGGTATTATAGCACACTGCCCACCATTCTGAGGAGGGGGTGAGAGTCTGAAGGTATTATAGCACACTGCCCACCATTCTGAGGAGGGGGTGAGAGTCTTAAAGTATTATAGTACCCTGACCACCATTCTGAGGAGGGGGTGAGAGTCTGAAGGTATTTTAGCACACTGCCCACCATTCTGAGGAGGGGGTAAGAGTCTGAAAGTATTATAGCACACTGCCCACCATTCTGAGGAGGGGGTAAGAGTCTGAAGGTATTATAATACCCTGACCACCATTCTGAGGAGGGGGTGAGAGTCTGAAGGTATTTTAGCACACTGACCACCATTCTGAGGAGGGGGTGAGAGTCTGAAGGTATTTTAGCACACTGACCACCATTCTGAGGAGGGGGTGAGAGTCTGAAGGTGTTTTAGCACACTGACCACCATTCTGAGGAGGGGGTGAGAGTCTGAAGGTGTTTTAGCACACTGACCACCATTCTGAGGAGGGGGTAAGAGTCTGAAGGTATTATAATACCCTGACCACCATTCTGAGGAGCGGGTGAGAGTCTGAAGGTATTTTAGCACACTGCCCACCATTCTGAAGAGGGGGTGAGAGTTTGAAGGTGTTTTAGCACACTGCCCACCATTCTGAGAAGGGGGTGAGAGTCTGAAAGTATTATAGTACCCTGACCACCATTCTGAGGAGGGGGTGAAAGTCTGAAAGTATTAAAGCACACTGCCCACCATTCTGAGGCGGGGGTAAGAGTCTGAAGGTGTTATAATACCCTGACCACCATTCTGAGGAGGGGGTGAAAGTCTGAAAGTATTATAGCACACTGCCCACCATTCTGAGGCGGGGGTAAGAGTCTGAAGGTGTTATAATACCCTGACCACCATTCTGAGGAGGGGGTGCGAGTCTGAAGGTATTTTAGCACACTGCCCACCATTCTGAGGAGGGGTGAGAGTCTGAAGGTATTTTAGCACACTGACCACCATTCTGAAGAGGGGGTGAGAGTCTGAAGGTATTATAGCACACTGAATACCATTCTGGGGAGGGGGTGAGAGTCTGAAGGTATTATAGCACACTGAATACCATTCTGGGGAGGGGGTGAGAGTCTGAAGGTTTTGTAACACACTTCACAATGGATGGGGGAATTTTGAAGGTTTACAGCACATGGTCCACATGTATGGCAAGAGTGACAGCCCTAAATCATACCATACTGGCCATAGTTCTTGGGCGAGAAGAGCCCAAAGGTCTCATAGCACACGCGCCACCAGTCTGGGGTGATGAGAATCTGAGCGTTCAAAGGTCTTGTAGCACACTGCCTGCCATTTCTGAGGAAGAATAGTCCAAATTTGTAGCACACTGACATCCATTCCAGGGAAGAATAGTTCAAATTTATAGCACACGGCTGTCATTCCTGAGAGAGTAGAGTCTAAATGTCTTGTAGCACATTGCCCACCATTACTAGGGAGAAAAGTCTAAACGTCTCATAGTACAGGGCCCATCATTTCTGAGGGAGGAGAGCCTTAATGTCTTGTAACACAGAGCCCACCATTCCGGAGGGAGGAGAGTCTTAATGTCTTATAGCACACAGCCCACCATTCCAGAGTGAGGAGAGTCTTAATGTCTTGTAGCACAGAGCCCACCATTCCGGAGGGAGGAGAGCCTTAATGTCTTGTAGCACAGAGCCCCCATTCCTGAGGGAGGAGAGTCTAAATATCTCTTAGCACACAGCCCACCATTCCTGAGGGAGCAGAGTCTAAATATCTCTTAGCACACAGCCCACCATTCCTGAGGGAGCAGAGTCTAAATATCTCTTAGCACACAGTCCACCATTCCTGAGGGAGGAGAGTCTAAATATCTCTTAGCACAGAGTCCACCATTCCTGAGGGAGGAGAGTCTAAATATCTCTTAGCACACAGCCCACCATTCCTGAGGGAGGAGAGTCTAAATATCTTTTAGCACACAGCCCACCATTCCTGAGGGAGGAGAGTCTTAATGTCTTGTAGCACAGAGACCACCATTCCTGGGGTAGGAGAGTCTAAACATCTCTAAGCACACAGTCCACCATTCTTGGGGATGGGAGAGCCTATGTCTCTTAGAACTATGCTCACTATTCCTGGGGGAGGATAGTCCAAAGGTCTCATAGCAGTAGCACACTTTCCATCAGTCCTGGGGGGTCTCATACCACACTTGTCAGTGGTTGGGGTTGGGAGTCTGAAGGTCTTATAGTACACTGCTGATTGGTCTGGGGGACTGGAATGTCGAAAGGTCTCCTGGAACACTGCTGCAGAGTCCAGCCTGCATGTTTTTTGCTCAGCACCACAAACCTTCTGTTTAAAAAGCCTATGGACTCTCATAGAAGTTCAAGTCACCAAGAAATGGTGTTTGTCCTGGTAACCAGAGATGAACGTCTTTTATTTTTTTGGAAGGGCTGAGTTTTGTTTCCCCCACCATTTCACCCTGTCCTCTGCCCTGTAATTCTTTATTGTTTTTATGCTGCATGCTATGTAAGCTGCCCTGAGCCTCCAGGAAAGGGTGCCCTATAAATAAATGTGCTATTACTTCAACTCCACTGATTGGGGGTCACCAGACCTGCATCCTTCCTCTGATCAGGAGGGTGGGCAGTGGCTGCTATAACAGCCAACACCAATGCAGCTCCTCCGTTAGCAAACAGGGTGTGCATAAATGTCAGGCAGACCACACCCTGCCCCCCCTTCCAGGAACCTCAAATCCATGATATACTCAACCTCTAGTCAGCCTCATTTAATGATCAATGCCATGGATTTTGCCACAGAGACCTTGCTACTTTATGTCAAATTGTTTTCTGTCTGACACAATTATTTAACTTTTTTGGGTGGGGGTACAGATTATTCAGCCAGCATAGCCAAACAGTGATGCAACACTTCCTTTACAATTTTATAGCTGTTTGGACTAAAGCACAGGGAGGTCATGTGACTTGTTTAATGTCACCCAGTGGGATTCAAACCTGGGATCTCCTTGTACACAGTCCAGTGCATTAAACACTAGACCACACTGCCTTTCCACATCCTCTTTTCTGATTATGGGAAAGCAGCTGCAGGAGGCCACACAAATTTATATACAACCATTTGACAGATGTGGGCCCTGCGAATGTGATACAACACCTTCCCCCAGAGTGTGACATCATACTACTTCCACTGCAGTAAACTGTATTTAGAAATAAAGCAAAAAAAAAATTAATCACAGTAAATGAGCAAAGATAAGGAGGACTATGCATAATACAACTTTTGTTCCACTCTTGTCTCCTTAATGGACGTGCCAGACTCAGAGCTTTGAGCTCGCAATTATGCCGCAGGGAGCACTAAGGGAATTAAAACTGGACTGCATAGTTCCCCACAGCCAATCCTTTATTCATCCAGAATTCTGTCAAAAACTAGATGTTTTGCAACAGACAAATTTTTATTTTTATTTTTAAAGTCTGAGCACAAAGTCTGGGAAACAGCTCTGGTCATGTTTTATTTCATAGCTATATACCAACACTGTGGGGAGAGATTGAAAATTGACCACTTTTAAATAATACTTGAACAAATTCACTGTTAATAGAATTCAAAATCATTGGGGGCTATGCATGAATGGGTGGAAATTATGCACCAAAGGTGCGTAGCCCGGCCACATAGCTCTGCACCCGAGGACAGGTGTGCACAGCCTGGTATTCACAAATGGCCACCAACTGTCTACGGCTCCACTCCCCCGGCACTCAGGACTCCACAGTGGCCAGAGGCAGAGTTGTGGACCCAGGCAGGCATCTGATGGGATGCCCTTCCTGGGTCCAAGAGTAGATCACTTGTGCAGTTTGGCGTGGGTCTGGGTGCATGAATAGTCCCCACAGGCACCCGGAGACAGGCAGCCATGCCCCAAAGACCAGTGATCCCCCCAGCAAGATACCAGGCTCTGTGGGCACTCCTGCCCAGCACACAGATGTCCCCATGCCCCACGACCAAAGTCCCCCACACACACGGCCACCCCATCCCTGTGTAGACAAACATACTCCCCAACACATTGTAGCCCTGTTCCCGTAAAGCTGATGCAAACCCTCCCCCCAACACATGCCTGCCCAGTCCCCATATGATGTGAAACACCACCCGACCAACCACATGGCAGTCCAACCCTAATGCACATACCATACCCCCCGTCCCCTGACATGTGGCAGCCCTTCCCCAGTAGCATGGAACAGACCACCACCCCCAGACATTCAGTAGCCCATTCCCTGTGCAGAGCATGCCATCCCCCCTGAACACACTGAAGTGCCAGGCACAATCCCACCCTAACCCCAACTCTGCTCCCCTGCCACACCATTGGTGGCCAGTGGCACCCCTCCCACCACAGTACTGACCCCCCAGTCAGGTGCCGCAGCTCTGGATGTCCAGCAACAAAGCCCTCCGCACACCTCTGGCCATCCGACTGAGGCTGGGTGCACACATCTATATATAGGCGTCACTCTCCCCTGCCTCAGATGGATGACCAGCAGCTGAGGAGGTGTGAGGAGGAATGTGCCACTGGCCATCCGGAGCCACAGCACCAACTGGGAAGAACAGAGACTGGAGAGAGGTGTTGTCGGTGCCTTGGGGGGGGGTGACACTGGCCACCAATGTAGCTGCTGGGGGTCCAGGTATGGGGGTGTTGGCACAGAGTGTTCTTCAGTCCTATGCACAGCACACTATTGCACAGGTTGCACCAGGACAGGCATGCTGAGCTACAATGGCTCGTGACCTGCTGCCTCCTGGGGACAGCTCCTTTGTGTGTGCTGTTCCTCCTCCATCAAGGCCACTAATTCAGGAAGCTTGTTACTCAGATTATGGGAATTGGTACTCATTGCTCTCCATTTTTTGATGGCTTTACCTTCTGTTGCAGCATCCCCCACTGACCTTTCTACCTCGGTCTTTTTCTCATTTAGTACCCTGTTTTGTAGGAAGAGGCTGGGATTTTCCTGCTGCTTATCAGTGCCTCCCCCCTTGACTAGTTTAAAAGCTTGCCAATGAAGCAATTAAACCGATTGCTCAAAAGACTTGTTCCCTTTCTGGACAGATGCAGACCATCCTGCCATTATAGGCTGGTGTCCCTCCAGGTGGAACCCCAGTCCCCAATGAAGCCAAACCCCTGTGCTCCACGCCATTTTTTCAACCATTCCTTAAACTGCATGGTGCAAAGTACCCTCGCCTCACTCATGCCATTGACAGGCAGCATGTCTGAGAAGGATACTGTGTGTGCTACTTGTCTTAGGCCCCTCCCCAATTCTACAAAGTCCTTCTGCACTGCTCTAATCTCATGATGAGCCAAGTCATTTGTCCCTAGGTGGACAATGACGTCCAGCTCAGACTCCCGTGCAGCTGTTCTCGTGATCCTGAGGATGCGCTTCCTGTCCCTCCAAGCCATGGCACCAGGCAGGCACCTTACTTCAGTTTTCCCTGCTCCCCCCAGTTCTATCCCCCTAATCATTGAGTCCCCCACCAGGAGCTGCTTCCTTTCCTTGTGGTGTCCTCTGCCTCCTTCCTGTGGGCCTCCTTTGTGACAGTTGTCCTCAGCCTCCTTAGTCTCCTCTGCGGGTGCATCCATAGGGGAGCTATGCTTCCCCAGAATGGTGTATGGATTGTGGAGTGGAACAACTGACTGGGTGTACCTCTGTTCCACCATCCTCATCCTCCCTGAGCCCACTGTGGTCCAACTGCTGTGCTTTCATCGCAACCTCTGAGGTAGTGGTGGTGGCTCTGGTGCTCCCTGGATGGGGAAGGTTCCCTTCCTACCGTCCAGTGTGGCCTGGGGGAAGGTTCCCTTGCTACTGTCCAGTGTGGCCTGAAGATGGGCAACTTCCTCCCTCAGGGCAGAGAGTTGTCTGCAAATTGGGGAAAAGTCTCAGCCTCCAGAAAGACTCCCGGAAGACTGCTGCCCCACAGCCATTACATTGCACTACTCCCCACATGTTTATCTACTTTTCTTTTTGTGTGTGTTTGTGTGTGTGATTGTATAATATATATATTCCTATATAACAAACCAATGTGTATGCTTATATTGTCAGTGCAGTGTGCTAGAGAGGATATGACAGTGATATGCACCTTGCACTCTTGAGGAAATGATGTCAGAACCCCAGGTATAAAGGAACTATTTCCAGGGTGGGTGGGGTGAGGGGTGGAAGGAGTTGGGCCTAAACTGTGCCCTCACAAAATAATCAGCTAAAGCTCTGACCCACCGCTGCGATGAGTGCCTTCCTGTCAGCAAGATGCCCTACACAACAATTTGACAGAGAAAATACCCTGCTAATCAAACAGAGAAAAATCCAAACATCTAAGTCAGACACAGGTAAACCTCCCCATCCCCAAAACAGCCTGGTGGTTTGTGCTCTGAAAGCAGTCAGCCCCAAAATAAGTCAGCTGTGCTTTAAACTCTTCCTGCACTGAAAATCTTAAGAATTGTAACAAACGTAAGCTAGATCCACCTCCTCTGTTGCTTGAAAGACTGTTTTTCCTGATAATTCTAAGTTCCTTATTTCACCTTTCAGTTAGAAGTAGCCTCCACCTGCAGAATATCTGCTACAAACCAAAGACAATTGTAAGGTTCACCTCTCAGTTGTGAGCACAACTCGCTTTCTTGCAAATCCTATGTTCAGTATTGCAGCTTCCAGCCAGAGGTAGTTTCACTTGAAGAATATTAGCTGTTCTGATGAGTTTGCTATAAAACACTTGCTTATAATACTATTGTTCTCAGGTCTGTTACCAAAGTTATTGGCTGATAAGTAGCTATGATGTAAGCACTTCCTGACAAAGTCTGGTCTGGCCTTTTAAGGCACACACAGATAAACACAAAAAACAGTTTCCACCCCCAAGGGCACTGTCTGGGTCAAATACACAACCTGTACCTGCACTTATTTCAGGATTTATGACAAATTCTTAGCCCAGGGTTGAAACTCTTCCTGCACTGAAAATCTTAAGAATTGTAACAAACGTAAAGCTAGATTCACCTCCCTCTGTTGCTTAAAAAGACTGTCTTTTCCTGATAATTCTAAGTTCCTTATTTCACCTTTCAGTTAGAAGTAAGCTCCACCTGCAGAATATCTGCTACAAACCAAAGACAATTGTAAGGTTCACCTCCCTCTGTTGTGAGCACAACTCACTTTCTTGCAAATCCTATGTTCAGTATTGCAGCTTCCAGGAAGAGGTAGTTTCACTTGAAGAATATTAGCTGTTCCTGTTCTCACTCCTTCTCCCATTCCCTCTGCCTCATACTTCCTCTGCTCCAGGCATCCTCATACTTTCTCCCTTCCCTGTCCTCTGCTGGGCAATCAATATTCTCCTATCATCTTCCTCCCTCTGCAACCTGCTCCCCCCATCTCCCCCCCATCTCCGTTAGACACCAGCTGAGCTCCTTTCCTTCCTCACCTGCTCCTGTCATTCCTCTCTCTGATTCCTCTCCTGCTGGTGTCCTTACCATCCCTGTTGTTGGGTCACTTCCTGGGTTCTTCCTCAGTCTGTATCAGGCTCCTTTCTTTTCTGCATCTGCACTGCCTTTTATTCCACCAGCATTGGTGTCTTTATTTGCACATGAAAGCCACTCACTGTACATTTGTTTATTTTCATTTATTTATTTATTGAAATATTGGATACACCTGTGAGCAGATGCTCATTGAGAGGTTCCACATCATGTACATAAATAAGAATGCAAGGAATTCAGGACAATATACAGATAAAACATTGAGAGTACAGTAAACAGATAATGACAATATTAACATAAGGGTACATAAATCCAAGCCAAACCAGTAATTGCGTCGATGTGCAAAGTAAGCATGCATCAGAAGAAAAAGTAGGGGAAAAAGGGAAGAAAGGGTGGGGTAGACAGAACATTGTGAATGGGGGGGGTAGGCTGGGATGAAGGGGTTGGAAATGGGGCTAAGTGCTGCGGTTTGCCTATCTCGGGGATAGGGGCTGGGAAGTGCTGGGGTCAGTCAGTGGGTGCGTGGGATGACTCAGCGGTGGCACCTGCAGGTACTCATATGAATGAGGTGTTGGTGCAGTTTAAGTTTGAAGGGTCCAAGCGTAGCAGTGCCAGAGATATCCAGTGGTAGTGCGTTTGTCCAGAGTGGTGCCCAGTATGCAAAGGCATGTTGTGCCATGGATGTGTGGCATCTGGGTATATAGAATGTTTGTGTGGAGGAGCTCCTGGTTTGCCTGGTATTTAGAAGGAACAGCAGATTCTGCATGCCAGGAGGAAGCTGGTTTAGCATGATCTTTTTGGCAAGAAGGCAGGCTTGATATATTATTCTGTTGTTCAGCTGGAGCCAGCCAGTGTGGGTATAGAGTTTGCAGGTATGAGTTAGTTTAGGTGCATTAGTGAGCAGGTGGCAGGCTTTGTTTAGCTCCTGTTTACTTTTTATATGCACTTGTAATTTGTTTAATTGTACTCTGTACCATTCATTAATACTGTGTATGCTTTTGATATTTTATTTCCCACCACCATTCCCCCTGACTCACACCTGGAAACGCACCTTGGCTCAGTATGCTTTTCCCAATTACCAATTTTAATACACTAATAAATAAATACATAAATGCACACATACATAGTGAACCTACATTTTGCTCTAAAGCTAGTTGCTCATTATCCAAGTTTTCAATAGCTCTTTCATGGTCCTCACTACAAAGATCTCTGAAGCTGTGAACGTTGGTTACTGTGTCCAGTATCCAGATTCAAGTATTTCATCCATAATACTTTGTTTAATCTTTGTGAATGTTTTAAAAGAATACTTTGTCACGACAACACATGTTTTTATCGATACCTTTTTTCCTTTACTTATTATTTGGGCTATACACTAACACTGGGTTAGGTATGCGTCGCCGCGCATGTCCAGCCCACATAGCTCCGCACCCTTGGATGGGCACACTGTGGACGGCATGCATGAATACTTGCCATGCCAATCACCTGTCCAGGGTCTTAGTCCCCCCCCATGTACTGCTGCACGGGGTGGATCGAAGGACATGGGGGGATCCAACTGGATGCCTATCATTGGTCCCGAAGTGGATCCCCTACTCGGTGTGAACAGGGGAGTCTGGGAAGGGATGGGAGGGACAAAAATAAAGTGTGTGGATGAGTGCCCAAATGGCTGCCCCAACCATCTTTTTTTTAACTTGCAGTTTTATTGGTTTTCGCAGGGTATCACCGTTATGCCATTACATGATATTCTTATAGTAAATCAAAGCATTGTATACATGTAAAAGAATAACAGATAACTGGATATCAGTACAGTATATAATAAACAAAATGAGGGAGGAAAAAGTTTTATCCAACCATATTTAATCCGTATGAACTCTTATATTATAGGACTGTCCAGCCCCCGTCTATTCCTCTCCCAATAGCTAATATTACCTCTCTCATATCGATCATAGCCTCTCCCCTATGGAGCTATATCCACTCAAAAAGCTGTTATATACAATAGCCATATTGTCCATCTATTATTCAGCACAGGGAGGGTATTTTGCAGTTGAGCTGTCATGCACTCCATCCTATATACAGTACATGATAAATAATATAGAAACATAGAAACATAGAATTTGATGGCAGATAAGGATTGCTTGGTCCACCTAGTCTGCCCAGCGGCCCAGCATATCTTCCTATGTAGAGGTCTGAGGTGCAGTTCTTCGTAGCCACAACTTAGTGATAGCTTTTTTAGCTGCTGTCAAGAGCATACTAGCAAGATAAGCAAGGAGGTTTTGTTTTAATTGCTGTGGACAATGTAGGAGGAGCACTTTCTCTGGTGTTAAGGGGCTTAATTCAGGGATCAACTCCCGTAATACCCCATAAGCTAAATCCACTAAAGTCTAATAGGTTGCTAGAACAGGGCATGACCAGAAAATAGTATGTGTGTAGCCAGCAGACAGCCACACTGTCTCCAACAACTAGCCTATATAGACAATAATGTGGTCTCTTTCTTTATGACAATCAGATTACAGAGGAATCTTTGTGACTTTGCTGAAACGTTTATTAAGCCTAAACAGGTTACTCACCTGTAACAGTAGTTCTAGGAGTGGTATATGTTGTTCAGCCACACTTGTTGGCATGTCCCTTTCCCTTTAAATCTTGCTGGAAGGTCTAAAAGCTGGCTATTTCTACCCACCCGGGTGGTATAAGCCTCGGCTCCACCCCTTGACACCAGATCTTGCCCACTGGAAGCAGAGAGTTGTGCATCGAAACCGGGGAGGTCGGGTGAGTCTGTGTAGATGAACAACATATACCACTCCTAGAACTACTGTTACAGGTGAGTAACCTGTTTTTCTAGGATTGTGGATATGATGTTCTATCCACACTTGGCAGACTTCTAGCAGTTCTCTGGGAGGAGGGAGGCAAGGCACATACACCCTACTTAGGGAACAGAGATTGGAGAACTGAGGCCCCAAAACCTACATCCCAGTGTGACTCTAGGTTGATATAGTAGTGGGTAATGAAGGTGTTTGCTGACTTCCAGGCAGCAGTCCTGCAAATATCCTGGATAGAGACATCCTTTGAAACAGTCACCAACATAGAAACATAGAAGCATAGAATTTGATGGCAGATAAGGACCGCTTGGCCCACCCAGTCTGCCCATTTCCCTACCTGATGGATAAGCTGCAGATCCTAGTTAACCAGTAGCCTACTTCTTCTACTCCCACCCCCTAGAATTGCCTTATGACTGTCCCATGCATGCTTGAATTCCACCACTGTTTGTGACTCCACAACCTCCTCTGGAAGGCCGCTCCATACATCCACCACCCTCTCTGTGAAAAATACTCCTGAAATTACCTCTGAGCCGCCTCTACTATCTTCAGATTGTGCCCCCTGTTCTTGCACACCCTTTTTGAAAGATGCTACCCTTTTGGACTTTGTTGATTCCCTTGAGGTACTTGAAAGTTTCTATCATGTCCTCCCTCTCCCTCCTTTCCTCGAGGCTATACATATTAAGCTCCTTAAGTCTCTCTTCATATGTCTTCCAGTGCAGACCCTGCACCATTTTAGTTGCCTCCTCTGGACAGCTTCCATCCTGTCTATGTCTTTGCAGAGATTGGGTCTCCAGAACTGCATGCAGTACTCCAGATGGGGTCTCACTAGCTGTCTGTACAGAGGGATAATAACTTCCTGTTTTCTACTGGTGATGCCTCTCCCTATGCATCCCAGTATCCCCCAGCCCTCCTTGCTGCCCTCTCACATTGCTTGCCCACCTTTAGGTCATCTGATATGACTACCCCCAGGTCCCTTTCCATTTTTTTTTGTGAGTATCTCACCCCCCCATTGTGTACTCTTCCCCTGGGTTTTTGTTTCCCAGGTGCATTACCTTGCACTTCTTAGCATTGAATCTAAGCAGTATGGCGGGTGGAATGAGCTCTTATCCCTACAGGAGGCTCCTTGCCTACCAACCGGTAGCAGAGATCAATGCAGGATGTAATCCATCTGCCAGTTGCTCACTTTGCTGCAGGTCTGCCAGGTGTGGCTTCAGCATAGGTGACAAACAGCTGGCAAACCTCTCCCAGAACTTCAGCCATTCGCTCCTTATAATAAGAGAATGCTTGTCTCAGGTCCAAAGTATGGAGTCTGTATTCAGCCTCCGAGGTGTAGTTGGGGTAGTACACCAGCAGAGTCAACACCTGGTTCAGGTGAAACTCCAACACAACCTTCAGAAGGAACTTCGGGTTGGGGAGCAGGACAACCTTGTCCTTGTGGAAGACCAGATAGGGAGACTCGACAGAGAGAGCCTGTAGCTCCCCAGTCCTTCTGGCTGACATCATAGCCACCAAGAAGGTGGTCTTCCATGACACGTGTGACATCTCACACCTGTGCATTGGTTCGAATCGCTTGTCCATGAGTTTTGCCATTACCAGCAGTAGATCCCACGGAAGTGGTTGCTCACGCATCGGAGGGGAAATATGGTTGAGACCTTTAAAGAAACTCCAGACTACCTTCTCCTGCACCAGCATCTGCTGACCAGCCCATGCCCGGTAAGCAGAGATGGCTGCCAGGTACACCTTAAGGGTCGTACACCAAAGACCTTCTTTGGAGAGAGAACAAAGGTAGGCAAGGATGCTAGCCACCAGACAGGACAAATGGTCCACGCCCTTGCCCTGACACCAAATGGAGAATCTCTTCTATTTGAAGGCATAGCACCTCCTGGTCAACTCCTTCCTAGATGGCTCAACTACATTGAGTACATTGTCGGAGAGACCCAAAGCCTGGGACTCTAGCCGCTCAGGAACCAGGTTGTCAGGTGCAGGGATTGAAGGTCCGGGGTGGAATACCTTCCCCTAATTGATGGAGAGCAGGTCAGGCATGCTGGAAGACACTTTGGAAGCCTGATGCTGAGGCTGAGGGGATCTGGATACCAGAACTGGTGAGGCCAGTCTGGGGCTACCAGTATCACCTGTGCCTTGTCCCTCCTGACCTTGAGGAGCACCTTGTGGACCAAGGGAAGTGGAGGGAAGGCATAGAAGAGGCCTGGGGTCCATGGCCTCGAGAAGGCATCCCCCTGCAGTGAGCCCTGCTGAGAGGGGCAGGCATGGGATAGCCTCAGCTTTGCATTCTCCCTGGAGGCAAACAGGCCCATCTGAGAGGTGCCCCACTGGGAGAACAGGCTGTGAACTACCTCTGGATGGAGAGACCACTTGTGAGACGCCTCGCCCACATGGCTGAGGACGTCTGCCAACTGATTCAAGGCTCCTGCCACCTGGATGGCCAGGAGATCTGCCTCTATTCAGCTCATGAGGGTCCAAATGTGGAACACCTCCCTGCACAGAGGCCTGGAGTGCATGCCGCCCTGTTTGTTGAGGTAGTACATGGTCGTGGTGTTGTCTGTCTGGACTTGAACCACCTGACCCTGAAGGACTGGATTGAATGCAGTCAGTGCCAGCCAAATTGCTCGGAACTCCAGTAAGTTGATGTGACATCGGGATTCCTTGGGGGTCCAGAGTCCATGGACTCTGTGATTCCCCACGTGGGCACCCCAGCCTATGAGAGAGGCATCGGTCATCAGGATGACTGTCAGCTCGGGGCAGACAAATGGGATCCCTCCCTGCAGATGTCCCAGGATGGTCTACCACTGGAGGGCAGCCAGCATCTTCTGGGTCACAGTGACCAGCTGGTCAAAGTGACTGTGTCACTGAGACCACTGGTTGGCCGGCTCCCATTGAAGGGGATACATATGCCACCAGGCCCATCGGACCACAGAGGTGCAGGTCGCCATGTAACCCAGAAGTTGCAGGAAGTCCCGAGCAGGGCGCAATTGCCCAACCAGAAATGATTGGGCAAAGGAGGAGAGAACCTCCACCCTGTCTGCCGGGAGCCTAGCTCTGGCTCTGCAAGAGTTGAGCTCTGCCCTGATGAAGCAAATAACATGCAAGGGCATGAGTTCCAACTTGACCTCATTGACCAGGAGGCCAAGACTGAGGCAGGTTTGGAGGGTCAGATCCCTGGACCTCTCCACCTCCAGTCTGGAGGGACCCACTATTAGTCAATCATCAAGATGGGGGTACACTCTGACCCTTCAACTCCGAAGATGGGCCACCACCACTGCAATGCATTTGGTGAAGACCCTGGGGGCTGATGACAGGCCGAACGGCATAGCTTGGAACTCATAGAGGGTTCCCTCCACCCTGAAGTGGAGGAACCTTCAGTGGGATGGACAGATCTGGACATGGAAGAATGCATCCTGCAGATCCAGTGAGCAGAACCACATGTTCTGCTCAAGAGATGGTATGATCTGGGACATAGTTACCATCCGAAAGGTGCAAGACCTGAGAAACTGATTCAGGTCATGCAGATCTAGAATGGGGCACCAGCCTCCCATCTGTTTCAGGACTAGGAAGTACCAGGAAACAAACCCTGGGTTGACAGGGGGGATCCGTGACTCTGACCACTACCTCCTTGTAGAGGAGTTGGGCAGTGTCGTTTCTGAAAGCAGACCAAGTATGGGCGAATACCTTTTCCTCCTTTGGAGCGCGGGCTCAGCTTGGAGGGTGCTGCTCGAATTCCAGAGGCAGACCTGGCCGACCACTTCCAAGACCCACCTATCCACTGTGACAGTGGATCAGGTGGAAAGGAAGTGGTGGAGCCGGACCCCCACAGAAGGACCCAGAGTGGTCGTGATGGGCATGGGGGTGGCTGCCCCATCCCGTCACTGTGCAGGTTTGGAGGATGAAGGGCCAGCAGAGGGGCCACCAGGACCTTTCCCTCCAGGCTTACGTTTCACCGAAGCCCATGACTTGGGCTGATGGCACCAAGTTTGAGCCTGCTGCTGCTGCTGCTGCTGCTGCCCAGATTGATAATGGAGCTGCTTGGCTGCAGGGGCAGAAGGCCAAAAGGGCTTCCTTATTCTTCTTCTGCTGCTTCACAGAACCCTGGGGTTCTTTCTGGGTGGAAGTAATGGAGTCCAATGTGGCATTGGACTTCTCGATACGCTGGAGGTGACCGTCAACTCCTGGACAGAACAAGTCGGTACACAGGAAAGGAATGTCCACTAGTTTGTGCTGGGTGTCTGCCATAAAGGTCGAGACCCTCAGCCAGGCCCTGCAGTGCATGGCGACTGTGGCTGCTACTAAACGGGCACAAGAATCCCCGATGTCCAGGGCCATCTGGAGTTGCTGTTTGGCAACAGCCTGACCCTGGTCACGGACCTGCTTGACCGTGGCCTGAAGGTCCATGGGAAGCTGAGAAAGCACCTCATCCAGAAAGCCCAAGAGGGTGTGGCAGAAGTGTGCCATAATGATAGCCAAGTTCACCTGTCGGAGACCATACAAGGAGGCAGCATAGACCTTTCTGGCTAAATGGTCCAACTTTTTGGACTCTTTGTCCAGAGGTCTATCTGTATCTCCTGAGTTGCCCGAGCACCAAAACACAGACTCAGTCAACAACCTCTCAGCCAAGGGATGCTGTGTAAACCCCGAAGAAGAGCCATTGGGAACTGCATACAAACAAGCTGAAGGCACAGGACAGGAGGCTGGGTGCTACCAAAGCTCCAAGGCCAGGCCAACTATGGCTTCGGCCACTGGGAAAGCCTCAGATGGAGAATCCCCTTTCCTGAGGATATCAGTCAGGGGGTATTTGGCCCATTTTTCAGCAGGCTCCAAAGGCATCCGTGTTGATTCAGAGATGAGACGGAAGATGCCCAGGAAGGATGTGGGACTGTCCTCCATTGACAGACTCATGGAATTGTGGTCACATGGATGCGAATTCAGGTCCAAAACCTCAGACCCTGAGTCTGGATAAAGTGGCCAACCACCAGCGTCACTTCAAACAACATGAAGTCTTGCTATATTGTGACATATGCAGTGAGTCCCAACCTTAGAACTGCTCCAGAGGTGAAAGAGTTAACTTCCATGCCAGGCATGGAATCTTGAGCGTGAACTCGGTTGAAAACTCTGTCTGTTGTTCTTCAAACTCAAACTGTCAGATTCTTTACTCCGCTTCACTGAACAGTCGCTCTGGAGATTTCTCCTGCTGCTCAGTTCATTTTGTCGGTTAAAAAGTGTAATTTCTGGTTTTAAACCACATTTTGTCTATATTTAAACGCACCGTCGATTCAAGCTCTGTCTGTGGTATCGTAAGTAATAGATAGGTTTTACATTATTTCTGTGTGGAACTTGTAACGATATTATCGGTTCGGTTTGAACCGATCAGGTTGTTGTTAAACTTTATTAAATTGCATTTAGAGTGCGGTTCCGGTTCTTATCAGTTCTAAAAAAACGGATTTCATTACGGTTTTTCCACGACCCGTGACACGGTTGGGAACCGATAAGGGTGTCTTGCTTTTACGGATTGCCGAACGGGCAAGTTTTGGTTAGGCTGGCACTATGTCTGAGAAACCCAAAAGAAAACCGGCCCACTGGGTTTCAGCACTGTAGTGTCTGTGGGGAAGCCTTTGCCAAGGCTGACCTACACACCACATGTGTTTATTGTCTGGGGTTTGACCACCTCAATGCAGACTGCCAGATTGGAAATTTCCCTGCAGCTACCCTGGATAAGAGAGTTGGTAGGCTCAGGGACGAGAGCCAAGAAGTCCGCTGACCGGATGGCCAGCCCGGTTCTGTGCAACCGAACTGGAGGGAGTGCCCTCTGACCAGGGCGAGACTTCCTCGGGCAAACGGAGAGCTGACTCGGAGAGTCAGTCCCAGCAAAAAGGACTAGAAAATCAGCAGGTGTGGAGCCAAAATTTCCTTCTCCAACCGCTGCAGAGATAGCCAAAGCGATCAAAATTGTCCAGTCGCTTTCCCCGGTTCCGACCGAACCGGCACCATCAGGTAAGCGGTCGGTTCGGTCGGTGCCACCGGTTCAAGAATATGATATAGAGGAATTTTATGAACCGGAGGAGAGGGAGGAAGATTATGAAGAGAGTGAATGTGATTTTGAAAGTCTGGATGTGCCCATTGAACTGGACATCTCCCCAGACAGACCTTTAGGAGTGTCTCCCCCTAGGCTTTCTGAGTCCCCTTCTCATTTTATGTTTTATAAAAAGGTGGCTGAAACCCTCCAGCTTCCTTTGGAAGAAGCTGTGGATGAACAGGAGGAGCCTGACTATGTGGAAATGATGGATATCCCAGAGTCCAGGAGACTGTCTATTCCCTTACATAAATCTTTTAGGAAACAGACAATAAAGATTTTAAAAGCTCCTCACACTATGCCTCCTGTGGATAAAAAAATGGACAAGAGGTACACATTGTCAGGGTCTGATACGGAGTTCCTTTCACAACAATGCAGCCATGTTGGGGTAGTGCAGGCTGCAGCCTGTGATAAGGCAAATATTCCCTTGGCTTCACACCCCCCTGACAAGGACTCCAGGAGGATTGATGCCATGGCAAAGAAACAGTACATGGCAGCATCCTTGGGACTCAGGCAGGCAAATTATATGGCCTATGTTGCAAGATACCAGAAATCCAGATGGGATACTGTTATGGCTCTAGTGAAACAGGTCCCTGGCCAGCTTGCCAAGGAGCTGGAGCAGGTGGCTGCTGATGGTATTGAGGCATCCAAGGTGCAATTCCATGCTGCAGTGGACTCTAATGATGTATCTTCAAGAGTCATGGCTACATCTGTGGCTTTTCACAGAATGGCTTGGCTCAGGTGTACTAGCCTGTCACAGGATACCCAGGCTAAGGCCATAGATTTTCCGTTGTGGGTAACTCTCTGTTTGGGGAGCAGACAGAGAATTACATGAAGAAAATGGATGAGTATAGAACTACCTATAGGAGTGAACAGGCCAAGGAAAGGCAGGCCACTCCTCAGAGGCAGCCTTCCAGGGGCAGGGGCAGGCCTCTTCACAGGCCTTTTTACCAAGCCCAGGCCTCCTCTTCAGCCTATGCCCAGAGGGGGGTTCTTCAGAGGGAGAGGCAGACGGGGTACGAGCAGGCCTGCTCCCACCCCGCAGCCTAAAGCCCCTGCCAAACAAGCTCCCTGATGGGATGACCAGGGCCGATTCTCCATTGCCTGTAGGGGGCAGGCTGGCTTACTTCGTCCAGGACTGGAAGTCTTTAACATCAGACAAGTGGGTCCTGGAGGTAGTGATCCAGGACTGGTTCTCAGCTTCAAAAATGTCCAAAGATGAGAACCAGATCCTTTCCACCTGCAAATCCATCAGAGGCTTCTCACCTAGAAACAGAAGTTTCAACCCTCCTGGCTCTCAGAGCTGTAGAAAGGGTTCCTCCCCTACACCAGGGCAAAGGACTGTACTCCAGGTACTTCCTTACCCCAAAAAAGACAGGAGAATGGCGGCCCATCCTGGATCTCAGACACCTAAACAAGCACCTTTTAAAACCAAGATTCAAAATGGTGACTCTGGGAATTATTTTACCCTCTCTAAGGCCAGGAGACTGGCTAGTGTCCCTGGACCTCAAGGATGCCTACTTCCATGTTCTCATAAGAAGCTCCCACCGAAAGTACCTCAGATTCGAACTGCCCTCAGGCCATTACCAGTTCAGAGCAATGCCCTTCGGCCTCACCTCTGCCCCAAGGGTATTCACAAAATGCCTGGCAGTAGCAGTTGCTCATTTAAGAAGGCAAAAGATTGCCATCTTCCCTTACTTGGATGACTGGCTCATAGTGGGCCAGTCTCCAGCACAAGTCAAATTACACCTTCAGGTTACTCAGCAGCTGCTTACATCTCTAAGTTTCATTCTCAATCTCCCAAAGTCAGTTCTAGAGCCTGTTCAGCTACTCACCTTCATAGGTGCAGAACTGAACACTCAACAGGCCAGAGCCTTCCTTCCTCTAGAAAGAGCAAGGACCCTGGTTTCTCTGGCCTCCTCCTTCACTCTGCAGGTCTCTCGACCAGCAAGGCATTTTCTGCAGCTCCTAGGGCACATGGCTGCTTCCACAGCAGTAGTGCAGGGAGCAAGATTTCAGATGAGGGACATTCAGTTCCATTTGAGAGCCTTCTGGTCTCAAAAGAGAGATCCTCTAACCAAATTGATCCCAGTAACTCGAACCCTGATCCAGGCCCTGCAGTGGTGGCAGGATCAGAGCAATCTGAGACAAGGGGTTCCCTTCATCCCTCAGTCTCACCCTTGACCCTTACTACAGATGCATCCTCTTAGGGTGGGGAGCTCACATGGCGACCTCACCACCCAGGGATTGTGGTCCCCTCAGGAATCTCTGCTCCACATCAATCTGTTGGAACTCAGAGCAGTTTTTCTAGCACTTCAAGTTTTTTCCACATCTGTTCAGAACAGAGTGGTACAGGTCAGGACGGACAACACCACCACAATGTGGTACATCAACAAGCAAGGGGGCACTTGGTCTATGGCCTTGTGCACCGAAGCAATGAAGTTGTGGTCTCTGGCTTATTCCCTGAACACCTCCCTTATTGCAGTTCACCTCCCAGGCAAGGACAATGTCCTGGCAGATGCTCTCAGCAGGATTTCCCAGGGCCATCATGAATGGTCACTGGATCCCCTAATTCTGGAGGTAGTATTTGCCAGGTGGGGTACTCCTCAGATAGATCTTTTTGCAGCCCCAGACAATCACCAACTTCCTCTTTTTTGCTGCAGGCCCCCAGTGTTGGGCTCAGTCCCTCTGGATGCCTTCCTTCTCAACTGGGAAGGGAAGTTTCTCTATGCTTTTCCCCCCTTCCCTCTCCTGTTCAAGGTGCTAGTCAAAATCAGATCTCAACCTTGCAAGATGATTCTGATTGCTCCAGATTGGGCCAGACAGCCCTGGTATCCACTCCTTTTGTCCTTAGCAGTCCACCTTCCCCTGTGTCTCCCCAGGAATCACAATCTGTTAACCTGTGCCCAGGGGAGGGTTTGGTACCCGAATCTCAAATCTCTCAATCTCAAGGCCTGGCTCTTGAAGAGTTAGAGTTTGCTGACCTACATCTTTCCAAGGGTGTACTCAATATCTTGAAGGCTTCTAGGAAGCCTTCCACCAGGGTTACTTATAATTCCAAATGGAAGAGATTTTCCATATGGTGCTCTGGCAAGAATATTTCCCCAGAGTCTGCTGGTTTGCCCACAGTTCTGGATTATATGGTACATTTGAATTCCTTGGAGCTGAGACCAGCTACCCTAAAAGTGCACCTGGCAGCCGTGATCTCGCTTTCTTATCAGCAGGTAAACCCTCTTCCCTTTCAGCTCATCCGGTATTCTCTGTTTTTCAAGGGGTGCTTCACACCAACCCTCCATTCAGGGACCCTGCCCCTGCCTGGGATCTTATTGTTTGCATTGCCCAGCTGATGCAACCCCCTTTTGAACCATTGTCTTCAGCAGAGCTTAAGTACTTGACTTGGAAAACTGTGTTTCTGGTAGCCATCACTTCTGCCAGGCGCATAAGTGAACTACAAGCATTGTCAGTGGAGCCTGATTTTATCTCCTTTCATAGGGATAAAGTGGTCCTTAGAACTAACAGAAAGTTCTTGCCTAAAGTGGTCTCGGACTTTCACCTTAATCAATCCATATCTCTCCCTCTGTACTTCACTGACCATTCTTCCTCTGGTGAGAGGAGATTACACAGTTTAGATGTCAAAAGAGCCCTTAGTTACTACATAGAGCGTACCAAGGGTCACAGGTTTGACTTCCTCCAACTGTTCCTCACTTATGGTGAGGTGGGCAAAGGAAACCTGCCACTAAAAGATCCATTGCCAGGTGGATCGTCTCTTGTATCCAATTTTGTTACCAAAAACTGGGTAAGGTTCCCCCTTCAGGCCTGAGGGCTCACTCTACTAGAGGTACAGCTGCATCCCTGGCTGCAGCCAGGGACATCCCTATCATAGAGATATGTCAAGCAGCTACCTGGAAAACAGTTCACACTTTCACCAAGCATTACTCCCTGGACATCCAGGCTAGGAGTGATGCTCGGTTTGGCACAGCTGTGCTTCAGTGTCTATTTCCTAAGTAGGTTCTGGCCCTCCTCCATGGAGGTACTGCTGTGTAGTCTGCATATGTCATAATATAGCAAGACTTCATGTTGTTTGAAGAAAAAATTACTCACCTTAGTAATGTTGTTTCTTCTAATGGAGTCTTGCTATATTATGACCTCCCCTGCCTGCCCCTCTCAGAACCTCTGTTTTGGGATGTGGGTGGGCAGTGCACTGTTGGCACTTGTAGTTGCCCACTTTGTTTTCTTCACCCCTCTTTTCTGGGGTGCTTGCTGTTGTGTTTTTCAATTTTTGGATCCCCTGACTTGAGTCTTGGTTTTGGGACCAAAAAAAATGTGTTAATATTTTAGTAGTCAGTTGGCTAGTGTAGGTTTACAGCTTCCACACAGAACCTTAGTGAGTTTTGCTCGTAAAGATCTGACAGTTTGAGTTTGAAGAACAACAGATGGCGTTTTCAACCGAGCTCGCGCTCAAGATTCCATGCCTGGCATGGAAGTTAACTCTTTCACCTCCGGAGCAGTTCTAAGGTTGGGACTCACTGCATATGTCATAATATAGCAAGACTCCATTAGAAGAAACAACATTACTAAGGTGAGTAATTTTTTCTTTTGACTCACCATGGATGGTTGGGAGTGAGGGTGACAGATAGCCTGCACGGGAGGCCCAGAATGGGCTGAGATTCCTTGGCAGGAGCCCCTGAAGGAGTCTGCTTAGGTGGCGGCTCCACCAGGATAGGGGGAAAGGCCAGCTTCGGCCAAGCTAGGAGGGTCTTCACCAGCTCCGCAAGTGGAGGGGCTGTGTTGAATGGCTCTGAAGGAGTCGGCGTCGACCTGGAAGGTGACAGCCAAGTGATGGCTGGAGTAGAAGCCGGGGTCAACTTCGGACCAGACAGCACGAGCTATTGCCACATAAGGTTCTCGTGGCAGCGATGCAACTTGTGTCAAAGCCTCTCTTCATCCGAGGAGGAGGAGGATGAATGGTGGCATCTCTTCTTCTTGGAGTGCCGATTATGAGACTTCCTCAGCCTGTTGGTCGAGGGTGTCCAAGACCTTGACCTAGACCTCAGGGGGGACAGACGGAGGTATTCAGAAGGGACCGGGGAGAACCGTGGCTCCTCCAGGTCAGGGACAGTGACCACGGGAGGAGTCCTAGCGGGATGGGTCTCCTCCTCAGTGGTCGGCAGGACCAGAGTCCTAAACAGAGAATTGTCAACCTCATCAGTCGACAACGGGTCGATAGGGTCGATTACAATTATGACCTGATCGTCGTCCCACGTCCGAGCCGACTGGCCTAATGGGGGTACCATGAGGCCAGCAGCCGAGGTCATAATTTTGACCGAAGTTGAGATGAAAGACTTCTGGGATCGAGATCTCTCTCTGTCCCAAGAGTGTTGATGATGTGAAGAATCTTCTCTCGATCCTTTGTCCTTCTTGCGGGACCAGGAGGTGTGCCAACCAGATGGGCCCTCTCCTTTCATTGGGAGAGACTGGCACATATTCTTGAAGGATCCAGAGAAGAAAGTGCCCAGATTGAGCGGGACAAAGACCGAGACTGAAGACTCCTCGAAGGCGTTCATCTGCTCCAATTTTTCAGCGGATCTCTTGGCCGCGGAAGCCACATGACGGGCATCTTTGGATTTGACCGGCGGTTGTCATTTTTCCAGTCGTCTAAGTTGCAAACATGCAAGGTGATCATCCAAAACTGTAGGATGAAAGGAACAACAAGAATCGCAGGCCTGGGGGTCATGCACATGGCCCAGGCAGTAGATGCACGTGGCATGCGGGTCAGTACGGGACATCTTCTGCCCGCAGGGACACCGGCAGAAACTGGGTGAGGACTTGTCCTTCATCATTGTTGCTATCGTGAAATTATGCGGGGAAACTCTAACGAGTTTGATTTTCGGTAAACTAGCGGAAGGATTAAGCACCAGGGCCTATTCAACATTGGAGTGGTAAGGAGGTAACCTGAATCTTCCAGCAGAAAGGAAGATCTGATGTCAAGGGGGTGGACCTAAGTCTTATACTACCCAAGTGGGTGGGAGGAGCCAGCTTTTAAACCTTCTGGCAAGATTTAAAGGGAAAGGGATATGCCAACAAGTGTGGCTAGAACAACATATCCACTATCCTAGAAATCTTTATTATGAAGACTAAGATAATGATATTCAACTCAAAAGGAACAATTTGTGCAGTGGTTGTGCAACCGCTTGTGATGCCAGGACCCCGGGTGTGGAAGTAAACTTGGGAAGCTGGAGGGCCAGCCGGGGAAAGAAGATGAGTGTCCAAGGGACTGCTCTCCTCCTCCAGGAGGGGAAGGGCTACAGTGCTCGTTGCTTGCCTTGCCCCTAGCGATACGCTGGAGGAAGGCTCACCAGAGCTTCTGAGGTCTGGGTGGAGGGGGTGAACAGATGCAAACATCAGCCTGTGGGTACACAGGTCTATGCCTTGGCATCATTGCATGCCAAATCCCTCCTGAGGCAAACTTACCCAAGAAAAATCCTCGAGTGCCTTAGGACCTACTGGCTTGGCCATCGACCCTGAGCATAGCCACCGTGGACGTACTCTGAGCATTACTGTCCCCAGGATGGCTCCGCCGTGAAAGGGTAAACTTGTGGGGTTGGAAGTCCCACAGTGGAGTTTGCTCGGGAGTTGGGGCTAGCCAGGGAACTAAACATCTGCCAGGGAGTAAGAAACAATAAATTGAAAAAAAAAGGAACCAATTTTTTGGCATTTGAAAAAAGTTTAGAATTGTGAAAGTATTAATGTTTAAGTTTACTTTTTGCTCCTCTCTACTTTAATTCCCTGATGAGATTTGGTTTTCCTTGTGTAATATGTAGAGTGATTAACCTTTTTGACCCGTAGAAGTGTTCGAAGGTCTCCTGTTTTGATGTGTAACACTTGTTATTGTAAGGTCTTGTCTCCTGTTTTATTTTCTGCACAAACATTTTGTACAAATTGAGTTTGCACTATGTTCCTTCTGCTGTTTGATTCTTGCACATATCTCTTTGTGTAACTAATTCCAGGACACTCCTGAAAATGGGACTTTTTGGTTCTAGTTGGCCTGCCCGTTACCAAAAAACAATAAGATAATTCAATAAATACATACATACATAAATAAGCTTTTTCCTCACAATTGAAATGATGTTAAAACTAGATAGTCATCTCCTGAACGTTTTGTTTCCATAGAATTTATGAGGAAGTACTCTTTAAAGTGTTCACTCATGGGTTAAATGTAATTCTCAGATTCTCAGTGCTACAGAAGTCTGGGTTATACTACCATTAATCATCTAGAAGTTGCAATAATGAGAATATACGTAAGTGCACTGCGTTTGCCACTCTTGGCTCTTTGGTAAGAGCTGAGATCAGCTTCATTAAGTTGTAGTATATTGCATATTACAGATTATTCTCGTGTTGGGTCAAAATAAACAAGATGCTGAATGACAGAATCCCATCATTCTGGTCAAACGAAAAGCTGAATTTTTTTTAGCCCTTGGCTATACCACTTCCATGGATGCTAGCAGTCAAGATGAGTTTGGATACTTCAAGATTTCATTATTTATGGAATTATCTTAGCTCTAGTATTGTGATCCGTGAAACATATAAACAAGTTATTAAAATGTGTCTGTCTGATATAGCAAAACAAAATGATTTGCCAGAATTTAGTTTTCATGGCATAGCCCCTGGATCTGATATGTGAAAAAGACACCTGAATGCAAACCCTAACTGCATCTGATTTATAACCACATTAATGGGAAAATGTTGACCTCATTTAGTTTCAAACATTCCTGAGTAAAATTTTAGAAAACAAGTTTAATAACATTAACATTAGCAGTCAGACCAGGTGAATGCTAAAGGACAAAGTCCTGTTTACATGCAAATCTGCTTAGTAAGAAACAAAGGCAAAAAATATAGAGGCGTGGTTGCGTCCCTATGATTAGGATTGAGTAGGCACTTCAATGTTAAACTCAAAATTTTGCAGTTTAATAACTTTGCAATTGTTCAACATATTTGCACATAATTTTGTATGCACTGCCCCGCAGGGTAGTTCTCTTGATGTGGCATGTTACGTTCCAATTGGATGTGTGGTCTTTGAGTTACAGAGAGGTGAATAAAACATGTTTTTGCTCATTGACTTTGCTGGGATTTTTCTTTGAACTTGCTTACTGCACAGAGGGTTTGGTTTTCGGGTCTGAAATGTTCAGGGCAGAAAGGGACTGACCCACAGATGTGCCTTTTGCTAGTCTGGTGAAAAAATAATAAGCAGTTTTCAACTTATAGCAATTTAAAAAGTTGAAAAAAATTGTTTCTGAGCATGATCAATAAGCATTTCAAGAAAGTTCTATGAAACGAAGTAGGAATCCTGCTTCGTGTGGGAAAATTCCTACTTCGTATGGCCGCCATCTTGTTTTCAGTTTTGCCTGGAAAACAAATTTTGGAAACCACTCAAAATGATATTCTGGGGAGGAACCAACACATGTAGCTTTCTTATTTGGACCCCCATCTGTGCATTCTGCACTTTACTGGATGAAATATGCCGGTACAATGTGTTTTATTTAATCATTTAATTCCTAGTTTGTATCGGCATAGTATGCAGGGGAGTAGCCAGGGATTTCAGACCTGCATGCCAAGGGACTCACTGCTACCCCATTAAAGTGAGCTACCCCCCCCCCCCGGTGTAGCCAGACAATACACAAATGTACACCAGGACCATGTCTGCTGCCTCATTTGGCACAATAAATACAACTTTTGTATCTCATGACAATAGTTGTTGCCATACATGGGTAAATACAAATGCCATGCATTATTCCCTAAGACACCCACATACCAGCCCAGAAAGTTGTATTACCCTTGGGATGCAAACAGAATATTAGTGACCAGTCCTAGTTTCGATTTCTACAAATAAAAATTACAGAAAGGTTCAGCATTTTCTTTGTTAGTTTTCGTGGAAAAGGAAGCAGTTCAGAAACTATTTGCTACCCCCGTAAATAAAATTGCACACCTTGGAGTGCTTGGAGTATGTCTGCCTCCACCCATGAAGGTATGACCTAGAATCCTACTTTGTATGCTGAAATACGATGTAGGATCCTGTCTCATGAGCTGAAAATAGGATTATTAATAAAAAAAAAATGTATGCGGACATCGGGGTGCCCATTCCTCATGTTGGCACTAGACGACCTCCCACCAGAGTAGGACACCAGTGTCCCCAACAGGAAAACACTCCGTATCCGACAACAGGCTGCCCAGTCCCTGTGTTGGCAGTAGCCTCCCACCAAGCCCACTCCCAGTGTCCCCAATTATATCATGCCCACTTCTATCACTACCAGTACTGTTACTGTGGGACACTGGGAAGCCCACCCCCAATGTCCTGAAATGTTTATTTACTTAAATGATGCCCAAAATAAAGAAAACAGTCCCCCATCTTTTTATTTAAAAATAAATCCAGTAAAAAAGAAAATGGTCCCTCGTCATCTCCCGTCCCCTCCCCATCCCCACCCTCCCTCTGTGCACCACCTCCTGCACCCCTTACCCAATACTTACCTCCAGAGGTCAACGGCTGCAATCTTCGCTGGACTGGGACACGTCTGCACTCTTCAAAGCCAAACCACGAACTGAAGAATCAAGATAAGTGCCGTATAATGCTGTCTATGATGTTTTGAACTTATGTTGCTATCTCAGACATTTTTCAACATTTGTGCACCAAATTTTCAACATGGGCTTTTTGGGGCCCCATTTAATGAACACTGTCACTGTCATCTCATTACTGAGTTCAAAAAAAGGTGATTTCATGCTCGCTGCACAGAATTCCCTTTCAGGACCAAATAATGAAATGACTGCCAGTGTTCATGAGAGGAGGTCCCAAAAGGCCCATGTTAAAAATTTGGTGCAAAAAAACCCAAAACAACCACGTTATGAGTGTGTGTTGCACAGTTTTTACGCACATGCATAACTTTGTCAATTTTTTATATTTTCACTCCAGAATTTCAACATTGCCATTGTTTACACTTCCTCATGAACAGTACAGGTGTCATTTTTCACATCATGTCCAAAATGTGTTTTCGCACCTGTGGCATAGAATGGTGCGGTTGCTGTGCAAAATCAACTTTCGAGATGGATTAATGAAATCACAGTGCCAGTGTTCATGAGGTGGAGTCCCCAAAAGGTCATGTTGAAAATTTGGTAAATAAATTCCTGAAAATGCTCGAGTTACATGCATCTGTTGAATTTATTCTACACATGCACATAACTTTGGAACTTTCAATATTTTGCCACCAAATTTTTTACATAGCCATTTTATCATACCACCTCATGAACAGTACATCTCTCCTTTTTCACATCCTGCCCAAAATGTGTTTTTACACCTGTGATGCAGAATGGCATTGCAGCTCTGCATTATCATGTTTTGCCTTGCATTTCACAATTTCTCTGTACCAGGGTACATGAGGTAGGGTAATAAGATAACTATGCTGACAACTGGGTCATTGCTGTTGGACACATGGAAGCACAGGGCCCAGAGGGCCTTGCGCTTCCACACCTACATACATATGCGCTTCCACAGTAAAATAAGGATACTATTATACTATCTCAAAAAGAAGGGAAATCCATTGCAAAAAACTCCATTAATGCATCGGTTATGGTTTCCATTACCGCAACAAAAGACTGGAAATTCAGTGATAGGTTTACCAACCCTACTACCCCCCACCTTCCATATACCAATACACATTGGGGTGTGCCTTGGGGTCATCGGGCCTAACTCGCACCCCATTCTCCTATACTGCAACATCTCAGCTTGTTTACATATGCAATGGGGTGAGAGTTAGGCCCGACGACCCCAAGACACACCCCGACGCCTGTTTTTGTGTGGAGGGTGGGGAGGTGGGGGTAGGGTGGTAGGGTTGGTAACCCTAACACTGAATTTCCAGTCTTTTGTTGCTGTAATATAAATCCTAACTGATGCATTAATGGAGTTTTTTTGCAATGAATAACATATAAAAGGAGTTGTGTCTTAGTGATATGTTTTCATAAGCATTTTCAGAGGCATCGGTGGCTTTTTAAGTACAGGGAGGATTCTCATGAAAGTAGCAACCTTTTGTAAGCTGGCAATTAAGAAAAGATGGTACCTGAAAGGAACGAATTGGTCTTTTTTTATTTATTCTTTTGGTAACCAGGTAAGCCCTACTAGGCACAAATGCTCGTTTTCTGGGGCAACTCGGGAGCACTGAAGAGGTTACAGACTTGCTCAGAGTCACACAGTATGCAAGCAGAGGTCCTGGGAATCAAACACAGGTCTACTGGATGTACCAGGCTCATTCACAGCGCATTACTCTAAACTCTAGGCTATATGATATTAGTTAGGGTAATATGGCGATCTGAATTTGATGTTTTTTTGAATGACAAATCATTTACTAAGACTTTGGCCTGGTTTTTACGTGTATTTCATCACCATTTTTTACAGTGTTTTAAATTGCTGTAATGGCATTCTGTCTATGTAGGTACTGTATGTACAGTGTGTGGCTTTGATAGCATAGATAGTTATTACAAAAAGACACATTTAGCTAACATTAGGGTTTGTGTACAATGCGTAGAATTTCAGGAAGTTCAGTGAGAGGCTTTGTAAGTCGATAACCCTGACTGCCTCTGTTCTGCTAAAGCCTGCAGCTAGGGTTAGTTTACAAAACAGAATGTTATATCAAGTGGCGAGTAGCTAACAGTCACTTGGTCCTTAGTTAAGAAGCTTTGTTACACAAAGTTTACAAACTCATCCCACCAGCGTCCGTCAACATTTCACCCACCTTACCATGGGCTTTGTCAAGGCATGAAAATAGAATGTCACATTAACTAGGAAACCTGATTACCTTGTTTACAGAAAATAGGTGTAGTTAGGTGTATTGACCCAAGAACCCTAACTATGGATTTCCTGACTTTTTGCTTTGTCTGGAAAAGCAGTTGTTTTTTTGTAATAAATTTGCATACTTTTAAAAGCAATCTGTGGGGCTGAGGAGAGAACATGGAAAAAGAAACACAGACAATGATGGCAGAAAAAGAGCAATGGTCTATCTTGTCTGTCATGAAAAACTATAATCTAGGAAGATTTGCAGAGGTTAGAGAGTTGGACCAGGATATGACAGTTAAGGTTCAAACTAAAGAAGTGTAAAGTCATGAACATATCAGCAAAGAACCTAAGAACAAAAAACAGAATGGGGAGGGTGAGGGTGAGGGTGCAGCAGGCAAAGGCAGAGAGAGATCTGGGGTTCTTATACCTGATAACCTAAAACATTCTGCTCAAAGTAATAAGGCTATAGACAAGGCCAATAAAATGTTGGAATGCATAGATAGGGGATCAGCAGTAGGCACAAGGCGGTGATACTGCCTCTGTACTGATCCCTGGTGAGAATCTTTGCAAGAAGAAGGGTATGGTTAGGGTGGTTCCAAAATCTTCACATGCAGAAGGATAGCATTAAGGTGGTTCCTGAATCCTCACATGAAGAAGGATAGGGTTATAGTGGTTCCAGATCCTCACATGAAGGAGGATAGAGTTAGGGTGGTTCCTGAATCCTTACATGAAGAAGGATATGGTTGGAATGGTTTCAGAATCCTCACATGAAGAAGGATATGGTTGGGGTGGTTCCAGAATCCTCAGATGAAGAAGGATTTGATGGGGTGGAGTCAGTCCACAGGATGGCCACCAAGATACTTCAGGAACAGCAGGGTAGGACCAGTGAGGAAAGGCTGACAGACTTATGATGTACTTGCTAGAAATTAGGAGGAAGAGGGGTACATGATAGAAACATTAAAGTTTCTATATGGGATAAACAAAGTGGACAGCAGTGCAAGCAAAACGCTAGAGGTAACGTGAAAAAGTTGGTAAGGGGCAGGTTCAAGAAGGGTGTCAGGAAAGTACTTTGTTTATGGAGAAGGTGGTGGGACAGGTGGAACAGATTGCCCAATGATGTGATCTGTGCAAAATCTGCAGTGGGGTTCAAGAATATGTGGGATAGACACATGTATTTAGTTGGGGGCAACAGTGAGTATAAAAGAGAGAGAAGACAAATGAGTACTAGGGGCTCAATCTCATAGGTTGGGCAGGGATATGGACAGACTCAAAAGACCTATTGGCTTTCTTTTGCTATCAATTTCTGTGTGTGTGTGTGCACGTGTGTGCGCTTTGGGGGTGTTTGTGCACTGGGCCTATGAACTGCACATAGGCAGTAGTTAACATGCTGTACATATGACTATAGTATATCTTCTATTTGAAGCTGCCCTCGATTATTAGCCACCCTTAAATAAAAGCCACACTGAAAATTAAAAGTTTTAACCCTTAGGCTGCCAAAAGAATTAGAATGTATAGAAATTCTGGACTGGTATATTAGTCTGTGGTGCAGCAAGGGTTAATAAAAGCCGCCCTCATTTAGAGGCTGTGGCTAGCAATCGAGTGATGGCTTAAAACTTAGCTGCAATTTGCCCCACACTAAACCCCTCTCCTCTGCAGTACAGGTACAGGTACTAATAGTGTTTATTTATTTATTTGTGGGAGAGTCAGTTATTTACCATACTTTCTTTTCTGGCACTGTTGAAATGCCACAAACAGAATGCAAAATGTTGCAAGCAGAACACCGACACACTTACCGACAACTTCCTGCTTCATGCAGTCACCATGTTCAGCATCCATGTATGGTAACAACAGTCTCCCTTGGACTACCCTCCTGTCCCCTTTTAAAAAAACATTAATACCAGGTACCTGTGTCGTACCCATGTTCCTCTAACCAGTGAGCAAATGAACAGGGGAGCCAGATTTTTTTTTTAGGACCATGCCCACTGTAAGCACGCTTGAGACACGAGGTGAAGCATTTCCTCAGGGGGAGGGAGGATGTGAACGTGGCACAGCTTCAGTATGGTGTCATAATCGGTGTACATGTGCCATATCTGTTTCTTTTTATTTTACCTTCAGACTTTTAATCAGAGAGTTCCAAGCTGCTGCTGTATATTGGACCAAACCCAGGAGAAAAGCTTATTTTGGGGTGACTTTCAAAAAGAAGCTGCCCTCAAACAGTAGTAGCCACCCTTGATCAGAAGTCATAGCAGAAAATGAAAAAGTGAAATAAAAGCCACGGCTTCTAATCGAAGATATACAGTATGCATATGTACTGTGGATGTGTGACTGTAGTAGGTATGAGAAAGCTGGTTCTACATAAAATTCAAAAGTTCTTGTTTTTAAACCTCTGTTTAATTCAAACCGGGCAATTTACATGTTTGTCTCTGTGTATTGTATGTAGATATGTATGTGTGCATTGTATGCATATATCTACCATATATTATAGGGGCACGGTCGAGCTCCTATAGTTATGATTGAGTACCCTGTTTAACGTTAAACCTGAAATTTTGCACTTTAACAACTTTGCAACCATTCAACGGATTTACACAAAAATTTGTATACAATGTCCTGTGGGGTAGAGCGCTTGACAAGGCAAGTTTCATTCCTGTTGGATGTGCGGATTCTGAGATCCGGATAGTGTAAAAAGGTGAAAAGTCACCACTTTTTACATTTTTTTCCTCATTGCCTTGCTCCCAGACAATGTGGAATTTGGGCGTGATTTTTTTATGGTAGAAAGAACTTGGGCAACAGAACTGCAAGCGTTTGTTTAGTGCAAAAATATTAACCTGTTGCAAACTTATTCCGTTTTTAAGTTCCCATTTATTCCTATGGGAAGTTCATTTTTCAGGATAGAGGTAAAAAGTTCAACAAAGGATTTGACCTTGTGAAAAAGGATTCATTCTCATGAGATACATTCCTTTTTCGTGAGGAACAAATCCTGTTTCACAAGTCATCATCTTATTTTTTTTTTCACCAACTAAAAAATGTGGAAAATACATAAAAATGTTGTCATTTTAAAAATCAAACACCAGAACCTAGCTAAAAGGACCCTGTTTAGCTAGATTCTGGTGTTTGTGTTTCACAGTTAGCCCCTGAAATACTTTTGCTTGGCACCCGAAATCCCGGGTACCCACTTTAGCGAGAGGAGCCTTCTGCCATGTTCTATGTATGAGAGTAACAGATTTTATGTAGTTTTGCAGCCACAGCTAAACTCCTGCTGCTGGCTGCAGTGTGAGTTGTAATCCCCCTTGTTTTCCTTTGTATCTAGTGCCACCCCTCACTCCTCGATAACTGTCACCATATATTCCCTGGTGTCTAGTGGCACCCCCCACCCTCCAATTGCCGTCCCCTAGTCCCTTGTATATATTTTTTATATTATCTGACAACGGGATGCCCCCCCCCACCATTGGATACCCCCCCCTGCAGCCCTCTTGTTTTATATATACTGCCGACATCAGGAACCCAATCCCCATGTTGTCATTATAAGCCCCCAGCAGTGTGGGACACTGGGAAGCCCACCCCAGTGTCCTGAAATATTTATTTACCAAACCTGTAAAAGAAAATAGTACCCTGACATATTTGTTTTAACCTGAAAAGAAAATGGTCCCACATCATCCCTGTTGACTCCCTTCCCCATCCCAGCCCTCCCACTGAGCACCCACCACCCCACATCCACCCTTATCCTATACTTACCACTGAAGGTTGTAGGCTGTCATCTTCTGTGGGCTGAGACATGTCTGCACTCTTCAAAGCCGAATCATGGACTGAGGAATAAAGGTAATGCCATATAGTATAATGTATTTCAGTGGCATTTTTTTTTTACATTGATTTTTATCCCCGTCTTCCTACCTCGTCACTCCACTCAATTGGAATCCCCTACAGACTGTACTACCCCTCCCTCCGATGCAGGAGTCTGCCCCTAGAGTAGTCAGCCCCTCAGTAGCCATGAATACCCCCGGATTACCCCCGGGTGGGGTGAGGAGAGGTCCCCCTTACCTTCCCCAGATAACAGTGGTGTGGGTGATACAGCGGGGTCTGCTCCCGGTGTCGGCTGCTGACGTGCTCAGTGTTAGAGGGTTATCATCTAGGAGTGATGGGTTATTTTTCCTCTGTTCTTGGTCCCTGCAGTCATCAGTGCTCTAGGATAGCCAATTGGAGGTATGCGTAATGACACAACTCCTCCCAGGGCTCCCGACTAATGCTGTCCCCTTCCCCTTACATGCCCCAGTATGCACTGCCAAGCCCGAGTTCACCCGAGAGATGGCAGTAAAGCAGCGGGACAGGTATAAAGCCCTCCCCAGAGAGGGAGAGCCGCCATTGGGCACTCAATTTCTTTCTTCCCCTGCTGACCCCTGGCAGTCAGAGCTCATCACCGAACGCAGGTGGCCGGCATGGAGTGAAATGTGGCATCCAGCGCCTCAACCCTCAGCACCACTGGGCCCTGTTTCAGTGTCATTTTGAACTTATGTTCATAACTTGCCATTTTTTTTAATTTTTTCCACAAAGTTTCAACAATGGCCTTTTTGGGACCCCACCCTACGAACACTGAAACTGTCATTTCATTAATCAAGCATGGAAGGTGATTTGCAGTCACTGAGCAAAAATCACCTTTCAGGACCAAATAACAAAATTTCACCACCAGTATTCATGAAGTGGGGTCCCAAAAATACCATGTTTAATTAATACAGATTCTGGGATTTTTTTGTGAAATAGTGCTCCTCCATCTTCTGTGCCTGTCTATGCCATGGCTGTTGCCATGGACACTATGGTCATGCAGCTCATTGGTGGATGGAGGGGGGATCTAAAATTTTTTAAACAATATGGCGGCGGATTTTAGCGAGGCAAGACTGAGGAGTATTTTGTGTTCCGGAATGGATTACAGACATTTTGCTAGTAGCATTCTTGTGTTACTGTCAGTGTTTTTTTTTTAAACAACGTGGAGTTTCCTTATATACAGCTGAGAACGGAGAGTCAAGGCACAGAGAAAGGGGATGACCAAGAGCTGCAGTGTCGGCAGCTTCAGAGGATGTTCTGGAATTGATATGGAACCAGCGGCACCAGGAGCTGCAATGTGGAGAGGAGGTGGGAAATTAGATGCATGCAGCAGATCATTTTTTCGTCACTTAAAATGTGCACCGTCTCAATTTTTTCCCCTAGCTTGGTGTGTTGTTGTGGAGCTGGAGTCAGGAGGAGGCATTAGCATGCTAACTCGGGATGCAGATGCTGCACTAATATTGAGCTACTGGGTTTTAGGGAAACAAGAGAAAATGTCTGTTGTTAGCAAGACCGCATTGGTTAAGGGACACGGTCGTAATGGATGTGTGGCTGCCTGTTTCTTTTTTTTTTTTGACTGAACATCCCTGCATGGAGTGGAGCTTGGCTTCTTGGGAAAGGTAAGTAAATTAAAAAAAAAATTCTACAACATGTGCGAACAGGCTGCAAGGAGACAAAATTTGGAAAAGAGGTAGCTGTTAAAAAAAATACAGAATTGTTTACAATATGGAAAGGCTGGCTACATGTGAATGGAACAGAAGACTGAGAGAAGATGGCTTTGTAAGGGTAGGGTACTGAGTATCAGGTATAGAGTGGGTACTGGAAGTAAGAAAGTAAAAATAGGGGGAAGAAGGGCCAGCAGGGGGCGCGGTGGGGGGGGGCATGATGACATATCTACTATGAGTATAAATGGTATGTGACGTGTCTACTATGTGTATAAATATGAGATTCTACATTCATACACATAGCCGACACATCATCAGCCATTTATCACATGGATAACCAAATTTATCAGTGGAGATTTATCTCCACATCTGTTGTGTAAATGTATGTATATGTGTTGGGGGTGCTTTTTAGAAAGATGTTTCAGTCAGTTGCTGTTTAGGCTAGCTACTGTAAATGACCAAATACATTTTTGTGAGCATGGTCACCAATCCATGACGAATGTTAGTGCTGTTGTCAGTGTTCTGGTTACAGATCTTTAGTCTGCACTAGCCTTTGGGGCTGGAATAAACATATAGGCATGGGGTTGCTGAAGCCGAGACTGTGTGTGTGTGTGTGTGTTTGTGTGCGCATGCACGCATGCATGTGGTGTGTGAGTGTGTGTCTGAAAGTGCTAAAAACAATTTTCCTTTGGGGACTATGCCATTAGCTGTGGTCAAAAACCTGCAGACCATGAAACAGAAAGCCATGAGAGCTTCAAAAGAGAAAGCACCTCCTTCCCCATCCAAAGAAGAAACCCAACCCAACATCAAAGCAGGAAACATTTAAGAGCAGGTGGATGGCTGGCTGTGTGACCACACCACAGTATTGAATTAGTCAAGGGATGTGGGGCCTTGACATCAGCTCAGGGTGGCTTCACTGCCTCTTCTCCCTCCCACACTAACAGATCAGCAAGAGATCGCACTCACACACACACTTCAACTCGTAGGCTCTTGTGCTTTGTGTTTCCCACCTACTCATCCAACGTTAACCCTTACCTTCTCACGTAAAGTACAGTACTATGTATGGGGCTACAGTGAAGGATAGATGAACAGCTTAGAAAAAATTAGCCCTTTCCCTACTCCACCCTCCCAAATTGGAAGACTCTCAAAAGGAAGTTCAGTTCTTTTAGCAAATTAGCAGTCTTTTGTAGTGGTGTGGACTTTGAATCCCAGTCACCTACTAATCACCCAAATCAGTAGGTGAATGATGCCTGTAAGGCTGTGTCATGCTTTATCTGCAGATATATTGCAAGGAGTTGAGGCTCAAGAGGTGGGGCAGTTCACCCACCACGGTTTTCTAGCTGCACAGCAGAGCAGACCTGCTGCAATGGATCTTTTACTCATGCTGGTCCGAAACTTTCAGAACTGCAGAGATTTATAAAATGGTGTAAGAAATGCGGTACTGTGATTGATAGGATTTAATCACATGGTTGTGCAGTTATTACAGTGCAACTTTTTTTCTGGTCACCCAGTGGTGTAATGGTAAACAAGCTGATGCCAAATGAGAGAAAAGGGCAGCGCAGAAAAAAATGGGATAATGCTGCAGAAAAAGTCAGTCTCAAAAATAAATGCCAAAATGCAAATGTAACCCAGGTGCTGTGTAGCAGTGGGCTACTACCCCTGCCTGTTGCGGTCCAACCAGGTTGAGGGGCCTGGGTTCTGTTTTGATAATGGTGGTGAGGGGAGGTCTTTCCCGAATAGCAACAACTAATAGCATGGTGCCTCCCCCCCAGAGTGAGTGTAGTGGGCCAGTTGTTTGTAGGGTAAACCCCCCTGGGATACTGTATCTAACCACCTCCCCTTCCAGTCACCCCCAAACACATAATATCATATACCACAGTAATAGTCTGTGTTGCATGCAATTAATAGCTATCACTAATAATATGCTCACAGACAGTTTTAACAGCAACAACAATGAAAATTTTATTAATAGGGTAGGAGAGGTTGGAGAAGTAAAAATAAAACAGCGGATGGTAATTGATAAATTAAACAGCCACTGAACATAGCAATAATAGTGCCCACCCCCAGCAGCAACTCTCATAAAAATCAACCCACCTCCCCACTGGTACCAGTGTCCCTAAAGAGTCTACCTGGGTGCCCAGACTAAGGTGCAGGCCTGATCATTGCCGCAGCTTGGCCGGCATTGGTGCACTTAGCTTTAACAACAATACCTTTCTTTAACTGGACATGATTTTCCAACTCAGGGCAGGTCCTGCGCTTACTCACAGTTCTGAAGTTCACAGCAGAGGGTCTGAGCAAACTTGGCAGATGGTTGTCTCAGTGGCAAGGGTGGTGGCTGACTTTCGATGTCTGGCAACTTGTTCCCTTCTGGTAGTTGCAGGCTTCTGCAGCTTGTACCCTCAGGCTCTTCCTCTGCAGATGCTGGATTAGGCCAGCCTCAGGGACCAGGGCCACACATTCGCCCCATACATCAAGGCTTCAAGTTCTCAGGGGCAAATTTTCAGCACTGCCTAGCAATGGAAACACTGGGCAGACTCCCCAGACTATCCTGATTGGCATAGAGCTTCTTCCCAGATGTGGATTTAAACAGTCTCTCACTTTCTGTGGGCAGCAGTCACAACTTCATGGCAGATTTAATACACTCTCTGGCAAATAGTGTATACAGTCTCTAGGCAGGACTCCATGCTCTTCGGTGTTAACCTTTAATACTTTCTGGCTCTCTGGGCTGTAGAACCCAGCAGGTGTCTCTCAAGGCTGCCCTATGTCACTGGTACCACTTTTGGCTAATCTGATGTGTAATGGTAGTGGCTGTGTGGAAGAAGGATGCAGACTACTGGGTAAAAAGGCAAAAGTAGAAAGTAAAAAATAAAGTATTTTCTTTTGTTTATGGGGCTTTTTCCAGCTGCTCATTTCTCTAGGAGCTTCAATCCCTATACCAGCGATCCCCATGAAGAGATCTACTGCCATCCTCCAGTGCTCCTGGGCTTTTACAGTTACAGTGGGCCACCTTCTGCCTCCATCCAGGATCCTCCACTGTGATGATGTGGGCCACTCTGGGAAAGATGACAGGTTGCTGGGGTGAGGGCAGTTTGATGTCATGCTGCCACACCTCCCTGTGTATTCCACCTCCCACTGTTTTGTTGTCCCACTCACCTCTCAGAGTAGGGGTGCCTGCTGCTATGCCAGTCAATGGGGGAATTACTGGGCAGAGGGATAGGGGAGGGATGGTAAAGGGATGGAAGGTGGTCACTATGAATGTTAGAAGCCTGAAGGATAAAATGAATGACTTACAGGCCCTCATGGTGGAGAGGGAGGTGGACATGGCAGCCATTACGGAAACATGGACCACCCAATACCATCACTGGGACCTGGCGGTCCCAGGATACAGAATATTCCACAGGGATAGGGAAAACAGGAGAGTGGGAGTGGCATTATATATGAGGGAGGGGCTAAAGTGCATTGGAGGGATAGGAGGGAGAAACAGAGACATTATGGCTGCTAATCCAGGATTCCAGGAATAGGACTGTCCGGATGGGAGTGGTGTACAGGCCACCCTCCCAGACAGAGGAGTTGGACAGTGAACTTGCGAGGCAGATTAGAAGGGCATGCGGGAAGGGGAGTGTTGTGGTTGTGGGGGACTTCAACCTGCCGGGGGTAGATTGGTGAACCCCAGCCACCAGCAATAAAAGGGAGCAGGTACTGCTGGACGCCTTTCAGGAAAGCTTCCTGACACAGGTGGTCAGCAAACCAACTGGGGGGGGGGGACACCCTCAACCTAGTGCTCACAAATGGGGAATCTGTGAGGGATATCAAGAAGAAGGAACCACTAGCAGGGAGTGACCATCACTCAGTATGGTTCAGGTTGATTATGGGCAAAGAGGGGGTGGCATCCAACACAAAGGTGCTGGATTTCAGGTGGGCAGATTTTGTAAAGATGGGGGAGGTAGTGAGTGGGTACCTGGCCAGTATCCAGCCTAGTATGGACACAGACCAGAGATGGGAGCTCATTAAGGAGGGGATACTAGAGGCTACCAGTTCCTGTAGCAGGACTCAGAGTAAAAAGGCCAAGCTGGATGAGCAGTGGGGGTTGTGGAACAGGTGAGGAGAAAAAGAGTGGCCTTTAGGAGATACAGGGAATCAGGGAGGGGGAAGACTGGGAGGAGTACCTGCAGGAGGCAAGGGAGGTGACAAGGGCAGTAAGAACAGCAAAAGCCATCAAGCAGCTCAGGCTGGCACAAGGCAGTAAAGAGGGGGAGAAGAGCTTCTTCAGGTACATCAGGTAGAAAAGGAGCTGTAAAGAACAGATAGTAAGGATTAAGAAGGACGGACGATGGGTAGAGAAGGGGGGAGAAAAGGCAGAAACATTCAATGACTACCTCTGCTTGGTATTTACGAAAGAGGGAGGGGGAGTGCTACCCAAGGGGGGGGCAGTAAAGGCTGGAGAGGGAGTAATGGATGGGGTGATCACAGAAGGTAGAGTGCTGGAGGGCTTGGGAGTGCTGAGGGGAGATAAGGCTCCAGGGCCAGATGGCATTCACTCCAGGGTACTGAAGGAGCTGCAGAGATCCTGATGGGGCCCTTGGCAGGCCTATTCAATGCCTCACTGAATTCAGGATGCATACTCATGGATTGGAGGTTGGCTCAAGTGGTTTCCCTGCATAACAGTGGCCCCAAAGATGAACCAGGGAACTATAGACCAGTGAGCCTCATGTCCATCATGGAGAAGCTAATGAAAATGATCCTGAAGGAGAGGCTGGTGTCCCTGCTGGAGTTCAATGGGCTGCAGGACAGCAGACAGCATGGCTTTGTTGCAGGCAGATCCTGCCAAACCAGCCTGGTAGATTTACTATGGCATGGGGTCATAATGTCACAAGACATTATGACGCAGCAATATACCCTGCTGCCAGTACAGCACAATATATTGCCAGTGGCATAAGTCCTTGAGCCCCCCCACACCCCCCATTACGGGGACTGCACCCCCGCTCCCCCCAACTAAAATAATTAACTTGGGGGTTAACACTTAAATTTACATAAAGTGGGAAAAATATAAGAATTCCATGCATCTGGGACCGGGAATCAAAATCTGGTCCACAGACACACTGCCTCCCTTGCTGCCTGAGGCTCATCCCATCGAGTCATGGCAGCTGCTCAGCAGTCCCTCTTCCCAACAGGATTCTTATCCTGTACCGGGAAGAGTGAAAGGGTGCACTACTACACATACATCCATTCACGGTTTCGCACTCTCTCGCTCTTCCCTACCACACTGTTCCTGTTATGCAGTTATGTCATGCACTGTAAAGCGTACGACATATTGACCCAGTAGGGATTACTATGACTGGGTAACTAGGCAGATGGACAATGGCCATGCAGTGGATGTCCTGTACCTGGACTTCAGCAAGGCATTCGATTCGGTGCCACATGGGAGACTTGGAATAAAACTTGAAGGCACAGGGACGGGAGCAAAAATGGTGGGATGGGTGACAAACTGGCTGCAGGGAAGGCAGCAGAGGGTGGTGGTGGAAGGGGAACTCTCATCCCCAAGGGCAGTAACGAGCGAGGTTCCACAGGGCTTGCTGCTGGGGCCAGTGTTATTTGGGATAGTTATTGCAGACATTTCCATGGGCATCAAGAGCAGGATCAGCCTGTTTGCCGATGACACCAAGATAGGGGTGGTGGTGGATGACATAGAGTGGTGACAGAGTTTGCAGGAAGATCAGAAAAATCTGGAGACCTGGTCGGACACTTGGCAGCTAGGGTTCAATGCCAAAAAGTGTAAGGTACTGCATTTTGGGGCAAAAAGTCCAGGGAGAAACTACTAACTGGGGGAGTGCAGCTGGCAGAGACTGAGAAGAAGAAGGATCTGGGGGTGGCCATCATGGGATCAATGAACAACTTGGTACAGTGTAGGAAGGCAGCAGCAAGAACCAACAAAATGCTGGGTTGCATTGCAAAGGAATAATGTCGAGGAGGGGGGAGGTGATTCTGCCACTGTATAGATCATTAGTTAGACCTCACCTCAAATACTGCATGCAGTACTGGTGCCCGTACCTGAAAAGGGACTTTAAATTACTGGAAGGGGTGCAGTGCAGAGCAACCTTAGATGATCCAGGGACTGGGGGACTTACCGTATGAGAGTAGGCTAAAGAAGTTGAACATGTACTCACTGGAGAAGAGGAGGGACAGAAAGGATATGATCAAGACATTCAAGTACACGAGAGGGATAAACAAGACTGGTATGGATGGGCTATTCAGGGTAAGGATGGAGAGGGAAACTCAAGGCCATGACATGAGACTGGGGGAGGTTCACGAGGAAATGAGGAGACAGTTTACAGAGAGGGTGGTGGCAGAGTGGAACGTGTTACCAGAAGAGGTGGTAACCTGTAAAACAGTGGGCTGCTTCAAAAGGGGCTGGGACAGGGCAAGAGGGAGGATAAAGGGAGGGGGGTGAGGAGGGAGGGAAGGGCAGCTGCAGAATGGGCTGCTAGCTGTAAAATCAAGCAGGCTCGATAGACCAAATGGCCTTTTTCTGCTGGCAAATTTCGTATGTTCGTGTCATGTGGTCACCCACACCTTCTGATGCCACTGCTGGTTCTACTGAAGGAAGCATTACCACAGCAGGGCCTGCAATGCCCTCCTCCCACAGTCCAGAAACACTATTCAAGCCCTGCACTTCCTGGCTTCAGGCCACTGTGCAACACAATTTTTAAAGAGTATCTACTGAAATTGAAGGCTAGTTAAAACAAATATTTTTGCAACAATTTTGTCTAACTTGAATGTTTTCTGGTTTTTGTTTCACGTTCTCCTGTTATCGGTCATCCAGAGTTACAGATAATACAGCACTTACTTCTATCTGAAAAAGCAGCTGCCTACCCCCATCTGATCTCACAAACAACTGCTGTGCTTGTGACATCACAATCTATTGCCATGGAAAACACAACATCATCAATAAGAATACTGGGAGGTCACTGGGGACCTAAAACTATGAAGACTAGAACGACAATGCTAGTGGGGCACATGCGCCTACTTCCTGGTTGCCATCGGGGGGGGGGGGTAATCATTTACCTACGGGGAAAAAAATCAATCACATGGGGTATGACATCGGTACTGCCATTCTAGTCTTTATATTTTTAGGGCTGGGGACAGTCAGATGCTTTTTATACAGAGTTCTGAGAAAGGATACAAAAATATGTTCTAAACCCCAGAATGAAAAACAGAAACACAAAAAATGTATTCCGTAGTAAATGATTATCGTGGAAACATTATGTTTATAATACACATCCTGGATATCTGAGGCTCGATTTTCAAAGATTGACGCAGGGCTTGCATCGAGCCTTGTGTCAAACCCATTCTTTGGCACACCTGTGCCAAACTCCTTTGATGCAACTGCACCCGATTTTAGCACATGGACTCACTTTCCATGATTTACGGCAGTCTGCGCTAAATATTTGGTGCAAGCCCTGTAAAATGGGTCCCCCAAATGGCACAAGTTAGACCAGGGAAAATCTAGTCTAACTGGTGGCATTTGGCTCTCAGGATTAAAAATCCCAATCCCCGGCCGGAGGAGTGCCGCAAGCCCGGAGCGCCAAACAATCGGCACACCAGTGGCTTGTGGCATTCACATGGCTTTGAAAATCAAGCCCATGATCTTTAAGATGGTTGTTCAAAGCACTTTATTCATTCATTCATGCATGTATTTATTTATTTAGTATTGTCGTTTGTGACCATGAGCGTAAGTTGCAGATGCAAGTCAAGCATCCCCATCCCAGTATAAGATCCCAGACAATGTATGGCCACGAGTGGCATCCACACCAAAGAACTGTTCTGTGCAGTGCCAGGCCTGTGTGATATTACAGGCTGAGGACCATTGATCTGTTGAATGCTACATTGGCAAAACCTACTGTTACCCTTCTGCAAAAGCAGGGCATTTAAAAACATTTTGATGCATACTTGATTTTCTGGTTGCATTATTACATGTTCTTTCCACAAGGAGAAAGGACAGACGGTGAAAATGGAAAGGGTCAGAGAAGCAGCGAGGGCCAAGAAAAAGGCCTTCACCAGGTACAAGGAAAAGCAGGGGAGGAGGAATGGGGAGAGCACCAAGTAAAAACTAGGGAAGTAAAGACGATGGTCAAGGAGGCAAAGGCAGACAATTGTAGAGGGGGTCATGGGTGGGGAAAATCAATTCTTCAGACATATTAAGGAAAAAGGAAGCAGGGAGGGGGTATTGTCAGGCTACAAGAGTGGGGAGGGTACTGGAAGAAGATGAACAAAACGCAGCCACCCTTAATGATTACTTCTGTTCTGTCTTCAGAAGGTAAGTCAGTGGCCCCTGCCTGAAAGTGGCATCAAGGCGGCTGTCAGGAACTTTCCTGAAATGAGGCAGCCAGTATGTGCCAGAGAAAGGGTCCAGAAGGGGCTTGAAGTCCTAAAGTAGATACAGCTCTAGAGCTGGATGGGATGCACCCAAGGGTAGAGGTGTTAGGGTAACAAGAGGTCCCAGTCCCTCGAAGGCTGGTGGTAAACCATAGACATATAATTACCAGATAGCATTTTTTCACTAAGTGAAACCCGGCTATAATTTGCTGTTATAGCCAGCGGGTTATAACAGCAAACACATGCCGGGTTTCCCTCGAATCATGCATGCGCCTGTCAATGCTCTTTCTCCACTCTGCGCCATTCCCCAAGGCCATTCCTTATCACTGCAGACTTCACCATCCCTCACAATCAGCTGTAAGTTACTTTTTTTCTAAAAAAAAGGATCTCTTTCTCCACTAATCCTTCAACGTTAAAAAAAAAAAAGGAAAAGGAAAACAAAAGGAAACTTTTTTTTTCAGCCAGTTGCTGCAGAACTGTGGGCTGCACTGACATGTGATCACCGTCTGCATCTCTCTCTGTTTATTTTATGTATTTGCTGTGGCAAAAAACACTCCCCAGCAATTATATAAAAAAAAAGGCTGGGAAGGTGTGTAAAAACTCTAATTTTACACACACTCCTCGGTGTAGGATGTTTTTATAACCCCCTCGAGCTTCGCTCTTAGGGTTTATGTGGCATCCCACACCTCGGGGAGGGGGTAACATTCTCGTTATAACCCCCTACCCAGCTTTTATTCTCTATTTTATTAATGACTTAATTTCAGCAGGTCTATTAAGTATCAAAGTATCAGACAATATTAAATTGGGACAAGACATTTTTCAAATATATCAGCAAGAAAAGGAAGACCAAGTGAGGGATTTATTTATTTATTTAACCAGGAAAGGCATACTGAGCAGGCTAATGCTCGTTTCCAGATGCGTCCTGGGGGAAGGGGTACATAGACAATAGTTAAAGATAGCATAGATACAAGAGTAATACATAGTGGGAATTCACTAACAGTTGGTTGTAGAGGCTAAGCATAGCGGTCAGGAAAACAGTGGTACAGACAATCAGTTTGACTGCATAGTATAAGTAGTTACATAATGGAGCACTCTAACAAATTGTTCCTGATGAAGACAATAAGAAATAAGAGAAACAGGAGTTACAGTCATAGATTAGTTGCAGTACAAGTACTAAGGGCAGGCAACACAGTCATTTACACGGTGAGCTGAACTGTCTAGGTACATGCGCAAGTAGGGGCGAAATGGGCTTGGAGCATGGAGTTAAGGTGCAGAGGGGAAGAGAAGTGATGAATTTTAGCTGGGAGAGTGTTCCACAACGTTGGTATGCGATAGCTGAATGCTGCCTGACCGGCAGTAGTGGACCTGTATGGGACAGACAGGGACTGAGAGTCCTGGTTTCTGAGAGAGTATGCTAGGGCACGGGGGTTGGCCAAGGCAGCGGAGAGGTAGGAGGAGAGTTGTTGTGACCAAAACTTGGCAGGGATTTTGGCGCAGTGGGACTGTCTGCGATTATGTAGAGAGGGGAGGCCCATAGATTGGTAAAGGGCACAATGGTGTGTGGAGTAAGGACAGTTCAGGGCAAAGCAGCAGAAAGAATGAAAGAGAGGATCCAGTCTGGCTACGGTAGACTTAGGGCCAGCACAGTAGACTACGTCCCCATAGTCGAAAATGGGGAGGATCATTTTCTGCACAATGGCCCTCTGAGCAGGTAAGGGGATGCCGTCACGATTCCAGTAAAGTACACCAAGCCCAAGGTGCAACTTCTTGAGTATGGATTCAATGTGTGCGGTGAAGTTGAGGTGCTGGTCAAGCCAGACTCCGAGGTATCTGAAGGACGTATAGGCTTCCAGCGGTGTCCCTTCCAGATTGTGGAATGTGATTGGGGAAGGGAGCCTAGAAAGTCTCTGCCTAGTGCCAAAGGTTAAAGAGACCGTTTTCTTGGTATTAAGGAGGAGGTGATTTGAACGAAGCCAGTGCTGGACCGTGATGAAGTCCTGCTGCAGTCTGGTTGTGACCTCTGAGGATGAGGGGCTGAATGCATAGAGCACGGTGTCATCTGCATACATGTGGATTAAGGTGTGTGGGTAGGCAGGGGGCAGGTCATTCAGAAAGACTAAGAACAGTAGCGGGCCTAGAACAGAACCTTGCGGTACTCCTGAGATGATTGGGAGAGGTGCTGAGGTGGAAGAACTGATACGGACAGATTGAAACATAGAAACATAGAAACATAGAAACATAGAAGTTGACGGCAGATAAGGACCGCAAGGCCCATCCAGTCTGCCCATTTCTTTTTCTACCTTATAAATGTGCCATCGGCCTTTGCTCTGTCAGTGACCTATCTATTCATAGTCATTTGTATTGCTCCTTATGCCTATCCCATGCCTGTTTGAAGCCCTGCACTGTATTCATAGCCACCACTTCTTGTGGTAAGCCATTCCATGCATCTACCACCCTTTCTGTGAAAAGAATTTCCTCACATTCCCCTTAATCGGCCTCCCTCTAATCTCATGCTGTGTCCTCTTGTCCTGCTATTTTTCTTATATTTAAACATGTTAGACTCTTTCACCTTGTTTATGCCCTTAAGGTGTTTAAATGTCTCGATCATATCACCTCTCTCCTCCTTTGCTCAAGGGTATACATATTGAGCTCCGTTAATCTGTCCTCATATGTCTTCTGATGCAGTCCCTGCACCATTTTGGTTGCCCTTCTCTGGACTGCCTCAATTTGGTTAATGTCCTTGTGAGGTGTGGCCTCCAATACTGCACGCAGTACTCCAGATGGGGCCTAACCAATGTCTTGTACAGAGGATTATTACCTCTCTCTTACGACTTGTGATACCCCTACTAATACACCCTAACACCCCTAGCCTTACCTACTGCTTTAGAGGTCTGCTTGGATGATTTTAGGTCATCAGTGATGATGATGCCCAAGTCTCTTTCTTCCTTTGTGACTGCTAGCAACTCCCTCCAGCCTATAAGTGGCTTCAGGGTTTCTCTTCCCTATGTGCATGATTTTGCACTTCTTTGCATTAAATCCCAGTTGCCATTCTTCTGACCATTCTGCTAGTTTATCCAGATCTCTTCTCATTCTGCCCACCCCATCTGGATCATCTACTCTGTTGCAGATCTTGGTGTCATCTGCAAACAGACAAGCCTTACCCTCTAGTCCATCCAGGAGGTCACTAATGAAGATGTTGAATAGGACTGGCCCCAGGACTGATCCCTGAGGTACCCCACTTGTGACTTGCATCTCTTCTGATTGTATACCATTACCACCACTCTCTGTTTTCTGCCAGTCAACCAGTTTGCCACCCAGTTGACCAACTTCTGACCCACCCGAGCCTACCTAGCTTATTTATCAATCTTCTATGTGGAACAGTGTCAAAAGCTTTGCTGAAGTCAAGGTAGCGACATCAACTGCTCCCCTTGGTCCACCACTCTGGTTACCCAGTCAAAGAAATCTATGAGATTAGTTTGACAGGACCTTCCTTTGTAAACCCATGCTGTCTTGGATCCTGTGCCTCCATGGATTCCAGGTGTTGCACTATCCTTTCCTTAAGGAGTGCCTCCATAATCTTGCCCACTACTGAGGTAAGACTGACCGGTCTGTAGTTCCCGCCATCTCCTGCTGCCACTCTTGTGGAGTGGGATCACATGAGCCCTTCTCCAGTCTTCTGGGACCTCTCCTGTGCTCAGAGACTCACTAAACAATTCTGCTAATGGCTCTGCTAGTTCCTCCTTTAGCTCCTTAAGTACCCTGGGATGTATGCCATCAGGTCCCATTGCCTTATCCACCCTGAACTTAGCAAGCTCTTGTAGGACCCTTCTTTTGTGAAGGGAGTAGTGCTCACCTCCTTCCCCTGTGTCCATGATGCTGAGCTGTGGGCCCTGCCCTACCTTCTCTTCAGTAAATACTGAGCAAAAGTATCTATTTAGGATAGATGCCTTTACAGGTCCTCCTCACATGCTCCCTTTTCTCCATTAAGCTTAGCAATACCCTCTGGACTTTCTCCTTTCACTAATGTATCTATAGAAAGTCTTGTCACCTTCTTTACTGTTCGTGCTAGTGTTTCCTCAGTTTGGGACTTTGCCTGCCTTACTGCCTTACCTGCTTCCCTTAGGGCAGTTTGGTATGCCTCCCTATCTTCATCCCGCTGTGTTCCCTTATATTTTCTGAAGGCCAGCCTTTTGGCTCTGACCTTTTCTGCTACTGTATTTGAGAACCAAAGTGGTTTCCTTCTTCTTTTGCACTTCCTTTTCTGTCTAACACAATGGGATGTTGCTTTAAGTATTGTATCCTTAATACTTGCCCTTTGCCTGTACCTCCTCACCTGTGTTTCTTTTGCTAAGGCTAGCTTAACTCTGTTGGCTATCTTATCAAAGTCAGCTCCTCTGAAGTCCCATATTTTGCCTTGGAATGGGATGATTTAGATGTAGTAGCCAAATTGAACCATACCATGTGATGGTCACTGGCCCCAGGTGACCTTCTACCTGGAGATCTGTGATCCCTTCTTTGTTAGTCAGTACTAGATCTATGATAGCCCTGTCTCTTGTGGGTTGCTGTACCAGTTGTTTGAGGCCCTCCCCTGCAGGGATCCACTATGAGTCTAGTTCTGGCAGATGTTCCTGCTGGTATTGACCAATCTGTATCTGGCATGTTGAAGTCTCCCATTATCAGAACCTCCCTTTAGCTGTCATGTTTTGTATATCTTCTAACAGTAATGTGTCTATGTCCTCCCCTGGTCTGGGGCCTGTAGACAACCCCAGTTCTTATGGCTGTCCCATTTCCTGTTTCCAGGGTGACCCACAGTTCTTCTGGCTCTTATGTGTATTCTGAATTTCTGTAGCTTTGATATTTTCATTAACATACAGGGCCACTCCTCCCCTTTTTGCACCTCGGTCTCTTCTGAACAATACATAGCCAGGTACTGAAGTCTCCCAAGTGTGGTTACTGGTAAACCACGTCTCACTAATTGCTACTATGTCCAGCTTAGCCTCTGACATTATTGCCTGCAGGTCTGGGATCTTATTTCCCAGGCTGTGAGCATTTGTGTACATGATTTTCCATTGGCCAGATTTTGTGTGTTAGTTGTTGGGTGAAGTTTGGCATTACCCTGTGCATCGTGGGGAGACAAACCTTTTTCTTACCTGGTGATGCAAATGGAGCAGCAAACACGCTGAATTCCTGTTTGACCACTAGCTGAGGGGAGGTGTTCTTCCCTGATGCGGTAGTGGTGCCCCTCTCCCCATTTGCTAGTTTAAATATTCTCCTGCAAAGACGCAAACTTCTGCCCCAATACACTGACTCCCTCTTTAGTCAGATGCAGTCCATCAAATTTAAGAACTTTAGCTCCCAGAACTGTTGCCAGTTCCTACAAATCTGTGTCCTTTTTCCTGGCACAGTCCTTGAGCCACGTGTTTAGCTCCCCTATCTCCCCTTCTGACCTTCCGTCCATCTGCTCCCTTCTCCCAGACTGGCAGGATCTCAGAGAAGGAGATGCCGGACGAAATAGATGATAGTTGTCACCCAGCCTAGTCAGGTGTTCCTTGGTCTCCACAACTGACCGGCTGGCGAGATCATTAGTCCCTATGTGTACTAGGACATCAATGTTTTCTCCTGCTTTGTGAACAATTTTAGCAATGCGGTCAGTGTCTCTCCATGCTGATGTACCTGGGAGACATCTGACCATCACCCCTGGCTGGAGATGGGTATCAACTCCCCGAATCATGGAGTCTCCTATGATCAGAAGTTTTGGGACCTGCCAGCAAGGTACGAATGGAACCAAGATGTGGCCCAACTGGATAGACCAGCGCCGACGAGTTTGGCCAGGAGTAGAGAGTGGGTGACTGTGTCAAATGCCTTGGCCAGGTCGATGAAGATGGCAGCTGTGATTTGGCCAGCATCCATACCAGTGAGGATGGAGTCGGTTAGCCTGAGAATGGAGGTAGTGGTGGAGTGGGATTTCCTAAATCCGGACTGGTAGGGACTGCATGGTTAATAAAGGAGTTAGGGAGCTATACTGAGGAGGACCAAGAAAAGGCAAATATCTTAAACAAATACTTCTGCTCAGTATTCTCAGTTGAGGGGGAAGGGGAGAGACCACAAATAAGCACCAAGAGATTGGAGGGAGGGAAACGGACACCAGTCCCTTTTCTGCAGAGAGGGTCAGCAAAGCACTCACTAATCTGAGGGTGGACAAAGCCATGGGGCCAGACGGAGTACACCCAAGAGTGTTAAAGGAACTCAAGCAGGTGCTTGCTGCATCCTTGACAGACTTGTTTAACAGTTCACTGGAGACTGGCATGGTCCTAGAGGACTGGAGAAGGGCAGATGTAGTCCCACTTCACAAATGTGGTAGCAAAGAGGAGGTAGGAAATTACAGGCCTGTCAGCTTGACATCTGTAGTAGGGAAACTGATGGAAACACTATTAAAGGAAAGAATCGTGGAACACCTGGAATCCAATGGACTGCAGGTCATGCCAAACAAATCTGATAGATTTTTTTGACTGGGTAACCAGGGTGTTGGATCGGGGTTGGGGGCAATGGACATGGTCTACTTGGACTTCAGCAAGGCCTTTGACACCGGTCCACATAGGAGGCTGGTAAACAAGTTGGGTAACATAGGGTTGGGCAATAAAGTGGCAACATGGGTAAGAAACTGGTTAGGGGACAGGAGGCAGAGGGTAGTGGAAAATGGAGTTTACTCTGAGGAGAGGAGAGAGTGACCAGCAGGGTATGGCAGGGGTCTGTACTGGGGACAGCCCTCTTTAATGTCTTCATTAAACACATAGCAGAGGAATTGGAAGGGAAGGTCTGCTTCTTTGTGGATGACACCAAGACCTGCAACAGGGTGGACACTCCAGAGAGTATAAAGGATGGAAAGAGACTTGAAATGACTGGAGGAATGGTCAGAAGTTTGCAGCTAAGGTTTAATGCAGAAAAGTGCAAAATAATGCACTTGGGTCACAGAAACCCAGGGGTGGAGTACAAAATGAGGGGGGAGAGATATTAGCAGCTACCAAGCAGGAAAGAGACATGGGATAATCATATTGGATGCCTGAAGTTGGCCAGACAATGCAACAAAGGGATCAGAAGAGTTAGTGGGATGCTGGGATGTACAGGTAGGGGTATTACCAGCAGGAAGAGGGAAGTGGTGTTGCCACTATACAGGTCTTTAGTAAGACTCCACCTGGTGTACTGTGTCCAGTTTTGGAGGCCACATCTCAAGAAGGACATAGACAGGATGGAGGCCATCCAAAAGAAGGCTACCAAGATGGTACTGGGTCTACATCAAATGATTTATGAGGAGAGGCTTAAAGCAGCAGTGCAATGAAACTGAGCAAAAATGTGACTCTATCTTTTTTCACAATAAAAGATTCTGGGCATCTTCCAGTTTATTTGGTGGTACAATTTTCTAATTCCACCAAAATCTGAATATTTTATTAATGTTTTAATTGATTTTTTCTCAAGAAAAAAATATGGCTGCCACATTTGCATAGAAATAGTATTGTAGTCCTGGCAAGGGTTAGGGCAGAAAAAATTAAAAAGACTCATGGTGTGCAGCAGAGGAGGTACCTAGACAAGAACATTTGACAGGTGTGCTAAGATTTTCCTTAACTGTAGCTGAAAGTAGCTTTTTTGGAAAAACATTTTTTGTTGCACTGCTGCTTTAAGGAATTAAACATGTACACCCTCGAATAAAGGAGGAAGGGGGAAATATGATTGAGACCTTTAAATACCTCACAGGGGTGAATAAGGTACAAGTGGGAGGAAGAGTGCTCCAGAACAAGGGGCCATAATATGAAGTTGGAAGGGGGTAGGTTTAGGAGAGATGTGATGAAATACTTCTTCACAGAAAGGGTGGTGGATGCCTGGAATGGTCTTCCAGCAGAGACTGTGAGGATGAAAACAGTGGTAGGAATTAAAAAAGCCAGGGATAAGCATAAGGGAATTATAAGGATAGCTAAGGGGTGGAAGAATAAGTACTGTAGTCCTGGAAGGGTCTACAGTGTAAGCAATGCAACAAAAAAAGGCAGACTGGATGGACCATGCAGCCCTTATCTGCTGTCAGCCTCTATAGTATGCTTCTATGTAAGGAAAAGTTCAGGGCCCATATAAAAACATCCAGGGCGGGCTTAAGCCCCTGAGATCCAGGTCTAGTAGCGCTCCTGCCCAAGGATGCTGAAGGAATTGGCTGTGAAATTGACTGAACTCCCAGTAGAGCTATTATATTCAATAGCTCAGTTCAGTCAGGGGTAGTTCTAAAAGACTGGAGGGTAGGGGAAGTAGCCCCACTACATATGGGGGACAAGGAGCAACTGGGAAAATACAAACCTGTCAGCCTTACCTTTGTAGTGGGGAAACTGATGAAGTCACTGATCAAAGAGGACCTCATGGACTACATAGAGAGCAACGATCTACAGGACAGTAAACAGTACGGATTTGTGGCAGGAAGGTCTTGTCAGACTTACCTGATAGTTTTCTTTGACTGGGTAACAAAGGTAGTAGTTAAGGGCCGTCCTGTGGCTTTACTCTACTTCGATTTTAGCAAGGTTTTTGATTTGGTGCCACACATGAGATTCATTGCTGAAGAGGCTAGAGGACCTGGGTGTGACTAGGGACTAAGGGTACATTTACATGGCCTGATCTGCATCACCATGAACAGTACAGATGAGTTGCACAGGTACAGAACAGGCCATGGAAACAGCCTAAGGAGCATGGTAGGTTGCTTCATTGTGACTCAGCGTGACCCCTGTTTGGGTGGGAACGTGTACTGGTGCAAGCGTTTTATGCTAGTGTGTAAACATACTGCTCTGCCTGCTCCAGTGCAGCACCATGATACCCCATGCCAAGTAAACCAGACAGTTTGATTCCAATAGGATTACCTGCACCACACTTCCCTGGTGTGCAATAGGAAGGATTTTTAATGGCCTGTCCTCATTCCACCCTTCCACCGTCGGATACTATACAGTAGTACATCACCAGATTTGCACTTTTCACTGACTCTCCCAACACCTGGCAGAAATGAAGAGTGCAATGCTGGAGTGCCGGGTCAATGCTGCCTAGATCTGCACCAGTGCAGATGGGCAGCAGTCTAAACACGTGGGTGGAATGCTGCAGAAGGAGTGGTGCTGAAGTGGTTTTGACCAGAATGCTATCTTCAAGGTAATGTAAACATGTATACAGTATACTGTAGTTACATTTGTAGGAAACTGGGTGAAGGAGAGACAGCAGAGGGTGGTGGTATATGGGTTCAAACCGGAAGAGAGGGAGGTCACGAGTGGGGAGCCACTGGGATCTGCTCTGGGTCCTCTCTTCTTCAATATGTTCATCAGCAACTTTGGAGAGGGCATCCAGGACAAGTTGTGTCATTTCGCAGATGACACCAAGCTCTGAAGTAGGGTAGGTGGCAATGATGGGATCAGGGGGATGCAGAGGGATCTACAATGGCTAGAGAGGTGGTCTAAGGTTTTGCAGATGAAATTCAATGCCAAAAAAATGCAAGGTTATGCACCTAGGTAAAAAAAAAAAAAACAGGACAGAGTACTGGATAGTAGTAGTTAAACTGAGCACTACAGCAGAGGAAAAGGACTTGGGAATCATCATTAGTGACTCCCTCACACAGTCAAGCCAGTGTAACAAGGCCTACAATAAGGCTAAAAGGATGCTGTGGTGTATCGGAAGGGGTACTGACAACAGGAAAAAGGAGGTACTACTACCTCTAGATAGGTCACTGGTGAGGCACATGCCCACATCTGGAATACTTTACTCAGTTTTGGAGTCCTCACCTAAGCAAGGTCACAGACAGGCTGAAGACTGTGTAACACAGGGTGACCAAGATGATTCAGGGCCAACAGAGCAGATCTCATAAAGGTCGTCTGAAGGTACAGAACATGTACTCACTGGAGACCAAGCGAGACAGAGAGGTGATATGATAGAGACCTTTAAGTTCTTGAATGTAATAAACAAGGTGAACCATGAGGAACTATTTAGCAGGAGTACAGAATTCAGAACCTGAGGTCATGAGTGGAAATTGGAAGGGGAAAGGTTTAAGAGGGATGTGAGAACGTTATATTTTGCAGAAAAGATAGTGGGGCCATGGAACAGCTGGCTACTGAAGGTGTTGGGTACCAAGACCATAAATGGTTTCAGGCATGGCTTGGACAGGGTGAAGGCTTTGGTGGTTGCTCAGGTTGGTAGCAGTAGGGTGGGAGCGGGGGGTTGACCAGGAGGGATAAAACCCCATATGAACAATAGGTCCCAGGGAAGACAGGGAATCCAGGCAGACTAGATGGACCTTTGAATTTTTTCTGGCATCATTCTCTAAGTTTCTGTGGTCCGAGCGTTTGAACACCTAGTGTGGCTGTGACATAATAGCCCAGGATATTGCCGGTACTCATGCCCTTCGCAGGACTGAAAACTAAACTGATAGTCTGTTGCATGCAGAGAATTATGTGACCGTACTATTTAGAATTTTGCCGTTAGTCAGAGTAATGAAAAGGTGCCTGCTAAGTTATTGCACTACTTTCTACAGTAAAAATATATATTTTAGGTAGCTCTGCGTGTGATTCTCTCTCTTCTCTTGGAGAGCATGTGTCATTAGAGGACTCATTAGGCAGGGGGAGGACCCCCACCAGGTAAGTAGGAACCCTAGGGTGTGCAAGGGGTGTGTGACTCCAGAGATACATTCCTGTCCATGGCATATAGAGGGATTCAGCCCTGGGAAGGCAGAACAGACCATTCTAACCTACAGCATAAGGTATCTGAACTTTTACGTACTGACTGTTCTCTTTAAGTTTTTTAAAAAGAAACTAAAACTGTATTTGTTAGATTTATGTACTTGTAATTGTAAATGAATGTTATTATTTGAATATTGCACATTTTTGTACTGCACAATTTGCCCAGGTCCAGCCTGAAAAAGGACCCTCAGTCACGTGCTCTTACCTGGTTAACAAATTAAATTAAAAAAATAAATAAATAAAATCACAGACTGGTAGGAATCTGTTAGACGACGCTGGAGGTGCTCAAGTGAGTGGGGTGGATTGGACCACGTACCTGACTGATACGGCTGGAAGGAAGGACTGCACCCTACAATGTACCTGTCAGAGTGACTGATGTGTGTGTGTGTGTGTGTGTGTGTGTATGTGCATGTGTGCACATGCCTGCGTGTTTGTGTGAAAGAGTACCCGTGGTGCTGCACTTGTCCTTGTTAGGAGGATGTGGGCAACATGTAGGGGGTATCTGTACCTCTGTAGACATCAGAGTAGTGGACTGCTTGTGGGGTTGTGCTTGTTTGGGTGGGATGTTGTACTCTGGAGTGAGGACCTGTTGCAGGAGCCCATGCTTGTCTTGTGGTGTGAAGTGGCCTGATAACCCCCTGGAGTAATGGGGTGGGCATCTTCTACACTGAACCCCTTCTCACATTTTTGGGGACAAAAACATTTAGTGGTGGGAGAGTGTAACAACCTTTTCCCAGGAAATGAGTGAGTAGTTACTAGATCATCTATCAAAGACTGGGTGCCAATGTACCAATTTCTGTGTCCCACAGTGGATGGGATGGAGACACAGGGCCTAAGTATAAATAGGAGGGTATTTGTGGGAGAGAGAGAGAGAATCAAAGTTCCTTGAGGTAGGGAGGGTGACAGCATTAAAGGGGCATAGTAGCATCCTTACAAGTGCCACCATGCAGGTTTGAGGCCTGAAGCATGAGGGGGATCCCATCAACCCTGGCTCAGTGGCAGGGTACTGAGATTGGAGTGGCATGGGCTCTCTCAAGGGCTCCGGGGTACTATTGGAGTCAGAGGAGGTCTGATGACCCTGGCTTGGTGGCAGGGTGCTAGTGTTGGAGGGGCACAGATCCCTTTGACAGCCTCTTTCTGCCTGCAGTGGGGGGGGGTGGAGGAATGCAGCTTAGGATAGTCTGGGGATTCCACTGGAGAGTTTGAGAGGAATCTGGTAGCTATGCGTTTGCAGGGCCTGATTTGATGGAAAACCTTTGCAGGATGGGTGAAAAACAGTGGTGTGGCAGTGCGTGTTAGGCCCAGAATCTTGGGGCTCATTGGTGGGATTTTTGGGCACCTGTCGCTGGATTCATAGGCCTCTGGGGCAGATGGTGTGGCTGGTTGGGTAGCACGGGGGTACAGATGACTGGTTAAGGGATTGGTACAGCAACAGTGGGTTTTTGGGTGGGCATCTCCTCAAGGAATGCGCACTAATAGCTTTCTAGCCTGGAATGTTCACTGAAGATGCCCAAGCAGAACAAAGGGATTGGAGACTACTCCAGGCTTAAGTCGTGGGGATCAGCAGTGATAGGGAGGTCCGAGGAGGTAGCTGCCTGAGGTAGTTACCAGATTAAGATGAAGAGTATGCATCCTAGTCACTAAGAATGGGCTGAGGCTTGTGCAGGACAACACTGTCCCTAGCAGGATATCAGACCCTGGGTTAGGTATGGTATCCACAATGTGTATTCGTATGGGGTAACAGTAGTTCCCATAGCAGCAGGAGTGGCGCACAGGGATGCCAAATGTAACAGTAAGGGATGGGAGGGTCTCATGTAAAGTATTTAGATACGTGACATGATGAAAGCCCCCGAAATAAATATGGTCCAAGAACTTGTGACTTATGACACAGGATGCCGACCTCGAATGTAGTAGGAATGAATTGTGAAGTGCCTGATATGAACTACAAATAGAATAAAGTATGGGGTGGTGTGTGTAAGGAAAATTTTACACACACCTGAGGTGCTGGATGCCACATAAACTCCGAGAGCAAAGCTCGAGGGGTTTATTTAGGCATCCAACACCGAGGGTGTGTGTAAAATTCGAGTTTACACCACCCCATTATTCTATTTTATATCATTTCTGGGTTTACCTTTCTCTTCACAGCAATTATATAAAATAAATGTTGTTCTGCTGCAGCCGCTGTCCGGTTTACTTTTAGACCTGCTGGGGTCCGTTTAGACAATTATGTTGTTTTTTTTTTTTTGGCTTTGTTTTGTCATTTCTTGCTGCTGCCCTTTAGAGGTTTTGTCCTCCCCAGTAACTTACGGTGAGTCATCTGTGGCGCAGTCCCTGAGCCACAGTTGGGAGTGGAGAAAACCCGGAAGAGTCGTGACTTGGGCATGCGCAGAGCTAGGGAAACTCGGCACATGTTTGCCGTTATAAACACTCCTTTATAATGGCAAATTACGTGACGGGCTTCCCTATAGGAGAAAGGTAAACCCCTTAATTAAAATATGATCCTTCATGCCCTATGTAAAACGGGATTGCATGTGAACTAGCAGTATGGTGTGGAGAGTGATTGTTTGTGTGACATCATTACTGTTTCTGATACCTACAGCAAGTGGAAGAAGGCTGTGTATACTTACAGTGTCTGCAAAGGGGCTCCTGGTGAGCTGTACCAACCCAATACCCTTTGACACAGGAGTCACCCTGAGCCATGTTTTTACTCCCAAGTACCTGGTGAGAGGTTAGAACCCATGACTTCCCAATCATCTGGCCCCAGAAGCAAACGTGTTATGTACCGAGCCACTGATACCAACAACCCAGGATTTCTGTCTGTGAACATTTGCTCCACCCCCTAAAAGCCTTTTACAAATATTATATGCCATTTCGTTTTTGGAAGCGATGGCCTCTGACAGTCTGAGAGATGGAGGTTCAAAAATACATTATAAATCAGGACATCATTTTTAGCCCATTAGGATTTTTTTTCTAAACCATTCAGACACTATAAGGGAAAGTCCCTCAACCTATATTCTATATACATGTATAGTCTGTAAGCATGAACATTGATTCCGTCTCTTGAGTACCCATAATTTTATTCTAATTTAAATATAAATGTGGTTGCTTCACTCTGTTTCGCCCTGGTGTGAAAATATGTTTGTCCTCATTCCAAAGATCATGACCCCACTCATGCAAGGCATCATGGGAGCTGAATACGCATACCTGCACAATCCAGCAGAAGTCATACTCTAATTCAGTTCTGTTACATGTCTTGTGAAGTCCCTCTGTTCTCTAGAAGCATTTTTTTATGTTTGCTTGCATGCATGTGCAAGAAACATAGTGCCACCATATGAATTTTCGTAGGTGTGCCACCCCGCTTCCAATGCCCTGCTCCTTCTTGCAGGCGCAGCCTCACCACACCAATAAATGTCCGAGCTGTCTATGACAGCAGTTCAGATGCAGTGGCGTACAGTTGAAAGCCAAAGACTGCTACAATCAGCGGTGGTAACATGTAGGCAATTTACATACTGCCGTTGGCAGTATGCAAAGTGCCTACACTCAGCACTGCATGTCAACAGCTGTCATAGACAGCTCCGTTTTTTCAACTCCCCCCCAACAAACACCCAAGTAGCACACTGGGAGCCCATCCCAGCGTGCTCATGTGCTCCCCCTGCACACCGCATGGCAGATGGGGTGCCCAATCCACCGCCTGCTCCACTCTGCCCCAAACAGACTTCCAGGTGCCACGCTGGGGAGCCCACCCTGTGTGGCAAAAGTCCCATGTCCGATGGGGGTGCCCAATCCCCTGTTGGCTCCACTGCAGCCAAAACTTCCAGCTGCCACGCTGAGAGCCCACCCAAGCGTGGCAAAAGGTCCGCGTTGTCTTCCTGAAAAGAAAAAACACCTGTAAAAAAAAAAAAAGGTCCCTCATTGACTGTCTTGCCCTCCCCAACCCCGCACCACCCTCTGCGACCTATCTCACTTCTCCCCACACACCCAACCCCATACTTACCTCCTGAGCCTAGCAGGATTTATCTTTGGTGGACCGGAAACAGTAATCCTCTTCAAAGCCGACCGCAAAACTGAAGAAATGCCGTAAGCTGTAGAATGGCATAAATGGGTTTGTTTCAACTTTGGTGCATATCTCAGCCATTTTGGAATTTTTCACCAAATTTTCAACATGGAGTTCTTGGGGCCCCCCTCATGATTCAGTCATTGTCATTTTTGAGGGTCATTCTGCGGAATCACCTTTTAGGATGAAGTAATGAATGCCAGCAGTGTCATAGTTCATAAGGGTAGGCCACCAAAACCCTATGTTGAAAATTTGGTGACAAATTCCAAAAAATGTAGTGTTTTACGAGTGTGTTACAGTCTTTATCAAGACGTCAGAACTTTGCAACTTTTTATATTTTCAGTTCAGATTTTCAACACTGGTATTTTTCCACACCTCCTTATGAGCAGTACAACTGTCATTTTTCACACCCTGGCCGAAATGTGTTTTCGCACTTTCAGCGCAGAATAGCGCGGTTGCTATGGAAAATTAGTGTTCGGGACAGATTACGAAAATCACAGTAACACTGTTCATGAGCAGAGGTCTCAAAATGGCTATATTGAAAATTTGGTGACAAAAGTCTATAAAATGACTGTGTTACGAGCGTGAATTGCGCGGTTTCCTATGTACCGTAAGTTCACGAATTTGTAATATTTTCAGTCCAGATTTTCAACACTGGCATTTTTCCACACCTCCTTATGAGCAGTATGGCTGTCATTTTTCACACCCTGGTCGAAATGTGTTTTCGCACTTCCGGCGCAGAATAGCGCGGTTGCTGTGGGAAATCAGTGTCCGGGACAGATTACGAAAATCACAGTGACACTATTCATAAGCGGAGGTCCCTAAATGCCTGTGTTGAAAATTTGCTGTAAAAAATCCCCAAACTAATTACATTACGGGTGTACATTTTGCAGTTTCTATGCACGCTCGTGACATCACCAGTTTTTGTATATTTCACTCCAGATTTTCAACAATGCCATTTTTTTACACCTCCTCATGAACAGTACACCTGTCACTTTTCACATCCTGTTCAAAATGTATTTTCACACCTGTGGCAACAAATGGCACGTCATTATGCAAAATTACCTTTCATCTAACGAACTGATAGTGTCACTGTTCATGCAGTGGGGTCACAAAAAGCCCACGTGAAAAACTTGGAGTAAAACAACCAAGAAAAGCCCAGGGTGTTAGGGCTTTTGACCATAACGCCCTACCCTGTAGATACTGACAGGCGTCAGGGGTGTGACTTGGGACTGTTGACAATAATGCTCATGCCATTCCACCCCCACCCCCACCCTGCAGCCAGTGACAGGCATCAGGTGTGCCTTGGACCCTTTGCCCCCAGAGTTCACCCCGTTCTCCTATACTGTGCCCATTTCAGCATATTTCGATATGGAATGAGGTGAATGTAAAGCCCAAACACCCCAAGGCACACCTCAACACTTGTCAGTGTCTGAAGAGTAGGGTGAGGTGAAATGTGACCATCATGGGCGACGACCCAAAGGCACACCCCAATGCCTGTCCATCTCTGCAGAGTGAGGGTGGAGTTGGCATCAGTTCAATACTTCAATGCGGCTGCCATTCCTATACTGCATCTGTCTAACTCCTGAACTTCCACTGCTAATGCCAGCAAGCAAACATTTGACAAATACTTGTTCTAACTCAGATACACTTTAAACTACAGAAAACAGCAGGGCACTTACTATACCTTGAAAAGCTTTATGGCCAGAATAACATAAGAACACTAGGACTGCAGTGAACAGCAACAGCACTGAATAATACAGTATAACTACTGCAGGCTTTAGCACTAAAACATAAAATTCCAGGATGCCTGACATAAGTCGGGTCATGATGTTTGCAATGGAATCAAGCAGGTTTTCACACCAAACTTAAGTACATTCATTTACTTTGAAATCATGATGAAATTAGGAGAGTGCAATAGAGGCAATCATTGTTCTTGCCTGTAGACTACGCAGATAAACAGAATAAAAGGCTGAAGGGACCTTCCCTGCATATCTCATACTAATGGTTCCAAAATTCTGACATTCTAAGTTCAGTTGGCATAGTCTAATTCCCACACAGAGGTGCTCTAATTTTCTACAAAGTAAAACATGTTTAATTTTATATTCAAGTCCATTTTTTTAAACCAGAAGTCTTAAACATGATTTATAATATGTTTATTTGTACATTTCTGGCCTCTTTTATCATAACAAAAGTGCCTTACTTGAGTCCGTTGTGTGCCACAACTGCTTAATGTCACTTGGCTATTCTCTCAAATAACTTGAAAAAGCCCTAATATAGCCATAAGAGACACTGTAACTGTACATTTAAACATTAAAAAATAGAACCGCACTTCAACTTCAGGCACAAGAAAGGATTTTCAAAGGATCATGCGACAATTGTAAAGCCGTTTGCGTCCAAAGTAATATCACAGCTAGACCATGTTAAAAGTGCTCTCACTTTGGCTGGTGTCTTGAAATTAGAACAAAAAAATAGCAGCGCTTGTGTCAAAAAATGACGCATGCATTATTTTTTGATGCAGGCATCCATAAATCATGGTAACTCTCTCAAAAACTCTAGCACCTTTGAAAACAGGGCACTCAAGACGGATGCGAAAATCTAATTGATGACAGTGTCCTCCATGCTTGAATATCTTGCCCTTTGTGTCTCACATAAGAATGCTTGCAGAATCCTCCCACAGTACTTATGGATTGGACCTGGAATCCAAAGGGATTAAAGTGCTGCAAACATGTTGCAGCATGCACCTGATAGGGTCACATATGCAGTTTTTCAGATCCTTTGTTAGCAGAACTGTTAGAACACGTGGCTATCTAGAGTCTACAAGGACCAGAACTCATAATTATAGTGGATAGTGGGCCTGTCCCGAGAGAGTCTGGATGGGCTGTTTTCTGCCACAAATAGCTAAATAAATAAATAAAAAGTGCTTTCAAAGTTGCACAAGCAAAAAGACTGCATGTGGAAATATTCTGAGTATCATATCCTCGGGGAACAAAGAAGCATTCTGGAGATGGGGACTCAGTAGTACCACTGCTACTGGGGTTCCGTAGCCTTCGTAGAATAAATCAAAATAAGTAGCAAGTACACTAAATGACAAGAAGAATAAATCCTTAGTTCTCCCTTTCAAGCTTCTCTCCCACGGTTTCTCTGTTTACTGACCCCAGAAGAATAAATCCTTAGTTCTCCCTTTCAAACTTCTCTCTCACGGTTTCTGTCTTTACTGATCCCGTGCCCCTAATGGCCACAGCTGTTTATCAGTTGTAAGTGTGCTTTGGGATACAGTGTGAATAAAAGGCACTATAAATCCAAATTCCTTCCCATTGTAAAACACTTTAAGATACATTATAGATGAAAGGCACTATATAAACCCCAATTCCTTTCCTTTCCTTTGTAAAGCATTTTAGGATACAATGTGTATGAAATATGCTGTATAAACAAAAAAATTCCTTTCCTTCTCTTCTGCTTGAAGTACTGCAGGTAAAATTCTAACATGGGCAGAATGGCTTTCTCCGCTGCTAGCCAATCCCTCTGGAATGCCTTTTCAGTGGGAATGCCCACTGCCCCTCCCACCCCCCTTTTTAAAACACAGCTTCTGGGCTGGGTCACCTATTGAGTGCATCCCACTGCAACTGTGACGCTTAAGGCACTATCTCCTGTCTTGTCAGTTTTTATGTGCTATGTTAACGCGGCTTGTACTCACTAAGAGATACTAGCACCAGTACTGTATTCTTACAAAACAATATAGCTCACATTTTTTGTGCCACTTTATTGAAACTGTATCCACATTTGTATTTTGTTTTTATCTGTACTTTTAGTTACTTCTTTAAATTGCATTTCCCAGCTCGTTTATAACCATGTTTTCATAGCTCCACCTTTTTCTTTGCCTACTTAGGCCCAGGCCCTTCCTGACAAAGGTCCCTTGGTCCAGTGTGCTTACCCAGTCAACAACCAAACAAATACCCAATGTCCTTTCTTTCTTTTTGTAAATCTCTTTGGGATACAAAGTGTATGAAAGGTGCTATATAAACAGATATTCCTTTCCTTTGTCCATCACTTTGGGATGCAGAGTGTATACAACATGCTTAATAAACCCAAATTGATCTTCGTCCCTTCCCTTTATAAAGCACTTTGGGATGCAGCGTATATGAAAGGTACTGCCTGCATTTTAATCACAGAAAGGGAACTATGTACTAAGTGGCTTTATAAAATGAAGTCTGGAGAAGTTTGCCTCCTCACTGGTCCAAATTATGTCACATGGGACTTCATTAAAAATATAATAATAGATAGATAAGTGTGCATTACAAGGCAGTAATACCATCGAGAGGTTTTGGGGGCATGGAACCTCGAAAGTGAAGCTCAAGAGGTCCTAAAGTCCCCAAAACCTCGGAATGGTATTACTGCCTTGTAAAACACTTATCTTTCTATTATTTTTTGTAATGTATGGAGCCATTGATAATACTACAGTTGGAGATGACCTTTGAACTGTAGTATTATCAGCAAAAACGACAGTATTATCACTTTTCAGGATAGTATTATTGAGAGTGGTGATGTATTACTGGGACATTTTTGTATAACTTAGTATAGCATTATTGAGACTTATCCATATATTACTATATAGTAACCCAAGGTAGAGGTTCATTAGTCAAACGAGATCCTTTGCAATAATCCCAACCTAATGTTGCATTTATTGAGACAACAATGTGTCATATGAAAGGTTAATTTGCTAATGAAACAACCATGTGACAAAAAGTACCATGTCCCCCCAGCACAAAATGATTTTTATATCATACACTGCAAAGCAGAACTTCAAGAAATACTACTAAAAGAATGGAAAGTCACGGGAGTCATAAGATGCTGCCCTCAAAAATTGTTTATTGCAAAGCAGCCAGAAATACTGCTGAAACAAATAACAGGCACGACGTCAAAATAAGTCGGCAAGTCTTCCAAAAAACACCTTACAGAAAAATGTAACCTCAAAATGGTTAGCAGTTCCCCCGCTCACAATACAAGCCTAATAAAACAAATACAGCATTTAAAAATACAAATCCACCCAAAAGAAAACACATACATACACACACACAGAGTAAGATTAAGTTTGCCAAAAGTCTACCTAAAGTGCTCTATCATTAAGTAAAAGCAACAATTATTACCTAGTTTAAAGGCAGCTTGAAGGAAAACACATCCACCCTCCTCAGGTCAGATTAGCAGAACACATTTCCCAACTGTGCTGCCCAAACTAAAGAAACCTTTCTTTATTTATTTTTTTGTTTTTTGTCTGACCTTACCATCAGGGATCTGCCCTGGTCACAGACCCCCGTACCTCCACCTCCAGAAGTGACTGTGCTCTTCCCAGTCACCCCTGGCTTTCCCCCCGGAGGGCGAGACTGCGGCACTGTCTCCCTATCAGTGCCACAGTACCAGTATCTAGTCGGGGAGCTGGCTCCGGAGGCTAATTGAGGCCCAGGGGCAGGGCTTCATAGAGACAGCGGCCAGGATTTTCCTCCTCTGTATGTGTGGGGCAGGAACGTGCAATGACGTCCAGCATCCGTCCTGCCCCTCCAGCCACTTCCTAATGCTGGCTGCTGCAGTACCCCCAACCTCTGCCAGGGGTCCGTCAAGCACTGGACATTTACCCACCTTCCCTCCCCGGAGAAGGAAAGCAGTCCCTAGGATGTCACCCTTCTCCCCAGCCCGCCCCTCCAAACTACTCAGGTCCGCTCCCAAACCCGGGTCATCGGCGTTGCAAGTGAAAATCTAACCACTGCGTCAACGGGCCATCCCCCTAAAGAAACCTTTCATTAAAAGGGCAATGCCACTAACAGAACATGGGAACATAGAGTCTAAAGGGAACTAATAGGACAAGTGGACCCCACAGCTCAGTTGTACACAGGGACCCATTTCTAGAAGGGGTAATGACTTTCAAACTACACTCAGAAGACTTAATTTAGTTCTCATTACAAAAACATTTTAGCCATTTTGTAAGTGGATTATGGCATTTCAGATGGGGGATTACACTTGTCAACATACCTCCTGGTGAATTAAGCCCATGGCTTCGCCTCAGGCTGAGACCCACCTGTTGGTACATTAACACAGCATAATGATAGACATGATAGAGGGGGGATTATGGCATAATCCTCCCTCTGTCATGTCTTATTCCTTACATAATTCCATTGTAAGGTTCTGGTGAAATAATAACCACAAGAGCAAAGTGCAAGTATTTCCTCACATCACCAGAACATCTTCATGGAATTATAGTCAACTTACATAGTTCCCTACTTGTCATTTTTTTTTTTTTGTAAAATATGGATCTATGCCGTCTTCTAAAAGCACTTTTACTACACTGAAATAAGAGTCAGTGTGTACTATGTGCAAGTCACATTTTATTGCCTGCATCAGGTACAGTAAAAGTCAACTCTGTGTTGCATATGGGCTTTTGTGAACATCCAATCCCATAATACTGTAGTCGTGATGTAAGAGCTATAGTATTATGAGAGAATGAAGTCACAAAGATGGTATTATGGGGCTTATATGTCACCCTTTACCTATAGGAAAAAGGAATGATCCATATATGACAGACCCAAATTCCTTTCTTTCCCCTTGTAAAGCACTTTGGGATGTAGTGTGTATGAAAGTTGCTGTAAAAACCCAAATTACTTTCCTTCCCTTTGTAAACTACTTTGGGATACACTGTATATGAAGGGCATGTTATAAAATGGGTAGGCCAAACCAGCCAATCAGAGATCTAGTTCATCATGCATGAAATATGTTCCATGCATGGCTAAAAAAAAGGACGGCAGTAAAAAGGCAAATATCATGAAGCGTTAGAATGTTGGCATTTAAAAATGCCGCCATTGCTTTTATCCTCGCTAAGAGTTTGGGACAGCATGTAGCTGACAACAATGCCTAGAAACCAAAATACTGTGAAATCCGGAACCCACTACAAATATTACTTCCTGCCACAGAACTAGATGTGCTTCCTGCTGCGTACAGGTTTGTCAGCTGCATCACTTTCTGCTGCCTGGGGACTCAGCTAATCGCTCGCAATGTTTATTTCACACGCCCATGAAATGGAACAAAAAAATCTTGCCTCTATTTCTTTCTGGCTCGCTCTGCATTTGTACCAGGTGAGCAGCGCAAAGGAAACGAGTTTGTGATTTGCGGGGGGGGGGGGTTTATGTGATCCATGCTGCCTTGCTTGCCTGCACTGTCACTTATTTGCCGTGTAAGCACCAGGGAAATGGCATTTGTGATTTACGTGCAAGGGGTGTGTGTGATGTGATCCATGTTGCCTTGCTTGCCTGCCCTGTCACTTATTTGCCGTGTAGGATCCCCGTTGCACAGCATTTGGTCCCAGCGTTCCCGTGTGTGGCTCTTGTTTCAGCAATCCATTCATGTCTCTATCACAGTTAAGTACTTGTCCATCACCTCCTCTCTTTCTCTCCACTAGTGTACCCCTTCCCCATGCAAATCAGCTACTGAACATTAACCCAAAATGCAGGCGGAAGGACTATTTTATCAAAGATTTGCGGAACAAAATATTATTTCTCCATATAATCATTATTTTTCTAACTGTAAAAAGTAAAATAAAAATAGTAGACCATTTTATAAGTGCAATAAGACACTCCAGGGTGTGTATGGAACATATTTTACCACACGCCAGGGGCTAAAGGCACTCGGCCAAGGCCTTGTGCCTTATTACACCCCTGGCCATGTGGTAAAATATGTTCCATGCACACCATGTTGTGTCTTATTGCTTACATATAAACCCAAATTCCTTTTCCTTCCTTTAGTAAAGCAACTTCGGATGCAGTTTGTATGGAAGGTGCTATATAAACTCAAATTATAATGCACTTTGGGATACAGTTTGTATGAATGGCACTATATAATCCCAGATTCCTTTCCTCCCCTTTCTAACGCACTTTGGATGCAGTGTGTATGAGAGGTGCTGTATAAACCCAAATTCATTTCCTCTCCTTTGTAATGCTCTTTAGAATGCAGTGTGTATGAAAGGTGCTGTATAAACCCAAACTCCTTTCCTTCCCTTTGTAAAGTACTTTGGGATACAGTGTATAATAAAGCCCACATTCTTTCCCTTCCCTTTGTAACGCACTATAAATTTATTGGTGATCTCGCAGACAGTCTTATAGCTATGACTGCTGCCTCATACGTTCTTAGGACATAAGAACTGCGACCCAAAGGTGAGCAGCTCTGTCAACCTAAGAACAGAAGAGAACACTCTTATAGCCATAAGGGTGTCTCCGAGATCACCAATAAGCTTATAGTAGATCAAACACTTTCTCTGATGCCATTTTCATGGTTACATAAAAAAAAGTTTGTTTTTTATCTTCTCAGAACCTTGCGAGTGACAATATGTGAGTCAAAGCTAGATGTGTGTGAAGCTCTCTTACAGCTATAAGCAGGGAAACAGATAAGTGGAGTAAGGGAGTATTTTATTCCCAGTTTTGCTTGATTTACTACCACTTTTTGATTTTAAGAATTTAGAAATGCAAAGTATTGTCAGCACCATGCAATGCTAGCAGCTCTTGTACCATGCGCTATGAGTAAAACAGCAGAAGAAGGCCATTCAGTCTCTCCGGTGTGCTTGTATCGCAGGGTCCCCCAACCAGGTCCTCCCTTTCTCTCCATCTGCTCCCCAAGCCGCATATTTTCCCCCTATGCCTATCCCATCCTCTCCTGAAGCTGCATACTGACTTTATCAAGACCACCTCCTCTGGCAGCCCATTCCATCTGGTCACCACCCTCTCCGTGAAGAAGTGCTTCCTAACCTCCCTTCCTCCTAAATCCACCCCCCCCCCAGCTTTAGACTGTGTCCTCTTGTATTTTGGTTGCCATAGATTGAACTAAAAAAGAGGAAGCATATGGGGTGGAGACAGAAAAGACCATGAGTATCATTTAGTGCTGCAGTACAGGACACAGTGTCAGAAGTTGCTAACTGGCTGCCCAGAAGGGTTGTTGTAACCTGACAGCATGTTAAAAAGAAGGCCACAAAACTGTGGCATCAGGAAGGTATCTCAAATTACATGGCAGCACCAGTCAAAGACAATCAGTAGCTGCAGGTGCCCAGTGGGTTTGAGACTTGCTTTAGAGGCAGGGTTTGAGACAGGTCAGCCGATAGCATTACAGTACTACCATTTAGATGAAAATACTGCCAGGCTGAAGAAGCTAGCAGTAAATACTTCCCAGTCCTAAATCCTATCTGGATCCCTGGCTATAAGAGTGTGTCACATAATCCTTAATTAACACTGCTGATTGGCTGGGACAACTCTGCTGTCCCAATATTCCCCCAGTATCCTCTGCATCTCTGAGACTTGGCTGTCCACAAAAATTCCCAACTCTTCAGCAGCTATTCCTGGATACTCTGTCAGGACAGGTGTAAGCATGGAGGTGGTGTTGCGATATATACCCACAACTCCCTTCTTGCATCCATCATCTTCTGGGAGGTCACCTCCAAATCCCATGAGATCCTTCTCTCCAAGCTAGTGTTCCCTTCCTCCTCTCCCTTTTTTATTGCAGTTTGCTATTTCTCTCCTAGCACCCCTCCCCCCTCTTTGGTCTCCAAACTAGCTGCCCTCACATCCTTGACCATGTCAGATGAACTACTAATCCTAGGTGACTTTTAACACTAACTGGCTTGCACAGCTTTCTAAGGCCATCACCCTTGAGATTGAATCCCTTAACCTCACACAGCTCATTACCAACCTTACCAGATTCAATTCTCGCTCTGCCAACCACTCATTGTTGAAATGGATCTTAACCACCCACCCACAAATATTCTCCTCAGCTGGCACCCTCCCTGATGTCTTCAGTGGCCATTGCATCACCTTCTGCATCAGGAAGCAACAACCACCCTCAGCCCCGCCCAAGTATATGTGGTTCAGGCCACTAAGGTCCCTCAATCAGCAGGCTTTATTGTCCAATCTCTACCTGGCTGACTGGTCCAGCGTCTTCACTGCTCTGGACATTGACTTCACACTGGCAGCCTTCAACTCTACCTTCCCAGGTATATGGAATTCACATGCTCCACTAAAGAATTTACATCTCCGGTTCAGGCATCTCCCCTGGATCTCAGCCCAACTGATAAAGCTTTTTAAGGCCAGGGATAAAGCATGGAAAGCATTTAAAGCCTCCTCCAATGCCTCTGACCTTCAGAAATACAGAACATTGAGGAATACATGTACTCAGGCTGTGCGTTCCACTAAAGCTGAATTTTTCAAGTCACAGCTTGAGGACTGCCATCCCGGCCCGGTTGCCTTCTGGAAAACTCTCCACTCCCTGCTCAGCTTCACTCAACATGCTCCTCCCCCATATTCTGATACTGCAAGTGATGGCCCAGGTGCAGTAGCCACCTCCATAAACCATTTCTTCACTACCTGTGCCCTACCCTAAGGGCACTCCCTCACACCATTATCCCCTCCAGGTAGACATCTGTACACCCCGGAACTAGTCAGTTATCAAATCCCCAACCTCCACCAGCACAGGTGCAAACCCTTCCCCATCACCCCTTTAGAGATATTTCATGTCCTTCGATCTCTGAATTCCACCAAACAAAACCCAGATGTAATAAATTCCATTCTCTTGAAAATCTCCGCTCCTGCCATAGTCCCTCCAATTACGCATATCTTCAATCTTTCCCTCTTCACCGGCTCCATACCCAAGTCATCCCACTTCACAAAGGAGGTGACACATCCATCCCCGGTAACTACAGGCCTATCTCTCTCCTTCCCTCCCTCTCCAAACTCCTGGAATCCCTCATCTCCAAAAGACTAAATTTCTTCCTTGCCTCCAAGGACATTCTGACACAATACCTGTCTGGCTTCCATCATCTCCACTCCACATCCTCCTCCCCCCTTCTCCGCCTCACCAATTTCATCCACTCTGCCGTGGACAAGGGCCATCTGACACTCGCCATCTTTATAGATTTGACCAAGGCCTTTGATTCTGTGGCCCATAATATTTTCCTGGAGGATCTCTCCACTATTGGATTATCCACATTGTCTACTGAATGGTTCAAGGCATACCTCACAGATAGGTTTCAGGTCGTCTAGCTTGGGGAAAACAAATCTGACCCACTCCCTATTATGGCTGGTGTTCCCCAGGGGTCAATTCTTGGACCTACCCTGTTCTTCATTTTTGTAAACAACCTTCCCTACACCTGCTCAATATCCCAGGTTCAAATATATGTGGATAACACCATTATCTTCACTTCCGGTACCTCCCTACCCCAGGCTGAACCCATCCTCCAAGCCGATTTCGTGAACACCCTGAGGCGGCTTGAAGATAAAAAGCTCAAATGCAACACCAAAAAAACTGTTGCAGTGGCCTTCGGTTTCACCCAGAAACTAGCTAAAACAACATCTCCTCCCTCCCTTTATGCCCTAGATGGCTCCATAATCACAGTAGCTGACTCATACATCTGGGTGTGTGGCTGGACCCTAAGCTAGACTTCACCCTACACCTAGACACCATCCACAACAAATTGCATCCAAAACTAGGAATGCTTCACAGGCACAAGGATAATCTATCCCTCCATATGAGAAGGTAAATAATTTCTAAACTTATCCGTCCCTCTTTCAACTACGCTGACATGGTCTATAGTTCAGCGCCGCAATCCTCCCTGGCCAAACTAGACCCTCTGTTCCATGCCTTCTGCAGATTTGCCTCAAATCTCCCATACCATACTCATCACTGCCTCCTCTACCAACAAGTCTCCTTGCCTTCACATGCCAATTGCTGCCTGGCTTATTGTACAACCCTCATTGCTAAGTTCTGGTTCAGCACCCTTCCCTCCTATCTATCCGCCTTATTAACCCCAGCTCCTAGCACTGGTTGCTGCCTATGCTCATGTGATCACTGTTCCTTTGCCTTGACCACACCCCATATGCTCACGGGTAAAATAGTGTTCACCCATTGCCTCCCTACACTCTGGAACTCCCTCCCCCTCTCAGTACGTAACCTGTCTACAGTGCTATCCATCAAGAATTACTTCAAGCGCCTCCCACCCCCTCCATGCCAATGTTACAATCCTCCCTAATTGCCAACTATCTCAAATAACACTGACCTTTCCCTGCTTTTTATTCTGCTACCCCAGCTCCTACTCCTCTCCTGTTTCCTGATTGTCCACTACTTGTTGCTGTGTCCTCCACCTCAAATGCACTTATTGGTGCACTCACATCCGCCTCAAAGCACCTTAGTGCAAACTATTGTGCTACTAAGTCTTCTTATTTAAATTGTATATTACTAGGTAAGCTACTAGGCCCTATCACATACATGATGTTCCTGTAACTGCCAGAACTGCATTTACCGTAACTGCTGTTCTTTTTTGTCATCACGTATGTCTGCTTATCACCTGCTGTTCTTCGCATCCATTTTATCTAATTGTATCTGATTATATTTGACTATGTATCTAATTGTATTTGACTATACTAACTTGTATTGTTCCCTTATCCCCCGCCCCGGGTCACACCTGGAAATGAGCTTCAGCTCAGTGTGCCTTTCCCGGTCATCAACTTTTAAATAAATAAATAATTTGTGATACAATGTATATGAAAGGCACTATATAAACCCACATTTCTTTCCTTCCCTTTATAAATCCCTTTGGGATATAGTTTAAATGAAAGGTGCTGTATAAACCCAAATTCTTGTCCTTCCCTTTGTGAAGAACTTTAGGAAACAGTGTATATGAAAGGCACTATATAAATCCAAATTCCTTTCTTTCCCTTTGTAAAGCACTTTTGGATACAGTGTATATAAAAGGTGCTCTATAAACCCAAATTCCTTTCCTTCCCTTTTTAAACTGCATTGGGGTACAGTATGCACGAAATGCACTATATAAACCCAATTTCCTTTACTTCCCTTTGTAAAGCACATTGGGAGGCAGTGTAAATGAAAGCCACTATATAAACCCAAATGTCATTACTAGAACAAGCATTTGTCAATGCCAAGTGTTGCTTGCTGGCATTAGCAGTGGAAGTGCAGGAGTTAGACAGATGCAGTATAGGAATGGCAGTGAGGTATTGAACTGATGCCAACTCCACCCCCACCCTGCAGAGATGGACAAGCATTGGGGTGTGCCTTTGGGTCATCGCCCATAACAGTCACGACATTTCACCTCACCCTACCCTGCAGACACTTACAGCGTGTCAGCGTGGCTCAGTTGATAGCACATCCGCCTCTGGACCAGAAGGTCATGGGTTCTCGCCCCACACTGGGATTGGACTTGCACCTAAAAATCACTGGCATCTTAGTGCAGTATTGGGGGTTGCTGTACTGCTGGGGTGTGCCTTCGGATGAGATGTTAAACTGAGGTCCCTTCTACCCATCCTGGTGTTGTCCAAGTGGAAATAAAAGAACCCAGGGCACTCTGTGCAAAGAGTAGGGAACATTCCCAGTGTCCTGGCCAACATTCCCCTTCCCATAAACTGGTTCACGCAATTATCCAGGTTGTGTGTGGGTGGGTGACGATGTGTGATATGGCCACCAGCACACATTCAGTCACTTCACTACCAGTCTAGCATTGCTTGTAAAGTGCTTTGGGATACACTGTGTATGAAAAGCACTATATAAATGCTGATTCTTCTACAAGTGTTGAGGTGTGCTTTGAAGTGTTTGGGCTTTACACACACCTCATTCCATAAGGAAATACACTGAAATGGATGCAATATAGGAGAATGGCGTGAACTCTGGGGCCAAGGCGCACCTTGATGCCTAAGGTGAAAAGCAAACACAGTGGCTCAGGTCAGCATATGAAAGCTGGAGCCCCGTTCCAAAATATCCAAATGAGATGAAGGCAAAAACGCGGGCTCTACAGCTATCAGTGAAGAAAAAGTCCTCACAATAGGGCACTATAAAACCGCTTTTAATAATATAAAATCGCAGTAACAACAATAAATTTGTGAAAGGTACAAATGAGTGGTAGCAACACCCCAAACATCATCGTTTCACGTTGCAATCAGATGCTTTATCTTGATAAAAGCAGTTTTATAGTGTCCTCTTGTAAGGACTTTTTTCTTCACTGATAGCTGTAGAGCCCGCGTTTTTGCCTGCACCTTGATGCCTGCCACTGGCTGCAGGGTGGGGGTGGAATGGCACGAGCATTACTGTCGACAATCCCAAGTCACACCCCTGATGCATGTCAGTCCCTACAAGGTAGGGCGTTATGATCGAAAACCCTAACACCATGGGCGTTTCTTGGTATTTTTCACTCAAAGTTTTCAACATGGGCATTTTGTGATCTCACCGCATGAATAGTGATGCTATCAGTTCGTTAGCTGAAAGGTGATTTTGCACAGCCACTGTGCCATTTGGCGCCACAGGTGTGAAAACACATTTCAAACAGGATGTGAAAAATGACAGGTGTACTGTCCATGAGGGGGTGTAGAAAAATGGCAATGATGAAAATCTGTAGTGAAAATATAAAAAAACTGGTGAAGTCACGAGTGTGCGTAGAAACTGCGCAACGCACACCCATAATGTAATTAGTTTGGGGAATTTTTTACAGCAGATTTTCAATGCAGGCATTTTGGGACCTCCTCTCATGAACAGTGTCACTGTGATTTTCTTAATCTATCCCGAACACTGATTTCCCACAGCGACAATGCTATTCTGCATCAGAAGTGCAAAAACACATTTTGGCCAGGGTGTGAAAAATGACAGCTGTACTGTTCATAAGGAGGTGTGGAATAATGCCAATGTTGGAAATCTGGACTGAAAAGATTACAAATTTGTGAACTCATGAGCGTGCGTGGAAATTGCACAATGCACACTCATAACACAGTCACTTCACTGACTTTTGTCACCAAATTTTCAGCATAGCCAGTTTAAGACATCTGCTCATGAACAGTGTCACTATGATTTTCTTAATCTGTCCTGAACATTGATTTCGCACACCAACCACGCCACTGTGCGCTACATGTGCAAAAACATATTTTGGGTGAGATGTGAAAAATTACAGTTGTAATGCTCATTAGGAGGGGTGGTGAAATGGCAATGCTGAAAATCTGGAGTGAAAATATTAAAAATGCTTGAAGTTACGAGCATGCGTAGGAACTGCGCAACGCATGCTCGTAAAACAGTAATTTTGAGGAATGTTTTCACCAAATTTTCAACATAGGGTTTTTGGGGGCTTAGCTCATGAACAGTGTCACTGTGATATTCAAAATCTGTCCTGACCATTGATTTCGCACACCGACCGCACCATTGTGCACTTCATGTGCGAAAACACATTTCAGGCAAGATGTGAAAAATGACAGCTGTACTGTTCATAAAAAGTGTAATAAAATGGCAAAGTTGAAAATCTGAAGTAAAAATATTAAAAATGCTCGAAGTGGCGTGCATGTGTAGGAACTGCGCAATGCACACTTGTAAAACAGTCATTTTATTATGTTGTCTTGCGCCTGCACAAGAAACATGGTGCGGTAACTTCGGAATAGCAGGTTTTGGAGGCACGGTCTTGCTGTGGCCTGAGGCACCACTGCTTTTTGGGGCTGGGATCCATGGCAGGAATTAGACTCCACGCTGTCTATGACAGCAGTGCAAAAGCGTGTCCACCACCTTGAAAGGTTATAGCCACTGCAATGAGGGAGCTCCGCCTCATTGCAGGGTGTGCCTTTCCCAGTGTAAGTTTCAGTGCGACATGGCAGCAGCTGTGCCGTTCGCCTTGCACAGTCCCCAGAAAAGCCGAGTTAGGGGGATGCCCAATCCCCTTGTCGGTATCATCCCCCCCAACACTCTTTATTTGCTGATGGGGTGCCCAATCCCTGTCAGCTACAATCCCCCCCCCTTCCCAGTTCATCTGCCGACAGGGTGCCCAATCCCATTAGCCTACAGTCCCCCAAGAAAAACCCGCAGGTGACACCCCTCCCAGTTCATTTGCCAACGGGGAGCCAATCCCATCGGCATCACCCCACTGCCCCCAACCACTCTTTTATTTGCCAATGGGGTGCCCAACTCGCCGGCTCCAGTTCCCTCCCCCCCAAAAAAAAACACACAGGTGACACGCTGGGAGCCTACCCAAGTGTGTCAAATATACCTAAAAACAAAAACCTTCCCACAATGTTTTTTTTCTCTGTAAAGCAGAAAACAGTCCCTTGCAGTCTGCAGCTCGCTCCCCCAACCCACGCGTACCCACTGCATGCCCCACCTCCCCCCACACCCAAAATGTGTTTTCATACTTCCAGCGCAGAATAGCGTGGTCACTGTGGGAAATCAGTGTTCGGGACACAGTAAGAAAATCACAGTGATACTGTTCATGAGCAGAGGTCCTAAAATGCCTATGTTGAAAATTTGGTGACAAATGTCCTTTAAATGACTGTGCCATGAGCATGCATTGCGCAGTGTTCACGCACCCTCGTCATTTTTCACATCCTGGCCGAAATGTGTTTTCGCACTTCTGGCGCAGAATATCATGGTTGCTGTGGGAAATCAATGTTTGGGACAGATAAGGAAAATCACAGTGACTCTGTTCATGAGCAGAGGTCCTAAAATGCCTATGTTGAAAATTAGGTGACAAACGTCCATAAAATGACTGTTTTACAAGCGTGCATTGTGCAGTTTCCACGCACGCTCATAACTTCAATAATGTTTAATATTTGCACTCCAGATTTTCACTATTGCCATTTTTTCACACCTCATTATGAACAGTACAGCTTTCATTTCCCACATCCTACCTGAACTGTGTTTCCTCACATCCGGCATGCATTGGCGCAGTCGCTGTGGAAAAACAATGTTCAGAACAGACTAAGAAAATCACAGTGATACTGTTCATGAGCAGAGGTCCCAAAATGCCTATGTTGAAAATTTGGTGAAAAAATTCCATAAAATGACTATGTTACAAGCGTGCGTTGCGCAGTGTCCATGCACAGTCGTACATTCGAGAATTTGTAATATTTTCACTCCAGATTTTCAACATTGTCATTTTTGCACACTTTCTTATGAACAGTTCAGCTGTCATTTATCACATCCTGCCCGAAATGTAGTTTTGCACATCTGGCGCACAATCATATGGTCACTTTGGGAAATCAACGTTCGGGCAGATTAAGATAATCATAGTGCCACTGTTCATGAGCAGAGATCCTAAAATGGCTATGTTAAAAGTGTGGTGTAGTAATTTCACTAAATGGCTGTGTTACGAGCACGCAATGTGCAGTTTTCACACATGCTCGTAACTTCGAGAATGTTTAATATTTTCACTCCAGATTTCCCACATTGCCATCTCTTCACACCTCCTTATCAATGGTGCAGCTGACATTTTCATGTGGTGCAGAATGGTGCGATCACTGTGGGAAATCAACGTTCGAGACAGAGTAACAAAATCACAGGGGCACTGTTCATGAACAAAGGTCCCAAATGATTTCATGAGGTGGGGTCACAAAAAGGCCATGTTTTCAAATTTGGAGTGCAGATACCAACACACGCCAGGGCATTAGGGTTTCTAACTATTACATCTCACCCTGCACAGACTAACAGGCATCAGGGGTGTGTCTTTGGATTGTCTGCTGTACTGCTCTTGCCATTGGTCCTCCACCTCCACCCTGCAGCCACTGACAGGCATCAAGGTGTGCCTTGGACTCTTCAGCTCCAAAATTCAACCCATTCTCCTATGCTGCACCCATCTTGATGTACTTCCTTATGAAATGGGGTGAGCATAAGCCCAGATAACCCCAAGGCACAATGCGACACTTGTCAGACTCTGCAGGGTAGGGTGAGGTGAAATAGCATGAGCGTTATGGCCAGCAACCCAAACGCACACCCCAATGCCTGTCACCGTCTGCAGGGTGGGGTGGGGTTGATGTCGAATCTATACTTCACTACTACTTCTATTATGTTTCTCTAACTTCTGCACTACCAATGCCAAAATCAGCAAGACAACATTCAGCATTGACAAGTGCTTGTTGAGAATTGCTTCACCAAATTTTCAACATAGGGTTTTTGGGGGCCTACCTCATGAACTGTGATGCTGTTGTTTCGTTAATCAGTCCCAAAAGATGGTTCTGCGCAGTGACCGTGGAATCACCTTTTGGGACTGAATAACACAATGACAGTGATTGAGTTCTTGAAGTGGGGTCTCAAGAACCCCATGTTGAAAATTTGGTGAAAATATTCCCAAAAATGGCTGAGATATGCACCAAAGTTGAAAAAAAACATTTATGCCATTATACAGCTTACCGGCATTTCTTCAGTTCGCAGTTGGCTTTGAAGAGTGCAGACGTGTTCCCAGTCCACCGAAGATTGTTGCGCTAGGCTCCAGAGGTTAAGTATGGGTCACACCTGGAAACAAGCTTCTGCTTAGTGTGCCTTTCCTAGTTAAACAATTTCCCTTTCCCTATGGGGTGAGGTGGGTATGCAGAGGGTGGGCAACGGGTTGGGGAGGGGCAAGAGAATCAATGAGGGACCGCTTTTAACGTACCAAAATAGCTGATTGCGTGGTGACGTGGACGAATTTCTTGACGCATTGTGGCCTGCTCCCTAACTGTTGACTGAAGCAATGTGTTTCTTGCACATGCGTCCAAGCAACACAATAAATACTGCACTAAGTAGAACAGGCAATAATGTGGCTGCAGAGGCCCATCCCTTGCTAACAGCCTTGGTTCCTGCTCCGAACCCTGGTCATCACTGTTGTCCAGCGCAGGGCTGCTGATGGGACTTTCTTAGCCTTTAGCGAGTGGTTGTCAGGTTGTCACAATGCCCAACTGTGGCCTAGTCACCAAGGGGAGCAGTGGCAGCCATGGTGACTCTACAGGGGTGGCAGAGATGTCAGTGAGTCTCATAGAGGCAAACTGTTGCATGTACGCACTTGGCCCCGTTTATGCCACCGTCTCTGGGGAAGTCGGGGTGAAGATCACAGAAAAATAATACAGAGTCTTTGAATGACAGAGTTGGTGCTCCCCAGGCTGGATCTGGCACAGTCTGCAGCATATCCACAGATAATGCCAACCACTGTCTGCAGCATATCCACAGACAATGCCAAGCACTGTCTGCAGCATATCCACAGACAGTGCCAAGCACTGTCTGCAGCATATCCACAGACAATGCCAACCACTGTCTGCAGCATATCCACAGACAATGCCAGGCACTGTCTGTAGCACACTGACTGACTGTGCCAGCCTGCTCACCACTCAGGAGTGCTACTGATGAAGAAGATGATGTTGAGCTTGAACAAAAATATAAGGATTACCCACCACTGACACCATGCTAATATGAATGCTGATATTTCAATAGGGACCTTGTCAGTGTCCCCCGGTTTAAAGATGGTGAGACATGGGAGATGACATGCTTATGAAGAGGGGTTTTGCCCCCATTAGGTCAGGTTGTGGGGCTACTGTGAAATAATGATGTTGTGAGGGGGATGGTGAATGAAAATGATTAGATGGCTAGCAAATTGTAGGAAAGAGATCTCAGTGCTTTGGGGGATATTTTTTTGTGTTTGGAAGGCAGGCTGGTGTTGTAAGACTAGTCCCAGTCGACAGCTTTAACTGCAGTTTGGGGCAGCTGCTAGCAAGGCAAACAAAATCAAGGCATGCATGTGACTGGCAGTATAGCCTAAAGGTTAAAGTAATGAGCTATGAATGAGTTTGGTATATCCAGCAGACTTGGGTTTGATTCCCATAACTGCCAGTTGCATACTTTGTGACCCTGACCAAGTCACTTAACGTTCCCATGTCACTCCTGAAAACAGGCCTTGGACCTAGTGGGCTTTACCTGGTTGCTAAAGAATAAAAATAAACACAGAGGAAAAACTGCCACTTAGCAGGTCATGAAACATGTAGACAGTATAGAGTTTGCCCAAATTCCACTCCTGTACTTTTTCCAACCAGAGTTTCTGGGTGGGGTGGAGGGGTGGTAACATAATCAGGTCTTGGAAATTATTCATCCAGTCAGAAAGCAGGACATTCCCTGTCAATATTATCCTGTATTATTATTTTTTTTATTTATTTAGCTTTTGTTGACCAGGTAGGCGCACTAGACAAGTCATATGCCTATTTTCAGGAATGACCCGGGAGAGTACAATGAAGATACAGGTACAAGCAGAGCACATAACAATGAGCAAAGCTGAGTACATTGATATAAGAGAACAGGCTAACATAGATAGTCTACTGTCAGCAGTAATAGGTAATAAACATACATACAAAAAAATAAATAGTCTAGGTCATTCAATGGCAGGGACAGTAATCACAGTGTATGAGAGACCATTAGCTGAGCCACAGAAACAGCTAGTTCCTGAGTATTTAATCAGGCAACTGACATGCATCCAAGTGTGAGTCCAATGCAGAGACCAAGATGAAGGTGGCTTGGGACACTTGCATGCTGAGGGCAACTTCAGATGCTTCTACAGGGAATTCCAGAGGCACAAGTGGGAGGGGGAGGAGTGAACATGGGTAGGGAGGGAGTTCCATAGCCTGGGAGCACTTGAAGCGAAGTCTCTATCCCCCATAAGGGTTTGGGTAAAGGGGACTTTGAGCACCCCAAGATCCTGAGACCTAAGGGAGTAGGAGGAGGGGTCAGCAAGCATGAGAAGCTATGCCAGCCCTGGAGGGGTGCCAGTTCTGATCATTTTACCCACAAAACAGCCTAGCCCAAAGTTCAAGTGATTTGCCAAGGAAAGCCAGCCAAGTTTGTTGTATAACTCACAGTGGTGGGTGAGTCGAGGGGCAGCCAGAGCGAAGTGGCAGATATTATTGTAGGTTATGTGCCACAGAGTAAGGAGAACCTTTGAGGTGCGGGCAAATCGGAGTAGGTCATGGCTAAGCAAAGGAGCTGCATACCTCTGGCAAGTGCCAGACGAGCAGCAGACATCAGATTTTTCTTTGCCCTGTAGGCAAGACCCAGTTTACAATTTACAGTTCTGCAGACATTTAGGATGTGACTCCCCAGGTCAAGTTGGGGTTAAGTGTCACTCCAAGGTATTTGATGGAAGTTGTGGTTAGGAGGGGAGCACCATCCACACCAATGACACACAGAGGGGCAGGGGAGGCCTTGACCTTGGCCAACGACCCAAACAGCACGGCCCGAGTTTTTTTCAGGACCAGTCTGTGAGATGTTACCCAGGACTGAGTAGTCTTAAAGTCCTCAGTCAACTGAAGGTTGAGAGTCCCAATGTCTCAGGAGTGTGCCAGGATGACCAGGTCATCCGCATAAAGGGTGGCACTACAGTTGGTTACAGTGGCTGGGAGATTGTTAACAAATACAGAGAAGAGAAGGGGCTCCAGGATAGAGCCCTGGGGGACGCCAGAGGTCACCGAAGTGGGATCAGAGAGGATCTTGTTGAATTTGGTCAGCTATACCGTGCCCTGGAAGTAGTTTGTAAGCCAATTCAGGGCAGGAGGGGACAGGCCAAGGGACCACATCTGTGTGCAAAGTAATGCATGGTCCACAAAGTCAAAGACCTTTGATAGGTCAATGAATATGGCTCCAGAGACTTTACCCTGGTTTATGGCCGCCCTGATGCTAAATGAGGCAGAAACAAGGGCCATGGATGTGCTATACCCTTTTTGAAAGCCATGCTGTGCAGGGCCCTGAATGTACTCAGTGAGTTGCTCAACCACGACTTTCTCTAGGAGTTTGCTAATAGCCGATAGGATGGCGATTGGCCGATAGTTATCCAGAACTTTGGGATTCCCCTGCTTCGGAACAGGGACAATTTTTGCCACCTTCCAAATGTCAGGAATAACCCCAGTGGCAAGGTACAGGTTGAGGATATGCGCCACTGGGAAGGCAATGTGGGGGACACCTAGCTTCAGAAGCTTGGGCTCCATATTATCAAGGCGAGCACTGAGCACAGGAGAGACCAGAGAGAAGTCTCTGTGTCTCCATGACAGACACAGCCCTGAGATAAAATAATGGATGAGAGGGTGAAACCTGCTGGGGCGGGTCACTGGTATTCACTCCAGCAGGGAAAAGGGAGTGAAAGCTGACAAGTCTGAAAAGTGGATTATTACAAGTGGAGCCACCAATGATCATATCGGATATCCCAGAATTGGAGGAGCCACTGACTAGGTTTTTTATGTTCCTCCAGAACCATTGTGGGTCCTTAGCAGAGCAAAGATGGGCAGATTTACAGTATTCACTCTTTGCCGCCCTGATGACTTTTTTGCACTCATTTCTGAGCTTCCTATATTGTTAAAAGATGGACTGATCTAGCATGCTTTTGAAGTGAGCCCAGCACTTGTCTCTAGCCCGCATGAGAGCTAAGAGGGGCCCGTGCAGCCATTTTGAGGTGGATCCCATACCCACCGCCTAATAAGGGGCGCATGTTTGTCCTGCAGGGCACCAAAGACAGTAAGAAACTGGGAGACAGCAGTAGAGGGGTCATGGGCACTAAGCACCCCAGACCAGTCAGTGAGCCTCAGATCCTCCTGAAATGTCCCCAGATCAAACCTAGAGAAATCTCTAACTTGAATGATTTTGTTAGGAATTTTTGGGGAAGGGATTTTCCACACACAGAATACAGGGGTGTGATCAGAGATGGAGTTAGGCAGGGTTCCGGTGGAGCTGACCCTCTCAGGGCGATTTGACAGAACCCAGTCCAGCAGGGAGCTAGTGACACCATTTGCCGACCATCTAATTGGCTCCTGGATAAGCTGTGTCAGGACTAGACTCACAAATAGAGGTTCAAACTGCTTAGAATTGCCTCCAATCCAGTTCAAGTTCACATCTCCCAGGATTAGTAGTTCATTGTCCTCAACATTAGGACCAACGGTGTCCAGGAGGTGGGCAATGCCAGGCAGACCACCCTTGGGGGATTGTATGTACATACAATGTGCAGCTTTTTTGTATTCCCAAATAACAACACAGTATGCAGCAGCTCACATGAGGACAGAGAGGTGTGCTGATGTGCCACCAGAGACACTTTAAGGTGACACTTAAAGTAAATTAGAATGCCACCACCCCGCTTGTTACCCAGTCAATCCTGTCTAATAAACTCAAAGCCAGGAAGTGCACAGGCCGAGTCAGGAATTAAGGGTTTCAACCAGGTCTCTGTTATGCCAACAATGACAGCCTTATAGTGTGCAGCCCAGGCAGTGAGTTCATCCAGGTTGGGCAAAAGACTGCGAATATTAAGGTGAGCAAGTTTTACCCCCTTGCACGACCCCCATTCTGTAGGTGGTGAAGAGGCCTGATAGGTAGGACCAGGATTAAGCTCAATATCACTGGCCAGGGCCAGTATCACCAGGAAGAGCCAGAGGAGATACCATCAGATGGGGATACCTCTGGTCGAGGGCCTGCGGGCTGGACGTCTCCTCACCAAGGAAGGACACAGGAGGCATCTAAAATCAAGGCAGTAGGAGGGGCAGGGGGGCAGCCTATCAAGGGCAAGGAGGTTAGAGATGGTGAAGTCAAACCCCTTGTAGGGGACAGACATACCCCAGTGGTCCCCTGCTAACTGAGAGGGGTCAGCGACCATTAGGGAGAGGAAGAGACCAGAGAGGAGACCAATGAGGAGGGCAACACTGGGTGTAGAAGGCATGACACCACCCCTGGTAGATTTAGGAGTATCCATTCTAAGGTAGAGCTAAGCAACATCCAGTGACTCGCACCTTGACAAGGTGACAGTAAAAGGACCAGAGGGATGGCCTGGGGGAGACTGGTCAATGTACACAGTGCACAAGTGCAACTAATAGGACAGGATCAACGTGGGTATAGGCGTTTAAGCTTAGACAGAGAATCAGAGACTCAGAAATAACTGCCAGAACACTCCCCTCGGAGGATTACAGGCAGCTAGGTATATGCTTGCCAGTACCAAGAGAACGCTATTTTACTATTCATAGTCCAGCCAACACTCTGAGCAACAATATTACAAAAATATGCAGGGGTCAGCAATATACATGTAGCAATATACAGTGAACAGGCAGAAAAATAAGCAACCCTTTGTAGTTTACAGTGCCCAAGGAGAAATAAGCAGCCCGACGCACAATACCCTGAGCAAATCAGTGAGGTCAAACATCTTAAGAGTCAAGTCAAGGTACAAAAGATTTTTCAGCCACACCCATCCAGCTAATATGAGCCACAGTCATAGAGGGGAGGAGCTTACGCGTATTTAATGGGAGGAGGGAACAGGGTGGGTGGGTGAGGAAAAGAGATTTCCCCAGCTGAAAATTGTATTTTCAGGTACAGCACTTCGCGGTCGGGACACGTGCAACAGCAGGGGATGATGGCTTCAATTTGTAGGCAGGATTCAGGTTCTGGGCAGAAATTCTTAGCTGAAGACATGCTGAGGAGGCCTGCCGGTGCTCAGTTAAGCAAGCCGGCACCTCAACTTGCACAAACAATGTTGTAGCCTGGTGAAGGTGGGGGGGACCCTCCAAGCACAGGTCACCCTCGCCACCCCTCCTCGATGATAAAGTCAGTTACAAAGTTCGGAGCCGCTGGACGCGCTCTCACTTTTGAACGAGGGGAGCTAGCACATCACAGCAGCAGGAGCAAATAGGAGACAGAGTCCAGGGGTAGAGTGTTGGTGCCTAAAATTTGAAAAAGATGATTCCTCTGCTGCAAATTGTATTTTCAGGTACAGCACTTCGCGGTCGGGACACCTGCAGCAGCAGGGGCTGATGGCTTCAATTTGCAGGCAGGATTCAGGTTCTAGGCAGAAATTCTTAGCTGAAGACATGCTGAGGAGGCCTGCTGGGGCTTGGTTAAGAGAGCCGGCACCTCAAGTCACACAAACAATGTCGCAGCCTGGAGGAGGTGAGGGGGAACCTCCAAGCACAGGTCGCCCTCGCCACCCCTCCTTGATGATAAAGTCAGTTACAATAATTATTATAATTTCCCTTCACCCATACAAATCCTTGTTCAGGCCCCTCCTTGATCTCAGTGAGAACTTCTGTTCCCATAGCTGAGAAAAGACATTCACATGATTGACAATGTACTGAGGAGAGTGAGGTTTGTAAAATATAGGCCATGAGGACCAGCTAATAGAACGGTGGCTGTTTTCTATGTAAGAATGGAGGTTCAGAGAGGACATGATCATGGTCTGCAATATTTAGAAGGCTAATGCCAGCAGTTTTAGGAATGACACAACCAGTCCCCCCTTCGTTGGCTATTTAAACCAGCTTCCTCCTACCTCAATCAGAAGCACTGGTTCTTTGTTCCCGCCATCCTCCCCTCCTCCTCTTCCAGCAACTCACTTCTCTCCTTGGATGCCTTCCTAAGGTACCTTTAGCCTAAAGGAATTCTGTTCTGGTGGCACCTCTAGGGATGGTACCCTCACCAAAGGGTTCACCAACAATGGTGGTAGTCCCAATGGGATAGAAAGTATGAATACCCAAACCATCCCTATGTAATAGTCAAATAGTCAGTCATACAACTAACCTACTGATTATCAACAATGTTGAGCACAACGCCTCACCTGGTTGCGAACACCAATCGAACTGAAAGGGGTAACACTGTCAGACCAAACACAGCTCTTTAGGATGTACAAGGATGACAGGACAAAGGGACACATGGGCCTGATTTTCAAGATATGCCGTGACTTGCACGACTGAAAGATCGCAATTGAAAAAATGGCAACCTGAAAACAGTGAGTCAAAAAGAGTGACCTGCAAAAACAACGATCACCAAAATGGCAGTCTCTGGCTTTCTCCCCTTCCCCAAGTTGCATCCTCCCCAGAGTTGATTATATCTAGAATGGGGGATGTGGGAGCAAAGCCCTCCCCCCCTCAATGGAGGATGTAGGGGGCAAAGCCCCTCGCAGAAACTTACTGGCAGTGTTGTTGCCTTTTTGGCGAGCGCTATTATTTCAGGGTCATTCATTTATTTCTCGCTGTTTTCTGGCTGCTGTTTTGTCATCACTGTTTTGCACTCGCCCAAACCACAAAGAACCATTTTCAAAGCTCATTTTCTGCTGCAAGTCCCAAATGCCTCAGATATATGACACATAGGACATGTGGCAAAGAAACATGATTTTCCATCCTTGTGTCATGTTGATGTCCACTAGACCACATTTCTATGGTCTACCAGGCATCACTGTTGGGACTTTTTGCATGCCTCTTGCAGTAACTTGTGGCTAATCTTAGTTGTAAGCTGCCAGATAGCACGACCAAATGCCATTAATGCACCTAATATTGGAAAATTGGGCACAGTGGCACCACTTGGCTATGGCATATCTGCAGTGCTGAACAGTAAGGCTGTAGGAATCAGCACAGGCAGTGCATCAGCTTTTAGAAATCTGGCCATGATATCATTGAAAAGAGGAAGGTTCAAGAGAAATGCCAGGAAGATCTACTTTAGAGACTACATGGTGGAAACTTGGAATGGTCTTCCTCCAGAGCATGTGATATCATCCTATAAAGTGGAATGTGTCTCTCACTGCGCCAGTGCCACTTGATGACAACAAATGGCGCTGTAGCAGGGAAGACTGTAGGTGAGCAGAGCTGTATGCAACATATGACGAACTGCCGGTGTATGCTCAGGCCACTGTACTTCCAGTATGCAGTGTTTCAGGGAGAACATGAGAACTAGAAAGGAGTGACAGGCGGGTGACACCCCTCCATCCTACATCCCTGACTGGGTGACCCGCAGCACAAGGGCCTAACCTCAGCTCTTCCTCCCATCACTTCTGAATTAGAAGGGATCTGACGGAGACAGGCTGTAATGGTGCATTATAGAATAACCAAAATGATTCACGGCCTGCAGGACAGATCCTGCGAGGTTCAGTTTAGGGCAAAGGACATGTACTCGGTGAAGGCCGGGAGAGAGAGGGGTGATTTGATAGCCCTTTAAGTTCCTGAAAGGGGTGAATGGGATAAACTGCTAGGAACTATTAAACAGGAATAGCAAATCTAGAACACAGGGACATAAACTGAAGCAGGCTGCAGGGGGAGTCAGTAGAGACTTGAGGAGGTTTTGTTTTACAGAGAGTGGTTAAGGCGTGGAACCGCCTGCCGACGTGGTGGACACCAAAACCATCAATGACTTCAAACACAGCTGGAAGAGATCTAAGGGCTTAATAGTGAACTAAGGGGGGAGGGGGAGCAGTAAGGCAGGAATCATGGGAGGAGCATGAGCAAAAAACTCATATAGACACTAGGTCTAGGGGTAGGTTAGGGTTTACGGGCAGACTAGATGGACCAAGGATGTTTTTTGCCATCATTTCCCATGTTTCATGTTTCTCTGAGAGGCCCATCAGCCAGGGGAGATGGCGTAGTAACAACAAAGTATAAGTGGTGAGGTGAGCCAGGAAGGAGTAAGGGCCAGATGTCTACTCTCCAGTGAGAGAGGTTGGGAGCATGTAGACAGATGAAGGCAAGTCCTTTCCCCTATGTGAAAGAGAACTGAACAATCATGCTTATTTTGTGCCAATCACAAACAAGAAAATGCCAGAATTCTCACACTTTTTTTATTTCGTACAGCTGTCATCTCGTGCTGTACTCCTGTGCCACCACCAGGTGCACGATTTTTTGGTGCTGCATTCTTTTCTGTTGGACTGTTTCACTTTTTGCGTGAATGCAGGGGGTTGGAGGACACAAAAATAAATGCTGTCCTATTTTTAAAGTCTGTAAGACTCAAGGAGTGGTCTCACACCTGGCAGCTTGGGTTCAATGCCAAGAAGTGCAAAATGATGCATTTTGAAGCCAAAAACCCAGGATACAGCTACTGGATGGACGGTATCAAACTGTCCACATCCAACGAAGAGAAGGATCTGGGGGTGCTGGTGACTGGGAAATTAAACCACTCGGCCCAGCAAAGGAAGGCAGAGGCTAAGGCTAACAGGATGCTAGGGTGCATAGCAAGGGGGATTACATGCAGATGTAGTGAAGTCATATTGCCCCTGTACAGGTCCCAGGTGAGGCCGCACTTGGAGTACTGAGTACAGTTCTGGTGCCCATACTTGAAAAGGAATAGCAAACTACTGGAGGCAGTGCAGCGAAGAGCAACAACGATGATCCAGGGGTTGTGAGATAGAACTTACGAGAAAAGACTAAAAGAGCTCATCATGTATACCCTGGAGGATAGAAGAGAGAGAGGGGACATGATCGAGACCTTCAAGTACCTGAAAAGGATTAACAGAGTAGGTTTCCAGGGTAGGTTTACTCTCCAGAATGGAAAAGATATCACAGGGTACTCCCTGAAGTTAAAGGGACAGATTCAGGAGGGAAAGGAGGAGGCACTACTTCACTGAAAGAGTGGTAACAGTGTGGAATGCACTGCCTGAGCAACTCGTATCAGTGCAGACTCTGGGGTGCTTCAAGAGGGGGTAGGACAAATTCAAGGGGAACGTGCATACTAGGGTGGGTAGTTGGGGGAAGGAAGAGTTAATGTGGGGGGCAGCTGCAGTCTAATCAGCTGAAGTGCTGCACACTCGAGCAGACTAGATAGAACATATAGCCTGTATCTGCTGACAATTTCACATGATCGTATGTTCGTAACTATCCATGTGTTAGGATAGTTAGTGTCATGATTTAGGTAAGGAATAATCCATGACTGAGTGTGTGGCATAGTGCAATAACTGCATTCCTTGGGTGGGCTGTTATTCACGAGGTGCAGCAGAGTGCCTTCAAACACCCAGGAAGTTTGGTTATGGTAGCTTTGTTACACACGCAGAGTGCATTTTGACTCTTACAACATTCAGAAAAAGGTCAAAAGTGTTATGAAAAAGTAATAGGACCTGTTTGGGCACCCAGAATTGTGAAGTGGCACAGTTCTGGTTTCTCAGACTTCACAAGATGGCTGCCTTATGCAAAGAAACATCCCTCAGAGGGCGTATTAACTTGTACAAACATACTTGGAGTGGGTGTCCTTATTCTACCTCTGCAAAAGGAAAATGCATGAGCAAAAAAAATGGCTCTGATGTAGAAACTTCATTCTGTCAAGTAAGCTTTCTGGCTTCCGGAGCTTTTCTGTGTAACAGCTTTGTTTTTTGGTTTAACTGCAGTGTAGTTCCACTTGATGTATGATCAGTATTTGCTACATAAAGTAATAAGTTACCACACAGATTTTTTTTATTGGGAAAAAACATGACACTGCTTCCCTGGGGAGCAGCTGCTCGTTTATTGAGTGTGAGCTCATTGCACACCACAGAGTAACCACGGCTGCTACAAAGCTGCAGTAAGACTATCCAGCCATCATTTAGATTTACTGGTGGTAATATGTACTGAATCGGGAACGCCTGTATGGACAACGGAGAGGGCTTTGATTGCAACAGTCATTTAATTTGGTGCCGCCACTTCAAGACTGCGGGTTAAGCTAAAACTGTAACTTCAAGAGTTCCAAGAACACTTGAGAGTGAGGCAATGACAGACTGTAATGAAGGATAGGATCCATCTTTTCGGATGAGACATTAAACCGAGGTCCCATCTGCCTGGATTGGTTGTAGTTCAGGTGGATGTTAAAGATCCCACGGCACTTATCAAAAAGAGTAGAGAAATTTCCTCGGTGTCCTGGCCAAATTTCCCTCATTCAGTAAAAATACCACCAACAGCTTAATCTAGTTCAAGGTCAGTTGGCATTCGTCTGTGTCCCCCTTTCCCGGGTCATGCCTGAAAATAGGCAGGATTTGTCTAGTGCACTTACCCGACAACAAAACTAAGTAAAAAAAAATAAAATAGAAAAATGTTAATTGCATAACCTATTTGCCAAGAAAATGGACTGAGCTTCGTGTACGTCAGAATTCGGACCGCTGGTGGATGTTACCTATTGATGAACTGCAGTTCATTCCTTTAAATGTTAAGGCATGGCCAGGAAATGGCTCATCGTGAGTTACTGTAATCCTACAGGGGCCGTGAGGCATGATGCAAGGCCAAGTGCCCAACGGAAGAATTGCACAGGAGACAAGGACCCCTTTGGCCCTTGTAACTTCCAAAGCTCTTAATGTGTAATTCCAATACAGGAAGTGCCTCAAACCCTTAGGGGTTGCTTCATGAAGGTAACCCAACTACTAGAGTTCCTAAATCATTTAATTAAACTATATTTGTTTTTAAATTTACAATTTATGACTCCTTTGGTCTCCAGTCCTGCCCCCTTCAAACAGGCAAACTCCCAACTGCATTGACAGGCTTCTCCATTACTTGTTTAATTTCCTTATGGCTTGCTCCACACACAGACACACACACACATACACACACACACACACACACATATCAACCCCAAAGGTTGGGACCATGGGCAGAGGAATTCCCACGTGGGCACTTTGACAGGAAATCAATCAGCATCATGCAGTCCTGGAGTACCCGCTGATCATTCTGCACATGCTAGGATATTTTTCCACGTTTTCTTTCCTCTGTGGAACATCAATGTAAGGTCTCAGTCACTTGCGCACTGTGCATGCCACACCACATGTATCAACAATCCTGATTCTGCACTGTGATGATAAATTTGGTTTTGTTCCCTTACTGGGTTAAATTCAGCTTTTTGATAATTCAGATAGCTATAAATCTATAATACAAAACTAGTTTTAAATAATACATCCTCCATATAAATTAGACGCTGTACAGAGAGGGTAATGTATGGCAACTCCTTGGTAACCTCACTGTAATCGCTTCGAAAGGTTACCATGACAGCTTTGTAAACCTCGAGAGAGTGACGCTCGAGAGGTAATACATTGTCACGGTGACTTTGAGAATCGATTTCAGCCAGGATACCAATGAATCTCCATACATTATATTTTATAGTGTATGGGGTATAAAAATAAAATAAAGCGAGCGCCCTTTTGAAAGAAAAAAAGCCCTTACTTTATGCTGTTTCCACATAGAGCCCCGCTTGATGCCACCACTCTCTGTAAGGGCCAGCTCTCACCACTATGGCCCTTCATTGTGAGCTGCTACTTTTTTCATTTTAGTCTTTGGTAACTGGGTAAGGCCCACTAGGCACAAGTGCCTGTTTTCAGGGGCAACCTTGGCAGTTAAGTGACTTGCTTGGAGTCACACGGTATGCAAGTGGAAGTTGTGGGAATCAAACCCTGGTCTTCTGGATGACCAAACTTATTTACAGTTCATTATTCTAAGCTCTAAGCTATACTTCCAGCCCTAAAATGCATGCATATGCAGAACGGATGCAGCTGTAATCCCATCGCTATGACGTACTCAAGAGGGGTTAACAACACCTTGACGTCATAATGATGGGATTACAGAGAAATAATAGTAACACTTTTTAGTAATAAGGGCTCCCCATACATAGAAACGTAGAAACATAGAATTTGACGGCAGATAAGGACTGCTTGGCCCACCTAGTCTGCCCATTTTCCTACCTAACAGATAAGCTGCATATCCTAGTTAACCAACAGCTACTTCCTCCTACTCCCCACTAGGACTGCCTTATGTCTGTCCCATGCATTCTTGAATTCCCCACTGTTCTTGGCTCCACGACCTCCTCAGGGAGGCTGTTCCATGCATCCACAACCTCTCCATGAAAAATACTTCCTCACATTACCTCTGAGCCAGTCCCCTCTATCTTCAAATTGCCTTGCCTTGTTCTTGCACATCTCTTTCTGAAAGATGCTACCCTCTTGGACTTCTTCCTCTCTCCTTCTTTCCTCAAGGGTATACATATTATGCGCCTTTAGTCTTTCTTCAGATGCCTTCTGGTGCAGACCTGCACCATTTTGGTTGCCCTCCTCTGGACAGCCTCCACTCTGTCTTTGTCTTTGCGGAGATGTGGTCTCCAGAACTGCACACAGTACTCCAGATGGGGTCTCACCAACTGTCTGTACAGAGGGATAACAACTTCCTGTTTTCTACTATTGATGCCTCACCCTATGCATCCCAGTATCCCCCCAGCCTTCCTTACTGGCTTCTCACATTGCTTGCCCACCTTTAGGTCATCTGATATAATTACCCCCAGGTCCCTTTCCATTTTTACTGTTGTCAGTATCTCACCCCCATTGTGTACTCTTCCCCTGAATTTTTGTTTCCCAGGTGCATTACCTTGCACTTCTTTGCATTAAATCTGAGCTGCCATACATTTGACCATTCCTCCAACCTTGCCAAGTCCATTCTCATCCTTTTCACTCCATCTTGTGTATCAACCCTGTTGCAGATCTTTGTGTCGTCTGCAAAGAGACATACTTTTCCTTCCAGTTCCTCTGCAATGTCACTTATAAAGACATTAAAAAGGACCGGTCCCAGTACTGAACCCTGCGGCACCCCGCTAGTAACCCTCCTTACTTCACTGTGGACTCCGTTTACTACTACCCTTTGCGTCCTGTTGTCTAGTCAATTTTTTATCCAGGCTACCACCTTGGGACCCACAAGGCTGGCTAACTTGTGTATTAATCTTTTGTGTGGGACTGTATCAAATGCCTTGCTAAAATCTAGGCAGGCCATGTCCACAGCCCCTCCTTGGTCTACTACTTTTGTCACGCAGTCAAAGAAATCTATTAGATTTGTCTGCCACGACCTTACCGTCGTGAATCCATGCTGCCTTGGGTCCTGTACCCCACTGGCCTCTAGGTACTCAACAATTCTTTCCTTCAGAAGTGATTCCATCATTTTCCCTACCACTGAGGTCAAACTAACTGGTCTGTAGTTTCCTGCTTCTGTCCTGCTCCCACTTTTGTGAAGAGGAATCACATTCACCCTTCTCCAGTCCTCAGGTACCACCCCATCCTCCCATGATTTGTTAAAGAGAGTAGTCATGTGTCACTAGTTCTACCTTTAGTTCTTTTTAGAATTTTTGGGTGAATCCCATCAGGTCCCATTGCTTTGTCCACCTTCAGTTTTATTAGTTCTTTCAGAACCCTTTCTTCTGTAAATGGACCATTATTGACTCTGCTTTTCAGAGTGTTTTGTTTGGTTTAGGTACCTCCCCCTCCTCTTCCTTTGAGAATACTGAGCAGAAATATCTGTTCAGTATCCCTGCTTTTTCACTGCACCTTCTGCCCACATTCCTTCCCCTTTATTAAGCCTCAGTATCCCTCCTTTGGTCTTTCTTCGCTCCCTAATGTACCTATAAAAGGTCTTATCCCCCTTCTTAACAGAGTTGGCTATCCTTTCCTCGGTTTGGGCCTTTGCTATTCTGACTGCCTTCCCTGCCTCTTTCTGCTTTAACTGATAAAGTTCTCTGTCCTGCTCCTTCTGTGTTTCCTTATATTTCCTGAATGCTATCCTTTTCTCCTTAACAATCCCTGCCACCTCTTTTGAGAACCATAGTTTTTTTTTTTCCTTCGTTGTGTTTTGTTGATTTGCTTTACACAAAGGCTTGTTGCCTCTGTGACGGCTGTTTTGATTACTCCCCATTGTTCCTCCACCCCTCCTTTTTGCCTGTTTGCTAGTGCTTTTCTGAGGCACTCTCTCATTTTCCCAAAGTCAGCCCTCCTAAAGTCCAATTCTCTTGCTTTTGTATGGCTTGATTGTATGGCTGTTTATCATGAACCACACTGTTTGGTGGTCGCTTGTTCCCAGATGGCTACCCACTTCTAAATCTGAGATTCTTTCTCTGTCCCTATTTGAGAGTACCAGGTCTAAGACTACTCCCTCCCAAATGGGTTCCAATACTAGCTGTCTGAGGCATGCCCCTTATAGGACATCAAGAATGACCCTGCTCTTGGATGTGCCCGCAGCAAAGGTGCTCCAGTTAACATCTGGCATATTCAGGTCCCCCATCAACAATATCTCTCCTTTTTCCACCATTCTAAGGATACTTTCTATCATTTCCTTGTCCATTCCCTTCCCCTGAGATGAGGGTCTGTATACAACCCCCATGCAGATTGTGGTGCCATTTCTTGTCTCCAGGGTGAACCAGAGTGCTTCATCTGCTCCCTGTTTACTCTTTAGTTCTGTAGCTTTGATCCATTCCTTTACATAGAAAGCTACTCCTCCTCCTCCTCCTCTTTTACCCTCCCTGTCCCTCCTGTAGATTGTGTATCCTGGTATGTTGACATCCCAGTCATGGTTCTCCGTGTACCATGTTTCTGTGACTGCCACAATATCCAGGCAACCCTCTTCCATCAAGGCCACTAGTTCAAGGAGCTTGTTACACAGACTACAGGCATTGGTACTCTCCCTCCACGTTTTGATGGCCTTACCCCTTTTAGCCCCATCCCTGTCCTTACTGCCTTTGCCTTTTTTATGTTTGCTTGTGCGCATGTGCAAGAAACATTGTGTGACAGCTTAGGAGAGAAGCAGGTTGTGGAGGTGCGGCACTGTTACAGCCAAGAGAGGCACTGCATTTGGGGGCTTGGCAGTGGTGGACCAATGGAGGCACAGTGTGCCGATGACACTGGTCTCAATAAGTGCACCAAGTACAAACGTTTTCACCACAGCAGTCAGGGGCTGCCTCATCATTGCAGCGTCAGTCATTCTGCTGCAATGAGGGAGCGACCTATAATTGCAGGGCGGAATGTTAGCTAGCCTAATACTGTTTGTGAACGTGGCGGGCAGCTTGCCGCCACATTCACAAACAGTAATATGCAGCCCTCCTGCCGAGGAGGTGCCCAATCCCCCTTGGCAGCATGTTCCCCTCCCTCCGCAAACAGTCTTTGTTTGCTGACTGGGACCCCACTCCCTATCAGCATAACCTGCTCCAGCCACAAGTAACACACTGATGGGGGAGCCCACTCCCCATTGGCATAATTCCCCACCCCAGCAAAGCTATGTTTGTGCCGAGGGGTGCCCAATCCTCCTCGGCTACTGTGGCTCTTCTGTATGCTGAGGGGTGCCCAACTCTGCTCTGCCACAGTCATCCCCCAACAAAAAGAAGGTTGACACCTGAGAGCCCACCCCCGCATGCCAAATATCCACTGAAATGTCCCTGTAAAGCAAAAATCATCCCGCAATGTTTGTTTTTTTCCTGTAAAGAAGGAAACGGTCCCTCGGTGGTAGCCCTGCTCCCCCCACAACCCGCACCCACCCACTGTGCACCATGTCTTCCCACACTCCCCAACCCCATACTTACCTCTGGAGCTCAGCGCGATGATCTTCGATGGACCGGGAACACGTCTGCACTCTTCAAAGCCGACCATGAACTGAGGAAATGCTGGTAAGCTGTATAATGGAATAAATAGGAGGGGGTTCAACTTTGATGCATAACTCAGGCATTATTTGGAATTTAAGCACCAAATTTTCAACATGGGGTGTTTGGGACCCCCCTTATGAATTCTTTCACTGTCTTAGTGTTAATCGGCCCCAAAAGGTGATTTCGCGAACACTGCTTGGAATCACCTTTCAGGACTGATTAACGAAACGACAGTGTCAGGGTTCATGAGGTGGCTCTCAAAAAGTCTATGTTGCAAAATTTGGTGGGAAAATCAAAAAAATGACTGCTTTACTTAGCTGTTTTGAGAAAGTTGTTACTACATTAATTGTAACTTCAAGAAATTTGCAATATTTTCACCCAGATTTTCAGCATTGGTATTTTAATGCATCTCCTTATGAACAGTGCAGCTGTCATTTTTCACAACCTGGCCGAATTGTGTTTTAGCGGTTCCGGGGCAGAATAGCACTGTCGCTGTGGGAAATCCATGTTTGGGACACAGTACGAAAATCACAGTGACCCTGTTCATTAGCAGAGATCCTAAAATGCCTATCTTGAAAATCTGGTGAGAAAAGTCCATAAAATGACTGTGTTACGAGCGTGCATTGCGCAGTTTCCACGCATGCTCGTAACTTTGCACATTTGCAATATTTGCCCTCCAGATTGTCAACACTGCCATTTCTCCACTGCTCCTTATGAACTATACAGCTGTCATTTTTTACATCCTGGACGAAATGTGTTTTTGCACTTCCGGCGCAGAACAGCGCGCTTGCTATGGGAAATCCATGTTCGGGACACATTAGGAAAATCACACTGATGCTATTCATTAGCAGAGGTCCTAAAATGCCTATGTTGAAAATCTGCTGATGAAAGTCCATAAAATGACTGTGTTACAAGTGTGCATTGAGCAGTTTCCACGCACACTCTTAACTGTGCATATTTGTAATATTTTAAGTCCAGTTTTTCAACATTGCCATTTCTCTGCACCTCATTTTTCACATCCTGGTCAAAATGTGTTTTTGCAGTTCCAGTGCAGAATACTGTGATTGCTGTGGGACATCAGTGTTCAGGACACATTAAGAAAATCGCAGTGACACAATTCATGAGCACAGGTCGTAAAATGCCTATGTTGAAAATATGGTAACAAAACTCCATAAAGTCAATCAATCAATCAATCAAATCTTTATTTATCCAAGCGAACATCGCTGAGCAAGGCTCATTTGCAAGATGGACCTGGTAAGGTCAAGGTTCAGTTACATGAAAGATATTGTACAATTCAATGTACACACACAATGAGGAACAGATTATACAGGATAGCATCGAGGGTAACAATACATAGATATATAAACAAATTGTGCAATAGCTATTAACACCATTTACATGTTTACATGGATTAAGGAATAGGCAGCTCATGAGTTTGGTTGTAGAGAGAATATGTGAGGATTTGGGTGTGAAGTATGAGGTATAAGGGGGTTTGACAGAGGTTTGGGAATGGATGGTGCGCGGTCTGGGCGGATGAGGAGGTGGTTCTATGGGGCCATGTGAGTCAGAGCGTTATTACAAGGAGGGCCAGGAGGCAAGAGAGATAGACGGTATTGATGGCCTTATCAGAGACAATAGGCAGGGGTGATAGAGAAGGAGAGAGGGGAAGGGTGCAAGTAGGCAGTGAAGGAAGATGGAAGCCGGTGATGGGGTGAGGAACATAACAGGGGGACTAGTGCAGTACTATATGAATGCATAGTAAAAGAAAGAAAAAAAGAAAAAAGAATGAGAGGCATGTATGAATGATGAATCTGGGGAGTGGCGGATAGCCTCATAGGATGGGACGGGCTAGGAGGTGAGGGAGAGGAATAAGATTTTCTCTACTGCTGTCGGAAACAGTTACATTTTTCTTTGATAAGCCTAGAGTACAGAGATTTTAAGGATGTAATGGTTATGGGTTTGCTCACTTTCGGTAATTTCTGCATAGTGTTCCATAAGGAGGATAACACATAACTAATGGCAGATATACCATAGCGAGAACTGAATTTGGGCACTTTAAGCATGATGAAATTGTAACTTTTTAGGGCATATTTACTTGGCGAGGCTTGTATGAAGCAGTCTGAAACATAGTTTGGTAAGTTCTAGGTTATGGCTCTGTAAATCTCCATTAGCGTACTACCCGACCCTGATCACTGCAGCCTGCCAAGAGCTGGCCCTAGTTATTCCGAGAGCCAGGACCTCTCAAGGTCAGGAGGCATTCCTCACCGTGCGCCCACTGGTATAACTCCCCCTGCCAGTGTCTCAAACTCACTAACCTTAGCTTGCTTTAAGCCCAGGCTCAGAAACTTCCTGCTTAGCTCGCAAATGCAACTGCCTAGCCTAGTGTAAAAAAAAAAAAATATATATATACTCTGTTTGACAATGCTCACTGAGCAGCTCCCCTTCCTTTCCCTACTAATTCCTCCTCCCTATCTCCTCCTTCTACCCCACCAGCTGTCCCCCCGACCATAAGTTTTGCACCTTTCGTATCTTTTGCTTCGTTGGAGAATGTATTCTATTGTAACAAAATTGTAATTGAACTGTAACTTTTTTGTTTGTAAGTACTGTGTCCCTTGTACTACTGTTCTGATGTCCTCTTTGTGACGAGGTACCTTTGTAAATGAGCCTCTGGCTCAAAGGTTTCTAAACTGATGTTTAACTAAATAAATAAATAAATCCATATTGTAGCGTTTCTGTCCCTTCTAAAGTGGAGCGAGGTCCATCCAACTGCGGCATAGAGGGAGCAATGGTGGGTGCTGAAAGGGAGTTCTGTGATAAACCTCAGGGCCCTATGGTACAGTGTATCCAGTTTTTCCAGATATGAGATGGGGCAACATCCATATAAGAAATCAGCGTAGTTGATTAATGAAATGTGGCCTGGACAATCTTTTTTTTACCCCAAATCCTGTCCGTCTCTACAGGATGGAGATGGGGTTCACATGAAGTTCAATACTTCACTGCCACTCCTGTTCTGCACCTGTCTAACTCCTGCATTTCCAATGCTAATACCAGCAAGCAAACATTCGGCATTGACAAATGCTTGTTCACATTTACCTCTCTCCTCCTCCCTAAAGACTTCTCTACCTTGGTGTTTACCTCACTAATTGTCATGTTTTGTGTTACATTATATATATTTATTATATCTGCCTTCTGTAAATTATGCACTTTTTTTGCACTCTTTTATATGATGCTGGTTTTCGTACGTCTTCCCACTTTTTAAATATTTAAATAACTGGATTGCTGTATTATTTTCCAGTATGTCTGTCAGGGAATCGAATGAGGGGGTTATGCCCCTTCAAGGGAAGGGCTATAATTTCAAAGCCCTTGGGAGGCAGTTACCCTTGGAAATAACTGTCCAAAACTTTTCAGCAAAAATTACAAACAAAATAAAAAATTCAAGCATTTCAGTGAAATGTTTAGTTTTTTACAAAGGTTGGGGATCTGGGCCCATTTTTCTTATTTTCCATTTTCTGAAACAGTCTGTCAAATAGCACTTTTTTTTAAACACGATGTGCCATCCTGATGCAGTAACACCAAAATGCATGTGCCTCCTCTTCCTGTACTGAGGGCAATCTCAACATTTTAGCAAAGTTGGTAATATGTTGTAATGTTACTGCACTAAAATACATTTAAAAAAAATACTAGACTTCATCTAGAGGTATTTAGCCCCAAATGACAGTTTGTGTCAGACACTATCAACTGCCCCCCCACCCCAACACACACTTTAGTTTAAAACTGTCCAGTTGAGGTTAACAGTTGAGGTTAACAGTGTCTCTTTAAAGGACAACTACAGTCACAATTTTGAAAAATAAAATAGGTTGTGCAGAGTGTTTTGATTTGTGAGTGTATAGTCCTAGTGCATCCTTTCCTTTATTTGCTGTTGGGACTGTCCTATTTATTTTATGGCCCCCTTGAGATCTCCATGTCCATTTCGTTTTCTTTTGTTGCCTTCCCTTTCATATAGAAACAGTCTGCCCATATTTCCCTACCTACAGTATCACCGCAGACCCTACTTGATGTCCAGCTCTTTCTCCCTCCCCCCTTCTTTTCCACTACGATTCCCTTATGCCTACCCCATGCATTCTTGAACCCCACCACTGTTTTTGCCTCCACCACCTCTGCTAGAAGGTTGTTCTAGGAATCCATCACTCTTTCTAAGAAGTACTTCCTCACATCTCCCCTGAATCTACCCCCTCCAGCTTGATAGCATGTCCCCTTGTTCTTGAGCATCTTTTTATCTAAAAAATACTTCCCTCCTGTACCTTATTTACCCCTATGAGGTATTTAAAGGTCTCTATCGTATCCCCCCCTCTGCTCTTCTGGGGTGTACATATTGAGGTCCTTCAGTCTCTCCTCATAGGGCTTTTGATGTGGACTCTGCACCATTTGTTTTGTGTTGCCTTCCCCAAGGCTCAGACCCAACTCACTCTGACCCCCACTTGCCCCCCCAGACCTACCCCAGAGTGGTGATCGGTCCAGGCTTACCCCCTCAGGCTGGGGCCATCAGACAATCACAGCTGTACTGGATGACAGTCAGGAGTCCCCAGTGATGAGCCACTGGGAAGATCCCCCTTGCTTACCCCCCAGTGCGGGGCCATGGAACCAGGACTGAACCGACGGACTCTCATTGCTAGGTCACTGGCCAAGAGCTGAGCAGTTGATGAGTTGGAGAGGTGGATCATTATAGGCGGGGCAGCAACAATTATTTTGCTGTAGAGATCCCTGGTTGTGGGGCGTGCAATGATGACCAGCCTCCAACCTGTTCCCCTTGCGTGAGGCACCGGCAAGTGTGGTACTCCGGCCTCTACCAGAGGTCCGCAGAACACAGGACACTCTTCCCTTCTCCCCCCCAAGAAGAAGGAGAGCAGTCCATGAGATGCTCAATCCTTCTGCCCCGGCTGGCCCTCCAACTCCCAAGTCCGTCTCTGAATCTGAGATGTTGGAGCCACAAGTGAATGTCTTGCCACTGGGCTAGCAGGCCGGCAGACTCTGCACCATTTAAGATGCCCTCCTCTGGATGCCTCCAGTCTGTCTGTGTTGTTACCAGTGATCTATAGAGAGGCAATACCACCTCCCTCTTTTTGCTGCTAATGCCCCTTCCTATGCACCCCAGAATTCCTCTAGCCCTTCCAGCTGCCTTTTCACACCGCCTGGCTATCTTTCGGTTATCTGATATGATTATCCCCAGGTCTTTTTCCCTGCTTGGTGGTCATTAGTACCACTCTACCCCCTTTTTACTTTGCCCCTTGGTTTCTGTGCCTTAAGTGCATTATTTTGCACTTTTTCACATTGAAACCCAGCTGCCATACCCTTGACCATTCCTTGAATTTTCTCTGGTTTGTGCTTATCCTTCGCCCCCCGCCTGGAGTGTTCATCCTGTTGCAGATCTTGGTGTTATCTACAAAGTGGCAGGTTTTCCCTTCCAGCTCCTCTGCAATGTCACTTATAAAGTCATAAAAGAGGACCAGTCCCAGTACTGATCCCTGAGGCACCCCACTGGTCACTCTCTTTTCCTCTGAGTGAATTCCATTTACCACCACCCTCTGTCGCCTATCTCTAACACATTTTTTTACCCAGTTTGCTACCTCTGGACCCACTCCTAAGCCACCCAGCTTGCTTACTAGTCTCTTGTGTGGAATGGAGTCAAAAGCCTTACTGAAATTTAGGAAGGCCATGTCTACTGCTCCACTCTGATCAAACCCCTTGGTCACCTAGCTGAAGAAATCGATCAGATTTGTTTGACATGACCTCCCCCCCCCAACTTCCATGAATCCATGCTGTCTCAGGTCTTGTAACCCTTTGGATTCAAGACATTTCACAATCCTTTCCTTCAGCAATGGGGTCCATTAAATTTCCCACCACTGAGCTCAGGCTGGAATGGCCTATAATTGCCACCCTCCTCTCTGCTACTACTTTTGTGAAGTGGGACTACATATGCCCTCTTCCAGTCCTCCAGAACCACTCCTGTTTTCAGTGAGCTCTTAAATTGGCTTTTCAGAGGTACAGCCAATACTTCCCTGAGCTCCCGCAGTACCCTTGTGTAACCCCTAGGTGGCGCTATCCCAAGGGCTATTACTCCTGCCTACTTGCCTAGTAGCAAGTTAAGGGGCCTAAGTTCTGAAACGGGTGCCTTCACCCGGAGGTCAGGGTTGGTAGTGGTCAAGCTAAGCTGGGCACGGCCCTCCAGGACACGTAACCCCCCTCTTTCCCCTCTAGTGGCCAGAACACTGTACAATAATTATTTTCACAATACCCCTGGTACACCACACAAGTACCCACACTGTTTGCACTTACCACCAGGGCTGGTTCCTCTGGCTCGACCCTGGGGACCCCCTGTAAAACAAGGTTATGCACAGCAAATAGCAACAGTACAGTACTTTGAGCACAAACTGGAACCACAGTCAGATTACATGCAGAAAAAGTTAGATCTGATTTATTCAGGGGACTCGAACAAGGGAGGGGCAAAATCAGGTTAATTGGCTTAAAGGTTGTATCAATCAAGCCGTTATGCATGCGCTTTGAGTCCCCCCGCATAGTCCACCTCTGGGTACCCAGGTGGAGAAGAGATGGGCTAGCCAGGACTGTTGCCCAGGGTTGCAGCTGGTTGGGGCCCTGTGATGGAAAACACAACATGCACAGTACACAATATTTGTAATCCAGAGCCAGAGGGCTCAGTTCGTAAAGAAAATGAAACAACAAGACAATCAGATGACACACTCAGATTAAGCTGTTGATGCAGGGAGCTACCCTGGTATTTACTCACGATACCCAAGACTGGACACAGGCTGGACAAAATCGAGACTGCAGGTGGTTGATCTGGAATGCCAGGAGAAGCAGGGCCCACACGGTCGCAGGGCATCGCTCTTGTTCGGCTGCGGGCAGGGGGCTGATCCCAGGCAGGTCTCTCTCGATGGCTTCTCTGTGCAGCTGGTAGTCTGGCTGGGCCAGTTCGGCAAGGCCCAGACCGCATGGAGACAAATTAGATGCAGTCCGCTTTGGGTTGGATACAGCTTCCAGCAAGCAGAACACAGTTCCACAGTGGGGAACTAACTCACAACCCACTAGCAGCTCATAGCACATTTACATGTACAGGAATTCTACTGTGCTAGGCAAAACGCTCTCCGGTCACAGTCGCAAAATCTCTGCACACACCGGGAGCTTAGGGGTAGCTGGAACTCCTGACAGGCCGAACGCATTCAACAAAATCTTCAGTCTTCTTCAGGTTGAGCCTGGCCCACTTCAGTAGCTTACTTTAGTCACACCAACTTGGATTTAGTCCAAAATAATTCTCTTCTCTCCCTCTCAAGAGCAGCAGACAGACATGCAGGCCAAAACGTGGCCCTTTCACAGTTTTTCCATGCGAATCCACTCAGGATTGCTGCCCAAAATACACTTCAGCTCTTTCTTCTTCAGCTTCCAGCTGAGATCTAACTGAAAACTGCAAGCAGCCCGGGACTTCCCCCAAGTTTCAAAAGATTCGGTTGGCTGATTTGGCTGTCAGTCAAAGCAAGAGCTCCTCCTTCAGTAGCAAAAAAGATGCAAAAAAAGCTAAAAACTACAGTTCCTACAGATTTTGAATTCAGACAGCTCCTGTAGTCCAGCTACATTTTAGGTCTCACCAGTACTGTTTGGTCCAATTTGCAGTCCAGGACCAAGATAGTGGAGACAAACAAAACAATCCTTGCTACAAAGAAAGCAGGTAGACAAACTACATTATCATTATCACTGTAAATGATTTTCACCAAATAGTTACATCTTTCAACAGAGCTGCTTCTCAGATTACTCTTGCTGCAATCAAGCAGCTCTTAAAGAGACAGTACACAGAGGCTATACAGGCTCTGGTAATCACATTTAAACTGCTAAAACGCAGGACACCAGCCTAGCAGTGAGCATTTAGGCAAGCTCAAGGAACACTTTTTGGGAACCCCCATTTGTAGGGGGGTTACACCCTTCCCTGCCTGCGAAAACTTGGCATCCGCGTCAAGTCTGTACTATCATAACATTGAAAATGCAACATATACAAGACATTTATACCATTAGTATGCTATACAAGTACTATCTGATTCATCAATTTGCATAACGTGTCACTTTACTATACATTTCAATGTACTCCACTATATCATTTCCATTCTGACAATACATTATGCATACTTCACCCAGGTAAATTGAACATTACTATAAAGAATCATGTAATAACTTCTTGTACTCTAAACAATGCAAGAGGGGGCCCTTCCCTATCAGCTAACTTGGGGCTGGATGGGGCAGGGGCACCATGGTGAGAGGGCAGAACAAGTAATCTGGAATGGGCTGTCAAGCTCAGTTTGGGTAGTGAACTCTGAGTGACATAAACACCTTTGTGGACTACATTGAGAGGCAAATCCACTGGCCTCCCGGGGGAATTGTAACTGAAGCGCACCACGGGCTTGACAACTCGGCCAGTCTTTCTGGGGTGAACAACCACAGTCTCTGTACTTTCAGCAATGGTCTTGAAGCTTTCATCACTTGTGAGGGGTGCCTCTGCATGAAGGGGAATGTCCAAGCTGGGAGCACTGTCAGCCTCTTGCTCTGTAGTCTCTGTTTCTACAACACTTGGTTCATTTTGAAGACACTCTGGCACTGAAGTCAGCACTCTCATAGTGTTCCTCAAGTTCTGGCATGTCACCAGAAAGACTCATACCATCAGCCTCTCCTTCGGGCAAATCCTACAGTTCCACGATATACAAAGACTCAGCATCCTCAGACGTGATACTTTGCGCTTCACCTTCAGGGAGCATTGGCTCCAAGGATGATGCCAGGGCGTTAGACAGTCCAGAAGGCCCAGCTTCATCCCCATAATTCAACATAGGATTTCCACGAAACAGCTGACTCAGTTCATATGAGGGGTAATAGGCATTATCACACTCACTGTCATCCGAGTTAGACTGGCAGTCACTATCATTCTGGGCCTGCTGCGCGTGAAGTCTTAAATCGCCAACCACGGGGGTAGGCTGGCTCTGTTTTTTTCTTGCAGTAGCATGAGTCACTGGTCCAGGGGAATCAATATCAGTGGGTTCAGCCTCAATTATAACTTGACCAATAGGTAGCAAGTGGTTACGGTGCATGGTCTTGACAGCTTTGGAGTTGTTCTCTGGGCACACTTTGTACACTGGCAAATAATCCAACTTTCCAACTATGACATGGGGAAGATGGTGCTATTGATCAGCAATTTTGTGTTTACCATGCAATCCTAAATTTCACAAAACAACACACGGTCTCCAGGCCTAAGCTCTTGAGCCTTTACTTTTCTATCATGTCTCCCTTTGTTGGCTAGATTTCTTTTGGCAGCCACTGCCTGGGCCAGTCGATAGGCATGGTTCAATTGAGCTTTCAGTTTTTGTACATATTGCAGGTAATCTTCAGCTCGGACCCCATCGGGAGAAACCCCAAAACAGACATCAACAGGCAACAGGGCCTCTCTCCCGAACATGAGGCAGTAGGGAGAGAACCCAGTAGCATCATTCTTTGTGCAATTGTATGCGTGTACTAAGGTGCTAATCTGCTAGCTCCATTTATGCTTATATTTTGGGTGGAGGGTGCCTAGCATGTCTAGTAGGGTGCGGTTAAAGCTTTCTGGTTGAGGATCCCCCTGTGGGTGATAAGGGGTGGTTCTTGACTTTTGCACCCCTCATAGAGAGACATTTCTTTGATTAGCTGACTCTCAAAATCCCGGCCCTGATCAGAGTGAATTGGGGGCACCATAGTGGACTGAAGAAATTTTCCACTAGCACCCTGGCCACGGTAGATGCTTTTGATCTTTGATGGGAAAAGCTTGTGCATACCATGTGAAATGGTCCGTAACCATTAACACATTGCCAAGGTTTCGCTGATCATGCTGTAAACTCAAGAAGTCTATGCAGACTAGTTCCATTGGGTGCCAGTAGTAATGTTGACAAGGGGGGCAGCCCTCTGAGGCAGGGCTTTTCTCTGCAGGCAGCGACTACAAGTCCTTACATGGTGCTCAACATCGGCCCTCATCTTGGGCCAGTAGAATCGAGATTGCACTAAGTCAAGGGTCCGGTCGATACCGAGGTGGTCCATATGATTGTGGAGGGACCTCAGTACCAAATCTTTGAAGGCTGTGGGCAGAACCAATTTCTGCTTGTCTATTTGGCCACCCCGATCTACAGTCTCTCTATACAACAACTGATTAAGCAGCTTCAACCTGGGGCCTTCTTTAAACAATAAAGTGGTTCGCAGATCAGAGGAACGCAACTTGGACACATCTTTTCCTGCACAAAGGGTGTCAAGTGCTGGTTGAATCATAGGATCTCAGGATTGAGCCCACTGAATGCTGTCATTGTCAAACTGAGGTAGTGCACTAATATCTAGAGCAGAGAAGTGGCAATACACAGCCGGTATGCAGGTGTCAGAGGGGCCCAAGCAATCTACTAAGCAGTCCACTGTGTCCTTAAATATCGGTTCATTTCTATCAAACTTTTGGCACAATGCTCAGATGTCAGGTTCACACAGCCTGACCCAGTCGCTTTTGGAAATGGGCCTCTGAGATAGGGCGTTAGCATCAATATGATTCAGGCCTGGTCTGTATTCGACAGCATAATCATATGTTGACAATGCAGAAAGACACCGGTGCCCCATGGCGTCTAACTTAGCTGAAGTCTGTACCTAGGTCAACGGGTTATTTATTTATTTATTTATTAATTTATTTATTTACGAGATTTACCAGGAAGACATACTGAGCAACATGCTTGATTCCAGATGTGACCTGGGTTATTGTCAGTCCTCACCAATATTTTGCCCCATAGAGTTAATCGTGAAACTGGTCGACAATGGTCCATTTTAACACAAGGAACTCCAACTTGTGCACAGGGTAGTTTCGCTCTGACGGGGTCAAGCTCCTACTAGCGAATGCCGCTGGTCTCAAACCATCCTCATGGTCTTGATACAGTACAGCTCCTAGAATCTGCAGACTGGCGTCAGTATGCAGCACATAGGGTTTGGTGAGATCAGCATAAGTGAGTATGGGGACATGGGTGAGCTGGTATATGATTCGTGGAAAGCTGCTTCACAGTCAGGCACCCAACGGGACCCGAAAAGTTCACCTGGACAGAAATATGCTTTGTTTGGTTCCTTGACAGACCCTTTTTATGTTGATTGCACGCATGTGCAAGAAACATGTTGCTGCAGGTTTCAGCAGAAGCAGGTTGTGGAGGCGTGGCACTGTTGTGCCCAATGCTCCCACAGCCTGCAAAGGCTTGTCCCCTGTCCCCCAATGCCATGGCATGCTGCTGCTGACACTAGTTCAGCCAGCAGTGCCACAACTTTAAAACAAATTAGCCGCTGCAATCAGGGGCCCCTTCGTCATTGGAGCGTCAGCCATCCGCTGCAATGAGGGAGCGACCTGTCATTGCAGGGCGGGATGTAGCATCTGTGGTATTGTTTATGAACATGGCAGCAGCTTGCTGCCATGTTCACAAACAATATGTACCCCCCCAATGTTTATTTGCCGATGGGGGAGCCCCTCCCGTCAGCAGAAAGGAATCCCCCTTTGTTGTTTGCCGATGGGGGTGCCAGTCCCTGCCGGGCAGAAACAAAATTCCTCCTTGTTGTTTGTCGATCGGGTGCCCAACTTCGTTGGCTTCAGCTGTCTCCCCAGACTCTGGTGGCACACTGAGAGCCCACCCCAGCGTGCTCCATGCCCCGAAATGTGGAAAGCGCCCAGCGTTTTCTTGTACCTGAAAGAAAGAAAACGGTCCCTCGTGATCTCCCAGTACTTCCACAACCCGCACCCATCCACTGTGCACCCAGCCTCCCCACCCCCTCACCCCATACTTACTCCGGAGCACGGGCGTGACGATCTTTGCTGGACGGGAAAACGTCTGCACTCTTCAAAGCCGACTGCAAACTGAAGAAATGCCGGTAAGCTGTATAATGTAATGAATAGGGTTTTTTCAACTTTAGTGCATATCTCGGGCATTTTTGGGAATTTTTCACCAAATTTTCAACATGGGGTTTTTGGGACCCCTCCTCATGAATTTTTGAACTGTCATGGCGTTAATCGGCCCCGAAAGGTGGTTTCTCGGTCACTGTGCGGAATCACCCTTTAGGGCCGATTAACGAAACGACAGTGCCAGTGTTCATGAGGTGGGCTCTCAAAAAGCCTATGTTGCAAATTTGCAGGAAAAAATCCAAAAAATGACTGTTTTATGAGCGTGTGTTGCACAGTTGCTATGTACGATCGTAACTTCACGAATGTACAATATTTTCATGCCAGATTTTCAACATTGGCATTTTGTCATACCTCCTTGTGAGCAGTATAGCTGTCATTGTTCACATCCTGGCCAAAATGTGTTTTCGCACTTCTGGCGCAGAATAGCGCGGTCATTGTGGGAAATCAGTGTTCAGGACAGATTAAGAAAATGACAGTGATACTGTTCATGAGTAGAGGTCCTAAAATGCCTATGTTGAAAATTTTGTAACGATACTCCATGAAATGACTGTGTTACGAGCGTGCATTGAGCAGTTGGCACGCAAGCTCGTAACATCGCGAATTTCCAATATTTTCACTCCAGATTTGCAACATTGCCATTTTCCCAGACCTTCTTATAAACAGTACAGCTGCCATTTTTCCCATCCTGGGCAAAATGTGTTTTCGCACTTCCAGCATAGAATAGAGCGGTCACTGTGGGAAATCACTGTTCGGGACAGATTAAGAAAATGACAATGGTACTGTTCATGAGCAGAGGTCCTAAAATGGCTATGTTGAAAATTTGGTGATGATAGCCCATCGATGGTCTGTGTTACAAGTGTGCGTTGCGCACTTTCCACGCACCCTTGTAACTTCGCAGATTTGTAATATTGTCACACCACATTTCCAAAAGTGCCATTTTTTCACACCTCCCTATAAGCAGTACAGCTGTCATTTTTCACATCCTGACCGAAATGTGTTTTCACAGTTCGAGAGAATAACATGGTCACTGTGGGAAGTCAGTGTTCGACAGATTAAGAAAATGACAGTGGTACTGTTCATGAGCAGAGGTCCAAAATCCTATGTTGAAAATTTGGTGACGAAACCCATAACATGATCTGTGTTACAAGCGTGCTGAACTGTTTCCACGCATTCCCTTGTAACTTTGCAAATTTGTAATACTGTCATGCCACATTTTCAACAGTGGCATTTTTCAACTCCTATGAACACTGCAGCTGTCATTTTCACATCCTGGCTACAATATGTTTTATACTCCCGCGGACAATAGCACAGTCACTGTGGGAAATCAGTGTTTGGGACAGATTAAGATCGATCGAGTGGGGGGGAGTGCCAGGCTCAACTGAACTCTGTCAGGACTGCTGCGGATTTGTTTGTGGCAGACAAAGGCCCCAACACAAGAGCCCAGAACAAAAGGCAGCCTGCAGCACTGGGAGAAACAGAATGAGAGAGCAAGTGAGGGAGGGGAGTGATGAACTCACCGAGCGCTGTCAGGACTGCTGCAGATTTCTTTGTGGGCAGAAAAGGCGTTGATACAGGCATAGGGGCCTCAGACAAAAAGCCAGCCTGCAGCAGTGGGAGAAACAGTACTGAGCGAGTGAGACAAGGGGACTTAGTGAGTCAACGGAGCTCTGTCAGAGCTGGGATTTCTTTAGGCAGAAAAAGGCGCCCATGCAGGCAGGAGCCCCATATAAAAGGGCAGCTTGCAGCCAGGACAAACAGAATGAGCGATAAGAGCTCTGTTGGGACAGCTGCGGATTTCTTTGTGGACAGACAAAGTTGCCAACACAGCCAGAACTCCATGCAAAGTGCAGTTCATGTGCCAAGAGAAACAGAACGAGCGAGTGACAGAGCGGTAGTGAGTGAGCTCAACGGGGCTCTAGTGTGACTGCTGCAGATTTCTTTGTGGGCAGAAAATGCAGCAACGCAGGCAGAAGCCCAGTACAAAAGGTCAGCTTGCAGCGCAGGCAGAAACGGAATGCGACAGTGACAGGGGGGGAGTGAGCGAGCTCAGTGGAGCTGTGTCGGGACTGCTTCAGATTTCCTTCTGGCCAGAAAAAGCCACCAATGCAGGCAGGAGCCCAGTACAAAAGGGTAGCCTGCAGTGCCAGGAGACACAGAATGACCATATGAGGGAGGGGGAGTTGGTGAGCTCAACGGGGCTTTGTTGGGACTGCTGCAGATTTGTTTGTGGGCAGGAAAAGGCAGCAATGCATGCAGGGGCCCAGTACAGAAGGGTAGCCTGCAGTGGCAGGAAAACCAGGATGAGCGAGTGAGTGAGCTCAACAGGACTGTATTGTAACTGCTGCAAAGTTCTTTGTGGGCATAAGAAGGCAGCAATGCAGGCAGAAGCCCAGTAGAAAAGGGCAGCCTGCAGTGCCGGCACAACAGAATGAGTGAGTAAGAGAAGCGAGGAGCGAAGCTCAACGGAGCTCTGTTGGGACTGCCATAACATGATCTATGCATAAGCGCAGCTGAACTGTTTCACGCACCATCTCTAATTTCGCAATTTGTAATATACTGTCATGCCACATTTTCAACAGTGGCATTTTTCACAACTCCTTATGAACGCTACAGCTGTCATTTTGCACATCCTGGCTAAAATATGTTTCTGCACCCTGTCACGACAATAGCACGGGTCACTCTGGGAAATCAGTGTTTGGGACAGATTAAGATCGACCGAAGTGAGAGGGGGAGTAGTTGAGCTCAACTGAGCTCTGTCGGACTGCTGTGGATTTGTTTGTGGGCAGACAAATTCCCCAACACAAGAGCCCAGTACAAAAGGGCAGCCTGCAGCACTGGAAGAAACAGAACGAGAGAGCGAGTGAGGGAGGAGTGAGCGAACTCACCAAAGCGCTGTCAGGACTGCTGCAGATTTCTTTGTGGGCAGAAAAAGGCGTCAATACAGGCAGGGGCCCAGTACAAAAGGGCAGCCTGCAGCGGTGGGACAAACAGTGTGAGCGAGTGAGACAAGGGGACTTAGTGAGCTCAACGGAGCTCTGTCAGGACTGCTGGGGTTGCTTTGTGGGCAGAAAAAGGGGCCAATGCAGACAGGAACCCCGTACAAAAGGGCAGCTTGCAGCACCAGGACAAACAGAATGAGCAATGAGAGAGGGAGACTGAGCGACCTCAACGCAGCTCTGTCGGGACAGCTGTGGATTTCTTTGTGGACAGACAAAGGTGCTAATGCAGCCAGGAGCCCCATACAAAAGCACAGTCTGTGGCGCCAAGACAAACAGAACGAGCGAGTGACAGTTTTAGTTTTTTTAGTTTATTGTTCAAGGAATTACTACCTTTGAGCCAGAGGCTCTTTTACAAAGGTTCCACGTCAATTAGGTACAGTACAAAAGGTTACATAGATAACACAACAATTTGTGTTGTGTCAAGAGCAAGAAAATATATACAAATACATATCAAATAATTTGTGCAAAAGGACATGAGATATCAATAATCACATTATTATTACAAGAAAGAGGTCATGCCAGATTAGGAGAAACAAATAGGGAAAAAGTCCAGAACAGAGAGGGTAAGTGAAAGGTGTGGGAGCAGACAATAGCAGAGAGAAAAGGTTTCCAAACATGTCTTTGTCAAATAACGGAACAGGGTGGGGTAGAGAAAATAGGAGGTTTAATCAGGGCAGTCACAGGAGCTGGAGGTGGGAAGGTGAGAGAAAAGCCTTGATATGAAAATACCTAAGAGGTGGAGGCAGTAATATGAGTGCTGAGGGCATTTAGCCAGCTAGAGCACGATAGGCAAATGATCTTTGTCCCTGAGAAGTCTGGCATCGGGGACTTGGAGAGGCTGGTGTTCTGATCTTCTGGTAAAATGGGTGCAGCTTGGGCATAACAGGTCTTGGATACAGGGTGGAGTGAGGCCCAGAGTGGATTTTTTTCACATCGAGGTAAGGTACTTTATCCGGTTTGAGAGTTGCAACCAACCTGAGTCAGCATAGAGTTCACATGTGTGGGTACGTCGATGTCACCAGTTAGCAGACGACAGGCCTTATTTAGGGATGTTGTAATGCGACTAAGTGCTGTAGTAGTGGCAGATCCGTATATAACTAAGCCATAGTCAACGACTGAGATGATAGAGGATTGGATGGCAATCCTCAATGCAGAATGGGTAAGAAGCTGTCGGTTCCGATACAGAATCCCAATTTGCTGATTAATAGTTTTTGCTGTACTATCAATGTGAGTTGTAAAGGTTAGGCCTCGATCAAAGTTGATTCCAAGATATTTGAAAATTGGCACTTGTTCAAGGGTATTTCCCAGGTATGTATTAATGGTGAGTGGGACTTGCCGTTTCTTGTTTTGAGGGTTAGAGAAGAGCATGGATTTAGTTTTTTTGTGGTTTAGAACCAGCTTATGTTCAAGGAACCACATCTCAACTTTGGAAAAAGCATGCTGAAGGTTGAGGCGTAAGAGGTTCGGATCTTTATGAGTGGCAAGAATCACGGCATCATCGGCATAGTGGATTATTTGTTCAGGCAGGATTTGGGAGGGAGTTTAGGAAAAGGCTGAAAGGAGGGGCCCAGGATGGATCCCTGGGGAACTCCTGAGCGAACCGGTTTTGAGTCTGAGAGAACTCCAGCTACTTTTACAGATTGAGAGCGCTGAGCAAGGTAATTTTTACCCAGTCACCAGGACCCTGTGAGAGCCCTAGGGATAGTAGTTGTTTGATAAGTAGGCCATGGTGAACTGTATCAAATGCCTTGGTTAAGTCAATGTAGACTGCTCCAGTTAGGTTTCCTTTGTCCATGGCATTGTGGATTGCTCCTGAGAATTCAAGTAGGGCAGTTGATGTGCTGTGCCTTTCCTAAATCCATGCTGCTGAGTGCATAGGATGTTGTGCTTTTCAGGTAGTCTGAAAGTTGGTCCGCCACCAAGTGTTCAAGGGCCTTAGAGAGAGGTGGTAGTATAGATATCGGGCGATAGTTACCAGGCAGTGACTTATCACCACTTTGTGCACCGAGGACAACTGCAGCCTTCCATTTCCTAGGAATTGGCTGTAGCAGAGGGAGAGATTGAAAATTTTCGTGAGGGGAGCAGTACTTCCTCCAGAGTGAGGGACAGAAGTTTAAGGTCATAGTGTCGCTGCTTGCTCGGACTTAGAAATGGCCTGCTTTACATATTTATAGACTTCATGTACCTTTACTAGTTTGAAATGGAAGGGTGGTTTGGTTGGAGAGGCAGTAGTAGAAGTAAAATTGAGGGTCAGCATCAGTGAAGAAATCAGATGAGAGGACACCACTAAGGTCCGTGAAGGTATCATTTAGGTGTTTGCAATGATCTCTGGGTCTAATGTAGTGGTTCCATCCACATTCATTATTGTAGGAGAGGATTTGGACTGCTGACCCATGATATTCTTTATGTTGTCCCAGACGGATTTCCCTTCACCCCAGGAGTTGGAGAGGGCATTCTTGAAGTAGGAGCTCTTCATCAAGCGGATCTGTTTAGTACAGTGGTTGCGAGCCTGTTTATACTTTTGAATGTCTGACAGAGTGCCAGTAGCTCTTGCAGTGGCCCAGAGGTGATCCCTACTTTTGAGTTGTGTCAATAGCTTTGCTGTGAGCCAGGGATTTGTGAGTGCTTTGATTTTGCGCTTTTTACTGGTGCATAGGTGTCACAGGCAGTGTTGAAAGTAGTAATAAAGTAATCAAGGCTAGGTCAGCATCTTGAGTTTTGTAAATCAAGGACCAGTCTATCTGCCAAGACAGGTCTTGAGATGAGTAAGGTTGCCATAAGGTAGGACTCTGCTATAGATGGTTTTGGAGGCGCTTACTAAACATATTTGTCCAGGTACATATTATTGAGAGTGATCACTGAGCGAGTCAGGAGAACACTTACATTGGTTATATGGGTAGGTGGCTGGTAAGGATCCAGTCAATGAGGGTGCTGGTCCCTGATTTGTAGTTTTTCCTGGTAGGGAGTTTACCACTTGTGTTAAATTTGCTGCTAGGATAACATCTTTGTTTGACCCTGCATCAGGAGCAAGCCAATTTATATTAAAGTCCCCAAGGAGAAGGAGTTCGATGTCAGAAGGTTGTGTACTTACGAACTCAAGGACAGCCTGTAGGCCGGAATCAGGATCTTTTGGTGGGATATAGACAGCAGCAATCGTGAGGACTTTGTTTTGGGCACCAAGTAATATCTTGATAGGGAGGAGTTGCACTGAGGTTTCTGTGGTGGGGTAAGAACCAGGGAGACAGGTGAGGTAGTTCTTTATGTAGATTGCACACCCACCACCCCTTTCGAGGTCCTATCCAGCCTGAATATCTTGTAGCTTGTATAGAGATGTGCATGATCCAGAGTATTAGGTGTCAGCCAAGTTTCGGCAATGGCAAGGATATCCGGGTTGTGTTGGTTGGCAAAGATTTGAAGAGAGGCCAGTTTTGGGAGGAGACTGCAGATGTTTAAGTAGCAATTTTGAGCCCCCCCTCCATTTTGACAGGCTTTGTTGTACTGTAGGAGACAGGGCCAGGATTTGAGTGGACACTACCTGATATCAAGAAGAGGAGGAGTAGGAGTTTAAGAGACAGTTGCTGTACTTCGTAGTCAATAGAATTACACTTCTGAGGCTTATGCGGCTTGGACCAGTGCAGGCGTCTATGGACCCAGAGCAAGGAGGTTGTTAGTAATAGAGGATGATATGCCCATTTATCCTTGTTGTAGCTTGTCAGTTGCACCCAGTCGCTTGCAGATAGGTACCTGGTGGTTAAGTCAAAAGCCAAAAGAATGAGAGATACTGAGCGAGCTCAAGGAGCTGTAGTGTGACTGCTGCAGATTTCTTTGTGGGCAGAAAATGTGGCAACGCAGACAGGAGCCCAGTACAAAAGGCCAGCTTGCAGCACCGGCAGAAACGGAATACAAGAGTGACAGATGGGCAGTGAGCGAGCTCAGTGGAGCTGTGTCAGGACTGCTTCATATTTCTTTCTGGCCAGAAAAAGCCGCCACTGCAGGCAGGAGCCCAGTACAAAAGGGCAGCCTGCAGCACCAGGAGACACAGAATGAGAAAGTGAGGGAGGAGGAGTCAGTGAGCTCAACGGGTCTTTGTTGGGACTGCTGCAGATTTGTTTGTGGGCAGAAAAAGGCGCCAACAGAGACAGGAGCCCAGTACAAAAGGGCAGCCTGCAGCGCCACGAGAACTGGAATGAGTGAGTGAGACAGGCGGACTGAGCGACCTCAACGGACTTCTGCCGGGACAACTGTGGATTTCTTCATGGGTAGAAAAAGCCACCAACACAGGCAGGAGCCCAGTACAAAAGCACAGCCTGCAGTGCCAGGAGACACAGAATGAGTGAGTGACACAGGTGGAGTGAACCACCTCAATGGAGCTCTCTCAGGACAGCTGCATATTCCTTCCTCGGCAGAACAAGGTGCCAACGCACGCACCAGCCCAGTACAAAAGAGCAGCCTGCAGCACTAGGACTAACAGTCTGAGCCACTGACAGAGGCCCACTGCATGAGCTCAACAGACCAACACAATCAACATTCGGCATTGACAAATGCTTGTTTTATTTCCGATTGGTAGGAGGGTAACCCTGGGTAAGATTCAAGAGTGGCCGAATCACTTTGGAATAGTCCTTTATGAACCGGTGGTAGTAGCTACAGAATCCCAGGAAACATTGTAGTTCTTTCAAATTGTGGGGCTGGGGCCAAGTAGTCCAGGCTTCAACTTTACTAGGATCAGTCTCTGTCCCCTCTGCAGACACTATGTGCCCCACATACTTCACAGAGGTTTGGAAAAACTGGCACTTGTCGATGGACAGCTTGAGGCCAAAATCTTCCAGTCAGCCTAGTACTTTGAACAGTCGACTCTCATGTACCTCTAGGGAGCTCCCAAACACAATTACATCGTCCAAGTACACCAGGCATTCGAGCTAATTCATGTCTCCCACCGCTCATTCCATCAGTCGCTGGAAGGTGGCTGGGGCACCCGATATCCCCTGTGACATTCTCAGGAATTCGTTGAACCCCAAAGGACAGATGAAGGCTGTCTTCTCATGGTCCTCTGGAGCAATCAGAATCTGGTAATAACCACTGCGAAGATCCAACACCGAGAACCATTTGCTCCCATTCAAACAATCCAGAGCATCTTGTATACGGGGCACGGTGTATTGATCAGGGGTGGTCCGCAGATTCGGAGTTCGATAATCAACACACATTCTCACAGATCTGTTCTTCTTACACACAACTACAATGGGAGAAGCATATGGGCTCTGGATTCTTGTATCACACTAGCCATGAGCGTTTCCTGCAAGTGCTTTCTCACATCATCTATGTCTGCGGGGGCTAGGCATCGAGACCTCTCTCGAAATGGCCGATCATCGTGCAGGCATATGTGATGCTCCACACCCATGACACATCCCACATCCCATTCCTTCAATGAAAACACTTGATCTCTCTGGGCAAGTTTCTGGCTAATTCTAGTCTTCCATTCAGCTGGCAACGGGGAGTCACCAAAATCAAACAAGTAGGGAATCACTCTATCTGTCTTGCCAGGGTGCTTGTTGCTGGGCAACACTGCAGTTTCTGCACAGTGAACCGTACCTAGGGTGCATCCTCTGTTCACCCGGATCTCCCGATTGGACACATTATGAATCTGGACCATCATTCGTTGTGCATAGGCATAAGCATGAGCCGGCAAGATGCTGGGCTTAACCATTAATCCTTCCGGCAATTTTCCATCGCCTGGTGTGTCCAACATCAGTATTTTGTTCTTGACATCTTTGTGGAGGTGGACCTCCCCTTGAATGGTACACTGGGTGTTAGGGGCCAGTACCATTGAATTGGGATCCTTCTTCCACACGACCCCTACCTGTTCATCCTGGTCCACTCCCTTGGGGTTCTGCTGCAAATCATAGGCCCTCTTGATCAGAGTGGAAATTCTTAGGGTCCTCCCAGTCCGTCAAACTTGTTTCTCATGGCAGAGTTGTGCCAGTCTCCCAAACATATGGGTGTTGTTCCCAATTAACAGAGGAACCCCATCATACAGTCCAGTAGGGGGACACACTAAGGTCACTGTCTCGACTTGCTCCTCTACATCAGTTACAGCTGTAGGAAATGACAACCAGAGGTGGACATATCCTAGGTAGGGATAAGACTTGTCGCTCAGCCCCCATACATGTAGGCCTTCCAGGGATTGTAAGGGCACAGCAGATAAGTGTTTGTCATACCAGCCCTTAAATACAATGGTCATTTGTGACCCACTGTCCAGCACAGCCCAAGTAGGAATACCATTCACAGCCATGGTAGTCTCCATTGAAGGGCCCACTATTTTGGACCGGTTTGGAGGGACAACAGCAGGGGCCTGGACAGATGATTTAGCCACATAGGGATTTGAGTTACTACTTCTTGAACCCTCACTGCGGTCATTTTGGGCACTCCTCGACCACTGATTCATTCTCCAAAGCTCGCCTTGAAGCCTGTATACAACTTTATCTAGGTCTTTTGTGGACCGGCATTCTCTCTTCATGTGCCCATCCTTCCCACAATTATGGCAAAATATGTTTTCTGGGATTTGGGGTGGCCGAGGCATCACACTGGGAGCTGGGGCGGTGGCACTACCAACCGAAAACCTTGGTGGCATCTCTGTCAGCTGTGTGGTGAGTATTTGGAGACATCTCATCAATTCTCTTACTTCCATAGTCAAGACATCGAGTTTCGAGCTGCTGTCAGCAGGAGATGCCTGGGTGGACACCCCCAACCCCATAGCAGATGCAGTTGGATAAGGGTCAGTGCCTGTACTTGCAGGAGTGGCCTTCATAAAGAGACTGTTGTTTGCTTCCCTGAACTCCCTCAGCAGTTCATCCCATGGCTGCACACCCTCATTGGTCCCCACTTCGGAAGGGCCTTCCGATGCCGTGATCACTTGGGCTGCGCTCACCCTAGAATTACAATCCCCCTCTTCATCTTCAACCTCCCAGAGTTCTTTTATCAAGTCACAATAGTCTGGTGGGTTACCCCTTCTATCTGGGAGCCTTAATTGAAGGAGCTGCAATTTAGAATGCTTTGCATGTTGCAGTATGTGCCCCAAACTCACATGGTTTAAGTCACTGGCGGCTACCCCACCTTTTCTGTAAGCCTTCTGCAGTGGTCTTTCCAGATGAGTAACATATGCAGACAAACTTTTCCCTGGCCATTGTTTTGTAACTTGAAATTTCCACATCAAGTTCTCATCTGACTGAGTACTCCCAAAATTGCCTTCGAGTGCAGATAGGTACTTCTGGGCAGATGCATCAGGGTTTGTGGACCTCAGAAATTTAATGGCCTCTAAGGCGGGAACCCTCAAACTTTCTATGATCCTTTTCCATTTCTCAGCTTCCGCACACTACCATTCAGGTACCAAAGGGGCAACACAATCTATCCAGGTCTCCCAATGATCCTCCCCTTGGGTGGTGGGGAGGGTGCCGGAGAAGATTCTTAACCTTTGGTAAGAATTGTGACTAATGGCAGGTACAGACATTGGAGCTAGCATTGGCACGGGCACAGAAGGAGGGGCAATAATGGGTGCTGGAGCGGGAGGGGGTGTTGAGGGAGGAACACCCCTAGGTGGCAGGAATAGTTTCTTTAAGTCCTCCACAGTTTTCCCTTCCTCCAGCAACAACTTAGCACATTTCTCCTCAAAAGTCTCAGATAGTGTGGGGGGGCTCATTCTCCCCGGGGTCTTTACTGTCTTTAGTTATCACTCTCCAGGCAGTGAGGGCTTCTTCGGGGGTGACAGTCCGTGGCACTTTGGAACTGTCTACTGGGTCCTTACATTCTACTAATGCCACGAAACATTGGGCAAGCAGATTAGCCTGTCAACCCACCACCACAGGGTTTTGTAAACCTTCAACCTTGGAAAGTACTCCCTCTACAGTGTCCTTATTTGTACCCAGGGGAATATCCAGGATAAGTATAGCATTTTGGGGGTCGATCTCCTGTCCAGTACACCACCCCACCAACTGGTGTACAGCCACTTCTGTTGAGGTAGCCATTTATTTTTAACAGCAATTTGCAAATTTGGCCACTAGAAGACACAAAATCTCAGCGGTGAGCCTTCAAGATGTAACCTCTAGGTGGTGCTATCCCAAGAGCTACACCCCTGCCTGCTTGGCTAGTAGCAGGTTAAAGGGCCTGAGTTCTGAAATGGGTGCCTTCACCTGGAGGTCGGGGTTGGTAGTGGTCAAGCTAACCTGGGCACAGTCCTCCGGGACACTGTAACCCCCCTCTTTCCCCTCTAGTGGCCTGAACACTGTACAATAATCATTTTCACAATACCCCTGGTACACCACACAAGTACCCACACTGTTTGCACTTACTACCAGGGCTGGTTTCTCTGGCTCGACCCTGGGGACCCCCTGTAAAACAACATTATGCACAGCAAATAGCAACAGTACAGTACTTTGAGCAAAACTAGAACCACAATCAGATTACATGCAGAAAAAGTTAGATCTGATTTATTCAGGGGACTTGAACAAGGGAGGGGCAAAATCAGGTTAATTGGCTTAAAGGTTGTATCAATCAAGCAGTTATGCATGCGCTTTGAGTCCCCCCCAAACAGTCCACCTCTGGGTACCCAGGTGGAGAAGAGATAGGCTAGCCAGCACCGTTGCCCAGGGTTGCAGCTGGTTGGGGCCCCTGTGATGGAAAACACAACATGCACAGTACACAATATTTGTAATCCGGAGCCAGAGGGCTCAGTTCGAAAAGAAAACGAAACAAGATAATCAGATGACACACTCAGATTAAGCTGTTGATGCAGGGAGCTACCCTGGTATTTACTCACGATACCCAAGACTGGACACAGGCTGGACAAAAATCGAGACTGCAGGTGGTTGATCTGGAATGCCAGGAGAAGCAGGGCCCACACGAGTTGCAGCGGCGTCGTTCCTGTTCAAGCGTGAAGCAGGGGGGCTGATCCCCAGGCAGGTCTCTCGTCGATAGCTTCTCTGTGCAGCGGGTAGTCTGGCTGGGCCAGTCTGGCAAAGCCCAGGCCGCATGGAGACAAATTCGGATGCAGTCCGTTTTGGGTTGGATACAGCTTCCAGCAAGCAGAACACAGTTCACACAATGGGGAACTAACTCACAACCCACTAGCAGCTCACCGCACATTTACATGTACAGGAATTCTGTGCCAGGCAAAGCGCTCCCCGGTCACAATTGCAAAGTCTCTGTACACACTGGGAGCTTAGGGGTAGCTGGAACTCCTGACAGGCCAATCACATTCAGCAAAATCTTCGGTCTTCTTCAGGTTGAGCCTGGCCCACTTCAGTAGCTTACTTTAGTCACACAAACTTGGATTTAGTCCAAAATAATTCTCTTCTCTCCCTCTCAGGAGCAGCAGACAGACAACCAGGCCGAAACTTAGCCCTTTCACAGTTTTCTCATGCGAATCCACTCAGGATTGCTGCCCAAAATACACTTCAGCTCCTTCTTCTTCAGCTTCCAGCTGAGATCTAACTGAAAACTGCAAGCAGTCTGGGACTTCCCCCAAGTTTCAAAAGATTCGGTTGGCTGATTTGGCTGTCAGTCAAAGCAAGAGCTCCCCCTTCAGTTGCAAAAAAGGTGCAAAAAAAAAGCTCAAAACTACAGTTCCTACAGATTTTGAATTCAGACAGCTCCTGTAGTCCGGCTACATTTTAGGTTCCACCAGTACTGTTTGGTCCAATTTGCAGTCCAGGACCATGATAGTGGAGACAAACAAAACAATCCTTGCTACAAAGAAAGCAGGTTAGACAAACTATATTATCATTATCACTATAAATGATTTTCAGCAAATAGTTACATATTTCAACAGAGCTGCCTCTCAGATTACTCATGCTGCAATCAAGCAGCTCTTAAAGAGACAGTACACAGAGGCTATACAGGCTCTGGTAATCACATTTAAACTGCTAAAACGCAGGACACCAGCCTGGCAATGAGCATTTAGGCAAGCTCAAAGAAGACTTTTTGGGAACCCCCATTTGTACGGGGGTTACACTTGGATGTGCCCATCTGGCCACATTTTTTGGGCCACTTTCAGATTAGCAAGCCCCTTCAGGACTATTTCCTCTGAGAAAGGACTAGTGTCCACCCACAGTCCTCCAAAGCTCCTGTAATTTTTTTGTGGCCCTTCCCTTTACGCTTTCTTTGTGATCACAGAACAAAAGTATTTGCTAAAAGTATATTGTACCCTTTTGTTACCACCTGGGCGGTTCTCTCCTCAGTTTGCACCTTTGCACTTCTTACCGCTTTCCCTGCTTCCATCAGTTTCCTGGCACACCTCCCTATCCTTCTCTTTCTGCATCTCCTTATACCTACTGAATGCTACACTTTAATCCTTCACCTTTTTAGCCACCTCTTTTGAGAACCATGCGTCTCTTTTTCCTCTCGCTTTTGTTCGCTTGCTTGATGCAGAGGTTTTCTGCCTTCACTTTTCCCCCTTTTATATTCGTCCACTGTTCATCCACCCCACCCAGGTCATCCTCCCCCCGCACGGTCATTCCTGAGGCATCCATCCATCTTTATATAATCTGTCCTCCTGACATCAGGACCCTAGCCTCTATGTGGTTTGATTCTGCAGCCATCCTTATATTGAACTACACTGCATAGTGATCACTGGTCCTCAGGTGGCCTCCCAACTTGACATCTGCAACACCATCCCTGTTGGCGAGTACCAGCTCCTGCATTACCACATCACAAGTGGGTTTTCTGACTAGTTGCCTGAGGAATGCCCCCTGCAGGGAATCCAGGATGTCCCTGCTTCTAGCTGAAGGCACAGCTGGGAGGCTTCAATCTACATCCAGAAGATTGAAGTCCCCCACCAACAGTACCCCCCCTTTTCTGCCATCTTGCCAACGGCTTCCACCAGTACCTTATTTAAGTTCTCCTCTGTACCTGAGGACTGTATATCATGCAAGTGCAAATAGTGGCTCCTTTCCCCATTTCCAGGGTGATACACAGTACCTCTGCACCTCCGTATTTCTTGTATCTCTATTGCTTTAATGCTTTCCCCAACAAAGCACCACACCTTCTCTTTTCCTTCCCACCTTGTCCTTCCTGAATAGAGTATAACCTGGTATGGACATGTTTCAGGCATAGGTTTTCAGTGCACAGTGACTCAGTAATGGCCACAATATCCAGGTTGGCCTCTGCCATGATGCCTTTAGGTCCAGAATCCTCTCCAGTCCAGTTTCAGGAAGAGACATAGTACTGATATGGTGTTGGTCCTAGTACTTAATGATCTCCTGACAGCGAGGGATCGGAGGAGCCATTCCATCTTGGTCCTCCTTGATCTTTTTGCAGCATTTGACACTGTGGATCATGGGGTGTTGCTGGAGCACCTGCAGCTTTTCTGCAGACTGAGTGGCACAGTCCTCAGATGGTTTCACTCCTTCCTCACTGACAGGACACAGAGAGTGGAGTCCTGGGTGTTTTCCTTGGCTCCTACTTCTCTGCCATGTGGGGGTGCCACAGGGCTCTGTGCTTTCCCCCATGTTGTTCATGGTGTATATGCTGCCTTTGGGAGACATTATTAGGTGGTACGGGTTGAGTTTTCACTGTTATGCAGATGATACTCAACTGTACTTGTCCTTTGTGCCCGGACAATATGATGCTGTTACAGTATTTAACAACTGTCTCGCTGAGATCCAAGAGTGGATGGGTGACAGCTGGCTCAGGCAGAATCCAGATAAGACTGAGGTGTTAGTTGTGGACCCAGGTCGTCAGTGGAGGGATCTTTGGCAGGGCAACCATCCGGGCTTTGGCTGGGGGGCAACCAGCTGAGGACCTCTGACCGGGTGCGAAATCTGGGTGTCATGCTTGATAGCAGCCTGACACTTAAGACTGAGGTGTCGACTGTTGTCAAGTCTTCTTTTTATCATCTGAGGAGTGACACCTGGATAAAGCACCTAGTACCACCCGATGACCTTCCAATATTGGTCCACGCCTTGGTGACCTCGCACCTTGATTACTGCAATGCCCTATACCTAGGACTACCAGGGGTGGACCTCCGTCACCTGCAACTGGTGCAGAATGTGGCTGCCAGGTTGCTGACAGGTTTATGTAGCTCTGAGCATGTCACTTCTGTACTCCATGCTTTGCACTGGCTGCCGGTGCGGTAGAGGATCACCTTCAAGGTCAGATTACTGACCCATAAGGCCCTACACGGACAGGGACCAGGGTACCTGCAACAGCTCCTTTGTCCTTACCGCCCCCTTTGCTGTCTCTGTTCTGCCAATGAGGGATTGCTGGAGATTCCCAGGGTCTGTTTGACAACATCAGGAGCTAGGTCATTTTCTTTTATTGCTCTGACCCTGTGGAATTCTCTGCCTCGTCGGATAAGGGATTGCCCATCCATTGAGGTCTTTAAATCTGTCCTGAAAGCCCATTTATTTGAGTTGGCATATGCTAATATGTAGACTCCTGCTATGTTTTAGAAATTTTTGCGGTGTGTTTTTAAAAGTGTTGATTATAATGTGTTTTAAAATTTTTGTAAAACGTTATGATCTGTGGTGGAATAGCATTAAAAAAATAAAGTTTGTTAGGTTGGTTATTTCCTAGACTGCTAGCATTCGCACACATGGTCTTTCAGATTTTGTTAGCACTCTGTCTGTTACACCCTCTTCTTCCTTTTTGCCCTCCCATCTTCCCCCCTCTCTTTTTAATGCTTCCATTCCCATCACCTTTCATTTCCACCACCCTGCTTCTTTTATTAATTTGCACCCTGGGAGATCTTGATCCCCTCTGGTTCTCCCTACTTCCTACTTCAGCTTGTGGGTGGCAGCTTCTTCCTTCTGGTTCCTCCCACTGCCTTGACTAATTTAAATGTTCATCAAGGTAACATTTAAACTGTCCACAGTGGACTGTGGTTCCTCTCCTGGATGGCTGCAGGCCTTCACTCCTATACAGTCCCTTATCCCTCCAGGTGGGTCCCCAGTGTAGCCAAACCCCTCCACTCTGCACCATTCCTTCAACCATGAGTTGAAGTCCCTGGTGCAGAGATCCCTCTCCTTCCCGTCATAGACAGGCAGCACCACAGCAAAAAACACTGAGCGCACTGCCCATCTAAGATCCCACCCCAGCTTCTTAAACTCCCCCTGCACTATCCCAGCCCCATCCCCAGCCAGGTCATTAGTTCCGAGCTGGAAAGTGAACTGTATCAATTAAAGCAGAAAGAAGTGGGGAATGCAGTCAGAATAGCAAAGGCCCAAACTGAGGGAAAAATGGCCAACTCAGTTAAGAAGGGGGATAAAACCTTTTATAGGTACCCTTAAACTCCCCCTGCACTATCCCAGCCCCATCCCCAGCCAGGTCATTAGTTCCCAGCTGGACAGTGAACTGTATCAATTAAAGCAGAAAGAAGTGGGGAAGGCAGTCAGAAAAGCAAAGGCCCAAACCGAGGGAAAAATAGCCAACTCAGTTAAGGGGGATAAAACCTTTTATAGGAACATTAGGGAGCATAGAAAGGTTAAGGGAGGGATAGTGAAGATTAATAAAGGAGAGGAGAGGTGGGCAGAGGGAGACACTAAAAAGGCAGAGATACCGAACGAACACTTTTGCTCAGTATTCACAAAAGAAGAAGAGGAGGAGTTACCTAAACCAAACAATAGAAGCACTCTGGGTAGTGGGGTTGACGCCAGTCCATTTACAGAAGAAAAAGTCCTGAAAGAACTCCTAAAACTCAAGGTGGACAAAGCAATGGGGCCTGATGGGATTTACCCTAGAATCCTAAAAGAGCTAAGGGAGGACCTGGTGACACCACTAACCACACTTTTTAACAAATCATGGGAAGATGGGGTGGTACCTGAGGACTGGAGGAGGGCAGATGTGATTCCCCTTCACAAAAGTGGGTGCAAGGCAGAAGCAGGAAACTACAGACCTGTTAGTTTGACCTCAATGATGGGGAAAATGATGGAATCACTTTTGAAAGAAAGAATTGTTCAGTACCTAGAGGCCAGCGGGGCACAGGACCCAAAGCAACATGGATTCACAGCAGGAAGGTCATGTCAGATGAATCTAATCGATTTCTTTGACTGGGTGACCAAAGTAATAGACCAGGGAGGGGCTATGGATATGGCCTACCTAGACTTTAGCAAGGCATTTGACACAGTCCCGCACAAAAGATTAATAATCAAGTTAGCCAGCCTGAGAGTGGGTCCTAGGGTGGTAGCCTGGGTAGCAAACTGGCAGCACAACAGGACACAGAAGGTAATGGTGAATGGAACACATTCTGAAGAAAGGGGAGGAGTTACTAGTGGAGTACCTCAGGGCTCAGTACTGGGTCCAGTCATCTTTAACGTCTTTATAGGTGACATTGCAGAGGGTCTGGAAGGAAAGATATGCCTCTTTGCAGATGACACAAAGATCTGTAACAGAGTTGATACACAAGGTGGGGTAGAAAGGATGAGAAGGGACTTGGCAAGGCTGGAGGAATGGTCAGACATGTGGCAACTTAGATTCAATGCAAAGAAGTGCAAAGTAATGCACCTGGGAAATAAAAATCCAGAAGAAGAGTACACAATAGCAGGGGAGGTACTAACAACAACAATAATGGAAAGGGATCTGGGTGTAGTCATATCAGATGACCTAAAGGTGGGTAAGCAATGTGAGAAGTCAGTAAAGAGAGCCAGGGGGATACTGGGATGCACAGGGACGGGCATCACAAGTAGAAAAAAGGAAGTGGTTATCCCTCTGTACAGACAGTTGGTGAGACCCCATCTGGAGTACTGCGTGCAGTTTTGGAGACCTCATCTACACAAGGACATCGACAGGATGGAAGCAGTCCAGAGGAGGGCAACAAAATGGTGCAGGGTCTACATCAGAAACCATATGAAGAGAGACTGAGAGAGCTTAATATGTATACCCTTGATGAAAGGAGGACAGGGGACATGATAGAAATTTTAAGTACCTCAAGGGAATCAACAAAGTCCAGGAGGGTAGCATCTTTCAGAAAAAGAGATGTGTAAGAACAAGGGGGCACAATTTAAAGTTAGAGGGGGGACGGCTCAGGGGTAATGTGAGGAAATTCTTTTTCACAGAGAGAGTGGTGGATACATGGAACTACCTTCCTGGAGAGGTTGTGGGGTCTAAAACAGTGGGGGAATTCAAACATACATGGGACAGACATAAGGCAATTATAAAGGGGGGTTGCAGGAAGTAGGCTGTTGGTTAACTAGAATCTGCAGCTTATCCAAATAGGTAGGGAAATGGGCAGACTGGGTGGGCCAAGTGGTCCTTATCTGCCGTCAAAGTCTTTGTTTCTATGTTTCTATCCATCTCTCCCTTCTGTCATGGTGCACTAAAAATCCCCAGAATCCACTTCACATCCTTTTGGACCATGGTGCCACATAAGTACCTAACCTCCCTTTCTCCCCCCACCTTCCTATTCCCAACTCTATCCCCCTCACAGTTCAGTCCCCTAACAGAAGTTGCTTCCTCCTCCTTCTCCTCCTTTGGGGTCCTCTACCACAATGCCACCTAGTGACAGTGATACATTCGAGACCACTGATTCAGTGAGTTCTGGCTTACTGTCCTGTCAGCAGCAGCAGCAGTGTGCTATCAGAAGCCTTTTGTTCTAGCCTCAAGTAAATAACTCTAATTATATATTTATGTCTTCTAGATGTGTGTCTAGGTCTAGCCAGCAGGACTGATGTTTTGACTGTAAAACGTTTCTTTTAATCCAACCACACACAGCTATAAAAAAGCACACACATCACACACCATGGTATCAGTGCTATAATTATTTAAGACTCCAGTTGCTTTCTTAAAGAGTATCCCACTCAATTACCCCTGAGGTGTTTGCCAGACTGTAGATTTAGCCTTTAATTGTACTCACTAGATAAGAAGAGACACTTAACAGCACATTTTGTATTATTTTTATTTATCTATTTATTTTATTTAAACATTTGGTGACTGAGAAAGGCACACTGAGCCAAGGCTTGTCTCCAGGTGTGACCCAGAGGACAGGGAACCTGGGATCATAGTATACAAATATAATAGTACTCAGTAGGAAACATAATTATACATTTCAAGATAGCTAATACAGAAAAATAGGCTATGCAAATAGTTTAGGTACAGGGTAAGGGAGAACTATCAAAGAGCAGTGTAAATACAAGCAGGATTAAACATTACAAGTGCTATGTGATGTTGTGGGAACAAGTAGGGAAGGGTAGGAGGTGCAGCTGCGATTTGACAGAGAAGTGAGAGGAAGAGTTGTGTAGGAGAGGAGTTTGAGAGTTCCACAGAGAGGGGAGATGACAGCTGAAGGCAGATCTGCCTATGCTGGAAGATGGAATGGAGAGTGAGAAAAAGCGTGAATCCCTAGAGTGTAGGGAATAAGTAGAGGCTGAGACAGGAGACAGGAGGGAAGAGATGTAAGAGGGGAGTAGGTTGAACCAGAATTTGGAGATTAAAGATACAGAGTGGATGAGACACCTGTGCATGAGTGGATTGAGATCCATGCAGGAGAGCAGAGAACAGTGGGGAGTCCTGTATGGAGAGTTAGAGGCGAAATGACAGGCAGCATGGTAGAGGGAGTCAAGTTGAGAGAGTGCAGTGGAGGATGCTGCACTGTGTACAATATCAGCATAGTCAAAAACTGATATAATCATTTTAGTCAGGAGTTCCCGACTTATGGGGAGTGGGAGAGTATCTGTTTTGGTAGAGGATCCCGAGCTTTGGGCAAAGTATAGTGGCTATGTAGTCAATATGAATTGAGAAATGTAATTGTGGATCTAGCCAGATGCCTAGGTATTTGTAGGAAGGGACTACCCTCGGTGGAGTGCCATCAAGAGAGGTGATGGGTGGGATGTTGATAGTGTTGGCCATTCTTTGAGAGGTTCCGAATGTCATACAGACTGTTTTAGATGTGTTTAGTTTGAGTTATTTCAACAGGAATCATGATTGAACTGAGTGGTAGCCTTGTTGCAGTGCAGAGTGGATAGTGGCTGGGTCAGGGCCTGAGGTGAACAGTATGGTATCATCCGCATACATATGGATGAGGGAGGTAGAACAAGCAGATGGAAGACTTTTTTATGAATACTGAAAACAGGATGGGGCTGAGTATGGAATCTTGGGGGACGTCAGCTAGGATAGGGAGTAAAGGAGAGGAGAAGTTAGCAATTTTTATTGTCTGATGCCTGTCATTGAGGTAAGAGTTGAACCACTGTAAGGCAGGAGGGGTGAGTCCTGCATCCTCAAGTGTGTTCAGAAGAAGAGGGTGGGATACTGAGTCAAAAGCTTTAGCCAGATCGATGAAGACTGCAGCAGTGAGGTGGTCTTTATTGGCAGCTGATTGAATGTGACCAGTGACACAGAGAAGGGAGGAAACGGTGGAGTGACTTTTTTCTGAAGCTGGATTGGTAAGGGGATAGAAAGTTGGTGGTGGTGGGGAACTCAGTCAGTCTAGAGCTAAGGGAGGAAGGAGATAGGGCTGTAGTTTCCAGGTGAGGTGGGATCACCACCTTTGTGGAGAGGGATGACACATGCTGATTTCCAAGCTTTTGGAACAGTGCCAGAGGAGAAGGACATGTTTATAATGAACGTTAGGGGGAGAGTGATGGCAGGGGCAGAAAGGTGCAGGAGACTATGATGTAAGCCATCTGGGCTAGATTTGGATGTGTTGAGTGATAGAAGGGCAAGCAGTACAGCGTTCATGGAAGCAGGTGCTAGAAGGAATTTTTTATTTGGCATGTGCTGTGAGGTGGGTTTGGAGGCAGGTGGAGGAGGTGTGGTTGGGTCGGGGGAAGCACAAGTAGTAAAGAAGGTGTTTGGGGTATCCGCAACTTGGATGGGGTCTGTTATTTTGATGCCGTTGTGCTTAAGAGTTGGGATGCCAGATTGTTGAGATGGGTCGACAATGGAATGTATTATATTCCAGAAGGAGGAGGTGTGTGCTGTGTTGAGCCGGTTTTTAAAGCAATCAGCCTTGGCACAATGAATTGCTTTAGTGCACGCATTTCTCATGGTGTTATATGCTTGTGTTGAGTTTGGGGTAGGGGAGGCTTTGAAGGTGGACCAGGGTTTGTCACAGGCTTTGCAGAGAGTAACTATAGGGGCAGTAATCCAGGGGTGGTGGTGTTTCCTGACCCTGGCTTTTCTGAGGGGGCCATGGAAATCCCAGATTCTGTTGAAAATACTTATGAAATGGGCTATGGCAATGTTGGCAGAAACTGCAGAGTAAACTGGTGACCAGTTGGCATTGTGTAAGTCTGAAAGGAGGGAGTTAGTGTCAACTGAGTTTAGTGTGTGTGATTCTATGTACTTTGGTGCAGATTTGGGTAGGTGTGATTCTTTAATGCAGTAGGCGATGCAGTGGTCACTTAAGGTGGGGTCGAGGTCTTCAACTGCGGATATTCAATGAGGATAGGATGAGAGAACCCAATCTATGAAGGAGTGATTATAGGAATGGGAGTTATAGCAGGTTGGTTTCATGATTAGCTGTGTGAGGTTTAGGGAGTCTAGTTTGGAGGTTGTGGACTTAGATAATGGGGACAGCCAGTCGAGGTTATAGTCCCCAAGAAGTATTAGTTTACCGGAGTGTGCTAATGGCAGGAGGGCAGAGATGCATGCAGTAAGAGCATTTGACTGAGCCGAGGAGAAGCATACACTAACCCAATGAAAGTGGGGAGAGTGCGGGGAAGGGAGAATTTGGTTAGAATCAGCTCATGGTAACCGAGGCAGGATTCTTTTTTCATTACTGAGTGAGAGGTGTTGTCTCATGAACATAGCTACCCCTCCTCCTATTTTGCCATGGTCTTGCCGGATGGTGTGGTAGCCTGGTAAGGAGATAGATGAGTCAGGGTTTTTTGCGGATAGCCAGGTTTCTCGTAGGCATAGGATGTCAGGGGCATTTTGGGCTATCCAGCAGTTTAGAAGGTCCACTTTTGGGAGGAGACTCCTAATGTTGATGTGCGTGACCTTTAGGCCATTGTGGGAGGAAGGTAGTTGCAGAGGCATAGAGAGACCAGGGTTCCTTTCAATGTCTCCAGCAATTAGCAAAAGGAGAAAGAGCACAGAGAAAGTAGCCGGGAGCTTACGACTTTTGGTAGTATTGAGGGCATAGGGTGTGCATTCTGGTGCTGCAGAGAGGACAGTTACATGGAACTCATTGAGATGAATCAGTGGTCTCATATACATCACTGTCACATGGGACAGAAGGTATTGTATGAAAAGGAAAGGCAATAAAGGAAACAGACATGGAGATCCCCAAGGACCATAAAATAAGTAGGCAGCTTTGGGAAAAAAAACTACCAGAAACCAAAGGCAAGGTTGCACCTGGATTACACACAATCTGCACATATTGCTTTGTAAATTTTGACTGTAGCTCTCCTTCAAAAGCACATTCTGACCTCCTAGTTCATGGAGAATGTCCCTTTAGCTGAATGGTTACAGATGCTGCCTTTGGGACTCAGGGTCCCCTGGTTTGATTCCCTGTCAGAGTTTGTGGTGAATATACCCAATTCAAGGGACAGTCATGACAGAAATATGTCTGTGATTAGCAGTGCTATCTAGATGTGAAATGCTGCAGTAACAGTGTCATAGAGTGCAGAGGAATTGCACCAGCAGTGCCCTCTGGTTGTGAGAGGTGGAGAACAACTCGTCCCAACTTCCCCATTAATCCAAGTTTCCCTTTTATGACTGGACAGAGGTACTACCTTTGGGACTCCTGTGTTTGGACTGTTGAAAAATCTGTCCAATGAGATGACCCTAAAGACAGCCCTTCTAAGGGCTATCAGATTAAAGGGGTCCATTTTTAAGGGCTGCCTATTAATAGAGGGCATGTGATTTTTTTTTAAAGGGACTAGGAGAGGTAGCAATTTAATAGGACAAGCAAATATATCTGCTCACCTGTCCTTTGATAGACACACCACCCACCCCACCCCACCCCACCCCATTTATTTTTAGCCCTTACTGAGATACTTACTGTATAATTCCTTCTGGGATTTTAGCTAGTGATGAGCACAACTGGATCTTAAAAGAAAGGAACCCCTAGATCCTGCCCTGACATCTCAAGGAAAACAAAAATAAAACGTCATTCTTGGACTCAGTTCCATTTAGACTTAATACATTTTCTGTATTTTTCTTTCCCTGATTTCTTTACAATTGTGCAGTTTTTTTTTCATCATTTTTCCCCTTCTGCCCCATGCCACTGCCAGAGAAATATACCCTGTGATCAGAGATATACCCTGTTGAAGCATTTCTGCTGTCGTTCAGGTGGTAGGGGAGGAGTTCCTTCCTAGTGTTTCTCCTATGACCCTTCTTTACCCACTGGTGTGGGCAGTGCTTCTAGCAACCTTGTATACACACAGCATCTCTGGAGTTAGCACAAGCTAGAGGGTCCATCAACAGAGGGCACTGTGGTGCCAGAATCTGCCACCAACCCTCCTCAGCTTAGGCACGCTGCCACGCAACAGCTCCCTCAGCTTAGACTGCCTCCCTATGCAACATCCTGAGCTCCCACACTGAGATCATCTGCAGCACAATGTGCTACCACTGAGTCGTCATCGAGCAGCACTGTAACTGTAGAAATTATCATAAAAACAGGATCGCTGTACCATTGACTCCACCTGCTCTGGCTGCTTAGTTACAACTGACATCATGATCCTCTGCTTATGGCATCCAAATCTGTTTCCAGGCAAACAATTATTTGTACTGATTTGTTGTACCAGGAAGACACGTTGAGCTGAGAACAGCTCCTTTCCAGATACTGAATGTCCTGAGGGAAAGGGCACAGTGAAGAGCACAATATGGTGATAATGGAGTAGTGGTCAGGGTTTACATATAGAATAATGCATGGGTAAGTGTGGTTCATGGGGATTTTATGCACACCTGAGGTGTGTGATGCCTGATAAACCCTGAGGGCAAAGCCCCAGGGGTTTATATAAGTATCATACAATGAGGGTGTGCATAAAATTCCCATTTAAACACACCCATATTTTATTTTTTGTATTTACTGGTTCTACCAGTATGGTACCACTTTTTGATTTAATTAAGTTAAACAAAATTGCATTGTGCGGTACTGTGGAGTTGCCGAGAAGCTTGTGCCTCACACCAACTGTGTGAGAAAAAAACTAGCACTACTGGATGTGCGGTGTAAGGACAGCTTGTCCGGCAATTTTCTAAGGTGCTGCTTTGGTTTATGTGTGCCCATGGATTACAGATGTAGTTTATGGAGCTGCTGGGCACTTGCAGGCAGTGGTTTATAACCACTAACCAATAAATATATAGAGAATAATGGATAGGTTAATGTCCATTACCGGGGAGTAATACCATCGAGAGGTTCTGGACACAGGAACCTCAAGAGCGAAGCTCGTGAGGTTCATCTGTGTCCAGAACCTTGAGATGGTAGGACTCCCTGGTAATGGACACTAACCTGTCCATTATTTTTTTTAATATATGGATCCAAGGTGAACTAACTCACTTCTGGTTCACGGGTCCAGTCAGAAGGTCTGTGTTGGTGTCGGTGGTAGTGTGGTTTCCCTTTAGTCAAGTTTTTTTTTTCCCGCAGTGTCTGCGATATCAGTTGGCCACAGTAATGGAAAGAGAAGCTGGGGAGAGTGCTGGATGTCTGAGCCCTTCATGTCTGGGAATGGGCAGATGATGTGGGAGTACACAGCAGACTAACAATGCTGCTTGCAGGTTCGAGGATTTCTCTCTCACTAAGCGAGAGAGCAAGCCGTCATGTTTGAAAACTTTTTGTGCCCGCCCAGATAGGAAACGTGGCCAATTGGAGGGCACATTTAGCAGGATGTCAAGGGCAGACTTGCAGTTGTGCAGTTGAGTTTCAGTGATAATACTATCGTTCGGATCCCAAACTATACTATTACGGGACCCGAACGATAGTATTATCAGTCATGAACGGTGCTATTAGCAGTCCAGCACCGATGGTATTACCAACATTTTTTTATAAGCTTTTCAGTACTATTAATTTGAGAATCCATATATTAAAAGGTAATAACTAGACCAGGGTGAATAAATAGTAAGACTGTAAGTAGAGGTGTTTTGTGTTTTTATTTTGCACTTGCCCGGCTCCCACGGCTTTCGGAGGAGGCCTCGTACCCCCTCCTACTCCATCCACCTGGGCTATTCAAGGCCGCCCCTACCCCAGCTTCATTGTGCTCTGGGGGCCGGGGTTGTATGTAATTTTTCTACCATTTTCTCCCCTTAACCCCTGAGGACACCAGCACAAAGGACTTGTGTCCAGGCAGGCGACGTGCTGACGCACGCCATTGCCGGGCATCCAGAGCGTGCTCCCCTCCCCAGCTTCGAAAAGCCGCCATTGCCCCCTGCAAGCCCATGCTTCCACCAGCCCCCAGGAGCGTCGGTTGCACGAGGCATCCCCAGTAACTCACCCCTGCAGAGGAGAGCATCCGTTAGGATGTTCAATCCTCTGCCCCCCCACCAGTCCCCGATAACCCTGAGTCCGTTCCCGGAACCGGGGTCACTGGTCCAGTTAGTATTGAGTAGAACCCAGACTGTTAATTTGTCATTGCTGTTGTACTGGGCATAAAAAAAGGTTTTTGAAATAGAGTTGAAATCACTTCTTTTATAGTGGTATGGCACATCTGTGGAAGAACTGGAAATCCTTGGCGGTTTCTCACAGATGCAACGTGGCACTAGACTTAGCCAGTCAGAACACAGGAATTAGCATACAGTCCCATTAATGAGTCTTCTATTAAGTTATCGCAGAACAGCTCTGTGTTCAGATTGGCTGAGAGGGATCTTTTTTCAGTACAACATACAACATAGTGGTACAACAAAAGTGTGCAAAATAGACAGGACAACAGTGGTCAAGAGTAAAAAAATAATTACAGTGTGTAAAAACAAGCATGCAGATGTTCAGCACAGTAGGACTACTGAAAGTAAACGCAAATATGGGGACAAAAGAGCAACATAAAAAAAAACAGAGAATTTGATGGCAGATAAGGACCGCGTGGCCCACCCACCCACCCACCCTGCCAGTTGTTTTCCCTGCTTATATAGTCACAGCAGACCCTGCTTGATCGCCAGCTCACTCCCCACCCTTGCTTTCCACTAAGACTCCCTTATGTCTATCCCATAAATTCTTAACAGAATACTACACCCTCACAGCTTCTAAATGTTATTTGTTTCCATGTCAACAGACAACTATTTTCATGTAGCTGTTTAAGGTGTATGCTACTGCATTAGTCAGTTTTCACAGTTCATACTAGGCCCTGTTACTGTCCTGGGAGATTCCATTTTGTGGTTGTTGAAATCTCATTGTTCCCGAGAGCTGCATAAGCATACGAGAACATGATGCATAATCACCCTTTAAACTCTCCAGTATGCCCGTCTGCTTAATTAGTCTTCAAAGAAACAAGCTACAAAAAGATGTGAATTAGTGAAATATCACATTCACCTTCAGTGAGCTTTGCAAACTATCTGAGTTATAATGCAGGTTTTTCCCCTTTAAACTTCTTTCAGTTTATGACTTTCTAGAGAGTTTGTGCAGGGTATTTATTATTTCAACATAAAGATACATGATATAAATGGTTGATCTGACATCATGTTCTCGTACGCTAATGCAGTTCTTATGGACAATGAGATTTCAACAACCATGAAATGGAGACCCCCAGGGCAATCACAGGGGCTACCATGAGCTGTAAAAACAAACTAAGGCTAACACATATACCTGTAGCCTTAACAGCTGCAGGAAAGGAGTTGTCCGTTGACATGGAATCAAATTAAGTAATAATGCACGAAAGGGTGTTTGTTGTGCTGGGATAACATCATGCCTGGGGTGATTAGGCTCGGAGCCGCAGGCCGAGTGTGACTAATCATCCCAGAAGTGACGTTATCCCAGCACAACACACACCCTGGAGTGCATTATTGCTATTATACAATGGCTCGTTTGTAAAACAAACAAGAAAATGATGAAAAACTACTTTTAAAGTAGATTTTTCTGTCATTTTTTGAATGGGTAGGGTTACTTCAAGCAAAAGTAGTGCTGATTTAGCCAGCAGGGGGAGCTAATGTGTTTTTTGAATAACTGTGCAGTCCCCATAGCAACCTTTCAACCTTTGTCAGTGGTGCCACTCTTTGTTAATATGATCTATTGCCTCAGTGTTTATGTTGTCTTTGGTCGCTGTTTTTCTCTGATTGTGTTATTATCACAGTTCTTCTGCTGGAGTATCGGGACTGACGACCCCCCCCCCGACTTGCCATGTACTGTGGTGCTGTGTGGATGTCTGAAACAGGAGGAAAGTAGGTAGGGAGGATATTTCTAAAGTGTGTTTATGGTCCATCTAAAAAAAATAACAAACAGAAAAAAAAACAGAAGTGAGAGAGTAAGGCTAACAGCTACGCAGTCTGTGTAAAGACTCGCTTGCTCTCTGATCTCGCTCAATTTGAACCCAATGGTAATCACGATTTTAGCTGCATGTTTCTTTTTTTGGATAGGAGAAAGACACTTGGGTGGGGTGTGTAAGAGGGTTGTTGTTGGTTTTTGTTTGTGCTGGGGGGGTTTTGGGACATTGAAGGCGGCTGGCGGCTGCAGAGTGAGTGAAGTGGGCTACAGAGCGGGAAGTACTGAAGTGTGCTGCGTGCAGTGATTTTTACTTAATGTGGTCTTTTTGTGTGCTGGCACTAGACCCGTGCTGTTGTGCTGGGATAACATCATGGGTCCAGTCCCAGACTGACCAATCAAAGGTCAGCATTTTTTCTTGCCATTGTATAATAAAATTTAAATGATATAAGGGTGTAGTTTTCCTTCAAGTCCCACTACAGTTTTCGCCCCACTACCTCTAATGGAAGACAGTTCCAGGCATCCACCACTCTTTCAATAAAAATGTGCTTCCTCACATCTCTCTTGAATTTTCCCCTTTCCAACTTCACTGCACGTCCACTTGTTCTTGAACACATTTTCCTCTGAACAATACTCCCCTTGTGTACCTTATTTACCTGCATGAGGTGTTTATAGTCCCTATCATGTTCCCCCTTCCCCTCCTCTCTTCCATGATGTACATATTGAGAGCCTTCAGTCTCTCTTTGTAAAGCTTCTTATGCAGACCTTGCACCATTTTAGTTGCCCTCCTTTGGACAGCCTCCACTCTGTCTATATCCTTTCTGAGATGTGGTCTCTAGAACTGGATGTAGTACTTTAGGTGGGGTCTCACCAGCGATCTATACAGTGGCAACACCATCTCCCTCCTTCTGCTGGTGATAACCCTCCCTATGCACTCTAACATCCAGCTCCCTACCAACCATCTTGTCACACTTTGAGGTCATCAGATATGGTTACTCCCAGGTCCCTCTCCTGTTTGGTGACTGTCAATACCTCTTCTCCCATTTTTATGTTGGCTCACGCTTGCGCACCAGCCAACATCTTGCGGTAGTAGCAGATTTGGAGGCACGGTCACTGTTGGGCGAATGCAGGGCACGCATCAGTAGGTGCGTCTCTCATTCCCCAGTAAGCCAGCAGCAGGCGCTGACGTCATGCATCCCTAATGAAGCCAGAAGATCTAAGAAAAGGTCCACTGCAATGAAAGCGAAGCTCTCATGCAGGACCACAACACACCTCCGGAAGGGCACGCAATATGGCGGCAGTGACTCGCCGCCTTCCGTCACAATGCCGACTGGGAGCCCACTCCTGTCGGCAAAATCACCCTCCCATTTAAAATGTATGCTGAGGGGTTCCAACTCCCCTCGCATCATGCCCCCAGAACAGTTTTCTTTGCCAACAGGGGCCCAATCCCGTCGGTCTTTATCCCCGTCCCCATTTACTTTGCCGACAGGGAGCCCTCCCCATTGGCATAATGTCTCCCCTTAGATATGTGCCGACGGGTGCCCAATCCCTCATCAGTTACAGCATCCCCCAAAAACAAAACACTTGAGGTGGGACACTGGGCCCACCCACCATGCAAATCCTGCAAAGAAAAACCATCTCGCAATGTTTTTTTTCTTTTTAAAACCTGTAAAAAGAAAATGGTCCTCGCTATTGTCTCCTGCCCACTCCCACAACCCATACCCACCTCTCTGACCCTTTCCTCCCACACACCCCCCTCACTCCCATACTTACTCGGAGTCTGGCGCGACAATCTTCGTGGACTCGGAAAACATCTACACTCTTCAAAGCCGACCGTGAAACTGAAGAAATGCTGGTAAGCTGTATAATGGCATAAATAGGGTTTTTCCAACTTTGGTGCATATCTCGAACATTTTTGGGAATTTTGGCACCACATTTTCAACATGGGGTTATTGGGACCCCTCCTCATGAGTTCAGTCACTGTCATGGTGTTATTCGGTCCCGAAAGGTGATTTTGTGGTCACTACGCGGAATCACCTTTCGGGACTGATTAATGTAAAGGCAGTGCCACTGTTCATGAGGTGGGCTTCAAAAAGCATGTGTTGCAAATTTGGTGAAAAAAATCCAAAAAAATCACTGATTTACGAGCGTGCGTTATGCAATTGCTACGCATGCTCGTAACTTCGTGAATTTGCAATATTTTCACTCCAGATTTTCAACATTGGTATTTTTCCATACCTCCTTGTGAACAGTACAGCTGCCATTTTACATATCTTGGCCAAAATGTGTTTTCGCATGTCCAGCACAGAATAGAGCGGTCGTTGTGCAAAATCAGTTTTCGGGACAGTTTGAGGAAATGACAGTGACACTGTTCATGAGCAAAAGTCCTAAAATGCCTATGTTGAAAATTTGGTGATGAAATTCCATAAAATGACTGTGTTACAAGTATGCGTTGTGCAGTTTCCACGCACCCTTGTAACTTTACAAATTTGCAATATTTTCATGTCAGATTTTCAATGTTGGCATTTTGTCACACCTCCTTATGAACAGTACAGCTGACATTTTTCACATCCTGCCCTAAATGTGTTTTCACACCTGTGGCACACAATGGCGTGGTCACTGTGTGAAATCAATGTTTCGGACAAATTAACAAAATCACAGTGCCACTGTTCATGAGGGGAGGTCCTAAAATGCCTATGATAAACATGTGGTTAAAAAAATCTCCAAAATAATTGGGTTGCAGATGTGTGTTGCACAGTTTGTATGCTTGCTCATAACTTCATCAACTGTTCATATTTTCACTCCAGATTTTCAACATTGCCATTTTTTTACATCTCTTCATGAACAATACAGTTGTCATTTTCCACATACTGCCCAAATTGTGTTTTCGTCCCTGTGTAGCCAAATGGCATAGCCGCTGTACAAAACCACCTTTCAGCTAACAAACTGATAGTGCCACTTTTCATGAGCTGGGCTCACAAACAGCCCATGTTGAAAATTTGGAGTGAAAATACCAACATATGCCTACAGTGTTAGGGTTTCCAACTGTAGCACCCCACCCTGTAGAGACTGACAGGCGTCAGGGGTGTGACTTGGGATCATCAGCTGTAATGCTCACGCCATTCCACCCCCACCCTGCAGCCAGTGACAGGCATCGTGGTGTGCCTTGCACTGTTCGGCCACAAAGTTCACCCCATTTTCCTATACTACGCCCACCTCAGCATATTTCCTTGTGGAATGGGGTAAGTATAATGCCCAAAGACTCCAAAGCACACCATGACACTTGTCAGTGTCTACAGAGTAGGGTACAATGACATAAGCGTTATAGCTGACAACCCAAAGGCACACCCCAATGTCTGTCGGTCTCTACAGGGTGGGGGTGGGTCAGCGTCACTTCAATACTTCACTGCCATTCCTATTATGCGTCTCTAACTCCCAGTACTACCAATGCCAATGCCAGCGAGACAACATTCGGCATTCACAAATGCCTGTTTACTCTGCCTCTGGGTTTCTATACCTTGAGTGCATGATTTTGCGCTTTTTCACATTGAAACCCAGCTGCCATGCCCTTGACCCCTCTTTGAGATTTATCAAGTCGCATTCTCTCCACCCCCACTGGAGTATCCACCCAATTGCAGATTTTGGTGTCATCTGCAGAGAGGCAGACCTTCCTTCCAGCTCATCTGCAGTGTTATTTATAAAGACATTAAAGAGAATGGGACTGAGTACTGAGCCCTGAGGTACCCTGCTGGTCACTTTCTCTTCCCTGGTGTGAACCCCATTTACCAGCACCCTCTGTCTCCTGTCTTTTAACCAATTTCTTACCCAGATTACCACCTTAGGACCCACTTCTAAATTGCTAAGCTGCCCAGTTTCCTTATGTGTCCCTATGTGGAATGATGTGAAAGGCCTTACTGAAATCTAAGTAGGCCATGTCCACTGCCCCCCCGATCCATTTCCCTGGTCACTCAGTCAAAGATCTCTATCAGAATTGTCTGACTCCCCCGCATCCCCCAACCCCCATGAGTCCACGCTGCCTCGGGTCTTGTAACCTGCTGGATTCAAGATACTCCACAAAGTTTTCCTTTAGCAGCAACTCCACTAATTTCCCCAACACTGATGTCAGGCTGACTGTCCTATAGTTGCCAGTCTCCTCCTTGCTACCACTTTTGTTAAGCGGGACTGCATCTGCCCTCCTACATTCCCCTGGAACCACTCCTGTTTCCAGGTAGTTGTTAAAAAGGACTTTCAGAGATGCAGCCGGTACCTCCCTGAGCTCACTCAATACCCTTGGGTGTACCCTGTCTGGCAAGAGTTCATTAATTAGAAAGTGAGCAGAATAATCAGTTTTAATTAACTCAGACAGAATGTTATAGCAGTAAGGGCTGGGGAAACCAGACATAAAAGGGAGGCAAGGAGGACTGGGGCTGAAAGTAAGAAGGAGAGGGAGTGAAAAAGGGTCTAGTTGCAAGTTCAGGTATGACAAGTGTGACCAGGGAGTAAAAACGTAATGGCAGAGAGGGGGAAGTGGAAGAGGGGCAGGCTACATCAGTGCTGGGGTAGAATAGGAAAAGACAGCCTGATCAGCAGAGGTCTTAGTATAGAGGAAGGGGGGTCAAAGTTTCTGATGGGGAGAGGACAAGAAAGCAGATTTGAGGTACCAGGGTGGAAGAAACAAAACCTGAGATTGGAGAGGAGACATATGCAGTGAGAGAGGAATTGGCCTTTGAGTGGGGGGGGGGGACATAAAAACATAGACTTTGATAGCAGATAAGGACCGCTTGGCCCACCTAGTCTGCTCATTTCCCTACCAATTGGATAAGCTGCAGATCCTAGTTAACCAACAGCCTACTTTCTCCTACACCCCACTATAATTACCTTATGTCTGTCCCATGCATTCTTGAATTCCCCCACTGTTTTTGACTCCACAACCTCCTCAGAAAAGCTGTTCCATGTGTTCATCACCCTCTATGTGAAAAAAATACTTCCTCACGTTGCCCTTGAGCCATCCCCCTCTATCTTCAAACTGCCCCGTTGTTCTTGCACATCTTTTATTCTGAAAGATGCTACCCTCTTGGACTTTGTTGATTCCCCTGAGGTACTTAAAAGTTTCTGTCATGTCCCCCTCTCCCTGCTTTCCTCAAGGGTATACATATTAAGCTCCTTTAGTCTCTCTTTGTATGGTTTCTCTTGCAGACCTGCACCATTTTAGTTGCCCTCCTCTGGACAGACTCCATCCTGTCTATGTTCGTGCGGAGATGGGGTCTCCAGAACTGCACACAGTACTACAGATGGGGTCTCACTAACTGTCTGTACAGAGGGAAGACAACTTCCTGTTTTCTACAGGTGCTGCCTCTCCCTATGCATTCCAGTGTCTCCCAGCCCTCCTTACAGCCTTTTCACATTGCTTGCCTACCTAAGGAACAATGGTGTGTGGGGGGACGGCAATCAAGGTCAAAACAACAGAAGGAATGAAAGAAGTATCCACATTAGCAAGAGTGAAAATGGGGTGGGGGGGCAGTGCTACAAACCACATGTCCAAGTCAAAGGTTGGGAAGATCAGTTTCACAATATTCTCATGATAAGTGTGAAGGAATGCAAGCTTTGTTTCTATTTAGTGCTCTGGGTTTTTGAAGGAGTTTCTTGGCGCCAATATGGCAGAAGTTGAGATGTTGACCCGGCCAGACAACCAGAGATTTACAGAGTGGAATTTCTTCTAGCTGAGGGACATTCAGGGCTGCAAAGACTGGGCAAGACCTGATTTTTTGCCAGTCACTGCCTGACACCAAAGGTCATGGAGACAATCTGCTTGGCACTGGAGGTAAGCTGTTCTGCACAGAACCAGCGTTGGCTGTTGTTGAAGTCATGCTGGAGCAGTGCTGCTAGTTCATGAGCTGAGGAACCAAAGACAAAAAGCAGTGTCATCCACATAACTGGCCCTATGCACTATGTCTATGCACTATGGATACTCTGCACATAGGGATCACTGCATTACAAAGCCAGGCAGTGGATGTGTCTGACCAGACCCTGGCAGCATGCATGAAAGGGATCTGTTCCCCTTCCGTGCACTAGTCCCCAGCCACAGGTAGTACCGTACACCAGCCCATGGGGGAGTGACCATGGGAGAGGACGAGACTCAGCACCATTCATGAAGGCGCTGTGAAGGGGCACAGGCTATGCCTGCAGGCACCCTCCTGTAGCCACTATGTGCCCCCTCCATCCAGTAGCCTGGTGGAGCAAACAACAGCTCCTACTTTGCAGCCCCACATCCTATGAATAAGCTGCGGGCACTGTGGGATACCAGTGGTGCTTGAGCAGTAACTATACAGGGGTACTGTATGCTGGTACCCACAGTCCTCTGCTGCACACAGAGCAGGGGATCCAGTTGGCCAGGGGGGATGGGCATCTCATTTGCTCATGGCCCAACCCTGTCCCTGACACGTCCTACATGCTTGTGGGGCAGAGCTGTACATAGGCAGCCAATAGTTGTGCACAGTGCATGGTGCACCTGTCTCCACAGGTGCAGACCAGGTATCTACCTTTAGCACATGTCTGGCCACCCTGATGCATAGATTCCATTGTGAAGGTATGAGGAAACACAAACCTAGAGGAGGTCATGTAAGAAAATTGAGAATAAGTTTTTGATAAGAACAGAGTCTTGGGGAACACCTGACCGACTGGGACATTGGGAGGATAGAATCACCTACAAGGACTGCTTGGGACTTGTCCACCAAGTAGGAGCTGAACTATTCGTTCATGATGATAGTCCAGCCACTGTGAACTTGTCTAGTTGGTGAGTAACAGTGTCCCACTGTCAACAGTGACCTTGGCCAAGTCAACAAAGATTATAGATGTTACAAGTCCTTAATCCACCGATCCATTTCAGGATGGTGTTATCCATCCTCAGTAGGCAGGATACAGTGAAGAGGTCTTACTAAAGTCATACTGGAATGGGTTGAGGACAGAAGAGGAATCATGGAATGGAGAGTGCTGGAAGGACACCAAATGTTCTTAATGTTCACCCAGAGCAGGGTGGAAGGTAATGTTGCTCAATAGTATGCTACAAGGTCAGATAATATCACATACCATCACTTTAGTAAGCTTTTGGATGGCCTCAAACAGTATAGGCATCTGATCAAAGATCCAACCTCCTCAGATCCAGCTGAAGTATCTGAGGAAGCCTGAGGATCCAACCAGAATCCAAAAGAACTGACCATTGACTCAAGGTTGGATCCTGTGGATCTGACCATGATACCTGGATCCATACTCTGATTGACAACAATCTGATTCTGGATCCAAAAGTCAGCTTTTGTTAGGTTACTGGCAGATTGGGGTGGTGGATACCAGCACTATTCGACTAATGGTGGTCAGATCCACAAAGCACCATCCAAGCACCACTAGTGTAAGGAAACAGAGATGGTACTGTATTTATCAGGGCAGAGGGGTCACTGTCTTCAGGAATTATGAAATTATGATGTCAGAAATATAGCATTACAATACTGGGTGTACCTGGAGCAGATTATGGATTGTCATTGTTTTTCCTAGTTTCTTCTGAGATGTCAGGGGCTTTTTAAGGCACAAACTTAGTTATCTGAAATGCAAAATATTAGAAAACATAAAATTAACATATGTTTGTTTTCTGGCAAGCTTGCTGAGGTTCAGTGGGGCAGCAGGTGACTCTGCTCTGTTTTTTCTGGGCCTTGCTCTCTATTTCCCTGCATGCCTGCATTGGGCCTCCCTTCCACTGAAACTTGGGCTCACACACCAACAAAATTGGACTTACGCCCCAGAAGAACCCAGCTTAGCCACCTTTCCTAACAGGCTCATGCACCGACGACTACTCACACCCCACAACTACCAGGCTCTTGCTCCAGTGACAACCTCAGGATTCAGTATGCATCACCCCTTCTAGCACTGTGTTGCAATTAACCAAACCCCTTGGGGGTTACTGATTTGCTCATACGACTCTGTTACGACGACCATTCCTAACTTATCTCCATCTGCTTTCTTTACTCCCAGCACTGCCTCCACTCTACCTGGCATCAGTTAGGGCCTAGATTTCCATAGGATAGCTTGAGGGCCTAGCTTGATAGGGACAATTAGTAGTTAGATTTCCTTTCTATGCTGTAGATCCAAGATCTAGCCTGATATGAGCTCCTACTCGTTCCCAGGTTCCGGACCTCACAGTGCCAGCGATCCTTCCTCTATAGGAACCCTAACTGACTTAATGGCCTAGGCCTGGAATTAACTAGCCAAACTCATTTGTCCAAGTTTAAATGCCTCCTGCACCAGCACATCATGAATGCGAGCATCTGTGTTTGCCTTACCAAACCTCAGCTTTGCCCTTCCGGTTAATCTAGCCTTTTCCACTGAGGCCTACAAATTTTAGCCTTTTTACCCTCCTCTTGCCCTCATCTATATTTCCCACCCCTTTCTCCTACTCTTCATCCCCATGAGTTCATGTCTTGGTTTTAGGGCATCTCTTGACCCTTGGCATTTCTCTCCTATGTGGTTCTGCTGGACCCCCTCTTCTCTCTCCCTCTTCTCCTAATGCCCTTGTTTCTCCCTCCTCCCACCTCTCGCTCTACTCCTATCCATCTCCATCTACCACACTTCTTTCATGACAAGGCCCCTTGGCTGCTACCTACTACTGTATTTCTCTCATGACAAGGCCCCCAGCTGCTACCCTGCCCACTCAAACTCTGACCATCCCCTACTTTTCCCCTTCCTCTCCTACTTAGTTTGTATCACCTGTATTGGATTATAAACCTGTAACTGAGAATGTTCTATTCAACTATGTATTGTCACGTTCTACAAATACCTGTATAAGTGTATTATGTTATCCTTTGTCTATTCAAGTGTACCCCTCCCCACTCCTTGAGTGGAACCTTTGTAAATGAACTCTCCTGTGCTCAAAGGTAATTATAATCCAAGAATGAATAAATAAATAAATGTTATGTAGTCTGAGAAGAGTTAAGTTGTCCCTTAGCCCAAGCAAATTGTAGGGGTGAAACCCTATCTAAGGGTTCCTTTGGTTGTACAACTGCAACTCTGGACATCCTTAACCTGTTGAACCCAGGAGGTACTAGGAAAGCTGTTTTGCTTGGCCCTGATTTATCGGATCCATGACGCCGCATCGACAATTTCTTGTCGAGACGTTTCCCCGACACCACTACATCGACTGCAGTTGTGGTTGGGATGGTGCCAGTGAGATAAATCTTCATGTTTTATGGGGGGCTGTGCTCCCCTCACCCTCCATGCAGTGGGCTGTGCCCCCTGCACCCCTCTACTTAGGATTTTCAAGTTCAAGATGGAGCTGAGTCGGGGATGGGGGTGCAGGACCTTGGGGAAGGATGCCGGGGTCCCAGGCAGACTTTACAGTGATGTGGCAATGTCAGTATCGACCATGTCACTGTAAAGTTGTCGCTGTAGCGACGGTATACCAATTCATCCACTGCACCAGCCATGTATATGCCCAGTCTCTACCTGTACCCCTTCCTTTAGTGGGAACTTGCTCCCAGGGAACTTGCTCCTTAACTGGGGTGAAGCCCCAGCACTTAAGACTCTGTTAGTCATATAACTACAACTCTGTGACACCCACCTACGCTTAGGCTTCTTACAGGTGCCCAGGTTGGGCATTCCTTCACAGCAGTGTTCAGCTTCTCGAAGAAGGGTTAATCTTCCTTATTATGGGAGCCAAGTTTTCTTCCTTCAAAGATGTGGCCCTCTCTCTGGGTCCCTTTAGTCATAAGATATCAGCTGTATGACACTTTCAAGGATGATCATCCTATTAAATAGATGGAGTTCCTACTTCCTCCAAGGTATGCCAATATTCTGTTGTTTCTTCGATTACACAAAAGCTCAAGCCAATTGAGATGCCAGTTTTATATGTTTTCTTCACTCCCAGTTTTCAGCATCTTCCAGAACACCCTGTGAAAAAAACAATTACGCAGCCTGGAGGGATGGCACTCTAAAGCCTTGGATCCCCAGAGGTTTCCTCCAGAGGGAATTTTCTTCTTCTCCATGCTGAAGGTCATAAACAGATAGATTGTTAGCTTTGTTAGATATCCACTGGTCCAGCTGGGAAATGGATGGTGACTTTGTTTGGTATGGCTGTGGCCTTCCCTTGATCGTTAATGGAAAGATATCCCAATAGTTTTCTACACCTTCAGCTCTGAGTTTTTGGGCATCTTCCCCAAGGTACCTTCAGCTCCTGCAGCACCTCCAGGGGCGGAACCCTCCCCAGTAGGGTTCCACACCATCATACCCTGAAAGGTGGCAGTTCCTCCAGAACAGTGCGCATAAAAGGCCACACACAGCCAACCATAACCTCTTCCAGTTGCACAAGCACTATCATGTTGTACAAGAATCCTGCACACTTAGTCATCTGCTGAACCAGTGAACTGGCAGGCTTGCCTAGGGTTCAGTGGGGCAGAAGATGACATCATCACACACCCCACCCCAACACTGAGCGCTATAAAATCACACTTCTGCAAGCATCCTCCGGATGCTCATTTCTATGCTCCCACCATTCTCCTCCTTCTCCAGCAGCTTGTGTCTCTTTCTGGGCATCTAAGGTACCTTCAGCCATGGGATCTAGCTCCTGTGATACCTCTAGGGGTGGAATCCTCCTCAAGAGGATTCTGTGCCATTGTACATCGAAAGGGTGGTAGTTCCTCTGGAACAGAGAGCACAAAAGGCCACACATAGCCAACCACAGCCTCTTCCATATTAGCACAAGCATTACTGCATTGTACAAGCATCCTACATATGTAGTCATCTTCTGGACCACTGAAGCAAATGTATGCAAATTTCCAGTTTTGGAAAGAGAAGAGAAGTGAAAACCAAAACCTCCTAGAACCTTTTCAGGTTCTAAATTGAGTCAGTTCTAAGAAGAACCAGCACAGTATGGCCCATCCCTCATTTTAACCCTTGCCCCCCCCCCCGTGGGTTCAAGATGAATTGTCCAAGTGATGTCTTTTTATTGCACTTTGCAGCAGTACAGGACAGCTAGAGCCACAAATAATCTCACAAATCCTTTCTAAATCTGTGAGGTTGTTTTCCACATTCAGGTCACACATCCATGTAATTTGCTCCGACATCCTCAGAGAATTGTTCCAGGCTCCAGTTGACTACATGGCAATGAATAAAAGCAAAGCAAGTAATTTATACTTTCTTGTCAAGGATCGCCCTTTGTTCTATATAGAAAAAATGGGCTATATTTAGACAACAGATGCTTCCCAGAGTAAACGTGCTTCCAGTCCTGCGTATATACAGTATCTTTATTTGGTAACAGTGTGGTAGTAGTGTGCTAAACATTTAGCAGTCACGGCAAACAGAGGAAGTCTCCGGTATGGGGGAAGTGGGGGCGGAGGAGGAGGAGGAACAGTGACTAAAACTAACTTTTTGTTTTGTTTTTATTTTTGGAAATCTGGATTGAAATTCTACTTGGATCACTAGTGAAATGAGCTTAGGTGGTATCAGTTCTGTTCTCAGAACGCGTAAGAAGAGCACTACATGTGCAAACCATGTAACCTGTAAAACACACACACACACACACACACACACACACACACACACACACACATATACACACTCTCTCACCACACAGATACACACAACACTGCACCACACATGTATACACACACACATACACACACACACACACACACACACACACACACACACACACACAAAAACCACACCAAGCCACACCGCACCATGCATGCTTGGACATATACTAGAGCACACACACACACACACACACACACACACACACACACACACACATATACAGTACACATGCACGTGGTGACAAAAACTCCTGGTCTGAATCCAGGCTGTCCTTACTCCAAAGTACAACTCAGCTTTGTACATTCTGAGTTGCAGCTTCGTCATAGGCAACATTTGTCTTCCAGCTGTTTTATATATGACATCCAGTCATAACCATATGTAAACCCTCCTAAATCTAGGAGATATCCAAATGGTGACACATGGTTCTTGAGAAGGGGCAGCACTCCACAAATGCATTAATCTTTAATTCAGATGGAATTCAAGGTCTGCAGAATGGGGACTGCAGAAGACCAGGCATCACAGTTGCACTTTTACACACTTACTGTCCCCACCGTCTGAAGAGTCTAGATGTTCCTTTACTGCACACAGATAGGTATCGTCTGATGGAAATTATAGTGGACACTTGAATCCAAGTTCTGAATTCTAAATGACAAAGTCTCACACCATTTCAATTAAGTCAGCACTCTGAGGAGGTTTCAGACGACTGCGTACTTAGCTGTTGTGCAAGTCATTACCTGTAAAGGAAAATACGATGTGGTACTAAATAAGCCATAATACATGACAGACAGTGCATTAAGTGATGTAATCATGTGCCTCAGGTTTGTTGTTAGGCACAAGGTGCTGCCGAGTACCATTAAATGCACCTTAGAAGTTTGGTTATATATAGAATAGTACATGGGGAGGAGTGCATAATGAAAATGTTATGCAGACTCAAGGGGTGGGATGCTAAATAAACCCCGAGAGCAAAACATGAGGGTTTTAAGAAAGCATCCTACACCAAGGGTGTGCATAAAATTTGAGTTTTGTAGCTTCCCGATGCGTTGTTTTATGTAATTACCACAGAACATTTTTTTTTGTTGCCAGCTAGTGTATTACAAATAAACCATTTCGAAAACGAACATATGTGTGTGTTTTACTATCATATTTCTTTTTTACAGGCAACTCTGTAAAGACTTAAATTCAGCATACTAATAGCTGAGTAAGGTTAATTTAAAAACTGTATGTTTTCTGCTTTTCATTTTGCGAGCAGAGGAGCAGAATTCAGAGGTCACCACAGTTTGTTTGGTAGAGAGAGAGAGAGAGAGAGAGAAATACAGGGTGGGTGAGTTAGCACACATCCAGGAGAAGAGTTATAATATTTGATGGTTTGCTGCTTTAAAGTCATTGAATGTGTAGCTGATGGCTTGCAGAGGTGAGCTGAAAGACAAAAAGAAGACACTGGGACAAGTGTTTTGTTTTGTTTTGAAGTGTGATTCTGTTCAGTTGTGGGATTTGCTGTCCGGCTTAGTGAGCGCGAGCTGTCCATTGGAACTGCTGATACCAAGTCTCTGCTGCACTCCAGGAACATGACGTGGGTGTACTCACAATCTTCATTCCAAATTTTTATCCAGTACCCATAAATACACAACATAAAAACATGCAAAGTGGACAGCAAAACAGTAATCAAACACAGGGAGTATACCCCAGCGCTTCGCCGTTATGGCTCCCTCAGGGGGCGGAAACTGCCTGTCATTCACACATATAAATGTCATACTAATCATGACGTCACATTTTAAAAACTCCAGTCATGATGTACCCTAATAGTCCCAGTACCAGGTCAATTTGTTGTTGCAAGAACTGCACGGGATAAACCATGTGGTCAAAACTGCTAGAGCATATTAACTACAGGGACAGTGTAGTGAAGGTAAAGTACCGCTATCCCTGTAGCTATGTTGCCTTTGAGGAAGAGGTGAAAGGCTCTGACTGGCAGTGTGCTGGTCGAGCATCTGCCATGGCTCAGCAGATAGAGCCACAGGTAGTGGAGGGTGGTAGAGTGGTGACCGACCAAGGCTCAAATCTCGGTTTGGGGGATATTTTGTTTTTTGAGTGTCTTGTCTCCACCTGAGCTTTCTCAATTTCCCCTAGTTTAGTACCCCCCTGGAGTTAGTTATTTATAGATGGTGGGGTTCAGGGGATACAACTCCCCATAATGGGGGTGCAGGGGCATAGCCCTCCTCAAACATATAGCTTTTGTGTTTTTGTTCACGAAAGGTAGCGCTCGCTGTTTTGCTGAGCGCTAGCTCCATTTTCAGCGACATGCCTGAGTGGTTGTTTACCACGCTGTTAATGTTCATAGCATATTGACCCTGTGCCATAGTCCCAATACCAAAACTCAGTGATGTTTAAAATCAGTCATAGCCAACACATTGCAGGCTATTTCAATGTTCAAGGCAACAGATTAGTACTAGCATTGAAAACATAACATGCTGATGGGGGACCTGAATATGCCAGATATTGACTGGAGCACCTTTGCTGCAGCCACATCCAAGAGCAGGGCCATTCTCGATGCCCTACAGGGGACATGCCTCAGACACCTAGTTTTAGAAACCACTCGGGAGAGAGCAATCTTGGACCTGGTACTCTCAAATGGGGATGGAGAGAGGATCTCTGATCTTGAAGTGGGTAGCCATCTGGGAACAAGCGACCACCAAACAGTGTGGTTCACGATAAACTTAGCTGTAGAGTCAAGCCACACAAAAGTGAAGGTACTGGACTTCAGGAGGGCTGATTTTGACAAAATGGGAGAGTGCCTCAGAAAAGCACTAGCAAACAGGCAAGAAGGTGGGGTGGAGCAACAATGGGGAAACATCAAAACCGCCATCACAGAGGCAACAAGTCTTTGTGTGAAGCAAATAAACAAATCAAAATGAAAGAAAAAATACACTATGGTTCTCAAAAGAAGTGGCGGGGAAGGTAAGGGAAAAAAAGATAGCATTCAGGAAATATAAGGAAACGCAGAAGGATCAGGACAGAGAACTGTACCAGTTAAAGCAGAAGGGAGCGGGTAAGGCAGTCAGAATAGCAAAGGCCCAAACTGAGGAAACGGTAAGCCAACTCGGTTAAGAAAGGGGATAAAACCTTTTATAGGTACATTAGGGAGCAAAGAAAGACTAAGACATGGATACTGAGGCTGAACAAAGAGGAAGGTGGCTGGGCAGAGAGCGACAGTGAAAAAGTAGGGATACTGAACAATACTTCTGCTCAGTATTCACAATGGAAAAGCAGGGGGAAATACCTCATCTGGTCAACAGAAGCACTCTGGATAGGGGGGTTGATATTAGTCCTTTCACAGATGAAATGGTTCTGAAAGAACTCTTATAACTGAAGGTGGATAAAGCAATGGGGTCTGATGGGATTCACCCCAGAATTTTAAAATAACTAAGGGAAGAACTAGTAACACCACTGACTACCCTTTTTAATAAATCATGGTAGGATGGGGTGGTACCTGAGGACTGGAGGAGGGCGGATGTGATTCCCCTTCACAAAAGTGGGAGCAAGACAGAAGTAGGAAACTACAGACCTGTCAGTTTGACCTCAGTAATAGGGAAAATGATGGAATCACTTCTGAAGGAAAGAATTGTTCAGTACCTAGAGACCAATGGGGCACAGGACCCAAGACAGCATGGAAGGTCATATCAGACAAATCTAATTGATTTCTTTGACTGGGTGACCAAAGTAGTAGACCAGGGAGGGGCTGTGGACATGGCCTACCTAGACTTTAGCAAGGCATTTGACACAGTCCTGTACAAAAGATTAATAAACAAATTAGCCAGCCTGGGAGTGGGTCCCAGGGTGGTAGCCTGGGTAAACTACTGGTTGGACAACAGGACACAGCAGGTAATAGTAAATGGAGTCCACAGTGAAGAAAGGAGGGTTACTAGTGGGGTACCGCAGGGTTCAGTACTGGGGCCAGTCCTATTTAATGTCTTTATAAGTGACATTGCAGAGGGACTGGAAGGGAAAGCATGTCTCTTTGCAGGTGACACAAAGATCTGCAACAGGATTGGTACACAAGGTGGGGTGGAAAGGATGAAAAGGGACTTGGCAAGGTTGGAGGAATGGTCAAATGTATGGCAGCTTAGATTCAGTGCAAAGAAGTGCAAAGTAATGCACCTGGGAAACAAAAACCCAGGAAAAGAGTACACAATGGGGATTGAGATACTGACAACAACAAAAATGGAAAGGGACCTGGGAGTAGTCATATCAGATGACCTAAAGGTGGGCCAGCAATGTGGGAAGGCAGTAAGAAGGGCTGGGGGATTACTAGGATGCATAGGGAGAGGCATCACCAGTAGAAAACAGGAAGTTGTTGGCCCCCTGTACAGACAGTTGGTAAGACTACATCTGGAGTACTGTGTACAGTTCTGGAGACCCTCTCTCCGCAAAGACATAGACAGGGCAGAGGCTGTCCAGAGGAGGGAAACCAAAATGATGCAGGGTCTGCATCAGAAGACATATGAAGAAAGACTAAAGGAACTAAAGATGTATAGTCTCGAGGAAAGGAGGGAGGGGGGGCATGATAGAAACTTTCAAATACCTCAAGGGAATCAACAAAGTCCAAGAGGGTAGCATCTTTCAGAAAAAGAGATAAGCAAAAACAAGGGGGCACAATTTGAAGATGGGGGGGGGATGGCTCAGAGGTAATGTGAGGAAGTATTTCTTCACAGAGAGGGTTGTGGATATATAGAACAGCCTTCCTGAGGAGGTCAGCGAGTCAAAAACAGTGGAGGAATTCAAGAATGCATGGGACAGACATAAGGCAATTCTAGTGGGGGGTAGGAGGAAGTAGGCTGTTGGTTAACTAGGATCAGCAGCTTATCCATTAGGTTGGGAAATGGGCAGACTAGGTGGGTGAAGCGGTCCTTATCTGCCATAATATTCTATGTTTCTATGTTTCTATATGTTTAGCTGGTTACCTGCAGCCTAGATTATGGTTTAGATAGGTTGTGCTGAAGTGGTATGGGTCACCCCGGTGGACAGCCATGGCCACTGAAACAGATGGTTTCAGAAAGGTGCCTCACTGCCCGGTAGGGTTTGATGCACATTCCCCAGCTGAAGTGACATTTACAAGCTCCATTCCTTCTGCATGGGGATAGAGGATTTAGTTACTATATGTTGCTGCCCAAGAGGGCCCAAACCATCCCTTTGCATGCTCGTGGCATGGCGATATCACACAACTCTATTGCTAATTGCTGGCTATACACAGCTACCTCAGTTAATAACTGTGACTGCCAGACTGTATGATGATCCTTTATACCTAAGGTGCATGGCGAGTCAACACTATCTCTCAGGATGTATACAAAATTATGAACTGTTTGTTATCATGAGTTATAAAATGGCTACGAAAAATGAAGCCATCTGATCAGCTAACAGGAACTCCAAGGTGTGCAATTATTATTATTATTTTTTTGGTTAAACATTTTACTGAATTTTTATGTAGAAGTACACAAAACAAAGACAATACAGTAGTTCAGTGCTATTAATTCATATAATTCTAAGATTACTCACATAGCATACCAGCGAAGAATACTTTATATACTATCTATTGTGTGGTAAAAGTTTATGCATTAAGTCGCCATTATTGCTCACCCTAGAACTGGGACTTGTTAAGAGCCACATCACAATAAATAAATCAGTTCTCCCACACACAAGGACTGACTTTCATTTAAATCATGGCTGCCACCTTTACTCACTTATAACCTTCAACTAAGTCCTAAAAATAAAACTCCCTAAAATTAAAAATCAAATAAATGAATGTTGTTTCCTTGATCATCACCCCTTCCTTACACAAATAAACAAATTAAGAAATAAAGAACTACTCATAGTTTTAACTACTGTTTCTTTGCTAACCATGACCCTCCTCTTTTCTTTTTAAGGAAGATCCCCTTGGCCTTTTATTCTGTTTACCTGTATAGTTTGTAGGCACGAACAGTGATTGTCTCTATTGCACCCTCCTAATTTCTTTATAGATCGAGGTAGTGCTCCCAACCAATCAGAGCGCTCCTTCCCTCCGCATGTGAGACACACTTATTCCATGAAGAGCATCTCATGCACAGGTACCCTAGAAATGGGCCTGTTTAGGGAACAGTTTAAAAAAAATTATATTATTGATCGTGCTGGATCAATATTTATACCAATATGTTTCCATTTACTTTGTTGTATCAGAGTAGTTTCCTGTTTTCAGCTTGAGCCAGAACAGCTCAGCTTCACTTCAATGTTCTCTCTCAAGCTGAAATGTGTGTGAAACCACTCTGATACAGCAAAGAGTGGCTCCTGTGGCCATTTTAGCATACATCAGGATCTAAATGTAAATGAAGGTACTTAGATCTGGTGTGAAAACCTGCTTGACTCAACTGCAAAGCTCACAGCCTGATTCATGTAAGGCATCCTGTAATGTTATGATGATTTGGTGTTAAAGCCTGTATTATAACATGGGCTGCAAAAGTACTTGATCAGATTGGCTACAGCAGTCAGTGCTGTTGCTGTCCTCTGCAGTCTCTATGTTCTTATCTTACGCTGGCCATAAAACATTTCAAGGCATAGTAAGTGCCCTGCTGTTTTCTGTAGTTTAAAATATATCTCAGTTAGAAAAAAATGCTTTTAGAGAATACAGAGACTTAACAGGACATGTAACAGAACTGAATGAGAGTATATAACTTCTCCTGGTTTGTGCATGCACGCATCATAAACTTCCATGATGCCTTGCACGAGTGGTGACATGATCTTTGGAATGAAGACAATCAAGTTTTCACACCAGGGCAAAACAGATTGAAGCAACCTCATATTATATTTAAATTGGGATGAAATTAGGGGGACGCAAGAGAGGGAATCAATGTTCATGTCTACAAACTACACAGTTATACAGAAAATAGGTTTAACTGCTTACAAAGGAAATCTCTGCTGCTTACTCTGCCACTGATACAGTTGAATCCTGACTCCACATAAGGCTGTTGATGACTGTGCATAATGGGAAGTAAACATTCTACTAGTGGAATTGTGCAGCATTTTAAACTCCTGCATTCCATAATATTCATTTTCATCTGCTGAATATGGGAAAAGACAGGAAAAGATAATAGGATAATCATGGAGGCAATAATCTAAACAAAGAGGGGGTGAAGATGGAAAACACAGTTAAATTGCAGAGGCAGACACAAACTGCTTAAAAAAGTCCTCAGATTCTTAACAGCACATGCATTTGAATGATGGATGAGGAAACCTGTTCTGGAAATCTACCCCCCCCACACACACACACACATCCTGGCAGATTAACACTTTTGAACATATTTCCTTAAAAGCTGCATTGGTTCAGAATATAAATTAGGTGACTAATTTGACCTTTTTTAAAGATAAGTGCCACACGGGGTTTTCATGTAAGCAGTAACCCATGACACGGTGTGGGGTTATAGGCATTTAATCCAAGCCTGGAGTGCGGTGTGAGGCATGAGGCCGAGTGTCCTCACAGTGCCCCGGGTGTGGATTAAATTCCTATAACCCCACACCCTGGAGTGGGTTATTGTGTTTCTAACATGGGTTACCACAAAAACATGAGAAAACATACAAAAGGGGTGTTTTCTTCTCTTTTCACACCAAAAAACATACTGTATCCTGCCACCATGCAAAATAGTTCCTAACAAAAATGCAAATGTCCTTATTCTTATGCACATAGAAATCTCACACATACAGTAGTGACATGATCTGTGAGATTTCTTGTGCATAGCATGCTGTGGTAAGGTGCCTATGCCACTTCTTTTGTGCCCCCCCCCAATACTGTCTGTGTCTGTCTCTCAGCAGATTTACAAGATTCCCTTGAGGTATTTGAAAGTTTCTATCATGTCCCCCCCTCCCTTCTTTCCTCAAGGCTATACATCTTTAGTTCCTTTAGTCTTTTTTCATATGACTTCTGATGCAGACCCTGCATCATTTTGGTTGCCCTCCTCTGGAGAGCCTCCACCCTGTCTATGTCTTAGCGGAGATGGGGTCTCCAGAACTGTACACAGTACTCCATATGTGATCTGACCAACTGTCTGTACAGAGGGCCAACAACTTCCTGTTTTCTACTGGTGTTGCCTCTCCCTATGCATCCCAGTATCCCCCCAGCCCTCCTTACTGCCTTCTCACAATGCTGGCCCACCTTTAGATCATCTGATATGACTACCCCCAGATCCCTTTCCATTTTTGTTGTTGTCAGTATCTCACTCCCCATTGTGTACTCTTCCCCTTGGTTACCCGTTCTTCATGAGGATAATACAGAGACAGATTCCAATAGCTGCAAAGTCAATAATCATGGCTTCCATTCTAGTAGAATGTGATTTGGCCACAATTCAGATAATTAATGTTTTCTAACACTTGCAGCAGCAGATTTACTTAAGCAGAGCTTTGGCATTATGGTAGCATTAGAAAATATGTTACATGATGTTGCATGATAGGCCTAGATCCATTTATGTGGGTTCATATTGTATATGCTGTAATTTACTTTAGAATTAAGACACTGTCTCTTTAAAAAGCTTTAAGGAATGAAACTACAAAAATAGCCTTAATTGTTTTACTGGCTGGGGTGGCACTAGTACATCTCCAGATAAGGTAGACAGGTTTATTGACCCAGGAAATCATAACTCTTAGAGAAAACTGGGTATCTAGCTTTCCATGACCGGAAGAGGTCGGGGGATGACCTAGAGCGTTAAGAGTTAAACCAAATGAATGGACCAGATGTCAGGGGTTGACATGAAACCTGACATGGAACCACAATGTCACCTACAGGGAAAGGTAAATGGTTGCACCCCGTCACACTGTGGGTGTGGCTTGAAGATGACCAGCCTATATGTATAAGACACACATTTTGAACTCAGGGCAGTTGATAAACAGTTTAGTTGGGGGTCAGATGGCCTGTTCAGCTGGCATATATTTGAAGACCAGAAGTATATGTGTAGGCCTAGAAAAATCTCTAAAACCAGACCTGAGTGTGTGGAAATTTGGACTCTTCACATACTGAACAAAAAATTCTGATTTTAAATCAGAATTTTGGAAACCAAGACTTTTCACCAAGGAAGCACCTGAAGTCTTTTTTTTTTAAAGGACATTCAGAGGAACTGACTTGGGATACAAACTTGCTACAAACTGCTGCTTAAGGACTCATCTTTACAAGGACATTTTAAAATCTTGTCTGGACTCTAACATCAAAACAAGGTACAGTTTAAAATAACAGTATCTAGTGTTTTCTGTAAACCATCCAGTTTTACTTTTGATATTGTCTGCATTTCAAAGTTCTTTCAAACTGTAGACTTTTCTGTATTGCTTTTATTTTAAGTAAACGTTTATGATTTTCTTATCAATGTTGCCTGGGGTCTGATTGTGTGATTTGACATTTTAACAGAAGGGTTTTGAAAAGACTGTGTGCCTTGATAGATAGTACCGCTTGGCTATCGTACCAAACTACTTAGGCAAGATGAGCCAGTGGCTGTGGTGGGATTCAAATACTGAAAGTAGTGCAGAGTCAAGGGAACTTGAAACTACAGCTTCAACCCTTCCACTAGGAAAAGGAAGGTTGGTAAGTCTTCCAGAACCCTTATTCCTGCTCATGAGTTCTTGAAAAGGGGGATCCTCTCTGCAAACAGGAGGTCCTACCCAGCTACCCAGGGTTTGGGGACCAGGAGCTTGTGACGTATGGCATCTCTGGTGATAAATGATGATTGACATAAACAACAAATAACAGCCTTACATTATAGGCAGTCCTTGTTTCTGGAACAGACTCCAAAACACAAAGTTCAAGCTGGTCAAAGCCACAGCTGATGTTCAACCTCATTGGGCAAACACTCAATTGCTGTATGATTAATTGTCTCTGCCAGTTCACTAAAGGGCAGGATGGATCACAGATCACAGGCAGTATGAAAGGAATCACAGCGAGGGGGGTCTAACTCACAGCTCCAGCACAGGTGACATTCCTCCAAACTTCCTCTAGACTCTCTTACAGAAACTTACTGACACTCCTCTGAGTTGCACATATGTAGCAAAATAGATCCCTCCCCCTGCATGTTCACTAAGGCACATGGCAGTAGGAGCTCCAAAACCTTAATCCCTGAGGTATCAGCAGGCAACCTCAATGAATTTAGGAACCCATGGGATTCCTGGGGTTTAAATGAGGTGAAACACTCAATAGATTTTGGTTCAAACTATGTTAACACACCTCCTGATGAGTCCTTCAGTCATTCAGTGGGATGTCAGAGTAACATAATTCACAAACTCTGGTGTACATTCCAGTTATCAAGTGGTTTTAGTTTTGTTGAAAAAATGAGACTTTATAGTTTTGCTTTCTCTGAGAGGAAGGGAAAAAAGGTATGTTATTCCACGTCACTTGGCAAAGGTATGTTATCCCACGTCATGTGGCCAGGCCACTACACTATGGAAAAAACATTTTTATCATCAGGTGGGTGATTGGGGACTGGGGTGGACACTACACTATGAAAAATATGTTTTTTTATTATCGAGTGGGCGATCGTGGACTGGGGTGGGACACTATACTATGGAACATTATTTTCATCATTGTCGGGTGGGAGATTGGGGACAAGGGTGGGCCACTACACTATGGAAATTATTTTTATCACTGTCAGGTGGGTGAACAGGGACTGGAAAGGGGGGCCACAGTACCTCTGCCAACCACTAGGGTTGTGCGGATTACTGCCAGGTTTTTGTCAGTGGCAATTTACTCCACAAAGGCCCTTGCATGGAGCAAAACCTTCATGAATGGGATTGCGGGAATATACAGGTCCCTCCCCTTCATTCACATTGTGGCCCCCCTCATTACTTTGCCCAGGTGCAAACCAAGTTTGCAGGGGCAAATTGTGCTTTGTGAATACCAACTCCAGGCAAACTGGGTTTGTGCTCGGGCACAGTTTTGTGAATCTGGCCCCAGGTGTCTGCTGTTGTCCGCAGTGGCTTTTACCATCTGTGTAACATTGCCTGGGTCTGAACCTATCTTGCAGCCTCCAGCCTAGAAACTCTGATGCACGCTTTCGTTACCTCTTGTTTGGATTACTGTAATGCTCTCTACCTAGGGCTACCTACGGGGCTGATGTGTTGCTTGCAGGTCACGCAGAACTTGGAAAGCTGACTGATTCCTGGGGCCCCCATTCTGTGCATATCATTCTGGTTCTCAGGGAACTGCATTAGCTGCCAACTGATGTGGCACATCAGATTCAAAATAGGTATATTGACATACAAAGCATAATCTGGGCCCTGGGTACCTGAAAGACCTGCTGATTTTTTACATGTCTCTCTGTCCCCTTTGTTCCTCTGAGGCAGAGCTCTTCATGATTCCAAGGTCCCACTTAAAATCCGCTGGGGACAGGGCCTTTTGCATGGCTGCATTCACTTTGTGGAACTCACCTCCTGTGGAAATCAGAGGTGCTCCATCACTGATACTCTTTAAGGGTCTGTTAAAAACCCATTTATTTAACATGGCATTTGGAACCACTTAGTCTGATAAAATTTAGGGTGGTATTTTGGTTCTTTGTTGCTCTTATTTCCTGACCTGGTTTTATTGTTTTTGTATTTTTAAAGGTTTTATTTTCTTGTACAGCACTCAGAGCCCTGGTTGGGTGCCTAAAAAATACATTTGCCTTGCCTCAAGGGTAACGCTACACTGTGATGTGCTGTCACACTGTGCTATGGGAACAAACACACTGTGCTTCCCTGTGCTCTGCTACTAGAACTAACAATTGCAGTGAAAACAAATGAACATGCTGCTGTCTAAATAAAAGACATTGGTAGTGTGAGTGCTGAATCTCCCATTCTGCTCCACCACTACCCACTCCATTTTTTTTAGATAAGATAATAATTTCAAAGACAGGGGACTTGATTTTCAAAGGGTGACGCACGGTTTTGGTGTAGCTGTGCCGAACTCCTTTGACACAACTGCACCTGATTATAGTACATCGAGTGTAGTTACAACAGTGTCCTCAATTTACAGCAGCTTGCGCCAAAGATTTGGCACAAGCCCTGTAAAAAGGGTCCCCCAAATGGTGCAAATTAGACCAGGGAAAAGCTGGTCTAACTTGTGGGATTTGGCAGTCAGGATAGAAAACCCCAGTCACTGGCCGGGAGAATGCTGCAAGCCCCATGCGCCAAATGACTGGTGCACTTGGGGCTGGCGGCATTCTCAGGGCTTTGAAAACTGAGCCCATGGACTTTGAACTTATTGCAGATATGTAAAATCACCAGAGGAGAGGGAATAGTTTAGGAAACTGGGGAAGGGTCTCAAGCAAGTAGCTACTTCTGTCACTTTCTCAGAAGTACTACCTGTGAGAGGCAAGGGAGGTCATAGGAGTGCGTGCACCAGGAACTTTAACTCATGGTTGAAGAACTGGTGCTGTGAGGAAGGGTTTGGATTCATTGGTGACTGGGGACCCACCTGGAGGGATGGAGATTTGTTCAAGCCTGACGGCCTGCATCCATCCTGGAGGGGAATCCAAGCACTCAATGATAAGTTTAAATGCTACATTGACAAGCATTTAAACTAGCAAAGGGGGGTGGCAGGCCAGCAAGGATGGTACCTACTTGCTCACCCCCACAGCTAGCAGTGGAACCAGTGAACCAGAGGAGTGGCTATCTCTGCAAAGCAGTGTGCAAAAGATGGAGATTAGTGCCCAAGAGGTGGATAAGCAGAAAAGGGGCAAAATTCAGCAGAAGGGCAGACAGCAAGGAGAACCAGGGATAAATGACAACCAAAGAAGGGGCTGGAGTAGAACAGTGAAACAGTCTAGGGAGGTCAAATCATGGAAAGCCATGTGTGCAAATGCCAGGAGCCTTAGCAACAAGATGGAAGATCTGGAGGCTGTCATGGTACAGTCAGACCTGGACATTGTGGCCATCACTGAAATCTAGTGTAATGATAACCACGACTGTGAGATGGCTATACCTGGCTACAACATATTCAGAACAGACAGAGCAGGCAGGAAGGGAGGAGTGGCACTGTGTGAAAATGACATAAGGGCCACAGAGATCCAGGAGGAACAAAATGGGGAGAGATACTGTGGGTTAAGCTGGAAAGGAAAATGGGGACAGCCATCCGCACAGGTGTGGTCTATAGACCACCAGCCCAGGAGGAAGAAACAGATAGGGAGCTGATGCTAGCCATCCAAAGGATGGCAGACAAGGGTGAGGTAGTACTGGTTGGAGACTTCAATATTCCAGACGTGGACTGGAGCATCCCAGCAGCAGCATCAACTAGCAGCAGATTTATCCGGACTCCCTTCAGGGTGCCTTCCTCAAGCAACTGGTCATGGAACCAACTCGGCAGAAGGCAATACTGGACCTTGTGCTCACAAACAGGGACAGTGTGATGGGGGTAACAGTGGGGGAGCACCTGGGAAACAGTGACCACCAGTCATTGTGGTTTGAAATCACAGAAAGAGCAGAACCAAACCACACAAAAACACGTATCCTGGATTTTAGGGGGGCAGACTTTGGGAAAAAGGGGAGATACTTGAAAGAGGCATTAAGGGGACTGGGACAGGAATCAGGGGTTGAGAAACAGTGGGCAGTATTTAACATGGGGATTACAATAACAACAGAATTATGCATTAAGCAGGTTAGCAAGAGAAAAAGGAAGAGGAGACCATTATGGTTTTCCAAAGAGGTAGCAAAGAAAGTGAAAGCCAAAAAGATTGCATTCAGGCAATACAAAAAGACACAGGCAGAAGGGGATAGGGAGAAGTACCAGGAGAAGCAAAGGGAGGCAGGGAGGTCAGTAAGGGAAGCCAAAGCTCAGACAGAAGAACACATTGCAAAATCAGTGGGTAGAGGGGACAAAACCTTTTACAGGTACATAAGTGAAAAAAGAAAGACAAAGGGAGGGATAGTGAGACTGAAGGGGGAGGATGGGGGCCGCGTGGAGGATGACAACAGTAAAGCTGACATATTGAACAGGTATTTCTGCTCAGTCTTTACTGAGGAAGAGGAGGAGGGCAATGGGTCTGAAGGGAGTACAAGGGGTGAGAATGGTGCAGAAATGGACACAAGTCCCTTTACACGAGAAAGGGTCCTGAAGGAACTGGAAGTAATAAGAGTTAATAAAGCAATGGGGCCAGATGGGGAAACCCAGGGTCCTTAAGAACTAAGAGAGGTGGTGGCAGAACCTCTGGCTATCCTGTTTAGCCGATCACTGGAAACAGGAGGTACCCAAAGACTGGAGGACAGCAGATGTAGTCCCCTTATACAAAAGTGGGAACAAAGAGGAAGCAGGGAACTACAGACCAGTCAGCCTCACCTCAGTAGTGGGGAAGATCATGGAAGCAATACTGAAGAGATTGGTGGAACATCTAGTTATCAATGGACTACAGGACCCAAGGCAGCATGGTTTCACCAGGGGGAGGTCATGTCAGACCAACCTCGTTGAATTTTTTGACTGGGTGACTAGGGAGGTGGATCGGGGAGGGCAGTGGACATGGCCTATCTGGACTTCAGCAAGGCCTTTGACACTGTGCCACATAGAAGACTATTACACAAACTGGGGAATATGGGTGTGGGCAGAACAGTAGTGTGGTGGGTAGGTAACTGGCTGGGTGGCAGGACACAGAGGGTGGTGGTAAATGGCTGTTACTCCACAGAGGGAAGAGTGACCAGTGGGGTACCACAGGGATCAATGCTGGGACCGGTCCTATTCAACATCTTCATCAGTGACATTGCGCAGGACCTAGAAGGCAGAATTTCACTGTTCGCTGATGACACAAAGCTCTGTAACAGAGTAGACACACCAGAGGGTATAGACAGAATGAGAAGGACCTGCAGAAACTTGAAGAATGGTCAGGGGTTTGGCAGTTGAAATTCAATGCAAAGAAGTGCAAGATAATGCATATGGGGCACAAAAACCCTGGCACAATATATTAGTTGGGGGTGAGGATATAGCATGCACCAAGAAGGAAAGGGATCTTGGGGTTGTCATCTCTGATTACCTCAAGGTAGGGAAACAGTGTGACAAGGCAGCAGGTAAAGCAAATAGGATGCTGGGATGTATAGGCAGGGGCATCACCAGCAGGAACAGGGAGGTCATAATTCCGCTATACAAGACACTAGTGAGGCCCCACCTGGAGTACAGTGTCCAGTTCTGGAGACCATACCTACATAAGGACATAGACAGGGTAGAGAAGGTTCAGAGGAGGGCAACAAAGATGGCGCATGGATTGCATCACAAGTCCTATGAAGACAGGTTGAAGGAACTGAACATGTACTCCCTGGAGGAGAGGAGGAGGAGAGGGGATATGATAGAGACATACAAGTATCTTACAGGGAGGAACAGGGTGCAGGAAAACACTATTTTTAAGCGAAAAAGATGTTCCAGGACTAGAGGGCATGGGATGAAGTTGGAGGGAGGACGATTCAGAGGAAACATGAGAAAGAATTTCTTCACAGAACGGGTGGTGGGCAAGTGGAACACCCTGCCAGAGGAAGTGGTGGGGCTGAAAAAATCACGGGATTTAAGAATGCATGGGATAAACATAAAGGAATTCTGGAGGTCAGGGGTAAGGGGCAACAGACTTCTAGGAAAACAAATTGAACTTACAAGCTCAAATGGGCAGACTGGGTGGGCCATAGGCCCTTATCTGCCGACACTGTCTATGTATCTATGCAATAGCGACAGTGTAGCATGAGCACATACATGTAAAAGCACTATGCTACTGTGGTATTTCCATACATACTGTGTGAGGAGGCCCAGTGGTGTGGAGGGCTGAGGAATCCATGTCTTACCTCCTGCCATGCCAGTGACTCATGTTCGGTGGTGAACACGGGTTGCAGGGGGTCAGCTGGGGAAGGAGAGGATCAAGCGTCCAGAGGACTGCTCTCCTCTCCCGGAGCAGAAGGTTTGGCATTCCAGCCGAACGACTGCCCCTGGGTGGAGGCCCAAGGGTAGTGTGGAACTGACAGCATCAGGAAGGAGCGTGTTGTGTAACTTCTGCAATGTATGTACACCTCAATGTGCATACGCCGACATGCATGCCCCAGCGATGGCAAATATGGGAGAAAATAGAAAACCGGGTCTGGCAGGCTACATGATGCCCTGAATGGGTGGACCGGAGCCCTCATGGAGTGTGCCAAAGCCTGTCTGCCAGACCCCATGGGACAAAAAGCTCTACAAAGAGAAGTGCTAGGTGAGGGTCCTTAGTGTTCTGCCAGTGCTGTATATCTGTGGTGCCCATTATTACCTGCATGCCTATGCACTTCTTGCACACACACTCTCTCATACACATTCTTGCTGGACTTCTCACGATTGTGTATGAGATATGCTGATGCTAGACCTGTTATGTAGACGGAGGCATGTGGATGGTGGTGCCTGATGTTATGACATATGTTCATGTCCTCATTCTTGGCCTGTCTGAGGAGTTACCATGGTAATGGACATATGGACATGCTGCTTTTTAAAAAAAATGTATTTCATGAAACAGGACACAAATGACAGAGTGGCTAAAAAAATGGTACAGCAGAAAGGATAACAATGGCTCTTCTGAAGTAGAGTGGGTGATGTGGATGCAAGAAGGGCAGCATTAGTCTCTGCATGCAACTGTCACTGAGGTGGGACTCATTTTTCAGGAGGAAATGAAGATTAATGCAACCCTGAAAGAATTCAGGCAGCCAACAAGATTTATTCATTTGTTTTACCTTGCACTGTAATAAACATAAGAGGTTCTCATGCAGTTCCACAATTCTGAAGCTCTAAGTTCAGCTGGCATAGTCCGTTTTTTCATATGTGGGTTTCGCTAATTTTCTACAGAGTAACATATTTCATGGGTTGGAAATTTCTTGTTTTCTGATATGTGTTAATACGTTCCCCCAGAGCCACTCGTTGCTGAAAACAAGTGGTTTCACACACCTTTAGCTGGAGCCAGAACAACAAAGCAGTGTTGGTGGCTCAGTAGGCAGCTCACTTGTCTGTGAGGCTGGGAGATCAGAGGGCTGTGGGTTCAGTTCCCACATCTGGCACTTGGGTTAATATCTCAGTACTGACATTGCAGTGCAGCATGAGAGGGGGGTGTTGCACTTCTGAGGTGCCATCTTTCGGATGAGATGTTAAACTGAGGTCCCATCTGTCTGGATTGTTGGTAGTTCAGGTGGATGTTAAAGTTCCCATGGCACTTATCAAAAAGAGTAGAGAAGTTTTTATGAAACATAAGTCATAACACAAAGGAACAATTTACAAAAAAACAACTAATCCTAACACATAATAAAGTAAACTACAGACTCACCCTGTAATATAAATTAACATTTCATTTATACTTGATAATAAAAGAAAACCCTTTCCACCAGTTTTTAACCTTATTTGAGTCATTCATTTGTGTTTCTTTTAAATATTCTTTCATCAATTATTTTATTATTAATTGACAGTAACCTTCATAGGGAACTTTGTTTTGATAAATAACCCATTGACATCTTACCTGCCATAAATACAATTTTAAACATCCAAAAAAAAACTGCTAATGTACTATGATTAAATGATGCTAAATTAGGGGGATAAATACCTGTAACCAAAATTTCATAAGTTAACTTATTTAACCAAGGAAGTTTCCATTTCATGGCTACATAACCCCACATATTTTTTGCATAAGAGCAATGCAATAAGAAATGTTCCATTGTTTCTTCTTGATTAATACATTCTGGATATGGACAATTTCTTTCTTCTTTTGCCTTATACTTCGCATTTTCCTCTAACATTTAATTTTCCGTACATTATAAGCCACTGTGTTTCCCACGTAAAGGCCGGAATCCTATAATTATTAAGTTATCTCATGATATATGAATTCTGAGCCATAGGGCAGTTTTTAAAACTAGGTTCAGTTGGGTATATCTTACTCATAATAATATTGTACAATGCTTTAATAGAATTTTTACAAATCATTTCCTTGATCATCTGCCATTTAAATAAATTTTTAACTGATGATCTAAAATAAATAGGAATGTGAATATGCAGGTTTAGTTTTGGGGCCATATTCTGCCAAGCCTTAAAATAACGTCCTAAAACCATCTGAATCCAATCTCCTTCTCTACTGTCAGGTTTTATAAGTCCACTTTTGATTGTTTGGGTAAAAAAAGAGTGCATCAAAGAAAACTATTGGATCTATCATTCCAAGTCCTCCTTTCTTTTTCTCTAAATAGGTGAAACACCTTTTTACCAGATTTAACCTATTACCCCATAGCATCTGGAAGAAACAACTATACAGCCTTGTCTCATACTGGGTTGGTAAAGGAAAAATCATTGCCAAATATTGTAAACAGGGTACCAAAAATTGTTTGAGAGCCTGGATACGTTTTTGAGTACAAAATTTCCACTGCCTCCATCTGGACACTTTTATTTCCACTTTTTTAGTACAGTGTCCCAATTTTCTTCTGGGAGATTTTGTGAACCAAAAATAATTGCTAAAATGAGTAGTGGCTCTGTAGTTATTTGAATATTATTTTGACAAATATACATATGATGTCCTGCACCTATAATCAGTCCTCTCGTTTTGTCAATATTGAGTTTTGCATTAGCTACACCTCAAAATAACTTAAATTCTGCAAAAAACTCTTGAAGTTGTTCATATTCAGTAAAAAATAGGCAGACATCATCTGCATATGCTTGCAACAGGTGCTGTTTTCTTTGGTCAGGGCTAAAGATCCCTTTCCACCTAGGCAAATATGTTAAGGAGCATAATAAAGGTTCTAGTGAAAAAATATATAATAGGGGGCTTAAAGGACATCCTTGATGAACTCCAGTCTTTATTGTTACACCTGTTGCTTGGATACCCTTAATGAAAGGAAAAACTAAGGCAGTTGAATATAGAAACTGAATGATACTGATAATCTGGGAAGGGATCCCAAAATATTTTAAAACTGTAAACAAATAGGAAAGATATACTCTATCAAAAGCTTTTTCAAAATCTGCAGAAATTAAATACCCAGTCTTACCCTCTAATGACAAATGCTCTACAATATCCCTTATAGTTATAATAGCCGATTGAATACACCTGTCCGGTAACCCACAATATTGATAAGGAGATATTACTTTCCCAGCATAAATTTCAAGTTGATTGTTTAGTAGCATTGTAAAAATCTTATAGTCTGAATTTAAAAGTGTGATTTGTCTCCAGTTTTTAATATTACCCTTATCTCCTGATTTAAAAATATGGATTATTAATCCATCCGTAAAGAGGGTGGCAGTGCATTCCCTACCATTAAGAAATGATATACTAAATGTAAAAAAACAACTATTTCTGTTTTAAAGGATTTATAAAATAAATTTGGAAGGCCGTCTAATCCAGGTGACACTTCATTTATTAAGGTCATTATAACTGATTCTATTTCAATGATGGAAAATGGCTCTAGTAACTTAGTAGTCTCTGATGGCAAGGAAGGGGCTGGGATAGAACCTAGATATTTATCAATATCTTTCTGTAAAATGGGTGAACTAGGATATAGAGTTTCATAATGGGATTATATGATTTTACCAATGTCCTGTGCATTGTCCATTTTTATTCCATCTGACATTAAGTACTCCATAGTAGTTGATTCCCTTAATGTTTTACAGACCTCAAAGGGATCACCAATCAAGGTATTCTGAGTGCTACTAGCAAGCATTGCTTGAATTGTATGGGCGCTATCATACTGAAATTGTTTCATTTCCCCTTTTATATTTTCAATTTGATTCGAGTAATCTAACCGAGAAGTGTTAGAAAGGGAAATTGACTGCTGCAACTGCCTTCTAAGTTTTAAATATGTAAAACATTTAGAATTTCTCCTAGAGGTTCCATGTGTTTTGAACCAATTACTTAAATCAGATTTGGTGTCTATCCACCATTCCCCCAAATCTGTATATAAAAAAGCCACTGACAACCAAGCTTTAAAAATTGCCTCTATGGTACTTCTAAGTTGAGGGATAATGAGAATAGAAGTGTTTAACTTCCATCTGTTTCACCTATTTTGTTCCAAACTTAGTGGTCCTAATGAACAAATTAAAAGGAAATGATCTGAAAACTCCACAGTGATTGTCTGAAAGGTTTCAACCAGAACCGAAGAGGATACCAACATATAATCCATTGTGGTTTGAAATTTCCCTCTTATAAAAATGCATCTGGGTCCCGAATTCAAATACTTAATACAGTTTATGAGGCCTGCTAATTTAATAATAGTCTGTAATGCATTTGAGTCACAATAAATGTTCGTATTCACTTGTGCTTTAGTTAGCAGACTACAGTTAAAGTCTCCTCCCAAAAAAATCCTGTATGAAGTTACCAAAAAAGGTTGTATAGCTTTCATGCACTTAACTCGATCCACCTTTGTCTGCGGGTTATAAATATTAATAAACCTACAATTACTGTTATTCCATTTTCCATCAAGAATTAATACTCTTCTTGGTATCAGGTCAATTATCTTATAGAGAATGAATTGATATGTATTAAACAGAATTCCCACCCCATCGGCACTATCAATACCCAAGGACCAGGAAGAGGGCCCCCAAGGTCAGTCTCTTTTAAAAGATGCCACTTGCTCAGTGGAAAACATCCAGGTCTCCTGCATGAAGCTTACGGCTATATTTTCATCATGCAGATACTGGAATAATGCCTATCTTTTTACAGCATTTAAAATACTATGTGTAGTTAAAGATCCCCATTTCTGTACTATCATTATCTATTTAGTAAAAGAGCCTCATTTTTTCCTTGTTTTCTTTTTTTTCCCCCTTTATATTCCTCAGCAAGTGACCCTAAAGGGTCCTGCACAGATTTCTGAAAGTCTGAATCACCAAGATCCATTTCAGAATCACCCCAATTAGTAAATAATGCGGCGTAAGAGTTATGTGATTCAAATGAAGCAGGTGTGGGGGAGGATTTTAGTTTTTGATTTCTTGTGGACCTTCTAGGGGTAATAGTGAAAGAGGTGCAGAAGCAGTTGAACGTTTATCAGGACCAGCTGGATCCACACAGCATACTGGATTTAGAAGTAAAGGATCAGAAGAATCCCCTGTTATCACTTCTTTTTTGACCATACTAAATGTAGTAGCTATTATTTCTTCTTTAAGAGGGACCAAAGGAGGGGAGGAGGGGTTGAGGTAGGTTCAGCCACCTCTTCCTGCTGTTGGGGATTTGTTTCAGGTTTCGGAGGGGCGGGGGGTACCTTAGGAGATGCATCCTGAGCTTGTTGTATCAGTAAGTCAGGACTGATGCATGAAGCCTTATTTTTTCCTGCCCAGGGCCATTCCCGAAACACATGGCCAAATCCTTCACAAAGGCCACATTTTGTGTGGTTAGCACGCTGCATTGTCACATGCCCTATTTCTCCACAATTATCACATCTGGGTTGATCACACACACTAGAGAGGTGTGTTCTTGAGCCACATTTGTAACAGGCCCTAGGTTGGCCTCCATAAAAACATACCCCCCTATCCTTACCTAACAGAAAAGAATTAGGTATATGTTCTATCCCTGAATCTGTTTGCCTCAGTTTCACTTTATATTTCCATCCCCCAGTCCAGAATTGTTCAGAATCAAGAATAGGTTCTGGTTCACTCAGAACGTCACATTTTGGGACAGCCAATAAATTATGTGCTCTACATGGACCCCCTCATTCCGAAACATCACTGTGACAAACTTTATTAAAGGCTTTGTAAGGGGAATGACCAAAAATGGGGTCCATGTAGGGGAAAACTTCACTTGGCCATAGCGTTCCCAAAATATGTTTAAGGCATACGAGGTTCTGAAGTTCGCATCATAATTATCCTCCCCTGAGATATTTATAAATGCAAAAACATCTCTGGGGAGAAATGTAAAGAGTCTTTTAGCAAGCACTTCCCAACATAATATCTGTCAGGGCGCTCTGCCAGTCCTTTATAGCGTATACAAATGGCATTTCTCCTTGGAGCAGCTTCTCTTCTAGATTTTGAAAAAAGTTCTGACATTAGGGTTTTTTTATTTTCTGTAGTGGACCCCTCACTGGTTGTAGGAGGAACAACAGAGAGTGTTGAATCCATTTGTTCTTCAGAAATTTCTTCAGGATTCAGTTTAACCAAGCAGTGTGCTACTGTATCAGAAGGCAGAGCTGCTGATAAATTAATGCTCTGCAAATGTATATTTTTATTGTCTGTTATGTTAGTTTCTTTTGGTTTCCAGTTAGGAGCAGTTTGTGATAGATCAAAAGCTGAGTCCCAAATTGGATCAGGAGTCCAAGTCCCAGATACTGCTCTCTCCCAACCAGCCCCTAGGATCGCTTTTTTGTGGCGACCAAGTTTCGTCATGTATTTCTGAAGGCAAAGTAAATTTTTCTTTTATTTGCGAAACTTTTGTCTCATGCTGCATAACAAGTTTGTCCCCCAACTTCACCCTGATGTCTCTGAGCACAGTAGGCTGTAAGTGTACACTCATATCTGTTTTGCCAAATTTAAATTCAGTAACTCCAGTTTGCCGAGTGGCATCTGTTTGAAATATAATAGGGGGGTGTTTTTCAGACGGCTTTTCGTACGGCACTGGGGATTTGAAAACAAATCCAGCCTATTTAGACATTTGATACTGTTGGCTAGTAATAACATTTTTGTCCCTTGAAAGCTGCCCCAATACAGTTTCTGCTTGCTTTACTGCAACATTCAGGGCCAAGTTACCAGACACAGAAGTTGCAGCAAGAATCACAGGCTTTTGGCACTCGTTACTATGCACGTCTTGTCTGCCAGCCCTTAATAGAGCATCCTTGCATGGTAAAATCACTGGATTCTGTTTTATGAAAGGCAATGACTCACCCTCCATTGGCAGGCCTTTTGAATGCTCTGTGTCATCATCTCTGCTGTCAGGCCGCTACAAAGACATGTCAAGTGGAACAGCTGATAATTTAGCAGGCTGCTGGATCAAGTCTTGTGAAGTTTCTGTTTGTTGCATATTGTTTATTTCAGCGTCTTTACTCTTATTTATAGAAATAATATCAGATTCTAGATGCTCACTCGATTCTCCAAATTCTTCAAAAGATATAACAGTTTCATGAAACACTTCCTCTAAATCATTCTCCAAGCTAGCAGCCTGAGTAGCCTCTGTCAGTAAATCAGTGGGAGAGGAGGCCAACTCTCCCACCAAACGAACATTCTTCTCCTCTGAAGTCTCTCCCCGAGTGGCCATCATGCAGTCTGACAGCCCGTCCACCATTGATTCTTCCATCTCTCCTGCCACATCAGCACTTCCTCCTCCTCCTCCTCTGTTCGGCTGCAAACTGGGCTCCTCCATTCTGCTCCCAGGAAGTCAGGCCCCCTGCAGGCAGATAAGGGGAACTTCCCCGGTGTCCTGGCCAAATTTCCCCCATTCACTAAAAATACCACCAACAGCTTAATCTGGTTCAAGGTTAGTTGGCATTTATCTGTATCCCCCTTCCCTGGGTAGTGCGTGAAAATAGGCAGGATTTGTCTAGTGCACTTATCTGGTCAACAAAAAAACTAACTAAAACTGAGCTGTTCTGGCTCAAGCTGAAGGCAAATGAAACCACAGGTTTTCGGCAACGAGTGGCGATGGGGGGAATATATTAATATATTATTGCTCGAGAGTGATTAATAATATATTTAAAAAAAATAAATTTCCCAGAACGTGCCTGTTTCCAGGGCATCTGTGCAAGAGATGCTCTTCATGGAATAAGAGTGCCTCAGGAGCAGGGGAAAGGAGCACTATGATTGGTTGGGAGTGCTCCCTCGATCTATAATAGGCTAAATAAGTTCCAAGACCCATATGTTGGTTCCCTAGAAATGCACTGGTTGGAACAAGTTCAGGAAATGGGATTTGGACTTTGGGCTGTCACAAACAGAATTCATGTGCCACTTCACTCATCCCTGACTGTCATTACAAACATGGCTACCATTTTTACTCTCAGAAACATTAAACAGTGTCCTAAAAAATAAAAGTCCCTTAAATTAAAAACAAAATAAACATCATTTCCTCTTACTATACCCCTCTTACACAAATGAACAAACTTAATAAATGAAGTACTAGTACAAAAAGTGTTATTGTTCAACTGTAAGTCTTTACAATTACAAAAGATAAAAACACAAGAAAACTCTCATGCATTTAAAATTTCAGCATCTTAGACCTATCACATAAGTTTTCTTGGATCAACACATAATACAATTATTCATTAATACATCATAACGCATCACTTTATTCTATACATAACTTATCTAGATGTTCTTCAATCATTTAAAATTAATCTCTATGCTATCTTTCATGCAAGATTCACTCTTTTGTTCTAAGATAACATCATACTAATAACCTTGTATGGAGATACGTACATTAAATTCAACAGGAAACTTCTATACCCTTACTTACAGATGCACTGTGGCTAAAAACCAGATTCTCTGCAATATATCTCTTTTTTCAGTATTAAAAAGAAAAATAATTAACTGGTTATGAGGGAGGCCAAGACCCCCAAGTATGTCCCCAAGCCATTCTTGCCTTCTAACTGAATATAGAGGACAAATAACAAAATATGTTTCAGGTCATCTTCATTATTTGTACTGCATTTACAAAGGGGAGAATTATAACCTGGTCTTTTTTTGAGGAAAAATATATATAGTTTGACTTTTACAACTCCGTACGAAATCTTGTAAAAAGCCTCCTTTGTGTCGGGTTAGTTAATATTTTTAGATATGGTTCTAAAGAATGTTCAGATTTTAATTGTTTGAACCATCTGTAATGTTTACATTTATTTAAGCATTCCAAATCCTTTGTTGTAGCTCTATCTCTTAATCTGAAGAATTATTTCATCTTTTGGCCTCAAGTATATCTCATAAAAAAGGTGACCTAAACCAAGTGGAAAGATTTTCTTTTTAATTATTTGAATATATGGGGAATCAAATCCCCTGGTAGAATATTTTATTTGTTCTTCTAAGCATGTTCTTGGCAGACATGAAGAGTACAGTTGAAATAATGATAATAGAAAGATTAACTGTGTTTAATTAATGTTGATAATGAATATAGGCCCATCTCTAATCACAATATTTCTCCTGGGACTGATTGTGGTAACATCAGTAAATATCTATAAATCTTTTTTATCATGGCTTCAAGCGTTTCCAAATCCATGAATGCCCAAATTTCAGCCCCATATAAGAAACTAGTTTTTATGTTTGCTTGCACACATGTGCAAGAAACATAATGCCACCATCCGAGTTTTTGTAGGTGTGGCACCCTGTCTTCTAATTCAGTCAGTGTGTTTTCAGGCATGGCCACAGTTCACCAATGAATGCTGCAGCTGTCTATGACAGCAGTTGAAAATGCAGTGGCGTACAGTTGAAAGGGAGAGCTCCGCTTCAGTGAGCAGCGATAAGATAGTGTTGATTAGCATATTGACGGCAATCCTGCTTGAATACATCTCTGCCTTCTCTTCCTGGAACATAAATTCAGTTTGAAGTGAACTTTTCCTAGGACTATCTTTCCGGGAGGAGGTGACAGGGGGTGCACAATCCCCCGTCTGCTCAATTAACCCCCCCAAAAGAAATAGACTTCCAGTTGCCACGCTGGGAGCCCACCCCAGCATGGCACGCTTCTGTATGGCCAATGGGGGTGCCCAATCCTCCATCGGCTCTACTGCCCCCCCCAAAAAATCTTCCAGCTGCCACGCTGGGAGCCCACCCCAGCATGGCACAAGTCCCGCGTCATCCTCCTAAAAAGGCAACAAACACCTGAAAAGAAAAAAATGGTCCCCCGTTGATTGTCTTGCCCCCTCAACCCTCCCCCACTCTCTGCGCATCCACCTCCCCACACCCCCGCCTCACCCCATACTTTCCTCTGGAGGCCAGTAAGACAATCTTCGGTGGACCGGGAACACGTCTGCACTCTTCAAAGTTAACCACGAACTAAAGAAATGCCGGTAAACTGTATAATGGAATAAATAGGGTTTTTTCAACTTTGATGCATATCTCAGGCATTTTTAAAATTTTGGAACCAAATTTTCAACATGGGGTTTTTGGGACCCCTCCTCATGAATTCTGGCACTGTCCTGGCACTAATCGGCCCCAAAAGGTGATTTTGCAGTCACTGCGTGGAACCACTTTTTGGGACCGATTTATGAAACGACAGTGTCACAGTTCATGAGGTAGGCCCCAAAAACCCTATGTTGAAAATTTGGCGAAAAAATTCACAAAAATGACTGATTTACGAGCATGCATTGTGCAGTTCCTATGCACGTTTGTAAGTTCACAAATTTTTTATATTTCCACTCGAGATTTTCAACATTGCCATTTTACCACACCTCCTTATGAGCAGTACAGCTGTAATTTTTCATATCTCGCTCAAAATGTGTTTTCGCGCATGTAGCGCACAATGGTGCAATCTGTGTGCAAAATCAATGTTCGGGACAGATTAGGAAAATCACAGTGACACTGTTAATGAGCAGAGGTCTTAAAATGGCTATGTTAAAAAATTGGTGACAAAAGTCCATAAAATGACTGTGTTACGAGCGAGCATTGCACAGATTCCATGCACCCTCGTAAGTTCATGAATTTGTAATATTTTCAGTCCAGATTTTCACCACTGGCATTTTTCCACTCTTCCTCATGAACAGTACAGCTGTCATTTTTCTCACCATGGCTGAAATGTGTTTTCACACTTCCAGCGCAGAATTGCATGGTCGCTATGGGAAATCACTGTTCAGAACAGATTAAGAAAATCACAGTGACACTGTTCATGAGCGGAGGTCCCAAAATGCCTTTGTTGCCAATCTGCTGTAAAAAATCTCCAAACTAATTACATTACGTTGCACAGTTGCACAGTTTCTATGCATGCTTGTGACTTCACCATTTTTTTTAATATTTTCACTGCGGATTTTCAACATTGCCATTTTTTACACCTCCCATAAACAGTCCAGCTGTTCATTTTTCACATCCTGTTCAAAATGTTTCCTTTCCTATAATTTGTAAATAGCCCTAGTCGCTGTGCAAAAGCAGCTTCGACTAACAAACTGATATTGCCACTGTTCATGAGGTGGGGGTCACAAAAAAATGCTGAAAATTTGGAGTGAAAATACCAATGAACGCCTGAGGCATTAGGGTTTCTGACCATGGCGCCACCCTGTAGAGAATGACAGGCATCAGGGGTGTGACTTGGGATTGTCGCCTGTAATGCTCATACCTATTCCACCCCACCCACACCCTACAGCCAGTGAGAGGCATCGAGGTGTGCCTTGGACTCTTCGGCCTAAAAGTTCAACCCATTCTCCTATACAGTACCCATCTCACTGTATTTCCTGATGGAAAGGGGTGAATATAAGGGCCAAAGACCCCAAGGCACACCATGATACTTGTCGGTGTCTGCAGGGTAGGGTGTGGAGAAATGGCGTGGTCGTTATGCCTGACGACCCAAAGGCACACCCCAATGCCTGTCACTCTCTGCAGGGTGGTGGTGGGGTTGGCTTCAGTTCAATACTTTACTGCCATTCCTATTATGCAGCTCTGTAACTCCTACACTACCAATGCCAATGCCAGCAAGAGCAAACATTCGGCATTGACAAATGCTTGTTACTTTAGCACTGACAACGTTTAAGGCTCCTTCAGTTGATCCCTTACCTAATCTTGCATTAAAACTTTTAAATGCAGAAAAAGCAGTTTTTAGCCTTTTTATGAAGATACTTTTTTTTTTCCATAAACAGTTTCCTGCAAATCTAATGCCTAGATAATCATAATATTTTGTTGTTTCAATCTTATCACTAGAGATGCATAGATTATGACTTTTAAGAATTTTTTTACCGAAAATAACCATTTTTGTTTTATCTTTATTGATAATTAGTTGATTTTTATTACGTAACTCTGAGAATCTGTTTATGTTCCTCTACAAACCTATTAAAGATGTTGATATGAGAATTATATCATCGGCATATGCTAAAGAAGTGATTTTTTTCTGTTTAACTGAAGGAGAATGAAATTCCAAATCCTCTAAGTCCTGTTCCTGTATGATGTCATCAAGGTAAATATTAATCAAAGTGGGTTCTAATAAGCACCCTTGCTTGACCCCCCAATTTGTATTAATTGTACAGGTCAAAGCATAATAAATGAAGTACTATTCACAGGTTTAATTCCTGGTGTTTCTTTGATGACCATGAGAAATCCTGCTCCTATCCCAGCTTCCCTAGGCGATCTTTGCTGCTTACCCTGCTTCACATACAGTTTGAGACCATGGGCTCCATGTTCAGACCTCTGAGAACGCTGCAAGCCACTGGTGCGCTGATAATTTGGCGCACGGAGATTGCGGCATTTTCCCAGCTGGTGATCGGGATTTTCAGTCCCGAGCATCAAGTGCCACAAGTTAAAGCAGCTTTTCCCTGGTCTAACTTGTGTCATTTGGGTGGCCCTTTTTACTGGGCTTGCAGCAAATCTTTGGTGCAAGCTGTCATAAAACGAGGAAAGCATTGCAACTGTGCCTGATGTACTAACATCAGGTGCAGTTGCATCACAGAGGTTTGACGCAGCTGCACCAAAAGACAGGTGTGATGCAAGGGCTTGACACAAGCCCTGCGTCCCCCTTTGAAAATCAAGCTCCATGGCTCCATATAAGACCTTCTGTTGTGTGTGCCCCCCTCCTCAGTTCTTTTGTGCCCCCCTCCTCAGTTCTTTTGTGCTCCTTCAGACCAGCCAGCACCCTGCTGCTGTCTGGGACCCGCTCCAATTTAGGACACAATTGCGGTGCTTAGCTTGTGTGCACCTTTTGTATTCTTGAATCCACCTATCACTTCCAAGCCTTATCTAACCCCTATCTGTCCCTCTCTCTGCAGGCGCCTACAAACCCCCTTGGGCTAAGACTGCTGCCGTGGTCACGAAGCAAGCAAAAGCACCTCCACGGCCAAAGGAGCCAGTGTTACCCACCCCCAGAGTCTGACATCAGGTATGGAATTTGGTGCAGAGCCATGGCTCCTCCTCAGCTGCGTTGATACAGACGTGGACTTCTGTTGCTGAAATTTTTGCCTGCCCTCTCCACCCCCTCCCTAGGCCACCTTTAAATGCTCACTATCCCCGTCCACTTCTTCCAGACTATTTTCTATTGGCCTATTCTGTTTACAATTGTCCCTTCCCTCTGTCGTCCTAGATATTACAGCCTACTATAGGAGTCACTGCTCAGTACTCCCCGATCAAAAAAATTCAAGCTATTCCAGGTACTCAGTGTTATTTTTTCGATACTTAGACTGGCTAAAGTGATCTAAACAGGAAAACTGCTCCCAAGCACTACCCCTCGCATGTAGTTGAAGCACTAAGAAATCAGTGTACATTACCTTCATCTGGACAATCTCCCCACTGATAAATTCTAGTAGTGCAAGCTTGGTGCTTGTTTCATCATGACGGCACTTTATCTGATCCCTTGCCTGTCCTTTCTCACCCTATGCTTCTTGGACTCAAATTCATTCACTCAGAATTCTCCTAGGCTGGAGTATGGTTCTCATCCTAAGTTGCCTAGTATGGACACTCTCGACTATGTAGAGCAGCTTATATGTGCCCCAAAATTCCTTGCCCTGCAGTTGGTCCTACACCTAGCATGGCACGCAGGAACTTTTACAGAGTTGTCCTCTAGGGGCATGGCCCCTTCTACTTACATTCCCCAATTCCCCTTGCTTCTCTCTACCAAGGTTTTACTATGTAAGCATTAGGTCAACTAGGAGCTAGTCTTAGGGCTCCCCCAGTTAATTCTTATGAACCTTGCAAGTATGAAAGGCCCAGATTGTCCAAATTCCTCCCAGGTCTCTGCAGAAGACTTCTGCTGTCATTATTGTTATGCTCAGGTAATGTTGAGCTTAATCCAGGCCCTCCAGTAGCCACTGCATCCCTAGCTGACTTGCAAAATCTTAAGATGTTAAGCTTCTTGCTTGTGAACATGTGTAGCCTGTTAAAAAAAAAAATTGCATCTATTCAGACCTGGACACGTCATACCGCTCCAGATGTTTTAGTAGTCATGGAGACTTGGCTCCGACTGGCAACCAATAACAATGAAGTGAGCCTCATCTCCTACTCTCAGTTTAGAGCCGACAGGCAGACTAGAGGTGGTGGTGTAGCCATATATGTCAAGGATAAATTCCTTGTCTCAATTATCGACAGAGCTTCTGTCCCAAATGAGTTTGAAAGTCTATCACTGAAAATTGAAATTGCAACTGGAGTTTCACTTTGTGTAATAGGTTGCTATAGGTCCCCATCAGCCGGATTACAGCTGCTGAAACATCTATGCAACATACTTAGTCCTGCATCCTCAGAGTCTATTATACTAGGGGACTTCAACCTAGACTGGCTCTCCAGCGCATCTACTCTTCTAAAAACATTCTGTGAATCCCTTGGGCTGTCACAGCTTATAAGCAAAACCACACGTCCTAATAAGAGCAATCCTAATAAAAGTACTCTGTTGGATATAATTTCAGTCAGCAAATGCCACTTATTCTCTCATGCTGGTGTCTTCTTTTCTGACATCAGTGACCACTATTTTACTGCATGTGTAAGGTCAACCCACAAAGCTACACAGGCACCGAAGTTTTCCATTAAAAGGTGCAAACATAACTTTGATCCCTATGGGTTTATCACAGAGCTAAGAGACTCCTTGCAGTGGTAGGACTTTTACCTAGCCAAGTCTCTGACTGCAGCGTACGACACCTTCTCTGGGATTGTGTTAGGGGCTCTAAACAAACATGCCCCTCTTGTGAAAGTCTACACCAGATGTAAACCCTGCGGTGGTTCACAAAGAATCTGAAAAATGCTCTGCGGAGTAGGGACGCGCGTTGGAGAACTGCCCAAAAAAACTAATCTTACAAATGACTAGAACTCATTCAGAAGGGCGAGGAACCTTTGCACTAAAATGACTAGAGAGGCAAAAACTAACTTTTGCCACTTACAGCTGGAGCACCCATCTAAGTGTTCCTCCAAATTTTGGAGAATAATCAAGGATATAGAAGGCCATACCACCGGTAATCAACTTCCGGCTAAAATACTGATTGGCGGCTCTGAAATCTCTGATAGACTATCCTCAACTCTCTCAACAACTATTTTGCTACTGCAGGGCTAGCCTTTGATACCTCTCCTGCCAATATGCTCTGCCACAACTTGGAGAGGGTATTAAAAAAAAAAACATTTCCTCAGCCTGACATTCTCCCTACAGCCCACATCATTGAAAGAAGTCGAAGATCTACTACAGTTAGACACTAGGAAAAGTGCCAGAGCTGACCACATAGGCCCATATTTGCTAAAGGTTGGCTACCAAGTCCTCACAGTTCCAATTACGCATCTGTTTAATCTATCCCTGCCTCAAGGTGATCTTCTACCCATCTGGAAAACTGCACTTGTTGTCCCTCTGTTATGTCAGGAGACCCCAGTGACCTTTTTAATTATAGGACAATCTCTTTATTGCCAATCCTGTCTAAGATGCTGGAGAAAATTGTAAGCACTCAGCTTCTAAACCACTTTGAATCAGCTAAACTGCTCAACCTGTTACAATCAGGCTTTAGAGCACAGCATAGTACAATCTCAGCCCTAGCCAAGGTGACTAGCAACTGGCAAAATGAACTGGATAACAAAAACTATGTCTGCGCAGTAGTTTTGGACTTAAGTAAGGCATTTGACACTGTAGACCACAGCCTGCTCCTTTCATCTCTCCAGGACATTGGCTTGGATTCTCTATCCTTAAGATGGTTTACTAACTATCTCTCTGACCAACCCCAGCAAGTAAAGGCGGAAGAGGAAGGTTCCCCTCTAAAAACCCTTTTGAGGGGTGTGCGGCAAGACTCCATTCTGGGTCCCTTACTCGTCGCCATTTATATTAACAACATCGATGCTACAATCAAAGGAGCACAAATACACCTATTTGCTGATGACACAGTGCTTTACACTAGTAGCCTTACCCCTGACACTGCTTGTAAAACTCTTCAATGTGAATTCAATCTGCTTCAGCTCCTGAACCAGAAGCTACTTCTAAATGTCAAGAAAACCAAAGCAATATTCCTCTCCCCCTTTCCTCATGCCCCAAATCCTGTTACAGCTGGGATGCTCCCACAAATCACCACTATGCTAGGGGAACAGCTGGAATACGTAACAAAGTTCAAATATCTGGGGGTCTGGTTAGCCCATAGACTTTCCTTCACTGACCATATAGAAGAGCTGACAAAGAAGCTGAGGCAGAGACTTGGTCTTTTCTATAGGATCAGTAATCTACTCACAAGAGGCACCAGACAGTGACTGGTCCAAACTGCCTTTCTTTCCTTACTAGGGTTACGTAGACTTTTTATATAGCCAGGGTCCAGCTGGTGCATTAGCCAAACTTGTTACGCTTTATCATCGTGCTTTGAGATTTAGCACAGGACTCCCTTACACCACTCATTACTGTTCCTTGTATACTGCAGTGGGTTGGTCATCCCTTAGTTAAAGATGACGGAGAAATGTGGCAACTTAGATCTACAAGCTATTATAAAAAAACTGCCCCATTATGTTTGTTTGTCTACCATAATGCACACTTGGCAGGTATGTTCTGAGAAGTATCTCCTACATTTCCTTGTCAGTGTACAAGGCTAAATCACTGTTCGGCAGAGCAGCCATAACCTATGTGTTACCTCAAATGTGGAACAACCTGCAAAAAACATTGAAACTAACTCACCCTATCAGTTTAGCAGCTTTCAAATCACTATACCTGTGCCATAATAAGGAATCCTGTACCTGTTTCCCTTGACTCAAGATCTTTTAAACCGCCTTTTGCACCCCGAGTCTCTCTGGACTGAACCATATAACCTTAGCATTTGTGGCATCCCCTAAATCATTACCCTATGTGCCTTACCACTACCGTTCTTCCCCCTGCCACTGATTTCTTTGATTCTGCTGGTCTGCCTGGTACCATTATTCCTTCTGTATCCTTTTCTCCTAAAGTTTTTCTCCTACGCTAGCTTTGTAGTACTGACCCTTATCATTGGTGCTCTATATATACTGTATAACTGTGCCTGCACATAACTGTTGCACCCCTTGACTATATTTATACATATATTATTGCAATATATCCTACTGCTTACATTCTGCCGGAGGGATTCTGCAGCAGTTTAAATTCCTGTGTTCCATAATAAACAAAAATTCCATCTATTGAATGTGTGGAAAAAGAAATGATTGACAGTCAGAAACAGACTACATTTTACTAGCTACTTTTAATAAAAGAAAAGCCCTGTTTTTGATTAAAAAAATGCATTCTTTTTGTTTTTGAAACTGTTTCTCAGTTCACCCATTTTATAAGTGCAGTAAGACACTCCAGGACATTGGCATGTGCCTTATTGCACACCTGGGTGTGCATTAATGCCTGACAACTAATGCCCTGTTGATCATATTGCTTACTTGATTTTACATTCAATTTCCTTTTTTTGAACAGAAGCCTTTTACATGATTAATAATATTTTACTACATACCGTTATTGTGTCTCTGATGTAAGTTATTATGCAATGGGGCTTCAAAATCTTGCATTCCCATTGGCTGACTGTCACCATTTCCCCATGGTAAATCCTGCACTATACCAATGGAAAAAGGTGTCAATCATCAGTGAGCTGCATCAGGAACTCCCCCCAAATCACTCCAACCACAGTAAAATCAGGGCTGGCTACAATGGCAATGAACAGCGAGACCCAAAAATCTGTACTGACTCCTCACTTCCCTAGGTAATGCCCGCCGATGAAAAAACACTATCCAGTCACTTCATTTCTTTAAAGCACACAATCTTTACCTGAGAATCCCTTGCTCCACACTTCCACTGTCTTCACCCTCCACTCCCAGAAACCCAGGACTGGCAAACAGGACTACTGATAGTCACACAGCTCCACAGAGTACTGGCCATTCCTACTTGAAACATTTGCCCCTCTACAACGTTCCAGGCGAGGCACACAAGAAAAAAGAAAAACAGCAACAAAGCACATCATTTTACTTCCTGAACCCGACTATCTATGGGCAACAAGTTTAGCTCTGAGTTACTGCTGTACTCCATGAAGATGAATGAGTGAGTGATAGTTGCTGAGTGTGAAAGGAGGCACAGCTGAGGATTTGCTTTGCTGGTGTCACAGGCTGAGAAGCAGTAATGTTGGTAGTTTCAGAAGTCAATTCAAACAGAAACAGGGACACTGAATTTGGGCAGTTGTTGTTTGCAACATGGGAGTTCTATACTGGGGTGGGAGCAAGTGGGACAACTAGGAAGGCTGCAGGGAATGACTATCAAAGCTGGATGGAGCCAGGATAATTTCTGGGGATGTTCTGCATAATACTGACACACTCTGTGTGACTGCTTTGTTCCCATACATAGTCAGGTTCAGGAAGTAAAGTGATGTGTTTTATTGTTAAAAACCAGTAAAACTAAAATTTCTGTAACTGAATATCTCAGTTGATGGGGGATAGCCTCATTATTCCCCCTAGCAACAAGGAACTATATTTTGTAGCATAAGGATACATTTTTCAAAACATCATTAAAACTGCCAAATAAACTGGCTTTCCCTCCTTTTTTTGTTGCAAAAAATACAGTGGGGGGGGGATTGTATAATCACAATGAACCACTCAGGGTGTGTGTTATGCTGGGATTTGCCCATGGCTGACCTGGTTTGACCACTTGGCCTGCAGCCTCAAGGCCAAACCACGCCAGCCATGGGTAAATCCCAGCATAACCCACACCCTGTCATGGTTTATTGCTTAAATAAGGCCTATAAAGGGTATCACTAACAAGAGACTCTGAGCATGAGATTTGGGTAAAGGACTGTGAAAAGAAGCTGAGTGCTTCTGTCTGCCCACACCTCATGAGAGGAGTCTCTTACCATAAGAGACACTCCTTGGAGCCCTATTAATGTATTATAAATCACTCAAGATAAGCTTCAGTGATTTATACTAAATTTAGAGACTTTTATTTTATTGTGCTGTCCTTTCCCCTGGTGTTGAAGTGGAGTGCTCCCTTGTAATGATCCCACATGAAAGCACACTGTAGACAGACTAAAGGGTACAGTGGCTCTGCATGCTAATCAACTGAAATCCCATTAATGATTTATAAGGATTATTTTAAATCCTGTGATTAGTTTCAGTTACTTAAAATTGACAATCCTGCAATCTGTGAGACATTCTTATTATCTTCTAGTGTTCTCACAAGCAGAAAACAAGGAAGTGTAGGGGTTGCTAGAGGGGAGAGTGAAATGTTCCCAGCACAATTAATGGTCTATGATAAATCAAAATTAAGTTGCAAACTACACAGCTTCTAATTAAATAATGTGCAGAATTAACATAAAATGGAAAAATATATATTTTTTCAAACATTTTTAAACGTTCATGTAATTGTATATATCAATACAAAAAAAAAACTACAGATACAAAAAACAACAGTATGATGTGTTCACTGTTTTTTGGCTGTTGCAGTATGTTATATTAAAAAAGCAGATGCAAACAGTATCAGTACATATACAAGAGTATTGACACATAAAACAGTATTGATTGATTCTTAATAATCTGACCCTAAGCTTTCATTTAAAAAACTTAACGTTCTAGCCCAAACGGTTTCCAAAGTTACACCTTTTAAAATATTATTTAATTGAAATGGAATAATTTCAGAACGGTTAGTGATAGTTTTGTACAATTTATTTACACAGGATAGCCCCATCAAGATGCAACATCTCAGGTCTAGTGGGTCCTGCTTCTGCCCATTTTCACAGCTGGGTGGACTGGAGCACTGAGAAATTAAGTGACTTGCCCAAGGTTGCACACTGAGTAATTGGATCTAGTGGGATTTAAACTTGTGACCTCTCAATTTCCAGACCACTGCCCTAACCTCTAGATTACCTGTCCTCTTTAGTTTTTTTTTTTTTTTTTTTTAATGAAAGCTTGGAGTCAGCTAAACTGATTTTTTTTTGTTGTTGGTTGTTTAACCAGGACTAGCACACTAAGCTGAAAGCTTTTTTACAGGTGCAACCTGGGAGCACAGGGAAGTTAAGTGATTTGCTCAAGACCACACAGTCTGCAAGTAGAAGCTGTGGGATTTAAACCCAGGTCTGGTTTGTTGATATCACCAGATTTGTAGCTCAGAGCCTTAAACCACTGTGCCATACTGCCTCCCTAATGTATTGCTACATCTTCTTTACATAGCTATATAAAAATTAAGTGGTTCAAAAAATCTTTTAAATCCCGTTATTTTAGCTGGCCTGGTGGTGCTGAGGGTTGAGGCGTTGGATGCCACACCTTGTGCTGCGCCAATGGCCCAGGTTCGGGAATGACGTTGGAATGCCGGCGTGAGGGGGGCAGAGCAGGATTTTTTTTTTTAATTCACGTTTATTATACATCAGAAATCTGAGTACATATACAAAATTAATCTCCGTGTTTCAATCAACAGTTTCACAACTTACAATCAAAATAACTTATACATATTAATTCTTGAGCTGTTTCACATTCCATTCATAAAAGAAAATTCTATTCTTCTGATACCAATACTTAATAATATGACAACTTCCTACTTGTGAATCAGGCATAGCTATTTACCATTGGGGCACTATAAAATGTATCCCCCATTTCTCAAATTACACACAGGAAAAGGGTGCATATATATGTCTTCTTCCAGTCTTAAATTTAACCTAGCCTTCCCAAGGCCTCAGTTTCTTTAAGGGTTTAAACCCTCCTGTGCGGCCTCTCTCCTGACCCCACCCTCCAAAGGGACCCCTTCCTCTTCTGTCTTGTTCTCAATCAGATCCCATAGTGTCCATCTGTGGACATGGGTCACTAATCTGTGGTTAATTTTATATGTTAATTCTTCCATTTCTTGGATCTCTCTCTCTAACTATGGACACCCATTGTTTCTTGTTTGGGGGGTCAGGTGATAGCCATTTTCTGGTAATCGATTTGTGGGTTGCTACTACAAGGATGTTTCAGAGATATAGAGCATCAGCTCCCCCTAATTTCATCTGAGGGAAGTCCCAGGACCAGATTTTTCAGTGTAAGCTGGGGGGAGCAGCCCATCACCTCCAAGATCTCCCATGCCACCTCTGTCCAAAAGGGAATAAGCTTGTCGCACTCCCAGAAAATACGAGAATGGTTTGCCCGTTGGGTTCTACAGTTCCTCCAGCAGGTGGAGGATGCTGCCCCGCCATACTTACTTCTAATTTCCGGAGTGTAAAAGAATCTCATCCTCACCTTCCAGGTGAATTCTCGCCAGTCAGGTGAAAGCGTGGTCTTGTTAGCTAATTGGAAAATGTTTTTTCACTCCTTATCTTTTATGATTTGGTTGGTCTCCCCTTTCCCATCTGGATTTAGTTCCATGTGAGCTTCCAGCGTTCAGCTGCCTGATGGTTTTGTATAGGGCAGAAATGTGGCCCCATTCCAGTGTGCCTATGGTTATTGAGTGAATAACCTTTAAAATGTTGTCTGCTCCAGACTTTGGGACCGCGGCTGCTCTAGTTGCCTGTAAATAAGCCCTAAGTTGCAAATATCTATAGTGGTCTGTGTTTCTGAGATTGTACATTTGTTTAAGCGTTTGGAAGTCCACAGTCAAGCCTTCCAAGAGCATCTGGCCCAGGGTGCTCAGGCCTTGTCTGGACCATCGACAGAAGACATGGTCTAATTTAGCAGGGGTAAATTGATCAGACCACGCAAACCATCAAAGTGGCCATAGCGTATTGGCCAGGTTGAGTGTGGACCAGAGTCTCCGCAACATACTTAGGGTGTTTGTCACAGAGTAGGGGGTTTGATTGTCTGCTTCCTGCAGTAGCGGGTCTGCTACTCTGGCCCCTAGGGGAGCTCCCTCCGAGAGGTGGATCTCTATAGTCTTCCAATGTACCTCAGAGGAGTCTGTGCTCCACAATATGGCATACCTAAGGTAGGCCACCATGCAGTAGTCCTCTAAATTAGGTATAGTTCTACCCCCTTCCCCCCATGGGATTGCAAGATCTGCATTTTTACTCGAGGTTTGCCTGGAGACCAGATGAATCTGGCGATTAAAGTCTGCCAGGTTTCAAATTGTTTTTGTGGAATGTATAGCGGGAGAGACTGGAATAGGTAAAGGAATCTTGGGAGTACGTTCATAGTAATGGTTTGGATTTTAGAGTGTAGGGGTAATTTTAGAAGGTACCATTTATCCATATCTTGTTGAAGTTGTGCCAGTAGAGGGCCACAGTTTGCTGAAAATAGTCTATTCATTTTCTTAGTGATCTGTATTCCCTAGATATTTAATTGCTGATTTGTTCCAATTTAGGGGGAGAAGATTAGATATTTCTGTTGAAGGACTGTAGAAAAATCTAAGGACCTCTGTTTTATCCTTATTTAGAGAGTATCCCGAGTGTCGGCCAAATTCGATAAGGGTGTTCCAAATTTTAGGGATAGATTGGTCGGGTTTGGTGATATAAAGGAGGCCATCATCTGCATAAAGAGATATTTTGTGCTCTATGCCTCCTATTTGAATACCCAGGATGTCTGGGTTAACCCTAATGGCATAAGCCAGGGGCTCAATGCAAAGGGAAAATAATAAGGGAGATAGTGGGCATCCCTGTCTGGTACCTAGCCCCAGGTGGAATCTGTCCGAAATGGAGCCATTGACTTTAATGTAAGCCTGGGGGGGCTAGGTAGAGGGCTTTGAGGGCTTCTATCATGGGTTTAGGGAAACCAAAGTTGCCCAGAGTGGCAAACAGAAATGGCCACGACACCCGGTCGAAAGCTTTCTCAGCGTCTAGGCTCATCAAACATGCTGGGGTTTTATCCTGATTGATTTTATTTATGATGTTGACCATCTGCCTGACATTGTCCGAGGCTGCCTGCCTGAGACAAAGCCTGTCTGGTCTTTATTTATTATCTGTGGGAGGATGGTGAGCAGTCTCTTTCCTATGATCATTGTAAAAATCTTAGAGTCTACATTTAGTAGCGAGATAGGGCGGTATGAGCCACAGTCATCTGGATTCTTCCCAGACTTGTGTATAACCATAATGTTTGCGTAGTCCCATGAGGGTGGGACAGCACCCCCCTCCACCCAGATCTCATTCAAGACCTGAAGCAGGTGTGGGGCTAGGTCTTTCCCAAGGGTCCTGTATAGTTCTCCCCCAAATCCATCCGGGCCCGGGCATTTCCCAGGTTTAAGTTGAGTGATAGCCTCCTGAAGTTCAGACAGTTGAATGGGTGCTTCCAAGCTAAGTTGTTGGGAGGGGGTCAATTTTGATAGATTCAGGGCATTTAAATACCTAAGTTTGTCTTGTTGGGGGTTGTCGATTTGGGCTCTATACAGTTGTCTGTAATATGTAACAAAAGCATCCTTTATCTGTTGTGCTTTGTAGGTTAAGTTGCCCATTCTGGGATGTTTTATCCTTATTCTGGTTGCTTTTGCTTGTTTTTGTTTTAATCTGAAGGCCAGCAATCTGGAGGCCCTCGCCCCTCCCTCATAATAGGATTGCCTAAAATAATTGAGGGATTTTTCCATTTCTGCTTGTTGTAGCTTTTGTAGCCTATTTGTGGTCTCCTTGATCTCTCTGTCCGTTTAGTCCAGTGTTGTTGTTGTAGTGTCTGTAGGTTTTTTAGCTGAGTATTAAGTTGCAATTGAAGGGCCCTCCTTTGCATTTGCTTATGAGCACCTATCGATATCAGTTTTCCCCTCATCATGGTTTTGAATAAGTCCCAGATTGTTTCCTGGGTCACTCCGGGGTTGGAGTTATATGCTAGAGTCTGGGTAATGACCTCTTTGAGTTTCTCAAATGTATCCTTGTCCCTTGGAAGGGAGCAATTTAAATGCCACTGTGTTCTTTTTTGTAAAAGACCTAGGTCTATTTCAATGAAGAGTGGCTGATGATCTGAGTATACCTCAGTACCTACCCACATGTACCCTATCCTAGACATATTACAGGTCTGGGTTAGAAACATGTCCAGTCTAGAAAAGGTTTTATACCTCTGGGAGTAACATATATAGCTCCTGGCTGTGGGGTATAACTCCCTCCATATCTCTGTCAGGCCATAAGTTGTGAGGAGGCGGTTGAATAACTTTGCTGTTTTGGAGCCCGGGGAAGGGATCTGAGAGGTGATGTCCAGTTGTCTACTAAAAATGAGGTTCCAGTCCCCTCCCAGTAGTAAAGACCCCTGTGCTTTTTCCATGACCAATTCAAGAAGGCTCAAGTAAAATCCGAAGGGGGAGCCTGGAGAGGCATAAACATTAGCAAATGTTATCTGTGTATCCTGTATCCTCCCCCGGACTAGTACAAACCTTGCCCCTGGGCTGACGCAGCCCTCTTCCTCCTCAAAGGGCAGATTAGCTGTCAAAAGGATAGCTACTCCTCTTTTTTCCCCTTCTCTAAGGAGGCATGATAGATTCTGGGATATATTTTACTCTGAAGTTTGTCTGCTTCCCGAGGGGCAAGGTGCGTCTCCTGAAGGAATACCACTGGGCAATGCTGTTCTCTAATGAATTTTAGAACCCTTTTCCTTTTAATGGGACTATTAAGTCCATTGACATTATAAGACAGTGCCTTAGTATATCTAGTAGCCATGTCCTGCGTCTACACTTAGTTAAGTTGCTGTTCTACACTATTGAATAGATTTTTCTCACTTCTCTTACAATTTTATATGTCTCAGATTCAATCTAATCAGAAATCCACATAGCTTTATTCTCCAGCACAAACAACACTTACTATTATAACTATATACACACAAACAAGGAACTTTTAAGATTTCGAGGTTCTGCTCAAACTTCAGCTTCCAAAGATGTGCTTCCAAGGTCAGGCCCCTAAATAGGACCTGGGTAGTGCCTCTCTTAGACACTTATTTCCCAGTCAAAATGCTGAGATTAAGGTACAAACTCTGGTTGGCAAACTGTACCCAAAAAGCAAGCCCACGGCAGGTACATAGGCAGAACTACCAAAACTATGTGGTTTAACTTAACCAGATCAACCTCCATCCTTCCTAGTATTTTGGTATGGAAATAATGAAGTCGACCATAATTAACCCTGGTGCTCAAGGCCGCAGGGTCTCCTCAAAATGAATCAGGTTTATACATCTGTGAGCCACGTGCATCAACCCTGGTGGCTTTCCCTTAATTGATATGATATGGGGGGGGGGATCATCCACTATTAGACAACCACACTCCCAAATCCGAATGTCTGAAGTGTCTACTCCAGTTCTGTACTGGAGGATCTTCTGAACCTTTATTTAGATTAAGGACCTTCCCATATAGAGAACTGTGCCTTTAAATCAGAAAGGTCCAACATGGAGGCTAAACGACTCCCTTCCCAGACCCCCCAGTCATGACAGATATTTACTGTACTTAAACAGAATCGACTCGTTGGTAGGGAAGCCCCAAGAGGGAGACCCTCACAGACAATTCTAGAGAAAACCAATTTGCCAGTTTAATGGGTGAATAATCGAGATGATCTTGTAATTACAGCTGACAGGGAGGACTTAGCTGCGAGAAGTCCGACCATATATGTGTAGAAGCTAGCGTGGCAATTCCAATCAAAGAAAGATTACAAAAGACACTTTAGCCCCCACCCCCATACCCTCCTGACAATGAAGGCCTCAGAACTTACGACCCACTGGAGCTACCTCTGTCCTTAAGAAGCAACTTGTGATCAAGAAGGTAGGGGAATTTCCTCCCTGCAACCAATCCCGTAAATAGACCCAGGCTCAGTGAGGGGTATTTTAATTTAGTAAGCAGTTGTCTGGGTTCCAAGCTGTATCTGAAGCGAAATAAAAAGAAGAAAGCGTCACCCCCCTAGGGGTCACATTTCAGGCTTGAGGGATCATCAGTTTCTGAGAGAATTTCCCAGTCTCTCTTATCCTAGACCCATCTCCATTTAGCCCCACTTGGCTCCGGCTGATGCTAACATATTATTACTAGACAGCATCTGCGTGTAAGTATCACATGGCTTGGGTGTTCAAGATGCCGCCAAAGTACGCAGACGGGATGTGGGCCCAAAAACTAGGGTGGAGATATCATCAGTGGGAGGTACGTGGGAAGAAGAAAACAGTACTTGTGTGACAGCCAAGCCTTTCAGGGACCCTTCATCTTGTAAGTTGCTGCAAAAGGGAGATCTTCCTGTTGTTGGTTGTCTCTGTTCATTGCAGTCTGCTGCGCGTATCTCGAGGAGGAATAGGGTTTGATATGCGCTTCCACATCTGAGCAAAGATTGGTGTGTGGGGCTGGTTGTTGGGACCCCTTTCTCTAAAACCCCTTCTGTGCTATCGACCATGCTGTTCGCAACACCTCCCTCTCTAGTTGCTCCTTGAGTAGGGGCGGAGTGTTGATGCCCAGGTCGTCTAGGAATGATTTGGCTGCCAGAAGGTCCGTAAAAACCCAGGGGCCTCGGTCAGTCTCAATCCTCAGTCGGGCCAGGTACAGGATCTGCGCTCTCATATTTTTGCCTCTGAGTTGTTTAATTATGGGCCAGAGCACTCTTCTCTGTTCCTGGACCTGTGTTGTGTAGTCGTTATCAATCGTGATTCTGTTCTGCTGGAACGTAATCTCCCTTTGTTTCCAGGTCCTGTTAAGCACTTCTTCTTTTGTGGAGTACAGCATAAATTTGATTATGAAGGAATGTGGTCTGGCCCCTGTATTGGCGGGTTTTGGAGTGAGGGACCTGTGGGCCCGATCCATCCTGAGGTCCAAATCTTCCGGGAGGTTTAGGGAATCCTTTTGGACCCCTTGTAAAAAGGTTATGATGGAGGGTGTGCTGTTTTCAGTCCCTTCAGGCATCCCATATACTCGAATGTTGTGTCTTCTATTACGTCCCACGAGGTCGTCCAGCTTGCAGTTTAACTCTCTTTCCCTTGCCATTAGGTACAGTAATAAACGATCATGCCGATCGGCCTGTTCCACCACTGATGACAGGCCCAGCTCCAGATGATCCGCCCTATGCTCGATAGTGGTAATTTCGGAGCGGAGATCGGTAAGTGATTGATCAAGCTTATTCACAGTGCAAGCTGTCTGTAGTATGGTCGTAATTAGGTCTGCTTCTTCCATTTCTGTTTGTTCGTCCGGTTCCGAGCCGTCATTCTGGGCCTCTCCCGTCTGCGTTTTACCACTTTTTTCTTTCATTAGCAGCTCTCTTAGTTTAAAGGCTGGCGTGTCCGGCTGTCTGGAGTTAGAGGTTTTGGAATGAGTGGTTTTGACCAGTGAAAGCATAGTCTGGAGGGTCGATGTTTGCAGATTAAACATGGAGGTGAACCGGAGTCTCAGAATCAAGCTGCCATTGGTATTCTGACGTCACCGGAAGTCCAGCAGCGCAGGATTGGGCATGCTGATGGGAAGCTCTCCTCTCCTGAGGGTGATGAGGGTGGATTGGCTCCCCCGTAGTTCTGCTCCCACTGGGTGGAGTTCCGATGTGTAGCACAGGTGGAGAGGGGCAGCAAATAGTTACAGGAGGTGGAAAAGGCTATTTGGCACCGCAGGGGTGTGAAGTGTTCCTCTGCACACTCACACAGCCTTGTGCCAGGACCTCGGGGGGGGTTGGGGAGAAAACCATGTAAAATACCTATGTGTCCCCGTCGCCAGTTGGTGGGAGGAGGCAACAAGGACCAAACAGCTATACAAAAAAAATAAAATCCTGTTATTTTAGGCAACATATTATATCAACATGCAGAGACATATATCAACATATAATGACAGTATCATTTTGATCTAGTCATGTTTATTGGACTCCAAGCTTTTGTTTTAAAAAAAACTATGTTTCTGTGCATAACTGTTTGAATGTTATAGTTTTCAAAAGATAATTTCACTCACTATAAAACAGAATCAAAAATTATTTTGGGAAATGATTGGAAGGTATGTGGTTGTTTCGTTTAAGAATAAACACATTCTTTTCTAGTTTCAACAGATGTCTCACATGCTGTGTGTACTGTTCCCATAGTGACTGTTCAGTAGTTAGCTAAGTGATATAACACTCTTTCAGGTGCACTATAAAGAAAAAAACAATGTCAAGATTAACAGTGTTAAGATATACTACCTGAACACTCCTTTTTTTTTAAATCTTTTTTTCCCTCCGATCATGGTCTGGGGGGCCTTTCTCAGGCATCCTGCCTGTTCCTACCCTGCCTGAAGTCCACCTACCTGTGCCTCCTCTCTCCCTCCTCCTCTGTCCATGATCAGCACCCCTGGCTTAACCCCTCCGGGGTGGGGCCGTCCCTCCTCTTTGGGCGCACTTTTAGACAGACTCCGACATGGGAGAGGACCCGGGTGGAAGAACCTGGAAGGACAGGCAGGAGGGACTCGGCCTTGGGCATGTGGGCAGGTGCCATCGCCTACCCCTCAGACCGGGCTTTTCCTTGTTCTGGAGATCCCTCCCCCTCCCATGCATGTGCACGTCCTCGACACAACCACTGCCTGCGTCAGGGCACATGGATTACATGCAGCTGAGCGTGCTACAGCACCCCCGGTCTCCAACAGGAGCCGCTGGCACACCAGGCAGTCCTGACCCCCCCAGGGAGGAGAGCAGCCCATCAGGCACTCAATCCTCTCCTGCCCCTGCCGACCCCTGGCACCCGAGATCGCTCATGAACCCAGGTCGCCGGCACAGCGCGAGATGTGGCATCCAGTGCCTCAACCCTTAGCACCACCGGGCTGGCCTACCTGAACACTCTTAACAAGATAGATGTTTTGGGGGTTGGCCAGGGGGAGGGCTGAGAGAAGGACTAAGTGGCCACTTGGCAGCTCTTCCTCTCCTGGATCAGGGAGGCAAGTCTTCCCGGCTCTTGGCTACCACCGAGTGGGTGTTTAGTGGTAGCATCAGGTAAATGAGGGGCTGGTGCTAGGCTGGGTGGGTGGAATGGGATCACTGGTTCCAGTGCATATGCACGCTTCCACAGTCATGTGCACCATGTCACCAAGGTCCTGGGGAGTTAGGGATGGGAAAAAAAGAAGGTGTAAAAAACATGTCCCCCCTTTTGCCGTATGTGATGGCTCTTGGAAATCTTGGGTCCCGTACTGCATGGAATCTGCCAACCTAATGACCGGTGGAGTGGCAGACGGGACTGGGGTCTCGAGCTAGGGTCTGAAGACAGATCTAGGTGGTGATGGATGGGCAAAAAGCTGTATAAGAAAAATATTCTAGAAGAGTGGGCAGAAGGAGGACCCTGTAAAAGCATCTATCCTAAATAGATACTTTTGCTCAGTATTTACTGAAGAGAAGGTAGGGCAGGGCCCACAGCTCAGCACCATGGACACAAGGGGGAGGGAGGTGAGCACTACTCCCTTCACAAAAGAAAGGGTCCTACAAGAGCTCGCTAAGCTCAGGGTGGACAAAGCAATGGGACTTGATGGCATACATCCCAAGGTACTTAAGGAGCTAAGGATGGGACTAGCAGAGCCATTAGCAGAACTGTTTAGTGAGTCTCTGAGCACAGGAGAGGTCCCAGAAGACTGAAGAAGGGCTCATATGATCCCATTCAACAAGAGTGGTAGCAGGGAGGAGGCAGGGAACTACAGACCAGTCAGTCTTACCTCAGTAGTGGGCAAGATTATGGAGGCACTCCTTAAGAAAAGGATAGTGCAACACCTGGAATCCATAGGGGCACAGGATCCAAGACAGTATGGGTTTACAAAGGAAGGTCCTGTCAAACCAATCTCATAGATTTCTTTGACTGGGTAACCAGAGTGGTGGACCAGGGGAGCAGTTGATGTCACCTACCTTGACTTCCAGCAAAGCTTTGACACTGTTCCACATAGAAGATTGATAAATAAGCTGGGTAGGCTCTGGTAGGTCAGAAGTTGGTCAACTGGGTGGCAAACTGGTTGATGGACAGAAAAGAGTGGTGGTAAATGGTATACAGTCAGAAGAGATGCAAGTCACAGTGAAGGTACCTCAGGGATCAGTCCTGGGAGCCAGTCCTCTTCAATATCTTCATTAGTGACATTGCAGATGGACTAGAGGGTAAGGCTTGTCTGTTTGCAGATGACACCAAGATCTGCAACAGAGTAGATGATCCAGATGGGGTGGGCAGAATAAGAAGAGATCTGGATAAACTAGCAAAATGGTCAGAAGACAGGCAACTGGGATTTAATGCAAAGAAGTCCAAGATCATGCACATAGGGAAGAGAAACCCTGAAGCCACCTATAGGCTGGGAGGGGAGTTGCTGGCAGTCACAAAGGAAGAAAGAGACTTGGGCATCATCATCACCGATGACCTGAAATCATCCAAGCAGACCTCTAAAGCAGTAGGTAAGGCTAGGGGCATGTTAGGGTGTATCAGTAGGGGTATCACAAGTCATAAGAGGGAGGTAATAATCCCTCTTTACAAGACACTGGTTAGGCCCCATCTGGAGTACTGTGTGCAGTACTGGAGGCCACACCTTCACAAGGACATTAACCAAATTGAGGCATTCCAGAGAAGGGCAACTAAAATGGTGCAAGGACTGCATCAGAAGACATATGAGGACAGACTAACGAGCTCAATATATGTAACCCTTGAGCAAAGGAGGGAGAGAGGTGATATGATTGAAACATTCAAACACCTTAAGGGCATTAACAAGGTGAAAGAGTCTAACATGTTTAAATATAAGAAAAATAGCAGGACAAGAGGACACAGCATGAGATTAGAGGGAGGCCGATTAAGGGGGAATGTGAGGAAATTCTTTATCACAGAAAGAGTGGTGGATGCATGGAACGGCCTACCTCAGGAAGTGGCGGCTATGAATACAGTGCAGGGCTTCAAACAGGCATGGGATAGGCATAAGGGAGCAATACAGATGAGTGTGAATAGATAGGCCACTGACAGAGCAAAGGCCGATGGCACATTTATATGGTTGAAAAAGAAATGGGCAGACTGGATGGGCCTTGCGGTCCTTATCTGATGTCAGCCTCTATGTTTCTATGTAGAATAAAATGGTATAAAATTCAGTGTTGAAAAATATTTGGTAATACTCTTTGGGAGGAAAAAGCAAAAAGTTACATGTAAACTATATGGGAAAGAGTTAACAACTTAGAACAGAAGAGGGATTTGGGAGTGATTGTTGACAAAAACCTTAACCTCTGTAAGCATATTGAACAAACTGTAAAAAAAATGCAATTATGATAATTGGCAACATCAAAAAACACATAGCTACTAGAAACAGAGCTGTGCTGTGTTCAAATCAGTGGTGAAGCCAAACAATGGGTATTGTGCACAGGTATGGCATCCATATCAGAGGGGTGCTATTAACAGACTACAGAGTGTACAGAGTACAGAGTACAGTGCAGGTTCACAAAAATCATAACGGGCACCCAAAACATGGAGTCCGGTGATAGACTATCAAGCTGGATTTATTTTCCTTGGGTACAGAAGATTAGGAGGGGATTTAATACTGGTCTGTAGATGCATGAAATCCAGAACAATCATAACAAATCTTAAGTTAGATATCAGATCACTTAGAAAGTTAAATACAAGGAGCTATGAGTTACAATTAAAAGAGCAAATAGTTAAAACTTCTAGAAGAGCTGGATTTTTCAAGCAAAGGGTAGTATCCTTCTGGAAGAAATTTCCGTGTGAAGTAGTATCAGCAGATAGAATCAGAATATTTAAGGCTACATTGAATAAATTTATGAGCTCTTCAGGATCTTATCTCTATAACCAATGCTTTTTTCAGCCTGTGTAGTAATAAGAAAGGAAAGGTTTTTAATGAAAATTTTGTATCATTGTTTTAGGTAATTGTACATGAGTGTATGAGAAGCTGTACTGATTATGTTCTGTTTGCTTTTGTAATGGTCTTTGACTGAACAAATAAAGGTCATTACTACCACTACTACTACTACTGTGTCTATAAGCACTGTTAAGTGCCTGAATGACAAGATGGATCTAGGTCGCCTATCCAAAAACATTTCACGTATTCCTTCCCTGTTTATCTCCCTATCTGGGTCAGGCATACTCCCCTGTAAACTCACTGTCTGTGCTGACCTCTCCCCCCTATATACTCATTGTCTTGGTAATGTCCATTTTCATTAACCTCTCCCTATCTGGAACAACCTCCATATCCCTATATATTGTGCCTTCCTTTATTTTCTACCTAAGCATTTCAGTTTTTGCTCTTTATTTCCACCATGCTGTTTTCTTCTCTTGCTTTAATCCCCCTTCTGGTCCCCTTCTTCTCACTTCCATCATCTACTGCTCCTCCCCTGCCCATGTCTATCAACCTTCCCCCTTTTTTTCCCCCTACACTCCCCTCCTCCTCCTCTCTTCCCTCCTTCCCTTGCTCCCCCTGGTGTCCTGGGTGTTATCACCTTCCTGCTCCCTGGCTTCGTATTAAAGCTCTCTGGTGCTTTCTGTCCTTTTTCTCCCCACCTTATCCTTCTAACTTCCCCTTCCCCTCATCCCCTCCTATCAGTATATTGGTTCTATTAAGCTCCTTGTTTCCTTGCTGCCACCTAGCCTCCACTGGGAGGCAGCCAAGCACCAGGGAAACCCCTGCGCCCCACCCCATGGAGGAAAGCTGTCTGACAGCTGCATCAATCCAATCCTCCCCCTTCCCCCAAGCCGGTCCCTGGAGGCCTGAATCCGGGTCACCAGTGTGGCGCGAGGTGTAGCATCCAGTGCCTCAACACTCAGCATCACCTAGCCAGCCCCTTTATGTTCTTTATGTAATGAGAAACAAGACAACAAATTAAATATGATAATCGCTAATGATATAATGCCTAGTTATCTGACTAAGGAGTTTGTTAAAGTAGGATCATAATAAAGCCCAGGGTCCTGATTACGTGCTCTTATGTGTTCTTAAAAAGTGTGCTTATGTGTTGGCTGCCCCTATCATGAATATAATAGCACATTTAATCAGAGAATGTATAGTACCCAATGTATGGATGGATGCCTTGGTCATTCCTATTTTTAAAAGGGGTAGTCAAAGTAAACTGGAAACTATAGATCAGTATACCTAACATCTATTATGGGCAAAATAAAATAATCTATTATTAGACTTAGCAATTGAAAATTGTATATTAGCAAACAACCTATGGGATACAATATAACACAGATTCTAAAAATCTAGGCCACATCTTACAAATCTGATCAATTACTATGAATCAGTTAGCAGAGCCCTTGATAACAGCATGCCTGCCAATGTGGTATATTTAGACTTTTCAAAAGCATTTGAGACAGTGTCCCACTGTGAGGTAACTGCCACCCTAGAATCTAGGGGCATTAGGTTGACCATAATAAAATTAATTAATAATTGGTTATTGGCAGGAGACAGAGGGTCTTAATTAATGGATATTCTTCAACATGAGGTAAGGTAAGTAGTGGAGTTCTGCAGGGGTCAGTGCTGGGCCTCTGTTAATTAACATCTTTGTGGGCAGAATGAATCATGTTATCAATGGGTGGACCTCTAAATTCACAGATGACCATTCTGAGTTCAGGAACAGACTTGGGAGTTGGAGGGTTGACTAGCGAGAGAAGGATTGAGCATCCTAGGGACAGCTCTCCTTCTCCGGGGGGAGGTGGGGTTGAGTGTCTGGCACAATACAGACATCTGGCAGAGGCTGGGGGATCCACAGTGAGCAATGCCTGGATCAGTGGGAGGCAGGATTGATGTTGGGTTCATCCCACAGACATCACTGTATGTCCCATCTCCTGGGGAGCACAGCAGCACAAAAATGGTCCTACCGCCAATGGATGATGCCCCATGCCAGACCCTACACTGCCAACTAGATCCCACTAAGGGGTCAATGACTAAAATGTCCACTGGTCTCTCCCAGTGGCCCCACCCCTGGGAGTACACATGAGGTGTTCGGGGAATTGAAAGTCTCAGTGTTTGTGTAAAGCACTTGGCCAATGGGGCCTGGCAGTGGACTGCCCAAAAAATAAATAAATAAATTCACAGATGACAAAAAACTAGCTAATGTGGTGACAAGCGGTAAGAACAAAGGGGATCTTTTATTTCTATATTTTGTTAACCGGGTAAGTGCACTAGACAAATCCTGCCTATTTTCAGGCACGACCCGGGTGAGGGAGATACAGATGAATACTTACTGACCTTGAACCTGATTAAGCTGTTGGTGGTATTTTTAGTGAATGAGGGAAATTTGGCCAGGACACCGGGAAAATTCCCTTACTCTTTTCAAGTGCCATGGGATCTTTAACATCCACCTGAACTACCACCAATCCAGGCAGATGGGACCTCGGTTTAACATCTCATCCGAAAGATGGCACCTCAGAAGTGCAGCACTCCTCTCATGCTGCACTACAGTGTTAGTACTGGGATATTAACCCAAGTGCCAGATGTGAGAACTGAACCCACAGTCCTCTGATCTCCCGGCCTCAGAGGCGAGCGTGCTACCTACTGAGCCACTGAAGATCTTAACTAACTCTGTAAATGGTCAATCTCTATAAATGGTCAATGCAAACCCTGCACCATTTTAGTTGCCCTCCTCTGGATCACCTCCATTCTATGTCCTTCCAGAGATGTGGTTTCCAGAACTGGATGCAGTACTCAAGGTGGGGGTCTTACCAGTGATCTATACAGGGGGCAACTCCAGCTCCCTCTTTCTGCTAGTGATACTCCTCCCTATGCACCCCAGCATCCCACTAGCCCTCCCAATTGCCTTGTTACATTACCTGGCCACTTTTAGGTCATGTTGACCCCCAGGTCTTTTTCCTGCTTGTTGGTCATCAATCCACCCATTTTGTTTTCCGCCTCTGGGTTTCTGAGCCCTAAGTGTATTATTTTGTACTTTTTTTGCATTGAAACCCAACTGCCATACTCTCAACCTAAGCCTTTGTTTAAACATACCTTTGTTCCTAAACGTTGATGAGTAGTGAAGCTTTGCAACCCATGTAATTCTACAGAAATGGATATTTGCAATCCCTATGATTCTGAAGACATTATGATGCTGAATAAAGGGCTTCATTTCGGGAAGAGAAATCCAGGGGAAAGAAGACAGGTGACAATTGAATTTCTGAGGGAGAAGCATATTTGAGTGGTGAAGTATTTCCCCACTCCTGATATAGCAGCTAGGGACTCATGCAAAGGTCCTCCGCTGAGTTTTGTTAGTTTAACATCACATTTCAAACAACTCTGGTTTCTCTTAATTAATTTAAGCTTTTGGAACAACTAAATTACCTACTGGTTACTCTATATACTTTTGGAATGGGAGACTGTGCCAATTTGTTCCGTGACTGGGAACTTATATTGGCATCTAACATAAATCTATTGTGATGTACTGCCCCCTCCCAATCCACACTGAGGTAGGGAGTAAGTATTTAGGGTCTGGGGAAGATTGTGCATGTTAGAATTGACACAGCTCACCAAAATCAGTGAGATCTGAAATTTAAAGTTAATTTTTTTTAATCTTGTATTTATAACCCTCATTTTTCTAGGCTGCCCCTGTCAGGACCTCCATGGGCTACCTTCCAACCCAGACAATGCAACGGCAGGGCTGGCGGTTGAGGGAGTGCTCACTGGTGAAATTATACAATCAACAGACCAGTAACAGGTGCAGGGTCTAAGAGCACCCTGGCCTGTCAACCTGCTCACTGAGACATTGTTTTGTCAGTTTCTGCCCATGTGACTGCTGGGGAACGTCAGGAGTGTGCATGTAGTGTTGCATCCCCGCTTTTGAAAATCCCAGTCAGTGTGTTTGCAAGGGGTTCTCAGCAAGCAGTAACACCAAGACACACGTAGACATGGAAGTCTCCCTGGGACAAGCCCATCCCCATCTGGGCTGATGTGACATTTGGCAACACAGGCCAAAGGAGGGCGCATTGGAACAAATCATAGCCACTGCTTACTAACAAGGACGTTGTTAGTTAAGCGGTGGCCATGATTTGTTCCAAATGGCCATCTAAACAACATAAATTTAACTTTAAAAACAGCACCTATTCATTCCTATGGAAGCATGCCCCCATGCTCTGCAAACCATGACATCAAAAAACGTGTGAGCGTGGGGGTGGAACAGGGCGGATCGCGGACTGAAGGGCTATCAGGAAGTGGAGGAGATCAACGTGGCTTGGTTCCATGGAGCCAAAATACGATCCCTTCCCTTCTAAAATAAGGGCTATTAAAAAAGTAAAGATGGGCATCCTAGGACTTCTGCCCAGGTAGGCTTCAGTTGTGCTTCTCAGGGCAGGGACCAAGATAATTGCTCTTTAAAGGTATTCAAGGAATGTGATTAATGACTTATAATTACACACCCTGGTGTCTCTTATGGTAAACATAATGCCACGTCTCGGGCATACTGTGAGGCACGAGGGGCAGATGAGTGACTTCAACCACCCGAGAAGTGATGTTAAAGGAGAACCCTTGATATTTCAGTCAGTCATCTCAAACATTCCTCTGCCCCCATCGTCATCATGGTGCCACTAAACTTCTCTTTATTCTCCCCCTCTATAAACAGAGCAATCCCTCTGCTACCTACCTCTGCCATGCCAAGCTGCAACATTGCTCACTCTCTCTCTTCCTCCCATGAAAGAGGTAGAAGACTTGGTTTGCTGGCCAAGGCACCTAGCTTCACCTGAGCTCTTTCCTTCTAAGACTGCTTGAAAGGCAGAGTAGAGAAACTTACCAGAGCAAGGGAAAAGGATTAAGACTTAGTTTGGCTAAGCAGATTTACTGTGTGGTGGTGTTTTTATTTTTTACTCACAGGGATTGCTACTATTTGTTGTTAACATTTCATTGCTTTATTTTTTCTGATTCAAATTGTTTGTTGCTGGTATACCTTCTTCTGCATTATTACAAGGTGTGCCTACAGGTGTGTGCTAACAGATTACTCCTGTAATCTTCTGATTCAAATTGTCTTTGCAAGGTATATCTTCTGTTACTGCTTTATTTTTCTCTGGAGCAAAGTGTTTCTTACAGCGTATATCTTCTCTGAAATTATTACAGGTGGTGCTTTACAGGTTTTACAGTTTTATCTAACATTAGGATAAGCTTTCAGGGTTACTGCATTTGTTGTTGACTGATTGTTTCTGCTCTTACCTCCTTGTTCTTTCGTCCGTGGTTCTTCTTTTAGGCAGGGAAGGCCCAGCCACCCACCCCATCCCAACCACCCCACGCTACACTCCTTTTATAGGGTACCACAGTTGTAACATTTCCTGTGGCAGAGCAGGAAGGGGCGGATCAGTGGGGCCTCCACAAGGTGATCTCTTTACATAGGCACTAGTAATTTAACTTACATAACAAGTTAAACAAAGCACAATTAAACCATTACTTGCATTTTTTTCCTTTTTTTCTCCTTCTAATTACTCTGACTAGGTTACAAACCCAGCAACTTATTTGGAATGGATTTCATTAACTGCAGGTACTGTGGAACAATTTTCAGAAGGACAGTCTTACAGGATTTAGGACACTGTCCTACATGCTGGGCCTTTGGAGATCTTAGGGCTCAGCTCCGGGCAGCATGGGCAGAGATTGCACGCCTCAAATTTCATATTGAAGAGGAAATACATTATAAGAACCACCCGCCATTTCCCCAGCATCCAACAGAAAACCTCGATCGCGCAGAGGGTAGTTGGTCCAGGAGGTTGGCAGGTGGTTAGGAGGAGCAAATCAGGTGCCCCATCACCTCTGCTCTCCAACACATTACCTCCAAAAACCATATAAAACACTACAAACAGGTATCTGCCTCTATCTCTGAAATCAAATAGAGAGGCAGAAGACACTGCAGAGCAGGACACTGCGGCACAGGAGCTAGCACAACAAAACTCACCCAAATCAGGAACCAAAACAAAACAAGCACAAAGGAAATCCAAAAAACTTCTGATCATAGGGGACTCCATGATTCGGGAGTTGATACCCATCTCCAGCCAGGGTGATGGTCAGATGTCTCCAGGTACATCAGCATGGAGAGACACTGACCGCATTACTAAAATTGTTCACAAAGCAGGAGAAAACATTGATGTCCTAGTACATAGGGACTATGATTCACAGCCGGTCAGTTGTGGAGACCAAGGAACACCTGACTAGGCTGGGTGACATACTATCATCTATTTCATCGCATCTCCTTCTCTGAGATCCTGCCAGTCTGGGAGAGGGAGCAGATGGACGGAAGGTCAGAGAAGGAGATAGGGACCTAAACACGTGGCTCAAGGGCTGGTGCCAGGAAAAGGACACAGATTTGTAGGGAACTGGCAACAGTTCTGGGAGCGAAAGTTCTTTAAATTTGATGGACTGCATCTGACTAAAGAGGAGTCAGTGCATTGGGGCAGAAGTTTGGCGTCTTTGCAGAATATTTAAACTAGCAAATGGGAGAGGGTGCAGCACCCCATACGTCGAATGGGAACACCCCCTCCCCTCAGCTAGTGGTCAAACAGGAATTCAGCATGTTTGCCGCTCATTTGCATCACCAGGTAAGAAAAAAGGTTTGTCTCCCCATACGACGACGTGGTAATGCCAAACTTCACCCAACAACTAACACACCAAAATCTGGCCAATGGAAAATCATGTACAAAATGCTCACAGCCTGGGAAATAAGATCCCAGACCTGCAGGCAATAATGTCAGAGGCTAAACTGGACATAGTAGCACTAGTGAGACGTGGTTTACCAGTAACCACACTTGGGGGACTTCAGTACCTGGCTATGTATTGTCCAGAAGAGACTGAGGTGCAAAAAGGGGGGAGGAGTGGCCCTGTATGTTAATGAAAATATCAAAGCTACAGAAATTCAGAATACACATAAGGAGCCAGAAGAACTGTGGGTCACCCTGGAAACAGGAAATGGGACAGCCATAAGAACTGGGGTTGTCTACAGGCCCCCAGACCAGAGGGAGGACATAGACACATTACTGTTAGAAGATATACAAAACATGACAGCTAAAGGGGAGGTTCTGATAATGGGATACTTCAACATGCTGGATACAGATTGGTCAATACCAGCAGGAACATCTGCCAGAACTAGACTCATAGTGGATTCCCTGCAGGGGGAGGGCCTCAAACAACTGGTACAGCAACCCACAAGAGACAGGGCTATCCTAGATCTAGTACTGACTAACAAAGAAGGGATCACAGATCTCCAGGTAGAAAGGTCACCTGGGGCCAGTGACCATCACATGGTATGGTTCAATTTGGCTACTACATCTAAATCATCCCATTCCAAGGCAAAAATATGGGACTTCAGAGGAGCTGACTTTGATAAGATGGCCAACAGAGTTAAGCTAGCCCTGGCAAAAAGAAACACAGGTGAGGGGTACAGGCAAAGTGGGCAAGCATTAAGGATGCAATACTTGAAGCAACATCCCATTGTGTTAGACAGAAAAGGAAGTGCAAAAGAAGAAGGAAACCACTTTGGTTCTCAAATACAGTAGCAGAAAAGGTCAGAGCCAAAAGGCTGGCCTTCAGGAAATATAAGGTAACACAGCGGGATGAAGATAGGGAGGCATACCAAACTGCCCTAAGGGAAGCAGGTGAGGCAGTAAGGCAGGCAAAGTCCCAAACTGAGGAAACACTAGCACAACAGTAAAGAAGGTGACAAGACTTTCTATAGATACATTAGTGAAAGGAGAAAGTCCAGAGGGGTATTGCTAAGCTTAATGGAGAAAAGGGAGCATGTGAGGAGGAGGACCCTGTAAAGGCATCTATCCAAAATAGATACTTTTGCTCAGTATTTACTGAAGAGAAGGTAGGGCAGGGCCCACAGCTCAGCATCATGGACACAGGGGAGAGGGAGGTGAGCACTACTCCCTTCACAAAAGAAAGGGTCCTACAAGAGCTTGCTAAGCTCAGGGTGGATAAGACAATGGGACCTGATGGCATACATCCCAGGGTACTTAAGGAGCTAAAGGAGGAACTAGCAGAGCCATTAGCAGAATTGTTTAGTGAGTCTCTGAGCACAGGAGAGGTCCCAGAAGACTGGAGAAGGGCTCATGTGATCCCGCTCCACAAGAGTGGTAGCAAGGAGGAGGCAGGAACTACTGACCAGTCAGTCTTACCTCAGTAGTGGGCAAGATTATGGAGGCACCCTTAAGGAAAGGATAGTGCAACACCTGGAATCCATAGGGCACAGGATCCAAGACAGCATGGGTTTACAAAGGAAGGTCCTGTCAAACTAATCTCATAGATTTCTTTGACTGGGTAACCAGAGTGGTGGACCAAGGGGAGCAGTTGATGTCAGCCTACCTTGACTTCAAGCAAAGCTTTTGACACTGTTCCACATAGAAGATTGATAAATAAGCTGGGTAGGCTCGGGTGGGTCGAAGTTGGTCAACTGGGTGGCAAACTGGTTGACGGGCAGAAAACAGAGAGTGGTGGTAAATGGTATACAGTCAGAAGAGATGCAAGTCACAAGTGGGGTACCTCAGGGATCAGTCCTGGGGCCAGTCCTCTTCAACATCTTCATTAGTGACCTTGCAGATGGACTAGAGGGTAAGGCTTGTCTGTTTGCAGATGACACCAAGATCTGCAACAGAGTAGATGATCCAGATGGGGTGGGCAGAATGAGACGAGATCTGGATAAACTAGCAGAATGGTCAGAAGAGTGGCAACTGGGATTTAATGCAAAGAAGTGCAAAATCATGCACATAGGAAGAGAAACCCTGAAGCCACCTATAGGCTGGGAGGGGAGTTGCTAGCAGTCACAAAGGAAGAAAGAGACTTGGGCATCATCATCACTGATGACCTAAAATCATCCAAGCAGACCTCTAAAGCAGTAGGTAAGGCTAGGTGGGTGTTAGGGTGTATTAGTAGGGGTATCACAAGTCGTAAGAGGGAGGTAATAATCCCTCTGTACAAGACACTGGTTAGGCCCCATCTGGAGTACTGCGTGCAGTATTGGAGGCCACACTTTCTGCAAGGACATTAACCAAATTGAGGCAGTCCAGAGAAGGGCAACCAAAATGGTGCAGGGACTGCATCAGAAGACATATGAGGACAGATTAAAGGAGCTCAATATGTATACCCTTGAGCAAAGGAGGGAGAGAGGTGATATGATCGAGGCATTCAAACACAGGGCATAAACAAGGTGAAAGAGTCTAACATGTTTAAATATAAGAAAAATAGCAGGACAAGAGGACACAGCATGAGATTAGAGGAGGCCTATTGCCGGGAATGTGAGGAAATTTTTCACAGAAAGGGTGGTGGATGCATGGAATGGCTTACCACAAGAAGTGGTGGCTATGAATACAGTGCAGGGCTTCAAACAGGCATGGGATAGGCATAAGGAAGCAATACAAATGACTATGAATAGATAGGCCACTGACAGAGCAAAGGCCGATGGCACATTTATAAGGTAGAAAAAGAAATGGGCAGACTGGATGGGCCTTGCGGTCCTTATCTGCCGTCAACTTCTATGTTTCTATGTTTCTATGAAATCCTCTGCAGGTCCGGCAGCTTTTTCCTTTAGATACCCCAAGCTCTGGCCTACAATCCCCCCCCCCCCCATGAGTTATTTGCTCTGCCTCCTCACTCTCATCTCTGAAGTCCTTACTTTGGTACTTCCCAGCTCACTTCTGGCAGTGCCTCAGACCCTCCTAGCCCTACCTTTCTGCACAAATGATAGCTCCTCTGGTCCACTGCCTCAGGCCCCCACCCCACCCATGACTGCATCTCCTAATGTAGTTCTGTGATTGTACTGCAATGGCAGCATTGAAACTGCACCTGTCACCATGTTGTGGTTGTACTGATTGTATTCTTTATATTCTTCTGCCTGTATGTTTAGGAGAGCTTGGCTGGCTTCTTCATGCTTCAGCTTGTACATGTTATGCTGGTAAATGCTGGTGCACATTAAAGGTTGACATACACAGTATGTACTTTCCAGGAGTGTTTTCTAGTGCTGGTTGCTTCTGCGTTGAGAATAGAAAGCTCTGGTGAGTGGCCATTTCTGGCGCTGCTGGAGAAGAGGGCAGGCAGCATGTTCTACAACGTCTTCCCCCACTATACCTTTGTACCGCTGTATAGTTACTGTGTTATCTTTTATTTATCATTGTCACAGATGCATAGGTCAAGAAGCATAGGCAGCTCAGGAGAAGTTATAACATTTGCAAATAGAATTTTATTATGAATAACAATAAAAAAATAATAAAATTGTGCAGGATAGCTGTGCACAAAAGCAGTACAAACAAAAAAGTCCTTCATCGGAGTCTCTCTCTCTATCAATTTAAAGAGCAACTGTTGTTCCACTCTGGAAGTTCTCTCTGCATAGCACTTGTAATTCCTGTTTATTGTACATCCCCTTGTTCTGGATTGTGTATCATAGATTACTTTGGTTGGATTGTGTATCATAAATTGCTTTGCCTGGATTGTGTATTGCAGATTGCTTTGGCTGGATTGTGTATCATAGATTGCTTTGGTTGGATTGTGTATCGTAGATTGCTTTGGTTGGATTGTGCATTGCAGATTGCTTTGGTTGGATTGTGTATCGTAGATTGTTTTGGTTGGATTGTGTATCGCAGATTGCTTTGGTTGGATAGTGTATCGCAGATTGCTTTGGTTGGATTGTGTATTGCAGATTGCTTTGGTTGGATTGTGTATCGTAGATTGCTTTGGTCGGATTGTGCATCGTAGATTGCTTTGGTTGGATTGTGTATTGCAGATTGCTTTGGTTGGACTGTGTATTGCGGATTGCTTTGGTTGGATTGTGTATCGCAGATTGCTTTGGTTGGATTGTGTATCGCAGATTGCTTTGGTTGGATTGTGTATCGTAGATTGCTTTGGTCGGATTGTATATCGTAGACTGCTTTGGTCAGATTGTGTATCGTAGAGTGCTACCATGTATTCTTGTTCTGTTCCCCCCCAGGACACATCTGGAAATAAGCAATACTGCTCAGTATGCATTTTCTGGTGAAGCTTTTAAATAAGTAAACAAATTCATATGCTGCTAATATCTCCTTTTGAATTTGCCCCAATTTTGGAAGGGAATGGATTGTATTTTTACTCCATGGTGCCAAGCCCCACAAATTCCTTCCGCTTCCTGATACCTCTTGATACTGCGATCCACCCCTGATCCACCTTCATGCTATCACGTTTTGTGATGTCACTATATGGACAGTGCGGGGGCGCGCTGCATAGACATGAATAGGGGCATTTTTTAAACAACGTTTTTTGTACTTTAGATGGCAATCACGAACAAGTCAAGGGCACTGCTCAATAAACACGGTCCTTGTTAGTTCAGCACCTTGATTTGTTTGCAATGGCCATCTAAATTACAAAAAACGTTGCTTATAAAAACAGCCCAATTCATGTCTACGGAACATGTCATTGCGCTCTCCATATAGTGACATAACAAAATGTGCTAGCATGAGGGCGGATCAGGAGTGGACTGCAGTATCAGATGGTATCAGGAAGTCAAACGGATCAGTGCAGCTCGGCTCCATGGAGCCAAAATATGATTCCTTCCCTTTCAAAATAGGGACAAATTCAAATGAAGATATTGGCAACACATGAACTAGGGGCAGGTAAGAGCTCTATATGGTTCTTGGGGAAGGGGGAATTTTAAAAAGAGCAGGATAGTTGCTCTTTAAATCTTAATCTCTTTATATATCTCTCTGAATAAAACATTGCTCTCTTTTTATAGATATCTTTTCTTAGCAGTTTAAACTCTGCATCCTGATGTTGTTAAGTTATATCTCCTGTTTCTCACAAAATGTACCAAAGCTTTGCCAGTTTCCTTCCTGTGATCAGCCTGAAGAGTACATCTAGTCTTAACAGGTGCAACAAAATAGAAAGTTATATCCCAGGGCTGGTCTCCTGTTGACAATTCTGTAAACAAGATCATGGAGACCAAAATGCATCTCAAGATCAACCCCATAACTATCTGCAACCATTTCAACAATATAATTGTATAACATTTGCAAACCAGGGGATCTCAGTTTCACATAAAGAGTCACATGTGTTTTTTAACCACAGAGGAGCAAGTGGAGAAAGAAAGAGTAGAAACAGCAAGTGAAGGAAGGGAGATTACAGTGGAAAATTGTGGGACCATCAGAGTGTAGGTGTCACAGGAACATTTTGATTGCGCAATCAGACAGGCAAGAGACAGACAAGCGGTGGAATAGGAGAGGACATAATAGATCCTTGCCTTTAACTCTCTCTGCATAACAAATTATACAGGCTGTTACCCAACCCTGTCACAATTATGTGTGCACCTTATTAATAAATTGCAGTTCTGCACTATTTGCTCCCTTGTCCTCTCCCCAAGGATACATCTGGGAATGAGCTGCTACCAGTTCAATTTGTCCTTCCTGGTGTAACATTTGAAATAAATAAATGAAGTGGAAGAAGTGTGAGACTAAATCAAAATCTGATGTACTGCACATCTTTTTTTTTTATTCTTTCTTTATTCCCCTTCCTAGGCATAGTCAACCTATCCATGAGGGTCCCCCAAGATGCCTATCTCTGCCAAACTCCAGTCCCCTCCAGCCACCTACCTCCATGCTTCTGTAGTCTCAGACCTCCCCCTAAGTGGAGAAGGAGGGAGAGTTCCCTTCTACTTGAACAAATGTTCATCAAGCTGGTGGCTGAGGGTTCCAAGTCGGTTCATGTTCAGTTCACCAGGGGCTGTCATCACACAGGCTGTGGAGTCTTTTCCTTGTTACATCACACCCAAAGGATACAGGCACATGCTGGAGATCCTAGGTGCATGTGCTGCTCACGCAGGCATGCTGCTGCATTGGATCTCATCCTGCATCCCTTCCTCCCATAGCCCCTTCAACTGCACTACCCCCTGTGGTCACCAAATTGCAGCGAGGGCAGCGACTGTCCCACCTTGCATGAGGACAGTGTTCCCTGGGATGATCAAACCTCCTCCCAATGGCTGGCTTCCAATGACTCAAGCTTGCTCCTGAACTTGAGTTACCGGCATCACAAGTGGTAGTGCTACCACTGAGCTGATGCGCCAACTCGAAGACGTATCGCGCATCTGAGGAGATCTCTAACCTTGCCATCATCTGAGGGACTGGCTAAAGGCATTTACTTTCTGTAACATTTAATATCCCAGTTCCAATACTTCAAGGAAACACCTTAATTATGCATTGGTCAAACTGGTCCAGTAGCACAGTAGTAGGACTACAGCTTGCCATGGTGGCAACCTGTGTTTGGGAATGAGCGCAGATCATCATGGGCTGGCCTTGGGAGGAAGGATTACACATTCCATGGACTGCTCTCCTTCCTGGGGTGGTGGGGAGGGACGACTCCCACTGTGAAACTGTTGGAATACCAGTGGCAGCATAGATGGAGGCATGTGCAAGGGGAAGGGCTGCCACTGGACATTCTGGTGAATATGCATACCACAGCATGCATGCACACTTGCGCTATCATATGCGGTTCCTCTAGGGAGAAAAAGAATGAACATGGCCAGGCTGCTCTATGCCCGCACCCATGTGGGCTCTCACATGGCCAATGCGGCTGGCCACCCACCTGGGTAAGTAGTGAATAACTGGTAAGTTCACAAGAAGGTCTATGACTGGACTCTGGGAGCGACATCAGGCAGACCTGAGAGGATAATAAAATACTGACTAAAAAATATCATTTCTGTATATATTAGTCTTCACTTCAGTAAACCTCATATCCAAAGAAAGGGCTACCAATGTTCAATTTGGCTACCAACTTTTGACCTACCCAAAGGAGTGCAATTAATCAATAGTTCTAAGTTCGTACTGTATGACCGATACAATGGCACTTATGATGCTGGCAACCCGGGTGTGGGAATGAGCCTGTGTCTTCACAGGCCAGCTGCGGGTGAGGACAGAGCATTCCATATGATGCTGTACTTCAGGAAGGGGAGGCAGTGGACTCTGCAGTGCAATAGCTACCTGGGGATACATAGTGGCACTCATCTAATGGCACTTAGCATTGGACGTGTGCAAGCTTTGCATGCACCTATGCCATGATACCAGTTTTGCACTGTCCTCGACTTGGGAGCAAAACACAGGGGGAGAAAGCTTTGACTGCATCAGAATAATGACTGGCCATTTGCAGACCCTACCCCAATGACCAGGCACTCTCTGCAGCTGAATCTGGCCCTAGTAGGACTTGGGCTGCACCATCATCCATGTCATGGGGGGCAGGACACTGGGGATTGATGAAGGTGGTAAGTACCTGGAGAACTCCGGGGCTAGGGCTGGGAGAGCTGGCCAGAATGGGGCACGTCAGGTGACTATAACATAAGAACTTGGATTGAAAAAAAACTGGCATTGTACAAGCCAGACCATGGGTGCAAGAGCAGAGCTGCCATTCATGATGCCAGTGACCCAGGTTCAGGGGCGAGTCTGGATCACTGGGGGACAGCGGGAGGTAGGAGGACTGAGTGTCACAGAGGGTGCTCACCTCGTTGGGGTGGGAGGCTGTCCACTCCCCGCTGCAGGACTACCATTTTAGGGAAACAGGTGGAGTCAGACACCAGCTACTGTGTATTAGCAGGAAGATGTTTGGATTCAGTGTGCCACATATGCCCACTGAATGCCTGTGTTACACACATTCACAGACGACATTTCAAGGGTGAGAGGCCAGTGGAAAGTTCTCAGCTTGACAGAATGAAATGCCGGCTAGTTTGGGCCCCACACCACATGTCCAATCTACGTTCCTTTCTTTAATTGATTACGCTGACTTCATTTATGGCCATTGCCCTGCCTCATATCTTGCAAAACTGAATGTATTATATCATAGAGCACTGAGATTTATAACTGGACTCCCGTACTCCACACATCACTGCTTTTTACACGCAGCTGTAGGGGGGCCCGCCCTTCAGTACAGACGATATAGAAATGCAGCCCTATGGACACTCCGAGCCCTCACCAACAAACTCCCTCAATACATTGTTGACTGTCTCCCCCTTAGTCCTATTAGGAACTATGCCTTAAGAAGTCAATCACTGATTTCTTTGAATGTCCCAAGGGCCAACACTCACCTTGGAAGGGCCGCCATAAGCTATGCCCTGCCTACTCTCTGGAATAGGATACAAAAATCGTTGAGACTTAGCTCACCTGTCAGTCCTGCCTTCTTTAAGACCCTCTATGACAAAACGTTTGCTGAAATCTGTAATTGCTTCTATCACTTCTAGCAGCTTGACTATTGTTCCTCTCTTCTTCAACACTAGTCCCAGCTGCTTATCCAAATCAGCCCTTGCCATTACTACTTCCCCCCTGCCCCACTTGCCCTTAGCACCCTCCGCATCCCTCTTATTCACCACCCCCCTTATGCCGCGTTTACCTAAGACCTACACACTGTTATGCGCACCTCCATAGCTTAGGAATTTCCATCCAGGCCTGTAATGTGTTTCTGCTGGACAGGAGTATAAATAATCTTTCTTTTTCTCTTCTATGGTTTGTATATGACATCCATACACATCCTGCTCCTGTGGGAACTGTATATATATATATATATTACGTTCGGGTTGTGTTATGTTTATCTTTCTTGTACATGTGACTTGGAATGTAAATACTCTGCTCCTGTCAGTATTGTAAACATGTTGTTCCTTTTGTATTATGTATATTTATATGTAACTGTACAATTTTCCCTGCCAACAGCAGGTCCACCTTGTAAATATGCTTGCTCAATGGTGATCGCCTGGATAAATAAAGATTTGATTGATTGATTGATTGACATGTCCGCCCAGCATGAGGGGTCCACGCCACTGTAGTGTTCTGGGGGGGCCATGCTGCCATGCCTGAAGGCACTACCACAGACACAGAGGGAAATCTACATGACAGGTAATGGACACCCATGGTTTAGGGTTGGATGAGAGGGCTAGGTGGTTGTTGAGACGCTAATGGAGGCTTTAGTTGGCAGCGGGAAGCATAATGACTTTTTTTTTTATTTGCATTCCACATTCTGTATTGATTGATAACCTTTTTGTAGACAATGTAGCTAATTTTTAAAGTACCAAATTGTATTATGCACTGGATGCCATTTTAAATGGGCAAAAGCTCACTGCTCTCCATTTTGTACCTTTTGTACTGTTAATAAATGTAATGAATGAATGCATGGAACTTTATACATAATTAAATCTGGTGAAGCCTGGAAATTTAAACAATTGCAGGCCCATAGCTGTCCTCCCCATATTGGCTAAACTACTAGAAAAACAAGCATTTGTCAATGCCGAATGTTTGCTTGCTGGCACTGGCGTTGGTAGTGTAGGAGTTACAGAGCTGCATAATAGGAATGGCAGTGAAGTATTGAACTGAAGCCAACCCCATCACCACCCTGCAGATAGTGACAGGCATTGGGGTGTGCCTTTGTGTCATCAGGCATAATGGCCATGCCATTTCACCACACCCTACCATGCAGACACCGACAAGTGTCATGGTGTACCTTGGGGTCTTTGGCCCTTATGCGCACCCCATTCCATCAGGAAATATTGTGAGATGGGTGCGGTATAGGAGAATGGGGTGAACTTTGGGGTCGAAGAGTCCAAGGCACACCTCGATGCTTCTCAGTGGCTGCAGGGTGTGGGTGGGGGTGGAATGGTATGAGCATTGCAGGTGACAATCCCAAGTCACAGCCCTGATGCCTGTCATTCTCTACAGGGTGGGGTGTTATGGTTGGAAACCCTAACGCCTCAGGCATTCATTGGTATTTTCACTCTAAATTTTCAACATGGGTTTTTTGTGACCCCCCACCTCATGAACAGTGGCCATATCAGTTTGTTAGCTGAAAGCTGCTTTTGCACAGCGACTACGGCATTTGTCACCACAGGTGCAAAAACACATTCCGAACAGGATGTGAAAAATGACAGCTGTACTGTTCATGGGGAGGTGTGAAAAATGACAATGTTGAAAATCTGCAGTGAAAATATTAAAAAAACTGGTGAAGTCATGAGTGTGCATAGAAACTGTGCAACGTGCACCCGTAATGTAATTAGTTTGGGAATTGTTTACAGCAGATTGTCAACACAGGCATTTTGGGACCTCCGGTCATGAACAGTGTCACTGTGATTTTCTTTATCTGTCCCAAACAATGATTTCCCACAGCGACCACACATTTCTGTGCTGAAAGTGTGAAAACACATTTCGGCCATGTTGTGAAAAATGACAGCTGTACTGTTCATAAGGAAGTGTGGGAAAATGCCAGTGGTGAAAATCTGGACTGAAAATATTACAAATTCATGAACTTACGAGGGTGCGTGGAAACTGCGCAATGCTCACTCGTAACACAGTCATTTTTAGGAATTTTTTCACCAAATTTTCAAAATAGCCATTTTAAGACCTCTGCTCATGAACAGTGTCACTGTGATTTTCTTAATGTGTCCCATACATTGATTTCTTTACCGACTGTGCCATTTGTGCTTCATGGGTGGAAACATGTTTTGGGTGAGATGTGAAAAATGACAGCTATACTGCTCATAAGGTAGTAAAATAGCAATGTTGAAAATCTGGAGTGAAAATATTGAAAATTTGCGAACTTATGAGCATCGCATTAGGAACAAGCATACGCATCAGTAAAACAGTCATTTGTGGGAATTTTTTCACCAAATTTTTAACATAGCCATTTTAACACCTCTGGTCATGAACAGTGTCACTGTGATTTTCTTAATGTGTTCTGAACATTGATTTCTCAAACCGACTGCGCCATTGTGCGCTACATACGGGGAAACACATTTTGGGTGAGATGTGAAAAATGACAGCTGTACTACTCATAAGGAGGTGTGGTCAAATGGCAATGTTGAAAATCCAGAGTGAAAATATTGCAAATTTGCGAACCTACAGGCGTGTGTAGGAACAGCACAATGCACGCTCGTAAAACAGTCATTTTTAGGAATTTTTTCACCAGATTTTCAACATAGACTTTTTGAGCCCACCTTATGAACACTGGCACTGTCATTTCATTAATCAGTCCCAAAAGGTGATTTTGTGCAGTGACACATGAAATCACCCTTAGGACTGAATAGCATCATGACAGTGACAGAATTCAGGAGGAGTCCCAAAAACCCCATGTTGAAAATTTGGTGCCAATTCCAAAATACCTGAGATATGCAGCAAAGTTGAAAAAACTTCTTTCATTACATTATACAGCTTACCAGCATTTCCTCAGTTCGCGATCGGCTTTGAAGAGTGCAGGCGTGTTCCTGGTCCACGAAGATCGTCGCTGAGCTCAGGAAGTAAGTATGAGGTGAGGTGAGGTGTGGGGAGGCAGGGTGCGCAGAGGGGGCGCAGGTGGGGAGGGGCATGGAGACTGTGATGGACCCGTTTTGTGTTTTCGGGTTGTTTTTAATTACGGCGGACGTTTGCCATGCTGGGGTGGGCTCACGGCGTGCAATTACACTCGCAGGATGTTTGCCACGCTGGGCTGGGCTCCCCAGCGTGGCACTCGGTAACCTCTTTGGGGGGAACTGTGGAGCCGACTGGGGATTGGGCACCCCAGTCAGCCAAACACATTGTTGCCACGCTAGGGTGGGCTCCCAGCGTGGCACCTGGAAGACTGTTTGGGAGAGGAGGGGGAGAGCACTTCAGTGAGCACTTCCCTTATCTGATCGTGCTCACTGAAGCGGCTCTCTCCCTTTCAACTGTAAGCCACTGCATTCTGGTGCTGTCATAGACAGCTGCAGCATGCATTGGGCAACTGTGGCCACGCCTGCAAACACATGGAGGGTATTGGAAGAGGGGGTGACACACCTCCAGAAACTTGGATGATGGCACTATGTTTCTTGCACATGCATGCAAGCAAACATAACTAGTAAACACTCAAGTGCGGAACATGTGGAGCAATCTAATATTATAATGCTTTTGCAATCGGGACTTAAACCTATGCGCAGCACTATGCTTGCCCTGGGTAAGGTCACAAATGACTGGCTGTGTGCAATTGACCATAAATTCATTACAGGAGTTATCTTCCCTGACCCGAGCAAGGCCTTCGATACTGCTGCTGCTGCTGCTGATGATGATGATCATCACATCCTCCTATGAAAACTTCACAGTAAAAGGCAGCACAACAGCATTACTGTGGTTCAATGATTTAATCTGATGACACCAACAGGTAAAAGCAGCAGAAGTTCTTTTATAACTCCCACTTGGGAGGGGAGGCTCATGATACTGCACAACTGCCTCCTGGTGGCAGTAGGTAAGAGATCTTTGTGGGCAGTGTTACATCACTCCCCTCTGCTTGGCTAGACACAGGTCTAGCTCTTGCTGGGAATTAAACCTGGGAAACTGGTCCTGAAGGCTGCTTCTTTAAACATTCAGCTAAAACTAAACTCTCCCAAGCTGGGAGCAGGAGGTAGACAGCACATTTGACTTTAATATACTTGCTATCCCATAGGCCACTACTAGATGGCTACACTGTTTTTGACTGTAATTCGCAGCTTTCACTACTACATAGAAACATAGAATTTGACAGCAGATAAGGACCGCTTGGCCCACCCAGTCTGCCCATTTCCCTACCTAATGGATAAGCTGTAGATCCTAGTTAAACAACAGCCTACTTTTTCCTGCCCCCACCAACTAGAATTGCCTTATGACTGTCCCATGCATTCTTAAAATCCACCACTGTTTTTGACTCCAGGATCTCCTCAGGAAGGCTGTTCCATGCATCCACAACCCTCATGGCTCTGCTTTACACAGACTGCATTTTTCTCATATATAGCATGTTGACACTACTACAGAAAGATGTCTGCCTGCCAAACGTGGCACAGAACACAGACGCAATCCACATTTAGTCCCAAGCCTACTCTAGGGGGGAGGCACTGGAGAGGAGCAGGGAAATCCTAGCCCCCCCAAAAAAATCAGGGTACTAAGTGAGGTAGACACCAACATAGAGATGTTGATAGGGAGAAGCGCAGGGGTAAATAGAGAACGTGACAAACGTAATAAGCACTGTGATGGGGCAAAAAGGGGTATAGCCATCAAGAAATGGAGGGTAATGAGTACCAATGCCCGTAGTCTGGGCAACAAACTCCCTGAACTTGTGGCCTTGATGGAAGAGGGATGACTGGATATCATAGCAGTCACAGAAACACGGCACACAGAGAACCATGACTGGGATGTTAACATACCAGGGTACACAACCTACAGGAGAGACAGGGAGGGGAGAAGAGGGGGTTGAGTAGCTCTCTATGCAAGGGAAGGGATAAAAGCAACTGAACAAGAGTAAACAGGGAGGAGAGGAGGCACTGTGGGTCACCTTAGAGACTGGAAATGGCACCACAATCCGCACAGGGGTTGTATACGGACCCCCATGTCGGGGGGAAGGAATGGACAAGAATATGATAGAAGGTATACTTAGGATGGCAGAGAAAGGGGTGATACTGTTGATGGGGGACCTTAATATGCCAGATGTTAACTGGAGCACCTTTGCTGCAAGCACATCCAAAGGCAGGGCCATTCTCAATGCCCTTCAGGTGGCATGCCTCAGACAGCTAGTTTTGGAACCTACTCATGAGGGAGCAATCTTAGACCTCATACTCTCAAATGGGGACAGTGAGAGGATCTCAGATCTAGAAGTGGGTAGCCATTTGGGAACAAGTGACCACCAAACAGTGTGGTTCATGATAAACTCAGCAGTGCAATAGCTACCTGGGGATACATAGTGGCACTCATCTAATGGCACTTGGCGTTGGACGTGTGCAAGCTTTGCATGCACCTATGCCATGATACCAGTTTTGCACTGTCCTTGATTTGGGAGCAAAATGCAGGGGGAAAAAGCCTTGACTGCATCAGAATAATGGCTGGCCATTTGCAGACCCTACCTCAATGACCAGGCACTCTCCGCAGCTGAATCTGACCCTAGTAGGACTTGGGCTACACCATCATCTATGCCATGGGGGATTGATGAAGGTGGTAAGTACCTGGAGAACCGGGACTAGGGCTGGGAGAGCTGGCCAGAATGTGGCACGTCAGGTGACTATAACGTAAGAACTTGGATTGAAAAAAAAAACTTGCATTGTACAAGCCAGACTGTGGGTACAAGAGCAGAGCTGCCATTCATGATGCCAGTGACCCAGGTTCAGGGGTGAGTCTGGATCACTGGGGGACAGCGGGAGGTAGGAGGACTGAGTGTCACAGAGGGTGCTTACCTCGTTGGGGTGGGAGGCTGTCCACTCTCTGCTGCAGGACTACCATTTTAGGGAGACAGGTGGAGTCAGACACCAGCTACTGTGTATCAGCAGGAAGATGCTTGGATTCAGTGTGCCACATATGCCCACTTGAATGCCTGTGTTACACACATTCACAGCCGACAGCTCAGGGGTGAGAGCACAGTGGAAAGTTCTCAGCTTGACAGAATGAAACGCTGGCTAGTTTGGGCCCCACACCACATGTCCGCCCAGCATGAGGGGTCCACGCCACTGTAGTGTTCCAGGGGGGCCAGGCTGCCACGCCTGAAGGCACTACCACAGACACAGAGGGAAATATACATGACAGATAATGGACGCCCATGGTTTAGGGTTGGATGAGAGGGCTAGGTGGTTGTTGAGACGCTAATGGTGGCTTTAGTTGGCAGCGGGAAACATAATGAATTTGTTTTTTATTTGCATTCCACATTCTGTATTGATTGATAACCTTTTTGTAGACAATGTAGCTAATTTTTTAAAGTACCAAATTGTATTATGCACTGGATGCCATTTTAAATGGGCAAAAGCTCACTGCTCTCCATTTTGTACCTTTTGTACTGTTAATAAATGTAATGATTGAATGCGTGGAACTTTATACATATTTAAATCTGGTGATGCCTGAAAATTTAAACAATTGCAGGCCCATAGCTGTCCTCCCCATACTGGCTAAACTACTAGAAAATCTAGTAAACACTCAACTGCGGAACATGTGGAGCAATCTAATATTATAATGCCTTTGCAATCGGGGCTTAAACCTATGCGCAGCACTATGCTTGCCCTGGGTAAGGTCACAAATGATTGGCTGTGTGCAACTGACCATAAATTAATTACAGGAGTTATCTTCCCTGACCCGAGCAAGGCCTTCGATACTGCTGCTGCTGCTGCTGATGATGATGATGATCATCATCACATCCTCCTATGAAAACTTCACAGTAAAAGGCAGCACAATAGCATTACTGTGGTTCAACGATTTAATCTGATGACACCAACAGGTAAAAGCAGCAGAAGTTTTTTTATAACTCCCACTTGGGAGGGGAGGCTCATGATACTGCATAACTGCCTCCTGGTGGCAGTAGGTGAGGGATCTTTGTGGGCAGTGTTATATCACTCCCCTCTGCTTGGCTAGACACAGGTCTAGCTCTTGCTGACAATTAAACCTGGGAAACTGGTCCTGAAGGCTGCTTCTTTAAACTTTCAGCTAAAACTAAACTCTCCCAAGCTAGGAGGATGAGGTAGACAGCACATTTGACTTTAATATACTTGCTATCCCATAGGCCACTACTAGATGGCTGTACTGTTTTTGACTGTAATTCGGAGCTTTCACTACTACATAGAAACACAGAAACAGAATTTGACAGCAGATAAGGACCACTTGGCCCACCCAGTCTGCCCATTTCCCTACCTAATGGATAAGCTGCAGATCCTAGTTAACCAACAGCCTACTTTTTCCTACCCCCACCAACTAGAACTGCCTTATGACTGTCCCATGCATTCTTAAAATCCACCACTGTTTTTGACTCCAGGATCTCTTTAGGAAGGCTGTTCCATGCATCCACAACCCTCATGGCTCTGCTTTACACAGACTGCATTTTTCTCATATATAGCATGTTGGCACTACTACAGAAAGATGTCTGCCTGCCAAACATGTGGCACAGAACACAGAAGCAATCCACATCTAGTCCCAAGCCTACTGTAGGGGGGAGACACTGGAGAGGAGCAGGGAAATCCTAGTCCTCCCCCAACAAAATTCAGGGTACTAAGTGAGGTAGACACCAACATAGAGATGTCGATAGGGAGAAGCGCTGGGGTAAATAGAGAAAGTGACTAACGCAATAAGGACAGGGATGGGGCAAAAAGGGGTATAGCCATCAAGAAATGGAGGGTAATGAGTACCAATGCCCGTAGTCTGGGCAACAAACTCCCTGAACTTATGGCCTTGATGGAAGAGGGATGCCTGGATATCGTAGCAGTCACAGACACATGGTACACAGAGAATCATGACTGGGATGTTAACATACCAGGGTACACAACCTACAGGAGAGACAGGGAGGGGAGAAGAGGGGGTGGAGTAGCTCGCTATGCAAGGGAAGGGATAAAAGCAACTGAACAAAAGAGTAAACAGGGAGGAGAGGAGGCACTGTGGGTCACCTTAGAGACTGGAAATGGCACCACAATCCGCACAGGGGTTATATACAGACCCCCATGTCGGGGGGGAGGGAATGGACAAGGATATGATAGAAGGCATACTTAGGATGGCAGAGAAAGGGGAGATACTGTTGATGGGGGACCTTAATATGCCAGATGTTAACTGGAGCACCTTTGCTGCAGGCACATCCAAAGGCAGGGCCATTCTCAATGCCCTTCAGGTGGCATGCCTCAGACAGCTAGTTTTGGAACCTACTCATGAGGGAGCAATCTTAGACCTCATAATCTCAAATGGGGACAGTGAAAGGATCTCAGATCTAGAAGTGGGTAGCCATTTGGGAACAAGTGACCACCAAACAGTGTGGTTCACGATAAACTCAGCTAGAGTCAAGCCATACAAAAGTGAGGGTTCTGGACTTCAGGAGGGTTGACTTTGGCAAGATGGGAGAGTGTCTTAGAAAAGCACTAGCAAAAAGGCTAGAAGGAGGGGTGGAGCAACAATGGGGAAATATCAAAACTGCCATCACAGAGGCAACAAGCCTTTATGTGAAGCAAATAAATCAAAGCGAAAGATAACGCCACTATGGTTCTCAAAAGAAGTGGCGATGAAGGTTAGGGAGAAAAAGATAGCATTTAGAAAGTATAAGGAAACACGGAAGGAGCAGGACAGAGAACTGTACCAGTTAAGGCAGAAGGAAGCAGGGAGGGTAGTCAGAATAGAAAAGGCCCAAACTGAGGAAAAGATAGCCAACTTGGTTAAGAAGGGGGATAAAACCTTTTATAGGTGTAACCCCCTTGCAAATGGGGGTTCCCAAAAGACTTCCAGGAGCTTGCTTGAATGCTCCAAGCCTGAATGGTGTTTGGCATTTAATCATTTATCAAGTGAGTGTTTTAGAACCTCTGGTACTGTCTTTAAGAGCTGTCTGCTTGCAGACATAATTAGTTTGTATGGGGGACTGTGTGTTTCTTTGATTGAGTACCACTCAAGCTGCTGCCAATTCACTTCATTTTGCAGTCACTAGGAGTGCAAAGGGAACCTATCTGAAAGATGTAACTGTTTGCCAGAAATTATTTAGAGTAATAATGAAATTACAGTTTGTCTAACCTGCTTTCTTTGCAGTCAGAACTGTGTCTGCTAGTTCCCCATTCTAGTTTTGAACTGCTGAACTGGACCAATCAGTGTGGGGTAAGCTAGCTCTAAAATGGTGCCTTGACTAATCAGAACTTGACTCATAATCTGAGCCAGCCACAAGAGGATTGTATGGGCAGTGACTCTGGGAGATGTAGTTTAGACTTCAGTGCCTTTTGGATCAACAGCAGCAGTCTATTGTGAGTGACAGCCAATCCAGTCAAGAACTGGGAGGAACTGAAAGGAAGTGCCCGTTTTGTCGGTTGGAGTTTCAGTTGAGCTTTGGCAGTGAAGAAGGAAGGAGCCCTGTGCTTTTTCAGTGTGCAGTTTTAGTCAAAAACGTGTAAGGCCCAGAGTTCTGGTCTGCAGCTTGTTAGGACTGAATCCGCCCTGTAGAAGAGAATCAAAGGATATCTGAAGAGTAGAAACCAGGCTCACCCTGTAGAAGACTGGAGGAATTGCTGAAAATTGCACTCGGTCTGTCAGGAACTGAATCTGCTGTGTGTTCTCCGGTATTGTGCAGTAATTGCGATCGGGATACAGATGCAGCCTGCCTGGTATAGTGCTTTCTTTATATGGATGTGTAAGAGGTTTGTGTACCTCAAGTGAGCCCTGCTGACATTGAAGGACCCTATCTTATTTGGAGGTCGTGAGTACTAATTCAGGGTCGCTCCCTGTTGAATTGCCACATTAAATCCAAATGGAATTACTGTACTGCTGACTGTTTAATTCTCCTTTTCTCTGTGTGTGAAAGGGCCCCTACCAGCTGCCACGGTTTGGACTCAGCCACTAGGGCTTGGGTACCCAGGACAGTAACTGATAGGGATAGGCTGCACAGAGCCACAGGTAGATTATTAGAGTGATAAGTTAATTAACCTGATTTCCTGTCCTGTTATATCCCCAAATAAAATCAGAGCTGCTTGTTTCAGCAAAGTTATACTGCCTGAGGTATTTGTCTATGTTAGTACTGTACTGTGATTGTTGCACTGTATCTCATTTCACAGAGGTCCCAGTGCCGAACCAGACCTGGGGTAAGTGTATACTGTGAAGGTAATTCTGATATATTGTGTGGGCCACTAGTGGGAAGAAAGGGGGGTTGCAGTGTCCCAGAGGGCTGTGACCAAGTTAGTTTAACTATTGCAAACCCTGACCTCTGGGTGGAGGCACCCGCCATTGGATCCAGGCCCCTCAACCTGTTAGTGGCAAATCAGGCAGGGGTAGTAGCCCCTGGGATAGCGCCATCTAGGGGTTACATAGGTATATTAGGGAGTGTAGAAAGTCAAAGGGAGGGATAGTGAGGCTGAATAGAATGGACAGTGGATGGGTAGAGAGGGACAGTGAAAAAGCAGAGATACTGAATAAATACTTCTGTTCGGTATTTACAAAAGAGGAGGTGGGGGAGGTTCCTAATCCAATTAACAGAAGCACCCTGGATAGCGGGATCAATCCCAGTCTTTTCACAGAAGAAAGGGTTCTGAAAGAACTCCTAAAACTGAAGGTGGACAAAGCAATGGGACCAGATGGAATTCACCCCAGAATTTTAAAATAATTAAGCAGAAAACTAGTGACACCACTGACTACCCTTTTTAACAAATCATGGGAGGATGGTGTGGTACCAGAGGACTGGAGGAAGGCAGATGTGATTCCCCTTCACAAAAGTGGGACCAAGACAGAGGCAGGAAACTACAGACCCGTCAGTTTGACCTCTGTGGTAGGGAAAGTGATGGAATCACTTCTGAAGGAAAGAATTGTTGAGTACCTAGAGGCCAGTGGGGCACAGAACCCAAGGCAGCATGGGTTCACAGCAGGAAGGTCATGTCAGACAAATCTAATTGATTTCTTTGACTGGGTGACCAAAGTAGTACACCAGGGATGGGCTGTGGACATGGCCTACCTAGACTTTAGCAAGGCATCTGACACAGTCCCACACAAAAGATTAATAGTCAAATTAACCAGCCTAGGAGTGGGTCAACATTGACTGGACAACAGGACACAGAAAGTAATTGTAAATGGGAGTCCACTCTGAAGAAAGAGGGATTACTAGTGGGGTATCACAGGGTTCAGTACTGGGTCCAGTCCTTTTTAATGTCTTTATAAGTGACATTGCAGAGGGACTGGAAGGAAAAGTATGACTCTTTGCAGATGACACAAAGATCTGCAACAGGGTTGATACCCAAGGAGGGGTGGGAAGGATGAGAAGGGACTTGGCAAGGTTGGAGGAATGGTCAGAAGTGTGGCAGCTTGTATTCAATGCAAAGAAGTGCAAAATAATGCACCTGGGAAACAAAAACCCAGGGGAAGATTATACAATGGGGGAGGAGGCAGTAACAACAACAAAAATGGAAAGGGACCTGGTGGTAAACATATCAGATGACCTTAAGGTTGGCAAGCAATGTGAGAAGGTAGTAGGGAGGGCTGGGGGGATACTGGGATGTATAGGGAGAGGCATCGCCAGCAGAAAACAGGAAGTTGTTATGCCCCTGTACAGACAGTTGGTGAGACCCCATCTGGAGTACTGCTTCCAGTTCTGGAGACCCCATCTCCGCAAGGACATAGACAGGATGGAGGCAGTTCAGAGGAGGGCAACTAAAATGGTGCAGGGTCTGCAAGAGAAGCCATATGAGGAAAGACTAAAGGAGCTTAATATGTATACCCTTGAGGAAAGGGGGGTACACGATAGAAACATTTAAGTACATCAGTGGAATCAACAAAGTCCAAGAGAGTAGCATCTTTCAGAAAAAGAGATGTGCAAGAACAAGGGGACACAATTTGAAGATAGAGGGGGGATGGCTCAGGGGTAATGTGAGGAAGTACTTTTTCACAGAGAGGGTGGTGGACACATGGAACAGCCTTCCTGAGAAGGTTGTGGGGTCTAAAACTGTGGGAGAATTCAAGAATGCATGGGACAGACATAAGGCAATTTTTGTGTGGGGGGTAGGAAGAAATAGGCTGTTGGTTAAATAGGATCTGCAGCTTATCCTCTAGGTAAGGAAATGGGCAGACTATGTGGGCCAAGCCGTCCTTATCTGCCATCAAAGTCTATGTTTCTATGTAAGTCAAAGTGTGTAGTGGCTGGGCCTGGTCCCAGTCCAGTTCTGATTGACCAGAAGGGCTCTGTCACACGTCGTGCCCCAGTGGGCTGCAAACTGGAAGTCAGACCAGAAGAAGCAATGTGTAAAAAAGGGGGTGGAGCTCAGGCAGGTGTCACTGCCACATTGTCCCCAGAGTCAGACTGGCCCATCACGATACCTGAAAATTTCCAGGGGGGGGGCCTTCTGTTGGTTATCTTTTAAACTCTACAAATCTTTGAATTTGTCATCTATTTTCCAATTAAATGGGGTATTTTGGGCACAGCATGTAAATGTAAGATGCAAATAAAGAGCCAGTGTATCAAATTTAGGTGGAATACTGATATGTGTGTCACACTAGGCCCTTCCCTAGTGATTTCTCTGGGGGGGCCTGTATCCAGTTTCCAAGTGGGCCTCCTGTACCCTAGTCTGACCCTGTTGTCCCCACTGATTTGTGGTCCCCTGACCTCTGAGTACCCCTACCTATGGTGTGATGTGTTCCAGGCAGCCCTGCCCCGGCTGTCTGGACCTGTCCAAGATGTCATCAAGAAGATAAGACAGAGGGTCACTAAAAAGCAAAAGATAGGAGTCGCATGAAACAGCCTGCAGATGGGCTCAGGGTGTGCCTCGCCCACTCAAGGTGGAACAAGTAGTAAACAAAGCAAAAGTCTAATATCTAAAATGGAGAGGCTCATATCTAAAACCAGCACAGAGCCTGAATTAAGGGGAACCAGAAGCCAGTGTGCACTCCACCAGACAAAGTGACAACACCTTAGTATTATAGTAGTGGGTGTCTGGTACTCAGTGAAGTGAGGCCCGGTTATATTTAATTTGCACTTTTGCTTTTAGACTTAGTTTCTTGTTTCCTTACTGCATTGCCTTGGTTTGGATTTGTGAGGGGCCTCACTGCAGTAGTACCAGTTTATTTAGCATGTAACCCCCCGGCCCAAATAATGTTCTCACTGGAGCATAGAGCCTGCTTGAACCTGTGCCACTTCCTCCAGGAGCTGATAGAAGCAGAATGCCATACTTCTCCTGTGCTCAGGTGTATTTGTCAGTGCTCCAAACACATATCCCCTGGCATGGCTTATACCTCCATTTTACTTTCAGATACTTTCTGACTCTTTCTGAGTCATGGTAAAGCAGAATTTTTTTTTTTTTTACTGTATTGTAAAGAGTTTTACAAGTTATTCATGCTGGCTGCATGGAGATAAATGGTGTGAATGGATATTGTGACAGGTTGAAGGAACTGAACATGTACTCCCTGGAGGAGAGGAGGGAGACAGGGGATATGATAGAGACATACAAGTATCTTACAGGGAGGAACAGGGTGCAGGAAAACACTATTTTTAAGTGAAAAAGATGTTCCAGGACTAGAGGGCATGGGATGAAGTTGGAGGGAGGACGATTCAGAGGAAACATGAGAAAGAATTTCTTCACAGAACGGGTGGTGGACAAATGGAACACCTGCCAGAGGAAGTGGTGGGGGCTGAAACAATCACGGGATTTAAGAATGCATGGGATAGACATAAAGGAATTCTGGAGGTCAGGGGTAAGGTGCAACAGACTTCTAGGAAAACAAACTGAACTTACAAGCTCAAATGGGCAGACTGGGTGGGCCATAGGCCCTTATCTGCCGACACTGTCTATGTATCTATGTATGCTCTCACTGCTAATGCCGCTCTCTGGAACAAAACAGGATTTCAATAATCAGCCAACAGAGGCACTCAGGATAGTTATAGGGGACTGCTACTGGATTACAGTGTAAAATGAACTGAATCAAAAGTTTATCCTCAACAGATCAAGAAACTAAGTGGAGTGATGAGAGGGAAACAGATACAATTCGTAATACATGAAGACTTATTTTAAACAAAAACGACCGAGAAGCCGGTCATTTCCTATGGATTAATGACCGGTTGGGGGGATGGATGGCACAAGGCATAGTCGAGGGCCACCTCCTTCCAGCCAGCTGTTAATCCAAGGAAATGACTGGCTTTGAGGTTTTTATTGCAATTATAAGTCTAATCACAATAACAACTTTCCTTCTTACCGTTTTTTAGTTTGCGCATGCGCGTCAAACTTCTTGCGATGAGTGACTTTTGAGAGGTGTGACACTGTCTGTCCAATGCAGAGTGCTCTGCAAGGGGCTTGACAGTATCACACCAATCATCAGCCAGGCTGATCGTGATGCTGTTTTGCCTGAAGTGGTCTGCACTTGAATAGAAAAAAGCCGCACCAATCATATGGTGGCTTTTTCCTTTCATCAGCAGGTCACCACCCAGCAAACAGCTGTTTGCGTTCCGATCAGCCTGGCTGATGTCTCCGCACTCCCCCTTGCCACCCCACTGGTCTCTTCCCTCTCATGCTCCTTGCACCCATGACTGACACCTTAAGCCCTGTAGGGCATACATAAATTTACAATAGTGCCGCTGGAGCGGCGATTCTGGAAGGTGGGAGGAGGCGCTTTCCTCCCCTGCCTCCTCCACCTCCCGCTAACTCCTTTTGCTCCTCTTCTCCCACCCATGCAGAGTAGGCCACAGCCTAAGCTCCATACAGGCTGGGAGTTTACAGTGCCCAAAGGCACTTTCATTTAAGTGTGATTGCACTAGCAGATCTGCCCCCCCTCCACTGACATCGGGGTGCTCAATCCCTGTGTCAGCATGTATCCCCTCCTCGCCCATTAATATGGCACACTCTGGAGCCCACCCCAGTGTGACAAAAAACTACCTCTTTGATGTTTCCGATACTGGGATGCCCACTCCCAATGTCAGATGCGCCGCTCCCCCATGCATCTATGTTCTCAGCCAACCTCGGGATGCCCAGTCCCAGGGTCGGCATTGATTCCCCTCCAGTATTCTAACACACTGGAAGCCCACCCCAGTGTGCCGAAATCCATTTTATTAATATTTCACCTGTATAAAAAGAAAACAGTCCCACGAGTTCTTTTTTTTAAAACCTGAAAAAAAAAAAGAAAACGGTTCCTCGTTGTTCCCGCTGGCGCCCCTCCCTCTGCGCACTCCACCTCCCTGCAGCCCCCTCACCCATACTTATCTCCTGAGGTCAGGAGCAGCGATCTTCTGTGGACTGGGAACACATCTGCACTCTTCAAAGACCAACCGGGAACTGAATAAATGACGGTAAGCCCTATAATGGCAGTCAATGGGGGGGGGGTTTCAGCTTAGGTTGATATCTCGGCCAATTTTTGGAGTTTTGGGCCCAAATTTTCCACATGGGGTTCTTGGGACCCTACCTTGTAGACACTGTCACTTTTATTTTGTTTCTCAGTCCCAAAAGGTGATTTTGAGGTCGCTGCGCAGAATCACCTTTTGGGACCAATTAATGAAATGACAGTGCCACTGTTTATAAGGTGGGGTCCCAAAAAGCCCTTGTTGCAAATCTGGTGAACAAACTCCAGAAAATGACTGCGTTAAAAGCACCCATTGTGCAGTTTATGCGCACGCTTGTAACTTCATTAATTTTTAATATTTTCACTCCAAATTTCCAACATTGCCATTTTTTCACACCCCCTTATGAACAGTATAGCTGTCATTTTTTGCAACCTTCCCGAAATGTGTTTTTGCACCTGTGGTGCAGAAGTATGATCACTGTGCTTGAAATCACCTTTCAGGACAGATTAACAAAATCCCAGTGCCACTGTTCATGAGGGAGGTTCAAAAATGCCATGTTGAAAATTTAGTGGCTATTCAAAATGACTGCATTATGTCGTGCATTGCACTGTTTCTATCTTGCTCATAACCGCCACTTTTTCATATTTTCCTCCAGATTTTCAATATTGCCATTTCTTCACACCTCCTCATGAACAGTACAGCTGTCATTTTCACATCCTGCCTGAAATGTGTTTTGCATCTTTGTGGTACCGAATGGCACACTCGCTTGTGCGAAATCACCTTTGGGATTGAGTAACTAAAATGATACTGCCACTGTTCATGAGGTGGGGTCCCAAAAAGCCCATGTTGAAAATTTGGAGCAAAATACCAACAAACGCCGGGCGTTAGGGTTTCAATGGTAACACCCACCCTGTACAGACTTACAGGCGTCAGGGGTGTGACTTGGCGTTGTCGTCTGTAATGCTCACCCCATTCCACCCCCACCCTGCAGCCACTGACAGACATTGAGGTGTGCCTTGGGGTCTTCAGCCCTAACGCTCATGCCATTCTCCATACTGCACCCATCTCAGCTTATTTCCTTATGGAATGGGGTGACGTAAGGGCGAAGATCTCAAAGCACACTGCGACACCTGTTGGTGTCTGCAGGATGGGGTGAGGTGGAATGGCGTGTTATGGCTGATGACCCAAAGGCACACCCCCAATGCCTGTCAGTCTCTGAAGGGTGGGGGTTGGCGTTAATTCGATACTTAACTGCCATTCCTATTATGCATTTCTCTAACTCCTGCACTACCAATGCCAATACCAGCAAGCAAATATACGGCATTGGCAAATGTTTGTTTTTCTAATGAAGTGAACCAGTGCTGGAAGAACATAAGAAATTTGTGTTGAGAGTGATGCCTTAAAATGCAAGGCAGAGGAATATACACAGAAAAATATGGGAGGCATGTACAACAGCAATACCAACAGCAAACTTTTGGCATTGCCAAATGCTTGTTTGTTTACTTACATTTAGGTTTTAGCTGTGTGACATGAGTTGTGCATCCCACACATTGTCAGTTGGCAGCTGATTAGGTCATTTCTGAGATGTTATTGACCAATCCAGTAGCCAATCAGGAGCCTCACTAGGGGTTCATGAATAATTAATCAGACTCATAATGTAAAATACTTCAGCTAGGGGGTGTTGAATGCTGGCAACCCCAGTTCGGGAGTGGACTCTGGTGCTCAGAGCAGTCTGCCAGGGCTGTGTAAGGCACTGTTGATAATACTTTCCAGCCGGGGGGCCTTCTGGCACCTCATCAGTTCCTGGGGCGGGCCAAGAAACTTACTCCTCCCAGCAGTATGGCTGTGGCATCCAAGGCCACCACTAGGTTGCTGGCCCCCTCTAGTGGGTGCACGGTGGAGTGGAGTGGAGGAAAAGGAGTGAATGGGGTAAAAACCCTGCTGCCACCAAAGGAGAACTGGAGGTACCTTTGGCTCCTGAACTGTGGATCCTGACTGGATGTACAGTGGGCAAGCACTAGATGGGGCTGGGGTGCAGCCAAGGGGATAGTTCAGCCAGTCTAAGGACTGGTCTAATGGCAGCAGCAGAAAAAAAGCTTGATTTAAATAAAAAAAATAAAAAAATCCTGTGGCATGCTGCATTTTGACTTACAGACACAATTTTTTCCACTGAGAAGTCACTCCCCACAATGAGTTAACAAGCTTAGCTTGGTTCACTGCAGAACAGAGGAAGCAGATTGTCTATGGAGATAGATGTCCGTCAGCAGGGAGGCAGAAAGAGACATCTGTGGCCTGTTTCCTGCCCATGCCCTGAACCGGATTCAGGAGATTGGGTAGTACCATTGACTTTTACAGGCGTACACTTCACACCTTCAGTAGAAAGAGTCAGCGGTCGTATCCTTTGCACTGTAAGCACATTACTCACACCTGCTCCTGCACCTAAGTCCTCCTCTACTCCCCCCTTTTCAGTCCAGTTCCCCCACCCTTCTTATCTCTTATCTCCTCTCTCCTGTCATGCTAGCCTCTGCTCCTTCTGGTAACTTGGAGTTTACCACTGCATAAATACACCTGCTTGTTTTTTCTTTTCTTTGACCTGAACCATCACAATACAGAGATCATCTGCATGTTGTACCTTTTTTATTTTAACAGTACAGTACTGGACTTCCCACTATTTTTAAGAGTGCTGCGATGTTGCAGCCCATCTCTTGCAATCACTTTGTGAGCATTTCCAGAAAACGAGAGTGCTTGAGGTGAACCATTTAATGCAGGCCGATCTTTAACATGGAAATAGACTACTAGCAAGTCCAACTAGTCAGTTTTGCCCTCCACCTCACCTATCAGACGCTTCTAGTGTGACGTTGTCATGTTGTGTGCAGGAATCTCCTGTGTGTGCTCCACCACACGCCATTTCACTACCAGCTGCCATCAGGAGCAGAAGCCCCCAAGCAAGACCTTGTATTGTAAATACTGTATAAGTTCTGTGTAGCATGTATTCAGGTGTACAAGTATAGGGCTTATGGGCAGACTGGATGGGCCTAGCGGTCCTTATCTGCCGACAATTTCTATGTTTCTATGTAGTGTCATTCCTACCTTGTAGTCCCCCATCACCTTTACCCCCCATTTGCATCTGTTGAGTTAGTGGTGTGTGTGTGTGTGTGTGTACCTCTGTATGCAGTACACTGAGTGTGCATAACAGTGTGTGCACATATCTGTGTTTGTAGTGCTGTGTGTGTCTCCAAGTTGTGTTACATAGGTGCATCTGTGTATGAAGTGCTGCTTTTGTGCATCAGTGTATGTAGTGCTGCATTTGGACATCTGTTTGTAGTGCTGTGTGCACACATATGTGTATATAGTGCTGTGTTCATCTGTATGTAGTGCAGTGTGCCAGAATCAGCATATGTAGTGCTGTGTTTGTCTTTATGTAGTGCAGTGTGTCTCAGTCTATGTATGTAGTGCTGCTATATGTGTGTTTGTTTTGCTGTGTGTATCTGTAGGTAGTGTTGTGTGTATGGATCTGTGTATGTAATGGTGTGTGTGTCTGTGTGTGTGTCCATATGTAGAGCTTGTATGCGAGTCTGCGTGTCTGCAGTGTTGTGTGTGAGTCTGTATGTGGTGCTTTGTACACTTATCTGTGTATGAAGCGGTGTGTGTGAATTTAAGTAGTGCTTTGTACACATGTATCTGTGTATTTATGTGTGTGCATTTAGTGCTATGTGTACATCTTTTTGTAGTGCATAAGTGTGTATGTATGCATCTGTATGTAATGCTCATGTGTATCTGTATGCAGTATGTGCATCTATGTAGTATGGTGTGTGCATCTGCGTATGTAGTGCCTCTGTATGTATGCAGTGCCTCTGTATGTATGTAGTATTGTGTGAAGATTTTTATATGCATGGCTGTATATGCATATGTGTGTGTGTGTGTGTGTGTGTGTGTGTGCATGTGTACGTGAATATGTGTGCCTGTATTTAGTGGTGTGTGTGTGTGTGTGTGAGCATATGTGTGTGTGTGTGTGTCTATCAACCATCACTTTCTCACTTCAGTGTTATGGGGGGTTAAGCATTTGCTTACTTTAACATGGTGGTTCTGTGGACCTGGAGACCCAGGTTCTAATCCAAAAGCCACCAATAATTGTGTGACCCTGGGGGATGGGCAAAGTACAAGGATACTGGCTATTTCTAAACTATTGTGTCTGCCTCACTTTCATTTTTACCATCTTTTTTAAACACTTCAACTATTTTATACCCTTTATTCACCCTTATTTTAACTTGAAACAATCCATTTATTTTGTTTTTATTGTGTTATCATTGGCAAAGAAGTCCATTGACTGTAGCCAACTCCTGTTGCTCCATCTGTATTTTCTTGTATCTCACTATTTATTACATTCTACCCCCCTCCCTCTTCTCTCAGGACACACCTGAAAACAAGCTCTATGCAGCGCAGTGCACCCCTGGCTAAATATTTGAAATAAATATTGTAAATGGAAATCATGCCCTGCTAAAATATTGCATATTACTGAGAAACCATCACAGTAAGAATTGTTGGATAGTCATGCCCACAGACAGCTCATTCTATGGATGTCCTCAAGATATACCACCTAGGAACTGCCAATAATCCCATATACAGTACATGAAGTTTCCAAGAATCCCTTTCTTCTGCTTCAGATCAGATCAAGCTGGTGTTAATTACTCCATTTACTCTATTTGTTGTTGTTTTTTTTTTGCCTGTTACCTCCTAATTCCCTTTCCCCAAGGACAAACCTGTAAATGAGATTACTGTTCCTCTGTGTCTCTCTATGTTTAAGCCTTGAAGCCCTCAAGGATATTTACCCCAGATGTGAGGAAGTCAGCCTAGGTTCTTCTGTTAGGGGATGCGGGGATTCAGACATTACCATGCTTCATTGCCCATAGCCTGGTCTACACATGCTCTTAACTTCCTCTTTCATCAAGAAGATGCTAGGGACATCAATAAGTGCAAATTGATTATCACTGAGTCTTTAGTACCACACAGACAATTTGGGTCCACAACATGTAAAGTAGCTTCTACCTTATGCCACCTGCACCTTCCTGTGCCCATCACTAGATCTGAAACCCTTCATTTTCGGGGTTAATGGCCACCCCATGCCCGCTCATGGTAGGTGCTGTAAGTGGTCCCAGCCCTAAGTCCTAACAAACTATGTTGCCCTGCAACCTTCCTCCTCACAGGGGTGACCAGGCCTCCTGCACTTCATTTACATTGTCAGGCACTCTTGCTAATTCAACATTTTTAGATCATACACAATCCTCTGACCTCTCCCATCAGAATGCCTCCACTGGGATCCTTTGGCTCCTACTCTGGGCTCCCAAAAACTTGTTCCTCTGCTCATTTTACCTCCCTAAGCTGTGGCAAGAGAGTTAGCATTAAACTTCTGTCTACCAACTATCCCATGTAGCACTCGGCTAGCTCCCCAGAAGATTAGCAGATACATCTTTCCCCACAGAGGAGGGAAGGGGTTTGTTACATATGTTTTTTTCTGGTTAAATAATTTCAGTAAATATATAATATCCCTTGATTCTCCAACCCCTCATATCCCCCTGTCATCACCCCCTCTTTAGCTGTGTCAGCTGGTCCCTTAATCTTGGACGGACACAAGTGGGGCAGGCACTCAGTTTTCTCCCATGCTTCATGCAAGAGCTGGACCTGTGGGAGACCCACATTCAGAGGATGCTGCTTTAGTTTGCTCTCCTCACTTTTTTATGACTGCTCTCCCAACTGAGGAATGTCCAGAATAGTGCAGTGCATGGGAAAGATGGCTGACATTTCTATCTGTGTCTCTGGTATTTGTGTTTTATTCGTGTCTCTGGTATGTGTTTCTCTCATATATGTTTTTTTGTGTCTCAGGTGTTTATTTATATTTGTATCTTAGGTATTTGTATTGGTGTCGCTGGTATTTATTTTTGAATTTGTGTCACGGGTATTTGTATCTCTGGTATCTGTGCTTCAGGTATTTGTGTCTCCAGTATTTCTTTTTATGTTTGTGTTGGAGTCTCCAGTATATGTATTTGTGTCTCAGGCATGGTGATTTGAGTCTCTGGAATTTATATTTGTTTTTGTCTTACAGACATCTGTATTTGTGCCACAGGTGTTTGTATCTGTGACTCTGGTATTTGTGTCTCTGGTATGTGGATTAATGTCTCTGGTATTTATATTTGTGTCACAAGTGTTTGTGTCTCTGTATTTGTGTCACAGGTATTTGTGTTTCTGGTATTTATATGTAAGCAATAACACATGACAGGGTGTTCAGTAATGCTTAATTACCGCACACCCCAGGTGGGTACACCAAGTGCCTTCAACCAGCTAGGAAGTGTATTAATTTATGGTATTGCCACACACCCTGGAGTGTGTTATTGTGCTTATAAAACAGTTTTAATAGTTAAAAAGCAGGAAAAAAGGAAAGTAAATTTTTTGCTGTGTAGTTATTGAAATTACAGCACAGTCATGTGACTAGTTTTGACCAATTAGATTGCTTGTCTGATTCAAGTCATTTTATAATGGTATTTGTATTTGTGTACCACACAAGAAAAAGGATGAACTCCTCCACCTATAAAGGTGCTCTAACTGAAGACAAGTACAAAAACAAAACATTGTGGTTTGAAGGGGATATGTGACGGAGTAAGCCTAGCATTATTCATGCTCTGGCTACCTGAAAAAAATATATTGCATCCAGCTTCTAGTGTGTGCTCATCTCCATTTGTTTTGTTTTGATTTAGTATTTGCATTTGTGTCTCTGGTATTTGTATTTGCATCCATGGTATTTGTATTTGTGTCCATGGTATTTGTGCTTATATCTGTGTCTCTGTATTTGTATCTCTGCTATTTGTATTTGTGTCTCTTGTATTTCTGTTTTTGTCTGTGGTAATAATTTCTATATTTTTGTTTGTACAGTATCTCTGGAATTTCTATTTGTGTTTCCGTAATGTTTTTTTGGTATTTCTACTTGTATTTTTGTCTCTAGTATGTGTATCTGCCTGAGATATTTGTGTCCGTATTTGTGTTTGTGTCTCTGGTATTTTGCGCACGTGACACTGTTCTTGCGGCCACGAGAGTGGTCTCGGCAGCGATATTAACATGCAACCAAATGACCAGCAACTCTGGCATACAGGCTGGTTTAAAAATAAAAAGCTCTGAAGGAAAGAGAAAAATGAATGACACAAACTGCAGTCTGCATAAAAAACTGAAACACAAGCAGTTTTTTTCTAGGAACCACCTAAGCAATCTGACCCCTGTCCATCCTATACTGTCCTGGGCAAGGTGTCTCAGGGGCGCCTTTAGTAGAGAGGGGTATCTTACTGGGATGGGGCTCTTTAGTGGGGGTACTGGGGCACATTTTACTGGTGAATGTGCACATCACTTTGGGGTATTACAGGAAACTGAGAAACAGAACTTCTGTTCTAAAAGGGGATCCAAAATGATTCAGGGCCAGCTGGGCAGATCCCACAAGGATCAGCTCAGGGCTCTGAACATGGAGTTGCTGAGGCCAAAATGGAGAGGGGTGACATGATAGAGATCTTCAAGTTCCTGAAAGGAATAAACAAGGTTACATGTGTGGAACAATTTAGCAGGAATTGTGTGTCAAAAACAAGGGGACCTGAATGTAAGTTTGGGGTGGGCAGATTCAGGAGGGATGCAAGAAAAAATTTTACTGTATAGAGTGGCTGAGCTGTGGAACAGACCAGCAGAGGTGGTGGGTGCAAAAATCTGTAAAGGGTTCAAGTATGACTGGGACAAAGTAAAAGGCTTAATAGTTACTGTGGGGGATGGGGCTAGCAGTAGGACAGAGAGTGAGGGGGCAGTCAAGGGGGGAACACCATCTAGACAATAGATCATGGGGTAGGGTAGAGTAAAACTGGGCAGACTGGATACACCAATGACCTTTTTCTGCCAATAATGTTGCCTATGTTGCTGTGTAGTTGTATTTGTGACTCTGGTACTTGCTTTTCTAGTTGTTTCACCTTCATATTGCCTAAAGTATTTTTTTTATATTTCAGACTTGTTTCTGTTTTTAATGAGGGCACAAGATCAAGGGGTTGAAAATAATCAATAAATAGGCAGATTTATCAGTAAGCTATGCATTCATGTAATGAGCTGTCTTATGTGTGTCACAATGCTACTTCATGTGGTGTAACACGAATATTTAAGCATGATATCTGTATTTGTAAAATGGGTAGTATTTGTGTATATTTGAGGGCAGTATGTGTCCCAAGTAGTATATTATACATCCATGCCCCATTTCCCTCGGAAAGGGAATTTCTCACTCATATGGTGTGGTCACTCTTCACTATCCTGGGGACTGGGAGAACCCAAAAAACACTCTCTATACCTGAGTCTGCTGCACTGCAGCATCAGCCTTACTGCTGCTAAGCCACTAGAACAGGTCCCATAATGTGCTACTTGGGGGCCCTGGTAGTCCTCCATAAGCTGTTGCTTATACGAGAGGAAGAAAGACACTCCCAAGAGACTGGAAGTTTCCTCTCTAGTGTGGAATATGTGCTTCTTTTACCAAAGTTGCATTACTGAACACTGCATAGAGAATGTGAATGATGTGGCAGTAGAGATCGGCTGTATTACTCCTCAATGGACCTTGCAATAGAGAGCTCAAAGAGGTATTCCCCCCTTTCCCAATTTGGGGTGAAGAGTTGTGGTGCTCATCCAGTTGAGATGCTATCGCAGACATACATGCATGAGCCACATAGCTCCTTTAAAGTCCTTTCATAGGCCGGCAACCCAGGCTCGGGAGCAAGCTCAGGTTGCCGGGGATCAGCATGGGAGGGAAAGGATCGAGTGTCCGATGGACTGCTCTCCTCTCCCAGGGAAGGAGGGCATGTTGTCCCACTCCTTGGCTGCTTCCTGGTGGAGGTCAGGCAGCAGCACCGGAGTTAGGGAGGCAGGAATGTGATGACGTGGTTCGCACACACCTCCACATGTGCACGCTCATGGCCACAGAAGGAGAAGGAAGCAAACAGAAAAAGGAGGGGTGCTGGCAGGTTGCATGATGCCTGACTGTGCTCTCAACCCATGGCTGAACTCCCGCCAAGCTGGACTGTGGGGAGGATAGCCCTCCTCTCCTTGGCCCTGCCACAGGGGAAATCCATGGGGGATCCGCCAGGACCTGGGCAGGTGGTCAGGAGACACATGTGGTGTCAGGGTGAATGTGAGCTCTCTCACAAGAGAGCTGGAGCCCAGCTGCCAGCAGCCCGGGGGGAAAAACAAAAGATGAAAAAAAAAGTCCTTTTATAGGCCACTAGAACTTGGTGGCAGTTTGTGGCTCGGGCCAGTTGGGGCACATGCCATGGCAAAAATCTGCTGTGTTTAATTAGGCTGTGGCTAATGAACATGGTCTAAACTGAAATTTTACCTAGGTGCCCAGCCACAAGGCCTTTATACCCTGCCTGTGCCCTAGTCATACTTAATTTCTAAAGCTGCCACTTTTCAAGCCATTGCCATGTACCACAGGTTAAGGAAAGCAGCACTCATCATGGGGGGGAGGGGGAGGTAATACAAAGAATGGTTTATGCCCGTCGAGGTGCTGTGATAGAGGTGAGGTGGTGTCAGAACAGCCGCACTCTAACATAACTCCTTGGTGGTGTCAAAGGTGTGGTTGTAGGTGCTGGTGTTGCTCAAGTCAAGCTGGTAATACTCTTAGTTCTCTTGCCTCCATCTTCTGTACTGCATGCCTAGTTCTTTTTTGCTATAAACAAAAGGATTATTTTCATGACCATTTGATGTCTGCAAGGGTGGGGCAGAAGAAGAAGAAGCAGTTACAGTATATAAAGATTTTCATACACATTGTATCCCGAAACGCTTCACAATCAATGAGACGCTAGTACTGAAGTGATTGCAAACATGTAGTAGCAGCCATTTTACACATCAACACCTACATACAACCTTGGACAATTCCCTGAACTGGTTTTATGGGAAGGGGATTGTTTGCCAGAACACTGGGGAAAATCCCTTACTCTTCAATGTGTGCCTTAGGTTCTCTTACTTCCACCTGGTCACTCAGTGGGAAACCACCAGAGATGGGCAGAAGGGACCTCAGTTTAATGTCTCATCCAATGGACGGCACACCGCATCTCCATAGTACTGCACTCAGGTACCAACATTTACAGTATGAGCCCAATCCTGGTGTAGGGCTAGAACCCACAACCTTCTGGCCCAGAAGGGGATGTGCTACCAACTTAGCTACACTGACACCATGAGAAGGGCCACAAATGCTTCTGAAATAATTATCTAATGGAAAGTTATCATCAACATCTCCAGCATTTTCATCATCCACAAGTGACTTGGCCAGTATCGAACAATAAGTGGTAGTGGTGGTTTTCAAACTGGGGTCGCCAGGTTTCCAGCTCTGCACTGTAACTACTAGGCTATGCACTACAGGAAGGTGATACTCCGTGATTGTCACTTTGATTAGGCTCAGCAGCATGGATGAGTGTCTTGTTTCCTTCCAACCTTATACAGTGCTCCACTAGAACAGAGAGAGCTTTCAGGAAGTAGAGCACCAAAGAGACCAAAGGTTATCTCTTGGGGCTGACGATTGCCAGATCCTGGACAGCCCTGAGTGTGAAGAACTTCTGTTGAGGCGCCCCAGTTTCTGCATATCTTAATTGACTTCAGCAAAGTCATTTCACACCACCCACCCTCTCACTCCACAGTGCTGGAACATGATTCCTTCTTACCTGATGCCTAGCCATGGGGAAAAGTGGAGGTGCTGAAGTTCAAAAGGGCACAGGATAAAAAAAAGGTAGTTTTTGCAAGCTGTTCTTTAGACACAGAAATACTGCAGTCACACATTTTAATACAAAACACAAGAGAAATACTGTACCATACTTACAAAAACAGGAGTCTTTGGTCCCATGAATTCAAATGGAAACACATGGTCAAGCTTAGCATCACGTCAAGGTAACTCCGACAGTTGCCTTGACATTTATTTATTTATTTATTTAAGAGATTTACCAGGAAGGCATGCTGAGCAGAGAACCGCTTGATTCCAGATGCGCCCTGGGGGTAAGGAGTTTACAATGGTACAGTAATAGAAGAAACAAATAATACATAATGTGTTTGGGAAGCAATGGAAGGCAGTCATGGTGGTGAGCTTGATCATCTACATATACAGTACTGAATCCACATGACAAAAGACTCCTGAAAAGACTTGCAGTTTTGCATGTTTTTATTCAGACACATAAAAGCTTCGTTTCAACTACACATTTGTATTTTCAGATAAGAGGCTGTTTTTGGTACATAAACAATGGACAGAAAAACAACAACGTAAATAATTTTCTAAACTTAGTTATAGAAATGATACAAGAGGAATCTACATGTAACCCCTAGGTGGCGCTATCCTAAGGACTACTACCTCTGCCTGTTTGGCTAGTAGCAGGTTAAGGGGCCTGAGTTCTGAAACGGGTGCCTCCACCCGGACGTAAGGGTTGGTAGTGGTCAAGCTAACCTGGGCACAGCCCTCCGAGACACTGTAACCCCCCCTTTCCTTACTAGTGGCTGGAACCATACACAATAATCACTTTAACAATACCCCGATACACTACACAAGTACCCGTAACCCATACTGTTTGCACTTACCACCAGAGCTTTCCTCTGGCTTGGCCCTGGGGACCCCCTGTAAAACAAGGTTATACACAGCAAATAACAGCAGTACAGTACTCTTGCACAAACTGGAACCACAGTCAGGGTAAATGCAATAAAGAGTTAGATCTGATTTATTTAAGGGACTTGAACAAGGGAGGGGCATAATCAGGTTAATTTGCTTAAAGACTCTATCACTCAAACAGTTATGCATGCACTTCAGGGTCTATAAACAGTCACACACTCTGGGTACCCAGATGGAGAAAGGTGGGCTACCCAGGAATGTTGCACCTGTGATGGAAGAAAACAACATGTACCACACACACTAATTGTAATCCGGAGCTGGAGGGCTCAGTTCGTGAAAAGGAAACAACAAGACAATCAGATGACACTTTTAGATTAGGCTGTTGTTGCAGGGAGCTACCCTGACAATTACTCACAAGACTGGACACAGGCTGGACGAAAATTGAGACTGCAGGTGGTTGATCTGGAGTGCCAGGAGAAGCAGGGCCCACATGATTCACCAAGGCATTGTTCCTGTTCAGGCATGGAGCAGGGGGCTGATCCCCAGGCAGGTCTCTCGTCGATCGCTTTCTCTGTGCAGCAGGTAGTCTGGCTGGGCTAGTGTGGCAAGGCCCTGGCCAAATGGAGGCAGATTTGGATACAGTCCGTTTGGGGCTGGATACAGCTTCCAGCAAGCAGAACACAGTTCATTCAGTGGGGAACCAAATCACGACACACTAACAACTCACAGCACATTTACATGTAAGGAAATTCTACTGTACTAGGCAAACCGCTCTCTGGTCACTATCGCAGAGTCTCTGCACAAACCGGGGATTCAAAAGCAGCTGGAAATTCTGACAGGCCTATCGCATTCAGCAAAATCTTTGGTCTTCTTCAAGTATGAGCCTGGGAAAAACTCAGTGGCTTACTTCGTTCTCACAAACTCGGATTTAGTCCAAAATAATTCTCTTCTCTCCCTCTCAGGGGCAGCAGGCAGACATGCAAGCCACAACTCAGGGCTTTTCACAGTTCTCCCATGCGAATCCACTCAGGATTGCTGCTCAAAATCACTTGAGCTATGTGCTTCTTCAGCTTCCAACTTAGATCTGACTCAACTGCCAGCAAGCTTGGGGATTTCCCTCAGAATCCAAAAGGTTCGATTGGCTGATCTGTCTGTCAGTCACAAAAAAGGCTCCCCCTTCAGGTGCAAAAAGGCGCCAAAAGCCCCAAACTACAATTCCTACAGATTTTGACTCCAGACAGCTCCTATAGTCTGGCTCCATTTTAGGTACCACCAGTACTGATTGGTCCAATTTGCAGTCCCGGGCCAAATCGTGGGGATAAACAAAACAGTCCTTGTGGCAAAGAAGGCAGGTTAGACAAACTACATTATCATTATCACTCTAAATGATTTTCAGCAAATAGTTACATCTTTCAACAGAGATCCCTTTCAGATTACTTATGACCGCAATCCAGGCAGCTCTTAAAGAGACAGTACACAGAGGCTATACAGGCACTCTCTTGTAATCACATTTAAACTGCTAAAACGCAGGACACCAGCCTGACAGTGAGCATTTAGGCAAGCTCAAGGAAGACTTTTCAGAAACCCCCATTTGTAGAGGGATTACATGCAAACAAGGCATCAAATCTACAGACTCTGCAAGATGGTCAGAGGTATTCAAATCAAAAGAGACAGAGTATGGCCTGCCCAGTGGCGTAGAGGGGTGAGGCACTGGACACCTTTCCTCTCGTCATGCCGATGACCCGTGTTTTAGAATGAGTGCAGTTTGTCAGACTTTGGCATGGGGGGGTGTGATGCAGGACTGAGCTGCCGGCTGGCAGCTCTCCTCTCCGGAGAGGGATCTGTGCTTCCCTCAGCCCTTGGGTGCCTCACGGTGGAGACCAGGAGGCAGTGCAGCCAAGGGAGCCAGAGCACTAGGCCAATGGGATGGGGAAAGAGGCCTTCACCAGAGCAAGAGGGCACATGCACGCCTCCATGCGCAAGCATCTCTCTCTGTCTGGGGTCTCGGGTAATAAGAGAAGAAAAAAGGGAAGGAAGCAACTCAGCTTCCATGTGCTACTGCACTGACTCATGCCCCATTTGTAACTACAAACTATGAAAGGTACACAGCTTACCTTGCTGTATCCAAATGACTTTTATTTGTGAAAAACAGGTGCAAAATAAACGTTGCAGTTAAAACTTGCTGCGAAGCCTTATGCTGAAAGCGTCAGCTGGTGCTGTCTTGGCGTTGGCGTGTTGCTGCTGGCAAGCAATGGCTGCGGAAGCACTCAGTGAGTGCCAGTGTGTAATTTGTTTGTAGTTTGCAAGTCGAGTGTTTGTCTGCCTATTTATGTAGCAAGTTTTAACTGAGACGTTTATTTTGCACCTGTTTTGACAAACATATGAACTGCAATTTTTGATTCTGGTCTTTGCAGCAAAGAAATGTTATCACTAGTAGGTGGTCAGAAATTCCTTCAAAACAGGAGAAATAAGGCGGGGCCCATTGAAGCCGTGGTAGTGCTACTGCTTGCGAAGCTGACGAACCGAGTTTGGGAATAAGCTCGGGTAGTGGTGGGTCAGTCGGGGGAGGATGGGGATTAAGCATCCCAGAGGAAACTCTCCTCCGCTAGGGAGTGAGGGCAGCCAGCTCCACTGCTATACTGCCATCTGGGTGATCACAGCAAGCAGTGCAGCTGGAAAAGCTAGTCGGTGGGAGGACTGCATCGTGCACCCTTGCATGCCTGCTTGAGCACCCTTGCTACCGACATCCTGAGGGGTAACGGGAGAAACATCAGATAAACTCAACTGGCTAGATGATTCTGGCCACTCACAGGCCCTGCACCTGATTACCCAGCACCACCTCCCACAACTGGTGTCCTGCGGTGAGAGTTTAGGAGACCCGTCACCCGTACTAGAGGGGGAAAGCGCTGGGGGAACATAGGAGGCAAAATTAAGTCCTGCAGGATGCCAGGATGATGGAGCTGGGGCTGCCAAGCAGATGGGGGCCAGCCAGAGAACGGGCGAACACATCAATGAAAAGGAAAAAACTCCAGAAATGGTGGTGCATGTTGCATAAAATGTATCGCATGGAGAAACTGATATGCATTGTGAGGCTGCAGAAGAAAACGTTTAACAATAAATGGGCACAATGAGATGTATTTATCATCTCAGAATTGGAACTGTGCTGCTTGGACCCTCTTTGTAACTGAATGCTCCCTGGACCTCAATATGGAGTCGTGCAGCGGGGGGGATCTGATCGCAGGCCAGATTGGCCAACCTACACTGATTTCCTTGGGGTACATAGCCACTGTCATAGATTTCTGGGTGGCAGAGGCTACACAACCTTGGAGTGCAGAATGGGTGTTCATCCCAAGTCCCCCCCCCCCAGTCAGGCCAATGGATAGCTATGCATACCTGTACTGGATTGGGTGCAGATGGAGCCAAACATGGATCTGTGATAGCTGTGGAGAACCCTGCATGGGCACAGTGAGCCTCCAGGGTACGCGCAAGCCCTACACACCAGTATGGGAATGCATAACAAGCATTTGTCAATGCCGAACGTTCGCTTGCAGGTATTTGCAGTGGTGTTTGGCATGTATGGTGCTTTACCCTAATGCCCTGTGCGATTGCTGGTATTTGCACAATAAATTGTCAGCATGATCTTTTTGTTACCCCCATTGTGCGCTACATAGGCGGAAACACGTTTTAGGCAGGATGTGAAAAATGACAGCTGTACTGCTCATAAGGAAGTGTGGTAAAATGCCAATGTTAAAATCTGGAGTGGAAATATTGAAAATTTGCAAACCTATGAGCTGTCGTGGGAACTGTGCAACGCACGCTCGTAAAACAGTCATTTTTAGGAATTTTTTCACCAAATTTTCAACACTGCCAATTTAAAACCTCTGCTAATGAACCGTGTCACTGTGATTTTCTTACTGTGTCCCATACATTGATTTCGCACACCGACTGCGCCATTGTGCACTACATGGGGAAAGACGTTTTGGGCAGAATGTGAAAAATGACAGCTGTACTGCTCATAAGGAGGTGTGGTAAAATGGCAATGTTGAAAATCTGGAGTGAAAATATTGGAAATTCGCAAACTTACGAGAGTGCGTAGGAACTGCACAACGCACGCTTGTAAAACAGTTATTTATAGGAATTTTTTCACCAAATTTTCAACATAGCCATTTTAAGATCTCTGCTCATGAACAGTGACACTGTGATTTTCTTAATGTGTCCCATACACTGAGTTCGCACACCGACTGTGCCATTGTGCGATACATGGGCGGAAACACGTTTTGGGCAAGAAGTGAAAAATGACAGCTGCAGTGCTCATAAGGAGGTGTGGTAAAATGGCAATGTTGAAAATCTGGAGTGAAAATATTGAAAATTCGCAAACTTACGAGCGTGCGTAGGAACTGCGCAACACAGACTCATAAAACAGTCATTTTTAGGAATTATTTCACCAAATTTTCAGCACAGCCACTTTAAGACCTCTGCTCATGATCAGTGTCACTGTGATTTTCTTAATGTGTCCCATACATTGAGTTCGCACACTGACTGTGCCATTGTGCGCTACATGGGCAGAAACACATTTTGGGCAGGATGTGAAAATGACAGCTGTACTGCTCATGAGGAGTGTGGTAAAATGGCAATGTTGAAAATCTGGAGTGCAAATATTGAAAATTACAACGCATTGAATGCGTATAGAACTGAGCAACGCACGCTCATAAAACAGTCATTTTTAGGAATTTTTTCACCAAATTTTCAACATAGCTATTTTAAGACCTTTGCTCATGAACAGTGTCACTGTGATTTTCTTAATATGTTCCATACATTGATTTCGCACACCGACTGCGCCATTGTGTGCTACATGGGCGGAAACACGTTTTGGGTGAGATGTGAAAAATGACAGCTGTACATCTCATAAGAAGGTGTGATAAAATGGCAATGTTGAAAATCTGGAGTGAAAATATTGAAAATTCACGAACTTACGAGCCTGCGTAGGAACTGCGCAACGCACGCTCGTAAAACAGTCATTTTTTTTTTCACCAAATTTTCAACATGGGGTTTTTGGGACCCTTTCTCTTGAATAATGTCACTGTCATAGTGTTATTTGAGGCAGAAGGGTGATTTCGCGCAGTGACTGCGCAGTGCCTGCGAAATCACCCTTCGGGCCTGAATAACGCCATGACAGTGACATTCATGAGAAGGGGTCCCAAAACCCCATGTTGAAAATTTGAAAAATTCCAAAAATGACTGAGCTATGAACAGTTGAAACCCCTATGTAGCCCATTATACAGCTTACCGGCATTTCTCAGTTCACGGTCGGCTTTGAAGAGTGCAGACGGTTCCCGGTCCACCAAAGATCATCGCGCCCGAGTCCGGAGGTAAGTATGAGGTGGGGGTGGGGGAGGCTGGATGCGCAGTGGTGGGTGCGGGTTGTGGAGGGGATTGGGAGATGCGCTACTGGACCGTTTTGTTTTACAGGAGAAAAAAAAGATGGCGTGGGGCGTTTGCTATGCTGGGGTGGACTCCCAGCATGGCAGAATGTGTGGGGGGCCGAGGAGCTGGCGGGGATTGGGCACCCCGTCTGGCAAACAAACAACAGTTTGCCACACTGGGGTGGGCTCCAGCTGGCAGGAAAGCTTTGGGGGTGGCGTGATGCGCTGGGGTGCGTGATGGAGAGGACGGCGGCGCGCCAGTATGGCAGCAGTGTTTTCCTTTGAAGCAGAGGAACACCACTGTCATATTGAGCTCCTGCACCCATTGGTGCAGGATCACCACGCCTGCTCAAGGGAGCAGTGCATTTGATGGAGAGGCACACCTCACGTGTGCTTACTTCAAGAACGCCTCTTGCGCATGCGCGCAAGCGAACGTAATAAAAATAGCTTCATGGATTGGCCCTCAGGGCAAATTTATGGAATAGAAACACAGAAACAGAATTTGATGTAAGATAAGAACCACTTGGCACACCCAGTCTGCCCATTTGTCCCTACCTTCAGTATCACCACAGACCCTACTTAATCTCCAGCTCTTTTTCCCTCCTCCCTCCTTTCCCCTAAGAGACCATTATGCCTATCTAATGCATTCTTAAACCCCACCACAATTTTTGCCCCCACCACCTCCACTGGAAGGCTGTTCCAGGAATCCAGCACTCTTTCTGTGAAGAATTACTTCCTCACATCTCTCCTGTAACAGAGGGGGAATTCAAGAATGCATGGGACAGACATAAAGCAATTCTAGTGGAGGGTAAGAAGAAGTAGGCTGTTGGTTAACTAGGATCTGCAGCTTATCCAGTAGGTAGGGAAGTGGGCAGACTAGGTGGGCCAAGCGGTCCTTATCTGCCGTCAAAGTCTATGTTTCTATGTATGTTCCCTCTCCAGCCATACAGCATGTCCCCTTATTCTTGTGTAACCCCCCCCCTGCAAATGGGGGTTCTCAAAAGACTCCCAGGAGCTTGCTCGAATGCTCCAAGCCTGAATGGTGTTTGGCGTTTAAGCCATTTATCTGTGAGTGTTTTTAGAGCCTCTGGTACTGTCTCTTTAAGAGCTGTCTTGCTTGCAGACATAATTAGTTTGTATGGGGGGACTGTGTGTTTCTCTGCTTGAGTACCACTCGAGCTGCTGCCAATTCACTCCATTTTGCAGTCACTAGGAGTGCAAAGGAACCTATCTGAAAGATGTAACTGTTTGCCAGAAATCATTTAGAGTAATAATGAAAATACAGTTTGTCTAACCTGCTTTCTTTGCAGTCAGAACTGTGTTTGCCTAGTTCCCCATTCTAGTTTTGAACTGCTGAACTGGACCAATCAGTGTGGGTTAAGGTAGCTCTAAAATGCTGCCTTGACGAATCAGAACTTGGACTCGTAATCTGAGCCAGCCACAAGAGGATTGTATGGGCAGTGACTCTGGGAGATGTAGTTTGACTTCGCCTTTTGGACCAAAACAGGGCAGTCTATTGTGAGTGACAGCAAATCCAGCCAAGAACTAGGAGGAACTCAAAGGAAGTGCCTGGTTTTGTCTGCTGGAGTTTCAGCTGAGCTCTGGCAGTGAAGAGGGAAGGAGCCCTGTGCTTTTTCGGTGTGCAGTTTTAGTCGGGAAACGTGTGTAAGACCTCGAGTTCCGGTCTGCAGCTTGTGTAACTGCTTGTTAGGACTGAATCCGTCCTGTGAAGAGAATCAAAGGATATCTGAAGAGTAGAAACCAGGCTCACCCTGTAGAAAACTGGAGAAATTGCTGAATTGTGCTCGGTCTGTCAGGAACTGAATCTGTTGTGTGTTCTCCTGGGTATTGTGCAGTAATTGCGATCAGGCTAGAGAAGCAGCCTGCCTGGTATAGTACTTTCTTTTTACCATATAAATGTGTGAGGAGGCTTGTGTAGCTCAAGTGAATCCTGCTGCCATTAAAGGACTTTTGCCTGTTACTGTTTGTCATATAAATGTGTGAGGAGTCTCGTGGAGCTCAAGAGTAGCCTTGCTGACGTTGAAGGACCCTATCTTGTTTGGAGGTCGTGAGTACTAATTCAGGTCGCTCCTGTTGAATTGCCACATTGAATCCAAATGGAATTACTGTACTGCTGACTGTTTAACTAATTTTTCTTTTCTCTGTGTGAAAGGGCCCCTACCAGCTGCCACGGTTTGGACTAGCCACTAGGGCTTGGGTACCCAAGAACAGTAACTGGTAGGAATAGGCCTGTGCACAGAGCCATAGGTAGATGAGTAAAGTGATAAGCTAATTAACCTGATTTCCCCCTGTCCTTGTTATATCCCCCTAAATAAATCAGAGCTGCTTGTTTCAGCAAAGTTATACTGCCTGAGGTATTTGTCTATGTTAAAGTATTGTACTGTGATTGTTGCACTGTATCTTCTTATTTTACAGGGGTCCCAGTGCCTGAACCAGTCCTGGGGTAAGTGTATACTGTGAAGGTAATTCTGATATACTGTGGGCCACTAGTGGGAAGAAAGGGGGGTTGCAGTGTCCCAGAGGGCTGTGACCAAGTTAGTTTAACTATTGCAAACCCTGACCTCTGGGTGGAGGCACCCACCATCGGATCCAGGCCCCTCAACCTGTTAGTGGCAAATCAGGCAGGGGTAGTAGCCCCTGGGATAGCGCCATCTAGGGGTTACATCTTGGAGGCTCACCGCTGGGATTGTGTGTCCTCTAGTGGCCATATTTACAAACCACTGTTAAGGAAAAAATAAATGGGTACCCCGACAGAAGTGGCTGTGCACCGCTGGTGGAGTGGTGTACTGGGGAGGAGATCGACCTCCAAATGCTATGCTTATCCTGGACTTCCCCGGTATCAATACGGACACTGTACAGGGAGTACTTTCCAAGGTGGAAGGTTTACAAACCTTGTGGTGGTGGGTCGGCATGCTAATCTGCTCACCCACACTTTCCTGGCCCTAGTAGAGTTTAAGGATACCATAGATAGCTCCAAAGTGCCACAGACCATTACCCCAGAGGGAGCCCTCACTGCTTGGAGAGTGATAACTAAGGACAGTAAAGACCCAGGGGGGAATGAGCCCCCACCACTATCTGAAACTTTTGAGGAGAAATTTGCTAAATGGTTGCTGGGGGAAGGGAAAACTGTGGAGGACTTGAAGAAACTATTCTTGCCATCTAGGGGTGTTCCTCCCCCAACACCCTCTCCCGCTCCAGTACCGGTAATGGTGGCTGAACCAATGCAGACTCCTATTTCTGCACCTGCCATTAGTCCGACTCTTACAGAAGGTTGAGGATCTTCTGGCACCTCCCCACCCCCAAGGAGGATGACTGAAGACCTGGATAGACTATGTTGCCCCCAAGTGCTAGAATGGCAATGCCTGTAGTCGAAAAGCAAAGAGGGTTAGTTAGAGCCTCCGAGGTCCTGCCCTGGCTACCATCCGTGCTAAACAGGCCAGTAACCCTGAAGCGACTGCACAGGCCTATCCTGAGGCCTTGGAGAATGTGTACGGGAGCCCAGATTCTGATGAGGACCTATGGTGGAGAGTAAGAAATGCACAACAGAACCAAGGGAAGTTGTTGTCTGTGTATGTACCTCGGCTGGAAAAATTATTGCAAGAATGCCTCAGAAAGGGTAGTTTGCCAGCGATTGAACTGGACCAAACCAGGCTGGACAGGATCCTTAAGTCTGCCCCCTTCTCAGAACTGCTGTTGCTTCAGTTATGCCTGGCAAATCGACTGGAATCCCCACCCTCCTATGATGAGTTAATGAGAGAAATTCGAGGAGTTGAGAAAAGGCGACCTCAGGAGGGACCTGCACTAATAGCTGGCTATGACCCGAGTGACTGAGGGTGACCCATCAAGTGAAGTTCAGGGCAGAGGTTGGCAGTTAATGAGTGCTCTGACAAGGAAAAAGATATGCCACAATGGGGCGAACTGTTGAGAGAGAGATCCAGGAATTCAAAGACAGCCCCTTTATGAAGGCCACGCCTGCAAGTACGGGCCCTGACCTATATCCGACTGCATCTGCTATGGGGTGGGGGTACCCACCCATGTATCTTCTGCTGATAACGGCTCCAAACTCGATTCCTTGACCGTGGAAGTGGAGAAACTGATGAGATGTCTCCAAATGCTTATCACGCCGCAGACAGAGATGGCACCAAGGTTTCCAGTTAGTAATACCCCCGCCCTGGCTCCCAGTGTGGCGCCTCAGCCAGCTCAAACTCCAGAAAGTATGTTTTGCTATAATTGTGGGAAGGATGGGCACATGAAAAGGGAATGCTGGTCCCCAAAAGACACTGACAAAGTTGCACATAGGCTACAAGGACAGCTTCGGTGAACAAATCAGTGGTTAAGAGGTGAACGAAATGATCCCAGTGAGGGCACCAAAAATACTAACTCACGTCCTTTTGTGGCCAGGTCAGTTGCCCAGGCCCCCACTACCGCCTCTCCAGACTGGTCCAGAATAGTGGGTCCTCCATGGAGACCACTGTAAAGGTGAATGGAGTGTCTACAAGAGCTGTATTAGACAGTGGCTCCAAGTGACAATTATGTTTCAGGATTGGTATCAGAAGCATTTGTCAGACGACTTACAACCATTAGAAGGACTGCATGTAGGGGGTTAGTGAGAAGGCCTACCCCTATTCCGGGTATATCTGAATTTGGTTGTCTTCCCCACCTCCGTGGCTGGAGTGGCGAACAAGTAGAGACCCTAGCCTTAGTGTGTCCCCCACTGACTGTATGATGGTGTCCTTTGTTAATTGGAACAAATGCTCATATGTTCGGAAGGCTGGCACAGTTGTGTTATGAAAAACAGGGGTCAAAGACTAGTAGAGCTTTAAGAGTTCCGCTTTAATTAAGAAGGCCTATGAGGCACAGAGAGATGCTGAAGAAACAGAACCAGAGGAACCGGTCGGAATTGTATGGAAGAAGGATCCTGAGTCTCTGATCCTGGCACCAAATGCCCAGTGTACCTTACAGGGAGAGGTCTGTATCAGAAAGGATATTAAGAATAAAATATTAATGTTGGATGCACCAGGCGATGGAAAATTGCCAGAGGGACTGCTGGTCAAGCCTAGTATTTTGCCCACTAGAGCCCATGCTTATGCCAGAAGGGTAATGGTCCAAGTTCATAATGTGTCTGAAAGAGACATTCGAGTAAATAGAGGTTGCATCCTGGCTAATGTGCATTGTGCAGACACTGCAGTGCTACCCAGCAGCAAGAGTTCGAGGAAGAATGAGAGTAACGCTTGACTTGTTTGATTTCGCGACTTCGCTGCCAGCTGAATGGAAAGTGAGGATCAGTGAGAAGCTTGCCCAGAGAGACCAGATGTTTTCTTTAAAGGAATGGGACGAGGATGCATGCAAGGAGCTGAGCGCAATATCCGCTGCATGACGAAAGACCATTTCGTGAGAGGTCTCGACGCCTGACACCTGCTGACATAGATGATGTGAGACGGCATCTGCAAGAGATGTTAGCTGCTGGTGTAATACAAGAACTAGAAGCCCTTATGCTTCCCCATTGTGGTAGTGAGGAAAAGAATGGATGGTAAGGATGTGGGATTATCGCACCTAAACTGGCGGACTATCCCTGATCAGTACACAATGCCCCGCATTCAGGATGCTTTGACTGCCTAAACGGGAGCAAGTGGTTCTCTGTGTTGGATCTCCGAGTGGTACTACTAGATCCCGATGGCCCCAGAGGACCGTGGAGAAGACAGCCTTTATCTGTCCGCTTGGCTTCTATGAATTCATGCGATGCCTCAAGGATTTCAGGTGCCCCAGCCACTTTTCAACGATTGATGGAACGTGCAGTGGGGACATGAACTTACTAGAGTGCCTGGTATACCTAGATGATGTTATTGTGTTTGGCAGCTCACTGGAGGAACATGAGAGCAGATTATTTAAGGTATTGGACCGACTGGAGGACTTTGGCCTTAAACTGTCCATTGATAAGTGTCAATTCTTTCAAACATCAGTAAAGTATGTGGGACACATAGTATCCACCGAGGAATAGAGACTGACCCAAGTAAAGTTGAGGCCTTGACCACCTGGCCACAGCCCAAAATCTAAAAGAACTGCAAAGATTCCTGGGATTCTGTGGTTATTATCATGCTTCATCAAGGACTATTCAAGAGTGATCCACCCTTTACTTAACCTTACTCAAGGGTAACCCCCAACCCACAAAAAATACCAAAAGTCAGCGTCCTCAAGACTGAAAGAGTGTATTTTTGTCCAAGTGAAGTATTTGGCGCCCGCTGGACTCCTGATTGTGAGACTGCTTTTCATGAGATCATATATCAACTTACCCATGCTCCAGTGCTGGCCTATGCCGATCCAAGAAAACCTTACGTCCTGCACACTGATGCTAGCTTGCAAGGGTTGGGGGCTGTGTTGTACCAAGAGCACGAGAATGGCCTGAGACCAGTGGCCTTTGCCAGTAGAAGCCTGACCCCTTCCGAAAAGAACTATCCTGTACATAAGTTAGAGTTCCTAGCTTTCAAGTGGGCTATTGTTGACCAATTCCATGAGTACTTGTATGGGGCTAAAATACTAGTAAAAACTGACAATAATCCTTTGCCCTATGTGCAGACCTCAGCTAAGTTGGATGCCACTGGCCATAGGTGGCTTTCTGCATTATCTACATACGACTATGCTCTCGAATACCGAGCAGGTCTGAACCACATAGATGCTGATGCTCTCTCCCAGAGGCCTGTTCCCCAGAATGATTGGGTCAGATTGGCAGAACCCGACATTCGGGCACTCTGCCGGAAGTTTGACAGGGAGGAACAAATGTCCACGGACGCAATGGACTGCATGGTGGATTGCTTGGGACCCTCTGAGAATTGCATACCTGCTGCTTCTTGCCACTTTTCTGCAATAGACATTGGTGCACTGCCTCAGCTGGACAATGACAGTATTCGAGGGCTCAGTCCCATGATCCCATGATCAAATCAGCTTTAGAAGCCCTCTGTGCAGGAAAAGATGTGTCCAAACTACGCTCCACTGATTTGAGAACTGCACTGTTATACAAAGAAGGTCCTAAGTTGAAACTGATCAATAAACTGTTATACAGAGAAACAGTAGACAGAGGGGGACAAGCAGACAAACAACAACTAGTGCTGCCCACTGCCTTTCGAGACTCAGTATTGAGGTCCTTGCACAACCACATGGGGCACCTTGGTATAGACAGAACACTTGACTTGGTGAGATCCAGATTCTATTGGCCTAAGATGGGGGGTTGATGTGGAGCAACACATTCTAACTTGTAGTCGCTGCTTACAGAGGAAAGCTTTGCCCCAGAGGGCTGCCCTCCTTGTTAACATCACCACCAGTGCACCTATGGAGCTGGTCTGTATTGATTTTCTGAGTTTGGAGTCAGATCAAAGAAATATCAGTAATGTGCTGGTGGTCACTGACCATTTCACGAGATATGCCCAAGCTTTCCCCACCAAAGACCAGAAAGCATCCACTGTGGCCAAAGTACTTGTAGAAAACTTTTTTGTTCACTATTGGGCTCCACAAAGAATCCATTCTGATCAAGGGAGAGACTTTGAGAGTTGTCTGATCAAAGAGATGCTTTCTCTGTGGGGAGTGCGAAAGTCCAGAACCACTCCTTACCACCCCCAGGGGGGACCCACAGCCTGAACGTTTCAGCCGCACTTTGCTAGATATGCTAGGCACCCTGCACCCAAAGGACAAGCCTAGATGGAGCTAACATATTAGCACCCTGGTACATGCTTATAACTGCACCAAAAGTGATGCCACTGGGTTCTCCCCCTATCGCCTGATGTTTGGAAGAGAAGTTCGACTACCGGTAGATGTGTGTTTTGGGGTCTCTCCTGATGGGGTTCAAGCTGACAACTATTTACAGTATGTGCAAAAGTTAAAGGCCCAGCTAACTCATGCGTACCAACTGGCTCATACCATGGCTGCCAAAAGAAATCTGGCCAACAAAGAAAGGTATGATAAAAAGGTGAAAGCACAGGAACTCCAGGAGGGAGATCGGGTATTGCTAAGAAATCTGGGACTGCATGGCAAACACAAGATTGCTGACAGATGGCACCATCTCCTCACATTGTAGTGGGCAAACTAGATGATCTGCCAGTGTACAAAGTAAGGCCTGAGAATAATTCAAAAGATGTAAAACAATGCATAGAAATCATTTACTGCCCATTGGACAAATCTTGATTGAGTCTAAGCCCCCAGAAGATGCCCCCTCTGGACCAGTGACTAGAGCTGCTGCTAAGAAAAGATCAAGAAAGTCTGCACCTGCAGAAGCAGAGTTAAAGTGTTCCCCTCCACAAGTCCCAGTTGAACATGACTGTCAGTCCATATCAGAAGAAAGTGAGAGTGACTTTGAATACTATCCTTCTTACGAACTGAGTCAATTGTTTCGGGGCAATCCCCTAGTCAATACTGGAGACGAAGCTGGGCCTCTGGACTGTCTAAGCCCCAGCTTGCCCCTGGAGCCAATGCTCCCAGAAAGTGAAGTGCAAAGCATCAGATCAGATGAAATGGAATCATTGTGCATTGTTGAACTGTTTGAGCTTTCAGGGAGGAAAATGATGGATTGGGGCAGACTGGTGATACACCAGAACAAGAAGAGTATTTTGAGTGCCCTGACAGTCCACTGCCAGTGTCCAAAGCTCTCCATGCAAGCCAAATGTTGTGGACTCAGAAACTGTAACTCCTGGAACTGAAAGTGCCCAAGTTCTAGCCTCTACCCCATGGAGACTCCCTGACAAGTGAGGACAATGCCGAAAATGAGGCTCAGAGTGCAGAGACTGTAACAGTTCCCCTAGAAAGACTGGTCGAGCTGTAAAGCCTGTGGTGCACCTCGTTATGATTCCCTGGGAGGCCTGTGGACTTGCCTCTCAATGTTGTCCATAAAGGAGTGTATTGTCCCCGAGCTCATTGCCCAAACTGACGCCAGTGCTAACTCCAAGTTACTTGTGTTGCCCTCTAAGTATGGTGCCCTTGCCCCGTCCAGCCCCAAGGTAACTGATCGGGAAGGGCCCTCTCTTCAGGTTTCATGTACAAGAGGTAATAACTTGAGTTATGGTACAATGTGTGTGTAATATTGTGTAAAGAATGACATACCGCAATGTTTCAGAAATGTGTTCTTGGTAAAATGATATATTGACTGATGATTACATGTGTGAGCCTAATGCAAATGTATATGGTTGCTGTTGAAACTTATGGGGGTACTTGCTTGACACGGACGTCAAGCTTTCCCAGGCCAGGAAGGGTGTAACCCCTCTGCAAATGGGGGTTCTCAAAAGACTTCCAGGAGCTTGCTTGAATGCTCCAAGCCTGAATGGTGTTTGGCGTTTAAGCCATTTATCTGTGAGTGTTTTTAGAGCCTCTGGTACTGTCTTTAAGAGCTGTCTGCTTGCAGACATAATTAGTTTGTATGGGGGACTGTGTGTTTCTGCTTGAGTACCACTCGAGCTGCTGCCAATTCACTCCATTTTTGCAGTCACTAGGAGTGCAAAGGGAACCTATCTGAAAGATGTAACTGTTTGCCAGAAATCATTTAGAGTAATAATGAAAATACAGTTTGTCTAACCTGCTTTTTGCAGTCAGAACTGTGTTTGCCTAGTTCCCATTCTAGTTTGAACTGCTGAACTGGACCAATCAGTGTGGGTTAAGGTAGCTCTAAAATGCTGCCTTGGACGAATCAGAACTTGGACTGTAATCTGAGCCAGCCACAAGAGGATTGTATGGGCAGTGACTCTGGGAGATGTAGTTTGGACTTCGCACCTTTTGGACCAAAAGGGCAGTCTATTATGAGTGACTGCAAATCCAGCCAAGAACTGGGAGGAACTCAAAGGAAGTGCCGGTTTTGTCTGCTGGAGTTTCAGTTGAGCTCTGGCAGTGAAGAGGAAGGAGCCCTGTGCTTTTTCGTGCAGTTTTAGTCGGAACGTGTGTAAGGCCCGAGTTCGGTCTGCAGCTTGTGTAACTGCTTGTTAGGACTGAATCATTCCTGTGAAGAGAATCAAAGGATATCTGAAGAGTAGAAACCAGGCTCACCCTGTAGAAGACTGGAGAAATTGCTGAATTGCGCTCGGTCTGTCAGGAACTGAATCTGCTGTGTGTTCTCCTGGGTATTGAGCAGTAATTGCGATCGGGATAGAGAAGCAGCCTGCCTGGTATAGTTCTTTCTTTTTACCATATAAATGTATGAGGAGGCTTGTGTAGCTCAAGTGAATCCTGCTGCCATTAAAGGACTTTTGCCTGTTACTGTTTGTCATATAAATGTGTGAGGAGTCTCGTGGAGCTCAAGAGTAGCCTTGCTGACGTTGAAGGACCCTATCTTGTTTGGAGGTCGTGAGTACTAATTCAGGGTCGCTCCCTGTTGAATTTCCACATTGAATTCAAATGGAATTACTGTACTGCTGACTGTTTTAACTAATTTTTTTTTCTCTGTGTGAGGGCCCTACCAGCTGCCACGGTTTGGACTAGCCACTAGGGCTTGGGTACCCAGGACAGTAACTGGTAGGGATAGGCCTGTGCACAGAGCCATAGGTAGATGAGTAAAGTGATAAGCTAATTAACCTGATTTCCTGTCCTTGTTATATCCCCTCAAATAAATCAGAGCTGCTTGTTTCAGCAAAGTTATACTGCCTGAGGTATTTGTCTATGTTAAAGTATTGTACTGTGATTGTTGCACTGTATCTTCTTATTTTACAGGGGTCCCAGTGCCTGAACCAGTCCTGGGGGTAAGTGTATACTGTGAAGGTAATTCTGATATACTGTGTGGGCCACTAGTGGGAAGAAAGGGGGGTTGCAGTGTCCCAGAGGGCTGTGACCAAGTTAGTTTAACTATTGCAAACCCTGACCTCTAGGTGGAGGCACCCGCCATCGGTTCCAGGCCCCTCAACCTGTTAGTGGCAAATCAGGCAGGGGTAGTAGCCCCTGGGATAGCGCCATCTAGGGGTTACACTTGAGCTCCTTTTTTTCTGCAAAATACTTCCTTCCTGTACCTTATTTACCCCTGTGAGGTATTTAAAGGTCTCTATCACATCTCCCCTCTCCCTCCTCTCTGCCAGGTGTCTATATTGTGGTCCTTTAGTCTGTCCTCATAGGGCTTTTGGTATAGACCTTGCACCAGTTTAGTTGCCCTCTTACTAGTGATCTATGCAGGGGCAAAACTCCTCCTTTTTTCTGCTGGTTATATCCCACTCTGTGCACCCAGCATCCCACTAGCTCTCCCAACTGCCTTGTCCCACTGCCAGGTCACCTTACAACAGCACAATTTTCAACTGTAATCCATCCCTGGCATGCCATGGAAGGGAACCCCTTTCCCTAGCCCCATTCCCATGCACTTGCAACTGTAAAAATATGGTCTCCAGTCGACCTTGGTCTCCAAATAATTTTCACTAGCCCCACTGCATGCCTGTACCACCATGAATAAGTTGTTCATCCTGGCTGGTGGCACTTCAGCATGTGACTGAGCTGTGTGGGGATCAGCGTACATCTGAGTATAGCTCAGAGCATTATTAACAAGTTGGCCCCATCCCTTTCCTTCTGCCAGCGCAGTGCCTATCGTAACGGTGCTGGGAAAGGCTTGCGACTTCTTTCTGTATGTGACAAAGGGGCACAGGTTACAGCAGTATCTGGACTACTGTCGGCTACAAATTTATTTATTTAAGCGTTTAACCAGGAAGGCATGCTGAGCAGGCTACTGCTCGATTCCAGATGCGTTCTGGGGGGAAGGGGTACAAATACATAGTTAAAAGACAGTCATAATACAAATGGTAAGCCCAATACCTCATTTAAAAGAGCTTTTTATTTATTAATTTTCATATTATGAAAGAAACGGTTCATGAATCTTCCGCTTTAAGAGCAGCTCTGCACTTCAACACATACTTTCACAAATGCAGTGCTTCAGTTCTGACAAGGTGCAAGAGGAAAAATGTTTCCTTTCCACAGTTTCTAACCCATCTTGGCAGTGTATCTAAAAAGCCTGTATAAAAAAAAAAACAAAGAAACAGAATTTTCCCCAGAAAAGTACTGCTTGGCCCAGTCAGTCTGCCCAAGTGTTTCTTGACTATTCTACCTCCTCAGACCCTATCTGGTCTTCAGCAACCCTCCTTTCTAATTTATCTGTATGTTTATCCGATGCATGCTTGAAGCCCCTACCATTCTAGCCCACTCCACTTCTACTATAAGTTTGTTCCAAGCACCTACCACTCTTTCAGTGAAGAAATATTCCCTCACATCTCTCCTGAACACCCCCAAACTACCAGCATCATCACATGCCCCTGGTCCTAGTGCTCATCCTCCTTTGAAAGAGACTCCCCACGTACACTCTGCCCTTCCCTGTGAGGTACTCGTAGGTCTTGATCATGTCACCGCTCTGTCCACTCTGCCAGGGTGTACATATTGAGATCCCTCAGACTCACCTTGTAGGGATTCCACTGCAAACCCTGCACCATTTTAGTTGCCCTCCTCTAAACAGCCTCCACCCTGTCTAGGTTCTTTCTCCAAAACTGGTCCCTGTACTTCAGGTGGGGGCGCACCACCTGCCTCCTACTGCTAGAGATACACCTCCCTATGCACCCCAGCATCCCACTAGCCCTACCCACAGCCTTGTCACACTGCATTGCCACCTTGAGATCCTATGATATAATAACCCTAAGGTCCCTTTCTTGTCTAGTGACCCCCTCCCATACTCAGCACTGGGGTTCCTATGCTCTAGGTACATGATTTTGCACTTTTTGGCATTGAACCCCAACTGCCATGTCTTTGACCACTCCTCGAGTTTCTCAAGATCCCTTCACATTCTCTTCTCCCCCTCCTTAGTGTCCACCCTATTATAGATTTTGGTGTAATCTGCATAAAGGCATACCTTCCCCTGCAGGTCTTCTGTAATGTCGCCTATGAAGACATTGACGAGGACTAGCCCCAGTACAAAACCCTGTAGTACCTCGCTGGTCACTCTCCTACCTTAGAGTGCTGTAAACCACCACCTTGTGTCTCCTATCTGTTAATCAGTTCCTTACCCAATTTACCATTTAGGACCCCCCTCCGAGGCTGGTAAACTTCCTAATAAGCCTCCTGTGTGGCACAGTGTCGAAGGCCTTATGGAAGTTCTGATAGGCCACATCCACTTCCCTCCCCTGATTTATTTCCCTGGTTATCCAATCAAAGAAATCTATCGGATTTGTTTGGCATGCCCCCCACCCCCATGAATCCATGCTCAACTAGTCTTTCTTTCAGTAGGGTTTCCATTCATTTCTCCACCACTGAAGTTAGACTGACCGGCCTATAGTTGCCAGACTCCTCCCTGCTGCCACTCCTATATTGAGGGACATGTCATCCCTTCTCAAATCCTCTGGAACTACGCCTGTTCCCAATGCAAGGCTGGCAACGGGGCAGCTAGCACCTCCCTGAGTTCTTTCAGTACCTTGGCATGTATCTCATCCAGTCTTATAACCTTATCCACCTTCAGGGCTACGAGTTCTTTCAGGACTCTTTCCTCTGAAAATGGACTTGTGTTCCCCTCCCCATCCCCATTTCTGCTACTCCCTGGTGGTCCATTCCCTCCTCCCTCTACTGTGAAAACTGAGAAGAAGTACCTGTTTCAGACCCTGTTTAAGATGTCAGCTATTTCTTGGTCCCCATCTGCATGGTCTCCTCCTTCTGCCCTTCTGATCCTCACTATCTCTCCCCTTGCATTTCTCCTCTCACTTATGTACAGTATTTGAAAGAGTCTTATCCCATTTAACCACTCCATTAGCAATCCTTTTCTCTGCACCTTTGCACCCCTAACCCCCTTGCCTGCCTTCTTCTGCCTTGTTTGGTACACCTCCTCATTCTCCTCCGTGTTTCTTTGTATGTCTTGAATACCACCCTTTTTTCCTTTACCAACCTTGCCACTTCCACGGAGAACCATAATGGTCTCCTTTTCCTTCTGCTTTTGCTTATCCCTTTCATACAGAGGTTTGTTGTCCTAATTATACCCTTCCTTATTCTTCCCCATTGTGCCTCTACTTCTCTCTGGCAATATTCCACTTCAAGGCAATTTCTGAGTCAATCTACCATTTCTTTAAAATCTGCCCTCCCAAAAGTCCAGGACCCTCACCCTCATGTGACTTGCCTCTGCTCCTTTCCTTATGTTTCATTACAACGTACAGTGATCACTGGTACCTAGGTGACTGCCCCCTGTGCCACCTTCAACGCTGTCACTGTTTGTAAGCACCAGGTCCAACTCTGCCCCATCCCTAGAGGGTTCTTTGATTAGCTGCCTGAGGAAAGCCCCTTGTAGGGAGTCAAGGATAGCCCTACTCCTTTCTGAAGCTACAGTTGGAAGATTCTGTTCCACGTCTGGCAGATTGAACAAGTACCTGCCCCTTACTTGCCTTCCAGATGATGGCTTCCTCTAGTGCCTTATCCACCTCCTCCCCTTGTACTGGAGGTCTGTACCTCAAGTACTGGTATTGGACTGTCTCCAACTGATCTCATAATGTCTTGGTTTATGACATAACGGTGCTTATGATGATGACAGACTGTGATGTCACAAACACAGCAGGTTTGGACAGTCAGATGTACTTTAAAAGATACAATGAGATTGGGAATAGTAAACACAGAAAAAGGCTACACTAGGTAAGGTGGTGCTCCTTTGTAGTCAGAAATTCAATTACGTGGGACATGAGCACTCACCAACCAAAACAGACATCACATCAGCTCCAAGTAGATTCCATTAAAAGCAGTTTTCATTCCAAAACACACATACTGCATGCATGACGTGTTTCGGACAAGGTCCTTTCTCAAAAGCTTATTTTTAAGCTTCAAAACAGCAGCGGTAAGGTCACTGGCCCCTTTTTAGCTTGGCAGGGCACCGGGACCATAAAAAGACTCCCCGGTTTGACCGCAAACCGAGCAGTAGGCACATCAATGCGCTCCTTGCGCATGCATGGTAGCTGACGGTACCAGAAACATGCTGGCAACTCGCGGTTGAATACACACAAGGGCTGCACAGGGAAAGTCGGGCATCAGAGGAGTTTGGGGGGGTGGAGGCTGCAGCGGGAGGACAACAGGAGTAACGGGCAACAAAGGTAGCCTGGGGAGGCGCGGGGGTGGGTTACATGTGCCTTTTAGTTTAGTACCTACCTGCTATTTAGCAAGTATTAGACACTGAACTACAATGGCAGACACATCTGGAAATGAGCTAATTCAAAGCTCGGTATGTCTTTCTTGGTGAAACACTTAAATAAATAAATAAACGTTTTAATTTAATGCAGCTCACAGCTAGTGTCTATGCTGAGACTCTGTCCTGTCCCTGCAGTTATGGACTGCTCTACAGACAACTAGTGCAGAGGACATTTTCCAGATAAGAAAAAGGAATTTGTCGTAGCACCTTTCATCCACACTCTATTCCAAACCACTTCACTATTGCTGAACAGTTACCAACAACCGTTAGAGCCATACAGTGAAATGGGTTGAGCAAGGTTGGACTGGGGTATAGGGGGCCTACCTGGAAAATGAATAAGGGAGTGCCCAGGGGTGACACACTCATATCGGCATCACACTTCAGTATGGCACACTGGCTCCATTTTACACAGTATATCTATGTGCAATACACTAAAACAAATCATTAGAAAGTAGTTAATGTATGAACAAAGGTTTGGTGACTGGATTGTGGGGAGGAAACCAACTGAGGAGGAGGGGCCCATCTGGAAATTTCCAAGTCTCAAGGTGGGTCAGTCTGACACTGGCAGTGAGACTGAAGGAGTGAGGGAGTGAAAAGCTTAGGGGATACCGAGAAAGAAAGAAAGAGTATGCGAAAGGAACCTGTAGCGAATAAATGATGGTGGGATTCAGACATGGGCCTCCTGATTAAGCTCTGCACTTTAACGCCAGGTTTATAGTGCTTCATTAGTCCTCACAAGAAGGGGCAGTCAGGAGCGTGCAATCATCTCACTGCTCTGTTGTAAACACTGTACAGCTGCAGCTCCGTTTAAGCTGTCTGTTGAGACCACCATTTGTTTTATTGTCCTCTCTGATATTTTTTGTATATCTTGATTTAATTACTCAGATACTGAATGTTATTCTCTCTGTAGGCCCCGTCCTCGGGTTGGACTTGGAAATGAGCCTATGACTCAGTGTGCCTTTCCCAGTTACCACTTTTTTAAAATACAAACAAATAAAGATGGAGTACTATGGATAGATGCACCTGGAGTCGATCCGTTTTGGCTGCACTTAGCTGTTTGGTGGCAGAGGAGCCAAAACACTGCAGGGGGTTTCTGTTCATGGGTGGGCACTCCTCACCACCTGCAGCATGGCTTCTACTTTGATGGTGTACTTGCACTACACAACCTGCAGGCAATGGTGCAGGGCTACCATGCGTGTATGTGCCAGAAACAGCTGCAGCGCTGTACGCCACACATACAGTACAAGATAAAAACACTGCTAAGATGCAGCATGTGTGCAAACACAGCTATTGATTAACTCCATTACTGTGGGAAAAGTAACTTTTGGAAATCAGAACTGAGACACCACCCTCCCCCCATGGAGTCCAAAGGGTAAACATGTGATTCATGTAGTGGACAGAGTCTGACCTGTCAACAGTGACCTGGCTGCCATCACCCCCCTTCCCCAATGAGTTTGACTGATTGTCTTAGGTTGGGGCTCGGAGGACAGGAGTTTCTGGTGACTGTGGTAACTGTGTGGATCATGACATAGAAAGATGGCAGTGTATCTAGGGTGGTCCCTGGGAAAACTGTGAAAGTAGGAAACTCCAAGGTGACCCACATGGCACAGATCAGCAGGGTGGGGCCTTACAGGATATTCAATACCTCTGTGAAAGGTCAGTTGGTTTAAACAGACAATAGGAATTGGTTTCCTACAGGGCTCATACTCTTTACACTTACTAGAAAGCAGGGCTGTTGCAGAGTGGAAGTGAAATCAGCTGAAGTTGTATCAGCAGGACCACACCACTAGTTTGTGGGTTTGCCCCGTATTTTCATTATTGCTCCGGATGTCTAAATGCTTAGACAGGGATGACAGTCAGCAGGGTTAAGCAGGGACATAGCCAGGACTTTTCAGTATTAAATTCAGGTAGTCATCAACGGCCAGCTGTAGGGTAAAAAGGCCATGCAGCAGATGTTGCTATTAGTATTAACCACTCAATAAACTTGTCATCTGAAGGACCAGACCTGGAATTAAAATATCCATGTTCAGCATTTCTTTTTTCCATTTGTTTTAAGCCACAATTCATTCCAAGCAACATAATCTCTCTTTGGTGCGTGTGTGTGTGTGTGTGTGTAAAATCGCAATTCTTCAGCCTCACCATGCCTTTGAGAATAAGATCTTCAAATGGTAGCTTTAATCCTCAGACCTGTTTAATACAAAGTCTAGTGGGGTTGAAACCTCCAGGGATATGATCGTGAAATCCGAGCCCACTGTGAAAAATGAAGTGACTACAAGGGGTGAACACTTGCTCCTGTCATCACTTTCTTTCCCTTCTTCTCTATGAAACAGCAGTGGGAAAGGCTAGGTATGTTTTTCTTTTTTTTTTGGGGGGGGTGTCTTCTGTCTGTACACCTCAAATGGGGAAGACCTAGGTTTAAGGGCAGGGTGCAGCGGAAGTGAAATCAAGTATATCAAATTTAGAAGGGAGCCTCCTATATCCCCATCCCCAGTGAGTCTGTGCAGATGGTTCTTCAGAGCCTTGGCTGGCAAACTCCCTGCTTACATCTTAAGCTTCTTTGAACGTGCCAAGGGGTCTTATGGGCTGAGATGCTTCTCTCTCTCTCCTCTGTTTCCAGATACCAGAGTAAAAACAACATATAGCGTGGCTGCAATCCACTTCTCCTTCCCGACCTTATGGAACGCTATGCAAAACTCACTTAAACATCCCTTCCAGCTCCGTTCACTTTCAAAGCATTAATAGCTGAATACCTTAAGGAAACCTGTAGCTGCTTTATGGGACCATGTAACCGTAGCCTCTAGTTTCGTCAACGTAACTGAAATTACTGCAACCCATTCAATCTCTCATCCCTGTCAGGGAGCACCTAGCACTTATTAGTCTCCCTCCCCTTCCCCCTTCCCTCCACCCCCCACCCCGACTTCATATACATCCTCCTCTTTTTCCCTAAATAACCCTTCTTAAAAGATAACAATCACCTTATCTTGTTGACCACCTAAGTATTAACTCTCTAGCTATCGAGTCTACTAGTTTTGTCCTGGTAACTGCCGGTCTATGTTAGCCATGTATACATAAGCCTACTAGTTATGACCCAACAACTATAATATCTATGTTAACTATGTACTTAAAGGTATATGTATAGGCCTGAATATTTCTCCATTTGTACTATGTCTCTCTCTTTTCATTTGTCAATTTGTTTTCATTACATCATTTGTTTATTTATTTTATTTATTGCAATTGTTTCACCAGGAAAGGCACACTGAGCAACAAGATGCTTGTCTCCCAGTGCGACCGGGGAGGGGGGGTACACATGGATATGATAACATGCAGGTTATCAAGTGAACAGTTAACAGAAACAAATAAAAAGCAGCACAAGGATACACGATTGCATGACTATACAAGCAGTGCACATTGAATGCTTAGGATATTATAGTATCAAATAACAATTTTTGTGTCAAGAAGCAGCAGACAAGGTAAATTAGCACAGTAGTAACATCTGTAAACAACAGAGGATGTATATTACAGTTATACAGTTATACACAGCACATAGGGCAAAATAGGCCCAGGATGTAAGTGCAAGGCTGGGGTTTTGTGCCAGCTTCTGTAGCAAGGCTAAGGCCACTGGTCAGGTATTGGGGAGAAGATAGTGGGGCATGGCAGGTTCAGGAACAGGAGCAATTTGTAGTAAGGAAGTTTGCTAGGGCGGTAGACAGAGTGTAGGAAGAGGAGGAGTGCCGAATTTGTGGTGGGAGGGCGTTCCAGAGCTTGGGTAGCCGGTGTGAGAAGGCAGCTTGACCGCCAGAGATCTTCCGCCTAAGGACTGAAAGTTGCCAGAAGTCACTGGATCTAAGATGATGGGTGGGGGGTGGGGCATCTGAGCATGGTGGCAAGGTAGGAGGGGATGGACCAAAGCCATAGGTTGGAGACAAAATTAGAACAGTGAGAAATGCAGTGGTTTTCAAGGGATGGTAGTGCCAAGGCTCGGTAGAGGTCGCAGTGGTGGGTGAGGGGAGAGTCACTGAGAGCAAATCGTCAGAAGACATTATAAAGTGTGTCCAGTTTAGATAGGGTGGACTTAGGGGCTGCACTGTATACAATGTCGCAGTAGTCGATGGAGGGCAGTATCATCTTCAGGACCAGTTCACATTGGACTCGGGGAGGGAGGCTGCTGCCGTTCCTATACAGTGCACCAAGCATGGGGCAAAGTTTTTTTGAGATAGCATTGATGTGGTCAGAGAAGGAGAGATGGCTGTTGAGCCAGACTCCCAAGTAACGGAACAAGGAGACATCTTCAAGTTTTTGACCATCCAGGGTGGCGAAGTAAGGAAGGGAGGGGAGTCTGGCCAGGCATTGTCATCTGCCGAAGGTCACAGTGACATTTTTTTTTGCATTTAGGGAGAGCTGGTGCGAGCTAAACCATTGCTGTACCTTGTTGAAGTCAGTTTGGAGGTTTAATTGTACCACATCAGGGGCGGAGCCCGAGTAGTAGAGTACAGTAACATCTGCATACATGTGGATTGAGGAAGTAGAGCAGATGAGTGGCAGGTCGTTTAGGAATATAGAGAACAGAATGGGACCAAGAACCGACCCCTGTGGGACACCGGTAGTTAAGGGAAGGGGGGTGCAGATCGCATTTGAGACTCTAATGGACTGAGTTCTATCAGAGAGGTATGATCTCAACCAGTTTGTGGCTGTGACAGAGAGGCCTGATTCCGTGAGACTCGAGAGCAATATGGGGTGGAAGATGGTGTCGAAGGCTTTTGCAAGGTCTACAAAAACGGCTGAGGTGATCAGTCCATTGTTCATGCCTGTCAGGATAGTGTCTGTAAAACTTATCAGGGAGGAGGTGGTGGAGTGTCCCTTCCTGAAGCCAGACTGGAATGGCCTGAAGAATTTGGAGTCAGTGAGGAAGGAAGTAAGTTGGGTGAGCACAAGGTGCTCTTGTAGTTTTGCTAGGGCTGGGAGGAGGGAGATAGGGTGGTAGTTAGAGGGGGGAGGTAGGGGCACCTCCTTTTGGTAGAAGGATGACAATGGTGTGCTTCCATGCATGGGGGACAGCAGCGGCAGCAAAGGATTGGTGTAGGAGTTTGGCAAGCGGAGTTGCTATAGTGGGGGTGGAGAGGTATAGAAGTTTGGGGTCTAATCCATCTGGAGATTTGCCTTTTGAAGGGTTGAGAGAAAAAATAATGCATCTAGGGCCTCAGTTGCAGAGATGTCTTTGAAGGAAAAGGAGCGAGGCCTAGTCTGGGTCTTTATGTCTGTAGTTGGTGCGAGAGGTGTAGTGTTGGGCAGGGAAGAGAGGAGGGTGGCAGCACAAGTGGAGAAGTACACATTGAACTCAGTGATGACTGCTGTGGGCTCTGATAGGAGAGAGTTATTAACATTTAGCATTGGAGTGGGATTGGCAGCCGGTGGGGTGAAAAGGGAGTGAAGGACCTTCCAGAATTTTGAGGGTTTATCTAGGTTTGACTGGAGGGAGCCTCTGAAGTACTCTGTTTTTGCAAGATGAGTGGCTCTGGTGCACTTGTTACGGAGCATGCGGTATGTGGAGAGGTGTTGTGGGAGGTGTGAGGATTTATGTGTTTTCCAGGCTTTGTCCCGTGCAATTTGACATACAATCAGTTCTTGGGTGATCCAAGGTAGGTGGTTTCCTCATACTCTTGTACAATGCAGTGGGGTGTGTGTGTGTACCAGATGCTGAGGAATGTGTTTTTAAAGTGTAGGAAGGCATCATCAATGGAGATCATAGGAGGGGGCAGGGGCCCAGTTTGCTAGCGCAAGGTCATCATTTGTTGCCTGTGATCTGTATTAATGTCCAGGATCACCTTGAAAATTAACTTGCTCAACGGTGTTTACTCCTGGTTAAATAAAGTTTGATTGATTGATTGATATGGGGTTGCAGGTGGTTTGCCCCGCACTGTGGAGGGGATGTACCTTGTGTCTAATGTGACCTCTGGGTCACCGTGTCGACGATATTGGATATTTAAGGGTCCCCAGTGCATGCTCTTTGCCGCTCGGAGGAATAAGGTAATTACGTGTGCATGTCACAGAACAGTACGCTTCACAAATCACCAAAATCACAATATGCATAGTTTAAATACAACAGACAAAAAAAGTAATATATTGAAAGAATTATGTGGTGATAACCTGGGGGAGGGGGGCTGAGCACCCCTACAGAACAGGTGAAATACAAATATACAGAACACTTTAAAATACAAAATATTACACATATTGAAAGGAATTTGTTCATATTACGTGGTGATAAGTGAGTGGGGCAAGCGCCCCAGAACAGGTGAAATACAAATATATAGAACACTTTAAAATAAAGGAATAATGTATGGTAGGGTGTGTGTCATGCTGGGATAACGCCACGCCTGGGGGCGGGTTGGGCACGAGGCCGCAGGCCGAGTGCATCCAATGCCCCAGGCATGGCGTTATCCCAGCACGACACACATCCTGGAGTGCAATATTCCTATTATACAATGGCTTGTTGTTATATACAAAATAAAAAAAAATAATTTTAAAGAATGTTTTTATTAGTGTGGAAAAATCTGTTTGTTTCTTAAGAGAGATGCTTATCCATATTGGTTCACAGTGATGAGACTAGACCTGTGGCGTTATGCTGGGATAATGCCATGGGTCCAGCCCCAAACTGACCAATCATAGTCTAAGATTCTTTCTTGCCATTGTATAATACAAAATATAATATATACAGAAAGGAATTTGCTCATATTATGGGGTTGATAACATGGGGGGTGGAGCGCCCCCATAGAACAGGTGAAATACAAATATACAGAACACTTTAAAATACAAAATATAATATATATTGAAGTGAATTTGCTCATATTATGGGGATGATAACCCGGGGGCATAGGGGCGGAGCGCCCCCACAGAACAGGTGAGATTCAAATATAAGCGTTACCTTTAAAAAGGCTATTACAAATTTTTAAGGTTAGGTTTTTAAGGTCAGGACAGAAAATAAAATAGATTGTGCTACTGCGTGATAAGATGCCATGAGAGATGTTAATGTGTTCCAGTTCAGTTAACTGTCTGTTAAACTGTATAAAATGTGTGTATAATACTATTTATGTGGTTTTCAGTGGGGTTTGGGGGTTTTGCAAGCTTTGTATAAAATATGTGTGCAATATTTTTAGTGGGGTTTTGGGTCTTTTTGTGCAATAAATATTTTACTTTCCTATTTACTTTGATGTGATGCATTTCTTATATGTGGGTTTCAGTGTATGGATGGGGCGTTATGCCTTTTTCTGGCCACTAGAGGCTTCACTTTGGCATGACGCGGGCACAAAATTACTTGAAAAAAGTTTACAGGCACACTGCAGACCCTTACATCTCTGAAAACGTCGCCGTGTCCAGGTTCACACTCCTGCCTGGTGACTGTACAGGGCCCACCTGGTTGTGGGGTTTGGTTGTTCTCTCTCTCTCTCCTGCAGTAGGGTGTTTGTCTCAGAACAATAATAAATATCACATCATCTTCACCCAGAGAGAATAAATGGACCAGATATTGCATGCAGTACCACCCCCTGGGATCCAGTACCTACCCATATCCCTACACTGAACTGGCCACACCCTGGGGACCAATAAGACATCTGCTAGCTTCAGTCAGGTTGCATAAAAGGGTGCACACACACAGAGGTAGAATTATATGAATTAATAATGTTTTTACTTTGTAACACAGGCCTGGAACCTGGAAATGAAGATGGGGTGAAGCAGTTGCAAGTCACTTTAAGCACACCCTCATTGTAACCATACCCCAAGGAAGCCAAATTACTGTGAGTCACTGCCACTCTCTCAGGTCCCATACAATCACTGATGCACCTGACCAAATAAGGGGCACAATAGGATGACTTACTCTAAACAGGGCACAGTATACAGTACCTTTAAGATGTTACCTGTACTAGTCTTAAGTATGAAACAGTAATCAATGACTCCTAGTACCCAGGAATTAAACTTAGTCCTGGTGCAGGACTGGTAGCTACTAGCTACATTGCCCTGGTACTTTCAGTGGTGCATTGTTGAGCAATTAGCAAGCGTGCATTTTAAACCTCACAACAGGCCATAGTGTGCTAGCACAGTTTAGAACCAGAAACTCCAAATGTAAAGTGTTTGAAAACCAATTTGTAATCCAGCAACATAATTGTAATCCAAATGGGAAGAGTACAAAGACCCCCGCCAGCAAAGCCAGCACTCACGTGACTCACGGATGCAGCTGCTCAGTTGAGGTGGGAACCAACACAGAGCTACAGACCCATCAGTAGAAGCACTTTGGACTTGCTCTAAATGCTTTACAGCAGCACAACTCTTCTGGCTCAACTCTCACAGCACAATCCTTCTGGCTCAACATTCACAGCACACAGGAGCACTACACAGCAGCGTCATGGTTCACAAGGAGCCCACTGCCCAGACCCCACAGCCCAACTCTTCTCGGGATTGAGAGCACCTATGTACTCAGGACACATGCCTTGTAACTTCCCATTCCCTGATTCACCCCACTTGATGAACATTGGCTGGCCCCCTACCTGGCTCCACAGCAGCTCGATGGAGGTGCAGGTCTCTGTCTAGGATTACTTTGCTCAGCAGCTTTCTCCAGACTTTGAACATCTCAGATTCTCTCACAGCAGCTTTATTCTGCAGGTGCCTGCTGGCACAGAATCTCAGTGGCTTTTCTCAGGTGATGCCCTTCTGGCAAGTTTTCACAGTGATCACTTTTTCACATGCCTTCCTTGGCACAGTCTATCATACCATATGAGCCCAGGATAAGGCTCACAGAACTGTGGACTGGTAAACCCTAGTGAGGGCTTACCAGGTGTGGGGCCTGGGCAGACCATCTGCTCAGTCCCACAGCAACAGGTCTGATCACCTCAGTGTCTCTCACAAACTGCCATGAGCTCCTCGTGAGCCCAGAAACTTTTTTCTCACCAGCTGTGTTCCACTGGCCAAGCATGACTGTCAGTCTGTCCCTTTGCCCTATGATGCATTCTCATTGGTCCCATTAACCCACTAGTCCAATGGGGAGGGCCTCTGATGTCATTCTTTCCCACAGTCCTCTCCTGCTGCTTCTAAGGCTTCATAGCCATCTGACTGACTCATCTGTGGGGTCAGGAGGGGGCAAGATGGACATGTCCATATTTGCTGGAGCCTGGTGCTCCGAAGTCTTTTTTATTTGTATCTGTGTCCCCAATAAGTATGGATTCCCTGGAGTTTGGTTATTGCCCCCTTCTGGGCTATCATTCTGTCAAGCCAGTGATGTTGGCAGTGTGGCAGGTCATGACTCAGTTGTACTAGCAGGGGTGGTGAAGCTGGGAGCGCTGGAGATGAGGACCTTGCCTCATGTCATCCAGCCCATGTGCTGCTGGTGCCAGTGAAGGGCGCAGGAGGCAGAGGACACATCTTGGAATCTCCAGCCCTAGTTGCCAAAATCAGGGGACCTGAGTAGAAGAACCCATGGCTCTCAGATACAAAAGACAGGCAAAGGAGGCACTGAGACTGTCAGCGCTGCTGCACTCTCACACCAACACACACATAGCCGAGCTAGAGGGAGCCGGCAACAAGGGCAGCAGTTTCAGGGACCTTGGGATGGTGTCAGCAGCAGTCCAGGTAAGACCTCTTCCAGTGAGGGGGTTACACTAGGGTAGTGAGCGCCACTTGCTATACAGACACAATAGTGCCCCCTGTGGCCAACCAAGGAGCAGCATTAGTACTGGCAGCAAATGCAACCATTTTTATAAGGTGACTTTCTGAGGTTGTGAACCATGCTGTGCCTACAACTGCACTATGCCACAGATGGTTGTGTATCCCAGCAGCCCAAGCGATTCCAATATCGTGGATATCATAGCTAAGAGCCCAGCACCAAGCAGCATGTCCACACTAGTCAGTCAAACCATGCATTTTTTTCTGTTTACATTTTCTTCCCAGCCATGCCCCACTAGGTATCTACCCTGGTTCCAGGGATGTACCCTGATCAGGCCTGGGGTCACTGGCTCCCCCTGGGTCTCTACTACCCATCCAGCTTCCCCCATGGCTATTCCCCCTGTAGGAGGGGCCCCAGAAGGAGGGCCATCTCCCCACCTAGAGCAGCTGACTATGTGAGCTAGGATCCGGTGCCAGAAGACACTAGGACCTAAGGGTGCCAGGAAACCTCAGGTTATCATATGACCAGTGCCATGGGTTTTTCCCCCTCATTTTGCTCCCCACCTATGTCCTGCCCTGGAGTGCACCAGCATCAGGGCCTCAGATGCATGCTGCAACATCTCTGCAGAGGAAGCAAGATCCCATGACCCACCACAGTTGTTGCTGCAGCACTGTAGTGCAACACCAGCCCTTCCCAACCACAGCATATTGCTGAGTGGCAGCTGCTGTGGTCAGATCTGACCCTTGGTGTGATTTCCCGAGCTCATGCTGAAACTCGAGTCACCATCATGGCAGCATGATGCCTGCCACTGGACCACCGGGGCAGCGCCTGTCAAACCGTATTTACTTATAACATTTTTAAAACAGGGCTAAAGACTAGGTACCTAGCAGGGTTTTAGCACAGTTCTTAAAAAATGTTTAAATCACACTGTAATGTGGCCGCAAAAAAACATTAGTGGTTCTCATACCATTTTAAACTTGCTTAAAATGGTTTAACACACCAAGTGCGTACAGGGCCTATATGTCCATGATCCTTATTCATTGATCCACTTTTGTATCCAAATACTGGCTCTCCTCTCTACCTCTGTATTCTCCCTTATCTTCCCCTTTACCCATTCACCTGCTACTCTGATCTGCTGACTCGATCTTTCGCTGTTCTTCGCTGCAAATCTATTGCAGGGCAAACTGCCTTCTGCCCCCCCCCCCCAATCAGGAATAATCTACCCCCCTCAGCTCTGACTTTCCTACTCTTACCACTCACTCAAACAGCCACTAATAGTGTGTACTTATGGGACTTCAGTTTACATTACGAGCATCACTGGGAGCCGCCACCTCGGTTGAAACATCCTAACAATTCACTTTATTCCCTCCTGTTCCAGTTTCTAGCTCCTCTCTGGCCACCAGCATTCTCAGTCAGTGGTCTTTAGGGCTTACGTACCCCTCTCTTACCACCCAATATTCTTATTCAAGGCAGATTTGTTTACCCACCCTAGTTATTTTGCACCTTGTTAATTATGCAAGTTATCTTCACATACCGTGGCACCATTGTTAATCTTCATCTTTAAGATCTGTACTGTTTTCCACTTGCTCAAACTTGCATTCATATCACTGTATTTATATGCATCTTTACCAACATAGATTGTGTGGTTTTAAAAAGGAAAAGATTTTTTTTGATAGTTATAAATGGAGTCTTTTAGACCCCACAGGCATTGAATGTTGCCTCCTCCATGTTTTAAAACACAGGCCCTGTAATACTGTATTCTTGGATACATGGAACTTGTTTAAGAGAACCAGAGGGGAGGGAAATAGTGGGAAAATACTGACCCTGAGAGATGAATTATTGCTTGACGATAGTTATACTGTATTGCCCAATGCTGAGGGACTGAGTTTTCCCACTATACCCTAACAGAACTCTAGATAATATCTGTTTTATTAAACCTTGCCTGAGTTACAAGGATTAGAATGGGCAATAGGAGAAAAAAATTGCATGCTTCTAATAAACTATTACCTAGTTCTTTATTCTGAACAGGACAATAGTTAACAAGCATTTATCAATGCCGAATGTTGGCTTGCTGCCATTGGCAGTGCAGGAGTTAGAGAGATGCATCATAGGAATGGCAGTCAAGCATTGAACTGATGCCAACCCACCCCCACCCTGCAGAGAGTGACAGGCATTAGGGTGTCCCTTTGGGTGTTTGGTAGTGCAGTGCGGGGAAAACATGATGGGCAGGATGTGAAAAATGACAGCTGCGCAGCTCATAAGGAGGTGTAAAAAAATGTCAGTGTTGAAAATGTGGCATGTAAATACACCACATTTGCGAAGTTACAAGGGTGCGTGGGAAATATGCAATGCACGCTTGCAACACTGTTATTTTATGGGCGTTCAGCACCAAATTTTCAACACAGGCATTTTAGTACCTCTGCTCATGTACAGTGTCACTGTTATTTCCTCAAAGTGTCCCAAGAAGTGATTTTGCATAGCGACCACGCTATTCTGCGCCAGAAGTCACGAAAACACATTTTGGGCAGGATATGTGAAATGATGGCTGTACTGTTCATCAAGAGGTGTGTAAAAATGGCAATGGTGAAAATCCAGAGTGAAAATATCACAAATGCATGACAGTACAAGCGTGCGTGCAATCTGCTATTGCACGCTCGTAACACAGTCATTTTATGGAGTATCATCACCAAATTTTCAACATAGGCATTTTAGGACCTCTGCTCATAAACTGTGTCACTGTCATTTTCATAATCTAGCCCAAACACTGATTTCCCACAGCGACTGCGCTATTGTGCGCCGGACGTGCGGAAACACATTTCAGGCAGGATGTGGAAAATGACACCTGTACAGTTCACAAGGAGGTGTACAAAAATGTGAATGCTGAAAATCCAGCTTTAAAATATTGCGTATGCGCGAAGTTACGAGCCTGCGTAGCAATTGCGCAATGCACGCTCGTAAAACAGGCATTTGTTGGATTTTTCCTACCAAATTTGGAACATATGCTTTTTGAGAGGCCACCTCATGAACACTGGCACTGTCTTTTCATTAATGGGTCCCGAAAGGTGATTTCGTGCAGTGACTGTGAAATCACCTTTCAAAGCCGATTAACGCCATGACAGTGATAGAATTCATGAGGTGGGGCCCCAAAAACCCTGTGTTGAAAATTTGGTGCCAAAATTCCAAGAAATACCCGAGATATGCAGCAAAGTTGGAAAAACCCTGTTCATTCCATTATACAGCTTACCGGCATTTCCTCAGTTCACGGTCGGTTTTGAAGAGTGCAGACATGTTTCCGGTGCACCGAAAATCGTCGGCGCGGACTCCAGAGGCAAGTATGGGGTTGGGGGTGAGGGAGGCAGGCGCGGTGGTGGGTGCAGGTGTGGGGAGGGAGCATCGAGACTAAGAGGGACGGTTTTCGCTTTACAGGGTGCAAAAAACAGAAAACCACTCAGAGGACAGTTTTCGCTTTCCAGGGCATTTGGCATGCTGGGTGGGCCCCAGCATGCCACCTAACTGTTTTGGGGGTGTCAGTAGCCAATGGGGATTGGGCACCCTCGTCCGACACCAACAAGGGAGTAAGCCGGGATTGGGCATCCCGTCGGTAAACAAAAAGTGGGGGGGCGCGAGCCAGGGAGACTGGGCCCCTCGGCATTCAAATAATTGGATAGCGGGGGCCACGAAATGAGGGGATTGGGCACCCCCTCGGCATTCAACATTTGGGGGTATGCCGACAGGGAGTGGGCTCCTCCATCGGCACACAAAGACAGTGGGAGGGGTTACCGACAGGGGGATTGGGCACCCCCGATGTCGGCAGACGTGAGGCAGCTGCCGCTCGCTGACCATGCTCATAATGACGGCGAGTACGGCAAGCTAAGGACCGCTGCATATGACGAGCTTTGCTTGGATTGTAGTTGACCTTTGCTTAGCTGTGCTCACCCCAATATGAACGCATGGTGTGGCGCCGGAATGCAGGCTGATTGGGGAATGAGGGACGCACCTACTGATGCATGCCCTACATTCGCCCAACAGCAGCATGCCCCCAAACCCGCACTACCACAAGATGTTGCTTGCGCAAGCGCACAAGCCAACATAAAAAACCTTGTATGGCATGTGACTCACTCTGGTCCAATCAGAGACCAGGATTTTTTTTTTTTTGCCTAAGGTATAAAAATGTGTAATAGATTTAGTGATCTTGGAACTATGTCTAAGAAGTTGTTTTGTTTATGTCCCAACAGAATTCATTATGTTCAATTATTTTCAGTGTATAATTAATGGTGCTTATAAGGGGTATACTGTGCAGGTATGTGGGGACATACATTGTACAGCACTATATTGGGATTTCAATTTATGCCTGTTCAGTGACCATCATGTTTATGAATCTTATCTTACTAAAACTTTAAATAATAAAACATACTACAGTATTTACAGAACCTGCCACCCTGAGAAAGTCATGTTTAGTGGGGAAATATTGGTGGTTCATCAGGTCTGGACATGGTACTTCCTGTTCTACAATTAACAGCATGAGTAATTCTTCTTTGTGGTTTCAATAGCAAGTCTCCACTAACATAAAATATTTAAAACTATTAAGTTTCCAGCAATTATAACTTCAGTGTTTGTATCAGGATTCCACCGGAAGGCTAAGAGGCACAGACACCATATGTCTTAGTGCCGTGAATTAAGTAGCCCCATTCTGAGGTTGCAGGGCCCTTTTTACTGTGGGTCTTTAGACTGCAGTGTAAGAGCTCTTTGTAGTCTGTTATTACCAACACAGGGACACCTATTGTTCACAGCCAGAGTTTGGACAGCTGAAAAAGACAGGGAAGTGAATCAGCAGTTCCCACAGTAGTTTACGGGTTTAGATATCACTTCAAATCCAACTCCGGATTCTGCTTGAAGAAGTCGGTTTAAGTTTTTTCATCTTAAATTATCAGTGCTCAGAGTCTGAAAATGTTTTGCTGGCTACCTGTATTATTTAGCAGCAATCTGAAAGAAACAGTAGACATGTTCTAAATAGGAGGTAGTACAGCACAGTGGTTTAGGACACTGAGCTGCAAACCTGGAAACCTGGGTTTGACTCCCACAGCCCCTACTTGTGCACTGTGTGACCCTAAGCAAGTCACTTAACTTCCTCGGGTTCCCAGGTTGCACCTGGAAACAAGCTTTGACTTAGTGTGCCTTTCCTGGTTAAACAGTTTCCCCTGCCCCCTAAATAAAACATGAATTTATGCAAGACATATCTGTCCACTGTCTCACATTAGGAGGAACAGTCCTGCATTTTACCTTTCAGAACCCTCTATATATCTCTCAACTATTCCACATTAGGAGGGATATCCCTCATTTTATCACTCAAAACCCCTCTGCATACCCAACTGTCCCACGTTACAAGGGATGTCCCAATGACTTAGCTAGGATTGAAAGTAGGACCTCATACCAGTTACAGACCAGCAGGCAGGCTGATTCACCTGAATTACAAATATTGATGGGGGGAAGGGATAATGCTAATACACCATGAAAAAAAAATAACACAAATCTGTACTCTTATGATACAGTACATGCATTAGGATCTTTAAGTTCCACCTGGATTACCACCAGAGACTGGCAGAAGGGAGGTTTCACATCTCATCTGAAGGACGGTACTTCATGAGCTGCACTGCAGTCTTAGTGCTGGGTATTAGCCCAAGTTTCTAGTGTACTGTAGGACTGGAACCCACAACCATCCAGTTTTCCAGCCCCAGAGGTAAGCAAGCAACCCAGTAAGCTGCGGACACTGAGTGTTGAAACCTTCCAACCTGCCCATTTCTGCAATGAAGAGAAACTAAGAAATGGTTTGCACTGGCTGGCGACTGGATTATTTTAATTTCTGTTATTTCGTTGTGGCTTTAACATTCCACTCCTACCACCACCACCCACTAGAAGAAGCCTGAGATTTTTTTTTTTACAAGCTGTTTCAAATACAGTGTGAACAGGGCAACAACTCAGAGTTTTTGTTTCCAATTGTTTTACTAGCTGCCTCCCTCAGTAACATTTGTAAGGCAAATAAACTAGCCATTCATTGCATTCATTTCCAGACCCTATGCAATCTGTGGTCTGAATCAAGAATGGACTTCTTTTGTTTCAACACACAATTTTTTTTCCATTTAAAAAAGGGTATAAGGTGGATGGCTTTTACCTCCTCAAGGATAAGTCATTTTATTAAGATAGGAGGATGATCAGTTTGCAGATGCCCCCATGTCCACACTTCTTTATCCCCTTTTCTTCTAGGTACTTGACAAGACTCAACTTGAAAGCTGGAACAGAGTCAGCTGTCACCACCTCAGCTATTAGTCAGCTCCACATGTTCCTTTTGTTTCTTAAAGGGGAAGGCAAGCATTGCAGTGCTCCCCATTCATATCTGCTTGCCCCTGTTCTCTTTTTGTATACAGTGCTGACATGAAGCAAGTTCCCTTCCACTGCTCAGTGGGGGTCATCTTTTCCCATTGCATCACAACACAGCATCATTGGTAAACCTGTGCCCAAACAAGAGGAACTACTGCGTGTACGTCTTTTTTGCAAGCATGCTGACACAACGGTGGTGACTGATATTGCTGTGCTGCCGAATGAGCAGCCTGGGTTCAAAGCCCCGCCATGTCACTTATTTATTTCTCTCTTCTGTCTGTGTTCCATATATAATCACACCACACAACTGTGAATTATATATAGAATAATACATGGGGTGGTGTGTTTAATGAGAATTTAACACACAGCTGAGGTGTTGGATGCTACATAAACTCTTGAGGGGCTTATTTAAGCATCCAACACAGAAGGTGTACGTAAAATTCGAGTTTTACACATCACCCCATGTTTTATTTTATGTAATTGCTGGGGAGCGGTTTCTTGCCACAGCAATTATATAAAATATAAATCCATCGTGTTCAGCCACGTTCTGGTCAGGATGAAGCATGCCACCCACCTGTCTTGGGCCAGTGGAGCCGTGGGAGCACATACAGAGGCTGTGTTCTCCAGCTCCAGGAGAGGAGTGGAGGGAGCAGCAGTCCACTGAAGTAGGGCTTACTGTGGGGTGGCCTGACAGTGTAAGTGACCACTAGATGACATTGCCTCACCACATGGACCATGTGCAGTGGGCAGAGCATGCATATTGTCAGGGAGCTGGAGGGCATAACACAGGATAAAAGTGCCACCCAGATCACCAGTGAAGGTTGCCCCCACTGTATGTCCAAGTCCCTGGCACTGCCCACACCTCTGCACAGCACCAGCAGTTATGTAGGCAAATGTTTCTCGGGCCAGGACCTCCCACTGCCAGGTTTGGGCCCCTCCAGAGAAGTCAAGTTCTGGGGCTTAGCTGGCAGATGGGGGTTTGGCTAGGCAGGTGTTGGGGATGGTCGGTGGATGAATGGGAACAAAAGGGCAGGAGTGACCCAAGCAAGTGGTGAGTCAGTGTCTACAGCAAGGCAAGGCAGAAATCATAGATTAAATGATGGTACAGCTCTTTAATGTGCCCTATTTTCACTGAAGCAGCAACTTATGTAAGTAGCACAGCATCAAGACTGGAGCCACTCACTGAGTTCAAGTGATGTGACAGGTTGGACCATAAACTGGTGTATTAGCTGACTACATATAATGCTGGATTTAAATATAAATTTAAATTTTTAAATATGCTTTTCGATATAAAGCAGCAGTGCAATGAAAATGGGCTAAAATCTGACTCCACCTTTTTGTCTTCCAAAGGGATGCCAAGTGTCTTCCATTTTATTTTGGTAGTAACATTTTCAGTTTTCATTATCTTTCAAGAATTTCATGAAACTTTTAAAATAATTATTTTTCAAGAAAAAAAAGATGGCCGCCTCATTTTTCATATAAATAATACTGAGCACCTGAGAACAGTAACAATCAAGACAAAACTATAAATGTACAGTACACAGCATAGGAAGCATCCAGAAAACCCAAATCAACAGTTCTGCCAATGTTTTTCATAACTATAGCAGAAAATTAGCTTTTTGGAGTAACTTTTTTCGTTGCACCGCTGCTTTAAAGAACTATGAGACAGAAAACAGCAGACTAGAGAACTGAACTGGGTATTTCATCATCATGAAGGTACATTAGGAGAGGTACAAGAGATAACCCCCCGTTCAAATAACTGCTTGTGAACGGTGCTGGGGCAGTGACATTTTATGTAAATGGCATGTAAAAAAAACAACTTTACATTCTGTGTATACACACGCCCCTCATAAAATCGTAAATCTCAGACCCCCCGTTCCCCATGGTGATTGGTGACACGAGGGGAGGACCAGCGAGGACCTGAGGAAACTAGTCAGTCCGTTTGATAAAATGAGTAGTTGGGTGTCTGGTTACTGTGCTGTCGCATCCATTCCGCTGCTGTTGGGGAAGAGGAGGCGCCTCGTTCGACACAGGGACAGAGCTCGCAGTCACAGCGCAGCAGCTAACTTCAGCCGAACTTCCCCAGGCTGGGATACTCGCGTATGTTTGAGTGCTGCATATAGTCTCGGTATCTTTTCTGTCGCTGAACTGATTCTGAAAAAGGAAACCATGCTTATTGACTCCTGTACCTCGGCTCTCAGTAGTAAGTAATGAGATTTTGTTTTTTGTTTTCACAAAAAAAAAAGTTATAGTACTTTTGTACAGGAGGATTGTACATAACGTCTAACGATCCTAACGGGAGTTACATGGGCTGTTTGGTTATGATGCCTGCGTTCTTAGCTGTTTCAGGGTCGATTTGTGCCATATGTCTGCTGCTCTGAACAGATGTTTAAAGCCACCCCCCCTTCCCCCAGCATTGTAATAACGTGGAAATTAGGCAACGTGAATGAAACGACGTTGTTACACATCTGCCCTTTTATGTTATGCATGGTCGTATGTCGCTTTGTTACCATTTTACTGTCCGTTTACAAAAGATGCAAAAGCGTGTGTGTGTGTATTGGGGGGGCGGGGGCAATAACAGCTTCTTCTATCCATTTTTACAGCTGGGAGAGTTGAGGTATAGGGAGTTCTGATAACTTGATCAAGGTCAGGTCAGGCAGTAAACTAGTTGCTGTGGTGGGACGTGAACATGTGAGCGCCTTTCAGTTCTTAAAGCACTGGACTACAATGTCTATGTTTATTTATTTCGTTTTTTCGCTGGAAAAGAGGGCTACTGTAGACATTGCTGCTTATTTTTACCATATGTGGTGAGGGAGGTATAGACTCAAACAGATTTAAAATGAACCGGCTTATGCTGCTGGTGGTATTTTAGTGAATGGGGGAATATGGCTAGGACAACAGGTAAATTCAACTATTCCTTTAAAGAAATTAGAAGTCACTTAGTAGTGCAATGGGATGTTTAACATCCACCTGGCCAACCATGAGAAAAGACAGACAGGAAAGCCTCTGTTTACCATCTCATGTAAAGAACGCCACACCTCGATAGTACACTGTGCCTTTAGTACCGCATTGATTGTCAGCGTTTATGGTATGAGCCCAATCCTGGTGTGGGACTAGAAGGCACAATGTATTACCCTGCGCTCTCGAGGTAATCCGTCGTCATAGTGCCAACTCGGTGAAAGAATAGCCCTGTTGTCAACTGTTCCCCATGCACTTTTCTTTATGGTGGAACGTCGTTTTTTGGGGGAGAAAAATCAGTTACTAGAAGGAAAAAAGAACTTTACATTGTGAACGTTTTAGCTGAACATTAGTACTGCTGCCGACATTGCTGCTTTCGCCATGTGTCCTGTCTATGGAAAGAGCCCTAACTGTCAAATGCTGCTCGAGGACACAGTGTGAGGTTGGCAGTACAGTAGAAAACATCATTCTGTTGCACTGCGAACCTCACTAGTGTGTGACTACAATGTTTAGAAAACGATAGATTTCGGTGGAGAAGGACATTCCACCATACACTATAATTAAATACAACAGGAAAAAGAGATTGTAGCAGTGCTAGTCCATGGGAAACAGGAATCACCAAACAGTTTAATACCTTTGATTGGACCAACATGTGTATTGTACAAAGAGTGTGTATTACACAAGCATGCAGAGTCACACAGGTACCTATGTCAGGTGTCATAGCACTCAAAGGTAAATCAGCTTCTTCAGCACAGAGTGCTATAACACCTGCCAAAGCGGCTTGTGTTCAGAAAGCTATATCACATGACAAAGTGGCCCGTGTTCATAATGCTGTGGCTCCTAACAAAGGGACCCCTGTTCATAATGCAGTGGACCTGTGTTCGGAGTTCTGTGACATCTGATGAAGGGATATGTTCATAATGCTGTGACACCTGATGAAGGGACCTGTGTTCGTAATGCTGTGACACCTGACACCTGATGAAGGGACCTGTGTTCAGAATGCTGTGACACCTGATTAAGGGACTATGTTCATAATGCTGTGACACCTAACAAAGTTACCTGTGTTCATAATGCTGTGACATCTGATGAAGGGACCTGTATTCATAATGCTGTGACATTTGTTGAAGGGACCTGTGTTCATGATGCTGTGACATCTGATGAGGAGACCTATGTTCATAATGCTGTGACATCTGATGAGGGGACCTATGTTCATAATGCTGTGACATCTGATGAGGGGACCTATGTTCATAATGCTGTGACACCTGATGAAGGGACCTGTGTTCATAATGCTGTGACATCTGATGAGGGGACCTGTGTTCATAATGCTGTGACATCTGATGAAGGAACCTGTGTTCATAATGCTGTGACATCTGATGAAGGAACCTGTGTTCATAACGCTGTGACATCTGATGAGGGGACCTATGTTCATAATGCTGTGACACCTGACAAAGGGACCTGTGTTCATAATGCTGTGACATCTGATGAAGGGACCTGTGTTCATAGTGCTGTGACATCTGATGAAGGGACCTGTGCTCAAAGTACTGTAACACATGATGAGGGGACCTGTGTTCAGTATTCTGTGACACCTGATGAAGGGACCTGTGTTCAGAATGCTGTGACACCTATCGAAGGGACCTATGTTCATAACACTGTGACACCTGACGAAGGAACCTGTGTTCATTATGCTGTGACACCTGATGAAGGGACCTATGTTTAGAGTGTTATGGCACCTGATGAAGGGACTTGTGTTCCGATTGTTATGACACCTGATGATGAGGCCTGTGTTCACAATGCTGTGACACCCGATGATGGGACCTTTGTTCACAGTGCTATGACACCTGATGAAGTGACCTGTGTTTAGAGTGTTATGGTACCTGACGAAGGGATCTGTGTTCCGATTGCTATGACACCTGATGAAGGGACCTGTGTTTAGAGCGATATGGCACCTGATGAAGGAATCTGTGTTCCGAATACTGTGACACCTGATGAAGGGACCTGTGTTCAGAATGCTGTGACACCTGATGAAGTGACCTGTGCTTAGAGTGTTATGGCACCTGAGTAACGGACCTGTGTTCAGAATGCTGTGACACCTGATGAAGGGACCTGTGTTCCAAATACTATGACGCCTGATGAAGGAACCTGTGTTCAGAATGCTATGACAAATGGGCCGTGATAGTCAGAAAGGCGCGCAAGTGCAGCTCAAATATTTGTGTTGCACTTGCGGTAGCGTCCATCCCAGCAGCTGCTATTTCCAGTTAGATACCGGACCGGTGCTGTCCTGCTGGATATGGGACATGTCAGTGCAGTGTTACTTAAAACTGTGCTTCTGACTTGGACCTGTGCTGTATCCAGCCCACAAGAAATAGCACTCCCAGACCAGACAGCACCAGGACTCTTGAGGGCTATATTCAACCACACCACACCAATGAGCCCATTGGGCATGCAAGGCGCCAAGAGGCCATTTTGCATAGACATTGTGGGCTCATTTCATGGTGAGCAGTGACCCTGTAGTGCTCATCCTGCGTGCACCTGACACATCATCCCTGGTGTCTAGTGGTACCCTTCACACCTCGAATGCCCATCCCATATCATGACTAGGTATCCCTGGTGTCTAGTGGCACCCACAGCATATTATTTATTCCTATCCCTGGTGTCTAGTGGCACACCACAATTATTCATTCCATATTACATCTGTCTGTCCCTAGTGTCTGGTAACACCCGCCACCCCCCAATCACCCATTGCATATTACATAATACCTATCCCTGGTGTTCAGTGGCACCTGTTCCCCCAATCACCAGGCTAATGTACCATATAAAACCCTGGTGTCCAGTGATACCCTACATCCACCCCCTGAATTCCCATTGAGTAATGGACCGGTGAATATTGGTAGTCCAGTTGACCCCCACCCACCCCACCAGCACCCAGAACACCACCCATCCAAACCCCCTCCTTACCTGTGTGTCCAGGGACCTGCCTGGAATTTGGATACAGCGATATGCATGCTCACTGTCACCTCATACAGTGGCGGTCAAGGAAGTGAGAGAAGGGCTGTGCTGGTCACCATATCAGGATTCCAAGCACGTCTCCTACATAATACCCTTACAGGCTTCCTTAGCTGCACACTTGAGTTATTATACAGTACATGGGCTGAATGACCTGGGGTGGGGGGTGTCACTGGACACCAGCGATAGGTGTGAATAATATGCAATTTTTATTTCATTCCATTTATTTAAGGTTATAACCATTGAGCAAAGCTCATTTACAATGATGACCAATGGAAGCATGCATAAAAGTTTTCTCAAGATATATATGGTGCCAAAAACAGCGATTCAGTTACAACTGAATGGGGATTTCAAGTTTAGCACTCTAAATTTAGGCAGGAGTTTATTCCAGTGAGTGGGCACAAGCTGACTGAAAAAGTATATGAATCTTTTCATTTTAGTACTTGGAACCACAGTTTCCTGGAAACATGAATTTCTCAATGAGGGACCAATTTTTCAATGAAGCAACCTTCTACTTAAGTAGTCTGGGACTAGGCCCAAGACATTTTTGTAGGCTAGCACACTCTTACGTAGTTACCGTCTGTTAGGCACGAGATCCAGCCCAATCTGGAATGAAGTTCACAGTGGTAAACCTCCTTAAGACATTTAAGAATTAATCTAGCAAGACAATTGTTCAATACCTCTAACTTATGTAACCTTTCACTTGATGCATAGTCATAACATCTGCATAATCAAGTAATTCAGACATCTGTACCTGAACTATTGTTTTTAATGTTAATGAATCTAAATAGTGTTGGTTCTTATATAACAGGCCCGCTTTATCCACATGCATGTTACCTGATCCAATCGGTTCCATCCAGAAGCCTAGATATTTATATGAATCCACACATTCCAAAGCAGTTCCATATTGTCTGTTATCAGGATTTTTTTTAATTTACAGGCAGGACCAAATAATATAGACTTAGTCTTAGATGAACTGATTTTAATTTAGAATTAGTAAAAAAGTCCCAAAGCCTATCAAAACTGCTTTGCAATGTTTCTTGAATCTCTTGTACTGATGGACTAAAAGTAAATACTATTGTGTCATCAGCCTATAGATGGTACAGTGAGTCCCCACACTGGCACCCAACTACTTCAGATAAATCAGGAGAAGAAGTGTTCCCAGGACAGAACCATGGGGCATACCTCTAATGACCAGCAGTGGGGGAGGACTCGTGCCCATTCACAATTGTTATTTGACGTCTTTGGCCCAAACATGAGCAAAGTCCCTTCAATGCCTACCTGCTCACCCCTGCCTCATAAAGCCTGTGCAGTAGAACCTGGTGTTCAACTGTGTTGAAGGCCTTGGAGAGGTCAACAAAGATAACCCTGGTAAATTGCACGGAGTCTATTGCCCTGCAGACATCGTCCAAGACCCTCGACACGGAGACCCCCTGATGAAGACTCGTCAAGAGTTGAAGTGCTGGGAGTCTAGGCTGACTGTGCTGCTTTTGCTGTGTGTTTTTCATTTCTGTTACCATTTTGTATCATTCGGTTAATTCAGTAAAGATTTTGCAGATAAAACACACTGTTGGGTGCTGCTTCTTCTTCTTCTGATGCTCACTATATGTGGGTCTGACCGCCCTTATTTTTAGCATGCACCGACCCTGGTAGTTGCATCGCAAGACGCCCTTTTTTGCTTTGGAATCCTGATTGAAACTGATCAAACAGATCATGCTGCCATAAATAAACCATTAACTGTTTAGCCAGTAACTTCTCTAATATCATGGAAACAAGGGAAAGCAGGGAAATAGGTCTATATCTGGACAGGTGACTCTGAAAATCAGGACAACCCTGGCCAACCTCCAAGTCTGAGGAATAGTACCAGAGAAAACTGACCAATTAAACAGACATATATGAGGTTCAGCTATTTGAAAGGCTAAATATTTTAGTATCACTGAGGTCAATCCATCTGGACTGCAACTCCCATTGCCTTTTAATTCCAGCAAGAGTTCAAGTACTTCATACTGTTCTGTTGTACTAAAGGAAAAGTAGGAAGGACCTCCATTTTCCTTATCCCATGAATTTCTCAGTGGCTGCTCCAGTTGCCCAAAGGAATTTCCAGATTCCACAAAAATGTGTTAAACCTATCAGGGGGTGGGATTCCTTTTCCAGATTCTTCTTCTGGGGAAATCTCAATAGCTGTGTTGAATTTTGTCTGACCATTTAAATCCCTAATAATACCTCAACACTTTTTAGGGTCTCCTGCTGACTCAGATGTCCTTGCCCTATAGAAGTCTTTTTTTTTTGCCTGTCTTACCCTGGCCACATGTTTATTTCTAAGTTTCCTATGATAATCCCAGTCCTCTGGTGCCTTAGAAAGTCATGCCTTCTCCCAGGCCTTGTTTTTATCTTGTTTCGACTTCATTAAGTAAGATGAAAAACCAGGGTGCTGATCTCAGTTTAACTTTCCTGGTTTTAACAGGTAAATGTTTATTGAATACACTCATTAATTCACTGATGAAATACTCCTATCCTTCATCAATTTCTGGTATCAGTTTAAGCCTCTCCCAATTTTACTTTTCTAAGTTGAAAATAAAAACCAAATAATCAAAATCTGTAAATGATCTAAAGTTAATAAATGTAGGTGTCCCTTTAGCATTGTTTGTACCTCTAATACAATAAACCACATTGAGGTCACTAGAGAAGTCGGCTAACATACCTAACTCCATAAAACTGTAAGGTCAATTTGTTAAAACCAAGTCAATTAGTAAGGAATCTGCAGGATTTGGGGGGTTTATGTGAGTGGTTTCACAAGTAATTGTACTAATCCAAGGCCTAAAGCCACTGACTATATATTTTTATATTTTACAGGATTCAACCAATCAGAATTAAAATCCCCTATCATAAGTAATTTGTGTGTAAAGGAATAAAGGAGTAGTATATCAAGAAGAGACAGTAGGGTCTGTGTTGAAAAATGTGGTGGCCTATAACCTCCAAATAGTGAAAGGGCTTTCCCACCGTATAATTTCCAAGGCCAAATTTTCACAACAGTTAGGGTCAACTCCTAAATGAAGTCATTTGGGTACAAATTTATCTGAATAATACATTAAAATCCCCCATTCCGGACCTCCCTTATCATATTAAACCCTTGAATAACTAATGAGGTATTCTTCCGTCTGTTATTATGCCAGGTTCTGGCGAAAATCATAAATTCAAGTTCATAATCTTTTGCAAATCGCTAGTTAAATCCATTTTAGGGAGAATATCTCTTACATTAGAGTGGTTAAATAAAATGTCCCTTCGTTTTTCAAATTATGGGCAAATGGACCAGGATTAGGGTTTATGTCACCACATTGTTATAAACTTAATAGAATACAGATCCTAGACAAAACTCCTATTCCCAGCGGACACATCAGCCTGGAACAGGAACATCTCTTCTGAACCTCATTATCCCAAAACCCTCTGGTCCCAGTGGCTAAATAAAGCACAACTTCTAGCCAGTCAGTTCATTGATTTAGCAAATAATTATTCCCCAATGAGGAATAACCCACTGGAGACACCTCATGCCCTTCATAGTAAATTGGTTCTCCGTCCCAGTACTGGAACGAACCAGATGTATCCCATTCAGCTGATAGTCCCACCTAAATCCGACTCTCTCCATCCCCCAAGGTAAAGATCCAACTGTGATAGAAAGAATCAACAAACTTAACAAAGGCCCCATTGCAAAGATACTGCGGATTATTTATAATTGCAGTTATTTGTAATTCAATAACATCAAACCCTACATTGAATAACAAAACATAGTTTAAGTACAGTCTCCTAATAACTAATTCCCTTACATATAAAACACATATAACATCATAACTTTGGATGCCTGCTTAAGTACCTTAAACTAAACGGTACCAGGTCAATACAGCGCTACAATAGTAGTGCAGGAAGAACCACGCTGTGTAAAGCATGCCTGCATTTACAGCGACGGGTATAGTAGCGGTAGGGAATTACCACTACCCCAGTTGATCTGTGCTTTAACTGGGAGGGTATCCAGTTGCTGTGTGCTGGGGTGCCTGGTTGAGCCAGTCCCGTGGTGGAGTGGCTAATGCACCAGTGCATGGCAGAGTCTGGGGACCTGGGGCCATGGTTAGGTTCCCCCCAGACCTCTCAGTGTTGCTACTTTTTTTTGAAAGAAAAAAATGTTTTCTCTCCTTTTAGGGTTTCTCCCCATCCCCTAAGTCCACCCCCCCCAGAGTTGATTCTGTTTAGTCTGGGGTAAGGGGGGAGCCCTCCATGTCGGGGATGCAGGGGGCAATGTATGTTACAGTCGTTTTTACTGACCTTATTTTGGCTGACACTGTTTTCCTTGCGATATTTATTACCCGCAGTAATTTTCAGCGATATTTCAACCCCGTGCAATTAAACTATTGTCAAGTAAGTAATTAAACCTATTATAACATATAGTTTAAAATAGTGTAAGATAAAGTCATAAAATATATACCAAATAATATGAACAAAAACTTTTAAAAGGCCTCCCACTGTGCCTCCTGCCTGTGACTCTCACTGAGGACGCTCATCACTCCTGCGAGAGCCACTCATGCAGAAAGCCCCTAGCAGCAGTGCCCTTTTGAATGGTGGAGTACCCAGCACCATTTGGTCTTATCACAACTGCTCCCAGTTGCCGGTACTGACCGCTGCCATAAGGTCAGTCCAGTCCTTGTTGTAATGAGGAAACGGGCTGAGGCATTAGGGTGGGTACAGGAATGTTCAGGCTGCCCACAGGTAGATGGTACAGTGGGTGATCAGGTGGTGTGGGGGTGCCACTAGATATCAGGGATAGCTATACATAATATGAAACTGGTGTTCCGGAAGTGGGGGTGCCTCTAGACACCAAGAATAGATATACATAGTGTAGAATGGATAACTGGGGCTAGAGGTGTGCCATTAGATACCAGAGATAGGTAGATGCAATATGGTATGGGTGTTCAGGGGATGGGAGGATCCCACTGGACACCAGGGATATTCTACAGTTCACTGAATGGGTGTTTGGGCATGGAGGGGGGTGCCACTAAACACAAAGGATATTTTACAGTACATCAAACGGGTGTTCGGGGAGGGGTGCCACTAGACACCAGGGATATTTTACAGTACATGAGATGGGTGTTTGGGGTTGGGGGCACCACTGAATATCAGGGCTTACAACCTTGCTGATGCGATGGGCAATCAGGTGTGAGTGACTGCAGTACAGCCGTCCTGCCATCGGTGGGGGTGGGGTGGGGGCAGAGGCTTAGTGCCCAGTTAAGATGTGGTTTTTGGCAGTAGTAAATATCACCACTTTGGGTGCCATTTATCACTGTCTCAAACCTTTGAACATGCCGCTGCACCCGTATGCTGGAGGGGACACCCTCAATCCCATGGGCGTAGCATTATGTTAGCACCTGGGCTTCAATGGGTTTAGGGCATGCTATAGGGGACTCTGAATATCGCCCTGCCCACTGCATGCCACAAACCCAGATAGTGCTGGCACAAACCCTGTTATTGCCAGTGGTAACCACTGAATAGCTGGCCCCTGATGTGTACCCAGTTTGAGAGTTGAGATTTGCAGGTGAATGCAATGGCACTGTTCTAGTTAGACCATTCCAGTGGTGTAGTGGTGTCTTGTGTTCATGTTATGAGGTGGTCTGCACCATGAAATTGATTTTAGAAGGGTTGTTCCTTTCCAAAGCAAGCCCAGGTTATGAATTGATCACACATATGGAATGATCGTGTGCCTTACGGAAGGCAAAATGCTAAGGCTGTTGCAAAACAATACTCATGCTCTTTATGTGCAGTGACCCCACTTTGTTAGCTGCTTTGATTATTCACAGATTCATAGAAGTGTGACGGCAGAAAAGGACCGAACTAGGCTCACCAAGTCTACCCATTTGCCCAGCTATCTGCTTGGACCTGTGCCTCCCTCCTTTAACACTCCCATGTGGTTGTCCCATGCCCTTTTGAATCCCTCCACTGTTTCCTCTCCAACGACTGCTTCTGGGAGTCTGTTCCACTTTTCTACGACTCTCTCTGAGTAATAGTATTTTCTAATGTTACCCCTGAACTGTCCTTCCTCCACCTGCAGTCCATGCCCCTCGTCCTCTGACTTCCTTTCATCTTGAAGATGCTCCCCCCCGACACCCTGTTTATACCCTCAAGGTACTTGAAGGTCTCGATCATGTCCCCCCTCTCCCTCCTCTGCTCCAGGGAGTACATGTTCAGATCTCTCAAGCTTTCTTCATAGGACAGGTGGCTTAACCCTTTTACCATTTTTGATGCTCTCCTCTGAATCCTTTCTATCCTCCCCACATCCTTCTTGAGGTATGGCCTCCAGAACTGGACTCTGTACTCCAAGTGTGGTCTAACCAAATGGGTATACAAGGGTACTATGACCTCCCTATTCCTACTGGTGATCCCCCTTCCAATGCATCCCAGCATTCCACTCCCCCTGGCCACTGCCCTCCCGCACTGCCTTTCCACCTTCAGGTCCCCGGATATAATGATGCCTAGGTCCCTTTCTTGCTCCGTCTCCTCCAGCTCTCTGCCCCCAATACGGTATCCTGCCTTCTGATTTCTGTAGCCCAGATGTATGATTTTACATTTTTCTGCATTGAATTCAAGATGCCACCTTTTTGACCATGCCTCAAGTCTCCCCAAATCTCTCTGCATTTGTTCCACCCCTTCCTCCGTGTCCACCCTATTGTAGATTTTGATATCGTCCGTAAACATACTCACATCCTCCTCAAGGCCCTCCACGATGTCTCCTATGAATATATTGAAAAATAGGGGCCCTAGCACTGATCCCTGTGGGACCCCACTCATGACTTTGCCTTCCCCGGATGCCACCCCATTTATTATGACCCTCTGCCTCCTTTTCCCCAGCCAGTTTACTACCCATTTGACTACCCTCTGCCCCATCCCCAGTCCTGCTATTTTACACAGCAGCCCCCCATGAGGCACTGAGTCAAATGCCTTTCTGAAATCCAAATAAGCTGCATCTACCGCTCTACCTTGATCTATTTCCTTGGTGACCCCATCAACAAAAACTCTATCAAATTTGTTTGACAGGATCTGCCCCTAGTAAAACCATGTTGTCTTGGATTCATCAGGCCATTTGTCTCCAGGTAGCTGGTGATCCTGCCTTTTACTAGCTTCTCCATGAGCTTGCCTACCACTGATGTCAAGCTCACGGGCCTGTAACTTCCCACTTCCTCCCTCCCTACTTATGCAGAGGGACCACATTTGCCTGCCTCCAGTCCTCCGGCACCACCCCCGCTTTCAGGGACCGATTGAAGAGCGCAGTCAAGGGTCCCGCCAATACCTCCTTTAGCTCCCTTAACACCCTTGGGTGCACCCCGTCTGGCCCCATTGCCCTGTCCACCTTCATGCAGCCCAGTTCTTCCAATATTTCCTCCATGAGAAATAGCCTCATCTCCTCCCCTTCCCCAGCCATTTCATTACTTGCTCTGCTGCCTTCTTCTCCTTCTTCCTCCCTCTTGAACACTGAGCAAAACTAGGTGTTTAGTAGGTCTGCCTTTTCTCTGTCTCCTTGTATCGCCACCCCCTCTTTTGTTCTTAACTGGAGAATCCCTTGCCTAGTCTTTCTGTTTTCATTTACATATTGAAAGAAAGTCTTATCCCCTTTTTTTGACCCCTCTCGCTATTCGCTCCTCTGTCTGTGCCTTTGCCCTCCTTACCTCTACCCCTGCTTCTCTCTGGCTCACCTGGTATTTTACCCAGTTCGCTTCCATCTGAGTTGTCTTGAACCTCCTAAAGGCTTTCCTTTTTGTCCTTACCTTTTTTGCTACTACCCTCATATACCACAGAGGTTTTCTCCTCCTCTTATTTTTACTCTCTCTCTCGGCACAGATATCAGTGGCCCATACAATAGCTTCCTTGATCTTCCCCCACTTTGCCTCCACCTCCATCAACTCCTCCACCCCCTGCAATGCCCTCTCCACTATTTCCCCCATTCTCCTGAAGTCCATCCTCCTGAAATCCAGGACCTTTAACCTAGACTGGTGAACCTCTGTAGTGTTTCTCATTTTAAACCTGACCGTGTTGTGGTCACTTGTACTGAGACATTCCCCCACTGATACCTCTTCCAACCTTCCCCCATTCATCAGGACCAGATCAAGAGTAGCTCCTGCCCTGGTTGGCTCCCTGACCAGTTGATTTAGGAGGGCCAGCTGCAGGGAGTCCAATATTTCCCTGCTGCTGGTTGAAGCAGCCGAAAGGGTGTTCCAGTCTACGTCTGGTAGATTTAGGTCCCCCATCTGCACCACCTCCCACCTTACCGCCATTCTCACGAACTTGTCAGCCATACTTCTATCCGCAGATTCGTGCTGTGCTGGGGGTCTATACACCACCCCCATACGCACTGACTCCCCCTTCCCCACTGCCAATGAGACCCAGAGTCCTTCTGCCTCTCCCCACTTACCCTGCAATTCTGATGCCCTGATACCCTCCTTTACATAGAGTGCAACCCCACCCCTTTCCCTCCCTGTCATTCCTGAACAATTTGTACCCTGGTATCTCCATTTTCCATCCGTGCTCCTGGCGGCACCCGGTTTCTGTTACCCCCACTATGTCAAGGCCTTCCTCTGCCATTTTTGCCATTAGGATGTACTTACCTTTCAGGTTGGTTTTGTTTTTCCTGTATTTACTTTAGCATGTATATAACTATTTCTGCTGTGGACTATGTTAACCTGTCAACTGCTGCTATCCTCCCTGGGTCCCCTATAAAGACAAGGTTCTGCATCTTATGGGATTGTCTGTATTGGAGAAATTTTTAATAAAATAAATAATTAAGACTTATGATTGTGGGTTATATTCTAACAGTGACCTTGTGTCAGAGAAGGTGTCTGAGCAGAGGCTAGTTACAAATGTAGGTATTTAGGAAGTAATCAAGACCATGGGCCCATTAAATTATTTCCTCCACCAATGTTCAGGAATATCATGTCTCCTTTCCCCTCAAGTTACTTATTTATTTATTTATTTATTTATTTTTCTGCAGTGACTCCAGTCAGGATAGCCCCATGAGATGCAGCATCTCATTTTCATGGGGGTCCCAATGAGGAAAGCAGCAGTCAACAGTTAACATAGTCCAGCAGGAGCAGGTACATGCAGACTACAATATGCACAGGAAAAAACAACAAAACAAACTGTAAAGGAAAGTACATCCCAACAGTGATTGAAGCAAGCTATCAAAGTGGAGTCTGTGCAAACAAAGAGCATGAATAATGCCATGCAGCATGACTGTGGTCAGGTAGATGGAAACAGTTTGAGCTTGGAGGTAGAAACTGTGCTGGCTGGTGCCACTGCTTCCAGAAGACTGTTCCAAATATCCAGAGCTCATTGTGTAAAGTAGTTCCTCTTGGGCCGGCCCATCAGCTGAGCAGCAGGATTGCTGCTTGTGAAGCCTGCGAACAGGGTTTGGGAAGGACCTGGGATGCTGAGGGCAGTCAGGGGGTGAAATCTGTGCATTCCATAGGACCCTAGCCTCCTCGGGGAGTATAGGTATCAGCTCCCACTGCAAGGGCACCACCTGGGGGCCTACAGATGGAACCAGTCAGTGGAGACAGCATGGGGTGGGGAGATGTTTGGCTTTAGCATGCCCCTTGCATACTAGCCACCAAATCAGGGGTAGGAGAAAATGGTGACATATCGTGGCTCAAAAGGGCAACATGGAGGCCCGTTCGGGCTGCGTACTGCTTGTACTCCTAGCACAAGGGGTCCCTGTCACCGACTTCAAAGTGCTGTGCTACTCCTCGGAAGGCATCTAACATAGAAGGAAATTCATGGAGCAGGAAAGGGACTCTGGGGTGTAGGATTGCCTGACAGGGCTGGAGGGTTGCTGAAGAGGTGATGACAGCCACAGCTGAAGAGAGGGAGCATAAATAAATTTAAAAAGTAGTTTTTCCTGATATTTCTTTAAATTTTCTTCCTTTTAAAAACATTGAGTGTAGCAGCATGCAGCGTGGTGCCTTTGGATAGGGTGCAGGCAACTTGAGTGGTGTCTTTGTGGGATTCAGATTTTGAGCAAGTGCACCGGGTCACAGTTCTTCCTGGTACTAGTGGGGCTCAGTAGGGTGCCAGCTGTGGGACAGAAAGTCACGTGTTCAGCTCAGCGCCCCACTTCAGGGACGTCGGATCACAACTCCGAATGCAGAATAATGTGAGGGGACTGTTTTAGTCTGTTTCTCCTGGTTAGCAATAAAATAAATACAAATAAATTTCTAAGACTTAGTGTGGAGATAGTTGAGCACTCACTGGCTGCTGTATTGGCATGCAGTCCCTGTCCCTGCACTGTCAGTTTCTAACCCTCTGTTGTACATCATTACTTCCAATAGCTCTGTATAATGTCCAAACCATCAGTTGCTTAACCTGATACAAAATGGCCACCCAGTGGAAAATGATTTAATGGGAATTAGTGAAAACTTGACTGTTGGAGCCAAAGCATACCAGATTCATAAAAGTTGGATCAGGTGGGCTGGCTATACCAGGCCAAAGTTGTATGAATTTTTCCAGTCTGAATGGTTAACTGTTCTAGTCAAACATAGAAATATAGAAACATAGAATCTGACAGCAGATAAGGACCGCTTGGCCCACCTAGTCTGCCCATTTCCCTACCTAACGGACAAGCTGCAGATCCTAGTTAACCAACAGCCTACTTCCTCCTACCCCTACTAGAATTGCCTTATGTCTGTCCCATGTATTCTTGAATTCCCCCAACTGTTTTTGACTATATGACCTCCTCAGGAAGGCTGTTCCATGTATCCACAACCCTTTCTGTGAAGAAATACTTCCTCGCATTACCTCTGAGCTGTCCCCCCTCTATCTTCAAATTGTGCCCCCTTGTTTTAGCACATCTGTTTTTCTGAAAGATGCTGCCCTCTTGGACTTTGTTGATTCCCTTGAGGTATTTGAAAGTTTCTATCATGTCCCCCATCTCCCTCCTTTCCTCGAGGCTATACATCTTTAGTTCCTTTAGTCTTTCTTCATGTCTTCTGATGCAGACCCTGCACCATTTTGGTTGCTCTCCTCTGGACAGCCTCCACCCTGTCTATGTCCTTGCAGAGATGGGGTCTCCAGAACCATACACAGTACTCCAGATGTGGTCTTACCAACTGTCTGTACAGAGGGCAAACAACTTCCTGTTTTCTACTGGTGATGCCTCACCCTATGCATCCCAGTATCCCCCCAGCCCTCCTTACTGCCTTTTCACATTACTGGCCCAACTTTAGGTCATCTGATATGACTACCCCCAGGTCCCTTTCCATTTTTGTTGTTGTCAGTATCTCACCCCCCATTGTGTACTCTTCCCCAGGGTTTTTGTTTCCCTTGTGCATTACTTTGCACTTCTTTGCATTGAATCTAAGCTGCCATACATTTGACCATTCCTCCAACCTTGCAAGTCCCTTTTCATCCTTTCCACCCTACCTTGTGTATCAACCCTGTTGCAGATCTTTGTGTCATCTGCAAAGAGACATACTTTCCCTTCCAGTCCCTCTGCAATATCACTTATAAAGACATTAAAAAGGACCGGCCACAGTACTGAACCCTTCGGTACCCCACTAATAACCCTCCTTTCTTCACTGTGGACTCTATTTACTATTACCCACTGTGTCCTGTTGTCTAACCAGTGTTACCCAGGCTACCACCCTGGGACCCACTTCCAGGCTGGCTAATTTGTTTATTAATCTTTTGTGCGGGACTGTATCAAATGCCTTGCTAAAGTCTAGGTAGGCCATGTCCACAGCCCCTCCCTGGTCTACTGCTTTGGTCACCCAGTGAAAGAAATCAATTAGATTTGTCTGACATAACCTTCCTGCTGTGAATTCATGCTGCCTTGGGTCCTATGCTCCACTGGCCTCTAGGTACTCTAGGTACCCTCCCCCTGTTACTGGCCCTTGCGTCATTGTCATGTCGCATGTGTGATTTATAAATCCACTCACCGCTGTCCTCTCTCTCTCCTCCTTCCAGATCTCGTAGCCTAGAGAGGGCTAGCCGGGTGCCAGGTGGGCACGGTCGATGGGACCTGGTTCCCCCACGCCACCTACGACGCTTCTAGCTGCCTCCCGACCCCTGAAAGCCGGGTAAGGATATTCCTCTGACTGGGGAAGCAGTGATCAGCTGCGATTGGCTTACAGCGCATTGTGCTAGCTCTGATTGGCCTCCGGTCTCAGACCCTGCTTCCTGATTGGTCTGGGCGATTTTTGGGCTTGTTGGGCTCGGAGCCCACAGACTTGCACTGCTCAGTGCCGAAATTTTACGCCCGCCCCCTCCCCCGACCTTTATTAAATAGTCTTCCCTGTCGCCGCCCCTTGCCTCCAACTACCCTCCCCCTCTCCTTACATCCTATCCTGTCCCACTTGCTAAACCCCTCCCACTTCTCCTGCACGCTCCTACTCACAGCTAGCTTCACTGGGTGATTTGCTGGACTCACACCTAAGTGTGCTCTCGGCTCCCTGGCTTCTTTCTCCTATTTCCTCTTTCCTACCCTGTTACATCCAATATCCCTCACACCCTTACCTCTCTCACCTAGCTATCATGCCTTCCTGTAATTATATTCTTCTGCCCCTTCTTGCCCTCTCCTTGCTTCCTACACTATGCCATCTTCCAATTACTTCCTATCCCTCTCCACACTGTACTCTGGTCCTCATGGCCAGCTACCCTTCATCTAGTACGATTGCAATCTCCCCCAAATGGTGCCATCTGGCAATGGATTGTATAATAATGAATAAAAGCGACGATGGCCTGGGGGCGACTTGGCATCCATTTCTGACCAATGCCTTTCACTGGGTTCATAGACGCCTGCACTGGACCTACTCACGTAATCAGCGGAGACGTACTACTATCTACTATGAATTGCGGAAATTGACTCTCAAACTTCTGCTCCTCCTTCTCTTAATATCAGGTTGTGTTCATCCTAATCCTGGTCCTATCTCCCATAACACAAAAAAGCTAGCCAACATGGTGGGGGGACTCACTATTATCACTCTAAACATTTGCAGTCTCCTACCTAAACTGGCCTCCCTTCAAACCTTTACCAGCCAACATAACCCTGACATCCTGGCCATTGTTGAAACTTGGCTGACACCTAACACCCCTGACCATGCCATATCGCTACAAGGCTACAAACTATTCAGGCTTGATAGGACCTCAAAAAGGGGTGGTGGTTGTGCTATATACATAAAGGATTATCTCACATGCCTTCCTGTCTCGTTTTCCACCACTGAAACTACCGTTCAACTCCTCCTAATCAAGCTACTTCTTGGTGCCCACAACAAAGTCCTCACGGTTACTGCTATTTATATTCCACCAAAAGATCCAAGGGCCAGTCTCCTGACTGTACTTGAATTTGTCTGATCTCAACCTCCTGAGGCCGAGCTCCTACTCCTTGGTGACTTTAATATTAACTGGCTATCACCTGACTCAGGGTCGACTAAGGATGCTATCCTTGCTGCAAATTTAACACAGCTGGTCAGTTCACCCACTAGGAAAAACTATAAATCTGGGAACAGCACCCAAATTGACTGGATCCTTGCAAATCACCCTACTCGAATAAATAATGTTGCCGTTCTCCCGGACTCTCTTAGCGATCACTCTCCCATAAAATGTACTTGGTCAAATAAGTTTAGAAAACTTCCTCCTATAACCATCGCTAGTAGAGCACTACCTTTCGCCAACCTTACTCAAGTCAACGGAAAATCTTAGGCAGAAGGACTGGTCTCCATGTACAACACTCAAGATGTTGACATAGCCCTTAATCACTTTATCAACATTTTCAATGCTGCCTGTGACTCCTATGCACCAGTAAAAAACATATAGTGAAAGCTGCCTCGAATCCCGCTCCACTGCCAGTTACTGTCACTTCTGAAAGTAGGGACCACCTCTGGGCTATCGTGAAGCCACTGGCTCACTGATTGACATCCTAAAGTATAAACAGGCTCGAAATCACTGCACCAAAGAGACCCGCTGGATGAAAAGTTCTTATTTCAAGAATGCCCTCTCCAACTCCTGGGGGGAAGGCAAATCCTTCTGGGACAATTTAAGAAATATCACAGGAAAGCAGGCTAAGTTCTCTCCTACTATACTTACTGTGGATGGTACTACCACCCTTGACCTGTTGGTCATCTCAAATACCCTTAATGAGACATTCACTGACCTTAGCGGTGTCCTCACATCTGACTACTTCTCCAACACTGACACTCCTATCTCCATATCCCCTTCTGCCTCTGCAAACATACCACCTTTCCATCTCAAAATAGTTAAAGCACACGAAGTCCATAAATACATAAAGAAGGCCATATCTAAATCCCGGACAAGCAGTGACCCTATTGACCTTAAAATACTGTCCCTTACTTTGGATGAAGTTCTACTCCCCCTCACCAGATTATTCAATCTCTTCCTGTGCTCCAGTAAGTTCCCCAGTAAATGGAAAGCTGCAGTTGTCACTCCTGTGCACAAAAATGGTGACAAGTCCCTGCCTGGCAACTATAGACCTATTTCAATACTACCTCCCTCTCAAGGCTCTTGAGCGTATTGTGGCAGACCAGCTTACTGACTACCTGCAGAAATATAGCATCCTCTGTGCCCAGCAACATGGATTCAGACTAGGACATAGCACATCGACAGCCCTCCTTGAATTCTCAGGCGCTATCCACAAGGCCTTGGACAAGGGACTCCTAACTGGAGCTGTGTACATTGATCTAACGAAGGCTTTTGACACGGTACATCACAGCCTACTCATCAGTCAGCTGCAATCTCTTGGGCTCTCCCTGGGTTCAGGGGCCTGGATAAAAAGTTACCTCACCCGGCGCTCCCAAGTTGTAAAAATAGCAGGTGTGTCTCAGAACCTCAAGCCTGTCCTCTCAGGAGTTCCACAGGATCCATCTTAGGCCCCTCCTCTTCAGCCTTTTCTAAACTCCTCCTAAATCTTGCTCCGAGCAAATTATTCTCTACGCTGATGATGCTGTGATTCTATCCTCTCATAAAGATCCTATCCCTTATGCCTTAGCCTCCAGCATGCATTTGCCAGTGTTGAAAAGTGGTTCGTGGCACATAAGCTAGTCCTAAACCATAAAAAAACAAAATCCATGCTTTTCTCAAGTCCACAAAACAAGAAAAGGCAAACACCACTCACCATCAACACATCCATGGGATCCACTCTTGAACAGGTGGCTACCTTCAAATATCTTGGAATCACCTTTGATCAGGGCCTCACCTTTGCAACCCATATCGATAGTACAGCCAAAACTATTAATCAGCGGCTCGGGATACTGTACCGGAACAGACAGCTTCTCACCTTACCAGCACTGAAGCTAGCTATTCAATCCTCAATCATCTCACTTGTTGACTATGGCCTAATTGTATATGGGTCTGCCTCTACAAGTGCGCTAAACGTATATAACCTCCTTAACAAGGCCTGTCGGTTGCTTACTGGCACTCATCAACATACTCACACCTGCGAGCTGTATGCTGAAACTGGATGGCTTCAACTCTCAAACCGCCTAAAGTACCTTACCTGCCTTATGGCCAAAAAATCCATTTTGGGCCTCACTCCACCTTGCATTCAAGACCTGATATGCCAGAACACAAGTGTTCGACCCACCAGAAGATCAGAAAATCAGCCTCTTCAGGTCCCCCGTTGCCGGACTTCCCAGGGCCAGAGATCATTTGCCTATCGTGCCCCTTCCTGGCTAAATGCACTCAGCACCTTTATTACCTCCTCTACCTCTTTAGGTGCATTTAAATCTAGCCTATTCTCTTACCTTACCACCTCTAACTCCTGTGACTGCTTTGACTAATTCCTCTCTATCTAAGTTGTTGCTCTCTTGCCCTCTTTACCTGACAAAGGCTGGTAGATGATTGCTTTCCACTACCTGTGGTTGGCTCCTCCCTCCTTTCATGTATACACCCTATCTTCACATTACCTTCCTGCTTCCCCCCCCTCCTCATTTGATTGCTTATTGAATTAATGTGTTTCACCTAGTAATTACTTGTCCTTGCCCTAATGTTTTTTTTTTCTTTGATATTTGTTCAGTCTATGTTTATAGTATTCCACAATGTACTTTACTTGTGTCATTCATTGTAACCTTATTGCTTGTACCTAATTTGACGCGGAACCTTTGTAAAAGAGCCTTGGCTCAAAGGTATTAATTCCTAGTACTTAAACAAATAAATTATTTCCTTCAGAAGTGATTCCATCATTTTCCCTATCACTGAGGTCAAACTGACAGGTCTGTAGTTTCCTGCCTCTGTCTTGCTCCCACTTTTGTGAAGGGGAATCACATCCTCCCTCCTCCAGTCCTCAGATACCACACCATCCTCCCATGATTTATTAAAAAGGACAGTCAGTGGTATTACTAGTTCTTCCCTTAGTTCTTTTAGAATTCTGGGATGAATCCCATCAGGCCCCATTGCTTTATCCACCTTCAGTTTTAAGAGTTCTTTCAGAGCCCTTTCTTCTGTGAAATAATTAATATCAACCCCCCCTATCCAAAGTGCTTCTATTGATCAGATTAGGTATTTCCCCCTGCTTTTCCATTGTGAATACTGAGCAGAAGTATTCGTTCAGTATCCCTGTTTTTCACTGTCGCTCTCTGCCCAACCACCTTCCTCTTTATTCAGCCTCAGTATCTCTGCCTTCGTCTTTCTTTGCTCCCTAATGTACCTATAAAAGGTTTTATCCCCCTTCTTAGCCAAGTTGGCTATCTTTTCCTTGGTTTGGGCCTTTGCTATTCTGACTGCCTTACCCACTTCCTTCTGCTTTAACTGATACAGTTCTCTGTTCTGCTCCTTCTGTGTTTCCTTATACTTCCTGAATGCTATCTTTTTCTCCCTTACCTTCCCCGCCACTTCTTTTGAGGACCATAGTGTTTTTTTCTTACGTTTTGATTTTTTATTTGCTTCACACAAAGGCTTGTTGCCTCTGTGATGGCAGTTTTGATGTTTCCCCATTGTTGCTCCACCCTACCTTCTTGCCTGTTTGGTAGTACTTTTCTGAGGCACTCTCCTATTTTGACAGAATCAGCCCTCCTGAAGTTAAGTACCTTCACTTTTGTGTGGCTTGACTCTACAGCTAAGTTTATCGTGAACCACACTGTTTGGTGGTCGCTTGTTCCCAGATGGCTACCCACTTCCAGATTAGAGATCCTCTCTCCGTCCCCATTTGAGAGTACCAGGTCTAAGATTGCTCTCTCCCGAGTGGGTTCCAAAAGTAGCTGTCTAAGGCATGCCCCCTGTAGGGCATCGAGAATGGCCCTGTTCTTAGATGTGGCTGCAGCAGAGGTGCTCCAGTCAACATCTGGCATATTCAGGTCCCCCATCAGCAATATCTCCCCTTTCTCTGCCATCCCAAGGATGCCTTCTATCATTTTCTTGTCCATTTCCTCCCGCTGAGATGGGGGTCTGTATACAACCCCTGTGCAGATTGTGGAGCCATTTCCACTCTCCAGGGTGACCCACAGTGCCTCCTCCCCTTCCTGTTTACCCTTTAGTTCTGTTGCTTTGATCCCTTCCCTTACATAGAGAGCTCCTCCTCCTCCTCCTTTTCTTCCCTCTCTGTCCCTCCTGTAGATTGTGTACCCTGGTATGTTGACATCCCAGTCATGGTTCTCTGTGTACCATGTTTCTGTGACTGCCACAATATCCAGGCATTACTCTTCCATCAAGGCCACCATTTCAGGGAGCTTTTTACCTAGACTATGGGCATTGGTACTCATTACCCTCCATTTTTTTATGGCTTTATTTCTTTTTGCCCCAACCCTGTCCCTACTGCCTTTGTCTTTTTCTCCATTTACCCCTGCCCTTCTCCCTATCTACTGCTCTATCTTGGTGTTTACCTCACTAATTACCCTGATTTTTTTGGGGGGGCTAGGATTTCCCTTCTCCTCTACAGTGCCTCTCCCCTTGGCTAATTTAAATGCTTGTCATTGAAGCATTTAAACCTATCACCTAGGATCCTGGTTCCCCTCCAGGATAGATGCAGACAATCACCCTGTATAGGCCTGCATCCCTCCAGGTGGAGCCCTAGTCCCCAGTGAAACCAAATCCCTGAGCTCTGCACCAGCTTTTCAACCAGTCATTGAATCCCATGGTGCAGAGTGCTCTAGCCTCATCCATGCCATAGACAGGTAGCACTTCCAAGAAAGTTACCGTGTGTGCTACTTGTCGAAGGCCCCTCCCCAACTCCACAAATTCCTGTTGCACTGCTCTGATCCCATTCTCAGAAAGGTAATTCGTCCCTAGGTGGATAATAACATCCAGCTCCCTCCCCCTTGCCGCTGCTCCCACTTTTCTGAGGATTCGTTTCCTGTCCCTCCAAGCCTTGGCACCAAGTAGGCACCTTACCTCCCTTTCCCCTCCCTCCCCCAGTTCTACCCCCCTAACAATTGAGTCCCCCACCAGGAGTAGTATCCTTCCCTTGTGGGGGTCCTGGGCCACCCTCCTGTGGGTCTCCATTGTGGTTTCCCAGCATCCTCTTTGGTCTCCACTACAGGTGCCTCCATAGAGGAACCATGCTTCACCAGAGTGGCGAATGACTTGTGGAGAGGCACAACTGGAGGGATGCACTTCTGTTCCACCACCCTCACCCTCCCTGAGCCCACCGTGGTCCAACCACTCCTCTGTCTTGGCAACCACTGAGATAGTGGCGGTGGCCTGGGTGGTCCCTGGGTTGGGGAGCAGGTTTCAGGAATCCTTGCCAGGTCAGCATGGAGACGAACAACCTCCTCCCTCAGACCAGAGAGGTGCCTGCAAATAGGGCAGCAGTGCAGTCTCCATAATGTCTCTTGGAAGACTGCTGCTCCACAGCCAGTGCATTGCACCACTCCCCACATGTCTGTGTCCCTTCCAGTTACAGATGCTTTTCTGTTTTTTGTTATTGTTTTAGTGTGTGCAAGCTTGTGAGTGTCTCTACCCCCTATTTAGTCTGGCCCCCAGTTCCTTCTGGCCATCTGTGCGCCAGTCCGAGTGCACCCGTCAACAGGGCACCAAAATCCCATATTTGCCACCCCTTCCCTGAGGTCCCCCCCTTGGAGTTAGAATGTTTAGTTAAGGAGCATGGGGGTGCAAGGGCACAGCCCCTTGCATAAACACTGGCGGCAAATTCAGATCCTAGTGCCCTAATGACAGGTGCACTAGGACGGGCGCGTTCTGATAGTGGAACTGGTCCCAGTGGCCTGATTTTTCATTGAAACTTGGAACTTGGTGAAAACTGGGCCACCAGACCAGATCAGTAAAAAAAACCAAAAACTGACCGGCCAGACTGCCTAGACTGGCAAAATTCATGCAACTTGTGCTTGGTCCAGCAGGACTGACTAGTCTAGATTTCACTGATCTGGCTGTGTCTGGTTCTGGTAGTCTGATTTTTCACCCATCCCCTTGTTTAATGACGGTCGTGTTTGTATACAGTTTCTGCACCACCAGTATCTAAGTTATTGGTCTGTAAGGTGCCTTGAAATACAGTGGGTATGGAAGTGCTATGGGGGCTTTTACATGCATGTATAGTGCAACAAAACTGGTTGGCAAATAGTCACCAAACTCATTTGTGCTGTTAAGTGTGGTAATAGTTCGACTAGTCTCTTTTTTTTGTAAACCAGCAGGCATGACCTCTTGCCCCATGCACTCTGACTCATCCATGAATGCACCATTATGGGCTGTCCCAGTGGTGCAGCCGGTGGCAGTGTCATGTTGCCACCTGAAAGATAAGGATTCCCACATTGGAGCCTGCCCGGGAGGCCGAGTACATTGCTGAGGTGAGACACTCAACTCCTGGAGAGGGAGGGAGGGTACAGAATGTCCAGCATTCACACACCCTCTGCAGCTAACTAAGGAGAAGTAGTGTGAAGATAGCTGTTGCCTGCCCTCCTGGATGCAGGAAGTGTGCAGCTATGTAGACCTCACCATCTGGGTGAGAATCTTGGGAGTATCAAATGGGGTAAAACAGAACGCTGTATGAAACCAATACTAATGTTCATTTGTTCTTTCTTTCTCTCTCTCTCTCTCTCTCTTTTTTTTCTCTTTCCCCTTCCTTCTTGTAATTTATAGTTTGTTCAGCATGATTCTAGCAGCATTATAATAATACAAAATAATAATAATAAACTTTATTTGTAAAGCACCTTTCAGCCACCATGGCACTAAACGATAAATAAACAGATAAAAGCAATAAAATACATAATAATATAACCAAAGAACAGAATGAATAACGAGGCTAAAATAATTAGTCTGGGTAGGCAATCAGCCATAGATGTGTCTTCAAGGCCTTCTTAAAGCCCTCCATGGTCGTGCACTTACGTATCTGACGGGGTAGAGAATTTCACAGGGCGGGGGTTGCATACATAAATGCATGGGCCCCAGATGACTTCAAGCTCATCCTGGGAATCTCTAGCAACCCCTCGTCAGCTGAGTGGAGAGGTCGCCTGGGGCAGTAGAGGCACAGGAGCTCTTGCAGATAGTCTGGGCCCAGTCCGTGCAGGGCCTTATAGGTTAGAAGCCTGACCTTGAAGGTCATCCACCACTGAATAGGTAGCCAGTGCAGTTTGCGCAGCACCAGCATGATGTGACTCGAATGAGGAGTCCCCATCAGCGGGTCTATGTGATAACAGCGAATGTCTAAAGGCGATCTCCGTTATCACACAGTCAGAGTGCCGAAAAGCTTTTCGCACTCTGACAACCCCAGCACACAGGACAACGGTGCTAGAAGATATTTTAATGCTTTCTGTGGGGAGGTTTTCCACCCCCACCACCACCCTCCTTGTGGGGCTTTGCACTCCTCTACTTAAGGATTCTCAACCAAGGGGTGTCAGGGGGGGTGAAAGCATAAAAAAAAATGGTTTGGGCCAGGTGCAATAAAATCGCACTAGCGCCCAGACCCAAACCTGGTACCTCAGTCAGTAGCTAACTCCCAACGCCACGATGCAGCTCAGCCATCCACCTCAACGCCACCCCCTACAGCCTCTCCAACTCCTCCCAGCCCACCCTCGCCATGCTTGCTCCCACCCCCCCATGCATACGCATAGCAACATCCTGTTGCCCAGTTTGCCCACACCCTCATTCGGTCACCCTACCCTCCCATCACTGTGAGGGGTTGCACTGGGAAGGTGTCGCCATTATGGACGGTGCCCTTCCTCATGCGCCCACCTCACAGGATATCCCCATCAGCAGCCAGGTCACAGCATTCTGCACTAGCTGCAAGCAGTGGATATCAACCCCTGGAAGCCCTAGATAATGGGAGTTGCAGTAGTCAAGGTGCAAGGTCACAAAGGCATGGATCAATGTTGGAAGGTTGTTGGATAGAACTAGGTACTTGACCCTGGCGATGTTCCTCAAGTGTTAGAAAGAGGACTTGATGACTGCCAACACCTGCGAACGCAGTGTCAGCCCATCGTCAAGAATCACCCCCAGGTTTCGCACTCATTCAGAGGAAGGAAGCTAGATACCCCTAGACAAAGTCCGGTGGGTTGGCCAGCCCCCAACCCCTTTGTCCGGTGACCAGGATCCACCACCATCACCTCAGAATTTCCAGAGTTCAACTTCAACCAGCTGGAGCTTATCCAGTCCTGGATTTCAGCCAGGCAGTTGTTAAATACCAAGCGTGCACTACCCTGGTCAGGTGCAAAAGACAGACAGAGCTGGGTATCATCAGCATAGCAGTGAAACCTCAGACCATACTGTCTTACAATGTCTCAGAGGGGCAGCATATACACTGAAAACAACATGGGGGACAACACTGAGCCCTGAGGGACCCCACATGGCAGAGAGAATGGGTCAGAGGAAAAAATCCCAGACACCACCCTCTGAGGTCTGCCAGTGAGGAAGGACTTAAACCATCTGAGAATTGTCCCAGACAGGCCACAGATAAGCCTCAGGTGCTCAAGAAGCACCCCCTGGCCCACGGTGTCAAAGGCTGAGGAAAGATCAAGAAGCACCAAGATAGAACGGCGCTTCTGATCTCTCACCATCAAGAGATAATTAAGCACCCAAACCAGAGCGGTTTCCGTACTATACCTCTTACGAAAACTGGACTGGAAAGGTTCATCGATGTCATGGATGGTCAGGTGGTGCTCTAGTTGCAGTGCCTCAACTTTCTCAATTACCTTCCCAACAAAGGGAAGGTTTGAGATCAGTCTGTAGTTTGCAAAGCAGCTTGTGTCCAGAGCAGCTTTCTTCAGGAGAGGTGTCACCACTGCCTCCTTCAGGGAGCTGGGAAACTCACCAGACTCTAAGGAGCACCAATCTATCTTTGCCAGGACCGGGCCAATGATATCACAACAACCCATTATCAGGGAAGTCGGGCCTGGATCCAAACTACAGCATGTTGGGCGCATACCCTGGGCAATCCACACAACATCCACAATTTCCGGCCAGTCGAAGGAACTCCAGGTAAACCAAGGGAAAGTGACCATACACCAACCACTATCAGCTCCCATAGAGTGTGCTGGTTCAACCTCTGCCCTGATGCTGGCCACCTTATCTACAAAGAACCGCGTGAGCTCATCACACTCATCTGTGAAAAGGCTGTTTGAACCTGAAGACAGGTTGGGTTGCACAACCTGACCACGGTTCTAAAAAGCTGAGCCAGTCAGTTCTAAGCAGCAGCAATCTCCCTGGACAGGAACTCTGCCTTCTTATGGATGATTGCTGATTGATAGACTTGATAATGTTCCATCAATCTAAGGCGGTCAGCAACCAGGGCAGATTTCTGCCAGCGACGCTCTAACCTTCATCCAAGTCGCCGCAACTTCCTCAAGGTCCCATCAAACCAAGGGGACCGATGGCGAAGGGAGTTATACAGTTAATTAGAACTGTGTTTTAAACATAGTATTGAGAAATCTAACTATTTACATTCTAGTATACGTCAAAGTAATAGCGCTGTTACTGATTTACATCGACATCTCAATTAAAAATATTAGTCTAACAGATAATCATGGTTTCACTCTGCCTTTCACTTACACATAGTCTAAAATCTAACTATGCATTGCTTTCCACTAACTAAATTTCAAAAGGGAGTCATCTGTGAATATGTTTCATGGACATTTTGGCCAATCTGTTCATCATATCTTCTATAACTGGGATTTCCTTATCCAGTCCTCTTTCACTTGATCTTGGATATCCAGTTTCTTGTAATTGTTCTCTTTTTGTCTGTCTCATTCTTCCTTCCTTCCTTCCTCCCTTCCTGCATCTTTCTTTCTTTCTCTCTCTATTTCGTTCTTTCTTTCTTTCTTTACCTTTTTATGATCTGTTCAGCAGACTCCTTGCCCACCAACGCTCCACAAACAGCGTAACCCTTCTTAAACCTTGTGTAACAGCTGCTTTATGCATGTGTAATCCTGAGTGTCTCAGTACAGAGAAAATTGCTTTTAACTCCCCCAGTGCTGCACGGCGGCACATTCCACACCACCTTGTAAAAGCAATCTGAGCTTTAGGGAGTTAACAAAGGATAGCTGATCCGTTCTTCCACAGAGTCCCGTGTTTTATAGGTGAAGGTGACACTTGCTCACTGATTGCTTATTAAACACCAGCTTTTATGTTTCCCCCATGACATGAGAATGGATAGTTGGCAGGATTCCTAAATAAGAAGCTTTTGAAGTGTGCAGAAATAGGTGAGAGCCTGGAATTATTAGCAGGCTAGGGCTTTGAAAATATTTTGAGTAGGTAGCTACTGGCCATCTTGAGGGAGGGTGCAGCAGACTTAATGAGAGGGAGAGATTGATGGGGGTTTTAAGCAGGGGGAGAGATAGAGAGAGGATAAGCAGAGAGAGTAAAGTGACTTGCTCAGGGTCGCAGAGTAGGTGCCAGTGTTGAGATTGAAGCGTGTCTCCAGGTTTGCAGCGCTGTCCTCTAACCACTAGGCTACACTGCCTTCCCAAATGGCTGCTGTGTCGAACCCGACAGGATTAGGGCCCGCAAAGTGTATAGTTCCTCAGGTGATGGCACTGCAGACCATAATTACACACATTATCCTAATATAATTGTAATTAAGAGTGTTAAATAGACTCCCTGTTAATGTTTCCATTCTTAACTGTGTTTTTCCTGATTTTATTCCCCTCATGATCCTGCTGTGGCATCTGCCTTCACATTAGGCTCGTTCGCACAACCAACTGTGAGCCATTGTCAGTGGCTCACAGTGGCCAGATTGGTGCTCCTGCCCATGTGTGAACCTTGCTGTTTTGGCAGTTTTCCATTGCGTGGTGTTGCTGCCATGATTCCTCTTTCCCGGAGTTTGCAGAGTGGTGTAGGTGGTTTCCTGTGCCATCTGAACAGGCAAACCACCTGCATCACTACAATTCCCCACCAACCCAACAGTGACTGGAACAACACGCAAATTGCCAGAAAGGAAAAGGGCACCAAAAACACCAATGCCATGTGAACGCAGCTCTCAAATGTTTCATTAAAACTGTTGTGAACGATTAGAAAGCAGCTGCTGCGGCAAGGCGCAGTGTGAATGAGCCTGAGTCACTAGTCCACCAGATCCCACAGCTTTACTTTGTCATTGTAGGTCCACTCACAAAGGGGATAGATAGGGAGAGCTGACAATGCAGTCAACGTGTGGGAACAAGCATGCTGGAAGAAGATCATGTTTAATGGGAACTCTAAATGGTTCAAGGCATAGGGCTATCTTCACAGCCTACTCCAGTTCACCCCATACCATACATCAGTGGGGAGGGGGCTATCCAAAGAAGTCTGCCTTGCTATGCAACACATACACACACACTAATGCAAGCCATGAGGGAGAAAGGACAGCCAAGTGGGAAAGAAAGTGCCTTCCTCCCGCCTGAAGACAGACTGCATCCCTCAGACAACACTAATGATTTCCTGGTATTCGTCTTCCTAAAATAAAAAGGTGCTTGTGAGCCATTTGTTTTCTCTGTTGTCTTTCTCTCTTACATTCATAGTCCACTGTGCACTTATATCCGTTACATCAAAAAATGCACAGTGGTCTAAGGCAGGGTTACATGGACTAGAATGAAATACATATTTCTAAAGCAAAAACTAAATCAAGTGTAGTACACATCATTATGCTTGTGGTGCATATGCAGGCAAATTCATGTATTTATTTTTAATTTTGGACCAGTAAAGGCACACTAAACTGCAGTCGCTTTTTTCCACATGCATCCTGTAGTGGGGTTGGGGGTGGGTTACATAGTCCTTTTTATTGACAATTGGAATGTTGGTCATGACACTGGGAAACTGTCCTACTCTTCTTCGGTAACTGCCATGGGAATTTTATTTTCCACCTGTACGGTGACCAGAATATGGGCAGAAACTACCTCAGTTTACTGTCTCATCTGCAGGATACTAGTTCAATGGTTCAGCGTGCCCCTCGCACTGCATTGCAGTGTTAGTTTTGGTGATGGGTATTACCACAAGTACCTGGTGTGGGATAGAGCCCGCAAACTTCTGATCTGTTGGTCCCAGAGGCGTGCACACTACCCACTTAGCCACTGACACTGACAAATGCAGAAAGTCATAATGTACCATGTGTTCCCCCCCCCCCATCATGTATTTAATTAGCCTCCTGTTCCTCATAGAAACATAGAGTTTGTCAGCAGAAAAGGACCACTTGGACCACCCAGTCTGCCCAGATGTTCTCTGCCTAATCTGTCTTCATAGACTCTCACTGGCCTCTGGTGACCCTTACTCCTCCCTCCCTGTTTTCTAATACACTCCTATGTCTATCCCATGGCATGCTTGAAGCTGATCACTGTTTTTGCCTCCACACTTTCCTTGGCGCTCTGTTCCAGGCATCTACCACCCTTTCCCTGAATAAGTATTTTGTTACATCTCTCTTAACCCTCCCCGCCCCCAGCTTCATTGCAAGCCCCCATGTCCTGCTGCTGTTACTGATTTGAAAGAGACTACACTCCTGCACCCTCTTCACCTGTGAGGTACTTATAGGTCTCTATTATGTCACCTCTCGGTCTCCACTTTTCCTTGGTGTGCATATTTAGATCTCTCAGTCTCCCCTCGTAGGGCTTTTCGTACAACCACTGCACCATTTTATTTGCTTCCTGTGAACTGCCTCCCCTCTCTGTCCTGTTTGAGGCATGGCCTCCAAAACTGTACACAGTACTTCAGGTGGGGTCTCACCAGTGAGCGATACAGTTACAACGTCACCTCTCTCTTCCTGCTGGAGATACCCCGCTATATGCACCCCAGCATCTCACTAGCCTTACCTACTGCTTTGACACACTACCCCACTACTTTGAGGTTGTCAGACGTGATACCCTCAAGGTCGCTTTCCTGTTTAGTGACTGTCAGTAAACCCCCAATACTGAGCTGCTGGGTTCCTATGCCCTAGGTGCATGATTTTGCACTTTTTGGCATTGAACCCCAGATGCCATGCTCTTGACCACTTCTCAAGATTCCCAAGCTCTCTGCACATTCTCTCCACTCCCTCCAAAGTGTCCACCCTAAAGGAGGCAGTAGGGCACAGTGGTTAAGGGCACTGAACTGCAAGCCTAGAGACCTGGGTTTGAATCCCATCAGCCCCACTTGCATACTGTGTGACCCTGCACAAACAAGTCACTTAACCACTGCGTGACCCTGCACAAACAAGTCACTTAATCTCTGTGTGCTCCCAGGTTGCACCGGGAAACAAGCTCAGACTTAGTGTGCCTTTCCTGGTTAAAAATTTCACCCATCCCCCATTGCAGATTGTGGTATCACCTGCAGAGACATACCTTCTCTTCTCTTCCAGTTCTTCTGTGTCACTTATGGAGACATTGAAAAGGACTGGTCCAAGAACTGAGCCCTGTGGCACCCCATTCGTCACTGTCCCATCATTAGAGTGAGTGTTGTTAAGCACCACCTTCTGTCTTCTATCATTTAACCAGCCTCTAACCCAATCTGCCACTTTGAATCCCATGCTTAGACTACTCAGTTTCCTTATCAGCTTCCTGTGTGGTACAGTGTTGCAGGCCTTGCTAAAGTCCAGATAGGTCATGTTCACTGCCCTTCCTTATCAGATTCATTTGGCATGACCTCCCTCCATAAATCCTTGCTGCCTGTGGTCTTATAGCCCATTGGATTCAAAATATTCTACCAGTCTTTCTTTCAGTAGGGTTTCCATTAATTTCTTGACCAATGAAGTAAGACTGAGTGGCCTATAGTTGCTAGCCTCCTGCCTTCTGCTGTGCTTATGTAGAGGTACCACGTCATCTTTTCTCCAGTCCTCCTGAACCATGCCTGTTTCCAGTGAGCTTTTGAACAAATCAAATCCAATAGAAGAGGCAGCCGGCTCAAATGGACAAAGAACACCAAGTCCACTACTAGGACACGATTCACATTTATTGTTAAAATGCAGGTATGAAAAGGACAAAGTTTGCCAGGCACCAGATGTGATAGCACCCCCCATGAACTCATCGACATCGAAACACTGAGGACTGCATGTGGGGGGTTCTATCACGTCTGGTACCCGGCAAACTTTGTCATTTTTGAACTTGCATTTTAACAATCAAAACAAGTATGAATCGTGTCCTAGTAGTGGACATGGTGTTCGCTTCCTCTGCTTCTCTTCGAAGGGCCTCCTGAGCAACATTAATATTAATAATTTTATTTAAGTGCAACTCAAAAACCAAAGCACTGTACAATAATGAAAACATCAAAAATAATAAACATGGAAAATCAGAAATTCCAACATTTTATAAAAAATACAACAGCATTTTACTGCATAGTCACTAAATGCCTGCTGAAAAAGGTATGTTTTTGAAGCTCTCCATGGTCCTACATTCCCAGGGTTCTGCTCAAAACCTCCAGAGATTGAGCATTTCGTGTCTCTGGGCCAACCCTGAGGCACTCGTTACCACCTTCTTTCCAGGAGGCTCCCTCAGTTGAGGTGTTCAAGCGGAGGCTGAAGGACCACCTCTCTGCCCTGGCTTTCCCAGTTTCTTGAGCACATCCTGTGCTAGTCCCTGCTGCAATATTCTGAATCCCCTTTTTAATCTATTTAAAATTGCTATATTTATACTTAGCATTGTTACTGTAGTATTTATTTATACTGTTTTTATTATGTCTTGTTTTAACTATTGTTAGGCGCCCAGAGTCTCTGGGATTGGGCGCCCTACATATAAAATTGCCTTGCCTTGCCTTCTGTGTCCATCTGAGCCAGCTGCCTCTTCTATTGGATTTGCAGCTGCATTTTGTGCTTGGCTCCTGACAGTGCTTTTTCCTTTGAGCTGCCCCCTTCTCTACATACTTTGAGCTCTTGAACAAGGCTGTCAGTGGGGCAGCTAGCACCTCCCTGAGTCCTTTCAGTACCCTTGGTTCCATAGTTCCATAGCCTTCTCCACCTTTAGAGCTGCCATAATCCTTCAGGACTCTTTCCTCTGAAAATGGACATGTGTTCACCCCACACCCCATTCCTACTACTCCATAAAAAATTGGCTGGACAACAGGACACAGAGGGTAATAGTAAATGAAGTCCACTCCGAAGAAAGGGGGTTACTAGCGGGGAACCGCAGGCTTCAGTACTGGGTCCAGTCCTTTTTAATGTCTTTATAAGTGACATCGCAGAGGGACTGGAAGGAAAAGTATGCCTGTTTGCAGATGACACAAAGATCTGCAACAGGGCTGATACACAGGTGGGGGGGGGGGGGTGGAAGCGTGAGAAAGGGACTTGTCAAGATTGGAAGAATATTCAAAAGTATGACAGCTTAGATCCAGTGCAAAGAAGTGCAAAGTAACAAAAACAGAAACAGTTTTGGGAAACAAAAACCCAGGGGAAGAGTACACAATGGGGAAGGGGAGAGGCATTAACAACAAAAATGGAAAGGGACCTGGGGTAGTCATATCAGATGACCTAAAGGTAAGCAAGCAATGTGAAAAGACAGTAAGAATGACTGGGGAGATACTAGGATGTATAGGGAGAGGCATCACCAGTAGAAAACAGGAAGTTGTTATCCTTCTGCACAGACAGTTGGCGAGACCCAATCTGGAGTACTGCGTGCAGTTCTGGAGAACCCATCTTCACAAGGATATAGACAGGATGGAGGCAGTCCAGAGGAGGGCAACTAAAATGGCGCAGGGTCTGCAAGAGAAACCATACGAAGAGAGACTAAAGGAGCTTAATATGTATACCCTTGAGGAAAGGAGGGGGAGGGGGACTTGATAGAAACTCTCAAGTACCTCAAGGGAATCAACAAAGTCCAATGGGGGTAGCATCGTTCAGAAAAAGAGATGAGCAAGAACAAGGGGACACAATTTGAAGATGGGGAGATGGCTCAGGGGTAATGTGAGGAATTATTTTTTCACAGAGAGGGTGGTTGGATGTGTGGAATGGCCTGCTTGAGGAGGTCATGGGATCAAAAACAGTGCGGGAATTCAAGAATACATGGGACAGACATAAGGCAATTCTAGTGGGGGTAGGAGGAAGTAGGCTATTGGTTAACTAGGATCTGCAGCTTATCCATTAGGTAGGGAAATGGGCAGACAAGGTGGACCAAGCGGTCCTTATCTGCCATCAAATTCTGTGTTTCTATGTAAAGTCTTATCCTCTTTACCAACTCCTTTGGCTATCCTTGTCTGCACCTTTGCTCCCCCCACTGCCTTTCCATCTTCCCTTTGTTTTACTTGATATACAACCCTGTCCCCCTTCCTCTGTTTCCTTATCCCTCCTGAATGCCACTCTTTTTTCCTTCATCACCTTGGCCACTTACTTCGGGAACCATAATGGTTTCATTCTTATTCTGCTTTTACTCACTTCATTCATGCAAAGGTTGGTTGCTTTAATTTTGCACTCCCTTATTTTTCCTCAGCAGGCCTCTACCCCTCCCGGGCAATCCCCCCCCCCAATGAGGCACTTTCTGAGGCATTCTCCCATTTCTTTAAAATCTGTCCTCCTAAAGTCCAGGACCCTTGTCCTCATGTGGTTTGCCTCAGTTCCTGTCCTAATATCAAACCACACTGTATGGTGATCACTGGTACCCAGGGTACTGCCCACTGTGATGTCTGCAATGCTGTCCTTGTTAGTGAGCACCAAGTCCAGCACTGCCCTATCTCTAGCGATTTATTTATTTATTTACTTCGATTTTGGTAACCAGGGAAGCCCACTGAGACCAGAGATCCCTTTTTCAGGGGCGACCCGGGATTAGTTACAGAGAGTACATATCTTGGCAACTTTACACAACAGTCTTAGAAAAATACATTTGAAGATTCATTGTGTACATACATAATAGAATAGTATAGGATGACATTAGATAAAATACATAACAAGGAGTGTAATACATAGGAGCAACAGTAGTGCAGCGTTAGCTGAGTACTTAATTAGTCACAAGGGCTACATAGATGGGTATTAACATACATAAGTTTATGGTTTGTACATAGTGCACAGTAGGGTAACATCATTTGGCACAGAGAACAGAGGGTGCCACTAGGTTAATAGAAGTTTAGGACTGTTTCAAAGGCACCTTAGCAGTGCACGTAGGGGAGTTATAGGGAAAGCAGTTGAAGTAGTCACTGGAGGTTGCAGGGGGGAGATCTTGACCAGGGGCTAATGGTTACAGCCACAGAGACTCAGCTCCAAGAGATACGCTTTGAGGCCCAATTTAAATACTGGGAGAGAAGACTTGTTGACTAGACTTTCAGGGAGGGCATTCCATAAGAGGGGGGCAGCATAAAGGAAGGAGTGCTTGCCTTGGTTGGTGCAAACCCGGGGGATGGCAAGGTGGCCTCTAGCTGAGGATCGAAGGGTGCGGTGCTGGATCTTGGGAGTGAGTAGATCACGCAGGTGAGGAGGTGGGCCAAGGGAGGTGAATTTGAAAGCCAGGCAGGCAGGGGAGTAGGTCAGCTTGTGTCGGAGGGAGGGCCAGTTTAGGTCCTCTAGGGCCTTGCAGTGATGCTTCCTGGGGAGAGAGTTAGTAGCAAAGCGAGCCATTTTATGATAGAGTGTGGTGAGCTTGTTGAGCTCAGTCTCTCGGAGAGACTGCAGTAATGGGGCTCCATAAAGGATTGAAGGGAGGAAGTTGCAGTTTCTTGATTGCACAATGAGCCTCGCCAGAGGAGTTTCCCAGGCGATGAGGGAGGCCCATCTTCTGGTGGACGGTTCGGGTTAGGGAGATGATGTGTGATTTATAGGTCAGTTCTTGGTTGAGGAGGACCCCTAGGTACTTGAACTGATCCAGGACCTCAACCCTCTTCGCTAGGGAGGAGGTGAGCTGGAGTAGATCGCTTCTATCAGCGCCGAACCATCTGGTCCCAAACAGGACGGCCTTGGTTTTGTTGTCATTCAATTTTAGAGAATTTGCAGAGAACCAGGCCTCAAGGTCTCAGAGACAAGCCTACAGCTTGGTAGAGATGACATTAGGGTGGGGGTGCTGAAGTAGACCGTATCATCTGCATAGAGAATGAGGTTACTAGGTCTGCAATCTCCCTTGATGTCGTTTATGAAGAGTGAGAATAGTAAGGGGCCCAGGATCGAGCCCTGGGGTATCCCAGGGTCCACGGGTCTTTCACCAGATTGTGAGCCCCTCCAGTGGACTTTTTTGGTTCTGTTGGACAGGTAGCTCTTGAACCAGGAGAGGGCATGTGCATCCAGGCCTAGTTGCCAGAGCTTAGAGAGGAGTTCATGGTTTACCATGTCAAAGGCCTTGGATAGGTCAATGAATAGGGCGCCTGTTGGGAAACCTTGGTCCATGGCCTTGAGGATGTCAGATGTGAGCCAGATTAGAGCGGTGTCAGTGCCATGGCCTTTCCTGCACCCATGTTGTACATCGGAGAGTAGTAGGTGCTGTTCTAGGTAGTCCTGCAGTTGATTATGTACGAGCCTCTCCTGTACTTTTCCAAGAGGGCTGAGGAGGGAGATTGGCTGGTGGTTACCCACAAGGACCCGGGGACCTTTCTTATGGACTGGGACAATAGTCAAGACCTTCCATTTGATTGGGATAGTTCCTTCGAGGAGTGACCCGTTGATCAATAGGGTGACAGGATAGGCAATAGCCGTGGCAGCTGCTCTCAGCAGTCTAGGTTCGAGAAGGTCATGCCCAAGGGAGGAGTTGGGATTTATTTTGAGGAGCAGTGGAAGTACAGCGGATGGTTTGACTAGTTTCAGATGGAATTGGGGCCGTGGGAAGATTCAGTCCCTAGCGATGTAGGGAGGGGACCAGGGGGAAGCTGTGGGCAGGGATTATGAGGGACTAGAGAAGAAGTCCGAGAAGGCTTCAGCAACTGCCGAAGGGTTGCTGGTCAGGAAGTTATCAACCAGAAGTGAGTCATTAGGTGAGTTTGTGGTACCCTTGAGGAGGGAGTTAATGTGACCCCAGAATTTCTTAGGGTTGCTGAGGTGACCTGTTTGGAAGTCCCTTAGATACTATAATTTAGCCAGTTAAGAGGTTTTCTTGCAAAGGTTCCTCAGTTCCCTGTACTTCTCCCACTCAGTTGTGCTGCCAGAGGATTTGTATAGTCCCCAGGCCCTGTCTCGGAGTATCATAGTTTGCTTAAGGTTAGGGGTCAGCCATTTGTGGCACTTTCCCTGAACCCTTAGTTTCTTTCTTGGAGCGTGTAGGTTAGCCAAGGCCAGGAATGAGTTGGAAAAGTAGTCGAGCGTCTCATCGAGCAAGGGGAGAGAGATGATGGGGTTCCAGTCGACAGTCCCCAGGGCTGAGCAGAAGTCTGCAGGGACAAATCTGCTAAAATTCCTGGCTTCTATGACTCGAGCAGGGGTTTTAGGAGGTTTATTGGACCAGATACAGAAGGTTGGAGAGTGGTCACTCAGGGAGTCAGACATGATCCCAGCAGTAAGTATACGGTCGGGGCAGTAGACTAGAGCCCAGTCAATCAGGGAGTGGTTGCCAGTTTTAGCATTGTGCCTGGTCGGGAGGTCAATGACTTGGGTGAGAGAGGAATAGAGTATTAGGTTCTTTGTCGTGGGAGACCCTAGGGCCAGCCAATTTAGGTTGAAGTCACCGAGAAGGATAACCTCCCCTAAGGGATGCTCCATGAGGGTGTTGATTAGCTGTTCTAGGGAAGCGACAGCCGAGTGAGGTGGGACGTAGGTGCAACCTATGTAAAGGGGCTTAGTGTCACCAAGGAGCACTTTAAGGATCAAGATCTCACTGTGCAAGTCGCAGGAGGCAGGTTGGTCGACCTGCGTGGCATTCAAGGTGGAGCTAAGGTAAATGAGAACCCCACCTCCTCTTTTTTTTCCCCACTCTGTCCTTTCTGAAAACCTGGTATCCAGCTAAGTCCACTTCGTGAGGGAGGATCTGGGGTTTGAGATAGACAGAGAAATATATTAGTAAGTAGGCAGGGAGGAGGGAGGGTCACCGGAGACCAGTTAGCGTCAATGACTCAATCAATCAAAACTTTATTTATAAAGCACCCTTTCCCAGGGGTTTGGAGCACTGTACAGTACATACTCAGCGTGTATAAAACATTATAAAACACATTACAGAGCATAAACATACATCAGTTTCAGATCATAATATTAATAAGCATCAATGATAGTCACAGACTCTAATATTTCATATTATACCAAGCTAAATGCATGCTCGAATAAGAACGTCTTGAGCCCACCTTAAAGGTTTCCATCAAGGAGACCTCTCTAAGATAGGCCTTGAACAAATTCCATAGGACAGGTGCAGCCACAGAGAAAGTCCAATCTCCAGAAAGCCGCAGCCTCGTCCTGGGAACCATCAGCAGGCCACCCTCGGAGGAGTGAAGAAGGCAAAGCCAGGCAGTGGGGAACCAGGAGGTCTTGCAGATAGTCAGGTCCCCGACCATGTAGGGCTTTATAGGTTAGCAATCTTGCGGGTCTGCAGTGACAGATTAGGTGGGAAACCTCTGGGCAGACTGGCTTGGCAAAGTGGTCCTTTTCTGCTGACAAATTCTCTGTTTCTATGTCCTGCTTGCACTCACAGCTCAAACTAGTGTTGCTCAGATAGCATCCTAGAAACTAGGATACTAACAGATACCTCCTATTTGGCCAGATAGTTGCTGTGGTAGGATAGCAGTGCTATCTGACCATGGATCCTACCCTGTAGGATGCAGTGCATGGATCCTGCAAATGTTGTGAATCCTGTGGATCCTAGCAACAAGCGTTGTGGATCCTAGCAACAGATCCAGCTGAAATCCTAACTATCTAACCTCGGATCCCTGGATCTGACCTAGGATCCCTGGGTCCTAACTAGGATCCATCGCTATCTGATCCTGGATCCTACATCTGTCTTTGGTAGGATTTCTGGTAGGATCATAAGTAGGATACCAGCACTATCTGACAGATAATGGTAGGATCCCCAAAAGCACTATCTGAGCAACACTAGCTCAAATATGTGTAAATTCCTCACTTTCCATTTTACTTTTAGTATTCAGAACACTGCGATCACGTCCCCTCTTGGCCCTCACTTCTCTAAGCTTAATAAATTGAGTAAATAATTTATGTGCCGGCACTCCATATCCCATGGCTGGTTTAAAAGGAAGTTATACGTGTATTTAATGTAATGTATTGTATCTTCTTGTTTCCATGTTTTAGACATTGTACTGTGACACTGCTTATTTCGCTGTGCCTTATTCATTGTACTTCAGTGTGCTTGTGACTGGACTCTCCTGGGTCATGACTGAACACAGGCATTGTATTGTTTCATGTACTTACCTGGTTTTCAAAAACCAAATAAATACGACATCCCTCACGCCATTCAGGGGGTCTGTTTTAGTGACAGAGGGTATCCTGGTCAGAAATGGAAGGGGGGGACACCCCTCTGAATAGTGCACATAGGACCTCTAACTTCCACCTGATCAGTGTCAGCTGTACTTGTAAAATGTGTAAGAAAAATCCAGCCATCTGACTGACAGAGAAACACTCCAACCTGTGTAATTACTTTTTTAAATAATTTTGTTTAAAAAAAAAGTTGTTTTTAAATAGCCACTTTTTGCTAGTGCTGTTTATGCCATGTTAGCTGGTGTCCATTTGACAAAATGCCTAAAACAAAAGAGTCGAATCAGCAGCTAAAAAAATGATTCACTGAAATGTTTGGCATCTAGAGCCAATACTGACCTGGACAGCAGGCTACTGCATTGGTAGCTCAGCTGGCAACCAGAGACATTTTTTCCACCTCCTCCCATCCCCCACCACACAAAGGGTGTAAAGAAAAAACTAAAAACAAGATTGAGTTTCTGAGATTTGACCCTGTGTGTTGATATTTACTTTATGAAGGGCTAACAGGAAGCATTGGTTAAAGGCCAGTGACCTGTTTACTCTGGTTCCCTAGGGGGACAGTCACCATTGCTTGAATATATAGGCACATCACAACATAACGAGGCAAGGAAAGCTGATTTTGGTATTTTCAAGCAGCAGCTCATGGTAGCCCTGATTTGTTTATTTTCTGAACATTTTGGCAAACATGGCTTTTGGAGTGAGCCATTCCCCCACCTCCTGCATTTTATTAACATTCTAAAAATTTCTGATCTTTGTTCTGTTCAGCATTCCAAACCATCAGAGCAGTCGAGAGCTCATTACTGCAGCGTGTTGTACAGCATTTGCTCCCAGTATGCTCAGCATCAAAACATTCTAGGGCACTGATGAAGAGTGGCGTGGTGCTGAGCAGGTCGCCGAACCGGCAAATCCTACAAAACAATGATTCACGCTCCAAAAAGAAAACTGCCCACAAGGCGTACTTACTCAACTGATGAATGCCTTTACTGGAAAAATAAAAAAGAAAGTACAAACTATATACGGAGGAGGTCTCTGACCAGACACCTCGGCGCTTTGAGTTGCTACATAGCGCGTCGTCAGGGGGATCTCCATATGCTGCCTTTCTGTCCACACCAATTAATGCCAGTCTTGTCCAGTGGTTACATCGGAAAATATTTTGTAGGGGGAACTCCTAAGCCCCGTTTACACCACCCAATTTGCATTTAATTAACTCATGCGCAACAGTTGATGCGCTGCAAATCCCACCGTGTAGACACTCACCAGTGCGCTGTAAGATGCATTCAATTCCACTTTTTAATCTGATGCCAGAGAGGGAACGTTTAGTGGATCAAGCATGTTGCAAGGTGGTGTAAACCCTCTTCTGCACTTGATCCGCTCCGGTGGCCAATTTTCCTGTACTGCACCAACAAATTAACCATGCCCCTCTGAAGGAACAGCCCTGCTACGGTGCACACTGCAGCGCTGCACAGTGGGCTGCATAAACAGTTTATTAAGGGCTCAGCTGGTAGCGCACCAGAAAGAGGTGGCCGAGATTCGGGAATGATGCCGTAATGTAAACACAGGTCTAGATTTATTTTTTTGTTGCAGTTTATTTACCCAGGACAGCCCAGCTGAGCTGTCACATCTTGTTTCCAGTAGGGTCCTGCTCTTATCCATTTCTGCAGCTGGATGGACTAAAGCACTGGGAGATTAAGTGACTTGCTCAAGGTCACACAGTATTTGACTCTGCAGGGTTTGTATCTGTGATTTACCATTTCCAAAGTTGTGCGTAACCGATGTTAAAATAACTTGTGTGATTTCAGTCAGCGCTCAGAACCACAGAGACTGTTATCCTGCATACAGTTGTCATCTCGTGTGGAAACAACGAAGGTGTAGGATTCCACTTCACAGGTGGGGGTGTTGAAGCATTGCGTTCAGTTTAAAAATTAAAAAGTTACTCTAGCCAACTTGAGAGACTTACAAATTCAATTGTCATCAGGCTCCTGCTGTAGGCGTTAGAGAGGTTGGAATTGGTAGGGTTAGGAGGATAGCATTGGTTGTAGGATTATTTAGGGAGGTACTGGAATGACTACAGTACACGACAAGGACAAGATGCACTCAGAACTAAACAGCAAGGTGCTCTGCTTAAATTCTCAACACTCAGTTAATCATTCAGTTCCAGTTTTCATTTATTGTGAACACACAGTGCAGGTTATTCAGCTGTTGTGGGTACATTACTCAAAAGAGCTTCATGAGGGGATTGCTGCTACTGCTTTAATGGTTAACTGAGTTTTGAGTATTTTCACGGAGCACCTCACTGTTTAGTTCTGAGGGTGTCTTGTCTTGTATTTGTACTACAGTATTGAAGGGCTGGCTACTCGAGGATGCATGTAAATGCTTGTGTAAGATAACTGTAACTCTGACTTACACTCTGTGTGCCTCTGCTGAGGAGGGTAGTGTATACAGAACCAACAACCCAATGGCATTCTCCATCTTGTCTAATTCTAATAGATTATGCTCTCTAATAGATGGTCTCCACAAAGCTGGAGTTAGCACACTTTTGGGGGTTCCACTGCTATGGGGTTGCTGGGATGTGGTCCTGTAGACCAAAGGTACCTTAAGGAGGAAGGCCTCAAAAGCATATGAAGGAACAGCCAAGCACTGACTTCCTATAGGATAGACGAGATGTAACCAGGAAATGACCTGTCCTGGACAGAACCCAGTATTATCAAGGGAGAGAAGGAAAGTTGGAGTAACAGCTCCACTCTGGCTCCAGCTGTCTGTAGGATTCAGGATATACTCTAGTTTATGACCTCAAAAACAGAGGAGAGGAAAATTCTTTGCATAGGATACCTCTGGGGAACCAAGACCTAGGTCGTTATCATTCAAGGCTAAGGATTACTTATTGTTTCTGGCACAGGAACTCAAATATGCTGCTTTTTTGTTTTTATAATATCTTTTTTTTTATCCCTTCTGCACTGCCCCGGAACTCCCTCCTGTCCCCCAAGGCCCACCACTGCCCCAGGCCCAAGCTGAATTTCTAAGCTGTCATCTACCACAGAGCCTCGGCTTGCCCTCCAGGCAGGAATGGTGGAGGGGAAGTAACTCTGAACAGTTTTATGTTTCATCAGGAGTCCCCTCTTCCTGGTCAGGCAGGGGGATGCAGTGGCACTGGGGGGATCATTCATTGTCAGGTGCAGGGCATTGTGCTTTTTCTCATTTTCTGTTCCTGCCCTGTAGGAGCCATGTGAGCAAGAGGTGCAGGCACGCCAGTGTGATGATATCTGCAGCCAGGGTGGCTCCTCCCACCCCAAGTCATGCGTCCTACCGTTCCCTGCATCCAGGGGGCAATATGGCAGCAGCAGATGGACCCTCCCTCCTCGGGGAAGGAGCGTGTCCTCTGGGACGTTCAGTACTCCCCCCCAGGCTGGCCCCAATGACTTGGGCTCAATTCCGAACCTCCGTTGTCGGTGTCATGAGCAGCAGCGCTATGGCTGCACGGACGGGCCAGCAAATGTGCTGCTTTAAGCAGAGGGATGAATGTCCCTCTTTCTGTCTTAAGGCTTCTACCAAACCAAAGGCTTTGGAGGGCAGGTCATATGACTAAGGGAGCTGTTCATGGAAGGACTTCACCTTTGGGGAGGTGCTGTGAGGTTGAAGCCATTGCCAAAGGAATGAAAGGATTACTAAATGAACCCCAAGGAGAAGGAAGACTTACTGACAGGTCCTACAGGCTTGGCTGCCTAGATACACTGGATAAGGCTCACATGAAGTTGAAGCCAGACCCTTGAAGAGCAAGGCCAATTAAGGACAATGTTGGATCCAAGCACTTAAGGGGCAAGGCTCATTCTGGACAATGCTGGAGCCAAGCCCTTGAGTGGCAAGGCCCATTCTGGACAACGTTGTAGTCAGTCCCTTGAGGAGCAAGGCCCATTCTGGAAAACATTAGAGCCAAGCCCTTGAGGGAGGACAGTGTTAGAGCCAAGCCCTTGAGAGGTAAGGCCCAGTGAGATGAGGTTGGAGCCAAGTTCTTTGGCAGGGCAAGACTTGAAGGGATGAGCCCTTCAGGGGAAGATGATGGGTTGAGTTTGAAAAGCTGAACTGGGTGGTGTGCGCCCAGGAGTTGAGGAATGCTGAGGTGAGTGAAGGCCCAAGAAGTTGATTGAAGAGGATACTGAGTACCTGGAGGTAGCGTGAGGACTATGATATGGCTGGCGAAAGGCCAGGTAGGTAAAAGGATAAGGAGGGTACAGCCCAGTATGGCTGCATACCATAGATATTAGCTCCCAGGAGAAGACATGGACAACTGCCTGTGCAGGCTAGTAGACACTGCAGAAGCAATGAAGCAGCAGGCTGAGAACCCAGTCCTGAAGAAGGGCAAAATTCAAGGCCCAAAAGAGCAAAAGGGGGACAAATGAAGCACCAACAAGGGGGGAGGGCAGCAGAGAAAATGGAGAGAGCATCAGCCGAGCAAAGCTGGGCCAGAGGGTTGGGGAGGCAGGATAGCAGAAGGACAGAATAAGGCAGCAGGGAAGGGTTGGAGACCCAGCAGGGAGAAACAGAGCTTGGCGCTAAGGAGGGGCCAGGACGTGGGAGGAGGGCAAAGGGAAGATGGGGTAGCCAGGGAAGGAAGAGGCAGCAGGAGGGGAGAGCAAGCCAAGCAGGCAGGGGAAACAATAGACAGTGCCCAGCAAGTGAGGTCAAGGAACCACCTGCTTGGCAGTGAAGAGTAGGAAGCAGGAACCCTAGTAGCATGACTGTCAGGGACCCAAAAAGAGGCAGACAGGAAGAAGCAGCAGGCAGCAACACAGTAATGCTGTGGAAGAAGGGTCATTGTGGCGGCAGCCCCAAAGGAAGCACACCCCCAGCAGTGGGCAGCAGAGAATCACCGCAGAGCTGACCACCACCAGGTACCAGTGAAGAGGTGGTAAAGGATGGCGCACACAAGCAGAAGGAACAGAGGGAGAAAATGACCCAACAGAGTGGGGGGAACCCCCAAGCTGCAGCAGTGACTGGCAGCAGGAAGGCGGGCAGGTTGAGCTACCGAGAGCCATGCAGCTGCAGAAACAAGACTTTTGGATGCCAGGCATGCATAGTTTAAATACCACTGGTGGGGTGTGGGTAGTGTTGCCCCCTAACGCACCAAATCATGGACTAAGCCCTTCAATTATAGTGGTGCAGTTGTGCCACTTTTATTAGGTTTACGTAGGTGCTTCTTTGTTAAACCTCAGTTTCTTCACCTTAATAGCATGGCAGTCTCTGGATGGATTAATCTGAGATTTGGCATGCACATACTTGGTTGCTCAAGGGGGGGGAAGAAACAGAACCCTTCAAGGGGTGGGCATATCGTCATCCTCAAACCAGGGCCAATGTTTCAATGTTAATAGTTCCTCATAACTCCCTAGATATGCATCAGCATGCACTCCAAAGCTAAGTGCTGGTGGCATATCCCCAGTCTTTCCCAGTCCCTCACAACTGTTGTCCACATGTGCATATCTCAGGCCACCAGGGGCATACATGCAGCAGGACAGGAACCCACCTTCACTGGAAAAGGTGAATATAAGGGTGAGTGCTCCTATCTCTTTTGGCTGGTCCATAGCTGCAACCCAGACTCTTGAATCTAGGTCGCTAGTACGGCAGTCAGATCGACAGCTGCTGGAAGAGGAAGAAACTGATATTGGCCCACTGGCCAAATGCTGATAGATTTTTTGTATTGGGCTAGTAAAAATTTATATTCATTAGACTTGCTGGCTTGTATTGGAGATGGTAACATTTTAATAAATAAATCAGTTGGGACAGTGAACTGGCCATGGGGTCAGTGGATTTTCTCAAATCCACTAGTCCTGCTGGCTAGTGGTTGCAAAAGTTTATTTCGATCTCTGTGCTGGCCTCTGCAGATTTTTACTGTTCAAGTGATTATAGGAAGAGCACTCCTGACCAATTGGAGCACTCCATTCCTTTGCTTGTGAGGCACTCTAAATTATTAAAGTGTATCTCATGCACAGCTGCCCAGAAACACATAAGTTTGGAGAATCTCGTTACCTTTTTTATTTTAAAATAGCACTCTAGATGGCCCGGTGGTGTGGAGGGATGAGGCACTGTGCCTCACCTGCTGCTACACCAGCGATGCGAGATCAGGGATGGACCTGGGTCACTGGGGGTTGGCCGGGAAGAGAAGGATCAAGCATCCGCCAGACTGCTCTCCTCCTCTGAGGAGGGAGGGACATGGTGCCCGGCACATGTCTGGTCTCTAGCAGCGACTAAGGATATAGGCAGCCAGGGACTGCAATGTGGGAAATAGAGGAAAAGCAGGCGGTGACATCCTATGCACACACAGAAGTGTGCATAGGTATGTCTGGATGACATTGCATGTTCATTCCTCCAAGGGAGAATAACTTGGTGGAAAAATGGCCAGGCGCAGTGTGGGGGTACAGACTGACCCTCTGCAGGCTCTGCAGTGGCTACAGAGCCCTCTCCTGGAACCAGATCTGTTTGACGGTGAGTGAAAGACACCAGCCCCCACCATGGGGGGGGGGGCTAAGCTGTGAGGGAATCACCAGGATTGATGGTAAGTCCCTGGGATGCCGGGTGTGGGTCTGGGGAGGGAGTCGGCCGGAAGGATGCCTGCAGCCATCTGAGAAGGAGTGAAAATAGATTAACTGCAGAGAAAAACAGCACCCCAGCTGGACTTACATAGAAACATAGAAGTTGACCGCAGATAAGGACCACGAGGCCCATCTAGTCTGCCCATTTCTTTTTCTACCTTATGAATGTGCCATTGGCATTTGCTCTGTCAGTAGCCTGTCTAGTCATACACATCTGTATTGCTCCCTTATACCTATCCCATGCCTGTTTGAAGCCCTGTACTGTATTCATATCCAACACTTCCTGAGGTAGGCCATTCCATGCATCCACCACCCTTTCTGTGAAAAAGAACTTCCTCACATTACCCCTTAATTGGCCTCCCTCTAATCTCATGATGTGTCCTCTTGTCTTGCAATGCATTAATATATTCACAGAGTCGCTCGCTGTGGTATGACAGGTTTCACTTGTGTCAGCTTCATTTCGCTGTTCTACCACTCGAAGTACATGCGTAAAAGCCACTCTTGTGTCACAAGTGACTGTGGGGGACATATTAACACGCAGTTTATTCATTTATTTATTTAGAAATCTTTTGCCATGAAAGGCATGCTGAGCCAAAGCTCATTGCCAGGTGTGACTGGGGGGAGGGGGGATATGCATGGGAGAATACATCAGATAAGCAAAACAAAATAACAGTATAAATACAGTGCAGAGAAGTATGTTACTGCAAGTGAAAAACAGCACAAACCTAAAAAAAAAAAAAAACACCAATGGTACCATTGTACATGATGAAAACTTACTTAATAAACAAGGTGCAAAATAAGCAAGTAAGGTGTGCAAAAAATCTGCAGTTTTAGGTGAGAAATATAGAAACATAGAAACATAGACTTTGATGGCAGAAAAGGACCACTTGGCCCACCCAGTCTGCCCATTTCCCTACCTACTGGAAGAAGAATACTAGATGGCCAGAAAGAGGATTGCAGCCTAGTCGCACCCCAAAAAAGAGTGTAGAAAAAAAAAGATGAAACCAGTGGTGCAGTGGGCTGAAGTGCAAATGCCTCACTGCGTGCCACGCCAGGAACCCAACCAGGAGAAGGAGGATTGAGTGTCCCAAGATAGCTCTGTTCCTCCTTGGAGGGGGGAAGGGGGGGGAACAGCACATGCCGCTGCTTGTCTGCCACCCAGCGGAGACTAGGTGAGGCAACATGCAGCCACCTCCAGAGGGCTGCGCATGGGGGCATTTGAGTACATGCAGCATCTTCAGTTCACACACCCACACACTTGCATGTGCACTGACCTCCAGGAAGGGTGTACCCAGAAAAAAAAATGAGCTGGCTGCAGCAGGATGGGGGCAACCCCTCGCAGGCCCTGCACCACTCACCGGGCATGCTCCTTCACTAGATCCTGACATCCAAAGGGGTACATCCCCGAAGATCCCATCGGGGGGGGGAGCAAGCCACAAGGGAAGGAGGATGGATGGGATAAGTACCTGGGGAAGGTGGGAGACAGAGCTGGGGGGGCCTGATCTGATGGGGCAGGCCAGCTTGAAGAGGACAAACAATAAAAACAAAAACCTTTTGCAGACTTTAAAAATGCAACCCCTCCAAATGTGTCAGCTGAAAAGAGGCAACTAACATGAACTGCTGTTGTAAAATGTAACCTTTATGGGGTATATTTGACTAATAGATACTCTCTGGTTGTTATTCTGAACTGACTGTTTTGAGTTGCTATACAGTTTTGCACACTTTACGGTTTCACTGTTATATTTGCTGTATTTTCGTGCATATTAAGCAAGAAGGCATAATCATACTTTAAAGCAGCAGGGCAATCGAAACAGGGCCAATAATGTGACCCAACCTTTTTTCACTGTAAAAGATATCAGGCATCTTCCAGTTTTATTTGGTGGTAAAATGTTCTAGTTTTGAAAAAAATCTGTGTATTTTATAACTGTTTTCATTTAGTTTTTTTCTCAAGAAAAAGACACCCTTCACATTTGGCACAGAAATAGCATTATAGAGCTGAGAAGTGTCAGGATTGAGAAAATAAAAAAATGGCATGGTGCGCAGCACAGGAGGTGCCTAAAGAAGTAGATGTTTCATATATGCTAGTACTTTTATTAAGTGTAGCTGAAACTATACCTTTTTGGAAAAACATTTTTCGTTGCACTGCTGCTGTAAATTAATGATCTGTTAATCACCTTCCAGAGATGTAATGTGGCAGGAGGCGTAGCCAAGTGCCACATGCCCAAGAGTTCATGAAGTGACTATTAACGCAACCCCTGGGAATACCTTATTGCTATTATAAAAACATTTTTTTTTATAAATAATGTACCTCGTTCAGCATTTAATTAGGCTCTGCATGTGTGTTAATCAGAGATTAGCATAAGGCTGATAGAATTCTTATAGCCAGTCTGAAAGCTCCACTTTTCAGACCCCTTTTGTAATTTGTATTATTCCATTGTCCCCTTCTGCCTGAATGCACTTGGAAAATAGTTGCATATAGCTCAGTGTGCCTCTGGGCCAACTATTTTTTAAATAAAGAAAACATATACGTGCATATTAATGGTAATTTAAAGTCGAAAGAGCTATTGGGTCCATCATGTACTTGCGTTCTATTATTTTTTACATGGAACAAGTATGAGTGTCGATAACATACTGTTTTTAATTAAAATACGGTATTCTGACTTACCATGGTGTCGTTCTTTTTTAGCGTGTTCCCCTGTTAACCCATCCTGATCCCTCAGAACCACAGCGTTGTGATGATATCATGTTAGCCACAAATCTGTAATTATGTCTCCCTTCCCCCCAGCTCATTAGGAAAAGTTGTTTTAAAAATGCTATAAGACAAAAACGGATGGTGCCATTAGCATAATCTCCCTTAGTCTGGGGTTTCATTTTTCTTCCCCTCTAGCAGCAGGAAATCGATGCTGTGAGTGTAATGACATCACACAGTTTCCCACAGAATGCTGCTGCTTTGAGGACCTCAGGAAGAGGCAGCTGTGACCACCAAACCACAATGCAGTGTTACGTTTCAGCATTTTTTTATTTAATAAAGGATCCCTTTGCTACAGAATATACTTTTAAAAGCTGTTCTGCATGTTAGTGTGAAAGGTTTGACCTATACTTTTGTAACGTAGTTTAAATTACCCCTTCTGTCCGTTTTCCCGTTGTGAGTTTGATTCAGTATTTTGTTCACACTTGAAACCATAAAAAGTGTTCCTTTTAAATATGGCAATTCTTAGGCTTTCATCAGTATCCTCTGTTGATTTTGATTACACGTTACATAGCATTACTTTTATTGAGACTAAAATGACTAGCATGCAGCAAACAATGCTCCCTAACTACATGGGCCAGTTACAAAACAGCTAAGAATACTGACAAAAACCTGGAGATAGCCATATTAAAGGGCAACTCTCTACTATAATAAAAAGCTTAATGCCACTAGATTTATACCAATTATGTTTTAACTGTATTGTTTTCTAGTTTTTTTTTATTTTCTTTGTCGCTGGTCTACAAAATATTCCAGATAATGCAGTACTTTTTTTGTTGAGTCTTTCAAAATGTATGTGACTCTCCCCTGCTCACCTCACAACTGCTGTTTGTGACATCACAGTCTGTTGTTATGGTGAGCACTATGATGTCATAAACAAATGCACTGTGAGGTAATATCGTGGACAAAACCATGCACATCAAGGCCAAGCTGCACGTAGCATGTGTGGCTTTACAGCAACAGGGGAATTACAGCAATACAAAAATATCACTACCCCTTGACATTCACCAGCAAGAAGGAAGTGGATGTAGCCACTGCTGGTCGGGTGCTTGGCTGAGCCGCTGCCATGGTGGAGTGGCTAGAGCACCTGACCTTGTAGAGGATGGGGTTGGGGGAATGTCCCTGCTAGGGAATCTTTTTCGTTTTACATTTTATTTCTTGCCCCTGTGTCCACACCCCCTCAGAATTGATTATAATAGTTCCGGGGGCATGGGGGTGAAGTCCCCCTCAAAACACAAGAAAAACTTTTGGATGTTGCCGCACGCTGTTTGTAGGCACACAGCCTTGATCTGCGTGGTTTCATCCGAAACATTATGACCTCATGCCGAGGTTAACGTGAGAGAGGCAAATGTTTTTTTTACTGACTTTTTAGGTAGACTACCAGGATGTGCTGTAAACCTTGCAAAGGAACATTGAAAATGAAAACAAGTATTCTCTAGTACATTTAAATAGCTGAAAGTTAAACATCTTATTTTTGAAAGTACATGCTGAAGTTCAATGCTGCTCTTTAAAAGGAGCGCTGCTTTTACTATTTCAAACGCAAAAAAGAGGGCTAACACAGAGTCAAAATGGGGGAAGGGTACCATATAATATGGGAGATAAGGGGCAGTCTAAAATAGAATTAATAGGTAAGGGTAAATAGTTTTGCTGCAACATTCAAATGGCAGTGAAACAAAACGGATTTTATGCGTCCAAATTGAGTTTAGAGGGCCCAGCTATACCACATGAACCTTTGAAAAAACATCAAATTGAGCCACATCATTTCCGTGTAGGGTTGCTACCTGTCAGGTTTTTTACCTGGTGATCAGGTTTTCGTGGTCCTTATCAGGTAATCCGGTTTTGCTGTGTGCTGGTCAGGTTTTTGAGTACTCACATACTTTTGTAACAAATGTTGTCATATTATTCATTGTTTCAGCTGCATGTCCAGGTTATGAACAAGTTCTGTTGTCAGTATAGCCCTTTGATTGTGAAAGCAGTCAGCCTGGGAGGTGTAAAGTATGGCCATTAACACCATTAGCACTTAACTTAATCTTTTCCACTACACTACATCTTAAAGTGGCATAGCAGCACAGCTGCCCCCACTTTTTATAACAGTAACAGAGCCAGTTGTCTGCTACTTTCATTTGCTGGTAAACATTTTCATCTGTAACAGAATTTAGGCATTTTTAAATGTTTTAAATTATTTTTTTTCCCTCAAGAAAACAGTATGGTCACTTCTTTAGCTTTGAAATAGTACTGTGGACATGAACAGGGAATGGAGCCAGAAAAATATATAAAGTACACATTACAGGAAACAATTTCTTATGTATGAGTATGTACCATGTATACTGTTGTATGCTATTTACAGTGTTTCCCTTTTCTCCCCCCTAGATCATATCTGTTAATGATATTTCTTTTATCTCTGTATGTTTATTTGGTAAACCAATGTCAATAAATAAATATGTAAGTAAAGGGATGACTAGGAATAACCTAGGAAAGTAACTTTAACAGGTATAGTACAGCATCTTAACATTGTTGTTGAACGGCTGCTTTAAGTGTTGTCTTTTATTGATATAATAAATGGCCTTCTAGGAGGAACAATGCATGATGAGTCATGAAAAGGGGTGGTGCTAGGGGTGGAGCTTAGGATCCGTTTTTTGCCCCATCCAAAGGTGGCAACCCTATTTCCGTGCATATTTCATTAAAGTCATTACACATCACTGCCCCTTTTCTTTATAGCTGGGTCATTAACATGAAAACATGTGTCCAGTTCTGGAGGCCACATCTCCGCAAGGACATTCACAGGGTGGAAGCTTTCCAGAGGAGGGCTACCAAAATTGTGTGGGGCTTACACAACAGATCATACAAGGAGGGGCTGTGGGAGCTCAACAGGTACTCCGTAGAGGAGAGGAGAGGAGAAGGAGCGAGGACATGATTGAGACCTATAAGCACCTCACAGGGATGAACAAGGTGCAGGAAAGGGATCTCTTTCATAGTAGGAGGTGGAGTAGCAGAACACGAGGCATGCTATGAAGCTTGAGGGGGGAACGGAGTTTAAGAGGGATATGAGGAAATACTACTTCACAGAAAGAGTGGTGGATGCCTGGAACAGCTTGCCAGAAGAGGTGGTAGGAACAAAAACAGTGGGGAGCTTCAAACATGTGTGGGATAGACACATGGGTATAAAAAGCAGCAGTAAGGGAAGAGGGAGGGACACTGTGACCAAACAGTGTCCAGGGTGTAGTAATAGGCAGGGAAAATAGGACAGACTAGATGGGCCTACTGGTTCTTTTCTGCCGGCACATTTGATGTTTCAGAGTTTCTAATAGGATCATTGTTCTCTACACTGCATCTCCTCTGGCTGGTTGTCCAGCTGACATTTGGCTTGTAACAGTGCAGTGTGTCCTTTGTGGTTCCTGCCTCTGTTAATTACCAGGGCATCAGCTGCACAGCAACAGGCAGCCAGATGCCTATATATTGTTGCTATGGGGTAGCTCTTTATCAAATGGTGCACCAACCGGGGCCCAGCATTTCCTTATCAGGCCATGCCCCGGTGTAGAGCCACCGCTGATCTCTGTTTCCCTGGAAATGCATAAATTGTCAGAAACAGAGGATTATGATGTCAGATGTAGAGAGGCAGCCAGAGCAGAGCAAGTCTAGGGGACAGTGATCCTGGTTACACATTAGTGTACATAGTCATTACTACAACGAGAACGTTAAACCAAGAAAATATATTGTATATAAGCTGAAATGTGTCTCAAAATTGGCATCCGTACAAGATCCCAAAATCCTGACGCTCAAAATCCCGATGGCAACAATCCCCATGGTATGACGACCTCAAGGTGTTTATATATATTTTACAGGGGTGTGGGGGGAAGAGCCTCCCGCAGGGCAGGATCAGGAATTGTTCTGCTGGCATTTACTTATCATCAGGATTGTGGCCATCGGGATTTTGATTGTCGGGATTTTGGGCGTTGAGATCTTGTAGTAGACCCCTAAAAATGCTGTGTCTTCAACATTTTCCTTGTGAGGACTGTGTCGCTTTAAGGCTACAATCCATAATGGGGGCCAGGTGTAACCACATATTGAGACACATCTCAATTAACTTTTTGAACTGTCTGCCTCACACATGCTACACAATTAATTGAACTTTTTTATCAGTTGATCCCTTTTGTTATGGCACCACTTTGATCTAGCTCACCATTTGCATGTCAAATCTCTCATCCTTCAGTGGCAAGAGGCCTGTCTCATTGTACTAAATTGCTTCCTCTACCCCCGCCACACACCCCTTTTAAACAATCTGTGATCCACAAACTCTTGCTTATATTCTGAAATGCTGGTTAGTTTCCTGTACACGTAATGAAGGGACCTTGGAGGTCTTGAAAGCCTGTGTAAAAATGCTTCACTTAGTACTAACATACGAAATTTGCCAGCAGATAAAGGCCTAGAGGTCTATCAAGTCTGTTTGAATGAGCAGCTAGCACCCCTTATTCTGCAGCTGCCCCTCCCTTCCACCCTTCCCCTCCATTGACACTCTCACTTGCCCTGTTCCAGCCCATTTTGAAGCAGCCCACTGTTCTACTGGATACCACTTCTGCCGGTCACGCATTCCACCCAGCTACTGCCCTCTCTGTAAAAAAGTGTCTCCTCATCTCCCTCCTGAACCTTCCTCCCTCCAGTCTCATATCATGGCCCCGGGTGTCCCTCCCCTCCTTTTCTTTGAACAGCCCCTCTGTACCTGTCTTGTTTATTCCTTTCATGTACTTAAAGGTTTCAATCATGTCCCCCCTGTCCCTCCTCTCCTCTAGCCTCTCCTTCAGGGTAGTCTCCTTCAGCTTACCCACAATGGATGTGAGGCTCACCAGTCTGTAGTTCCCCAGTTCATCCTTGGGGCCACTCTTGGGGAAGGGCACCACATGAGCAATCCTCCAATCCTGAGGTACACAACCTGAATGTAGTGAGCCATTAAATAGGTCTGCCAGAGGTCCCGCAAGGACCTCTGCCAGCTCCTTCAATACCCTGGGGTGGATGCCATCTGGGCCACATGTTCAACTCCCTCAGTCTCCTCTCATATGATAAATCCCCCAGTCCCTTGATCATCTTTGTTGCCCTGTGCTGCACCCCTTCCAGTAACTCAATGTCCCTCTTCGGATATGGGTGCCAGTACTGCATGCAGTACTCCAGGTGTGGTCTAACTAATGACCTATACAGTGGTAGAAACACCTCCTCCCGCTTCGAGGATACAGTATATCCCTTGCAGTGCAACCCAGCATTTTGTTGGCCTTTGCAGCTGCCTTCCTACATTGTGCCGAGTTGTTCATTGACCCTGTAATGAGCACCCCCAGATCCTTTTCCTCCTCTGTCTGGGCTAGCTGCACTCCCCCCCCCCCCAGCTGGTAACTCCTCCTTGGGTTCTTCACTCCAGAATGCAGCACCTTGCACTTTTTGGCATTAAACCCCAGTTGCCAGCTATCTGACTAGGTTTCCAGCTTTGCCAGATCATCCTGTAACCCCTGCCATCCCCCTAGGTCATCCACCACTGCTCCCATCTTGGTATCATCAGCAAACAGACTGATCTTCCTCTTGATGTCCAACGATATGTCTGCAATGACTATCCCAAACAACACTGGTCCCAACACCGAGCCCCGTGGAACACCACTTATCACTACTGTTGGGGATGAGAGCTCCCCATCCACCTCCACTCTCTGTTGCCTTCACTGAAGCCAGTTCCCTACCCATCTCACCAGCTTTGCACCTGCCCCTGTGCCTTCTAGTTTTCTTCCCAGCCTCCCATGTGGCACCGAGTCGAATGCCTTACTGAAGTCCAGATATAGGACATCCACTGCATGGCCCCTGTCCAGTTGCCTAGTTACCCAGTCATAGAACTCCACCAGGTTGGTTTGGCAGGATCTGCCATGAATGAAGCCATGCTGTCTGCTGTTCTGTAGTCCTTTGACCTCCAGGAGGGCTACCAGCCTCTCCTTCAGGATAGTCTCCGTCAGCTTACCCACAATGGATGTGAGGCTCACCAGTCTGTAGTTCCCCGGTTCATCCTTGGGGCCAATCTTGGGGAGGGGCACCACATGAGCCATCCTCCAATCCTGAGGTACACAACCTGAGTGTAGTGAGGCATTAAATAGGTCTGCCAGAGGTCCCAGCAGCTCCTTCAATACCCAGGAGTGGATGCCATCTGGGCCTGGCGCCTTGTCCACCCTCATTGCCTTCAAACCCTCCAGAACTCTGCCCTCCATGATTTCCCCGTCAGTCACCCCTCCCCCCATTTCTGCCGTTCCTCTCCCCTTGGGTATCACCCCCTTCTTCTCCTTAGTAAATACTGAGCAGAAGTGATCATTTAGTGCTTCTGCCTTATCGCACCCTGATTCCACCCAACCCCACCTCCTTCCTAATCCTTACTATGTGGTCTTTACAGCTCCTTTTCTCCCTGATGTACCTAAAGAAGTCCTTCTCCCCCTTCTTAATGCCTTGTGCCAGCCTGAACTCCGTAGATGCCTTGCCTTTCCTTACTGCCCTTGTCAACTCCTTCGATTCCTACAGGTACTCCTCCCTGTCCTCCCCCCTCCCTGTTTTCTTGTACCTCCTAAAGGCAGCTCTTTTCCTCCTTACCTTTTCCATGACCTCCTTGCTTACCCAGCTCAGTTTCTTAGCCCTAGCTTTCTTGCTCTGGGCTTTGCTGCAGGTTCTGGTCGCCTCCACTATCCCCAGCTTTATGAGCTCCCACCTTAGGTAAGTGCCCATACTTGGTTGAATTCTGGTCAGGTACCCTTTTACCACTTCCCCCATCCTCCCAAAGTCGACCCTCCTGAAGTCCAGCACTCTTGTGCCAGATTCCACTCCTTCCTTGCCCATATCCAGTGTGAGCTATACTGAGTGGTGGTCACTCCCTGACAGCGGTTCTTCAACTCTAATTTCCCTCACAAACTCCCCATTTGCCAGCACAAGGTCAAGGGTATTCCCTAACCCGGTTGGTTCACTGACCATTTGCATCAGGAAGCTGCCTGGAAGGCATCCAGCAGTTACCTGCTCCCTTCTATTCCTGGTTGTTGGGGTACTCCAGTCCACTCCTGGCATGTTGAAGTCCCCCACAATCACCACCCTACCCTTCTCGCAGGTCCTACTGATCTGTTCCGCTAGTTCCCTGTATGACTCCTCCGTCTGAGAGGGCGGCCTGTATACCACTCCCATTATGAGAGTCCTATTCTTGGTATCCTGGATTTGCATCCAAAGTGACTCAGTACTACCCACCTCCCCTTCCTCCCTTACACAGTTCAGTCCTTCCTTCACATATAGTGCCACCCCCCCTCCTTTCCTTATCACCCTGTCCCTATGAAATAACCTGTACCGTGGTACAGACAGGTCCCAGTCATTGTATTGGGTGGCCCATGTTTCTGTGGTGGCTGCAATATCCACCTCTCCCTCTGCCATGAGCGCGTGTAGCTCTGCAGTTTTCCTCCCAAGGTTCCTAGCATTAAGGGTGACCTCCTTCCACCCCTCTCCCCCATCCTGCCCTCCTTTACTAGCATCACCAAAAGTATTTGCCATTTGTCCTTTGTCACTGTTATGGGGGTAAGCTCATATGGCTTCCCAACCTGCGGTCTCTGCACATCTCTTACCCACTTGTCACCCACCGTTCCTAGTTTAAATTCCCAGCTTCCTCTATGTACTCCACCATCCCCTGTTTCAACACTTTCTTTCCCTCCTCGCTCAAGTGTAGTTTGTCCTTGGCATAGAGACTACTGTCCTCCCAGGTCCCCCACCAGCCTATACCCTTTAGCACGACACCAGGTTCTTAGCCATCCGTTAAATTCCTCTGTTCTCAGCTTTCTTGCTATGCTTGCCTTGGACACTGGAAGTATCTCTGAAAAAGTTACTGATCTTCCTGCCCCCTCACATAATTGTCCTAGTTCCTCAATCCTCTGGACTATATCTACCATTGTCAGCCAGGTCGTTCGTCCTAAGATGTATAATTAAATGAGGCTTGTCCCTACCCCTTCTGGCATATTTCAGAACAGATTGTCCCACCCTTTCTGCTGTCATTCCTGGCATGGCCTCCACCCAAATGCGACTATGCCTCTCCCCTTTGCTACCCCACCTGACTCCTCTTAGCATCGAGTCCCCCAGCACTAAGATTCCACCCCTCTTACTCCCTGCTTGTATCCATTCCTCTCCATCTCTCATTCCCGGCTCCTCTCCTTCCTCCTGCACAGTGTTTCTCTCTTCTGTCCCTGTTGTAATTCCCCCAGCAGAACTTCCCCCCCCCCGCTCCAGTTTGGTCCAGGCATTTATTAGTTACTCCTCCAATTGCATCACCTCCCTCCTCCTCGTTCCCCTCTAGCACTGCAAAACAATTTTCTGAAGACTCTTCACCAATGCCTGCTTCCTCTCTTCTCACAGTAACCTGTCCCCACCTTTTCACTCCATGACTGTTGCCACTTCTCCTCCTCCCCTCACAAGTCCCTATCTCCTCCTTCCGTTTGTCTTTTGTCTTCTGACCTGGTTTCCCGGAGACCGTTCTTCCTGACCTGGGCCCCTTTGTCTCCACTTTCCTTCTGACCCTCTCCTCACCATTGTTGGCTCAAATTGCCCTTCCTCATCTCCCCTCCCTCCCTTCCTCCCTCCAGTATTGGGCTATAACCGCCTCCAGTCTGCCTTGCCTGTCTTAATTCCTCCTGCAGACCCTCAATCTCCTTTCTAAGTTTCTCTATGTGGTTGCACACTAAACATCCTCCCACACTCCAGACAATTTTCAGAAAGATTGGTGCACCACAGTTGTTGCAGCCTACCACCCTAACCATTGCTGTCGTTGCCCACCAGCGACCCCCCACCCTTCCAGATGCAGGATACCAAACACTCCCCCAAGTCTCCCCTCTCCCCCTCTATCAGTGCAAAACATTCTTCTCCTTTTCTTAATTTCCCTTACCTCTTTGTCGTACAACTTCTAGATAGATTGAGCAACTGCTTTTTACTTTCCTATCCCTCATGTCCACACCCAAAAAGAGACTTTAAGCAACTACTGCACAGCCTTCTTCAAACTCCTATCCTTTCCACAATGCAAATGCCAATGCACACAAGTAACAATGAAAGCTCCTTGTTTTGCAGTTACTTCCCTTCCACTGAGGTTGCAGTCACCTCTTCACTCACTGCTGTTCCTTTCCTGGATGTCTGCTTCTGTTATGACAGGTGCATGTCCTTTGTTCTTTTGGGGAAGTGATGTCAGAACCCCCAGTTTAAAGGAAATCATGGAGCTGGGGCAGGTGGGGTGATGGGCACGGAGGGTGGGACCAGCCCGTGCCTTCCAGAAACAATCAGGTAGCTGAGGCCCCTGGTCAGACCATTAGCACCCTTCCCTCACTATGCACTAAACTTTGCAGCTAGTAAAGCCAGCAAAAAACAATCACAATTCCACTCAAAGCACAAAAAATAGGTTTAACACCAAAAGAAACAGATCCCCAATTCAAACAGCCTCGCCAACAACACACCAAAATAGGCTTGAAATTAGAAGATATAGGTTTCCAATTCAAAGAAACCGCCCCCATAAAATCATACCAAATAAGGTTTGAAATCAGAAGAAAGCAGAAGAAATAGGCCTCCAATGTAAAGAAATGACAGCCCCAATTCAAAGCACCCCAAAATAGATTTTAAAGTTTCAACAGCTCCAAAATAGTTCCCTGCTAGCCCCTTTTAAGAAGAAAGACAAACTCAGACTGCTACACAGTGAAACATCAAATAAATAAGCATTTGTCAATGCCGAATGTTTGCTTGCTGGCATTGGCATTGGTAGTGTAGGAGTTACAGAGCTGCATAATAGGAATGGCAGTGAAGTATTGAACTGAAGCCAACCCCGCCACCACCCTGCAGAGACTGACAGGCATTGAGGTGTGCCTTTGGGTCGTCCGGCATAACGGCCACGCCATTTCACCACACCCTACCCTGCAGACACCAAGTGTCACAGTGTGCCTTGGGGTCTTTGGCCCTTATGCGCACCCCATTCCATCAGGAAATACGGTGAGAAGGGTGCGGTATAGGAGAATGGGGTAAACTTTGGGGCCGAAGAGTCCAAGGCATACCTCGATGCCTCTCACTGGCTGCAGGGTGTGGAATGGTATGAGCATTACAGGCGAGAATCCCAAGTCACACTTCTGATGCCTGTCATTCTCTACAGGGTGGGGCATTATGGTTGGAAACCCTAACACCTCAGGGATTCGTCTGTATTTTCACTCCAAATTTTCAACATGGTTTTTTTGTGACCCCCACCTCATGAACAGTGGCAATATCAGTTTGTTAGCCGAAAGCTGCTTTTGCACAGCGACTACAGCATTTAGCACCACAGATGCAAAAACACATTCCGAACAGGATGTGAAAAATGACATCTGTACTGTTCATGGGGAGATGTAAAAAATGGCAATGTTGAAAATCTGCAGTGAAAATACTAAAAAAACTGGTGAAGTCACGAGCGTGCATAGAAACTGTGCAATGCACACCCGTAATGTAATTAGTTTGGGGATTTTTTACAGCAGATTGTCAACACAGGCATTTTGGGACCTCCGATCATGAACAGTGTCACTGTGATTTTCTTTATCTGTCCCTAACAATGATTTCCCACAGCGACCACGCATTTCTGCGCTGAAAATGTGAAAACACATTTCGGCCATGTTGTGAAAAATGACCACTGTTCTGTTCATAAGGAAGTGTGGAAAAATGCCAGTGGTGAAAATCTGGACTGAAAATATTACAGAGTCATGAACTTACAAGGGTGCGTGGAAACTGCGCAATGCTCACTCGTAACACAGTCATTTTATGGACTTTTGTCACCAAATTTTCAACATAACCATTTTAAGACCTCTGCTCATGAACAGTGTAACTGTGATTTTCTTAATCTGTCCCAAACATTGCTTTCGCACACCGACTGGACCATTGTGCGCTACATGTGCGGAAATACATTTTGGTCGAGATGTGAAAAATGGCAGTTGTACTGTTCATAAGGAAGTGTAATAAAATGGCAATGTTGAAAATCTGGCATGCAAATACTGTATAAAAAATTCACAAACTTGGGAGTGTGCGTAGGAATTGTGCAACGTGCGCTCCTAAAACAGTCATTTTTAGGAATTTTTTTACCAAATTTTCAGTGTAGCCATTTTAAGACCTCTGCTCATGAACAGTGTCACTGTGATTTTTTCTTAATGTGACCCATACATTGATTTCACACACCAACTGCGTCATTGTGCGTTACTTGCGCTGAAACACATTTCGGGCGAGAAGTGAAAAATGACAACTGTACTGCTCATAAGCAGGTGTGGTAAAATGGCAATGTTGAAAATCCAGAGTGCAAATATTAAAAATTTGCGAACTTACGAGCGTGCGTAAAACAGTCATTTTTAGGAATGTTTTCACCAAATCTGCAACATAGGCTTTTTGAGAGCCCACATTATGAACACTGGCACTGTCATTTCGTTAATCGGTCCTGAAAGGTGATTTCGCGCAGTGACTGTGATATCACCCTTCAGGCCCGATTAACGCCATGACAGTTCAAGAATTCATGAGGAGGGGTCCCAAAAACCCCATGTTGAAAATTTGGTGCCAAAATTCCAAAAAAATGCCTGAGATATGCATTAAAGTTGAAAAAAACCCTATTTATTGCATTATACAGCTTACTATAATTTCCTCAGTTTGCGATCAGCTTTGAATAGTGCAGACGTGTTCCCAGTCCACCGAAGATCGTCGCGCTGAGCTCCGGAGGTAATTATGGGGTGCAGTGGGTGGGCACAGGTGGGCTAGGAGACCGCCGAGGGAACGTTTTCTTCTTACAGTTTTTTTTTTTTTTTTTTTTTAAGGCAGGCGGCGGGACATTTGCCACGCTGGGGTGGGCTCCCAGCGTGGCAGCTGGAAAAACTGTTTGGGGCCCTGGAGCTGGCGGGGATTGGGCACCTGTGATGCCCATGTGGACTTGCGCCACGCTGAGAGTGGGCTCCCAGTGTAGCGGCTGTAAAACTGTTTAGGGGGCCTAGAGCCCGATGGGGATTGGGCACCCCGTCACATAGGCTGACGGTGCCACGCTGGGGTGGGCCCCAGCAGGCACCTGGAAAGCTTTTTGGGGGTGGCGTGGAGCCGACGGGATTGGGCACCCCTGTTGGCCATACAGTATGTGCGTGGGGGGGGGAGCGCATGAGCATGCAATATGCCTGCGTGCGAGCATGTGGAGGGGGGAAGCACTGCTTACTGAAGCGGAGCTCTCCCTTTCAACTGTACGGCACTTCATTTTCAACTGCTGTGATAGACAGCTGTAGCATTGATTGGAGAACTGCAACCGTGCCTGCAAACACACTGACTGAATTGGAAGACAGCTGACACACCTCCAAAAACTCGGATGATGGCACTATGTTTCTTGCACATGCATGCAAGTAAACATAATGAGCCCACTTACAGCACCAAAATAGGTTTCAAAATTCCAACTGCCCCAAAACAATACCCTCCTAGCCCCTTAGAAGTAGTAAGAAAGTAAAAAAAAAATAACCTTCTATCAAGTAAAATCCACAAGAACAATGTAAAAGCAGCAAGAAGAAGCTACTGTACTGTAGTCTAATAAAAGGCATTACCACAGCAAAACATGTACTAGATTTGCCTTTCCAATGTAAGGGGCAGCGAATGTGAAAATTGGCAACTTTATTTCTGCTTCATTTGGGACCCCCTGTCTTTAGGCCAGTATACAAACACTACCATATTTGCACCACAGCTACCTGAGCACTCAGGTTGCTATGGACCAGCAGTGGCAATGTGGACACTTACTAGATCATGTTAAGTCGATGCCTGATCTGCTCACGGAGTCCCAGCCAAGTTGGGGATCTACTGCGATGTGAACGGTGTAAACTGCCGCATGGACAGGCGGCATCACTCCCATTGCTGCAAACACCGGTAAAGAGCTTATGGTGGCAGAACACCCACCTACCCCACAAACTCACAGCACCCCTTTCTCCAGAGCATTTTTTATTGGCGCCGAGAGAGGCCGTGTAGATGTGGCTAGTTGGATTGACATGGAAGAAGGAGGAGGAACGGCAGAGCCGAAAACCACAGCCTTACCTCGGCTATGTGAACACGGCTTTTGGTTCGAAACTTCAACCAAATACCCTTTCTGATCCTTGGTATGGGGGGTCTAGCAGGCTAAAAATAGGGGTAAGAAGCACCCCTCCACCACATCTCAGCCACTCCAGTCAGCCTCAACCTCTGCCACTCTTCCCCGTTCCCCAAGTCAGTTAAAAAATATTCATTTAGCACCTGGCAAAATACCAAAAGCCAGATATTATTTTAAATAAAAAAAGTGTATGAGAAGGGGGTAGTACAGTGAAGTGACTGGGGTAGAGAAACTCATGGCTGTAGTTGTCCCCACCCCATCCCTTTCACAAGCATTACCTGGCATCGAGTGGTCGCCTCTTCAGTGACTGATACAAGTACCTCCCAAATATCCAATGTGTGCACCACCCTCATTTGTGATGCAAGTCCCCCCATCTCATTACTGATGCATAACACCATCACTGATGCAAGTCCCTGCCCCCAGCTGTGTCATGTCTGGGATCCAGTTGCCCACCTCCAGTCCTCTGTTGCTCTTCATTCCCTGCTTCTAGCATTCACACTAAGCTACCACCTCAGCCGAGTGTGACTCTTCTAGCCTGGGACCTAGTGTCAGTAGTGAGAGACACAATGCTGTTAGACTGTCCCAGTGGACAGTTGGCTTTGCATCCCCCAACCTTCTTCTTTGACACAACCAGCTTTGCTGGAACCTGGGTAGGGTTTGCAGCCCCACTGACGACAATATTGCAGTGTTTTGTGTAGGAGGCAGTATAGCATAGTGGTTAAGGACACTGAGCTATAACCTGAAGACTTGGGTTTGAATCCCACAGTTCCCACGTGCATATTGTGTGACCCTGAACAAGTCACTTAACTTCCTTGTGCTCCCAACTTGCACGTGGAAACAATCTCTGGCTTAGTGTGCCTTTCCTGGTTAAGCAATTTCCTCTTTTGCTCAGTGACAGAGTGGTCTTTGGGACCACTTTGCACCTGCTCAAGTGACTCAGAATTGGGCCCCAGATTTGGGTCTGTTTCAAGTTCAGGTTTAATAAATGCGGTCCTGGGGAGAGTACTAGCCCATAACGGTGGCTAGTTGGCTAATGAGGTTTTAGAAGCCAGCCTCTACACAGGCAAGTGAAATGTTTTTTCCGTTTTTTATTTCCCTAGCTCAATTGAGATGCCGTATCTTGTTTTCAGTGAGGTCCTTGCCCTGCTCAGTCCTGTAGCTGAGAGTAGTGAAGCGTGAGGAGGTCATGTGACTTGTTCTGAGATCTCACAGGGAGCCAGTAGCTGTGTTGGGATTCAAACTTGTGATATCCAGGTTCTGTATTCTAAGCACTGCACCTTATAGCACTTGCTCACTTTTTCTATTGTTCTTTTTCTCCCTGTTTTTGGTCTGTCTCTTGCGCCATCTCCCACCCTGATGATCAAGATTACCATGCATGCTGCGCTCCTCCTCTGGCTGGGGAATGGGCAGGCAGCTCACTTCACAGCCAGTGCCAATGCTGTGGCTTGGGCAGCCAGCAGGAGGCACACAAATGCTGTGCAGCCTGAGGCTACCCTCACCTGGGAGTTGCGTACCTCCCCTACATGAGGCATCCTGCCCCCAGCAGGCCCTTCCCTAACTTTAAACACAGTATGTATTTGTACAGCTTAGACAAGCTTTAGTATGGAGTGCAGAATAAAATCACCACAGGGCACTGTCAGGATTGTGTGATACAGCACCAAAAGTGTTGCCCTGGATCAGTGGGTCAGAGTGTGGCGTTCAAGTCCTAAACCGGTAGCTTGACTTCAGCCTGCAATGATGTAACCATTTAGGACTTGGTAAAAACTAGACTGCCAGAGCCTGATCAGCCAGATTGGCAAACAGGTCCATCTGGCTTGAGCAAAAGTCCTGCAAATTTAGATATGGGTGAAAACTGGACAGCCAGAACCAGATCCAACCTAGTCAGGATAAGCCAGGCCATCCAGACTCAGTGCAGGTTGCACACATTTTGCCAGTCTGGCTGGACAGCTGGTCCAGGTTTAACCAATCCAGTCTGCTACCAGCAGTCAGGTTTTCACCCATGCCCAGGACTTTGAAACTCAGACTGCATAAACCAGACTAGACCAGATTAGTAAAACCTGCACAACCTGTCTGGCCAGACTAGTGGGCCTGGCAAATTCACGCAACTTGCCACTGCTTCAGGGGCTCCAGCGTTTACTGATTCAGTTTGGTCATCCAGTGTTCCCCCTTACCCTCCCCAAACCAGTACAAAGAAGTGAAGAGGAGGGGGTCTGAACAAATTAATTTTGTGCAGTTTTCACATAGAAACAGAGAAATTTTGGCATAAAAAGACTAGTGATCCATCCAGGCTGCCCTGTTTGACCCTAGCCTACCACAAGAAGAAGAAGAATCTGCATTTATATAGCACTTTTTCATACATCCAAAGCACTTTACAAGCAATGCTGGACTGGTAGTGAAGTGACTAAATGTGTGGTGGCGGCCATATCACACATCATCACCCACAGCCTGGATAATTGCATGAACCGGTTTATAGGAAGGGGAATGTTGGCCAGGACACTAGTAATGTTCCCTACTCTTTGTGAAGAGTGCCCTGGGTTCTTTTACTTCCACCTGGACACCCCCAGGATGGGCAGAAGGGACCTCGGTTTAACATGTCATCCAAAGGACAGCACACCCCAGCAGTATAGCACACCCCCACAAATGCTGCTCTACTGGATGCCAGCGATTTTTAGGTGCAAGTCCAATCCCAGTGTGGAACGAGAACCCACGACCTTCTGGTCCAGAAGCAGATATGCTACCAACTGAGCCACGCTGACACCTTAGACCTATTGTTTAGTTGTGGTTATTGCCCTCATATCCCCCCTACCTTACTACTTCCCCCTCTGTAACTATTAAGCCTTTAACTCGGTCCCAGCCGTGTTTGAAACCATTAGTGGTTCTTGCACCCACCACTTCTGCTGATAGGCTGTTCCATGGTTCAGCCTATCTCTCTATATAAAATAAAACTTTTTCAGCCAGCCATCTGGTGCAGCAGTTAAATTTCTGCTTGTGACGCCGACAACCTGAGTTCAGATGCAAGTCTGGGGAGTCAGAGTGCCATCCGGCTGCAGGAAGATCGAGTGTCCTACTGACTGCTCTCCTCCTCTGGGGGGCTGGGGGGAGGGTGGGTACCATTCAGTGCTTGATCGACCCCTGGTGGAAGTCGGGGATGGCATAGCTGATGCTTGCAGGATCCGGGGTGGTGTGACAGAGATGTGGGTGCTTGCACCCCTACATCATTGCAAGCCACACCTCCCAACGACAACCGGGGAAAAAACTTTGGCCGTGGAAATGATGTCCGTCCCCACCAAGCCCCACCCAGCTAGCTGTGGCATTGTGCCACTGGACTAACCATGTGGCACCGTTCGGCAAGTTGAGGGGTGGCTTGCCCAATGGTCCCACCCTTTGGGGCAATCCAGGGTGAACGCCCGGTGGCAGTAGGTAAGTTCCGCAGGGATGGAGTAGATGGTAACAGACTGAACCAAAGCAAGCTGGGAACAAAAACTTTCTCAAGTCCCTGCTGCACCCCCCACTGCCAGCTTCCATACATGTCCCCATGTTCTTGATTCACCATTCATGCAGAAAAGTTCCTCACAACCTACCTTGTTCATTCCTTTTAGGAACCTAAAGCTCTCTATCAAATCACCCCTCTCCCTTCTGGTCTCTAGCTGATCCTCGCTGGACTTGCCGTGCTGGCTCTAAATCATTTTGGTTACCCTATGCTGCACCATCTCTGTCTTTGTCTTTTATTAGGTGGGGACTCGAGGACTGCTGTACTCCAGATGTGGCCTCACCAGTGATCTAGAGAGAAGTTGTATCACGTCTTCCTCCTGCTGTTGAACCCCCTCCCAATATACCTCAGCATTTTGGTTGCCTTGCTGTAGGCCTTGTTACGTTGGCTAGATTGTTTAGGGAGTCACTTATGATGACTCCTAGATCCCTTTCCTTAGAGGTAGTGTCCAGCTTAACCCCCATCCAGTATTCCGTCCTGTGGTTCTTGTTCCCAATCTGCATCACTTTTTACTTCTGGGTGTTGAATTTCAGCTGATTGACTTTGGACCACCTCTGTAACCTGTGGAGGTCCCTGTGCAACTCCCTAGCCCCTTTTTTGCCTTTTACCTTGCCACAGAGCTTAGTGTTATCTCTGAAAAGACACCTCTTGCCCTGGATTCCTTCTCCTATGTCACTGATGAACATATTGGAAAGGACCAGGACTGAACCCTGTGGCACCCTACTCATAACCTCCCTCTCCTCTGACTTGACCCAATTTACCACCACCCTCTCCTATCCACTAACTAGTTTCTCTGCTGCAGCCAGATCCTCTAACTTCTTCAGTAACGGTCTGTGTGGCATATAGTCAAATGCCTTGCTGAAGCTGAAGTTGAGTAAAACCACTGGCTGTCCCTCATCTTCTGGTTACCCAGTCAAAGAGCACTATCAGGTTGGTCTGACAAGCCCTCACTGCCTCAGACTCATGCTTGTCACTTACTATACTGGTGCCCATATCTCTCTAGAGACAATTCAGAGTTTGCATTTTTGGCCATTGTGCTGTAGGGTTTGGGATTTCAGATTGCTTGCTCTGGCCACCCTAGTCAGAGTTTCAGGATTTAGATTAAAAGATAATAGCTATACTCCACAAGATGTCTTTCATGGTGTATGGAAATCATCTTGTACAGTTTTGGTGAGGCCCACAAAGTGTTGCTGAGTGTCCCCCCCACTACCCTTAACTGGAAGATGTTAGTGCGTGGCATGAAATGATGACTTGTATACAGCATATGACGTTCTGTGGTTCTGGATGCTAATTGGCTGACATCAATGATTTATAACGTGACTTCTTGTAGTCAGCCCAGAAACAATGGGCAGCTCTGTGTCACTGTTTAAGAAGAAAGAGGTTTGGTCATGTCAACTTGTGTGATTTGAAGGGCAGGATGTAGGGGAGCTGAATACTCATAAAGTTAATAGTTTATTTTATGGGAAGTGCTACTGTTGTAAAAACAGTAAAAACTGACCTTTTAAAAGAGTAGCCTCGCCCCCACCACCATCACCATCAGCACACTCAAGTAGCCTTGTTGTTATCTACACTGGGATTGGAGGTCTCTGTTGAACGCGGAAACCTCTATTAAGCAGAAACAGCACTACCTGGTCCTTCAGTAATGTTCACTGGAGTTTACAATGCTGACTTTTTATGAGCACTTTAGTTATTATTATTGTTATTATAAAACAGTTGCTGAAGTGGAGCATTCTGAATGGGCTGACAGCATTCTAAAAGGGTTAGGGTAATGGTAGGAAACCCCCTGATGAACAGAAGAATAAATACAGTTTTAACCATAAACATAAGTTTAATAACAGCATTAAGACACTCCAGGGATTGGATTACCCTTTGTTAATATAGTCATTGGGGCGTAAAGCCTCATGCTCCCCTAAGAATAGATTAACTGGCAGTAACCCAATGCCAGCTCGTGCCTTAATGCTTAAAGCAGCAGTATCGGTTGGCAAAAATTTTAATCATACAAGTTTTTAGCAAAATGTATTTCTTTATATATATATATATATATATATATATATATATATATATATATATAGCTGTTTGATATCCTTGTACCTACTTCTGTCATCATCAGGCCCCCCCCACCCCCAACTCCATCAGCCTCTCCCCCCACCATCTTACCGGTGGGGATCCACAAGGAGCAGGTTCTGGGAAGCGATGGGGGCTGTCACATATGGCCATGTAGAGACATGAGTTTTTCTGGTTTTCTCCCCTTCCCCCCACCGAGCAACAGCAGACATCGTAAGTGTATGCATGTGGAAGTGTGCACGCAGTCCCAGAAGTTGGGTGCTCTTTCCACCCTCCCCAATGTTGCATCAGCCCCCGATTCTGCTCTGACACCTGGCTTCCACCGGGTGTCAGCCAAGAGCAATGAACTGTGCCTACCCAATCCGGGAGATGAAAGCAGCCCAGTGGCCGCTACGATCATCTCCTAGCCCTCCTCCTCCCAACCCCCTGCGGCCTGAGCTCACTCCTGAACTCTGGTTGCCAGTGTGGCACGAGGTGTGGCATCCAGTGCTTCAACCCTCAGCGTCACCGGGCCAGCCAGCAAAAATGTATTTCTGGCATCCTTAGATTCATTCTCAGTGTATTTAGAATTTTCTCAGGTATTTTTAAAACCTCTTTTATTGCTATTGTTTTATTTAATGACTTGTGTCATTAAAGATGGCCACCTGTTAAATGGGTGTACTAGATCCTTACTGGGGATGTAGTAGGATGGTACAGCCACATACTTCTGATGTTGAACAGCACAGCACTGTACCAAGATATTAAATTTTTCATGACGGGCATGTCCATTACTTTCGAAACTTAAGGAACTTGTCATACCCCTGGTTTCAGAATAAGCAAAAAATCCAGCACTCACCAACTTCTATAGAAAAACACAGGCTCGCAATTGTAGTGCCAAAATGCCAAGTTTATTCAGGTGCTAGGTTAAAAACATGCTTAAACATGTTTCAGAAGATTTCCTTTATCAAAGAACATTCTTTGATAAAGGAATCTTTCAAAACATGTTAGAGCGTGTTTTTAACCTAGCACCTGAATAAACTTAGCATTTTGAGGCTACAACTGAGAGCCGGCATTTTTCTATAGAAGTTGGTGAGTGACGGATTTTTTTGTCTTTGCTTGAGTCTTTTGATATCCTGAGCACCCTATTCCCAGTGCGTTTTCCTGTGATGTATTTGGCCTGATTTCAGAATATAGCTGTGGACCAAAAATTGAAGAGAGTGGTTAACAACAGATGATTTGGGTCCAGCAAATAAAATGTGTCATCTTGGTCTTGAGGCTCATCCTTTCTAGTAAGAATGTGGGCTATGAGCTGACTGCTCAGAAGGCATTCTCATCTGACCACAGTACCATTCAGTTTGCAAACATGGGTTTCCCAGGAGCTGGCAATATTTATGTTCTGAAATGCTGTTTGTGAAATCCAGCCTAATCTTCCTGTAAGATGAGTAGAATTCCAGATCAGCTAGACAAATACCAGCGTGAACAATAAGACCTTACCTTTGGCAGCCAGCCCTGGAATTCACCTAATGGACAGAGCTTGTTTCTAACATATCCCCCAAACACTTTGGGAGGGGCTTTGTGGTAATCCTAGAACTGGCCACCAGCAAGGAACCAGAGTCCAAATGGGCCACCCACTAGTAGGGGAACACATCTGTGTCCTGTTTGCTAATGCAAATCTGCAACTAATGAAACTACAGTTTTACTTTTTTAATTTATACCAATAAGACAAGCAAGAGGTTCAGTCAGCATTTCTGAGATGTATTTTTATGTACTTATTTAAAACTTGTTCCCCCTTATGCATTAGAGAGTTGTGATAACATAAGAATATCCCTGATACAAATCACATACTGCACTTTCCAAGAAGATTAAAAATAAAAGCTGATCCCACAAAGGTAGTAACTGTACAAAGCACATAATTTTATATTATATTTAAGCTGGATAACAACCTTTTAGATAAATGCCCAGTTCATATCTCAGGAATTTGCAAAAAAGCTAAATGGTAGTTGGAAGTCATAATGAAAGTGCATATTTTGGTTTGTTTTTTAATTTCCATTCAAAATTTCTAGTTACCCCATGTGAAATCTGTCTGCAACAGGGATGTCTGCGGTGGCTTCAGTTACTTTCAGTGCATCAAAATCTGAATCCTTCTCACTTTCTGAGGTGGATCTGACAGCTGCAGCAGGCGTGTTTTTTAATAAAATCTGCCAACTGGTCTGGGTCAAAAAACACATATTTTACTAAGTCAAATTATAGGGGGCGCGATAGCACCCGTATAGTTAGGGTTGAGTAGGCTGTTTAATGTTAAACCCCAAATTTTTGCACTTTGATAACTTTGGCATCATTTGACGAAATAGCCCCAAATTTGGCATGCATGGTCAGGCTGTCAGAGTCTCAAGATGTGGAAAGTTTCATGATGGCATCTTGTGCAGTTTTCAAGATATGGAGCACCACAAAATGGGGAAAAAAAGTTTGGTTTCCCTATACTTAACATGGAGTATTTTTCGCTGTCACCTACAGCCTAGACCGTGTGGAATTTTTTCATGAAATTTTCAGGGTTGAAGGGGCCCATGCCATGGGTATGCCTTTGGAAGGTTTGTTAAAAAAATATACCATTTTAAAGTTATAACAATTTTTAAGTTAACGCTCCAGTTCGACTGGTAAAATAAACTATCGTGAAAGGTAAAAAAGCCTATTGTGAAAAGTAAAAACACATATTGCAAGTAGTTATTTGCATGATTTACTTGACAAGTGGGGAAAAACAGTCGCGATGACTGCCATTTTCTTTTTACTATTTAAACTTACAAACATTTAAAGTACATAAAAATAAAGTCTCTTTAAAAAACAAACAAACACCTGAACCTAGCTAAAAGCGACACGTTTAGCTAGATTCTGGTGTTTGTTTGTTTTTTAAAGTTGCCATAAATACGTTTTCTGGGCACCCAAAATCCAGGGTGTCCAGCTTAGCGAGAGTAGCCGTTAACCCGTGTTCTCCATATGAGAACAGCAGGACTTTCTTGAGTTCTGCAGCCACAGCTGGAACTTGCGATGCAGGCTGCTCCGAGAGCAGTGAGACACTGTTTCCCTGGTGTCTAGTGGTACTCCCCCAATTGCCATCCCTTTGTGCATGTAATGTTTCCCTGGTGTCTAGTGGTGCCCCCCACCCTACTAACACTGTCCAATTATTCATATAATGTTTCTCTGGTGTCTAGTGGTGCCCCGCCCTCCGATCATCATCCTATTAGTATGTTACATTTCCCTGGTGTCTGCTGGCACCCTCTCACCCTCTGATTGATGTCTCCATATTTATATTATGTTCCCCTGGTGTCTACAGGCACCCCCCACCCTCACCATCGCCAGTCCTGTATTTATATAATGTTTCCCTGGTGTTTAGTGGTGTCCCCACCCTCAATTGCCATCCCCTTATGTAATGTTTCCTGATTGCCTAGTGCACCCCACCCTCGATCATCATTCCCTTATGTATCCCTGGTGTCTAGTGGCGCCCCCACCCTCCGATCACTGTCTCCTTATGTATTATGTTTCCCTGGTTTCTAGTGGTGTCTCCCACCTCTGATCTCTATCCACATATATATTATCTTTCCTTGGTGTCTAGTGGCACCCACCACCCTCTGATCACTGTCCCCATATGTATTATCTTCTCCACCAGTTGTGCATGCACCTAGTGCTGCAAGCCTCCAGTTTATTTTTTTACCACCACGCACACTCCATCCACCTGGCCTTTCCTTTTTGGTCCATGGTAATCACTGTACCTCAGTTCTGGTCCTCTGCCCCCTCTACAAGGGCACGGGGCGGACCTGCTTCCAAACACTGTACCTTAGATTTATCCCGAATTGCACCAACCCCTTGGCTCTGCTAGCTCTGCCTACTAAAGCTGCTTTTTTTTTCCCTCATTCAGTCTAGCAATCTACCGTCATCACTTACTAGACCATACTGTATGCTAAACTGTCTACTCTGTCAGCACTGCCTTTCCTCTCATAACCTGTACTGTTATCATTTTGTTGTTGTTCTGTATTTATTTTTATGCATCTGTTGTTTTATTACTGTTATCCCAGTTCCCTTACCCCCCAGAATGCATCTGGAATCGAGCAGTACTCCACTCAGCATGCCCTCCTGGTTAAACTCATAAATAAATAAATAAATAAATAGATCTTTCCCTGGTGTCTAGTGGCACCCCCCCCCACACACACCATCTGATCACCACCCCTTATGTATTCTGTTTCCCTGGTGTCTAGTGGCTCCCCACCCTCTGCTCACCATCCCTAATACATTATCTTTCCGGGCATCTAGTGGCACCCCCCACCCTCAATTGCCATCCTCTTAAGTATTCTGATTTCTAATGTCTAATGGAGCCTCCACCCTCTGATCAGCGTCCCTGCATTACTGCCCCCTTTAATAAAAAAAACTTGAGCTGGCCCAGTGGCGCTGAGGGTTGAGGCGCTGGACGCCACACCTCACACCACACCGGCGAACCGGGTTCAGGAGTGAGCATGGGTCGTTGGGGGTCGGTTGGGATGGGGAAGGATAAAGCACCCCAGGACTGCTCTCCTTCCCTGGGGAGGGGGAATTCTCATGTCCGATGCACTGGCTACCCCTGGCAGAGGCTGGAGACATTGCAGTGCTCGGCAGCAGATGCAGGGGATTGGAGCTGCGGCGGACGTCCTCCAGATGCAGGAGCATGCACATGCTGGGCTGGATGTCATTGCATGTCCACGCTCCAGGGTGGAAACAAGAAAATCCCTCTATCGTCGGGTGAGGTGATGGTGAAGCATAGGCAGGCGGTCTGACCACACGCCCATGTTGGCTGAGTCTCCGGTTCTCCCTGGGGTCTGGGGCCTCTCTGTGGGGCTGGGAGAACCTGGATCCCACATACCCGTTGTAGCTATCAGAGAAGCGGTTCAGGCAGGCAGTGGAGTCTGGTGGCTGCAGATGGTGATCCTGAGAGATGCCCCAAAGGTAGGGTGCATAAACAGAAACCATAAAAAAGAAAGAAAACTCAACCCTTCCTGTTTTTGTTTTTGCTTAAACCTGTAAAAAGAAAACAATACCTCACTGATCAATCCCCCACCAGTACTTAGCAGCTCCCACACTTCACTCACATAGACATGTCCATGGGGCAAAGATCCACTCTCCAGAGACCGTCTTGCTGCTGGAACCACTGACTGCAATGAGAAACTAAGGTAAGTGCAGTTCAATATATTTCAGTGGAGTTTTTAACTTTGCCATTTTTGCATATTTTGACCCCAAATTTTCAACATGGCCTTTTTGGGATACCACCTCATGGCCAGTTGTGGTGGAATTATGCAGATCAGGCCAAAAAGGTGAGTTCGCAGTCACTTGCAAAATTACCTTTTGGGCAGGATTTGAACATTTTTACCACCCTTGTTCATGAGGTGGGGTCTTAAGAAGGCTATTTGAAAATTTTGGGTCAAAATATATAAAAATGGCAACGTTATGTGCATACCTTGAAATTTTGCTATGCACGCTCATAACTTTGGTAATTTTAAGTATTTTGACCCCAAATTTTTAAAATAGCAATTTTTTCATATCACCTTATGAATGTGACAGCTGTTATTTTTCAAATCCTGGCCAAAATGTGTTTTCGCACCTGTGGTATGGAATGACATTTTGGTGGCATGGAAATTCTTTTCTGCAGAGTTTGAAAAATTTCCCCTACCAAGTCCATGAAATTGAGGTAATAAAGAAATTATGCTGAAAATATGGCCTAAGTTCATTAAAATGCCCAGGTTGTGAGTGAATCGCCAGTATTTCAACGTTCACTCATAACTTCACTAATTTTAAATATTTTGACTTCAGACATTCAACATAGGTGTTTTTCCACACCACCTCATAAACGTGACACATGTCATTTTTTAAATACTGGATGAGATGTGTTTTTGGACTTCTCATACGAAATGACATTTTGTCCAATGTACTATAAATGGTGTATGGCATGTTTATAAGGCGAATCATAAAATGAGTATCTTGAAAATGTGGAGTAAAAAAAAAAAATAAATAAAAATCGTTAACAAACTTTGTAGTGCCAGTCTTGACCCCAGCAGGTATGCTCTGTGATCCCATGCTGGTGAGATGAGTTCGGTGGTGAGGTAAGTGACCCAGCAGGATGGGGTGAGGGTTGGGGAGTGGCACTGTTACGTGACACCCCTCCAGCCAGGGAATGAAAGGTGCAGGGTTCTTCACACAGGCCTGGCTACCATATAATGAAGACAACTGTCCTCTTGGCATAGGGCCCTGCACCTCTCCCCCCCCCTTGGGTGGCAAAGGGCCCCGTGCATCTGTAAGTGTGGCCACATAGAAGTACAAGGACCCTGCGCTTCCACAGTCCACCAGACAGCCCCATGATTGCTTTACATCTGTCATTGCACAGAACTACAGGTCCCGCAAGGGCAGTGTACTTCTGTAGGTGGACAGAGTCTTCCCTTGGCGCAGGGTATCTGCATCTTCGGGACCTGTGTGAATGAGGATACAATGCTACTGTCTCAAAAAGAAAGGAAATTATTTGCAATAAACTTTGTTAATGCACCAATTACGGTAACTTAACACCATAAAAGTAGAGAAATGTGGTGTTATGGTTTCCAACCCTAAATTCCCCCCCTCCCACTCCCCAAGCAGTAAAAGGAAAAAACATTACTTGTACTTTTGTAACCATTTGTATCAAGGACCTCACTGGAAATGAGCATGTCTCAGATGAGTTATCCGATTCATTCATGTTGAAATAAATAAAAGCTTTTACTACTACTGTTACTACTACATTAGGGTTTTGGGTCTCTGGAGTCTTGGCGAATAAGTGGTGGGGTCTTCCTTGGGGTTGTCAGCCCTAATATCCACCCCGTTCTCTGAGTAAACAACATCACACATGGTTTCCTTTCTTCACGTTGGGCCCACAGGGCCCAGTGTAAAGAAAGATACAACAAATTGTGTTGGGAACATGTGGCGAGATATAATTCTCTACCTTTGAAGAGTGTATCAGTATGAGGCACTGGATTGGATCTGTTCCTTGTGCTTCAGACTACAGGCTGTGAGCTGGGGGGAGGGGGGACCATTAGGGATCGTGGGCTCACATCTGGATAAATGCAGACGTTGTTGTTCTTAAACGTCAATGCACCCTTTAGATGAGCCTTTTTAATTACAAAGTCTCTATTGCTTTCTAACACAAATTGTATCGAGAGGTAGGATTCAGTAATTGTTGTTTTGCTTCCAAGTTAAAAGAAGAAAGAAGGGCTTGTTAAGCCCTGATCAAAGGTAGCAGAGTTTCTGTAGTGTACCCCAGGGCTTCAGTAAAAAGGTCTTAAATCAAGTCCCAAGTGATCCGCTCAGGTGTTTCCAAGTCTGGCAGGTGCACAACTCTAAGATCATTCTTCCTGGCTGCAGTTTCGAGATTTTTAATTTTTGTTGCTTGCTGGATATTGTCCCACAGAACAGAGGAGAAAAGGGCAGCACTCAGATCTACTTTGAGGGTACAGCTTGCTCTTTAACAATAGTAGAAACACTTTTTCAGTTTCAGTAAGACAGAGTTCCGTGGACTCATGCTTTGCGGCTATGGCTTCCTATTTTGTGTCCAGTTTGGATATAGCTGTGTGTAGTGTGGCATATGATTTGTTAATAGAGTCGAATCAGACAAGCTTAGTATAGGAAACTTGCTTGTCCTTGGAAGACTGGGAAGCAGATACATCCATCGTACCTCTCTGTATGGGTCCAAGACTTCCTGTTTCATCCTAGATTATCAATAGGACCTGTGCACTCACATTTATCAGGTTGCTGCTAATCCGGGGGGGGGGGATGCTTGGCTTCATCCAAATCTGTCTCTCTTTATTTCATACTTTCGTAGAGAGTTTGGAGAAATCAAGAGACGGCAAAACCATTGTAATAAGTTAAAAGATAACCAAAAAATTAACTTGTGAGGTAAATGTAATGTTTTTTCAGCTGAGCGCACTACAGAGCCCTCATGCTAGCAGTCTCCTGCCGTTGGTCATCTTCCTATTTATATGGCTGTCTTTTGCCTTCAAACCTACATAGTTACTGAATGTACAGAGCATATATTGTCCTTACTTTGATACCATATGTAACCCCCCTGCAAATGGGGGTTCCCAAAAGACTTCCAGGAGCTTGCTTGAATGCTCCAAGCCTGAATGGTGTTTGGCATTTAAGCCATTTATCAGTGAGTGTTTTTAGAGCCTCTGGTACTGTCTCTTTAAGAGCTGTCTGCTTGCAGACATAATTAGTTTATATGGGGGGACTGTGTGCTTCTCTGAGTACCACTCAAGCTGCTGCCAATTCACTTCTTTTTGCAGTCACTAGAGTGCAAAGGGAACCTATCTGAAAGATGTAACTGTTTGCCAGAAATTATTTAGAGTAATAATGAAATTACAGTTTGTCTAACCTGCTTTCTTTGCAGTCAGAACTGTGTCTGCTAGTTCCCATTCTAGTTTTGAACTGCTGAACTGGACCAATCAGTGTGGGGTAAGCTAGCTCTAAATGGTGCCTTGGACGAATCAGAACTTGGACTCATAATCTGAGCCAGCCACAAGAGGATTGTATGGGCAGTGACTCTGGGAGATGTAGTTTAGACTTCAGTGCCTTTTTGGACCAACAGCAGCAGTCTATTGTGACAGCCAATCCAGTCAAGAACTGGGAGGAACTCAAAGGAAGTGCCAGTTTTGTCGGTTGGAGTTGAGTTGAGCTTTGGCAGTGAAGAAGGAAGAAGCCCTGTGCTTTTTCAGTGTGCAGTTTTAGTCAAAAACGTGTAAGGCCCAGAGTTCCGGTCTGCAGCTTGTGTAACAGCTTGTTAGGACTGAATCCGTCCTGTGAAAAGAAGAATCAAAGGATCTCTGAAGAGTAGAAACCAGGCTCACCCTGTAGAAGACTGGAGGAATTGCTGAAAATTGCATTCGGTCTGTCAGGAACTGAATCTGCTGTGTGTTCTCCGGGTATTGTGCAGTAATTGCGATTGGGATACAGATGCAGCCTGCCTGGTATAGTGCTTCTTATATGGATGGTGTGAAGAGGTTTGTGTACCTCAAGTGAGCCCTGCTGACATTGAAGGACCCTATCTTATTTGGAGGTCGTGAGTACTAATTCAGGGTCGCTCCTGTTGAATTGCCACATTAAATCCAAATGGAATTACTGTACTGCTGACTGTTTAATTCTCCTTTTCTCTGTGAGAAGGGCCCTACCAGCTGCCACGGTTTGGACTAGCCACTAGGGCTTGGGTACCCAGGGACAGTAACTGATAGGGATAGGCCTGTGCACAGAGCCATAGGTAGATTATTAGAGTGATAAGCTAATTAACCTGATTTCCCCTGTCCTTGTTATATCCCTAAATAAATCAGAGCTGCTTGTTTCAGCAAAGTTATACTGCCTGAGGTATTTGTCTATGTTAAATGCTATATACTGTGATTGTTGCACTGTATCTCATTTCACAGGAGGTCCCAGTGCCGGAACCAGACCTGGGGGTAAGTGTATACTGTGAAGGTAATTCTGATATATTGTGTGGGCCACTAGTGGGAAGAAAGGGGGTTGCAGTGTCCCAGAGGCTGTGACCAAGTTAGTTTAACTATTGCAAACCCTGACCTCTGGGTGGAGGCATCCGCCATTGGATCCAGGCCCCTCAACCTGTTAGTGGCAAATCAGGCAGGGGTAGTAGCCCCTGGGATAGCGCCATCTAGGGTTACATCTTGGAGGCTCACCGCTGGGATTGTGTGTCCTCTAGTGGCCATATTCTGAACCACTGTTAAGAAAAAATGGGTACCCCGACAGAAGTGGCTGTGCAACCGCTGGTGGAGTGGTGTACTGGGGAGGAGATCAATTTCAAAATGCTATGCTTATCCTGGACATCCCCTGGGTATCAATACGGACACTGTGCAGGAGTACTTTCCAAGGTGGAAGGTTTACAAAACCCTGTGGTGGTGGGTCGGCATGCTAATCTGCTCACCACACTTTCCTGGCCCTAGTAGAGTTTAAGGATCCCATAGATAGCTCAAAGTGCCACAGACCATTACCCCAGAGGGAGCCCTCACTGCTTGGAGTGATAACTAGGACAGTAAAGACCGAAATCATACCCCCACCACTATCTGAAACTTTGAGGAGAAATTTGCTGAATGGTTGCTGGGAGAGGGAAAACTGTGGAGGACTTGAAGAAACTATTCTTGCCACCTGGGGTGTTCCTCCCCAACACCCTCTCCTGCTCCAGTGCCCGTGGTGGTGGCTGAACCAATGCAGACTCTGATTTCTGCACCTGCCATTGGTCACGACTCTTACCCGAAGGTTGAGGATCTTCTCTGGCACCCTCCCACCCCAAGGGAGGATGACTGGGAGACCTGGATGAACTATGTTCAAGTGCTAGAATGGCAATGCTCGGAAGGCGAGCGAAAGAGGGTTAGTGAGAGCCTCCGAGGTCCTGCCCTGGCTACCATCCGTGCTAAACGGGCCAGTAACCCTGAAGCGACTGCACAGGCCTATCTTGAGGCCTTGGAGAATGTGTATGGGAGCCCAGATTCTGATGAGGACCTATGGTGGAGTAAGAGATGCACAACAGTACCAAGGGAGTTGTTTTTCTGTGTATGTATCTCGGCTGGAAAATTGTTGCAAGAATGCCTCAGAAAAGGTAGTTTGCCAGCGATTGAACTGGACCGAACCAGGCTGGACATGATCCTTAAGTCTGCCCTTCTCAGAACTGCTGTTGCTTCAGTACGCCTGGCAGATCGACTGGAATCCCCACCCTCCTATGATGAGTTAATGAGAGAAATTCGAGGAGTTGAGAAAAGGCGACATCGGGAGGGACCTGCACCAACAGCTGCAGCTCGGACCGAGTGACTGAGGGTGACCCATCAAGTGAAGTTCAGGGCAGAGGTTGGCAGTCAATGAGTGCTCTGACAAGGAAAAGATATGCCACAATGGGGCGAACTGTTGAGAGAGATCCGGAATTCAAAAACAGTCCCTTTATGAAAGCCACGCCTGCAAGTACAGGCCCTGACCTATATCGACTGCATCTGCACTATGGGGTGGGGGTACCCACCCATGTATCTCCTGCTGATAACAGCTCGAGACTCGATTCCTTGACCATGGAAGTGGAAAACTGACGAGATGTCTCCAAATGCTTATCACGCCATGAACAGAGATGGCACCAAGGTTTCAGTTAGTAATACCCCGCCCTGGCTCCCAGTGTGGCGCCGGCCAGCTCAAACTCCAGAAAGTATGTTTTGCTATAATTGTGGGAAAGATGGGCACATGAAAGGAATGCCAGTCCCAAAGACACTGACAAAGTTGCATATAGGCTACAAGGAGAGCTTGGAGAAGAAATCAGTGGTTAAGAGGTGCGACATGATCCCAGTGAGGGCACCAAAATGCTAATTCACGTCCTTTTGTGGCAAGGTCAGTTGCCCAGGCCCCACTACCGCCTCTCCAGACTGGTCCAGAATAGTGGGTCCCTCCATGGAGACCACTGTAAAGGTGAATGGGTGTCTACAAGAGCTGTATTAGACAGTGGCTCCCAAGTGACAATTATGTTCCAGGATTGGTATCAGAGCATTTGTCAGAGCGTACCCTTACAACCATTAGAAGGACTGCATGTATGGGGGTTAAGTGAGAAGGCCTACCCTATTCGGGTATATCCGAATTGGCTGTCTTTCCCCACCTCCGTGGCTGGGTGGCGAACAAGTAGAGACCCTAGCCTTAGTGTGTCCCCCCACTGGACTGTATGATGGTGTCCCTTTGTTGATTGGAACAAATGCTCATATGTTCGGAAGGCAAGCACAGTTGTGTTATGAAAAACAGGGTCAAAGACTAGTAGAGCTTTAAGAGTTCCGGCTTTAATTAAGAAGGCCTATGAGGCACAGAGAGATGCTGAAAAACAGAACCAGAGGAACCGGTCGAATTGTATGGAAGAAGGATCCTGAGTCTCTGATCCTGGCGCCAAATGCCCAGTGTACCTTACAGGAGAGGTCCGTATCAGAAAGGATGTTAAGAAATAAAATATTAATGTTGGATGCACCAGGCGATGGAAAATTGCCAGAGGGACTGCTGGTCAAGCCTAGTATTTTTGCCCGCTAGAGCCCATGCTTATGCCAGAAGGGTAATGGTCCAAGTTCATAATGTGTCTGAAAGAGACATTCGAAAACAGAGGTTGCATCCGGCTAATGTGCATTGTGCAGACACTGCAGTGCTACCCAGCAGCAAGAGTTCAAGGAAGAATGACAGAGTAACGCCTGACTTGTTTGATTTCGGCGACCCGCTGCCAGCTGAATGGAAAGTGAGGATCAGTGAGAAGCTTGCCCAGAGAGACCAGGTGTTTTCTTTAAAGGAATGGGATGTAGGATGCGTGCAAGGAGCTGAGCACAATATCCGGCTGCATGACGAAAGACCATTTCGTGAGAGGTCTCGACGCCTAGCACCTGCTGACATAGATGATGTGAGACGGCATCTGCAAGAGATGTTAGCTGCTGGTGTAATACAAGAATCCAGAAGCCCTTATGCTTCCCCCATTGTGGTAGTGAGGAAAAAGAATGGAACAGTAAGGATGTGTGTGGATTATCGCACCTTAAACCGGCGGACTATCCCTGATCAGTACACAATGCCCCGCATTCAGGATGCTTTGGACTGCCTAAACGGGAGCAAGTGGTTCTCTGTGCTGGATCTCCGCAGTGGGTACTACCAGATCCGATGGCCCCAGAGAGGACCGTGGAGAAGACGGCCTTTATCTGTCCGCTGGCTTCTATGAATTCATGAGGATGCTCAAGGGATTTCAGGTGCCCCAGCCACTTTTCAACGATTGATGGGCGTGCAGTGGGGACATAGAACTTACTAGAGTGCCTGGTATACCTAGATGATGTTATTGTATTTGGCAGCTCACTGGAGGAACATGAGAGCAGATTATTTAAGGTATTGGACCGACTGAGGACTTTGGCCTAAACTGTCCATTGATAAGTGTCAATTCTTTCAAACATCAGTAAAGTATGTGGGACACATAGTATCCACCGAGGAATAGAGACCACCAAATAAAGTTGAGGCCTTGACCACCTGGCCAAGCCCAAAAATCTAAAAGAACTGCAAAGATTCCTGGATTCTGTGGTTATTATCGCGCTTCATCAAGGACTATTCAAGAGTGATCCGCCTTTACTTAACCTACTCAAGGGTATCCCAACCCACAAAAAATACCAAAAGTCACGCCCCTCAAGACTGAAAGAGTGTATTTTCATCCGAGTGAAGTATTTGGGCCCGCTGGACTCCTGATTGTGAGACTGCTTTTCATGAGATCATATATCAACTTACCCATGCTCCAGTGCTGGCCTATGCCGATCCAAGAAAACCTTACGTCCTGCACACTGATGCTAGCTTGCAAGGGTTGGGGCTGTGTTGTACCAAGAGCACGAGAATGGCCTGAGACCAGTGGCCTTTGCCAGTAGAAGCCTGACCCCATCCGAAAAGAACTATCCTGTACATAAGTTAGAGTTCCTAGCTTTGAAGTGGGCTATTGTTGACCAATTCCATGAGTACTTGTATGGGGCTAAAATATAGAAAAACTGACAATAATCCTTTGACCTATGTGCACCTCAGCTAAGTTGGATGCCACTGGCCATAGGTGGCTTTCTGCATTATCTACATATGACTATGCTCAATAACCGAGCAGGTCTGAACCACAGATGCTGATGTTTCTCCCGGAGGCCTGTTCCCCAGAATGATTGGGTCCGATTGGCAGAACCTGACATTCGGCACTCTGCCGGAAGTTTGATAGGGAGGAACACAATGTCCACGGACGCATGGACTGCATGGTGGATTGCTTGGGAGCCTCTGAGAATTGCATACCTGCTGCTTATTGCCACTTTTCTGCATCAGACATTGGTGCACTGCCTCAGCTGGACAATGACAGTATTCGCGGGCTCAATCCTCACGATCCCATGATCAAAGCAGCTTTAGAAGCCTCTATGCAGGAAAAGATGTGTCCAAATTACGCCCACTGATTTGAGAACTGCACTGTTATACAAAGAAGGTCCTAAGTTGAAACTGATCAATAAACTGTTATAGAGAAACAGTAGACAGAGGGGACAAGTAGACAAACAACAACTAGTGCTGCCCACTGCCTTTCGAGACTCAGTACTGAGGTCCTTGCACAACCACATGGGCACCTTGGTATAGACAGAACACTTGACTTGGTGAGATCCAGATTCTATTGGCCTAAGATGGGGCTGATGTGGAGCAACACATTCGAACTTGTAGTCTGCTTACAGAGTGAAAGCTTCTCCAGAGGGCTGCCCCTTGTTAACATAACCACCAGTGCACCCATGGAGCTGGTCTGTATTGATTTTCTAAGTTTGGAGTCAGATCAAAGAAATATCAGTATGTGCTGGTGGTCACTGACCATTTCATCAAGATATGCCCAAGCTTTCCCACCAAAGACCAGAAAGCATCCACTGTAGCCAAAGTACTTGTAGAAAACTTTTGTTCACTATGGGGCTCCACAAAGAATCCATTCTGATCAAGGGAGAGACTTTGAGAGTCGTCTGATCAAAGAGATGCTTTCTCTGTGGGGAGTCGAAAGTCCAGAACCACTCCTTACCACCCCGGGGACCCACAGCCTGAACGCTTCAACTGCACTTTGCTAGATATGCTAGGCACCCTGCACCCAAAGGACAAGCCTAGATGGAGCCAACAAATTAGCACCCTGGTACATGCTTATAACTGCACCAAAAGTGATGCCACTGGATTCTCCCCTACCGCCTGATGTTTGGAAGAGAAGCTCGACTACCAGTAGATGTGTTTTGGGGTCTCTCCTGATGGGTTCAAGCTGACAACTATTTACAGTATGTGCAAAAGTTAAAGGCCCAGCTAACTCATGCGTACTAACTGGCTCAAACCATGGCTGCCAAAAGAAATCTGGCCAACAAAGAAAGGTATGATAAAAAGGTGAAAGCACAGGAACTCCAGGAGGGAGATCGGGTATTGCTAAGAAATCTGGGACTGCATGGCAAGCACAAGATTGCTGACAGATGGCACCATCTCCTCACATTGTAGTGGGCAAACTAGATGATCTGCCAGTGTACAAAGTAAGGCCTGAGAATAATTCAAAAGATGTAAAACAATGCATAGAAATCATTTACTGCCCATTGGACAAATCCTGATTGAGTCTGAGCCCCAGAAGATGCCCCTCTGGACCAGTGACTAGAGCTGCTGCTAGAAAAGACCAAGAAGTCTGCACCTACAGAAGCAGAGTTAAAGTGTTCCCCTCACAAGTCCCAGTTGAGCATGACTGTCAGTCCATATCAGAAGAAAGTGAGAGTGACTTTGAATACTATCCTTCTTACGAACTGAGTCAATTGTTCTGGGCAATCCCCTAGTCAATACTGGAGATGAAGCTGGGCCTTCTGGACTGTCCAAGCCCCAGCTTCGTCCCTGGAGCCAATGCTCCCAGAAAGTGAAGTGCAAAGCATCAGATCAGATGAAATGGAATCATTGTGCATGGTTGAACTGTTTGAGCTTTCAGGGAAGAAAATGATAGATTGGGGCAGACTGGTGATACACCGAACAAGAAGAGTATTTTGAGTGGCCCTGACAGTCCACTGCCAGTGTCCGAAGCTCCATGCGAGCCAAATGTTGTGGACTAAAAACTGTAACTCCTGGAGCTGAAAGTGCCCCAAGTTCTAGCCTCTCTACCCCATGGAGACTCCCCTGACAAGTGAGGACAATGCTGAAAATGAGGCTCAGAGGCAGAGACTATAACAGTTCCCCTAGAAAGACTGGTCGAGCTGTAAAGCCTGTGGTGCACCTCAGTTATGATTCACTTGGGAGGCCTGTGGACTTGCTCTCAATGTTGTCCATAAAGGAGTGTATGTGTCCCCGAGCTCATTGCCCAAACTGAGCATCAGTGCTAACCCAAGTTACTTGTGTTGCTCCTTCATATGGTGCCCTTGCCCCATCCAGCCCCAAGGTAACTGATAGGAAGGCTCCTCTTCAGGTTTCATGTACAAGAGGTAATAACTTGAGTTATGGTACAATGTGTATGTAATACTGTGTAAAGAGGACGTACTGCAATGTTTCAGAAATGTGTTCTTGGTAAATGATATATTGACTGATGATTACATGTGCGAGCCTAATGCAAATGTATATGGTTGCAGTTGAAACTTATGGGGGTACTTGCTTGACGCGGACGTCAAGCTTTCCCAGGCCAGGAAGGGTGTAACCCCCCTGCAAATGGGGGTTCCCAAAAGACTTCCAGGAGCTTGCTTGAATGCTCCAAGCCTGAATGGTGTTTGGCATTTAAGCCATTTATCAGTGAGTGTTTTTAGAGCCTCTGGTACTGTCTCTTTAAGAGCTGTCTGTTTGCAGACATAATTAGTTTATATGGGGGGACTGTGTGCTTCTCTGAGTACCACTCGAGCTGCTGCCAATTCACTTCATTTTTGCAGTCACTAGGAGTGCAAAGGGAACCTATCTGAAAGATGTAACTGTTTGCCAGAAATTATTTAGAGTAATAATGAAATTACAGTTTGTCTAACCTGCTTTGCAGTCAGAACTGTGTCTGCTAGTTCCCATTCTAGTTTTGAACTGTTGAACTGGACCAATCAGTGTGGGTAAGCTAGCTCTAAAATGGTGCCTTGACGAATCAGAACTTGACTCATAATCTGAGCCAGCCACAAGAGGATTGTATGGGCAGTGACTCTGGGAGATGTAGTTTAGACTTCAGTGCCTTTTTGGACCAACAGCAGCAGTCTATTGTGAGTGACAGCCAATCCAGTCAAGAACTGGGAGGAACTCAAAGGAAGTGCCCGGTTTTGTCGGTTGGAGTTGAGTTGAGCTTGCAGTGAAGAAGAAGGAGCCCTGTGTTTTTCAGTGTGCAGTTTTAGTCAAAAACGTGTAAGGCCCAGAGTTCCGGTCTGCAGCTTGTAACAGCTTGTTAGGACTGAATCTGTCCTGTGAAAAGAATCAAAGGATCTCTGAAGAGTAGAAACCAGGCTCACCCTGTAGAAGACTGGAGGAATTGCTGAAATTGCATTCTGGTCTGTCAGGAACTGAATCTGCTGTGTTTCTCCGGTATTGTGCAGTAATTGCGATTGGGATACAGATGCAGCCTGCCTGGTATAGTGCTTTCTTTATATGGATGTGTGAAGAGGTTTGTGTACCTCAAGTGAGCCCTGCTGACATTGAAGGACCCTATCTTATTTGGAGGTCGTGAGTACTAATTCAGGGTCGCCTCCTGTTGAATTGCCACATTAAATCCAAATGGAATTACTGTACTGCTGACTGTTTAATTCTCCTTTCTGTGTGAAAGGGCCCCTACCAGCTGCCACGGTTTGGACTAGCCACTAGGGCTTGGGTACCCAGGGACAGTAACTGATAGGGATAGGCCTGTGCACAGAGCCATAGGTAGATTATTAGGAGTGATAAGCTAATTAACCTGATTTCCCCCTGTCCTTGTTATATCCCCCTAAATAAATCAGAGCTGCTTGTTTCAGCAAAGTTATACTGCCTGAGGTATTTGTCTATGTTAAAGTACTGTACTGTGATTGTTGCACTGTATCTCATTTCACAGGAGGTCCCAGTGCCGGAACCAGACCTGGGGGTAAGTGTATACTGTGAAGATAATTCTGATATATTGTGTACGCCACTAGTGGGAAGAAAGGGTTGCAGTGTCCCAGAGGGCTGTGACCAAGTTAGTTTAACTATTGCAAACCCTGACCTCTGGGTGGAGGCATCCGCCATTGGATCCAGGCCCCTCAACCTGTTAGTGGCAAATCAGGCAGGGGTAGTAGCCCCTGGGATAGCGCCATCTAGGGGTTACACATAGATATGACTTTTTGGTTAGTCCGAGGGGAGAGTCTTGCTACTAGAGTTGCTTGCCTAATCAGTTATCAGCTTTATTTAATAAGTTTAAGTACAATCTTAGAGAACTTAGAATCTGTGATGTAGAAGGATACATAAGGGTAATATTTTACTTTACTAGATGAAGTAATCTAATTATCTACATATCTGTCTCCAAATGTACAATGCTTTAAAATAAATATTTTCTGTATCTTTTTTTTTTGGCCCTCCTACCACCTTTAAGGACTCCATCTATACTGTAGCTGAAGTACAAGGGTTGAATATAGAATTATTTTAGTTATTTCTTTCCAATTAATCAGTACAGAAAGCATGAATGTAACCTTTTTCAATGTACTAAATTGAAAACTCTATAAATAAACTGTCCCCCTGAAAGGCACGCCAAGGCGAAAAACACCTTGTTTCCAGGTATGTCTTGGGAGAAGGTACAGGGGAGAACAACGTTAAATTAATACATCATGACAAATCTGTGCATACAGTTATCTACAGTGGAGTTTAACATTTAATATGATAAGTAAAATGAAGTTTGTAGCAACGGTTTCAAAAATTCTACATCACATCGAAATTCAGTCCTAGATGATAGGCAAAATATATATTTTTCAGGTTACAGTTTCTATCCGCCAGCCTTGCGCTTTCCATTGGGCTGTAACCAGCAACCATTCATTCCCATCTATGACTACCTCTCTGCAGTCCACCACATTTTTGTCCTCCATATCAGGTGTGTCCAAGCGAGGGCCATCCTCTCCCTGACACTCCAGTATCCAGTAGTGGGTGGAAGATGTATGGCGCTTGGGTGCACTGGCAGCAGTCATCCAGGTGGAGATTTTTACATCCATGGTTTTCTCCCCGGAAACTAGCCACCTCCCCTTGGTGTGGGCACAGCCTCTGTCAGCCCCGTGCATGCACAGTATGCCCTTGCAGGGAGCATACTCCCATGGCCATTTACAGGGGTCACCGTGACACCGGAACAAGCCACCAGCCCTTCCTGCTGTCAGCAGTGACCCTGGCCTGTCTCCGACACTGTTAAACTGAGTGCATTCACGAACCTGTGTTGCCTACACCATGGGGCGCCTGGCTCTCAGGGGCAGCCGGCAAAATATGTTTTGACTTGCATTTTGACAGACATATTTTTTATTTATAAGCCTTTTTGGGACCAGATTATATTTCTTTAAATGTCTTTTTCAGCCTGGCATGGTGGAACTGGGGAAGGGCCATCATGCTTCCAAGAGAGAGACCCAGAGGCTTGAGGAGTTGGGGGAGGGGGGGTACTTGTCCACTGTGCTGCATCAGTGCTTTCTGTGTGTGTGTGTTGGGGGGGGGTACAGATAGGGCTAGGCAAAAAAAAAAAAAATAGAAAATGTTCGTAGGCAAAAATCAGGTGAAACTCCATTTTCATGTAATTTGCATGATCGTAAATATTTTTGGATTTCACTAGTCTCATGCATTGGGGAAGACTTGTGTGAAAATTCTCCATTTATTTATATTTACTAGTTTTTGTTTACCAGGTAAGATTCACCAGGCATACAGATGCCTTCTTTTTTAGACATGACCTAGGAGAGTTACAGAAGCATTCAGAAACAGCTGCAGCACCATCAACGTGTAAGAAACATACAGAAAGCAAAGCAGTATCATCATTAAGTAACATAACAGTACTCAAAAAATAACAGTGGGAAACATTATTGTAAATAAGATAAATCAACGATAGAAGTGACAACATAAAGCCAGTAAATGAGGCGAACATAATGAACGTTGTGTAACACAGGCAGTGTAACCAAGGATACTAGATTATAGTAAGTTAATTATTACTCAGTAGCTTATACAAAACTGTGGAGGCAGTCGACAGGAATAAATAGCAGCAACATTATCAACAATTTAATAGGAAAGTGCACAGTGCCAAAAAACAAGGAAACCAAACATTTAGCAGCAATATGGGGAGATACTGTTTTTTGCGTGAAGATAGCAGTTTTTACGTGAAATCCAGGATTATATTTTTTCCACAAAAAAACAACAGGGATTTTCACCATTTTTGTGAAAATGTGCAAGTCAGTTTTGCCTAGTCCTAGTTATAGGGCAGGCAGTGCTGCGAGAGATCATGCAACGTATGTCTTCCACCCCGCATGCATACGATCCTTGGCCTGGGGTGGACTCCACAAAGGAAGGTGGATCATGTGGTGACACTGCATGGGATAACATCTTGTGACTCCCCATGCCGCCTGACCTGACACCCAAAGACCTCAAAAACCCCAAGTGCTTCTCTCCTGCTGTGTCTGGTGGCATGAGGCACCACTGTTGGGGTGTGGAGTGGAGGGTCTGCAGTTGGGAGACGTGAAGGATTGTGATACATGGTGTCCATGTCCTTGAGCTGAGTTATCTTGTAAACAATGGGGCTTGGGTGGGGGGGAGGAGGAATAAAGGAATAAACTTGTTTTCTTCATTTCGAGGTGTAATGCAGTGAACCATGGACAGCGCTGCAGAGGATAGGGAAGAAAATCCTTGAAACAACTGATTGGGGGAAGGGAGTAAAATGTTATCACTACAAACAAACCCTGCTGTGAGTTGATTTACTAGCTTCTGAGTTTGTTGTGTGCAAGTGTGTGTGTGGGTTGGGGGAGGGGGGCACTGTAGGCCAAGTCTGGTTTAATAAATCTGGAGGGAGTACAGCTGTAGGAAGATACTGTGAGGCTTCATGAGCCAGGTGGAGGGGCTTTGCAGAGAAGAATGTACAGCTAATGTGGGAGGGGGCAGTGTGACCTCAGTCGCTTGCTTCTACGTGCCGGAAACTCGGAAACCACAGTAAGGGGCGACTGGGCAGATTCCCTATGAAGTCCCAACACGGGTGATACTTTCTTAAAAGTTTATTTTTTTCTGGGGCTGGAATGATGGCTTGGAAGTAGCAGGTTGTGTGCTGACATGTGGAAGACACAGGTTTGATTTGGGCCAAGATACCCCTCTCCCCCACCTTGAGCCAGTTGAGCACAAGCAGCATCTTGGGGACAATAAACCTGAGGGGGCAGGGATGCAGAATGCACCTGCTTGAGCATCTCCCTCCCCCCAGCATCTAGTTAACATTTTGATGTAGAGCTAGAATTGTGTGGTCTATTATTGTCAGTGGAATACACGTGCATAAACTGCAGCTTAAGACACGGGGCATGTGGAGAAGCGGGGACAGGGAATAGAAATGAAATGGTGTGGTGCATGGAGTACTCTGCCTGCCTCATCCACCCTCATTAGAACCTTCCTAATTCATCATAGCTTTGGTATGCTGTACCTGATAAGGACTTAGTGGGGGGCGGATCATGAAAGGTGAGCCTGTTCCAGATACTCTCTGATGACCTGTGTTGAGGTCAAAGCACTGCGGTGCTGGTTATCACCGTGGTGAACACTGCCTGGTCTAAATAAAATAAGCAGTAGCACGTTATAGTCATGTAGAGTGTGCCAATATCTTTCATGTCCTGTTTCCTACGAGTACGTGGAAATCTTTTTTTGAAAAATCATTCCAGACACCCATTGTCATTAGGGAAACTGAGATAAAAAACAAGCAAACGTGTTTTAATTGCACAGTCATATCCACTCCTACTATATATCCTATGCTGTTAATGTATTAACCTAATACTTTAAGATTGGAACGGGTTCTAGGTGCACCAGGGTCACACAGTGAGGAAGTGCCTCTGCTGGGATTTGAACCTATGATCTCCCCAGGTCTGTGTTCTAATTACTAGACTTGAATGCCTCCAGTGTGACCTCTCACCCAGGGTGACTTGCTTACAGGCATTGGACAGTTGGATTTTTCCACCCCTGCCCATGATTTGCTCCCAACTGTCCCACATTATTTTTTTGTTTATTTTTCTGTGTATGAATTTTTTTTAGTGCTCGTGAAAGGTGCTGGATTGACAGTACTGGAACGTGAAGTCCTCTATTTATCCATATGACAGGTACAGCACAGTCAATCACCATCAAAGCTTCCCCACACTGTTCCACCAATGTGCCTCAACCCCACCATGAAGGGACCACCACCTAGGTGAGGGGGTAGTTCAGACTCCATGCCCATTCAGTCCTTGGCTTCTCATGTGAGACTGTCAACAAGGATGTCAATTAGTGCCAATTGTGTTGGTGGTTTTTGTGTTGTGGACACCTGCCCACTGGGACTGACAGTGGTCCCACTGACAATAATGGACCGCACAATCCTGATTCCAGATGGAGACCACCACAACTCATTTCACTTAAGCAAGTGAACAGCACTCGGGTGATAATGGCTTTCAATCACTATCAACTTGTGCTGGATCTGAACCCATGACCTAGAGGTGAAAAGCACCTTAACCTGCTACTAATCCCCAACTGTCCCACATTATGAAGGAGATCCCTCATTTTACGTCTCAGAATTTTCTCTGTCCCACATCCAAACCCCATGGGAAAGGTGCTGCCCACAGAGATATGGTGATGTAAACTTCGACTTTAAAGCAAAATTCATTATGCCACGTTGATAAATCAGAAATACAGTTTGAACAAATAAAGGTGCTAGTTTCCATGTAGCTCCCTGCTTGATGATGTATACCCTGTTTTGATGGCCACTCTCCCACATGTCGAGTGCCCATGTCCCACATTTCAGTGACTAAAGGTCGAGTGGTATGCCCAAGCCAGCCAGCCTGAGGACTGTCAGTGGTTCTACATTTCATGTATGTTGTCTGTTTAACCCTGTTTTTAATCAGCTGTAAGGCGCCCAGAGCCTCCAGGATTGGGTGCCATATAAATAAAATGTTACTTTACTTTACTTTACTAGACAGTCTGACTCAGTGGTGCTGATTGTTGCGTACTGCAGTGCCATGAAGGGAATGCAACCCTTCACGTTAGGCCTGTAGAATCTGGAATGGGCTGCAGAGGCAGCACAGATAAGACCTCAACAGCGGGATGATTTAGAGGTGTCTGCTCTCACAGTGCCTCTTATGGCATCTGGCATTGTGTCATTGATGGCACGGGTGACTACACCCCCATTCACTGAGGTTGGTGCCAGTGGGGGGCTGGATACAGGGGCAAGGCAGTCAGGGAGCAAATAGGAAAACTGTATGTCAGATGATGGCTGCCAGTACCTCACCCACCCCAGCAGCCTGTAATACCCTGGGACCTTCCTAGCTACAGTCAGGTTAAACAACCTGCTTTCTCATGGTGTAAAGCTGGCATACACTCCCCTGCCTGTACTAGGAACAATCCAAAGGCCACTGGCTGTGGCCACGGTAGAGTATCAGTAGGAGGATCCCAGAGGCTGCAGAGGGTCCATGGGGGGGCAGCTGCGGCAAAGGAAGCCCAAAGGGTTGAGGAATGAGGTTGTAAACAAACAAAATAATTTTACTTGCATGTCACAAAATAAAACGCCTTGGTGGAAGCAGCCAAATAAACAGTAGTATTACATTTTGTACAATGCAATTAACAAACGATGTGCCCAGATGAGAATGTGTAACATAGAAACATAGAAACATAGATTTTGACGGCAGATAAGGACCGCTAGGCCCATCTAGTCTGCCCATTTCCCTACCTACAGGATAGGCCACAGATCCTATTTAACCAACAGCCTATATCTTCCTGCCCCCCACAAGAATTGCCTTATGTCTGGCCCATGCATTCTTGAATTCTCCCACAGTTTTAGACTCCACAACTTCCTCAGGAAGGCTGTTCCATGCATCCACCTACCTCTCTGTGAAATAATACTTCCTCACATTGCCCCTGAACCGCCCTCCTCTATCTTTAAATTGTGTCCCTTGTTCTTGCAAGTCTCTTTTCTGAAAGATGCTACCTCTTGGACTTTGTTGATTCCTTGAGGTACTTGAAAGTTTCTATCATGTCCCCTCTCCTTCTTTCCTCAAGGGTATACATATTAAGCTCCTTTAGTCTCTTCTCATATGGCTTCTCTTGCAGACCCTGCACCATTTTAGTTGCCCTCCTCTGGACTGCCTCTATCCTGTCTATGTCCTTGCGGAGATGGGGTCTCAGAACTGGACACAGTATTCCAGATGGGGTCTCACCAACTGTCTGTACAGAGGATAACAACTTCCTGTTTTCTGCTGCTGATGCCTCTCCCTATACATCCCAGTATACCCCGGCCCTCCCTACTGCCTTCTCACATTGCTTACTAAACTCTAAGGTCATCTGATATGATTACCCCCAGGTCCCTTTCCTGTTTTGTTGTTGTTACTACCTCCCACCCATTGTGTATTCTTCCCTGGGTTCTTGTTTCCAGGTGCATTATTTTGCACTTTTGTATTGAACTTAGCTGCTATCGTCAGACCATTCCTCCAACCTTGCCAAGTCCCTTTTCATCCTTTCCACGCCTTGTGTATCAACAACCCTGTTGCAGATCTTTGTGTCATCTGCAAAAGGCATACTTTTCCTTCCAGTCCCTCTACAATGCCACTGATGAAGACATTAAAAAGGACTGGACCCAATACTGAACCCTGCGGTACCCACTAGTACGCCCTTTCTTCAGATGGACTCCATTTACAATTACCTTCTGTGTCCTGTTGTCCAGCAAATGTTTTACCAGGCTACCACCCTGGGACCCACTCCCAGGCTGGTTAATTTGGCTAATAATCTTTTGTGGGACTGTGTAAATGCCTTGCTAAAGTCTAGGTAGGCCATGTCCACAGCCCCTCCCTGGTCTACTACTTTGGTCACCCAGTCAAAGAAATCTATTAGATTCGTCTGACATGACCTTCCCGCTGTGAACCCATGCTGCCTTGGATCCTGTGCTCCACTGATCTCTAGGTACTCAACTATTCTTTCCTTCAGAAGTGACTCCATCAGGCTCCAGTATGGCAGAAGAATTTAAAACATTTTTTAAGTTCACACTGTGGTTCTAAGCACTCTTTAGGCACTCTCGTAACAGTCTCTGCATCTCTGGTCTTGCATTCTTTCTCTCAGCTTACTGAATCCTTGTCAGATAAGACAGATGAATGCCCTTTGGTCCCAACTGCGCAAAATAATCCGAATTCTGTGGAAACCTGTGGTAGTTGAGCGCCTGTGTGTGTGCGCGTACACACACACAATATTCTGTACGGTGGTAGAACATTTTAAAGTATTTTATAGTGTGCAGGAAAAGTCCTTCCATACTTTCCTAGATCTATAGTTTTTGTAAGAAAAAGAGAAAGTACTTGCTGTGCAAAACACAATCTGCAGAAGAATCTGAGAGTTTCTACTGGTTCAGATACATTCAGAACCTTCCACAACCTCTGCCATTTTCTGAAAAGGAGCCTTATCAGAACCTCCTGTTAAGTTGATACAATGGGGTTATTAAATAACTATATGACAGATTGACACTACATTGCCACCACGTTTCAAACCTTGTGATGTCATGCAGGGGAAGCTGTGTCCTCTACAATGTGCGTCCATAGGCATTGTTCATAAATGTTCCCCTTTAAGGTCAGAAAGGTCTGAAGGTACATCAGTCATCTTCTCACAAATATTATAAGCAGGTATGAATAAGTAAGTACGCTGTGTAAAGATATACTAATTTAATGGGGTTTCCCACCCACTCTGCCACCCACTATACCCAGTAAATCCCTAGTAAGCAGACATTTGTCCCGGCTTACCTTGAAACCCTCTGTAACACAACCCTCCCTCCTGTTCGTGTTGCCTACCACCTTGTCCAGTGAAGAGGAAGGAGGCAGGCAATAACCTTACAGGTGACTCCTGTGTCTAGGGGTAATCTGATGGTTTGTCCTGCCAAGAGCCACCCCCGTGCTATTTTCCAGTTCCCAGACTGGCTGCTGCCTGGCAGGGTGGCCAGAGCAAGTCCTTGGGGATCGGCGCATCTTACATGCAAATGGCATGCAATGGGGCTATAAATAGATGCAAATGGCCCCTGCGCCTTGCATAAATTATGGCCCCATTTGCATGTCACCTTTGAATATCGGAAATTTGAGCATGAGCAATGGTACTGACGCCACAGCTTAAGTATAATGCTCAACTCTGGCAACTCGTGTGATGCTAAAGTTCCATCATGCTTACGCTATGTTGAGAGTTGGGTGATATTCAAAGGAGTTGCTCAACAGGCGCAACTCCTTTGAATATCACCCCGGCCACACCCCTACGCAACTATTTTGAGCAGCACAGGGGCTTGCGCCTCAGAATGGCGCAGTTTGAAAATCTGGGCCTGCATGTGCACATTGCTAGTTGTTGACAAGGATTATTTGATCGGCACCTTGACCGACATCTCTCCTAGGGTCCAGAAATAAATTAGCATTTAAACATTTGGCATCAAGTCAGTATAAATCTGTATTGCTGTACACCATCCCTGACTAACCAGTTGTGGGTTTGAAACTCAGCAGAATCATTATATTTACCACATATTTACAACTACATTAGTGACATATTTACATTAGTGACATATTTGCCCATATACGCTGATGACATAATTCAGAGAATGTAAACCTAACCCTAGCCCAAATGTCCCTACTGTATCCCCCTCACCCAGGTCACACCTGGAAACGAGTTCCAACTCAATGTGCCTATCCTGGTAACCACATGTTAAATTAATGAATTAAATAAATAAAATGTGTATTCCATAAAAAAAAAAAAAAATAATTCAGCTCCCAGGCCTCAGTACTAACTTGGAGAGCTGGGAGAAACCAGTGGCAGTGCTCAACAGCCCTGTTGCACACCAGGCAGCATGATGATACAGCAGCACCCTGGGTTGTTTAATGCTGTCAGCCACTGCGAGTTCTCCCTGGCTTGGAAGTCTCTTCCTGAATCATCTTCATACCTTGCCTTGATGAGTGGACCGCTTGGGATTAGGTACAGAGGGAGTATGCAACCCATTTTCATGGACATCTTGGAGTGGCCTGCATGTGTGCATCTTGTATGTTGAGGGCACTTCGCAGTTTTCCTGCCCTCATGTACCGGGGGGCTTTTGTAGATTGGGCTTACAGCTTCTTTGTATGGAATACACACACACACACACACACACTCAATCTTTCTACCTCTGTACTTAATTCCTCTGAGCCGTCTTTGACGGTATCACGTCAAAAGGGTGACTACAACTGAGCGACTCGTAAATGAGCGAGTCACATTCGCCAAAATGGTTACTGGCTACCCTGCAAGGGTAGCAACCTGGTTGAAGGGGACCATGCAGAAGGGTGACTGGAAGGAAGGAATAGCGAGGGGAAGGGGAGGGATAGGATAGAGGGTTTCTGTGGGGCAGTGTCCCTGGTGCTGCTGAGCCAGCCTGTGTGGTATAGTGGTGAGGGTGTCTGGCTGCTGCTTGCGGCTCTTATTTTTTTTTTCTTTTTCTGGAGTCTTGCCCCCTCCCCAACATGCATCCCCCCTGGAGTTGATATTCCTTAAGTAGGGGGGTGCGGGGGGCGAAGACCCCCCTTCTAAACATTGATAAGTACTGGCTGGATGTAGTGTCGCCGTTATGTGTATATTGCCAAATTGCTTTTTGGTGATATACACTCGCCATAATAGCGATCGCTCTTTTGCGTTCGCTATTATGACATGGAACCAACTTTGACCTATCTTAATCTTGCTTAACCCCGCTGTGCTGCCAACTGCTCAGATTGTGTAAAGTGCTTAGGATACGGTGTGCATAGAAGGTGTAGTCCAAACTCCTTTTCTTTTTTACATGAAAAAGATGAAGGTCAAAGGACAGACCAACCCCTGGGTTACTACTGACCTTTTAACTCTGCTCAAGCACAGAGACCACCTCTGGCATTGTGCTCGTGCAACTCCGACGCAAGTAAACATACAATTATACAAAGCAGCCAGAAATGATTGCACTGGAAAAATACGGAATGCTAAATGCAGCTATTACAAAGAGGCTCTGACCAACTCTTGGGGCCAAGGAAACAAGTTCTGGAACAACATGAAAGAACTCACAGGCAACGATCCTAAAGCACCACCCACTGTGCTCAACCTTCATGGCACTCCTACACTCGACCTAGGTACCATCACCAGCACTTTTAATAATGCATTTACAAACCTGGACAGTGTCCTTCCACCAAATTTTTTCGACAACCTCCCCTCCAGCTCCTCCCAAGTTACCCCCCAACTAGAACGTACAACCCCAAAGTTTTTTTTAAGGAGGTCCCACCACAAGAAGCTAGAAAATACATTCAAAAAGCCATCGGCAAACAAGGGTACAGTGGTGACTCCCTTGACCTGAAGCTGCTGGCACAAGTCCTCAATGAAGTCTTAGAACCACTTACAAAGATCTTCAATCTCTCGCTTAGATTGGGCCATTTCCCCTCTCTCTGGAAGAAAGCCACTGTCACACCGGTTCACAAAAGCAGAGATAGGACGCTGCACACCAATTACAGACCTATCTCACTCCTCCCCCCACTATCTAAAGCGCTGGAGCGAATAGTGTCGGACCAACTAGTTGAATTCCTGGATAAGTACAATGTACAGTGCCCAGAGCAGCATGGCTTCAGAAAAGAGCACAGCACCACCACTGCACTACTGAATTTAGCGCTTCATCCATGCTACGCTTGACAAAGGGAACTGTGGAGGGGCAGTATTTATAGACCTTACCAAGGCATTCGACACAGTTAACCACCCCCTACTGCTCAAGCAACTGTCCTCCATTGGGATCTCCAGCGATGCCCTTCCATGGTTCACCAGCTACTTTGATAGTCGAATCCAACATGTAAGGATTGCAGGGATCTCTTCGGATGAGAAACTGGTCCGCTCCGGAGTCCCCCAGGGGTCTATCCTGGGCCCTCTACTCTTCTCCCTCTTCATCAACAATCTCCCCAGTGCCTGATACCAAAAAATATTACTATACGCAGACGATGCAGTCCTGTTTTCCAGCCACCATGACATTACAGTCCTTGAATCCCAGCTGCAGCCTCGACTTCCGGCATCAAAGACTGGTTCAATTCTCAAAAACTTGTCCTGAACCACAGCAAGACTAAAGCCATGTCCTTCTGTAACCGATGGAGCAGGCACAACTCTCTGTCCCTCACCATCAAGAACCATGCTGGGAACCCACTTGAACATGTCAAGGAGTTCAAGTACCTTGGTATTACCCTGGATAGTACCCTCTCCTACACTCGGCATATTGACACTGTTGCCAAGACTGCCAATATACGGATTGGACTACTACACAAACACAAGCACTGTATGCCTGTGGATGCCCTTAAACTAGCCATCTACAGCGCTGTCACCTATATCATTGACTACGGCCTTGCCATCTATGGCTCTGCCTCAACAAGTGCCCTCCGCAGGATCTCAGTTTCTCTCAACAAAGCCTGTAGACTACTAACGGGTGTGGCCCGACAAACTCACACCTGTGACCTCTATGCACAGGCCAGCTGGCTACCCCTATGTAGCAGAATACAATACCAGACCTGCTTACTTACCAAAAAGATTCTCCTCGGTCTCATGCCACCTGGTGTTAGCTCACTCCTTACTACCTACAGTGGCACTCAACAAACACATGGTGCCCAATCTCTAACCTTTCAGGTTCCCAGATGTCGTACCTCCATGTGTCAGCGGTCCTTTATCTATAGAGCCACTCAATGGTTCAATTCCCTCAATAAAGAAGCACTTTCCTCTACTACACTTGGGCCCTTCAAAAGGAATCTCAAACTTTAACTCACCTCTACCACTCAATGTGACTGCTTCTCTGAACAGAGATCTCTCTAAATACCTCCCAGCTCACTCATGTCTCACAGCCCGCCCTTTCCCAGTGTCATTCCCTCTGGCACTGGGCCTTCCTTGTGACTCCTTTCCTGCTTCGCATCTCCACTGGTACAAGACATTTTCCACCACCATCGGACAGTGGCCCATTAGCCTGCCAACTTCCTCTCCCGTCGCGATGCCTGCAATACTAACTGCCTATGGTGCCCTCTATCTCTTATTGTTACCACAGCCAGCTACCTACTCAAGCTGCTCGTTATATGAATATTATCTCAAAGTATGTTATAACTGAGTATCTTTATTTTTTTTTTTTAGTTGTTTTGGTTGTTTATTGTGCATTCTTTTACTACCTCTGTATGTATGTTGACCCTCATCCTTTGACGTGGAACCTTTGTAAACGAGCAGTTTCTGCTCAAAGGTATTTGTAATCCGAGAATTTAATAAATAAAATAAAAAATAAATAAATAAAATGTTCAGATAATGCAGTTCAAGTGGAGGATGCCTTAAAGACAGATGCCTTCTCCCTGCTTGACTTCTGAACTTTCAGGATGTAATTATGTTCTTTTACTTTGGGAGGATAGCTCATTTCCTATGTGGCTGGTGGGTACATATCTTTGACTGATGAGATATGGAGGATCACTAAAGCAAGCTTAGCTGGAGCCTCCACCATCTTTCTGGGTTGTGCTGTAAAGGATCCACGAAAGAAAAATCGTCCCTCCTCAGGTGTCCAACTCTAGGCCTGTTGCTGTGAGGAGTCACGCAGCAGTCTAGAGAATGTTCTCCTTCCCCAGTGGTGTCCTTTCACCTGGATCACAGGGGTTTCAAAGCCCTCCAAATGTTATATCATTGAGGCCACCAGTGGCCTAGTGGGTGTACATTGTGCTCCTTGACAGTACCCCTGGTTTGGAAGCAGCCACATGACAGGGCTCCCAGCTTGGGAGGGATGGCACAAGACTCCAACACTACAGTGACCCCTGTGGTGGGTGGGTGGGGGTGCTACATCCCTTACAGAGGGATGCTGTTTGTGCAGTCAGCAGAGGCACTTGTACATGCCATATGGGGTGGTGGGAGGAGAAGGAGGAGGCAGAAAAAAAAATGAAAAAAGCAGTGTGCACCAAGCCATTTACATGACAGCTGCTGACATTCTTGGGCTGCCTGGTGTGGATCCCCATAGGCTGTGGTGATGGGGGGGAATGGTGTATAGGGCTGGGAGGTCACCGGAACCAGAGCCCAGTGGTAGAAGAAGGCAGTGGCTCAGGGGCCAAAATGATTTGTGAAAACAATCAAATTTTATATCATCAAATCCTGGGAAAACGTTTTTGTAGCCATTCATGGGGGTTGTAGTGGACATTTAAGGAGTGCAGAGAAATCATAAGTGTCTCAAACCTCCACCCACCAGGCAATGCCAAATGTCCTGCCCCTCCCCCGAAGGAGTCCCACCTTCACTCAATTAGTTTTATTGCTGTACCCCAAGTGCTAGTTTTTACTGAGAATACTACTATGAAAACCTTAGCTACTGCCATGTAAAGGACTTCTCTACAATCGCCTGCTAAACTAGAGTACTTGTAATAATAACCTTAGCTACTACTTTGTATAGGAATTACTGTGTACCACTATTGTATCATGTTATTACTGCATCACTGTTATATGTTCGTCTGCTCTGTCTGATGTTATTTGACATGGTGCCTTTGTAAATGAGTCTTTGACTCAAAGGTTTGCAATTCCGATACCTTAACTGAATAAATAAAACTAAATAAAAACCTAAATAATGCCCCTTCCTTTTTCCTGGGGAAGGTGCCTGACTGCTGCTTTATCTCCCCCTGTTGTTCTGGAGGGTGGGAGAGTGTCACTGTGTCTAGGAAGGGGAGGCACCGACTGGTCTGACCATGGTGTACGTTAATGCCGTGATGACTCACCACCAGCGATAAGCTGAGTAACTCCATGTAACCTGGGGCCTCTCTCTGCACTCACAATTCTCTGCTGTCACTGCCCTGTGTTTTTATTTATTTTATTTGAAAAAGTTTCACCAGGAAGGACATAGAGAGTTAAAATAGCTTGTTTCCAGATGCATCCTGGAGGAAGGGGGATACATAGAAGAAACTTATACAATTATTTTACAGAGAACCAAATCACATAAATAGGTACAAAGCTAGGTATACATATCCAGATATATTGTTACAAACAAAACTTGCATTATACATATTCATTATTTTATAGAGGAACCAAGGCATAAAACACCCAACGTGCTTACTGTACATTTCCAAGACAGGAACTTGGCAGGGAAAGTGCTAGAACCAACCAGAAATGATGTAGTTAGTACAGTCACTAGGGTACGAGCAGAGATCTGTTAGTAAGAGTAGGGGTAGGAGGGAGATAGGATGCATAAGGGGAGGGTAGCCCCTTGGATGCACAGATGAAGCAAGGACTCGGGTTGTAAAGATCACAGGTAAACCCACCAGCAGCAGGAGGAGAACGGGCTTGTGGAAAAGCCAAAGGAAAAACTGAACTTGTAGGAGCAAAAATAGTTAGAAATAAAATAACCAGAATAAAATGACCAACACCTGTGAAAAAGTCCTAGTGAGCAGATTTTTTGTTTGCCCTGAATGTTACACCAGATCCCAGTCCCCAAATTTTGAATGGCACATCTAAAAACATTCAGGTGATGCACGAGGGGAGGGAGTAGCATAGCTGCCACCATTGGCTGGGTTGTATTGCACCAGGTGTCTTTTCTTTATTCTTTTCATTACAGAAACATAGATGATGACAGCAGAGAAAGACTGATGGTTCAGCCAGTCTGCCCATATTAGCATATCGCGCCCTGGGACGTATCGTCTTTTTCTTTATACTCCCACCTGGCCTCCGCTGATCCACTCCTTCAGGCTGCACAACGGTCATCCATGCTGCCCACCAGATACACCCTCTGCTGTCAGTATCTGCTTCCAGACTTCCTCAGGTCCCCCACCCTCATGGTGCTGTGTGGATGTACCTGCCAGGGAGCTTCCTGCTGCCACCAGGGAGGAGCGGCATCCTCTGTCTGGGAGTGAAGGACGAGGAATGCAGAACCGACACTCTGTGGCCAGGTAGCATTGCAGGGATTCTTAGGTGCTGTCATCTAGACAGGCAGATTTGTTGATTTCCTTTGTTCTGGGGGCCCTCCTACTTGGCATGTGCATGCAACTGCATCCTGGAGGCAGCATCCAGTGGTGCATGGTCACCAATGCCGCTGAGGATACATTACCAAGCAGTCACCTGGAGGTGCTATTGCAGTGGCGTTGCACTACCCACCCTCCCAGGAGGAGAGCTTCTAAAGGATTCAATGGAATTCTCCCTGCCAGCTTCCACTCCTGACATCCTAGGCTCGAGGCGCAAACTCAGATCATTGGCGTACCAGGACAGGTCCCCATCACTTGACTCCATGGGGCTTGCTGTCACCAGTTTTTAAGCTTCAGAGCAGTTGGCCTATCAGAAACACTGACCCACTTTCACTGAGGGTGCTAGTTGCCTACTCAGCTTGGTGGAAGGGGTTCCATAATTGCTGCAAGAGAGGGTATTGCACAGAGGTGGAACTCCGCACCCCACTGAATAAATGGATGAATAAACTGACAGCTATTTCTCAGTTGAAAAATATAGAATAATGTGTAACCCCTAGGTGGCGTATCCCAAGGGCTACTACCCCTGCCTGCTTGGCTAGTAGCAGGTTAAGGGGCCTGAGTTCTGAAACGGGTGCTTCACCCGGAGGTCAGGGTTGGTAGTGGTTAAGCTAACCTGGGCACAGCCCTCCGGGGCACTGTAGTCCCCCTCTCTCCCCTCTAGTGGCCTGAACACTGTACAATAATCTCTTTCACAATACCCCTGGTACACCACACAAGTACCCACACTGTTTGCACTTACCATCAGGGCTGGTTCCTCTGGCTCGACCCTGGGGACCCCCTTAAAAACAAGGTTAAGCACAGCAAATAGCAACAGTACAGTACTTTGAGCACAAACTGGAACCACAGATTACATGTAGAAAAAGTTAGATCTGATTTATTCAAGGGAATTGAACAAGGGAGGGGCAAAATCAAGTTAATTAGCTTAAAGGTTATATCAATCAAGCAGTTATGCATGCGCTTTGAGTCCCCCCACACAGTCCACCTCTGGGTACCCAGGCAGAGAAGAGATGGGCTAGACAGGACAGTTGCCGGGGGTTGCAGCTGATTGGGGCCCTGTGATGGAAAACATAATATGCACAGTACACAATATTTGTAATCCAGAGCCAGAGGGCTCAGTTCGAAAAGGAAACGAAACAACAAGACAATCAGATGACACACTCAGATTAAGCTGTTGTTGTAGGGAGCTACACTGGTATTTACTCACAGTACCCAAGACTGGACACAGGCTGGATGAAAATCGAGACTGCAGGTGGCTGATCTGGAATGCCAGGAGAAGCAGGGCCCACAAAAGTCACAGAGGTGTCGTTCCTGTTCAAGCGTGGAGCAGGGGGCTGATCTCCAGGCAGATCTCTCGTCGATGGCTTCTCTGTGCAGTGGGTAGTCTGGCTAGGCTAGTCTGGCAAAGCCCAGACCGCATGGAGACGAGTTCGGAAGCAGTTCGTTTTGGGCTGGATACAGCTTCCAGCAAGCAGAACACAGTTCACACAGTGAGGAACTAACTCACAACCCACTAGCAGCTCATAGCACATTTACATGTATGAGAATTCTACTGTACCAGGTAAAGCGCTCCCCGGGCACAATCACAAAGTCTCTGCACACACGGATAGCTGGAACTCCTGACAGGCTGATCGCATTCAGCAAAATATTCGGTTTCTTCAGGTTGAGCCTGGCCCACTTCAGTAGCTTACTTAGTCACACACAAACTTGGATTTAGTCCAAAATAATCTCTCTCCCTCTCAGGAGCAGCACACCGCATGCAGGCCAAAAACTTAGCCTTTTAGAGTTCTCCCATGCAAATCCACTCAGGATAGCTGCTCAGAAACACTTCAGCTCCTTCTTGCTCAGCTTCCAGCTTAGTTCTAACTGAAAACTGCAAGCAGCCTGGGACTTCCCCAAGATCCAAAATATTTGGTTGGCTGATTTGGCTGTCAGTCAAAGCAAGAGCTCCCCCTTCAGTTGCAAAAAACGCACACAAACTCAAACCACAGTTCCTATAGATTTTGAATTCAGACAGCTCCTGTAGTGCGGCTACATTTTAGGTCCCACCAGAACTGATTGGTCCAATTTGCAGTCCAGGACCAATATAGTGGAGACAAATAAAACAGTCCTTGCTACAAAGAAAGCAGGTTAGACAAACTACATTATCATTATCATTCTAAATGGTTTTCAGCAAATAGTTACATATTTCAACAGAGCTCCATCTCAGATTACTTGTGCTGCAATCAAGCAGCTCATAAAGAGACAGTACACAGAGGCTATACAGACTCTGGTAATCACATTTAAACTGCTAAAATGCAGGACACCAGCCTGGCAATGAGCATTTAGGCAAGCTCAAGGAAGACTTTTTGGGAACCCCCATTTGTAGGGGGGTTACAAATGTATAGCTGATGGTGTGATACAGGTTTATTGTTTTACACACCTTTGGTGTGTTTTGCCACATAAACCATGACAGTGTAGCTGTAGTGGTTTACAAAGGCAAAATGCACCGAGGGTATATAAAAGAAAATGTGTAATCACACAGTCACCCATATTTTACTTTTTATAATATTCTGTTGGGGTCTGATACCAACCTGAACTAGGAGTGAGCATGTATTAAAGGTGAACACGAGTAAGCTGACAGACATTGTCACAGCCATTTTCAGTTAGTGTGACAGTGGAATGGCTTCCCACACTGATGGTTGATCAGCTGTGACGTTTTCTATGTCAGCCCGTCGTAACATCATACAAGATCGATACAGAAAATTCAGGGTCTAGTTTCTGGTTGATGTCAGACTCTACTATATACAATGATAAACAGATAGGTTTGTATAACCAGATTTTTGCACTCACCTCAGGAGTGGAATGTTACATACACCTTGCGAGTAAAACTCAAGGGGTTATAAAAGCATCCCTCACCTAGGCTGCATATAAAAGTGTTACACACACACACACACACACACACACACACACACACACACACACACCCCTACCTATGTCTTGTTTTTTATAATTACTCTCTTACATTTTTAATAAGGGAGGAGACACATACAGACATTTCAGTTTACATGAACTTGTTGTGGAACTCACAGTTCAGTTATGTAAACTTTGAAGGAGAACTGCACTAAATCAGTAAGCCATGTTTCCCTGTAGTAGCTGATTTTTAAATATTGATTCCAGTTATGTTACTATTCTACCTCTGTAGGTTTTTTTGTTATCCTAATGGGTGTTTCTGATCAACACACAGATAGTAAGTACCATTTTAGAACTGCGTGGTGTTGTTTATGTCCCTTGATCAACTCTTCCGTTGTTGGCACAGTGTATCCATGTTCTCCACCTCGGGTGGTTGGGCACAGGGCTGCAGGATGAATGCATCCAACACATGAGAAGTGACATTATCCTCACGACACACACCGTCGAGTGCATTATTGCAATTATAAAATGTCTTGCTTGTGAAAAGAAAAAGAAAATAAAAATATATTTTTAAAATACAATTTAGTTGCTTTTTGAATAGGTGTTATGTTGTGCTGGAATAATATCATTGTTGAAGGTCAGCACTAACCAATCAAAGCCCAAGACTTTTTCTTGCCATTTTATAATAACCAGTATATTGTTAACTTATGCCAACATGATGTGAATTGTAACAGAGTCACAGGAAGGTCTTCTCCCCAGTGCAACTGCTTGCACACTTTGTGTAGTGCACTAAAGGCTGCTAGTGCAACGGAACAGCAGAAAAAATGCCCCCCCCCGCACCATCTCAATCTTTGTGAGTACGCATGAGGCTCTTGCAGTGGTATTCCCTGACTGCAGTCCACAGCCACAAAAAAAGTCACTTATGAAGCTGTCAGAACAGTACTTCCCATTTCAGGTCAAAGACATATAGGAACTTGAATCCTGTATGTTCCTGCTGACCTTCAGCAGCGGTTTCCAGAGGGTTGAGGGGGTGCTTACAAAGGGATGGGTGATATAACACAAATTAATCTAGGACAACATAGTACATTATCAATATACTTCTAGTCCTCTTAGAGTTGTGTAATATTGGACATATATACTGGATGCTGTTTCAAATGTAATGAAAGTGGGGCCAGCCAACTGCCCAGTGTGTTGCCCTACTGATGATCCAGATTTGGGAGTGGACCTGGAACACTGATGATCGGGCAGAAGGCTGGAAGGGAGCATCACACTCTGCCATCACAGCGACCCCTAGTGGAGGACTAGGGACCTTTTCCTCCTCCTCCCTCTGTCACCACAAGGGGCATGCTGTGAATGCACAAGGCGGTCAACAGTCCAGTGAGGTGGCAGGGTGTAGGTAGGGACACCCGGGGTCAGAGAGTGCTTTTGGGAGGAAAATAGAGGCCGCCTACAGTACAGTATATGATGGCATCGGCATTCTAGTACATAGTACTGTGTCACTCACACACCAGCCTATAAATTGCAGGGGTGCCTCCCTGATAACCCTGCCACAAGCATGATTGCAGTGGGATACTAGAGCGGGTGAGAGGTTCCCGCGCAAGGTCTGATGTAGGACATCCAGTTAGGAGGCTAAAAAGCTATACTGAACAAAATGCAAGAACATGACTCCTTCAAGTAAAACAAAATACGTTTTTTTAAGTATGCAAACCTTAACCAGTTCAGCAGCAAATGTACACATGTGTAGGCGCAACTACCTTTAGATGAACATTCATCCACTTTTTGGCTCGTGAAATTTTGCACAATGTTGGATTTGCATTAACTCAATGTACTTTGTATCATAGTCCTGTTGTCTTCATACATTGTGTAATGAAAACCCACTTCATTTCCATATGCACAGACATGCATGTTCACTGTGTTTCAGGCAGAGACCAGCCTTGTGCTTTAATTGTAACGTTTGCTGTTTTTTCTCCGCAGCGTTAGAACAGTTAATCCCAGAACTGAGTGTATTACTGAAGCTGCTGGATCATGAATACCTGAGCACAACCACCCAAGAGAAGAAAATTGCTGTTAGCAACCTGCTGAAGAAACTCCAGCCGGAAGCAGGTGAGGAAGTCTTGCTAATCGCTACATTTCAGCTGCCATGTTGGGAGACGGATCCCACCATCTCCCACTTTGCAACTGCAGCATCTCACAACATAATCTTGTGGCAGAGGTGGGGCCTCCATACCTCTGGAACACATCCCTTGTGGCAGTGCCAAGTTGCTACTAGCCAGGGTTAAGTCACTGGGATCAGTGACTCAGCCAACAGTGCATAGGGTGCTCAGAATTCCTCCCCATTTACTGAGTCCCTTCTGTGAGGCGAAGGAGTGTAGCCTATAGAAGACAGACTCTATTGCATGCCACACATGTAGAAATTAGAAACCAATCTTCCCTCCTTCCTTCCTTCTCACTGTACCAAGAAATATTTTACTCGCCCCCCGCCCTGGGTGCTCCACTCCTTCAGGTCCTCCAAGTGGTTACTCCTTCCTACGTTCTGGACTCACTCCCACTGGGTCACTGCCCACCATCAGACCCGAGGTTGTCGCTGACTCTAGCTGCGGATCGGCCCTTTCCTAGGGAGCCCCTCCTCTTTCCTCCCACTGAGGGGAGAGAGAAGTGTCTCATAATCTAGAGTCCGAGCTAAGTGACAAGCATGCTGCTGTGGTGGGTCAGTTGACGTGGGAGAGTGCAAATGGAGGCCATCATCCAGAGCGTCCCCGTATAGTTCAGCCAGTTTATATTTCTCCCTGTCCTCCTCAAACATGAATGAGCACTCTTGCTCTGGCCGATGGAGGTGGTGGGGGGGTGTTACCCAACAGCTGGTGGTCACCCACACCTCTAGTGGCACCCCCACCACACCAACACCAGGAACTGCTGCTAGGTTGGTGCTTAGCCCTCCCTCCCAGAAAGAGAGCATCTGCACATGCACTGTAAGCCCTCAATGCTGGCTTCTGCTCCTAACATCACTGGCACGGGATATGAACACTGACTGCCAGCATGCCAGAGTGGCCCCAATTACTTGGTGCTATTGAACAGGCTAACTGAGATTTTACAGCAGAAATTCATACTAATTGTCACTTGCTGAATTAACAGTAAACTTGAAGAACACATGACTGCACTAAGTTTACAGTATTTTGACCTTCTATCTCCATGATATGATAATGTGCCCCCACAGTGAGACCCTTTTTTCCCCACATTTTATCTCACTATTGGGTGACAAAAGATTGAGGGTTACAGTGCACTCTTTGTTAGATATGTTAGCCAGGTAAGAGAATTGTTTGTAGCCATATTGGTCCTTCTACAGAAAGAGGAATAAAGTGAGTGATTTAATACCTTTTATTGGACCAGCAAGACATTTTTTCAGAACACAAGCTTTCAGGCTACACAGAGCCCTTCTTCAGGTACTGTAAGCAAGTTTCTACGAAAAGCAAGTTTTTATTCACTGGATAGTGCAAGCCACTGATATCAGTTAACATAACATAAGAAAAGGACTGCATGGTCACATTTGCATAGACACTCACCTGATTGTGGCAAACCACTCATTACTCTGTACCCGCAGCCTCAGTGGAGTTGAGAACATGCAGTGATGTGAGCGGTGTAAGCTGCCGTGTGGACTGGCAGCACCGTTTGCATCACTGCAGCACGCTCTTACAAAGTCCTGTTTCCAACTAGGAAGTATGACTTGTGGGTCACACCCCATTAAAGGTTGCCAACAAGTTTAGGTACAAAGAGTGTGAAGTCAGGGAATTAAACCACCCAAAAGTCAGTCTGGGGCATCCATAGTGTTTTGTTTTTTTTTTGTAACTATAAATGAAAAACGCTAAATGTATGTTAACATTTGAAAATGAACAAGATTTGTAACTAGGACCAGACTGCCCCCCCCCACACACATAAAATCAGCATTTGCTGGCTTCCTCCATCCAATTCCAGCACCCTTTGTCACTACCCACTGCCAACTTGCCACTGCCAACACTTCCTGTAGACATGGCAAGTGACATCCTCAAGTCATACAGCTGCCCACCCCCAGACTCATAGCCCCTCCTTGGTGTGACTTGCATTGGTGCCCGAATAGGATCATGTAAACGGAACAGCGCATCGGTTTGGGAGATGGGAGCAGCACTGGAGCAGAGATCGGGAAGAAGCGGTGCGACCATGTAAACATGGCTAAAGAGTATTAGACCTAAAGACAGGATAGCTTTTAGGAGGTGTTAAAGGGACACTGTCAGCTTTGCCCCTTCGTATTTTAAGAAATGCAAGCAGTGTGCCTCTTGGCGCATATCTGTCATACATGTGCTCTAGAACTCCTCTATGTATATAGAATTGCAGCCTTTTTAGTAGTTTTATGAAATTTTGCTTAAATATTTGAGCGCTTGGTCCAACAGCCACTCACTTGCATCATGGAAGTACATGGAGGTCTGGAACGTGCGTCTGCCCCAAGCGCTGTCCTGAAATGTGTTTTTTCCAGATGCATACTCTTAACAGTACACTGAGCCAGTCTCTTATGTTTTAATAAAGTGCTGTTGGTATGCCGGCCTAAAAAACGAGCACTGCAAGGTGTTTAATTTCGATTTTAATATTACAGCCAGAATCCCGTGTATGCGTACAAACATCACGCTCCTGCACATGCACGAGATCTTTGTTCATGTATCTCAAGCGCATGCGCAGGATTCTAGCTCCAATATTAAAATCAGAATTATACACCTCACAGTGCTTGTTTTTAGGTGGTCATACCAACAGCACTTTATTAAACCACAAGGGACTGGCTCAGTACTGTTAGAGTATGCATCTGAAAAACACATTTCAGGACAGCACGCTGGCAGACGTAGTATTCCAGACCTCCGTGTACTCGGGACACGGGTTACCGTCCGACAGACCATCCAAATATTTAAGCAAAATTTTATTTTTATTTATTGATAATTCGGAAATACCTTTGAGTCAAAGACTCATTTGCAAAGGTTCCACATCACAGAAATTAGGTACAGAACAAACTTTACATAACTATTCAATGAGGACACAGTTCAGTATTGATACAAAGAAACAGTGAAGTCTAACAAACAGAAACTAGGGATAATTAGTGCAAGTTTGAAATACATGATAAAACTCAGATATATATATATCTCTTAGGCCTGGAAGCCTATGGTAGGAAACTACTAAAAAGGCTGCAATTTTGTATACATAGAGGAATTCTAGAGGACATGTGTGACAGATATATGCCAAGAGGCACAGTGCTTGCATTTCTTAAAATACGAAGGGGCAAAGCTGACAGTGTCCCTTTAAAGGGGCACTGTCAGCTTTTCCCCTCATTTTAGTTTCCGATTTTAGCAGTGTGCCTCTATGCACCCATCTTTCACAAATGCGTGGGATTTCGACGTCTGTGTTTAAATGAATTTTCTGGCACTACCAGCACTTATGTTTTTTGAAAAAATGAAAAATCTACTCCAGCATTGTGAAATACATGCCACATATAGCTTTTCAGTATGAGCATGTAAAAAGTCGAAGTTCGTGCCAGCACTACATGTCAGACGCGCACTCTCTGCACACCTATACTTCCAGGTGATGGGGTATTTACGGTCCAGAAAGAACAATATAGCAAAAAAGAAGGAAAATGGTAAGCATTCTCACTGGTGGCACGTATAAGGACATTATGTGAGGCATATGAGATAGCTAGATAGATAGGTGCATAGAGGCACACTGTTAAAATCGGAAACAAAAACGAGGGGAAAAGCTGACAATGCCCCTTTGTCCTCCCCCTTTACTAGCAGTGGTACTAACACTATTAACTCATGGATTACTGCAGCAGGCAGTGGGATTACACATTAATATAACAGTGTCAGGAGCCACCAAGCCAGGCACAGAGATAATATTTTTTTTTTAATTTACTAGTGTTGCTGGCAGATGAATGAATATCAGGGGTCCATCCAATCTGCCAGCAGTGAACTTTGTACCTGTTCTCCTGATCTACTGCCACAAATGAGTTTTAGCCATAATGCCTACCCCAAGCTGTCCCCCTCACCCCCTTTAGTATAACTGAGGTGCACTATATCTCATTTGCACTTCAGCAGCTTCCTGCTTTCACCCAGTTTTATAGTTGGTAGGACTAAAGCACTTAGAGCTTAAAGCAGCAGTGCACACTAGCAGTGAAACTTTTGACCTATACTTTTTTATTTTATTTTAGATTACCCCTTATCTCCTGACTTGTATGATAACCGTTTTCCTCATTTTGCATCTGCTATACCATTTTTTTTAACAGTTGAAATAATAAAAGGAACACTCCTTTTATTATGATTCGGACCAGGTTTTCATCGGTATGCTCTGTTGTTTTTAACACCAGTTTTTTTTTCACTTTATCTTTCTATTGAAGACTTCAAAAAGATAAAACATACATACCATACAGATATAAAGCATCCTCCATGTGAGGGGCCAAAAAACCCAGCTTGTACATCACAATATACGTGCTTTAAAAGAGAAGGGTCCAAGTAATTAATCTAAGTTCAGGCTATAACCAGAAAGGAAAAAAGAAACAAGGGTACCAGTGAGTGGTAAGGAAATTATACAGAACTATATAAATACTGTGTTTAGAGGTATCTCTCATATATGAAGCGAATACAAGACAATATCTAAAGTTTAGCCAAATACTAATAGTAACGGGTGATTCAAGAAACGATACAATTAATGAGCTAAAGTAGGAGGATATGAATGGGAAAGAGAATGTAACATTTAAGAAAAAGGTAAAAGAAAGCAGAAAGAGGAGAGAAATAAGGATAGAAAAGGGAGAAAAGAGAGAGAGACAGAAGAGTGAAGGATATCTGTGCGTGGTTACGTTGTAGCCCCTAATCAAAGATAAAAAAGATGAAAGAAGAATCTGGATAATCATATATTAGGGCTTAGGAACATTAGAGAGATCAATGTACTTGAAATAATCCCATCAATAACTATCATATACATTGAGTCGGTCATGTGTAAGGTGGGATAATCGATCTAGAGACGCATATTGGGATAGGTTTTGAAGAACATCTGCTAATGATGGAACATGAACTGATCTCCAGTTCATGAGAATTAAACACTTAACAAGAAGGGAAAGTATATTTAGCCATTTCAAATGGGCATGTGAGAGGGTGATGTTACTTGGGATGAGAATACCTACCAGGAAGAGTTTAGGGTCTAGAGGAATTTTTTGTTCAATAACTTTGGAGGCAAAAGCATGAACCCAGTGCCAAAGCATATTAACAGGAGTGAATGCCCATAGAATATGAAAAATATCACCTTCAGGCAAATTCCAGCACCAGCAGTTATTATTTAATAGTCCCGTATGGTGGAATACAGAGGGGGTCCTGTTCCAAGACTGTAAGATCTTTAAATGTAATATGGAATAGGCACCAGCAGTTACACCACTGTGTGTCATTGAAGTTATAATTGAGAAGAGTGTTCCATTTAATTTTAGCAGAAATAGTTTGGTCAGGTAGATTATCTATAACGTCTCTGTAAATGGAGCTATTCCATTTTGCTGATAGGGGAATCCAATACGAGATGTGGTGGTCCCGTAGTGTAGATCTATGGGCATGACGAGAAAAAGAACTATAAGCAGCTTGAATCTGTAAGCTCTTCCAAAAGTCTTGCTTGGGGAGGTTCCAGATATTCTGCGGGTCTGAGAAGGTTTTAAGAGTTAGTGAGTTCTGATCCAGGATATCCCTTAAGAAGAAAATAATTTTATTTCTCCATGATCGGCAAACAATTGTTTGTTTCTCTATAACAATTAATGGGTTACCCCACGTGGGGGCATAGAACATAGTTTTCATTGTTATTGTAATAGGTGAGAAGAATGAAGTGGTTAAATGCTTTTCTGGTTAGTCCTACTGGTCTTTGTAATTCTTTGGATTGTTTGTTACCATTTGTATGTCTGATATTTTGTAACTTTTGTACTTTGATAATGTTGTAACAACTTAGCTTTTTTATATAAACAAGTAAGCCTTGTAAATAGGGATTTTCGGAACCCTAATGGCTGTATCACTATATAAATAAATTTTACCAAACCATACCAGAACCAGGGAGTTGGGTTGGATTTTAAGAATTTGTGAATTCGCTTCCAGTAAAAAACCGAGGCTGAAATAGTGGGATGTGATTTTAGTTTGGGTGGGAGAGGGTTAAAGATGAAGGATGTAGGGATTCCACCAGGACAGGATACAGATTCCATTGTAACCCATAGCGGAGTATGGGATGAGGGTTTAGGAAACCATTTAATGGTTTGGGCGGTCCAGAAGGCCCATAAGTAAGCTTTGAACTCAGGGAGTCTGAAACCTCCTCTTTTCCAGTGTGTACAAAGCTTATTATGATGAAATCTCGGCGGTTTACTGTCCCATATGAAGTTTCCAATCAGTTTGTCGAGTTTAGATAAAAAGGGAATGGGTAGAGTTAAGGGGATATTGGCAAATAAGTAGAGAATCTTAGGTGAGATGGACATCTTGATGGCGGCTAATTTCCCCATAAAAGAAAGATTAAGGAGTTTCCATCTATCCAGAATAGTTCTAATGTTATTGATTAAGAGATTAAAGTTTATATCCCATATTTTTTCCAAGTTGTGGGTTATTTTGATTCCTAGGTAAGCAATACCTTGTGTGGACCAATGGAAACCAAGGGATGAGTTCATAAATGGTCTGCAGTGGCCATTGAGAGGTAAAATTTCTGATTTTCCATAATTCAAAGCCAGGCTGGAAATGCTAGTGAATTTTTTAAGTAGTTTAACCAACAAGGGTCCCACCTCTTTTAGATTTTCAAGTAAAATTAAAAGGTTGTCTGCGTAAGAGAGAAATATATCTAGAAGTGCCAATAGGTATGCCCTTAATATCGATGGATTGACGCAGGCTAGCAGATAAGGGTTCTATGGCAAGAATGAATAAGGACAATGACAGGGGACAACCTTGTCTGGTTCTTGTCGTCAGTTGGAAGGAAGAAGAGTGGAGTTAGTAAGAATTTTTGCGATAGGCGAAGTGTATAATAATTTGATCCAGAAACAAGATGAATGAGAGAAACCAAAATAAAACAGAACTTGGTAAAGATAATTCCAATTTAAGGAATCAAATGCCTTTTCAAAATCATTGGCTATGGCTGCCACGGGGGAGTTAAGGGATTTGGCTTTGTGGATTAAATTAAATAAGGAACGTAGGTGATCTGCACCAGATCTGTTCTTAATAAACCCAGCTTGGGAACAATGAGGTAACTTAGGAATCACGGGTTCAAGACGTGATGATATTATTTTAGCAAATATCTTTCCATCAGTGTTTAAGAGAAATACTGGTCTGTAACTTGCAGAGAGTTATAATTGCCTCAGTGCAAGTAGGCGGGAACTTACCTTTATCCGAGGCTTCTTGGAAGACTTTAAAAAGAATCGGGCAAAGAGTATCAGAAATCACTTTGTAAAAATCTACAGGGAAGCAGTCTCTCCCCGAGGACTTACCAGACTTCAAGGAGGACAAGGCTTGCTGAATTTTCTTTGAGGGAAAAGCTTTCATCTAAGGAGTTCGCTTCAGAAGTAGAAAGGTGGGGTAGATGCAAACTGCTTAGAAATTGCTGTATCTAAGAGGTAGGTGTGGAGTTTGAATTAGAATATAATTTCTGACAGAACGTTCTCATAATATGATTTATAGAGGGGCTATCCGTGTGAAATGTGCCTTATTGGTCTTTAAGACCTGAGATGTGCCAATCTATTTGCTGAACCTTAAGCTGGTAGGAAAAAAGCTTCCCATTTTTGTCTTCTTGTTCCCAGTATCTGTGTTTCAATTTAAATAGAGCTAACTCAGTTTTACGGGAGATTAATGTGTTTATTTTGATTCTTAATTGAAGAATTTTGAGATGTAGTTGAAAAATGGGGTTATATGTATTGGATTTAAAGTACAGAGTTTCTTTAGATTTAAGGGATTTTTCAAGATATGCTAATTGTTGCTCTCTTAATTTTTTCCTGTGAGCAGCATAGCTGATTACTTTTCCACAGATTGTGACTTTTAGTGCAGTACTCATGGAAGTGTCCGCAGGATTATTAAGCGAGAAGAATTCTTTAATCTGTGAGGTGATCATGGGAAGGAAATCAGGATCTTTAAGAAGAAGAGGGTCAAGACACCAGAAAGAGGATTTTGATTGTGGGCGAGCCCACAGGAGTTGTAGCTTAACTGGAGAGTGGTCCGAGATAACTATAGGCAAGATAGACGAAGCAATGTTTTTTTCAACTATAGCAGGGGAGGCAGACCAGTAGTCGATTCGACTGTATGATTTATGTAATGAGGAATAAAAGGTGAAATCTCGGTCACGAGGGTGGAAGAGTCGACAAATATCAGATGAACCTGGATCTTTCATTAGTAATGAGAGGGCCTTAATGCTTCTGGGGTGGGCATCCACAGAGAGGTTACTCCTATCAACACTAGGATCTAGAGCTAGGTTGATATCCCCCCTAGAATTATTGGGTTATTGTCCGAGTTGGTAGATAATATCTGATGTGCTAAATTATGAAAGAACTCTGGAGAGTCAGAGTTGGGTGCATAGACATTAACAAGCAAGAGGGGACCGGAATGGGTATTTAGTTTTAACGATTATCCATCTGCCTTCTGTATCCGAGATGGAGTCTATGAGAGACCATTTGAGATTTTAATGAATGAGTATAGCTACTCCTCTTTTTTTGAGAAAAAGGATGAGTGATAGATTTGACCAACCCAGTCTTTTTTAAGTCTGATTACAGCCTCGGTTAATAATTGGGTTTCTTGAAAGAAAGCAATATGAGCTTTATATTTTTTAAGGTAGGGAAGGATTTGCTTTTGCTTACATGGTGAGTTAAGTCCCTTCACATTACAAGTGTATAAAAGTAGATCGTTCATGGTTATATTACTGAAGAAGGAACATAATTGTTGGAATAGTGAGGGACATAGAGATGGGGTTGAGGATGAAAAAGAAGATAAAAATGAGAAACATGTATATGAAGGGAGAGGCAGGATCATTCAAGTTAACAAAGTACGGTATAAAAAATGTAATCAGCACAGATAACTTTATGAAGAAGGGATAAATGGAGAAATGAGAGAGAGACATTAAATATCAACCACAATGTTAACACACTAGTAAACTAGCTAAAAACTTTTTAAGGGAGCAGCGAGATAAGAGTCAGCTGACCTGCTGAGAGACTCTCTCATTACACACCAGGGCATCCAAAAGATGGAAAGGACCTAGAGAGACCAACTGAACAGGTCTTGGTCAAATACAGAGGTCTTAACCTAATAATATTAATAAGACAATTGTAATGACCCAACTAGATCAGAAACAAGCGATACCATATAAGGCAGGGAGCTGTAATAACCTCAGCTTTATATAAAAGCTAGTCTGATGTAAGAAAGAGCAGTATTACACCAGGACTAATTAGTTAAGATTAATAACAACAATATTAGAGGAAGTGCCAACTTCTTATAACAAGAAGCATATAATCGTTATAAGAGAAGCCAGTATTGCCCAGAAAGAGAATTTGGTGGGATCGGGTACTTTAATAATTAAAATTGTATGTTAGAGAGTAAAAACAATGATTGCTACACTTAGCAAGTTGTTAAGCCTAGAAACCAAATACAATGTTATGGTAAGGTAGAGAGTATAGCTGAATACAATGACCTAGAAGGACAGAGAGAGAACATTGTATACAGAAATTGGCCTATTTTGCAGGGAGATGAAGAATTAAGGGGAGCAGTTGGGGATAAACCCAGAATAACATTTGAAAGAGCTAGAAAGGACAAATTGGTTCACAGCCACTTAAAAACGGAAGGGGCTAGTGATGGTCGTATGTGGCTACCACATAGGACACATGTTTTTTTTTCTGTTGCAAGAGGTGCAATATATGTAAATATGGCAAGCCAGGGAATATATTTCAACACCCGAAGTTAGACAGACTCGAGATAAATGTAAGAGAAATGATAACCTGTGACACAGCATACGTAGTTTATGCCCTCTGGTGCTCATGTAACCTCCTTTACATAGGCAAGACAGTTCGACCAGTAAAACAGAGGATCCAAGAACATGTTAGGTCGATTATTAATAACCGTCAAGACATCCCAGTTGGCACACACTTCACTATGTGCCACAACTCTTTTCCTGCAGGTTTGCAATTCGTGGGTATTGAGTGGGGTCCACCCCCACCGTTGGGGGAAGACCGCCCTAATATGTTATTGCAGAAGGAAAATAAATGGATCTTCAAAATGAAAGCCATGAAACCAGTGGAACTAAATGATAAGTGGGATTTAAAACCATTTTTGAAAGAACATTAATAACCATATACAGATCTGATAGATTCCCTTATATTTTCAAAAAGCTACTGACATTATGCCTTAATGCAACATGTTTTCATTAGAAATATGAATTTGTGAAACTATAACCTGTCTGATTATTTAGAAGTAGTTTTGACATTTATGTGCTTGGTTTAACTAAATTTATTTTATATTCGTTATGGGAATGTGATCCCGTTGTCATTTTGGGTCCTGGTTTCTCCTTCTTACCTGGATTTAAATGAAACTGGAGTGCTGATTAGCTGCACGGTTTACAATCACCCCAGAACCTGACATGGACATGCAAGGATCTTTGTTTAAATTTTCTTAGTTTTTTCCTTATAAAATAATATCATTTTGTAAATAAGGAATATATAAATCTGCCTACCAATGAACTTGTATTTAAATAATAACACTGGTGAGTGCCTGAAATAGGAACGTGTTTAACAATTATGATGTCATACTAATTAACATAAGGCACCAGTTTAAAAGTAGTGGATGTTCCTTTAAGCAGCACCCCCAATGAAGACTCACAAGAGTCAAGGCGCTAGGGGCATGCTTGACATTTTGTTTCAATTGCTGTGGCTTACTACATGAATGGAACCTTCTAAGTAAAAGTTTTTACTTGCACAAATTGTGTTTGGGCTTCCTTATTTTCGTGCAGCAAGGTACACCCGTGGTGCTCACTACCTACTGGATTTTGTGTTTATTGTGGAGGCAAGCCACCTCCGATAGTGCTGCATGGGCCGTTAGCTATTGTATCGCAGTGGTCTGTTTTGAATAGTTTTCACACTGTGAGTAAGTGGCTCTTGTGGGAATTGAACCCAGATCTCCTGGTCCCAAGCCTGTGCTTCAATTACAGCACCATGCTATCTCAGATGATTGTTTATACAGAGATCACATGCTGGCAATTCCTGAGAAACAACCAGATCATTTTTATTTGGGACCATTGGTATAGAAGAACCAGGAAGATTCCACTTCCTAGGGAAGTGTTCTTTTTCCAGCTGACTTCCTTGCCATGGAATTTGGCTGCCCTTCCCATTCCATGACGAGATCTTGGCTGCCCCCTCATCTGGAAACAGCAGGATCTTGAACCTACTGCAAAGACCGAAACACAGAATTAGTTGCATCTCATGTCATTCTCACACTACCGCCACCCCCCCCCCCCCAACATAGCCTAGGGATGTATCAGCTGGGCTTTCAACAAAGTTTCTAGCTCTTACTCCAGTAACTAGCAGCAGTTCAGAGGTAAGCAGGGTGATCTACTGGTTAGACCACGCAGCTGTGAGATGGGAGATCACAGGTTTGAATCGCTGCATCAGTCAATATGGCACCTGTATTACCTGGAGCAAGTCCCATTACCTCCTTGTACGTCAGTCTCCCAGCTGTAAAAATGAGTAGAGGGCAGGCAGGACCCCCAACACACACACACACACACACACACACACACACACACACACACACACTTTAAACAAGATGTTACATCTCAGCTGAGCCATATGAGGTACTTAAATTGTATAAAAAAGGTAAGGGTATGTGGTGGCAAGTAAAGGGAGGATTTAGTATCCGAGGGATAGCTCTCTTTCCTCAGGGGGAGGGGGGGGGATTCTTGCACCACTCTGGGAGATGGTCACCAGGTGGTAGCACGTGCCAGCGCATCAGAAGGGGAAGGGCTGCTGACAGATGCCAGTACAGAGGCGCACAGACACTCTGGCAGGAAAACTAGAGGAAAATGCCCTGGCCCTGCCTCACACCCCCTCTGGCACTGCACAACTGACTTAGCGGGCCACCCACTGCCATGTGTGGTCCTGGGCAAGTGACAGATAACCAGGAAGTCCATTAGAAGGTCAGTGACTGGGCTGAGGGGGTGCTGCAGGGACCTGGGGATGAAGGATCAATAAACAAATAGTGGAGAAAAAAAAAGACAAGACCAGTTCAGTACTGTGAGTTTTTCTTTAGGTCCTTGTAGAGCTTCCTATTTTCCTAAAGATGTGGGGATTTTCTAAAACGATGCAACAAAGAGAAAAAAGCTTACACAGGTATTATGTTTTGTTTTTCTCAAAGAGGTGTTCTGTACTCCTGTACTGCGACCTGCTCCTGTATAACCATCCCCTCAAGTTCTGTAACCCACCTTTCTCAGGTGCTTACCCAAACCTCCTTTTTCTAATGGCATGCCCAATGCTGGGGTCTTTGGGGTTTTCCTTACCCTCTAGAGTTTCAGAATAGAGAGGGGTGCCTGATCAGTGGTGGAAGCCTGCAGGGGTCAGGCTGTCATCCTACAGCAGTCAGAGGTTTTCCTCTTCAGTTTTCTTCTCTGATCCCCTGGGATGCTACTGGCAAGCTACAAGGTTGTGTGCACGCAGTGCGTCCTTGTGTGCTAATGGCAGGTGATGTCCCCTCTCCCCTTTCAGAGTGCCCTCTGCTTCACCACCTCCCAAGGACACTTGGGTAGAGGAAGCATTACAGGGAACACTGCCTTCCCATTCCAGAGGACAGAATTTACTGGGACGCTCTACCCTCTTTCCCCAGGTTGGACGCCAGTTCCAGGGGCTCATTCCTGAACCCAGATGGCCAGTATTGTGTGTGGTAATCCTACCGCTGTGCTGACAGGCCAGCAGTATTTTGTTTTTTAAATGTAACTTTAACACATGTCCCCAATAGCACCACTGTACACTCTCCACCAACCAACACACTGTTCAGGCACCCAAGGTGAGGGCTGTATTTTTCAGCTGCAGAAAACAAGGGGGGTGTAATCCACAGATTTAAATTTGGAGATCTTCTAAGCAGAATACAAGCACCATCTAGCCCAGATTGTGAATAATAATAATAATAGTATCTTTATTTTGAGGCACCTTTCAGATGCCAAGGCAGCGTACAAATTAAAATCAAGTGTGATGTGAATAAAAAATAATGTGTTTGTGGATCAAACTGATTGTTGTGGTTCAAGTGGATCAAAACTTGGTTATATCTCGCCTTATAGATTTGTTATAGGCATGCAACTTCTATGACTCCTTTCTGCATGAAACACGTTGGGTCAGTTCCCCCAACTTAGACCGCCAGTTCAACCACTTTCTGAACAAAAATAGGTGTGCTGCGACCCACGCTGTCACCACCTCCACCACCAGGTTCTGCTTTCTTTCTGGACTAGTCATGAGAAACCTGGATAGGAATTCTGTCAGTGTTTGAGAAATCCCAACACTTCATGGCTGCTGCCCCTGAAATGGTATTCCAACAGGACAGTGACACCCCCACAGTGAAACCCCGATGGCAACGGACATTGCGGCAACGGGGGTTTCATGGCGATACTCTTTGCAGTGACAGGGGGTAGGCACTGAACTCCACTGTCTGTGTGACATGGAGTTAAATATCTGAAGTGTGGGGGGACTGCGTTCAAGTGTAGCGGTCGGTGTCACCATGTTGCTGGTCGATGTTGGGTCACATCAGTGTTGGGGATGTCAGCATGGTTCCATTGCTGTGGGGGATGTCGCTGTGGGGGTTGTTGCTGCAGCATGGTAGATCCCCCTGAAACAACTGCAGCGTTGCCAGACAAAATGAATTTCTGCTCAAAGGATGCCTGAGCTCTTTATTATTGGACATCTAGGCAAGGCATTCACTTAGCTGAAACCTTCATGTTTCTTGTAAGTTGGAAGTTCTTATATTGTTGTGCTGTTCTTACATTATTTGTTGTCTGCTCCAATCTCCCATAACAGCCACTTTTTTCTTGTACTCCTATGCCTGTGACTGATGGTGGGGTGACAGGTTGTGTGGGGTAGAGGTGGGGTCTGACTATGTATGCAGTGGCATGCTTCATTTTCATGGTGAAAAGTTGCCCAGCTGCCCTCTCTCTCTCTCTGGGATGATCCTTGGCATGGTAGCAGGAAGTTGCTCTGGCATGCTGGAGAACCTGGTTTGATCCAACATTTGGACTCTGCCTTTGGGATGCTTGTTTTCAAGTAGAATTGTGGAGATAATGCATAATGGGGGGCTGAAAAAAAACTCACCATCAGCCTGCGTGTATGCATCTGTACATCACATAACAGCAGGGTATGCAGGATTTACATGGGTCCCAGCCAGTTAGAAGGCTAAAGTTTTCCTTCCAGTTTTTAAGTGGTCTGTGGTCTCCCTCCATACAAACACACATGTGCGCATGCTCACACATGTATACACACACACACACACACACATATATATATACACACACACACACACACACATGCACACTCCCCTTAGGCATATGTCCTAAGATAAGAAGCTAAAGTCCCATTATAAATAGAAACTATAACAGAAGCCATCAGTTTGGCCAGCTATCATGTTTTCAAGAAGTGGCACCAATGCCCAAGTCTTTAAGGCACTGAAATTGGGACCGTTTAGAGCAGTGTTTTTTTCATTTATCTTCCATGTCTTGGCCCCCCCCCCCATCGTTGGTCAGGAATGGGACAGGCCCCTCCAGAGAATGAATCCAGTGGACAACCCAGTCAATGCAGTGGGGCCCGAGGTAATCGGTCATCATCCTGGGTGATGACAGCATTTTCTCCTCCAGTGTTTCCTCATCCTAGGATGGCAGCACAGCATAACCCCTGCATGTATGCAACAGGCATGAAGAGATGCATGGCTTGTCCCCTCTCCTTTTGCTATACTACATCATGCCTTGCCCCAATCCTGTTTCCATGCAGACGTCCTTAGTGATAAAGAAAGGAAGGGTTTGACAGTCTGTGTGTTTTGGGGAATGTTGTGTGATTGAGTTCTGCTGATTCCCACTGGGATTTTGATCCATATAGATTTCTATGCTGCGGTCAGCCCCATGTTAAATCTTCTCAGCAATCAGCAACTATGCAGCCTCATCCTCCACTAACCTGTTGATGTCCCCACCATGGTAGGGCTCTGGAGGAGGACCATCATCTCCTCTCTCCTGCTGAGTTCTTGGATCCAGTGGCAGACTGGGCATCAGGCTCCATGGTGCAGGGCCATCATTCTGACAGACCCTAGTGATTTTTTGTTTCCATCCACCTCCCCAATGTCAGGCCCATGCACATGTGCCACTGCTTGAGAGGGATCAGACTCCCTGCCCTGCTTTGAGGATTTGTGGCACTGGTAGAGCCAGAAGTTACCCTTCCCCAGGTTGGCATATGCAGTGCTCAGCACTACTCTCCAGCCTGGGTCGCATGGAGTCCAGTTCTCTGAGCTTGCTTCTATACCCAGGTTCCCAGCCGAAAGTGTCTTGCCCATCTGACTCTGAGTCTTTGGGGCTGTCAGCAGGAATCTCTTCATTAGCTCGGTCATTTTATAATCTCTGTATGTCATGCCATATTGCTCTATCTATCCATCTAGACATTTATCTATCCATCTGTCCGTCCATCCATCCATCTGTTTGCCCATCCATCTGTCTGTCTGTATGTCCTTCTGTCTGTCTGTCTTGGCAGATAGATACACCAGTGGTGAAAAATTTGGTAAATAAATTTTGATTTATTTTCACGTAGAGCATGTTGTTTCACTTGGCACATTTTTTTCTACGTAGACTCTAGAAGTAGAACCCAGAGAATGATGGGCCAGATAGAGTTCAAAGTGGAAAGAAAGGCAGTTTTAAGTTAAAACAAGGTAAAACACTAATAAAAGCATTAACAATAGTGTGGCATATATGTAAGTAAGCAATAACCCACGACAGGGTGTGTGGTTAGTGGGGATTAATCAACACCCTGGGTGTGTTGTGAGGAACGAGGCCACAGGCTGAGTGTCCTCACAGCACGCTGGGTGTTGATTAATCCCCAATAACCTCACAACCTGGAGTGGGTTATTGCGCTTATAACATGGGGCACACTCAAAACAAAGAGAAAACAACATAGAATGATTTTCTCCCTGTTTAAAAGCCAAAAAAATGACTGCATCCTGCCACCTGGAAAAATTGTCACCAACAAATAATGGCAGTCTGACTGCTGGAATACACATACAAATGTCAGAAATAATGTACTGATATTATTTCTGATATTTGTTGTGCATCGGGCTGGCAGTATAGCCTAGAGGTTAGAGGAACGAGGTGTGAATGAGCTTGGTACATCCAGCAGACCAGACCTGAGTTTGATTCTCACAACCTCCGCTTGCATACTATGGGACTCTGAGCAAGTCACTTAACCACCCCGTGCTCCCAAGTCGCCCCTGAAAACAGGCATTTGTGCCTAGTGGGCTTACCTGGTTACTAAAAGACTAAAATAAAAAAAAATATATGCTTTCTGAGACATTTGCTCTGTCTTGACAGTGAGGGACATTCAGGTCGTGTGTGTGTGTGTGTGTGTGTGTGTGTGTGTGTGTGTGTGTGTGTGTGTGTGTGTGTGTGTGTGTTATTAACAAATGGCAAGGAAGAATCACACTGATAGTTCAATGAAGGCAGATCTAGAACTTCAACAGGCCACCGAATCACAAGTGCTGCACAACATCTGCAGAGAGAGAGACAGACAGAGGCAATAATCTGTGCTGCAAATAAAAGACAATCGGTAATGTGATTGTTTAGGGCACAAATGCACATAACGGAGCTCTGTACTCTCTTTCTTTCTCTCTCTGGCTCTCATTGCACTCACTCTCATGTGGCTCTGTCTGGCTCGCGATCGTTCCAGCAAGCTCCACCTCCTGGTGTGGCTCTGTGCTTGCAGCAGAAGGAAATGTGGAGGGAGAGAGAGAGAGAGACGCAACAATTTCCCAAACTTGTTGCAGCAGGGATATGGAGAGAGCTGGACATGTCATCACTCTCTGTTTCTCTCTCTCAATGTGTGTGTCTTGCTCTCAGTAGCCGGTAGCACTGGTGATACAGCTGGGGACTTTCACTGTCTCTACCCCACTGCTGCTACTTGCTGAAGTGCCGCACCAACTCCCTGTCTCCCGTCAAGGTACTGCAAAACCCTACACTCCAGAGAGAGAGACACACAGACAGAGGAGGCTGCAGGAACTTCCAATTAACTAGTGTCTCAGTGTGCGTGTCTCTCTCTCTGTCTGCATGACACCTTGTGTACTCTCTCTTTTTCTCTGGAGTGCGCTGTGTTCAGTGACCACAAATCGGCACGGCCATCACTACTTCTGACTGCCACAGTCAGTGAGTGGTGGATGGGGGCTAGTGAGGGTCTGTGACTCTGCTTTTATTGCAAGTGGAAAAAAATAAATAAATGAGAAAACAAAATAGAAACGGGACTCAGCTGGCTCCTCCTGCAGTTCATACTGCTAGGATAAACATGCCGACTGTGAGGGCAAACGCTAGCTCCTCAATGTATTTTATTACAAAAACATCTGTAACACTGTTTTAGGCATCATTCTGCCTAGCAACATTTTACTATTACTTGTGCCTATCTTAGCACTGACATTTTCTCTCTCTGCACTTTAAAACCTTGGAAGGGCTACAAAGCGAGAAGGAAGGTGACAGCTCCGATCAAAAATATGGTGCTGCCTAAATTATGTTTTGGTGCGGGGAAAATTTGGTAATCTGCGGGGCGGGTTGGTGGGTACTAGACAAGACTGCACAAAGTTTGAACAGTGCAGCCACTGTTTCTGCACTGTGCCACATTGCATGACAACCTTCAGCTCTCACTCACTTAGCGAGGATAGTAATGGTTGCCCCTCAGTCTGCATTTTTGGCACAATAACTAGATCGGGAGTGCTTAATGATCTCGGGGGGACGGTTCACCACTTGCTGTGCATATATGCTGGATTAATCAATGGTCACCTGATAGCTCTGTACCAGTCAGGTACCTGTCTTTGTCAACCTCATGTTGTAAATATCAAATATATAATGGGTTGCAGTAGAATAACATATTTATCTTCATTCATGAAAGACAAGACTTCCATAGCCACTTGTGAGTTTCAGGTCTTACTAATCACTGGTGGAGATAAATGCATTATTCCACTACACCCCATTACATATTCCATAAATATATGTGTATTTACATACATATATAGCTATAGAGAGGGACAGAGATGCATATATAATATAAATTGTAGACATGATGTCAAGACGATTGACAAATATCCAAGAAACACAGCCAGGTCCTCTTTCATATATTTAATAGACCTGTCTTCCTTCTTACAGGCCACGAGACGGACTACATGTACATGAACACCTCTGCCTTCCGCAATGGCACTAGATTTGTGGAGTCGCTCTTCGAAGAGTTTGGTACGTACTATATAGTGCAGCTAAATTTAGTGTCAAATCACTGTGACAAATTCTGAAACCCTTCTGTCACTAACAAAGACCCTGAGGGTACACCGTTCTCTCCCTTTCCTTCCCTCTCTGTCTCTCTATCTCAGAATGTCTCTGAAGCCTACCTCTGGCACTAACAATGCATTTTACTGTATTTAAAGAGATACTGTCAGATTTGTGTTTTTTTTTTGGGGGCCTGCAGTGTCCTTAGGCCAATAGCCAGCTCAGAAAATGTGGGGAGGTTGTTGGGGACACTGGATCTAATTAGCTAGATGGAGTCTAGGGTCTCGTTAGGGCTTTTTGTTTTTAAATCTGTTTATTCTCCTGTGGTCAGCAGGGATGTACCCATGTCAGCCTTCTGGAGCCCTTTCAGGTTCACCCCCTGCCCTGTGGGATGTACCATTCAGCCAGGAGACCTGGTTTACCCCTGACAGTGAGGCTTCCCCCCTACTCCGAACCCTAAGGAGGGAGGGAGGAGGACCGAGATGCTAATTCAGCTTTCACAGTGGTCATGGGAGGCCCAGTAAAGTGGTGCTTGTTAGGCTCTAGCTTCATGCTGCTCATCCTTAGGGTTTTTTCTCTAATGTAGTTTCCCTAAGGCAGAGTGGATGTGTTATGACTTCCATGCGATGTCAAGCGCACTCCCACCTCTAATGTAGTGATGTCCACTACCACACCAATCCCTGTGCAGCTGCAGTCTCATGGCACACCGGCACCTAGTCACCACTAGGGGTCAGAATGTTACCTGACAACGTGTCCCTCCTTCCCTGGTGGCAGAGAACTGTTCGCTAGATGCTCTATCCTCCTCCAACTGGCCAACCCTCTGACGCACCAGGCTCATTCCTGAACCAAGTCCATTGACACTGCAAGTGGTGTCACTATCGTTGTGCCAGTGGGTCGGCTGGGGCTTTTGTTTTAATGGTCCGAACTCTTTACAGTGACACAGTAAGGGGGCTATACACTGAGCTGGTTTTAAAGAGCTGCCAAAGACTCCAGGAGAACTTTGAGAAATATAATATTTGGACACAAGTCCGCTTTTCTTTCCTGTTAGTTTTGCTTTTCTTTTTCCCCTTGTTTATTACAGAGGTCTGCATGAGAACAGGATCTTATTTCCTTCAGAGTTCATCAGGTCCTGTTGCTTAGTCCCCAACTGATGCCATAATACTCTGCTTGTGACATCACAGTTATTCCCATGACAACAAACAGTGACATTGCTACAGAGGCTTATGATGACTCCAAGTGGGGAATAAACTGTACTGTATGTGCAGATTAACTAAAAGGAATAAAGATGAGTGGTGCTCTGGTAGTATCCACTGGTGCCAAATATTGGCAGATAACACCATTTTGTTATGCTGTTGGATGACATCAGATATGGATGGCATCCGACCTTGGATCTGGTCTCCTCAGATCCCAAATGGATCCAATTGGGGGGGCATAGGATCCGATGGATCTGACAGTCGGATCAGTGATCCGACAGTTGGGTCACAACCATCCCAGGATTGGATCCTACATACAGGCTTGGTTGGATGGGGGTTGGATCCAACAGCCAGATGGCATGGCTGTCCAAAAGAAGGTGCTCAGATCCTACAGAGCAGTCTCCGAGCACCACTAGTAAAAATCCTGTTTCCATGCAAATTTCATCAGTTATAAATAATGGGGAGGAGGAAGCCACGGAAGATATGTGAAATGCAGGCTGAATTGTGTCTAAGTATTGCATTTTCTAAAGTTTTCCCAGAAGGGTCAGCAGCTCTTTAAACGCCAAGTAGAGAAAAGAAAAAAAAGAGATGTGCTAAGAGAGAGAACGGTGTTAAGATGAATTGAGAATGCTGCTTCCCTTCCCCTTGAATGAAGCATGCAACCAGTTGGTGCCCTTTGTTTGCTAGAGTGATGGAACCTTTGGGTGAGACAAATTCTTTTCCTTTCAAGGTTCTATTGTTTGTACTGCTGTTTAGCTGAAGTCACATCCCAAAATCAAAAGTAAGAAAGTTATTCTTAGAAAATAAACATAGACACGTAGGCATATATTTTACAAGTTGTCAAACAAAGTATATTTTCTGTACTACAGCTAGTCTGCACAAGGGGAAGAACTGAACATATCTGCTGCTGCTACACTTCTCAGAAATCAGCCCCACTCTTTCCGCACAGTCAACTACCCATGGCTTCTGACACTGTGGGCATCTAAATAATAGGGATTGGCACAGAGCTAGCCACACGTTAACATGGCATAGCTCCACTGGCCAAAACCTGAAATGTCAATAACCAGATTTATGTTTGTCCCATCTATTGGGCAGATTACACTAAGAGCCCTTGTTGTGAATCAGACTGGGTACCCATGAGTCCCAAAGGCAGCAGCTCCTAACCATTCAACTAAAGGGAAGTTCTGTGTATCAAAGGCCAGGCTAAACAAGGATCCTGCTTAAACAATATGGAGACAGTACGTGGGGGAAGTACTATCCTATAACATAGTCCAAAGCAAAATGAAAAAATGACATGACTCAATCTGTGCATGAGTAGATTTGTGGATTATTAAACTATAAGATGCTGCCACTATAGAACAGTAGATAAAGAGGAGCCCACCAAAGAACCAGACAAAAATATTAGGATAAATAATTTGCAGCTTTAGGATGACCTGCATGAGTTGACAAGGGCAGATGAGAGAGGCACTTACCTTTAAGAAGGTTCAACAGATCAATACAGGTTACAAAATATGAGGACCGCTGCTTATGAATATGAAACCTTGCTGTGACAATGTCAAGATGAGGAGGTCACCACGTATTCAATAAATCTTGAATATACTCACACGCAGACAGAGTGTGTCACACCTCCTTTTTTTTTCATTTTGATAATGGGAAATTCCTCCACTAGCTTGGTGGTAAAACTGTGCTTTTAATTCTTAATGACTGTCAGCCTACCAGCACTAGAGGCCGCTGATGTTACAATCCCTCAGCACTATTAGACATTGTGGCCCAGATATTCAGACTGCGCCTGGCAGTGGCGCAAGCATGGGCACAGCGCAGCGCAACCTGGATGCGCCAGGGCCAGGACCAGGTGATATTCAACGGTGATACGCCATGCACCGTTGAATATGGCAGGGACAGTGCACAACACAGTGGCACAGACTGTGCCAGTGCAAGCCACAGATAGGGAGAATGGGGATGCGCCAGTGCAAACGCAGTTGTGCTGGGTGCATTTCCTGCGATATTCAGCAGAGGGCATGCAAATGAGGCCATAATATATGCAAGGCGCAAATGGGGCCATTTGCATGTTATTATGGCTCCATTTGCATGCCTTGCACAGGGCAGCCTGGCGACTTGCACCTGGTGCCCTGCACAGCATGACGTGAGCACTGAGGGGGTCCCAGGGCATCCCCCACTCTGTAGCCGCGATTGCGGGTATGCTTCTGCCATATGATCCCTGGTGGCCCAGTGGTTACCCCCTCCCTCCCATTTTCCCTGATTGCTGGAAAAAGTAGGTAAAAACAGTCCCAGGTAGTCTAGTGGAACCACCCCTCCCGTCCGATGCCCTGATTGCCAGTAAATGTCCATAAAAACATTCCCTGGTAGTCTAGTGGTAACCCCCCTCCCTCCCTCCTGTTTCCCTGATCACTAGTAAAAGTAGGTAACAACAATCCCTGGTGATCCAGTGGCACTCCCCACCCCTCCCACCAACACAGGACCCTTGCCCACCCACTTCTCTATTGGCGGGCGCTGTAACCACCTGCTATACCGCCCCGCCACCCGCCGAATGACAGCTTATAGTATGTGCTGTAAGCCCATTGGTCCACACTGTTTTCCAATGGGCTTGCAGGGCATACTGTACTAGACAGTCACAAATATGTGAATGAAGTCATCCATTCCTGTTTCACGGGCTCCTAATTGCTGTCACTCCTGGTTTGCTCTCTGTTACCATGACAACAGCGTTTTTGATAATTCATGTAGCCCTCATGATAATGTTAACACTAGCCATGAGGTGTCATGAGTTCTTTTCTTAAAGCAAATGTGGATTTATTTTGTGAAAAATCAGTCAGGGGTTATCATTTTAAGCATTCCACGTCTTCTCTGATCTGAAACGCTGCGTGACTTCTTCAGCGAGTCTCCTGCATGAAGCCAGACTTAGCAGCTGAGTGTTAAAAGCTCAACTGTTCCATCCGAATGTGGAAGGACTATTTAACAATTAAATGAGGTACTTTTGACTTTAGAAAAGATAACTGTTGGCTAGGGATTCTTTTTCTTTCTCATTGCTGTAAAAGCATTAGGGTTTGCCTCATGCTACATTATGCACCCAGAAGGTGATTAATAGATAATTAAGATAACCCCTGGTCATACATTATTGATTAAATAATGGCCCCAATTTTGAACATGATGACCGTTTTATCTGATTTGTTTCTAAGTCTTACTGAGAAACCTTTTAAAGCGACACTGGTAGGTTTTTTGTACTTCTGTTTTATAAAAGGAACTGTTACTTGACATCTTTTTTCCTGCTATTCTACAACGAAGTCAATTGGACTGAAATCTAAACCTTGCACACTTCATTATGTGTGAGTGAATTAATGGTGTGTACACAGTGTTCAGTTTCACTTGGTTTTTTGCCCGCCATCTTTATTTGAATAATTTGTCACTCTTTCTCCCCCCATTCAATCTCACTAGCCCTCTAAAACGGTCTTGCAGTAAACTGTTCATCCAGCTAAGTCACTGTTCCCTTCAGTGTTAGCTGGCTCACTGCGTTCCATCTCCTGTTCTGCTTGCTGTTCACCTACAAATCACACACTTACCTATATTAGTATGCATAACTGCATAAACTGTCTTTCTCTCCTAACAGCACATCTATGTACAGGCTTGCTTTATTTGAACTGTTAACCCTTCTTTTAAAATGTATAATTGTACCTATGATTAATACTACTTGATGTACATATTGTATATTTGCACTGTTGAATCTGTGCTTCTTCATGTTATATGTACCAACTGTTTAATGCTGCTCGATATATGTATTGTAAATCATATTGTTCTCTCGTTACTCCCTCCCCCGCCCAGGACACACCGCGAGATGAGCAACTTGTTGTTCAGTGTGCCCTTCCTCATGAAACATTTCAATAAATAAATAAATAAATAATTTAGGAACATCAGAACTCATTATCAAAAATAAAATTTGCAGGAACAAGAAAGTATACATGACACATACTGTACATGGAGTGAAGTAAACTGTATTGTAGACACAGCACACAACCCAAGGCAAAAGAAAACTGATGGTTTCTTTTTAGAAAGTAAATATGACTCCTGTCTCTCTAAATTGTTCACAACTCTAGATTGTGACCTGCGGGACCTCAAAGATATGTCGGAGGAGAGTAAAGATGACAGTGAGACTCCAGTATCGGAAACAGTGCAGACAAAAATGGTGAGTTTGTATATTATATAGTATATAAACACAGACACGCACACACACACAAACACATATGCTTATATATATATATATATATATATATATATATATATATATATATATATATAGTATTCTTTGCAAACAAAAACTGTGTTAATGCACCGGTTAAGGTTCAGATGAAAGCGACATAAGGAGGGAAATGTGGCATTAGGGTTTCCAACCCTAACTCCTCACCCTGACCCCCAAGTAGCAAAAGAAAAAAAATTATAGTTTTCACTGTCCTGAGTCTTGGCAAATCAGGGGTGGGGTCTTCTTTGGGGTTCTCAACCATAACACTCACCCCGTTGTGCTATAGTGTTCAAATGTACAGAACTGTGTCTTTCCACATGCTATGAACAACCTGTAGATTCTGGCTGAAGAAACGAGATCACATCTGACCTTATTTGGTGATGGAATGGGGTGAGCATTAGGGCTGCTGCTGGTGCCATGCTGCCAGCTTCAGTTGAAGCAGTGAGCTAGTGATCCCCTGTTTCCTATGCCTCTGTCTCTGTCTGTCTGTCTCTCTTTCTCTCTCCGTCTGTCTGTTTATCTAGCTAACTAATTTATATATATTTTAAGTGGACTGGGGTGCCCACCCCCAGTACCGCTTCTTTCTCCTCCCTCCCTCTCATGTTGTCTGTTCCCCTGTCCCTGTGTTACCTATTTTGTTTATAACATAAGCGGACTGGGGTGCCCAGCCCCGGTACCAATTCTCTTGACCCTCCTCCTCTCCAGGTTGGCTGTCCCCATTCCAATCATGTACCTGGCAGCACCAGGGTGCCCACCCCTGGTGCCACTGAACAGTAGCCGGACACTGGGTTGCTCAATCCCCAATGTCACGACTGTCCCCTGAAATAAAGAAAACTGTCCCTCACTGAACTATTTTTAACCCTCACCGATTTAGTGGTGTGGAATGACATTTTGGCAATGATTTGAAAATGTTCATGTACCGGGTTCATGAGCGGGAGTAATAAAAAGGCTGTGCTGAAAATTTGGTGTACAAATATGGGAAAATGCCCCGGTTATGAGTGAATGTTTCAATATTTAAACATCCAGTCATAAGTTTTCTAATTTTAAATATTTTAACTTCAGACTTTCGACATAACCATTTTTACACACAGCCTCATAAATGTGACAGTTGTAATTTTTTAAATCCTGGAAGAAATGTGTTTTTGCATTTGTAGTGCAAAATGACATTTCAGGCAATATACTCTGAATGCCACATGGCATGCTTATAAGGGGAGCCATAAAATAACTATATTGAACATTTGGGATCAAAATAAAAAAAAAATTATAATAATTAAGAAACTTTCTGTGTAGGGCCAGTCTTCACACCAGCGACTATGCTTTGTGATCTGTGCCATTGAGCTGAGTTCGGGGATGAGCTCAGTGAACCAGCTACATGGGGTGAGGGTGGGGGCAGGGAATGAAAGCTGCAGGGTTGCCCACACTTGCCCAGCTACCATTTAGTGAAGACAACTCTTCTCTTGGCATAGGACCCTGCACCTCTGCACTCATGGGTGGCAGAGGGCCCTGTGCATTGGTTGACAAATGGATTATTTGCCTTTGTGTCTGTTTCTACGGCCACATGGAAGCATGGGGACCTGAGGAACCTGCACTTCTGTAGCCCACTAAACAGCCCTATGATTTCTTGACATCCATTGCTTCGATAGGCAGATGGAGTCTTCCCTTGGTGCAGAGCCCAAACAGCCCTGTACATCCACATCTGTTCATGTATGCAGAGTCATCCGCTGTATGAGGATACAATTCCACTGTCTTCAAAAGAAATGAAATTCTTTGCAAAAAACTTCGTTAATGCACTAGTTAGGGTTCAAGTTAATACCACAGGAGTAGAGAAATGTGGCATTAGAGTTTCCAACCCTAGCTCCCTACTCCTCTCTCCAAGCAGCAAAAGGAAAAAAGCATTCGAGTTTTGGGTCCCTGGAGTCTTGGCCAATCAGTGGTGGGGTCTTCCTAGGGGTTGTCAACCCTAATGCCTACCCCGAGTCCTCAGCAAACAATGCCAGCTGTGATCTCCTTTCTGCTTGATGGGGTGATGGTGGGGAGTCAGGGTTGGAAACCCTCACGCCACATTTCCCTACCTTTATGGCATTGACTTGAACCCTTGAAAGAAAAACTATGTTAATACAGCTATTAGAGTTGAAATGCAAAACATACAAAATAGGAAAATGAAACTGTAGGTTTCAAATTGAATGATGCAGGGTTGGCTTTACCCTAATATCAGCACTCTCTATGCAAGTATTGCTGCGTTATTTACTTTGCATTAAACAACAGTGATGATACTAGGGTTATGCCAACACTGTGTTGTGTGATTGTTCAAAGCCTGAGGAATATGGTACCATCACTTTGCCAAGGTTTCAGAGACTTTGAACCTAATTTTTTAATTTCCTTATTTGGTATGCCTTTGATTTTTAACCCCAATAGATGCATTAATGTAGTTTTTTTTACATTAATGTTCTTAGATTTTAGGAAATGTAGCTGAAAGATTTTTCATCGTGACACTCAGTGCTCCAGACCTGAAGCTTGCTTTGCAAGGTGCCAGTGGACCACAGTCAAAGCAGCTGCAAAGTGATGTTTGCTGTACCAGAACTGTACTTTGCTTACCAGTGGCCACAATCGAAGCAGCTGCATTGTGACACACAGTGCACCAGACCACATGTGGCCTAAAGCACCTCCCCCTTTTTCTGTTTCCTAGCAGTGGGTGCCCAATCATGGTGTCAGGCAGTCATATGAAAAAACAACTTTCTACCCACTAGCACCCCAGCTGCCCTCCCCTACATGTAAGTAAAAAAAAAATCCCATCCCCCCAGCCCACATAGTACCATACCTCCCTCCAGCACTCACTTTTTTAAGTAAAATCCAGTGTTGGACAACCAGCACAGCGCTCCCTCTGCCTCAGCAGGCTGCCATCTACTAAAGTAAGCACAAACTTAAGTCACAAAGTGCACTAATCGGGGATGTGTCTGGACCTATTTATTTTGTGCATAACTTTGTGGTATTTGGCCATTTTGAGTTCAAATTTCCAGGCTGGGCAAGTTGCAAGCCTACCTCACGATTGTATAAGTGGCACCTTGAAAATCTGATCCAAAAATTGATGTAAAAAAAAAAATTTATGTAAACAATAAGGTAGTCCGAGGTGTGCGTTGTTGTGGGATAGTAACACAACACAGAGGTACGAGGCAGCAACAAGGGCCTTAGGCACCTGAGAAGTGCTGTTATCCCCAAACTACTCACACCCTAGCGTGTCTGATTGTAATTATAAAATGATTCCTCTGATTTGTATTTTAAAAACTGAATAATGAGGTTCAGCAAGATAAGTGTTTATGACCTGTGCTGTTGTGCTGGAATAACACATGGTCATGTGACCACATCTGACCAATGACAGGTCTTGGTTTCTCTTACCTAGTATATAACAGCAATTTCATTTGTAGCTTGTTCTGCTGTTATTGTTGAACTGATATGAAACTTGGACAATAAGCACCTCAAGGGGAGCTGGGTCCAGTGGCACAGAGGTAGCGCTACTGCTTGCCATACTGACAACCCGAGTTTGGAAGCACGCTTGGGTTGCATGGGAGCTAGCCAAGTGAGAGAGGATGAGCATCCCATGGACTGCTCTCCTCTCTCAGGTGGGAGGATATGTTGCTCTGTCACTTGCCTGCCAGCTGGTGAAGGCCGTGTGGCAGCACAATCAGAACATGTATTTAATGAATGGATTTTGTTGACCAGGTTGGCTCACTGAGACTTATATCCCTTTTTCAGGAGCGACCAAGAATAAGTTATATACAGAATATGTCCTGAACTCACATGGTACAAGATCATGTACAATTGAATGACATAGAGGGCATAGTGACAGTGGTAGTTATAGTAGGTGCAGCATTGAGGATCAACAGTAGTACATAGCAAGTTCTGCACACAAATCAAGAAGACAAAGTGCAATGTGTGGTGTTACAGTACAGAGAACAACGGATCAAGCTCACAGGGCTAATTCAAGGTCTGATGAGGGAACGTTGGCACATTACCCCCTGTTGGCAATGGTGAGGCAGGGGTAGGTTCAGCGGAGGCAAGAGCAATTTAGCTTTAGGGTTTGGTGAACTTTGAGAAGCACTTTGAGGGCCTAATTGGTACGGCATTCCTGAATAGGGGCAAGGAGTTTATTCCAAAGTTAAGGTGCTATGTGTGAAAAGGACCGGCTACCAAATGTGGTTAGGATCCGAGGAACCTCCAGGAGGGGCTTGGAGGAGGGGCAAAGGTGCCTTATTTAGGACTTCCAGACCAGAATACTTAAGACTGGGGAGACAGTTTGTTAGTGTCTTATAGGCCAGGCAGAGGGTTGGGTGGTAGAGACGTTATTCGAGAGGAGGCCACTGTAGTGAAGTAAGAACGTTGCAGTGGTGTTCATGGTCTCCTGGCCAGATGCAGACCTGTTGATTTTGTAGTACATAGCTTGAAGTCTAGTTAAACTGTGCGCCTTTCAGGGAGGAGAAGACTGGGGCGCCATACAGCAGTGTAGGAAGGACATTATTGACTACAGACAGCCAGGCTTAGGTAGGATTTGAGCCTGTAGAGCAGCTCTAGTTTTTGGGAAAGCAGCTTAGTAGTACACTTAGCATGGTTCTTGAAGGTGAGCTTCTGGTTAAGCCGGACAACAAGATATTTTATTGCGTGTGCCACTTCCAGATGGACACATGTGAAGGTGGAGATCTGTAGGAGCTTGCTGCAGTCAGGGCCTACTTTTCTGCATGGCTTTAGTTTTCTTCCCAATGAGTACTAGTTAGAGACAAACCCTGCTTGAAGTTTATTGAAGTCACTATTAAGTCCAGCTGTGATAACATTCGGTTCACGGCCAGTTCTTTGCAGGCCACGTCATCTGCATATAGTAGCACTTGGGCTTCACCACAGTTGGAGGGAGCTCGTTAATGAAAAGCAGGAATAGTATTGGCCCCAGGAAAAAGCCTTTGGGGAACCCATCAAAAATCTCACGCTGAGAGGAGAGGCATGACCTGCACCTGACTACTTCCTTATGCCCTACAGGATAGCTTCTAAATCACTGGCAGGAGAGTCAGTCAAGACCGGGTCTCTTCAGTTTGAATAATAGAGGGTTGTGACTGACCAAGTTGAAAGCCTTTGTCAGAATAACAAATAAAGCCCCCCTGTGATTACCATGGTCGGAGGCAAGGAGGATGTCGGTAGTGAAGTGTATCTGGCTAAGTCAGTGCCATGGTGTTTGCAGAAGTCATGCTGGAAGTCAGTGAATAGGGAGTGGGTTTCTTTATAGGCCAGCAATTGATTGTACATAAGCCTCTCTTGTACTTTAGCCAAGGTGCTTAGAATAGAGATGGGCCGTTGGTTCCCTGGCTCCGTCCTTGTAAACAGGAACTACATGTGCTACCTTCCACCTTTGACGGACTGTGCCATGAAGCAGTGACACGTTAAACAGGGTTGCCAGTGGAGGAGCGGGGATAGGGGCTACCAATTTTAGGAGTTGAGGCTCAAAGTTATCATGGCCCACTGATGTTTCTGCTTTGATTTTTAGGAGCTGCTTCAGGATCTCCTTGTTAGAAACCAGCCTTAAATGAAGATTGGGGTGACTATCTATGGTAGTTGAGCTGGGAGGGGGATGCTGGTAGGGTCTTTATAGGTGTCATGGTCAGTGAAAATTACATTAAATGCCTCAGCCATCAGTTTAGGATCACTGATCAAATTTGTGTTGTGGAAAATTTCTTGGTGGTGCACACTAGTATGCCCCTTGAGGAGGCTATTTACTTGCATCCAAAAGTGCCTTGCGTCATGCAGATTGTTGGTTTGCAGGCCCTATAGGTAGGAAGATTTGACCCTTTTTAAGGAGAACTTACATATGTTCCTGAGTTACCTATAGACAGTCAAATCTTGCTGATGGCTTGTAATCTTAAAAGTATGCCAGGCTTGATCCTTCTGCTTCATTAGGTTATGAAGGGAGGGGTAAATTATTTGGAACAGGCCCCTTTAACCCTTCTCTGTGCAAAGGGGGCATGCCTAATAAAGACATTGGTGAAGTTGTTAATTAGGAAGTCTGGGGCTAGATTGACATCCTCTAATTAATCAATGCTCTCCCATTTCACCATGGCTAAGTCTGTGAGAAAGAGGTTACAGTTCAGAGTAGAGTAATCTCTGACAGTAATTGTTCTGGGAGGAATCTTAGGGAGTCACTTTCTCGATAAACAGTATGTCAGGGAGTGGTCACTCATGGAGTCAATGAAGGCTCTGGCTGCCTGGATACAGTCTGCTCTGCTGACCAGGACCAAGTCTATTAAGGTGTGATTCCTGGATTTGGAGTTTGGTCGAGTTGGTTCTCTTATGATTTGGTGTAGGATAAAGTCACTGACAGAAGTCTTGAAGGTGCAGGGGCCCTTATCAAACCAGCTGAAGTTAAAATCCCCAAGCAGGATTGTTTCATTATGGAACAATTCCCTAAAGCAGCCCAGGAAGTCATCCAAAGCAGGTTTAGCAACTGGGGGAGAGGGGCTATAATTGCGCCCCCACACAGAAGCTTAGTATTGCCAAGTTGCACTTTGACAAGTACCAAATCGCCTGGTGAGGAGGTGAGAGAGAGAGAGAAGGGGCAATTCAGTGGCTTGGATGGAGGATTTGGTGTATAAGATCACTCCTTCACCTTTCTTTTTACCAGGCCAATGTCTCCTTCACATATTGCAGCCAGTGATGTCAACCTCAGTTAAAAGGACGTGTGGCTTCAGCCAGGTTTCAGTTACAGCAAGTACATCAGGAGAATACAAATTCTCAGAGGCTTCTAGCTTATGAGCCTTGGGTCTTACACTATTAGTATTCATGTGAGCTAATTTAAGCCCTTTATAATTTGCCAATGTATGGTCAGATGGGGAAGTAATGAATCTTGATACTGGGAGGGCAGGGGCAGGGTTAGTCTTCTATGTTCCCAGCAGGTAGGTGGATTAATAGGGAGAGCTTAGGTAACATCTTGAATAAAGGTACTGAATGCTTGCTGAATGTCAGTACCCCATGCCTTTATATGAGGAAAGTGGCATCTTTCTGTTTCCCACTGTGCAGGCTCATCTGATAGGGAGAGTATGTTAGGTGGGTCTCCACAGGGGGGAGGACATGGGACGACTGGTGCACAACTCCAAGTTTTGAGCAAGTGGTTTAGCTACCAGAGTGTCTGCAACCACCAGCAGACTTAGGGTGAGCAGAGCTAGGGCTAGGTCTGCTGAGACCATGGTTGGCCAGTTTGGAATTGGAGAAGGGCTGGGGGCCTCCCTGAAATTGATTAGCACTGTCTACCCAGATAGGGGGTGGCTGAGAGAGGGTTGGGACCCTCAAGGGTTGGGTTGTCTATGCTTCAGGAATGCACCCTCATGGGTGGGGGCTTCTAGAAGTTGAAAACAGTCCACCCAGATAGGTTGTAGCTTAAAGAGGGGTGGGACCCTAAAGTGCAAGCTGGCTAAAGTGAATTTCAACTGTATATTATAAGGTATTGGGCTTCATAGCCCAATACCTTATGTCAGTGTGAGCTGATTTTTGTTAAAAGTAATTTTTTCCTTTTATGTCAGATCTTCCTTTCCGCTGGAACAAGAAAAAGTATTTGTCACCTACACTGAAGGTGCACCTGGCAGACCGGCAGCTAAGTGGATGATTGGCAGGTGGATTGTATCCTGCATCAACCTCTGCTATAGGTTGGCGGGTAGGGAGCCTCCCGTAGGGCTAAGGGCTCATTCCACTCACCATACCACTGCCTCAGTGGCTGCTTCACGGGACGTTACTATCCAGGAATCTGCAGGGCTGCTGCCTGGAAGTCAGCACACACCTTCATTTCCCACTACCGTATTGACCTTGAGTCACACCGGGTTGAATGCTGGTTTTGAGGCTGCAGTTCTCCAGTCTCTGTTCCCTAAATAGAGGGTGTGCGCCTTGCCCTTTCCTCCCAGAGAACTGCTAGGAGTCTACCAGAAGTGTGGATAGCACACCATATCCACCTTCGTAGAAAAACAGTGTACTTACCTGTAACAGTAGTTCTAGGAGTGATATATGGTGAATATCCACACTGACCCACCCGACCTCCCTTGGCAAGTGGCACACTGGGCTTGCTTCCAGCAGGTAAGATCTGATGCTATGGAGTGGTGCTAGGTGAGTTACCACCCGGGTGGGTGGGAGGAGCCAGCTTGAAGATGTTCCGGCAGGATTTAAAGGGGAAAGGAACACTGCCAGATGTGTGGATGTACACAATATACCACTCCTAGAACTACTGTTACAGGTGAGTAACCTGTTTTTTCTGGCCACTGGCTGCCTTTCTGGTTGAATCTGGGCAGACTCCAGTTGATGTCCTTAGCGCTCGGTCCTTCATGTGAGGGCCAGAGTATGGAAGGACTGCTTGGAATGCCTGCCTTATGACAAGAGAGCAGATCATGCTATGATTGCCTGGGTGTCCAGGAGAGGGTGGGGTAACTGACAACTGGGAATCCTAAAAGTGACTGACAGGGGGTAGAGCCTCCATAGCAGGAGTAGAGGCTCTTAGAGGGGGCCCCTGAGCTAGCAGTGACCGTGTGCAGTTGGTAGGCTGCTTGCCTTAATCTGGAGCAGCCGCAGAAAAATTCTAAGTCTGCGTGCTGCTTCTGGCCATGTTATGATTGACTGAGCAGGCTGGAGGGGGTGGGGTAACTGATGACAATGTCTGAGGAGCTGGAGCTGGCCAGGAATCATGACGGTGATCGGCAGGGGAGAGAGCCTCCATAGCAGTAGTGGAGGCAGTTGCAGGGACCCCAGAGCTAGTGGTGACTGTATGCTGTTGGTGGGCCACTCACCTTAACCTGGAGTGCCCGCTGAAAAATTCAAAGTTCCCACACCACTTCTGGCCATGCTCTGATTGGCTGGGTGGGCTGAGGGGGGGGAGGTAACCGCCAACAGTGTCTGAGGAGCTGGGAGCTGGCCGGGAATCCTGACAGCAGTCAGCATCCAGTATGAGAGCAGGCTTGTTGCCATTGCATCACTGCATGACCAGCAACCTCTGGGAGAAAATGGCAGAGGTAAATGCCCAACCAGCAAGATGATGTTCCAAGTTCTCCCGTAGGCTCTGCATCACAAACTGGGCCCTCCCTGGAGAAATCTGGATTGTACTCTGGAGGGGCTGGGCCAACGGTGGCGGTGGGTAAATCCATGAGGACAAATAGAGGAGTAAGTCCCAGATAAGGTGGGTAATGGAGCTGGTGGGACCAAAGCAGATGGGGGCCAGATGGAAACCAGGAAAATAAAATTAAGTACCTTGAGGAAAAGTGAACACATGGTGTTACCCACTGCAGTAGTGAAGAAAAAAACTCAATGCACCAAAGATCTTTCTTTCTTAGTATATGTAAACATTTCCCCTGCCCCTCTCAGTCTTCACTATTTCTACTGATCTTCTGTAGGCTGCAGCAGACACCCCTCCACCACCACTGCCCACAACACCTCCGCCAGAAGATTATTATGAAGAAGCTGTACCGCTGGGTCCAGGGAAAGTCCCGGAATACATCACCTCACGGAGTGAGTAGAACCACTGTAGCATTTTTCTACCTGAGCTCAAGTCTGGGTTTGGAACTGAGGTCAGAGTTCGGGGACGGTTCCTCTGCAATACCGTCAGGGTCCAGTGTCATTGTTGGTTACAATATTGAGGAAGCAGAGTGCAGGTGCTGTGACATCATGGGTTACATTGTTCCGAAAACAGAGGGCAGATTCTACCACAAATGTCTGTTACCATGAGCCCAAGTGTTTGAATGCTGGTGCTGCTAGAACACACTGCGGTTGGGGCCTTTCAGTGACTCCAGTGAGTAGCGTGTCATGCAGCCATACCGATGACCCAAGTTCAGGATCCAGCTGAGCTGCATGCAGAGGGGTGGGGAGGTGCTGCCATGCAGCAGTGCTCCCTGCTGGGGAGGGAAGGTGCCAGGTTCTGCTGCACTGTCCCCTATGGTGGGCCAGGGAGCTTGCCTCCTCTGCAGGGTACACTACATGCTAGCGCAATCTGATGGAGCAGTGCCTGGCACCATGCAGGTGGTGGGAAGGGTCCAGGGATGAAAATGGAGGGGGAGAAACAATGAGCCCAAGCTGCCAAGGATGATGGTACCAGCACTCTCAGGTCTGATCCCATATGGATCCCTGCCAGCTTGACAGCAGAGGGAGGGACGGAGGGGAATGGGAGGCCGGGAAAATGCCTGATGAAAGCTGCAGGCAGCGGAGCTGAGGCCACAAAATTAGATAAAAAAAAAAAGAAACACATGGAGGTCATGCAGCTTGCCTGTGGAAATCATAAACAATGTAAATATACAGCGCTGGAGGAGCACACTGCTATGTCATCCTCTCAGTCCCACTGTCCTAATGACAAGTTTAACAAATGGGAGTGCAGAGTTCATAACACTTTGTGACATCAACGGAGTCAAAAATAAAAGGAAACTGGTACTACTTCTTCAACTTATTTAGTAAAGAGACATCTCTCACAGAGTGACAAGCATAACAGGAACAGTGAAGCCCACCAGGATGGCATGCAATTCCCAGTTTCTTCCATAACTACGCTAAATCAGAATTATAGTACTGCATGTGGTTGCCCCTTAAAGCGTATGGAAATGCAACAACTTTATCCATTTTTGAAGCTCATGCCTACTGCGTCCTGCCTGTGTCCTGGTTTTCAAAACGTATTCACTCTGGCGCCGTTCAAGCTGCACCATTACACAGTGAGTGTTTAAAAACATTCACATCTGATTGTGTTTTCCCTACCTAGTTTTTACTGGCTGTCATGTCGTTGCTCACTGGCACAGCATGCCTTGCCTGATTTCTGCTCTGCCACTTTGTAATTGGTGCCACTGGTTTCCTTACTTGGCACCTGCTCTTCTTCCCGTGTCAGTCTTCACTTTTCATTTTTTTCACTCATCAGTGCTGCGCCACACTCCCCCGGCCCCCATATTCCCTCTCTTTCCCAGTGACTCTGATTTGATGCTTACGGTTTGCCCTGCTCTTCCACTTCTGGTATCTCAGTAGGACTCCGCAGTGAAATGTAAAAAAATATATACATATATTATTAAAAATAGTGTATGGTCAACCACATAACTCGGGATGTGTTTCCATTACAAGGAATGAGATGACATCATGTGGGCCTCCTGAGGTTCGCTCTCGAGGTCCCTATGATATCATGTCAACCCCTCATGGAACAAAGTCTTGTGTATGGTTGCCCATACACTGTTCTATATGTTCCACAGTTCATCACTAATTCTCTGCCAGCCGGCAACCTAAATCATAACCAAAACAAAAAAAAAAGTGGGTTATCGATTTCATCTCATCCAGATTGTCTACATTGTCGTTAAGTGATAAAGCAATTGAAATGATCTCAGGCCAGCATGAGTATGTGAGCAGAGGATCAGCATCAATCATTGAAGTAGTTTCGGGGGCCAGCAATTATATAAAATAAAACATGGGGTTGGTGTGTTTAATTCAAATTTAATACACACCCTTGGTGTCTGATGCTTTTATAACCCCCTTCAGCTTCATTCTCAGGGTTTCTGTAGCATCCCAAACATTGCTGTACCAAATTCTTGTTGCACACACCACCCCATGAATTATTCTATATATGGCCCCTACACTGTCTGTCAGTTCCCTGACACCACATTCAGACTTCACAATGGCGTTAGTACTCTTAGCCATGCAGCAGTTATTCTGCTCTACATTTGTCATAAGTGGGAGAGGCTTAATCATTTCTCACAGGTTCCTCATGAAAGTAAGGACAAAACAGGGGAGTGCAGATGGTGTCACAGTGATGGGTAGTTGAAGGTGACGAACAGCCAGGTGAAATGGGAGAGTTGGAGTTTGTTGGGTGGACTAGCAAGGGCCTCCAATGGCTTAAGTAAAAGACAACACCTGATGGGATGTGCGGTTATAAGTGCACCACACCTTCACTCCTTCCAGTCAGTGTGACTGCACCTTATGGTGGTGGTCATGGCCGAGGGTAGTCCTCAGCCAAGAATATTTCTGATGGTAACTTTTTCTTGCTAGGAGTCCCTGCAAACAAACACACACCATTTGGTTCCTCCTTCTCTTTCCTAAGAAACTGCTGAGACAGGGCATAAATGTCAGAGAAGTAACTACATTGACCCTATGGCCATCCTTGACTCTCCCTTTACTTGGGCTCAGATGGTACAAGATAACAACAGTTAAATGCATTTCTCAAGCCACACAGACTCGCATAAGAATGATTTCCAATTTAGTACTTTACTCCCATAAGTATTTAGTCATACACTACCAACTTTAACTGTTTTCCTGGACTATCCCAGTCCCTGAAATCATTCCCTTGCTTCCATGGTCCCTGCCTTGGCCACTATACTCGATTCCTAAATCCTGATAATGGAGTCTTAGGAGTTATTAGCAACATGCTAATAATATGCTCATAAACTGATACCCCTGACATGGCACGCAAGAGTATTTGGGGTAACTAAGGCCTTGCCAACCAATGTTCACATGGCAATGACATCTTCCGACGCTCAACTCCATCACTGCATCACATGGCAGGCCCAGCCTGGCTTGTCCTTTCAGCATTCTGGATTGCTCAACCAAACACATATCTTCAGAGACTCTCTCCAGTACATATAGGAACGCTCCTCTGTTCATGGTGCTACTCCCGCCTTACGGACCCTCTTGATCACTCTTATCCCTGGGTTCTCTGGGAATCCTTTCACCAGCTTCATGACTCCTGAGTTTTTCCCTAGCTAAGCTCTGTATCTCAGCACCCCTCTTCTCTGCATTCCACTCAGACTCCATGAGCCATTAGGTCATACACCTTGAGGGTATGCCATCCGGGATCCCTGTCCTCCTTTGAGAACCTTCTCATTGTCCCCGTAGGGCATACCTTTGCTCCATCACACCCCTCTTACTTTCTGTGTGAGCTAGAGCATCCAAGGATTGAGTCCTTTTCCTATCCATGCAAGGCACCAGATATACCATACCACCCCTGCGGTAAATCCAGAATATAGACTAAGTGCCACACTTGGCTTGAGTGTGGCTGACTCTCCTATCCCAGGTGAGAGCTCAGACCATGCCTGTGTACATTTTACTGGACTCAGCCATTCAGTTTGGCTGCCTTCTTGCTTACCTTCTGCGGGAACATGGTGGGTAACCTGCATATGCTGCCACCAGGCTTCGATACAACTGATCAATCTCTCTAGCCAACAACTCCCTCAAGAGGTGCCCAGCTGGCTCCTCACCATCAGGCAAAGCCCCCGGGCCGTGATGCTCCTCCCCTCACCTGGGGCTGGCGAGGCCCTGTGGATTTCTGCACTCCCTCAGAGATAAACTTGAAATAGGAACCCTCTTGGCTAATTAACTGCTTTTTCCAGGCCTTGTATACTCCTTCTTCCTGCAGAGCACCTAATTTGCATAGACACAGAATACGCTGTTCCTGTCAAACAAAGTATCTGCAGCAGCTGCAGACTATCTGGAGCCGAAAATCATTCAGCTTTTAACTCCCTTTTAGATACCGTGATAACTCTTTGCTAACCCAGCTAGTATAAAACCTCTGCTCCATTTTCTTTAGGTAAGTTTATTTTACATAAGGGAATGATGCATGCCATAGGTGGTTGTTAGTGTAGCCTAGGGCCGCAACCACACAAAAAGTGCATTACTCCATTAGGACCCCACACCCCGAAATGTGTTATCCCACTTTTAAAATGGCCTTTTATTTGTTAAAAACCAAAATGTATCTCGGGTGAGGTGTGCTGTTGTCAGGTAATAATCAATGGTCATGTAATGTATTTCGACCAATGAGGTTACAGGATTTTCACGGGCCATTTTATAACTTAGTTTAATATGAATTAGTTCACATCTGGGCAGAGAAAGTAGCTGAGCTGTTGTATTACGCGTCAGCGCAGAATGACTGCCATGTTTCCTGCCCAGAGGGGGCTGCCTTCCTTGATTGTTCAGTGTTGAGTTTGTAAAGCACTTTGAGATGCCCACATGAAAAACACTGTATAAATATGAATGGTATGGTATGCTGGTAGTGCAGTCACCCTCAGACTCGGCTGAAAGGGATTATTTCAAATATAATGTTTATCACCACCCATGAGGGGTGCTGGCATCCAGGAAACACCTGCTAATATCCTCACCAGCAAAAATCCCTGCTCCAGTGAGATGTTTGTTTTTTTAATTGGGAGCCAATGAGCCACATTGTCCAGGTTAGAAATTACCTAGTTTCAGAATGGTCAAAAAGAAGTTGGGGGGGTAGTCAACAAGGGGAACCAGCTCTGGCAGTCCCCCTGTGCTTCCTCTTTGGTTACTGAAAGTGTTGATTCAGGTGCCACCTTCATATATATACAGTAGCAGAGTCATGCATATTTGAATAACAATAAACATGAGAGAAACTGACCAGTGTGCAGCAATTTTGGGGAGGTTCTTTCCTCTTAGTGAAGCCACCGTAAAGACTGCAGGACTGATTTACAGTGGAGCTGAGAGAGTGCATGAGATGGTGTTTTGTTTTAATTAATGGATGGACTGTTTTGTTTTTTAGTAACTTGACAGCCAAACTCCCATTAGCCAGGAAATTCTAGTTTATGTAATATGTAACATATTCGTGTAAACCCAGGACAGCTCAGCTGAGATGCAGTATCTTATTTCCTGCAGGGTCCTCTTTCTTCCATACAGCTATTTGACCCCAGAAAACCACCTATGCCTGCCATCAGGCCCTTGTACTGGCAGTGTCCCAGCCCCATCTGCTGCCCTGCCCCCCTGACAATGGAGATCTAAACAGTGTGGGGCCTGAGAGTACTAGTGGCTGTCATATAGGCAGTCAGGGAGACATAGAATTTTTCTCTCCGGTCCCCTGTAAACCATCCCACCTCCCTCACATGGGGGGTGGTCCTTTTGAGCCTCATGTGAATGCAGTGTTGCCCCCTGAAGGAGTCAAACTCCCCAGCCCACTGCAGAGGTCACTGCTGTGAAACCACAGAGCCATCTCCCTCCCTGGTAAACTGGGTATCTAACTGGTTGAAGGATAGGAGGTGAAGGGTGGTGGTAAATGGCAGACACTCAGACGATAGGAGTGTGACTAGTGGGGTGCCACAGGGTTCAGATCTGGAACTGGTCCTCTTCATTGTCTTCATAAGTGACATTGCTGAGGAGCTGGAGGGGAAGATGTGTCTTGCTGTGGATGATACAAAAATCTGCAACAGGGAGAACACTCAGGAAGGGGTGGCAAGAATGCAAAGGGATCTAGGGAAACTAGAAGAGTGATTTAGGGTGTGGCAGCTGGGTTTCAGTGCCAGAAAGTGTAAGGTTATGCACCTGAGGCGAGTAAACCCAGGAGCTGTGTATAAAAATGGGGGTGAGGTACTTACAGTCACCAAGCAAGAAAGAGACCTCAGGGTCATCATATCTGATAACCTCAAGGTAGCTGGTCAGTGTGACAAGGCACTGGGAAAGGCTAGGAGGATGCTGGGGTGCATTGGGAGGGAGATTGTCTAGCAGGAGGAAGGAGGTGGTGCTGCCGTTGTATTGCTCACTGGTGAGGCCTCACCTGGAGCACTGTGTTCAGTTCTAGAGGCTGCACCCCCATAAGGACATTGACAGGGTTGGGCAGTAAAGAGGAGGGCAACCAAAACGGTGCGAGAGTTGCATGAAAAGCCTCATGAGGAAGGGCTGCAGGATGCACTGTTCTCCCTGGAAGAGAGGAAAGCGAGAAGGCACATGATTGAGGCCTAGAAGTACCTCACCGGGTTGATCAAGGTACAGAAGGGGTGTTGCTTTCAGAAAAAAGAGAGGAACTAAAACATGAGGACCTGCGATGAAGCTAAGGGGGGAAGGAGTTTAGGAGAGATGTGAGGAAATACCTCTTCACAGAAAGGGTGGTGGACAAATGGAACAGCCTGCCGGAGGGGGTAGTGGGGCAAAGACTGTGGGGAGCTTCAAGCATGCGTAGGATAGGCACACGGGCAAATTGGGTAGAGGAAGATGGGGAGGGAGGGATGTCAGTAACTAAATAAGGTCAGAGGTGTTGGAACAGGCAAGGAAAAGGGGCAGAGCTGACAAAGTCTATGTTTCTATGTTTCCCAGGCAGGGAGGACTGATTTGCAGTAGTGCCATTTCAGGCACCTTACCCAGCTTATGAGATCGCTAATGTACCCTGGTTGCTGGTACAGGAGTGCAGTGCATTACCCGCCGAGCCATCGCACAGCCCCTGTAGGGTCCTGAGGTACTGAAGCCCAGGAAGGCTTAGTGACTTGCTTAAGGTCCCTGTGATTGGCCTGCCTGGTGGTGCAGAGGGATGAGGAGCTGGGCAGTTTGTCTCCCACCATGCCAGTGACCTAGGTTTGGGAATGGATCTGAGTCACTCAGGGGCTGGTAGTGGAGGGAGGATTGAACATCCATAGGACAGCTCTTCCATCGGGGAAGGGGCACTTTACGGCACGGAGCTTGCCTGGCACCTTGAGGAATTTATACGGCAGCACCATGGCACAGCACAGGAATGCACCCCATACCTGGACACTGGGGGTGTCTCCGTGGAGTCGGAGTATACATATGCATCATTGCAGATGCGTGGAACCAGTGTGGAGAAAATAGGAGGAAAAACCCTCCAGTTGTAGTACAGTGATGGCCCAGTCTCTCACAGGCCCTGTACCAATAATTGAGCACCTCTGATCCAGGGTCTTGTGACAGAACCACGGGAGAAAGTAAGTCCCAGAGAAGATGAGTGATGGAGCCAGAGAGACTGGTCCAGAAGATGGTGAAGGAGACAAACAGCTTTGTGGAAGAAAGGGACTAGTGATTAAACTGTTTTTTTTTCAGTTTTCTGTAAAACAATGACAGTTACCATAAGCAGGCCTAAAATGAATTTCAGAACACTCCATTCTTTATTCCAGAAGACATTTGTATGAAAACCTGCTTCCTGGCTCTCAGACTTCATCGTCTCCTGCTCCTTATACCAGCCTTGAAGTCATACTCCTCTGCTTGTAGTATCAGAATCTTTCTGTGACATCAGTTTGTGATGTCATAAGCAGATGATCCTGATTTCGGTAGAGGAATAAGCAGGGCTGGATTTGCATTGTCATGGGCTCACCCTCCAGCATTGCCCAACCTTCAAAGGTGGCACAGTGGTGCCCCCCCCCAACCATATTGTAGGCAGCAAACTCTAGCAATATAGCACTTCCCTTGTACTACACTGACGTGCCAGTGTTTGGGGTTACCGAGTCCAAGTCAAGCTATTGGACTTGAACCCATGACCCTCTGGCCCAGATGTAGATGTGCTGCCAATTTAACCACTAGATATTGTGGCATGGCTGATAGCTTGATTCAGTCAGCACTGACTTAAGACATAAAGCAGGCCCAGTCATGGTTAATTCACAGACAGCTAAACCAGACTAGGCAGTAGGGAGATCAGAATGCTCCATTTCCAACCTTATAAACAGCCATGCAGTGTGTGTGTGTGTGTGTGGGGGTATGTGCACATTAAGAATGGTTTTCTACCCCCTGACCATTCCTGTAAACTTTTTAAAAATGTACCAAAAGCAATGGAATCTTGCTTCTGCCCAATTTCAAGAATACTGAGCACAGGGAGGTGACTTGCTCAAATCCACCTAGTGACCCAGTGGCTGAAGTGAGCCGCCTTACAGTTCAGCTGTCCTCCAACCAGTTTTGCATACTACATAGGTATTTTTAAATGGTTGTACCTAACAGACAGTAATCAGTAATAATAACCGAAACAGCCCTCATCAAGTTCACCCACTCCATAGACAAAGCCAACAATGAAGGCTTCTACACCGACGCTGCGTTCATGGGCCTCACCAAAGCCTTCGATCTCGTTGATCATGAAGTCCTCCTCCACTACCTGGCTAGCCTCCACTTCTCATCTGAGGTCTGCCTCTGGTTCCAGGATTACCTAACTGGTAGATCCCATTGCACCTTTATTAGAGGTGTCCTCTCCGAATCCTGCCCCATCAAAGACATCCCCCAAGGATCCATCCTGGGCCCCCTTCTTTTCTCCCTAGTCATTAGCACTCTGCCTGACATCTGTACCTCCATTGAACTCATTCTCTATGATGATGATACAGCCCTTTTCTGTCAGGACAGAAACCCCAATGCTCTCATTGACAAACTCCATCCGATTTCAGCAGACTTCACGTCTGGTTCACATCCAAAGGTCTAGTACTCAACTCAAAACAAAAACTAAGTTCATGGTTTTCTCCAGCCCCTGCAAACCCCAAGGCCTTGACCTCTCCATCTATGACAACCTTGGCAACTCCATAGAAAGAGTCAATTAATTCAAGTACCTTGGCTTATTCCTGGACAGCCAACTCAATTTCAATACGCCTCACAATCAAAAAAGCCCACCAACGCCTCGGTATCTTCCACAGAACTAAGCAGTACCTTAACAGGGAATCTAAATCTCTCCTTGTTTCCAGCTTCCTCCTTCCTGTTTTTGACTGTGGTTCTCTTGTCTGACTCCCCTGCCTCTCCATCAAAAAATTCTCCAAACTCCCGCAACGCTATCCGCTTTGCCGCTGGTCTCCCTAAACTCACGCACCACTGTGACCTTTATAAGCTCACTGGTCGGCCCTCTCTTGAGGACTGCCTCAACTGCAAGATGGCCATCTTCTTCTTCAAACTCTCTCATGGGCTGCTCCCGGACAGCCTTACTTCCGTCTTCTAGTCAGCCGCCTCCACCAGGACCACTAGACTGTCCTCCACTCTGTCATTCACTGTTCCTTTCTGCTGCACCACTCAAGGCCAGAAAACACCCTCCTTTATGAGACCCAAGCTCTTCAACTCTCTCCCTCCAGAACTAAAACTCTGTCCCTCCACTAACGCCTTCAAACACAACATCAAGAGACATTTCACTTGCACCTACTCCTGCAACTGCACATCGTCGTAAACTGGCTCCCCTCCCACCCTCCTTTCCCCACATCCTCTGGCTATCCTCCTTTGGTACGTACCCTCCCTCTATTTTAGCAGCTTTGGAATTGCTTATTTGCCTAGGCTAGTCTTGATAGCACTTAACTCTATATGTCCCAGTGTATTAGTGTAAATTTGTCCCTCATTGAATACTTCATCACCTGTTGTATTGTTAACTCACTTAGGCTGGTTTTCTAGAGTGCCCTATGTCTATTTGCCCTGTTTTTTGCACCATTGTCTTAACCTTTGTTGAATGTTGATTGTACCTTGGCTCATGTAATGTCTTATGATTGTTGTTTGTAACTGGACGCTTGTGTAAACGGGCAGCAATGCTCACATGCCTTTCCAGTATAACCAATAAAATGAAATGAAATGAATAGTGCTCATCGTACCTGTAGGCTTTGTCCTCTGATTCGCTGTTCTCTGTCCTCCATCCATCTTTGGCTCAAGACTAATCCTCTCAGTTGATTCCTTCCCTGCCTGAACCCAGCTGCCAGTACCATCCTCTATCACCAGCTACTACTGCCCCACCACGTGCACACAGTCCTTGACCTTTAGACCAGACACGTGCAGCTCAGTCAGTTACACACACCCTTAGCAACAATCCCAGCCCACAGCTCAACAGAGTTCTATTAAAATATTGCTTAGAAGACTTTGTTCAGCCAGGTGCCAGCCTTAACTGTCTGATTATGTGTGGTGTCAATGCGTGCCACTTGCCTGGCTGGACCCATCCGTCAGTGACTCTTCAGCTTGACTTCAGTGCTCTGACCACACCTGCAGTTCCCGGATCTCACACAAAAAGCTGCAATTTATGCCTCCTTGGCTTGGACTGTGGCAATGGTGCCAAATATAACAGCTGCCACTTGATCGCTGTGCGCAGCTGCAGTTCCTGGTTCCTGATTTCGTTCATTGCCTACTGCTGAGTGAGTCAACATCCCACTCGTCCTCCTTGGCTCATCCTCTGTACAGCACATGCACCAGTAAGCAGCCGCACAGCAGTTAAGGTAGTGGGTGGTGGCGCTCACAAGCATGTTTGAAGTGACTCAGCCTCTGCAAAACTGACCATCTCCCAAGGTCAGGGACTGAGTGCACTCTGCTGTACCCCAGGCCAGTGAAAAAAAAAACACATTTTTGAAGGGCCGCATCCCTTAGCATGTGCACGCTGAAAACTGCTCACAGAAGGGGGCACCAGAAAGCAAGGGAACTCGGAAAGGCAGTTCCATTTTTCTCTAGTTTATTTATTTATTTAATTTACTTTTGTTTACACGGTAAATGCAGTGAGCCAAGGCCCATTTTCACGCATGACCTGGGACCATATAAATACAGTCAAGATGTTACATGTAGTAAAAAACTATTAACATAAATAAAATACAAACACAGAAATAATTACAATATAGTTAATCAAGGAAGTGTTGAAATTTTAAATATTTGCTTTTTAGAAATACGTTGTATCAACAGCACACATTATGGTTTGCAGTTTGATTATTGCGTTTATTTCCATTAATGAGGATAAGACCTTCAGGTCACCACTTGGGGCTTCACCACTCATGAATTCTCACTCTTGTGAGTGGCGATAAATGTTGGCTCCCTCACTACTGGCAACCTAGATTCAGGAATGGGCCCTGGTATTCGAGGTCTGGCCAAGGAGAAAAGGACTGAGCATCCCAAAAGACACTCTCTGGGGAGGGAGGGATGCAGGTTTTGTTGTTATACTGCCACCTCAGTGACCACTGGTGTCTCTGCGGATAAAGCAGGTAGTGGGAGTGAGGGTACCGGCTGGCATGGTGTGCGGGAATGCATCTGTGTGCGCATGCTTACTCAGCGCTCCTGCCACTGGTGTCCTGAGGGTTAGGGAGTGACAAGGAGGAAAATGCCAATAGTGTAGCAGCATTATCCTGGCACTCCTGGGTCCTGCTCCTGCTAACCTAACTGTCCATGGCCTTCTGCACCTGAGGACTGGAGGGGGAGCAGCCCTGACCCCTGATAGAATCCACCACCAAAGCCAGAAGAGAAGGAGGAAGGGACTCCATGGACCCCACTCGGAGGATAAAAGACAGAGAAGGGAAGTATGGTGCTTAGAAATGGCCAGGCTGTGGAAGGCAAATCTGATGTCAGGGGGTAAACAGAAAAGAAAAAAGTAGGGATAAATACATTATCTCTACACAGATAGACAGTGTAAATATAAAAGACAAAGAACCTCTGTGCGCAAACACTGAGGCAAGGGTTACCCCAAAGGGCATTTGGCTGGGAAGCCAAGTTTCAAGAAAATACAAAATCACACATGGCCATACAGTGCAAAGCATCATGGGCTGCATATGCAAATCACCACAGAATGTTAAGCTGGTCCAACTTTAAGCAGAATTGCATGGTGCCAAAAGGCCTCTCACACAGTTTACAAAGGGTCCTCCCAGGACTCATCAGTATGCCTCGTCTGTTTGACACCCCAGTGGAATGGACCAGCTACCCTAAGACAGTGTGTCTTGGATATGTTGTGGTGAACCCATTAAAATAAAAAACTATTTAAAAGACAAAGAACCTCTGTGCGCAAACACTGAGGCAAGGGTTACCCCAAAGGGCATTTGGCTGGGAAGCCAAGTTTCAAGAAAATACAAAATCACACATGCCCACACAATGCAAAGCATCATGGGCTGCATGTACCAAATCACCACAGAATGTTATGCTGGTCCAACTTTAAGCAAGAATGCATGGTGCCAAAGGCCTCTCACACAGTTTGCAAGGGGTGCTAACAGAAGACATAGACACGTGTTTCATCCTACCAGGACTCATCAGTATGCCTCGTCTGTTTGACACCCCAGTGGAATGGACCAGCTACCCTAAGACAGTGTGTCTTGGATATGTTGTGGTGAACCCATTAAAATAAAAAACTATTTAAAAGACAAAGAACCTCTGTGGGCATGTGTGATTTTGTATTTTCTTGAAACTTGGCTTCCCAGCCAAATGCCCTTTGGGGTAACCCTTGCCTCAGTGTTTGCGCACAGAGGTTCTTTGTCTTTCAAATAGTTTTTTATTTTAATGGGTTCACCACAACATATCCAAGACACACTGTCTTAGGGTAGCTGGTTCATTCCACTGGGGTGTCAAACAGACGAGGCATACTGATGAGTCCTGGTAGGATGAAACACGTGTCTATGTCTTCTGTTAGCACCCTTTGCAAACTGTGCGAGAGGCCTTTTGGCACCATGCAATTCTGCTTAAAGTTGGACCAGCATAACATTCTGTGGTGATTTGCATATGCAGCCCATGTTGCTTAGCATTGTGTGGGCATGTGTGATTTTGTATTTTAGTGTAAATATAAATATATCTAAGTAACAAAACATATAGTAAGGTGTATAGAAACAGAATTTCATGGCAGAAAAGGACCCCTTCACCCACCCAGTCTGCCATTTTTCCCTATTTACATTACCACCGCAGACCCTTGATCTACCACTCTTTCTTCCTCCCTCTTTCCTTTCCACTATGATTCCCTTGTGACTGTATATACTCTGATGAACACCCAGGGGAAGTTCTGTGGCACAAGGCATAGCCATGTGCCTTAACAATCCTCTGAGGCTTGCGTAAAATAGAGTATACTGTATGTACACACATCCTTTATGTGTGTTACCACGCTTATAAAATGGATGTGTGTTAAAAAGAAAGGGTCAATGGACAGGAAAATAGGAAGGATTGCCAGACTGTGGGCATATCATGGTATTTTACCATGGTCATGTGATAAGATTCTACCAGTTGCTGTGTAGGATTTGCCCAACACATTCTAAAAATGCACACAGATATGTGTGCAGGATGCAGTTTTATTTATTTATTGAAATTGTTTTACCAGGCAAACATTCAGATTGAAGCAGCAATATTAGTTAGCCAGCAAAAAATGGCATCCTACCTTATTTCAGCAGTACTATACTGTATTCCTGATAATCTTAGATTCTTCGGGTATTTTAAATCAAATCAGCTATTTTTAAAACCGTGTTTAATTACAACTTTTGTAATTTGTGTGGATCTACAATAAAGATGATAGCCACCAGCAGCTGTCAAAAATATTTTCCCCAGAGATCACACACTAACTGCACCCACTGTATTTATAATGTAGATATGTCAGGGGATTGCCAAGAAGCACGTGTTTCTGATGGCCGACAGCACCGCACCATCTGATAGTGGACCTGGCAAATGACCAGTAACTTTTAAGAATTTCTAAATCCTACTGCTTGCCTCGGAAATTAAATAAAGCAAAAAGCAAGCCAGATATATTGTTGTTAGCTGCCAACCAAATTATTAAAATTTGTGTTAACTAGTACTGCTGCTTTAAAGGAAAATCTCATTTACAGATGCAACCTGGGGGAGATTGACAAGGAAACAACAAGAAATAATGTACAGGTTTGAAAAGTATTAAAACATATTGTAATATATTTTTTTATTTATTTAGTTTTTGTTGACCGGGTAAGTGCACTAGACAAATTCTGCCCTTTTCAGGCACGTCCCGGGGGAAGGGGATACAAATGAATGCCAACTGACCCTGAACCAGATTAAACTGTTGGTGGTATTTTTTTTTTCAGTGATTTAAAGAACAGTTTTGAGTGATATACACAGTTTATATTGCAGCAGCTGAAGGAGGACTTGGGCCAGATGGATGGCCAGATAGGGTAGGGAGGGGGAGGAGAACAGAGTTGAAAATAAAAAACTTTACTCCTAAAGGAGATGGGCCCATGTGGTTCGCTAACTAGGAAATGTGCTGCCTCATGGGATACATGCCGGTAAGTTGCTCACTTAGTTGTCAGAGGGAGTGGAGAGTTAGAACACAGTATTCCCCAGGATACATACCTAGTAGCTGAGCAATGAGTGAAACTTGGTGAGGTCTCAGTGGACATCCCAGCTTGTTCCTTCTGTGGCTCAGATCGGGTTACTGTGATACACTGTAAGGGGGGGGTGTCTGTCAGAAACCACCAATCATGCGCAAAACCTTCCTTCAGTCACTTGTGGCTCTCTCCCTCATAAGCCATGTGTCTTCCCTCACTCAGGAATGGGCACAATGTTCTAAACATGTGCATATGCAATCTGGTTGATCTGTCAAAGACCTAGGGGTCATTGTCAGTGACTCCCTGAAACAATCAAGCCATTATTACAAGACCTACAGTAAGTTAAACAGGATGCTGGGGAGTTTAGCAAGGAACACTGACAGCAGAAGAAAAGAGGTATTACTATCTCTCTATAGATCACTGGTGAGGCCCCACCTGAAGTACTGTGCCCAGTTCTGGAGTCCTCAGCTAAGGAAAGATAAGGACAGGCTGAAGACAGTGCAGCGTAGGGTGACCAAAATGATTCAGGGCCAGCAGGGTAGATCTTACGAGGATTGTCTAAAGGCACTGATTATGTGCACACTGGAGGCCAGAAGGGAGAGGGGAGATATGACAGAGACATAGAAACATATAAACATAGAAGTTGATGTCAGAAAAGGACCATAAGGCCCATCCAGTCTGCCCATTTTACCAGTTTGCTCCCGCTGCCTCTATTAAGTCAGTGGCCTCACCTATGCCCCCCTCATATGTATGATTCCCTTGTGCCTATCCCATGCCCTTTTGAATCCCTCCACTATACGTGCTCCCACCGCCCTCTGAGGCAGGGCGTTCCACACATCCGCCACTCTCTCTGTAAACAACAACTTTCTCATATTACCCCTTATGGGACCCCCCCCCCCTTCCAATTTCATGTCATGCCCTCTAGTCCTATTGTACTTTTTATACTGGAAGATGCTGTACCCTTTCACCTTATTTATTCCCTTAAGATATTTGAAAGTCTCAATCATGTCCCCCCTCTTCCATCTCTGTTCCAGTGTGTACATATTGAGGTCCCTAGGTCTATCCCCATATGCCTTGTGCAGACCCCGCACCATCTTAGTTGCCCTCCTCTGCACTGTTTTCACCCTGTCAATATCCTTATGCAGGTGCAGCCTCCAGAACTGCACACAGTACTGTAGTTATGGTGAGGCTTCACCAGTATCTTGTACAGTGGGATCACCACCTCCCTCCTGTGACTTGTAATGCCCTTCCCTATACACCCTAATGTCCCACTTCAAGTTCCTGAAAGGAATGAACAAGGTGAACAGCGAGGAGCTATTCAGCATAAGTAGTGGATCAGGGACACATGGCACAAGTGGAAACTGACGGGAAGTTAAAGAGGGACATGAGAACGTTTTATTTTACAGAAAGTGTGGTGAAGTCATCAAATAATCTGCCAGCGGATGTGGGGGCTACAAAAACTATCAATGGTTTCAAAGATGGCTGGGACAGAGTGAAGAGCTTAGTGGGTGCTGAGGGTGGTAGCAGTAGGGTGGGGAGCATGGGGGTGGACAGTGTGGCTTAGAACCCTGTATGGAGAATAGGTGCTGGGTTTGTTGGTGTTTTATGGGCAGACTGGATGGACCAATGTTTTTTCTGCTGTCATTGTGTATGTCTCTATGTCAAACTTTATTTCAGAAAACTGCCTGCCTATAATTTCTAGGGATATTACCAGAATGTACAAGAGTTCTACTTTCTGTTAATTTCCTTAGAAATTCCAGACAGGCAATTTTCTGCCACCTCCCACAAATGTTTTAATATTTGCTGGAGCAACAAAATTGTATGTGTACATGTTTTGGAAATCTGTATATACTCCAAGCACTATGTTCTGACCCTCCCTTTCTCCCATGGTTAATTGTAGAGGGAGAAGCACACATCCCTGTAATGCTGGGCTGTAATTACTGGTATGTTACTGGGATGGGCTGGTTATAAATAGACTCAGGCTGTGAGCTTGGTTCAAATCCAAGCTCCCAGTAAGAAGCTATCACCACGTGAACTATGTACTCCTGCTCTTATGGTGCCCCTAAGAGCAAAGGGGACCGATAGAAGCTTTAACTGTCCAGTTGGCCTCACTGCTTCTGGCATTCCCGCATTCTTGTTACTGCCTACAGAATTTATTGCTCATCTCTCGGAGATTATATTTTAATTCGGGGAGAGTGCAGAAACCAACATGAAAAAAAAACACCCTCTATTAAAATGAACAGTGAAACATGAAGAAGCAACTGCAGCGACCCTGAGGCTGCTTCTGGGCTCCTGATTTCTGTAATGGGGGCCCAGTGAAAAGCCATTAACACAAGGCCAACTCTAGAATGAGGGACAGAAAGGGCGAGTAATTCTAACAGGCTGCTGCTAAGCTCCAGTGTTCCTGGAGTGAGAGTTGTGTTACTGCTGCCACCTGTTGGGTGCTTCCTAGTACTGCAGCCTTTTTCTTTCCAGAGAGGGAAGTTGGGGATTTGAATTTACAGCCCCTGTCTCATAACCCAGGGTTCTAACCAAGCCAAAGGAGCAACTTGTGGAGCTGCTTAGTCTGTTTGCTTTTTCTTTATCCTTATTACATCACACCTGTCCAGTGCTAACAGGGCACCATTCGGAGCTAATCAGGATTTGAACCCAGATCATCTGGGTTACAGTCCTTTGCACAAGCAAGTCAAAGGCACTGGCTGGCGCTCTTACTGTAGGAGTGAGGAGGCAGTGAGGCAGCTTCATATCTTTCAACTGTCCCAGAGGTTCAGGGATAGCCCTGATTTTACTTCACAGTTTCTTCAGTCCAGTAGTGCATGGGTTTCACTAGGCTTTACAATAACACAGCATTAGAAGGATATTATTAACATTTTATAGAACTTGGACCCAAACGTCGATGGCTGTTAAGCTCTATCAATTATGTTGTTTTGATCTTAATGTTAATTATGTACTAATTTTATTTATTGATGTTAGTAATTGATCCCCATAGTCCTATAGGACAATTTTATAAATAGGGCCTTTGGGTCCTAAGTATTTTATCCTGTTTAAAAATAATGATTTTTACTTTTTACTTCTCTGTGCTAGACTTGTGGTTAATGAAATCAGACTGTCCTGTAGACCTACAATCAATTGTAGAGAATGCTGATGGATACCTCCTGTAATGATTAAAGCCTAGTAATATATTCTACTGTATGTGTATCACCTAGTGATATTGTTTGGTCTATGTGTATATTCAATGCAAGGAAAGGTTTCTGTATTTCTTATTAAAGACTGAATAAACACATTTTTGTTAAAAAAGGTGGCATTTCTGTCACGGAAGAGTCAGTGTTTGAACTGAAGCATAAAGTAATGCAGCTACTGGTGTTACAGGCTACTTCTTTAGACAAAGCTGTGGATACAGCATCTTCAGCTGTTATAAGATGTGTGCCTGATTTTTGGTCATTTGTCCCTGACGTTGACAAAGCCAGTCCCTGATTTGTGAGGCAGGTGAATGAGAGAGGTGTGGGCAGCTTATACAGAAGCTGTCGAGTCCAGCTCTTGGTTCTGCTCGTAAGAGGCAGGGGCATTCTTCTGCAGGTCTGGCATTAGGGTTTTGGGGACCCCAGCAGGATTAATGAAGTCTTGGGGACCCCTTGCTTCACCAGCCTTCACCTCAGGTGCCTGACTAGTCCTTAAGTGCAGCATTTTATTTTAGTTCCATTATAGCTAGTGGTATATTTATATTTTTAGAGGGAAACAACAGTGTTACTCATTGGGGCTGCTCTTCCCACCACATCCACTGCTGCTCATCTGCCTCTTATCAGCTGGGTCATAGCTTGGTGAGCCATTTCATGATATCATGATGTCACATCAGAAGGGGCCCCATGAGCAGGGACCCCCAGCAACTGCAGGGTTCGCTGGTGCCTAAAACTGGCTATGATCTTTTGGAATAGGCCAGAGAGAGGCCCGCTACTGTAGGGAGTTCAGTGCACTGAGAGGGGTCTTTCTTTAGCACCAGTGGCCCTGGAGGATGATCAGACAAGGCACATATCCAAGTTAAACTTTGGAGGTACGAAAAATATGTGCTTTTTGGCATGCTCAAGGGATCGCCTTCCTCTGAGCCCAGACACTGTTCTTTTACTGAAGCACAGCCAAATGTTTCATTGGACCAGCCGGAGGCGTGGCTAGCAGCCGACAGCATCAGACGTCTTACAGAAGAGCTCCCTACCACTGTAACCTAATTTAAAAGAAATTTGAGATTTTTAATTAGTTTTGAGTGAATTCAGGCATCCGACTCCGTCACCTAACTCCATAGATATGGGAGGGGACATCTTTGTGAATTGCAGCAAACAGTAAAGGCGCTAGAATGGGAAGACCTAAAACTGTGATGCAACAGGGACAACCGCATGGTGCTGAGGGAGAGCCTTCCAACACAGCAGTCCTTAAGGCCATAAAAGACCTAGAATCATTTATGAAGGAGCTGGACAAAAAGGTTGATTGTTTTACAACTCGAGTGACAATGGTGGAAAATAAACTTGAATCTGTGACTTTCAACTCACAGCAGGCAAAACAGTTGGCTGAAAAAGAATCACAGCCACTGCAGGACTAGTCTCTGAGAATCGCCTGCTCCGTCTTCTTTTAGAGCACCTTGAAAATGGAGCTCGTTCTGTGAATCTCTGTATCCCTACTGCAAGCATATAGAGTCACTCCTCGACATCGCCCTGCTCAGGAAGAGACAGCAAGAACCATTTTGTTGGTTACTGCCGGGCCTACCACCAAAGAAGAAATTTTATTGCCAGCCAGTGAGAGAGGGCAATTATTTTTACCAGATGGCACTAGGATCTTTATTTTCCCTGACCTTTCCTACGCAACCCGCCAAAGCAGAAAATCCTTTGATGCGGTTCACTCAGAGCTGATAAAATTGGGAATCGCACAAGCTCTTTTATATCCTGTGAGGCTTCACATGTCCTATGCTGGTAAAACTTTCCTCTGAGATGATCCTCAAGAGGCTAGGAAAAGACTCCTGAAAATCAAAGTGGACTGTGAAAGCCGACAAGCGGTGGAACAACTAGAGGATGAAGGGGACTGATTTGTGACTTTTGTAAGGCTTTAAATTACATTTCAGAGGACATGCCAGGTCTATGGTATAAATGGGACTGTTATTGAGGGAAGGTTATGCTGGAATGATATTTGTACTAATTTAATTTAGTGTCTTAATATCCTCCAGTTCCCTTGAAAGCCTACAATTAATAGTCAACTATTCTGCTAAGTTGGGTTAAAGGTAGCACCTTGTTTCTTTGTTATAAGTAATCACAGCTTACTTATATTTTATCAAGTGCACTGACGTCACCATTTACTTAAACTTTGTATTGGGTTATTTAGTGGTTATGTGGGGTTCAGATGTACAAGACGTCTTTACGTTAATATGAAGCATATTTTCATGTACATGGACTTATGAACGGTCTCTGTGACCATTTCAAGGACATTGTGCCCAGGGACTTATCGTTATTAAATATATTGCATATAGGCCATGGTCTTGGCGCAGAAGGCCATCTAGTATTATCATTATTGCATATACATGTAAGAGTATACATTTATGCTTTTGTCAGGATCACCTCCCTATGAGGTAACAAAGGGTGATAAGTGATTTAAATTCCTATGTAAAAGATATCCTGTAACATGCTGTCTGTCATGGAACCTTGCAAGAATATATAGATTGTGTATCTGGATATACCCAATAAAGTACAAAAAAAACGGTGCACCAGCCTCAGTTCCAGTGTTCCCCGTGGATAATAACAAAATGTTTGTTCCAGTGGTCTTCATGGCTGATGACAAGATGGCTGCAGCATTCCTAAATCTGCCTGTGTCTTAGTTCCAGTGTATTTATTTAAAATGTTTGACCAGGACAGCCGAGGTAGCTTGTTTCCATGTGCACCCTGCAGGGTAGGTTACATAGACCTGTTCTATTGATGGAGAATTTTGGCCATGACACCGCAAAAACTTCCCTGTACTCTTCATTGATAAGTGCGTTGGGATCTTTTACTTGCACCTGGACAGTGACCAGAGATGGGTAGAAGGGACCTCAGTTTAACATCTCCTCTGAAGGATGGCACCTCAGTTGTGCAGTACCTCTTTTATACTGCACTATTGAGTAATTGTTTTAGAAACATAGAAGTTGACAGCAGAAGGAGACCACCAGGTCCATCTAGTCTGCCCATTGTCTTGTAGCCTAGCCTTCTAACTGCCCTTGGGTTTGAGGGCTCCCTTGTATCTGTTCCAAGCATTCTTGAAACCTACCACTGTGCTTGCCCCCACCACCTCTGCAGGCAGGCAGACATCCACCACTCTTTCTGTGAAGAAAACCTTCCTGGTGTTGGTGGAGAACTGTCCTCCTTGCAGTCTTAGATCATGTCCCCTGGTTCTGCTGCCCTTATTAAATTGGAAGAGATCAGCTGTCTGCACCTGGTTTATGTCTTTTATGTACTTGAATGTTTCAATCATGTCACCCCTCTCTCTTCTCTGTTCCAGGGAACTATATTTTTTTTGCATTTTACCAAAAACACAAAATATAATACTGTGAATCCCAGTAGAGGTAAGTGAGTACAGAGATATCGGAGAAACATCGTTTAACATAAAACATTTCTGCAGCATACAGCAGCACCTGCCTGTCTGTGTTTCTGCCACAGGAGCGCTTCACCTATAGTCCATGGCCATACAAACATTTCAATGATACTTACAGCTGCCAGTGTGGTGGACACCCTTATCTATAAAAGACTGTCACATAAAAGTTCCAGCCGGACTTGGTGGTATAGTGTCCAATGGTACCACAGAAAGTTTAATTACATAAGCTCCAGAGGCATGCAGGAGTAATAAGATACAGAACCCAAGCAACAAATATAACATTTGTTCTCAACGGAGGGTAAAAATAGCAATAATCTTCATACAGTAAAAAGTCCATCCATTATATATCGATAAACTTCTATACTATAGTGTCAGTTATGGATATTACCCCAAGCACCCAGTGTGGGGCTAAAACCCAGGACCATCTCATCTTCTGTTCTCAAAGGCGAGCATGCTACCTACTGATCCACAGTGTTCCCCATGGATGCTAACAAAATGGCTACAGGTATACCTAAACCTGCCCCAGTCTTCATTCCAGTGTTCCCCATATCCGCTAGCAAATTGTCTTCCATCACTTTGTAGTGTCCAGGGCCCAGAAGGCACTGTCTAGGGGTAGGAGATGGAGCTTCATGGGTTTCAAGTCTTCCAATAAGCCAGTGCATCACTGAATTAGAAGAAGAGACTCATTTCCATCAGGGAGGGAATATTGTGCAGTGGTTAAGATCACGGAGCTGCACACCTGGAAAACTGGGGTTGAATCCCACGGTCACCACTTGCATGCTGTAAGAGCATGAACAAACACATGCTTCCCTGTGCTCCCAGAATGCACTTGGAAACAAACCTTGGCTTAATGTGTCTTTCCAGGCTAAAAATTGAAAAACAATCTCCAGTCAGTGTGGTTTAGGATTTATAACATTACCCACCGTGCTGTGTCCAATAGAAGGGCTCACATACACTAAACCTGTTACTCACTGCCCAGCCAGGAACTACAAAACAAAGAACCTGTGATGCACCGGAGAAAGTTTGAAAACACGTTTTGTTATAAATCATGACATCACTGGTAGCCAATCAGGATTGTTTGATTGTTTTTAAATACACTCGTACAGCTATAAGAGTTTCTCATGCAAACAATTCTAAAGTTCTGAAGTTCTAAGTTCAGTTGGCTTAGCCTATTTTCTACCCAAAGGGTTTCCCTAATTTTCGACAAAGCAAAACATTTTGATTTTTAATTGAAGTTCTGTTTTTTTTTTTTTAACAGAATAATGTGTAGTTCCGGCATCTCTTATAGTAATAAGAGTGCCTTCTCAAGCCTACCTGCTGGCGCAGTGGTAGCACTACCACCTGCGATGCCAATGACCCGGGTTAAGGAATCAGCCTGGGCTGCTGGAGGGCCAGTCGGGGGAGGATGGCTGAGTGTCCCATGGATGCGTGCCTCCCTGGGGGAGGGAGGATTCTGTTCTCCCACTGTTACACTGCCACCTGGATGACCATACGTGGTAGTGCAAGCAAGGAGCCAGTATATTGGTGTGGGGAGCATCATCATTCTGACATCAGGATGTCAGCAGTACATACCGTAACACTCATGGGCAGGGACATAACTAAGGAAGATCCCTGACTGTGCAGGATGTCGCCCACCACTCTACCATGGGTCTCACACCACTGACTGGGCTTGCTCTCCCTCACCGACACTAACTCTGCTCCGGGGTATGGGGGTGCCCTTGGTCAACCCTTTCCGTGGGGGGTCATCCACGGGGAAACATGGGAGAGGCAAGGTAAGTCCCAGGGAAGGCAGGTGATGGGGCTGGGTGGAGTGGTAGGGCTGAAGGGGGCTGGTGAGAGTTAGGAGGATAAAGCACAGTAAAGATAGAGTGCCTTCTCAAGTACTTTGTGTGTCAGAAGAGTTCAGCTTCACTTTGCTGTTCTCCACTCAAAGAACTCGAGAAGTCACTTATAACCACAGTTTTTAAACACCTTTGGTTTTGCTCCCATGGCCCAGACGCCCACTCCTTTGGGCACCACAAAAGGCACATCACCTGTTGTCCACTAGACATATCCAGTGCCGCTTGACCTGATGCATCCCCCAACCCGAGTCCTGAATCAGTTGGAGAGTCCGACTTATCTTTGTTGGGGGCTCCAGCACCATCATGAGAGAAACACCTTCAATCGGCCAATTAACAGAATAGTAGGCCAGCTTGCTTGAGGGCCTGGTGGCATAGGAGAGGCCTCCCTCTAACATGCCGCATGCCATCCCTTTTTCTGTTTAGGAGGCAGTATAACGCAGTGGGTTAAGGCTCTGAGCTGCAGATCTAGAGACCTGGGTTTGAATCCTACAGCCGCCTAGGTGCATAATGTGTGATCCTGAGCAAGTCACTTAACTTCCTTGTGCTCCCAGGTCACATCTGAAAACAAGCTTCAGCTTAGTGTGCTACTCCTGGTTAAACAATGTTCCCCTTCCCTGTTTTGGGGCCCTGACCACCACTCATGTGCACTCAATCATGTGGCATCCTGGGGGAAGAATGCTTGGCAGAACCTGGGCACCCATTCTGCCAGATGCACCCTAGCAACACCACCACCAGGAGTCACTAGACAAAGCAGAGCCACAGCACTCATCCTCTGGAAGGAAGCATCCAATCTCTCCCTGCTGGCCTTCGCTCCTCGCATCCTGGGCTCGGGGCATGCATCCAGGTTGCCAACATGCCAGAATGATGCCCTATCTCTTGGTGCCACAGACCCAGCTTAAACACATTTAACCTTTATTTTCTATATTTACTGGAACTTCCCTCTTTTTCTGTGGCTATGTAGATTAAAGATCAAATGCACATATTTCATAAAAAGCCTGAATTCCCTTGAATTCACATCCCCGTGTCACGATTAGTGTTTCCTGAAAATATCATGCTGTTTGGTTTTGTGGTCTTCTTTAAATCAGTATCTATTAATGTTATCTGCAGTAACTGAAAACAGTGAAGAAACAATGAAGATGTTTCTGTCCCTGTCAGTGAGCAATAACATCATACCTGTCCAGCCTACTGCTTCACCAATTACACCCCTGATTGACTGAATACGCTATTGCAGTTCCTAGTTAGAGCAGTCTGTAGAGCTAATTGTTTTCACTCAAAGTTTATTACTAACCCATCTGGTTTGTGTTTAGAGAAATCATCTTAAAATCATTCTGTTCTCATAAACAGTTGATCATCTGGGGTTCAGTGCTGAACAGAAGTGGTATGAATGAATGTCTGTGGGAAATTACCTTGTCTGTATCACATATGTCAGTTCTCTGTTACCAAAACTATGCATTCTATTCTGGCTATATAACACAGGGTTGTGTAATGGATATAAAATAAATCTACATTCCGTTAATTCATAGAAGCAGTGTGTCTTTGTTGTAGCCTAAAAAATATGTTCATGTGATAACAATGTTGTTTCCATGTCAGATTGACAAATCTGTCTGCTACACTCTATTATTTCAGGGACATGAAATGTGTGAACTCATAAAATTCAGTTCTGAGGATTTCTGTGTGAAAATACATAATGTATGTGTATAACTAGGAATACTATTTGGTATCCTGATGCCCCTGTCTCCTGCCCGACAGTTGAGTCAGCAGCTGTCTTCTTCCTCCTTTCCCCTTTCCCCTGCTCCCAAAGCCCCCTGTCTCCTGCCCGACAGTTGAGTCAACAGCTGTCTTCTTCCTCCTTTCCCCTTTCCCCTGCTCCCAAAGCCCCCTGTCTCCTGCCCTAATGTGAGGCTGCTGCAGCCTGCTGCCCACTGTCTTCCCACGGTCAGGGCTGCTGCACCCTGCTGCCTCCTGCACAAACAGTTTAGTCTGCTGCACCCTGCTACCCTCTGTCCCCCACCCTATAACACAAGATGAAAGTATTATTTGTATTTTCTATGACGTAATTTTGGGCAGTGCACCAAAGGATCTGACTATAGTGGCAGGCAGCAGCATGGTGCAACACCTCTAACTGTGGGGTCAAAAGACTCTATGATGCAGCAGGGCACAGTGGTGTCAGGGGGCAGAGGACAGCATGGTGCAGAAGCCTTGACTGTGGTGCAGGACACAGTAGGGAATCAGGGTACAGCAGCCCTGACTGTGTGATGGGGTGCACATGGTGCAGCAGCCCTGCCCGTTAGGGGCAAAGGAAATGGGTAGGAGGGTGCAGCAAAAGCCCCACCTTTGGTGGCCTGGGGCAGCGTGGTGCAGCAGCCCAAACTATGAAGGCAGTGACCCTGGGACTCTAACGGCTTAGCAGAGCACAGCAGCCCATCTGTGGAGACAGGAAAAGGGGGCAACAGTGTGCATTGGCCCTGACTGTGGGGGACAGAGGGAAATGGGATACAGCAGCCTTAACTGAGAGGCAGGAGACAGGAGAATCAGTATGCCATATAGTATTTCTAGTTATACACACACAATGGATTTTCACACAGAAACCCTCAAAGAACTGAATTTTATGAGTTCATGCAGTACATGGTCCTGAAATAACAGTGTAGCAGACACGTCTGTCAATCTGACATAAAAACAAAATTGTTCTCGCATGAACCTATTTATTGAGGGTACATTAAAGACACACTGCCACAGAGAGGCTGCCAGGTATGAAGAGCAGGTGGACCACAGTGGGTTCTGGGAGGGTATGGGTGGTGGAAAAGAGGTGTAGCCCCCTAGTTGTACCTCTACACAAACCATATGCCAGTCTGGCAGAGCAAGGTTCCTCTATGATGGCACCCTCAGTGAAGACCAAGAAGAATGCTGAGGACACCCACAAGGGAGACCCACAGAAGGGTGGCAAGGGACACCACAGGGGAAGGAAACAGCCTCTGTTAGGGGACTCAGTTGTTAGAGGGGTAGACCTGGGGAAGGGAGAGGAGAGGGAAGTAAGGTGCTTGCCTGGTGCCATGGCTTGGAGGGACAAGAAGCGAATCCTCAGGATTGCAGAAGCAGCATCACAGGAGCGGGAACTAGATATCATTGTCCACCTTGGGACAAATGACCTAGCTAGGCATGGGATCAGTGCAGTGCAGGATGACACTGGGGAGTTGGGGAGGGGCCTCAGAGAGGTAGCAAGCACAGTTACCTTCTCAGAGGTGCTGCCAGTCCATGGCAGGGGTGAGGCTAGGGTAATACACACCATGCAGTTTAATGAATGGTTGCAAAACTGGTGCAGAGCACAGGGCTTTGGCTTCATTGGGGACTGGGGGTACACCGGGAGAGATGAAGGTTTATACTGGCATGATGGTCTGCATCTGTCCACGAAGGGAACCAAGCTCCTAGGTGATAGGTTTAAATGCTTCCTTGGCAAGCTTTTAAACTAGCCATGGGGGAGGTGCTAATAAGAGGCAGGAAATTTCAAGCCTCTCCCCACAAAACATGAAGGGTAGTAAGGTAAACACTGAGCTACAGTGCTCAACAGAGGGCAGGACCGGGGTAAATGGAAAAATAGACAAGGGCAAAAAGAGCAGGCATGGGGAAAAAGGATAAAGCCAACATTAAACGGAGGGCAATGAGTACCACTGCCCGTAGTCTGGGAAATGCTTCCTGAGCTAGTAGCCTTGATGGAAGATGAACACTTGGATATTGTGGCAGTCAGAGAAACATGGTACATGGGAATCATGACTGGGATGTCAACATACCGGGGTACACAGTCTACAGAAGGGACAGGGTGGGGAAAAGAGGAGGTGGAGTAGCTCTATACATAAGGGAGGGATCAAAGCTACAGAACTAAAAAGTAAAGGGGGAGGACAAGAGGCACTCTGGGTCACCTTGGAGACAGGGAATGGCATCACAATCTGCACAGGGGTTGTATACAGACCCCCATCTCAAGGGGAGGAAATGGACAAGAAAATGATAGAGGACATTCTCAAAATGGCTGAAAAAGGGAAGATACTGTTAATGGGGGACCTGAATATGCCAGATGTTAACTGGATGACATGTACTGCAGCCACATTCAAGAGCAGGGTCATTCTCGATGCCCTGCAGGGGGCAGGCCTTAGACAGCTAGTGTTGGAACCCACTTGGGAGGAAGCAATACTAGACCTGGTACTCTCAAATGGAGAGAGGATCACAAATTTAGAAGTCGGTAGACATCTGGGAACAAGCGACCACTGCACAGTGTGCTTCACAATAAGCACAACCATGGAGACAAGCCATACAAAAACAAGCATACTGGACTTTAGAAGGGCTGACTTTGGGAAAATGGGTGAATACCTGAGGAATACACTGGCAAATGGGCAAAAAGGAGGGGTGGAAGAACAATGGAGAAAAATCAAAACTGGCATCATAGAGGCAACAAGCATTTGTGTGAAACAGATAAAGAAAATAAAGCGGAGTAAAAAACCACCATGGTCCTCAAAAGAGGTGGCAGGGAAGGTTAAAGAGAAAAAGGCTGCATTCAAAAAGTATAAGGCATCACAGAAGGCAGAAGGAGCACGACAGGGAACTGTATCAATTAAAGCAGAAAGAAGTGGGAAAAGCAGTCAGAATAGCATAAGCCCAAACTGAGGAAAAAATAGCCAAGTCAGTTAAGAAGAGTGATAAAACCTTTTATAGGTACATTAGGGAGCATAGAAAGGTTAAGGGAGGAATAATGAAGATTAATAAGGGAGAGGGGAGGTGGGCAGAGGGAGACAGTGAAAAGGCAGAGATACTGAATGAATACTTTTGCTCAGTATTCACAAAAGAAGATGAGGAGTAGTTACCTAAACCAGACAATAGAAGCACTCTGTGTAGGGGAGTTGACACCAGTCCATTTATAGAAAGAATCCTGAAAGAACTCCTAAAACTCAAGGTGACAAAGCAATGGGGGCCTGATGGGATTTTACCCCAGAATCCTAAAAGAACTAAGGAGGACCTAGTGACACCACTGACCACACTTTTAACAAATCATGGGAGGATGGGGTGGTACCTGAGGACTGGAGGAGGGCAGATGTGATTCCCCTTCACAAAAAGTGGGAGCAAGGCAGAAGCAGGAAACTACAGACCTGTAAGTTTGACCTCAGTGGTAGGAAAAATGATGAATCACTTCTGAAAGAAAGAATTGTTGAGTACCTAGAGGCCAGTGAGGCACAGGACCCAAAGCAGCATGGATTACAGCAGGAAGGTCATGTCAGACGAATCTAATAGATTTATTTGACTGGGTGACCAAAGTAATAGACCAGGGAGGGGCTGTGGATATGGTCACCTAAACTTTTAGCAAGGCATTTGACACAGTCCCACATAAAAGATTAATAATCGGTTAGCCAGCTTGGGGAGTGGGTCCCAGGGTGGTAGCCTGGGTTGCAAACTGGCTGCACAACAGGACACAGAAGGTAATAGTGAGTGGCACACATCTCGAAGAAAGGGTGTCACTAGTGGAGTACCTCAGGGCTCAGTACTGGTCCAGTCCTCTTTAACATCTTTATAGGTGACATTGCAGAGGGTCTGGAGGGAAAGGTATGCCTCTTTGCAGATGATACAAATATCTGTAACAGAGTTGATACAGGGGGTAGAAAGGATGAGAAGAGACTTGGCAAGGTTGGAGGAATGGTCAGACATATGGCAACTTAGATTCAATGCAAAGAAGTGCAAAGTAATGCACCTGGGAAACAAAAACCCAGGAGAAGAGTACACAATAGCAGGGGAGGTAGTAACAACAACAAAAATGGAACGGGACTTGGGGGTAGTCATAGTGGATGATCTAAAGGTGGGTAAGCAATGTGAGAAGTCAGTGAGGAGAGCCAGGGGGATACTGGGATGCATAGAAACATAGAAACATAGACTTTGATGGCAGATAAGGACCGCTAGGCCCATCTAGTCTGCCCATTTCCCTACCTACAGGATAGGCCGCAGATCCTAGTTAACCAACAGCCTTTATCTTCCTGCCCCCCACAAGAATTGCCTTATGTCTGTCCCATGCATTCTTGAATTCTCCCACAGTTTTAGACCCCACAACTTCCTCAGGAAGGCTGTTCCATGCATCCACTACCCTCTCTGTGAAATAATACTTCCTCACATTGCCCCTGAACCGCCCTCCTTCTATCTTTTAAATTGTGTCCCTTGTTCTTGCAAGTCTCTTTTCTGAAAGATGCTACCCTCTTGGACTTTGTTGATTCCTTGAGGTACTTGAAAGTTTCTATCATGTCCCCCCTCTCCTTCTTTCCTCAAGGGTATACATATTAAGCTCCTTTAGTCTCTCCTCATCACTGACTTCTCTTGCAGACCCTACACCATTTTAGTTGCCCTCCTCTGGACTGCTCTCTATCCTGTCTATGTCCTTAGGAGATGGGGTCTCCAGAACTGGACACAGTATTCCAGATGGGGTCTCACCAACTGTCTGTACAGAGGGATAACAACTTCCTGTTTTCTGCTGCTGATGCCTCCCTATACATCCCAGTATACCCCGGCCTCCCTACTGCCTTCCTCACATTGCTTGCTAACCTTAAGGTCATCTGATATGATCACCCCAGGTCCCTTTCCTGTTTTGTTGTTGTTACTACCTCCCACCCATTGTGTATTCTTCCCTGGGTTCTTGTTTCCAGGTGCATTATTTTGCATTTTTGCATTGAATCCTAGCTGCCATACGTCAGACCATTCCTCCAACCTTGCCAAGTCCCTTGTCATCCTTTCCACGCCTCTTGTGTATCAACCCTGTTGCAGATCTTTGTGTCATCTGCAAAAGGCATACTTTTCCTTCCAGTCCCTCTGCAATGTCACTGATGAAGACATTAAAAGGACTGGACCCAATACTGAACCCTGCGGTACCCCACTAGTAACCGCCTTTCTTCAGAGTGGACTCCATTTACAATTACCTTCTGTGTCCTGTTGTCCAGCCAATGTTTTACCCAGGCTACCACCCTGGGACCCACTCCCAGGCTGGTTAATTTGACTATCAATCTTTTGTGTGGGACTGTGTCAAATGCCTTGCTAAAGTCTAGGTAGGCCATGTACACAGCCCCTCCTTGGTCTACTACTTTGGTCACCCAGTCAAAGAAATCTATTAGATTCGTCTGACATGACCTTCCCGCTGTGAACCCTTAGGAAGGGGCATCACAAGTAGAAAAAGGGAAGTGGTTATCCCCCTGTACAGACAGTTGGTGAGACCCCATCTGGAGTACTGTGTGCAGTTTTGGAGACCTCATCTATGCAAGGACATAGACAGGATGGAAGCAGTCCAGAGGAGGGCAACTAAAATGGTGCAGGGTCTGCATCAGAAATCATATGAAGAGAGACTGAGAGAGCTTAATATGTATACCATTGATGAAAGGAGGGACGGGGGGACATGATAGATATGTTCAAGCACCTCAAGGGAATCAACAAAGTCCAGGAGGGTAGCATCTTTCAGAAAAGAAATGTAAGAACAAGGGGACAATTTAAAGATGGGGTGGGGGCTCTAGGGTAATGTGAGGAAATCTTTTTCATGGAGAGAGTGGTGGATCGTGGAACTGCCTTCCTGGGGAGGTTGTTGGGGCTAAAACAGTGGGGGAATTCAGACATGCATGGGACAGACATAAGGCAATTGTAGTGGGGGTGGCAGGAAGTAGGCTGTTGGTTAACTAGAATCTGCAGCTTATCCAGTAGGTAGGGAAATGGGCAGACTGGGTGGGCCAAGTGGTCCTTATCTGCCGTCAAAGTCTATGTTTCTATGTTTCTACACTGCTTCTATGAATTAACAGAACACAGATTTATTTTATATTCATTAAACAACCCTGTGTTACATAGCCAGAATAGAAGCAGAGTATTGATGACAGAGAATGGACATGTGATACAGACAAGGTAATTTCTCGCATTCATTCATGCCACTAAAATTCAGCACTGCACCCCAAATGAGCAACTTTTTGTAAGAACAGAAAAATGGATTTTAAGCATATCTCTCTAAACACAAGCCAGATGGGTTAGTAACAAACTCTAACTGAAAACAATTAGCTGTACAGACTGCTCTAACTAGGAACTGCAACAGCTTATTCATTCAATCAGGGATTTAATTGGTGAAGCAGCAGGCTGAACAGGTATGATGTCATTGCTTGCTGACCGGGACAGCAACATCTTCACTGTTTCTTAACTGTTTCAGTTACTGCAGAGCACATTAACAGATACTGATTTAAAGAAAACCACAAAACCAAACAACATGCTATTTTTTGGAGACACTGAGCATGACATAGGGAAATGCATTCAAGTGAATTCAAGCTTTTTATGAAATAGATGTGCATTTGATTTTTAACAGGAAAATAGGATCATAGTCCACCAACTTCCATCTACTCTAGGTACATGCCTACACCTGACATCTCAGTCATCTGCTTATGGCATCACATTCTGTTGCTGTGGAAATAGTAATGTAGAAGTTTAAGGTTAGAAGGGAAACTTGATTCCCTACCCACTCCACTATGGAGGGTACTCACTGATTTTCCAGGTAAGCAGAAATTTGTCTAGACTTACCTTAAAGGAAAGTACTGTCTTCACATCCACTTTTTCTGCTTGGAGACTATGCCATAGGTTCACCACCTTCCGGAGAAAAGGTACCTTCTAATGTTACCTCTGAAAGTATCACTTCTGAGCTTATGGGTGGTCCCCATGTCCTGCTGGAGGACAACAGATCAAACAACTATTTTTGTTCACATGTGCTGATACCCTTGTATATGTGGAAGATTGAGACCATGAAATGATTATGGTGCCATAAACAAGGGATTAGGAAGTCAAATGTCAATGCAGGCAGTTAGAGCAGGGAAAGTCTAGGGGGGTCGGGATCCTGTTTTCATGTTAAGCTACATAATTTATATAGAAAATAGGGGGTAGTCAAATAGAGAAAATATACGTGATTTAAGCCGAATTATGTCTAAATATTTTGTTTTTCCAGAGTTTCTGAGGGCATCGAGGTCTCTTCAAGTGCCACTGATGCTTCTAGGAAAACTTTGAAAAACGTAATAGGTAGACATAGTTCAGCTGGTATTACATATTTTCTTTGGGTTTCACCTCACCCTTTGTTACTACTAAGAAAAACTGCATGGAAACAGGATATGTATGCCTTAGTATTTATTTGCTGTTGCAGTTTATTCCACACTTAAGTCATAATCCTCTGTTGTAAGTGACATCACAGTCTGTTGCCATGGGAATACCTGTGATGTCACAACCAAAGTATTATGACATCAAGTGAGGAATAAGCAATAGGAGCACATGAACTCTCGAAGAACACTGATCTTGTTTTCATGCAAATAACCTCAGTAATAAATAACAGGAGAAGAAATGCAGAGCTGGGGGAAGGAGGGAGGACAAGGAAGGGGGTAATTCTCCCGGAATTTTTACATACATGGGATATATACAGTCCACCATGCCAGCACTTCAGGTGGCATGGTGGACTGGGCAGGGGCTGGAACCTAGTTATGTGGCGGGAGAGGGGGGACTTTGCTGGGACTAGCTCCCTATTGGCCTGATATTTACATCCCACTGGACCAGGGTAGAAAAAAAACGTTCAGATACGTCTGATAAAGGAAGTGGTATATCCCTTTACTAGCTGCATGGTGCAGAAATTAAGCAAATGTAACTGTTTGTCCATATTATCCACTGATTACCTGCAGAGTGGATAATGGACAGCAGCCCTCGGTGTAATTAGTGTTTCATTAATATAACAAATGCACACAAACTACGGCAGTTGAAAAGCAGATGGAAACCAAGAACTTTTAGGGGTTCTAGTTAGAACTGAACTAAAGGTTTGCATATCTCTGCATTAAAACCTCTAGCAGCCAAGTGCTGGGCTTGCTGGAGGCTATCTGACATATATTGTACACCAGTAGGAAGATTGGCAAGCAGAGAAGGGAAATGTAGCCCAGTCACAGTGTATGTAATGCTGATATGTAGACACAGAAAGAAGCTTTTCCTGTACAAAAACTGGTGTTTCACAGTAGATTTTATAACTGCAATCCCTTCCCAGTAGTTGCAGCATAGCTCTTTTACTTGACAATAGTCAATCAAATAATGTTTCTTTTTATTTTTGTACTTTTCAGATAGTTCCAGTCCACCAAACTCTATCGAGGATGGGTATTACGAAGATGCAGATAACAACTACCCAACGACTAGACTGAATGGGGAGCAGAAGGACTCGTGTAGGTATCCACACCTGGTAGGAGAGGAATGTTGGCATTGTCCAGCATCCATCATGGGCAGGCCTGGTCAGTCCAGCTGTAGGGGGAAACAAGGGTGGAACTCTGTCAGCTCTGACATTGATCTTTTACTACTGGGTCCTGGGTTTGGCTCTTCACGCTTCTCACAAGTCGAATACATCTGGTGGATTCTGCTCTTAATAAATGCAATGCCACATGGTACAACCACAACCACATACAGTTTGGCACAGTTTGTCATTTGACAAAGGTAAAACCTTTGTTCTTTACTAGTGGAGGCAAATCTGGCAATAATCAGTAAAGCAAAGAAAGGTGGAGCTGGGAATATAATAGTGGATTCACTGGGTCAGAGAGTGACTAAATAAGGGTAGAAGGAATGTGCCTGTGTGACACAGTATGATATTCTGATAGGATACCTGTCTGAAGATGTTTCTATGACAGGACTTTGAATGCTTATGCAACGTAGTTGTGGCTGTTTATGCTGTCTCCCCCAGCCTGGAACTACCACCCTTTTTGGGCACCAGAAAGGCACAGGAACTATTTGGGGGGGGGGGGGTTCAACCCTTAGAGGTGTAGTGGGAACAAAGTTTCTTTACAGTTAAGGTACCTTAGGGAAGGAACCTATAAGGGGAGAGGTAAGCCGCCAAGGTATGCCCCCCCAAACAGCGACATTTCTACGGCGACATGCATTGATAACAGCGCCATGCTGCCATAGAAGTGCCGCTGGAACCGGGCAACCCCTTTCCTTAACCTGCACCTGCTCCCCAAACTAACTCTGAAGTGGAGTTAAAATCTATTAGTACGGGGTTTGGGAGCAGAGCTCCCCACATAGGGGGTTTGTGGGGCAAAGCCAATGATTAAAACACACACACTGGTGTTTGCGGCTCCATGCTGACTGCAACTCGCGGTCAACATGGAGCCTGGCACTGTGATGCCGGTCGACATGTTTCTTGTTGAACCAGCATTGTAGCACCACCTGCCAAAGGTGGGGAGGATGGTGGGAGCAAAGAAATTAAGAAAAGTCGCTTCTGGATGAAGCTTCAGCAAATATTTCAGGGGAGGAGTGGCATGGCAAGAGTCATTCACTACCTGGTCCTGTCGCTGCATATATCCCAAGATGTCTAAGGGGGAAACCATGAAAGAACATGTGATTCTGGGTGAGATGAGAGTGTGTGTGTGTGGGGGGGGGAGGGTCACCTCCTTTGTCTGGAAACTGAATTAAGAACCTGTCCCTTGAACCATGTAGGTTAGAAACTGACTAGTCAAATTACCTGCTGTGTTGAACAGATGGACAGCGACTGATCAAAAGCGTGGTGGAGGCAGCACATCTCACTTTGACTTGGGAGGTGGGCCAAGTGTGTGGTAATTAAAATAGGGAAATGCACTGTGTGGTGGACTGATACCGAGACCATCTGCTTCCCCCCGCCCAAAAAAAGCAGTAATGTTGCTTCACTGAAAGGTAAGCTGGAAAATTCCACATTTCTGTACAGCTCACATGAACAACTTTCTTGATTGATGAAAGGCTAAACCATAAAAAGTTCTGACATCATGTTCCAGGACACTCGGTATTCAAAGGAGTCACCCAGGCCAAAACAAGCTTCTTGTCCCCACCTGCCCTGCAAGTTTGAAGGATCTGTGTGTGTGTTGGGGGTGGGGTTGAGGGCTTGCCTCAGAAGGGGAGGAAGGAAGGAAGATGAGAGCTTCCTCATCCTGTTGGGTGAGTGGAGTGTGAGCCAAACAGTGCAACCAGGGATTCTGGCATCAGGCTGTGATGATGACATTGCTCCACTGAGAAAGGATGCTGTCAGTGCAGGACTCCTGTTTAAAGGGCATTTAGTTCCATACCCATCTCTCTCTCTCTCTCTCTCTCTCTCTTTATTTCATTCATTTATTTGTTGACCATGTTAGTACACTGGTACAAGGGACCTTTGTGAGGAACTACCTGGACCAAGACAGGCCAAGAATAAGGATGGTACATGGTTATAAACAGTCTTGGAAAATACATTTGCAAAAATAACAAAGTATAAATAAAACAAAAGTAAAAATTAGGATACTGCATTAATGAAGTAGAACAATAATGTGAGTTAAACAATTGGGTTTTGTGAATCAGCATTAAAAAATTTAAAATAATGGTACCAATATAGCAAAGTGGAAACAAGCGGTGTCAACATAGCACATTTAACCTGTCGCTAGCAGCCAGCATCTTAGGCTGCAAAACTGCAGAGAGATGCATTTAGTAGGCGATCCGAAAGCTCTGAATATTTTTAGTAATCCAGGATTTGGAGACCAGCAATTATATAAAATAAGACATGGTTATTTATTTATTTATTGAAATGTTTCACCAGGAAGGCACACTGAGCGACAAGTCGCTTGTCTCCCGGTGCAACCTGGGGGGAAGGGGTACAATAGGAATGAGACATTAAACATCCAAGTTACAAGATCAACATTAACATACAGTTGTAAGGCAGGTGTTACAAACAGTGTTACAACAGTGTTGCGCATAATATGTAGAAAGAGTGGACAATAATAAGTGCTGGGTTAATACGTAAACAAGTGCTTACTTGAAAAAAAAGTGAGAAAGGGGAGGGAGAATGGGATGGGATGGTGGGTAACTCGAATTTTATGCACACCCTTGGCATGTGATGCTTGTATAACCCCCTCAAGCTTCACTCTCAGAGTGTATATAGCATAACACACCTTGGGTATGCACAGAATTCTCATTACATACACCATCCCATGCATTATTCTATATACAGTTATTCACACCTGTGGAAATAAGTTCTGCAAAATAAAAAGTGATGATTAGCCATAATGCACACAAACTGTGGATATAACGTGCTTATAGAATTGTGGTAGCTTCAGTTAAAAATAAGTAAGATAAAAAAGCTTCTTTTTATCTTGGAGATTTTATTCTGAGCTACGAAAAGCACGGTTTTGGCCTGCCCCTACAACTCTCGATCAGTCGGGGGGAAAAAAGATGTTGGAAAGGATGTAAGAAATCAACACGAGAGAAAGCAAAAAGCCCACCGAACTCATCTCACTCGTCTTAGTGGTCATATCTCTGTATGTTGTTTACCCTCAGTTACTCATCTAGTGCATGTCTAAAGAAGTCTATTGTGTTACTCACAACCTCTAAGTTATAAGTGAATAGGGCCTCCGAGGGGTGTCTCCTACAGTATAAGAGATACCAAGCTTGACATTTGGACGAGAAAACCATGAAATGAAGCTGAGTGGTTCTGTCTGCCCAAACCTTACGAGATGTGTCTCTTAAACCAAAAGACACACCCGTCAGATGCCCTATTAACATATTATAAATCACTCAAGTTTAGCTCAAGTGATTTATAATAGATTTAAGCCTTTTTTTCTAAGCTTTCTTATGCCATCCCCTTCCCCCAGCACTGAAGTGGCGTGCTCTCCTCTAATGCTTCCACACAAGACCACACTGTACACAGAATAAGAGGTACAGTGACTCTGTGCGCTGATTGGCTGAAATCACCGTAGTTATTTATAATAGGTAACTCATTCCAAGCATCCACCACCCTTTGGGTGAAGAAGTGTCTCTTTTTTCAGTAGCAAACAGCTCCCCCTTAAGTTTCATATTATGGCCTGTTATCACCCTACTTACAGTTTCTTTTTTTAGTTAGACTTTTTCTTCCCCCTGAGCCAGCCAGCACCCTCTCACTCGCTGCTGACCCCCTTACCAGCACATGTCTATCCCAGGACTTATCGGCAGTACAGTCCCCCTTGAATTTTTCCACGTGCTGGGGTCAGGAGGGGGAGAGCCATCCTCATCCCCCACACCTGATATCCATATCCAGATATGCCTCACCTGGGTGGCAGCACAGGCCAGGGAGCGAGTCTGGTGCCACCCGCTGGCTCCATTTTCCTGTTTTCTCCCTCAGCTGATAGTGTGCACTGATGCCGTTGTGCATGCATGTGGAGGCATGCACACACCACATGCCCGCTGCCCCAGTCTGTGTTGCACCTGCTGCCCTACCACCATGCCTTTAAGTGGTGGCAGTATAGGAGCAGTGTAGCAAGTTCCCTCTCCATGGGGGAGGAGAGCAGTTCCTTGGACGCTCGATCCTCTCTCCCTCTGCCCATCCCCCGTGCGACCAGAGTCCGCTCTTGAACTCGGGTTGCTGGGCTGGCAGGTGGTAGCTCTGCCACTGAGCCACTGGACATGCTTACAGTTTCTTTTTTTAGGTACAGAGTTCCTAATGGTGACACATCTCTAACAGCTTTGTAATCTAAAATCATATCACCTCTCAACTGCCTGTACTCAAGATGAAAACGTCCAAATCTGACAAACATTCCTCATAGGTCCTGTTTTTTTTAATTCACACTTTCTTGCTCTGACTGGGGGGGTAGACCTCTTCCTGACCGGATATACTGCCATCATAGAGCTGTGAACAGAGAGGATATGCACCTTAAGTGCAAGCTGACCAACAGAGTTAAGCTAGCCCTGGCAAGAAGAAATGCAGGTGAGGGGGTACAGGCAAAGTAGGCAAGCATTAAGGATGCAGTATTTGAAGCAACATCCCATTGTGTCATAGAGAAAAGCAAGAGCAAAAGAAGGAGGAAACCACTTTGGTTCTCAAAAACAGTAGCAGAAAATGTCAGAGCCAAAAGGCTGGCCTTCAGGAAATATAAGGGAATGCAGCAGGATGGAGATAGGGAGGCATCCCAAACTTCCCTAAGGGAAGCAGGGAAGGCAGTAAGGCAGGCAAAGGCCCAAACAGAGGAAACACTAGCACGAACAGTAGAATAAAGGGACAAGACTTTCTATAGATGCATTAGTGAAAGGAGAAAGTACAGAGGGGGTATTGCTAAGATCAAAGAGGATAAGGGGCAGTGTGTGGAGGAAGACCAAGGAAAAGCATCTATCCTAAATAGATGCTTCTGCTCAGTATTTACTAAGGAGAAGGTAGGGTGGGGCCCACAGCTCAGCACCATGGACACAGGGGGAAGGAGATGTGCACAAGTCCCTTCACAAAAGAAAGGGTCCTACAAGAGCTCGATCAGCTCAGGGTGGACAAGGCAATGTGACCTGATGGCATACATCCCAGGGTACTAAAGGAGCTAAGGGTGGAACTAGCAGAGCCATTATCAGAACTGTATAGTGAGTCTCTGAGCACAGAAGAGGTCCCAGAAGACTGGAGAAGGGCTCATGTGATCCCTCTACACAAGAGAGGAGGCAGGGAACTACAGACCAGACAGTCTTACCTCAGCAGAGGGCAAGACTATGGAGGCACTCCTTAAGGAAAGGATAGTGCAACACTTGGAATCCATAGGAGCACAGGATCCAAGATCCTGTTTACAACAGGAAGGTCCAGTCAAACTAATCTCATAGATTTCTTTGACTGGGTAACCAGAGCGGTGGACCAAGGGGGTGCAGTTGATGTCGCCTACCTTGACTTCAGCAAAGTTTTTGATACTGTTCCACATAGAATAGTGATTAATAAGCTGGGTAGGCTCGGGGTGGGTCAGAAGTTGGTTAACTGGGTGACAAACTGGTTGGCGAGCAGAAAACAGAGAGTGGTGGTAAATGGTATACAGTCAGAAGAGATGCAAGTCACAAGTGGGGTACCTCAGGGATCAGTCCTGGGGACAGTCCTCTTCAATATCTTCATCAGTGACATTGCAGATGGACTGGAGGGTAAGGTTTGTCTGTTTGCAGATGACACCAAGATCTGCAACAGAGTAGATGATCCAGACGGGGTGGGAAGAATGAAGAAGAGATCTGAATAAACTGGCAAAATGGTCGGAAGAGTGGCAACCGGGGTTTAACACAAAGAAGTGCAAGATCAAGCACATAGGGAAGAGAAACCATGAAGCCACCTATAGGTTGGGAGGGGAGTTGCTGGCAATCACAAGGGAAGAAAGAGACTTGGGCATCATCATCACAGATGACCTGAAATCATCCAAGCAGACCACTGAAGCAGTAGGTAAGGCTAGAGGGATGTTGGGGTGTATTAATAAGGGTATTGCAAGTCGTAAGAGGGAGGCAGTAATCCCTTTTTACAAGACACTGGTTAGGCCTCATCTGGAGTACTGCATGCAGTACTGGAGGCTGCACCTGCACAAGGATATTAACAAAATGGAGGCAGTCCAGCGAAGGGCAACCAAAATGGTGCAGGGACTGCATCAGAAAACATATGAGGACAGATTAACGGAGCTCACTGTGTATACTCTAGAGCAAAGGAGGGCTAGAGGTGATATGATCAAAACATTAAAACATTTTAAGGGCATTAACAAGGTGAAAGAGTCTAACATGTTTCAATATAAGAAAAACAGCAGGACAAGAGGACACAACATGATATTAGAGGGAGGCCGATTAAGGGATAATGTGAGGAAATTCTTTTTCACAGAAAGGGTGGTGGATGCATGGAACGGCCTACCTCAGGAAGTGACGGATATGAGTACAGTGCAGGGCTTCAAACAGGCATGGGATAGGCATAAGGAAGCAATAAATATGAGTATGAATAGATAGGCCATTGACAGAGCAAAGGCCTATGGCACATTCATAAGGTAGAAAAAATGGGCAGACTGGGTGGGCCTTGCAGTCCTTATCTGCCATCAACTTCTATGTTTCTATGTAAGTTTCCCCCTCTTCTGTTTTGTGTCCCTTAACCCATCGGGACACTGGGGTGTGAGACTGAGATATCGGTGGGAGCTTGCTGATGCATGCTCCACCCATACGCAACACAGCATCTCTCCCTCCCTGTGTACCGAGCCGATCTGCCCCTTATACAGCTACACGGCAGTAGCATGGTGGGACACAACTCCCTCCCTGCCCCAAGGAGGAGAGTGTCCTCTGGGATGCTTAAGTCTCTTCCCTCCCCCCACCCAACACACTGTTTTTCTTTTTTTAAATCAATAATGACCCTTAGATCTCCTTCATTCTCCATCAATTTAATCTGTACTCAATTAAAACTGTATGTCCTTTGTTAAGTTTTTTTAACCAAGGTGCATCAAGACACACTTATCGTGGCACAGTCTCATTTTGACGTTATAGTCCACCAATTTGTCAAAATCTTTCTGCAAGGAATTGCATGTGTTTATCTGATTCCACAAGGTTTCCAGTTTTAGTATCATTAGCAAATTTAGTCAACTATCCTTCACAATTAATGCCTAAATCCATAATTAAGATATAGAGTAGCAGAGGTCCAAGCATTGATCCCTGTAGCACACCACTGGTCACGTTGTTAGGTTTGGGAAGGGACAGATGTCTTGCAGAGGGAGGGTGCAGGTCTGCTGGCATACACGCTCATCCTGTTGGCTGGCTAAGGAGTAGCATTAACTCTGGAAGCAGGTACTTGCCTGCCCAACTGACCAGAAGAACAGGAGCAATTGCTGTCGCCTTAACAAATGAGGTGGACGACACACCATCTTGGTAACACTGGGCTTGTTTCCTTTCTTAATACAGAATAAGACTTTGTAATGAGAAAGCAATCATGTGACCTAATTGAATTTAACCCATGTCCTCTGGAATACCATCCCAGTACTCTGCCAGTTGAGCCCCTGACGAAGGGGGAGCATACCCTGAAGCGCTGAGGCTGGAGACAAGTGTGTAGGAGCATAAATTATTGCACTTTTATGTGTTTCAATCATTTATTGTTTTGTAAGTACCATGTTTACTGTAAGTAAAAAATTACCCTCACTGAATTTTGTTGTCTAGAGTGCTGGTTTCTTTATACTGTGAGGTTTGGGAATGAGCCTGGCTCATCAGGTGCTAGTTGGGAGGAGGAGGATTGAGCATTACAAAGGACACTGTGCTCCTCTGGGGAGGGAGGGCCCACACACTTCACCGTCCCGTTACTGTCACCTGTGGATACATGGATGGTAGTGCAGGAACAGCAGTGTAGGAAGGGGAAGGACACCATTAGGCATTGGGGTGTGCCTCTGCACACATGCAGTCTGGACATATGTCCTTGTGCCAACATCTTTGGGGGAAAGGAGGGTAAGGGGAAACTAAACGGGTAAATTGCCCTCCGCTGAGCAGCATGAGGGCTACCGAGTGTGTCCTGAGGATGGTATATCTGTTAAGCTGTTGCCAGGAAGCACAAAAATATGTGAAAAAAAATCAGTCAATCAACCAATACAATAACAAGGTACAGAGTAATCACGCTTAATACATAGCAGTGGTGAGGTAATTAATTAATAAGCAGATACACGGCAGGCATGACAGTATGCAAATGACAGTACAATTCAATAAAACGAATTGACACAATAACAAGGTACAGTATCACACTTAAACAGAGCAGTGGTGAAGTATATAATGAATAAGCAGATACAGGACAGGAGTGACAGTGTGCAAATGACAGTACAATTCAATAACAAATTGACACAGTAACAAGGTACAGAGTATCGCAAGTAAAAATAGCAGTGGTGACATAACTATTGAATAAGTGGATAGAGGGCAGGCGCGACAGTGCAAACAACAGTACAATTCAATAACAAATTGACACAATAACAAGGCGCAGTGTATCGTACTTAAACATATCAATGGTGAAGTAAATAACTGCAAATATAAGCAGATACAGGTCAGGAGCAGCAGTGTTTAATGGTAATTAGTTATTGGTTCAGTATTAACAACTGCTAATCGTTGACAAAGGCCTAGGTAAGATGTTCCAAGCAGGCATGCAGAATTAATGTACTACTACTAGTATCTCTGTTTGTGCAGCAGGGACCCCCAGAAGACTGACATTTCACCGTCCTCTTGCAGACAATGACTCTGATGCCATGAGCAGCTCGTATGAGTCATACGATGAGGAGGAGGAGGATGGGAAGGGCCAGCGCTTAACTCATCAGTGGCCATCTGAGGAATCATCCATGGACCTCGTTAAGGACTGCAGGATTTGTGCTTTCCTGCTGCGGAAGAAGCGCTTCGGACAGTGGGCCAAACAGCTAACAGTCATCAAGGATAACAAACTCATGGTAAGATAGTTGGCCACCAGGATGGGGGAGAGGGGCACCCAGCTGATTTCACTGCTGAACTTCAATCCTTTTTTCATTTTTCAGAAAGTAACAAAAATATGACCAGTCTGATAAGAACCTCTTGGCATGGATATCCAGATCGGTTGTTTTCTTGTTCATACTCTACATTTTGATTTTTTTTCCCACCATTTTGTTACCAGGATAGCCCAACTGAGAAGCAGCTCTTTCATTTTCAGTGTGTGTGGGTGGACTGGAGTCCTGCTTCTATTCAGTTTTGGGACAGAACAACAAACACGCGACACTGTACAAAAGTATGATGCCTCACTTCAGTAAGTAGCATATGAAAACAACAAGCAGGTGAGCGCACACCATCTGGCAGATAAATAAGCACACTAAAAACAATGGTTCGTATCACACTCTTGCAAAAGTTGCTTTAAGAAGTGAAACAGTGAGTGTTTACAGGCATTTGTTTCCCAAACTGTTTAAACAGGACAAAATAAAAGAGTGGCAAGCCAAAATAATACTTTGTTTTTAATGTGCTCATTTGCCTTCTAGTTGGTGTGCGCTATTTTTCTTGTTGTCTTCATATTCTAATTAATTTTGCAACTGGGAGGACAAAAGCACATGGAGGTCAAATGACTTGCTCAGGGGCCGGGCCACACAGCGAGTCACGGCATCTGCCAGGATTTAACCCTATAATCTGGTGGGATTCAAACCTATAACCCCTGTTTCATAGTTGTTTTTTTAATTAGCTGTTTTTAACTCTTCATCTGTTGCTTCGGCTGCCCTCAGTAACCTCTCCAACAGACCCACATCTTAGTCATCATAGGGGCCTTGGCTTCGGGGTATCACCCTCTCCATTGGCTTGTCTGCATCTGGCAGACAGGTGGGTTGGCCAGTTAGGATCTGAGAGTGCCCGTCGTCCTGCTTTCATCCTGACATGGGGAGGGAGTTGTATTTTGAATTTATCTTTTTTGTGAAGGATGTTTGGTACATACAGGGGAAATTTCTCCCCCTTCCTCATATGCGGTGCCACTCCTATGTCATGTACCTGCAATGCCTCTACAGAGATGATGTACCATTTATGTCATCTATCTTGGACTACCGCAGCGTAAGGGTCGCTGTGGGAGCAGCCAAGGCTATGCCCCCTCCGCAGGCAAGGAGGCCTTGCCACTGGCAGCAACCTAGCCATAGAGTGCCTGATTACAGAAGACCCAGATTCACTTCAGGATCACAGTGGCCCTTGTGGGAGCACATAGTGCTACCATAAAGCAATCAGGTACATCCCCCAAGTTAGTTTCTAAACACTAGGGTAGACACATACTGCTCTCTTATCCTTCCCAATTCTCCCAGATTACCCCACACTTTGGTACACATGCTGACAGCAACATTCAGTGGTACAGTATGAACATAGGTGTACAGGGCCATCATGCCCATCGCTGCCCCCCTCCCAATTATAATCCAGATATATGCCTGTTGGGCAGTGGAAGGGCTGTAAAAGTATAATTCATTGGCCTCCCTTGCTTAATTTTTTTTTTATATACATTCTTTTTCCCCAGTCACTGGGGCAGTCCATCTCAGCTAGGTCACCTCCCAGCCCCATCTACCCCCATCTTTGTCTCTTGCCTGATCCCAGGGGTCCACTAGGGGCATTTTCCTCATGTGTTGGGCTCCCTCCAGAGAATGGATGCTGTTTCGGTCTCTGTCGGGCTCCTTGAGTATGAGAACCAGTGGGCAATTAGGTGAGGCCCAAGAGCTCTGGCATTATGCTGCTGCACATCAAGGACCAGTGGGCATCAGGAGTGATGGGGTCCAAGAGTGCTGGCATTATGCTGCTGTACGTCAGGGACCAGTGAGTAGTCAGGAGCGGGGGTGCCAAGAGTGCTGGCATTATGCTGCTGCACATCTGGGACCAGTGGGCATCAGGAGTGATGGGGTCCAAGAGTGCTGGCATTATGCTGCTGCATATCAGGGACCAGTGGGCATCAGGAGTGATGGGGTCCAAGAGTGCTGGCATTATGCTGCCGCATGTCAGGGACCAGTGGATAGTCAGGAGCGGGGGTGCCAAGAGTGCTGGCATTATGCTGCTGCACATCAGGGACCAGTGGGCATCAGGAGTGATGGGGTCCAAGAGTTTTGGCGTTATGCTGCTGCACATCAGGGACCAGTGGGCATCAGGAGTGATGGGGTCCAAGAGTGCTTGCATTATGCTGCTGCACATCAGGAACCAGTGGGTAGTTGAGAGTGGTGGGGCCCAAGAGTGCTGGCATTATGCTGCTGTATGTTGGGGACCAGTGGGCAGTCAAGAGTGGTGGGGCCCGAGAGTGCTGGCATTATGCTGCTGTATGTTGGGGACCAGTGGGCAGTCGAGAGTGGTGGGGCCCGAGAGTGCTGGCATCATGCTGATGTATGTTGGGGACCAGTGGGCAGTTGAGAGTGGTGGGGCCCGAGAGTGCTGGCATCATGCTGCTGTATGTTGGGGACCAGTGGGCAGTCGAGAGTGGTGGGGCTCAAGAGTGCTGGCATTATGCTGCTGTATGTTGGGGACCAGTGGGCAGTTGAGAGTGGTGGGGCCCAAGAATGCTGGCATTATGCTGCTGTATGTTGGGGACCAGTGGACAGTCGAGAGTGGTGGGGCCCGAGAGTGCTGGCATCATGCTGCTGTATGTTGGGGACCTGTGGGCAGTCGAGAGTGGTGGGGCCCGAGAGTGCTGGCATCATGCTGCTGTATGTTGGGGACCAGTGGGCAGTTGAGAGTGGTGCAGCCCGAGAGTGCTGGCATTATGCTGCTGTATGTTGGGGACCAGTGGGCAGTCGAGAGTGGAGGGGCTCGAGAGTGCTGGCATTATGCTGCTGTATGTTGGGATGTTGGGGACAAGTGGGCATTTGGAAGTTTTGGAGCCCAAGAGTGCTAGTGTCATGCTGCTGCATGTCAGGGACCAGTGGGCAGTTGAGAGTGGTTAGGGCCTGAGAGTGCTGGCATCATGTTGCTGTATGTTGGGGAACAGTGGGCAGTCAGAAGTGATGAGACCTGACCCTGCTAGTACAATGCTGCTGCTGCATGTCAGGGACCAAAGGGCAGTCAAGAGCGGTGGGGCCAAAGGGTGCTGGCATCATGCTGCTGTATGTTAGGGACCAGTGGGCAGTCCGGGGGGGTGAGGCTAGAGGGTACTGGCTTCATGCGGCTGTATGTCAGGGACCAGCGGACAGTCGGGAGTGATGGGGTCCGAGAGTGCTAGCGTCATGCTGTTTCATGTCAGGAACCAGTAGGCAGTTGGGAGGGGTGAGGCCCAAGGTCATTGGCATCATGCTGCTGCATGTCAGGGACCAGTGGATAGTCTGTAGCCGTGGGGCCTGAGAGTGCTAATGACATGTTCTGCACATCAGGGACCAGTGAGCAGTCAGTAGTAATGCTGCCCGAGAGTGCTAATCCCATGATCTGCACATCGGGGATCAGTGGGTTGTCAGAAGCCGTGGGTATGGGGATCAGTGGGCAGTCAGAAGCCGTGGGTATGGGGACTAGTTGGCAATCAAGGTCATTGTGACCCAGGAGTTCTGGTGTCATCCTACCTCACTTTAGGGTTTTTCTCTTGTGTCATTTCACTGCTAGGGATGTTGCTGACAAGAGCTCATATGTACGCATGTGCACCTACTGTGTGTAACCAGCATCCAGGAGCCAGGCTGCATATCTCCCTCTCTGTCCCTCCCCTGGTGCACTACCACACACAGTCACCCAGGTGGCAGTGTGGTCGGAGGGTACTGCAACCCTTCCTCCTCAAAGAAGAGCATCCTTTTGGACACTCAGTTCCCCTCCCCCCCAGCTGCCCCTGAAGACCCGTGCTCATTCCTGAACATGGGTTGGCAGTGTCATGGGCGGTAGCACTACCACTGTGCCAACAGACTGACTCCCTGGATTCATTTTTAAATGTGCCCCCTCACCCCCAAAATTATTTTGGCATGTCATCCCTGACTAGGTAAGAGATTTCCTGAAACCAGATTACCTAATTGGTCCTATCCAATATAAAGTAACCAGAAAGTGAACGGAAAGGATCACTCACCTTAGTTAAGGGGCTTGGAGCTGCGAAACCTCGGCTTTGTGTAGTAATCTGTGAAGCCGCATTAACTGAGTTGTTTGTTTTTGCCATTGTTTGGTGAGTGAGCAGCTTCTTTTTATCTATCCTGAGAAAAAAAGACTTGTCATTTCCAGTTAAACTCTGTAATATCTCTTACATTTCCAATATAATTCTGAATTCTCACCTATGGTGGAACGATTTGTCTTTTTACAACGGTCTCATGTAGAACTGACAGCTGATCTGTTCAGACTTCAGAATGATGCAACTTTGACACCCCAAGAATAACATACTCTATTACCTTGCAGGTGGCCTTGGTTCAGGAGTAAACTTTCGTCTCTGCGAATCCACTGAGACCATGGCATATATGTGTGGTGATATCTGCTGCTGGTGGTCATGAATTCACACTACCAGCTATAAAATATCACCTGAGGCCTTTGTAGCTTCCAATATGCTGGTCCAAGCAGCCTTGAATAGGCTGCTAGCTAGCTGGAAATCCACAGCTGGTCACCATCTGTCTGTGAAAGCCCTGTCCTAATGGTTCTGTACCCAAGCCTCCATACCCCTGCACTGTCGCAACAGTGTAGGCATAAAATGAACGATTCCTCATATGATACTGTTGTGTCCTCTGCATATCCTGGAAGCACTTCTTTTTTTATATATATATTTTATGCCCCCTTCACCAGCATTGTCTACCCCTGGAACCCTCTGGCCTCTCCCTTTGACTCCCACCAACCTGCATCCACCTGCCCCCACCAAGCCTTGACATACCCTCTTGGTGAGGTACAGGTATGGGGATATGCCCTGAACTGTGCACAGCGCTGGGCAATGGGTGAGGCGGCTGGGGCCAACATGGATACACTGGGGTCCCCAGGAAGCTGGCACCATATTTTTCTTCCTCCTTTGGTCCCCTGGAAAGTACCAGTGCATGAGGGGTACCAGTGCGCATGCATTACATGCACAGCATGGATTCCCGGCCAGCGTCTTCTCTCTCACATGCAGCACCATCAGCTGCACTATCACCTGTGTTCACCCAGGTGGCAGTATCGCAGCGAGAAAGGTGGCCCCTCTCCTCTGAGGAAGATAACATCTTCTGGGATGCTTAATCCACTTTCCCACAGTCAGCCTCAATAACCCAGGCTCATGCCTAAACATGGGTCATTGGTGTCACCAGCAGTAGCCCTACTGCAATGCAAAAAAGGCTGGCTGCTAAAGCACTTCTAAAAGTAGTCCTAAGATGGTCATGCTATAGATAATCCTCCACCTGTATGATGGCTTTATTGTATATGTAAGCAATAAGACATAATGATTTGTGCATTAAAGAATTAACGATGCACAGCCCAGGGGTGGGTTGAGGTACGAGGCTAAAGGCAGAGTGTCCTTACACCCATGGCAAGTGCATTGTTAAACCTTTAATGCACTTCCTGAGTGGCTTCTTGTCCTTATAAAATGGCTTATTGTAGGCACTGAGGTTTTCCAGCCTTCATAGTGAGATTCGGTTTCTGGCTGTGCATTGTCAGTATTTTAATGCATGGTCACATGATGACTGTCACTCAGTGAGGTCTCTAGATTTATCCTTGCTATTTTATAAATAAACAGTAACACACAACATGCATGGTGATGTGACATGTTTCAGCCAATCATGTTTGTGGATTTGTTTAATGCCATTTTATAAAGCAGTTTTAAGATGGTCATGCTGTAGATACTCCTCCATCTGTACATTCTCTTTATTGTACAGTAGAACCCTGTTTATGATCCAAATGCACAGGGATACAAAAGAAACGTTTGAATACATAGTTGTATTAAAAAAGTAAATGAACTTATAAACAACAACAACAGAGATGATGCCTTATTCAACTCTCTGTCAGGGTGGGAGGTGTTCTCACAGACAAGTGAGCTACCCTGGGTGAATAAATCCTAATATAAGTTAAAAACAAGTGACTTGCCTCAGGTTAAAGGTTAAGCGGGGATTTGAACCCAGACTTTCAGTCTAACAGTGCTCAGCTCTTGCCATTAAAGCAGCAGTGGAATGACACTGGGCAGAAAATTTGGCCCTACCTTTTTTCACTATAAAGGATTCCAGGCATCTTATTTGGTGGTAATATTTTCTAGTTCTGTCAACATTTGAGTATTTAATGAATGTTTTACTCTCAAGTTTTTTTTCTTAAGAAAAATAGACAGCCACCACATTTTGCTTATGTAACCCCTAGATGGCGCTATCCCAGGGGCTACTACCCCTGCCTGATTTGCCACTAACAGGTTGAGGGGCCTGGATCCGATGGCAGGTGCCTCCACCCAGAGGTCAGGGTTTGCAATAGTTAAACTAACTTGGTCACAGCCCTCTGGGACACTGCAACCCCCCTTTCTTCCCACTAGTGGCCCACACAGTATATCAGAATTACCTTCACAGTATACACTTACCCCCAGGACTGGTTCAGGCACTGGGACCCCCTGTAAAGTAAGAAGATACAGTGCAACAATCACAGTACAATACTTTAACATAGACAAATACCTCAGGCAGTATAACTTTGCTGAAACAAGCAGCTCTGATTTATTTAGGGGAATATAACAAGGACAGGGGGAAATCAGGTTAATTAGCTTATCACTTTACTCATCTACCTATGGCTCTGTGCACAGGCCTATCCCTACCAGTTACTGTCCCTGGGTACCCAAGCCCTAGTGGCTAGTCCAAACCGTGGCAGCTGGTGAGGCCCTTTCACACAGAGAAAAGAAAAATTAGTTAAACAGTCAGCAGTACAGTAATTCCATTTGGATTTAATGTGGCAATTCAACAGGGAGCGACCCTGAATTAGTACTCACGACCTCCAAACAAGATAGGGTCCTTCAACATCAGCAGGGCTACTCTTGAGCTCCACGAGACTCCTCACACATTTATATGACAAACTGTAACAGGCAAAAGTCCTTTAATGGCAGCAGGATTCACTTGAGCTACACAAGCCTCTTCACACATTTATATGGTAAAAAGAAAGTACTATACCAGGCAGGCTGCTTCTCTATCCCGATCGCAATTACTGCACAATACCGGGAGAACACACAGCAGATTCAGTTCCTGACAGACTGAGCGCAATTCAGCAATTTCTCAGTCTTCTACAGGGTGAGCCTGGTTTCTACTCTCAGATATCCTTTGATTCTCTTCACAGGACGGATTCAGTCCTAAAAGCAGTTACACAAGCTGCAGACCGGAACTCTGGGCTCACACACGCTTTCCTGACTAAAACTGCACACCGAAAAAAGCACAGGGCTCCTTCCCTCTTCACTGCCAGAGCTCAACTGAAACTCCAGCAGACAAAACCGGGCACTTCCTTTGAGTTCCTCCCACTTCTTGGCTGGATTGGCTGTCACTCACAATAGACTGCCCTTGTTGGTCCAAAAAGGCGCTGAAGTCTAAACTACATCTCCCAGAGTCACTGCCCATACAATCCTCTTGTGGCTGGCTCAGATTATGAGTCCAAGTTCTGATTCATCCAAGGCACCATTTTAGAGCTACCTTAACCCACACTGATTGGTCCAGTTCAGCAGTTCAAAACTAGAATGGGAACTAGGCAAACACAGTTCTGACTGCAAAAGCAGGTTAGATAAACTGTAATTTCATTATTACTCTAAATGATTTCTGGCAAACAGTTACATCTTTCAGATAGGTTCCCTTTGCACTCTAGTGACTGCAAAATGGAGTGAATTGGCAGCAGCTCAGTGGTACTCAAGCAGAAACACACAGTCCCCCATACAAACTAATTATGTCTGCAAGCAGACAGCTCTTAAAGACAGTACCAGAGGCTCTAAAAACACTCACTGATAAATAGCTTAAACGCCAAACACCATTCAGGCTTGGAGCATTCAAGCAAGCTCCTGGAAGTCTTTTGGGAACCCCCATTTGCAGGGGGGTTACACTTAGAAATTGCATTGTAGATCTGGCAAGGATTAGGATCGAGACAATAAAAAAAAACGCATGGTGTACCACGTAGGATGTCCCTTTAGAGTGCATTTGACTGGTATACTAATGTTTGGATTAATTGTAGCTAACGCAGAGAGGGAAAAAAAAAACAATAAATATGTTGCAGGTGATACCTTTTATTGGACGGTTCCACCAAGCTGCATCAACAGAAATTCTGTAGAGCGGGATTACAGCGACGGCACAATGCTGACAGTCAGCACTATGCAATCAGGGGACACAAGTGTTTTTTGAGGGGATCTTTGCCCGCTCTGCCCCCACACACCCCCACACTTTAGACTGCTAACTCTGACTCAGGGTTGTTTCAGGGAGGGGTGAACTCCCTGGAGACAGCAGTGTTGGACAAACAGCAGACCATTACAGCAAACAGCCAATTCTGTTGCTGTAATGGTCTTCACTGTTTTTCCGTCGCTGTTTGAATGGTATACCTTATTGGACTAACAAAATTATTTCTGAGACTAGCTTTTGAGAGATAATACTCTCTTCTTCAGGTCAGAGCAGTGAAAACAGCTGGATAGCATGACACATATTCAGGATGGATGTGGATTCAAGGCATGGAATAACAGTTTACACATCAAAGCATTACAGTCAATTCACATTCCTAACAAACAGGCAGGAAGAACCCCATTGTCAATGGACTGTGTCTGTTGAGGAGCCCACCTTATAAGATCAAAGGGCAGTTACATTTTAGTGTGGATCATCAATTCACATTTTTAAAAAACAGGAAGAATCTTAATTAATTGTAGCTGAAACTAGTTTAAAAAAAAACACATTTCACTGCACTGCTGCTTAAAAGCACACAAATTCTTATGTAATGTCTTTCACTGTAACATGGATTTCTCTGCTGTGCTTCCCAGTGTTACAAGAGATCCAAAGACCAACAGCCTCATCTGGAGTTGGTCCTCAGTGCCTGCAATGTCATTTATGTGCCAAAAGATGGCCGGCGAAAGAAACACGAGCTGCGGTTCTCCATGCCAGGCACTGAGGCACAAGTGCTAGCGGTGCAGAGCAAAGAGCAGGCGGAAGAATGGCTGAAGGTATGAAAACATCTGTCTGTTGTCTTATACTTGCACTTCATTTAGTGCCAAAAGACCAATGCCCCTCTCCCCCATTCATCCACAGGAAGGACTGAGTTAGAATTGTGCACACCAATAGCCTAATTTTGATGAAACAACTATTTTCCAGAGGTTTCCAAGAGACATGCTAACAGCAGGGTTGTTCCAACTTAAAAACAATTAACATTTATTGGTATTTTGTATTTATTTATTTAGCTTTTGTTGACCAGGTAAGTACACTAGAGTAAACATATGCCTAATTTCAGGTACTACCCAGGAGAGTACAGGAAATTAGCAGAACATACAGAGTACAAATTGAAGCAAGTAAGGCAGATACAATGAGTTCAGCAGAAGCAATACATACGTAGTAGATAACTCAGGTTGCAACAGTGATACAGTCAGGTATACAAATATAGAGTTAATAAAACAAGATTACAAGCAATATAATCAGATATATATATACAGAATATACAACTTTTCATAGGGCCATGCCCAGTCGGGCAGGTAGTGACAAAAAAAAAAAAAAAAATGTATATATATAAGTGTAT